>OX465598.1:102575000-103825000 GCA_950022295.1 Bromus sterilis
CTATGGTACTTATGGTTACAGACGTATGCCTTTTGGTTTATGTAATGCCCCTGCTACTTTTCAAAGGTGTATGTCTGCTATCTTTCATGGTTTTTGCGAAGAAATTGTGGAGGTATTCATGGACTATTTCTCCGTCTATGGAACCTCTTTCGACCATTGTCTCCACAACCTTAATAAAGTTTTGCAGAGATGTGAGGAGAAAAATTTGGTGCTTAACTGGGAGAAGTGCCACTTTATGGTCAACGGGGGAATTGTTCTTGGACACAAGATTTCGGAGAGGGCAATTGAGGTGGACAGGGCCAAGATCGAAGAAATTGAAAGGATGCCCTACCCAAGGGACATCAACGGTATTCGTAGTTTTCTCGGTCATGCTGGTTTCTATAGAAGATTTATTAAAGACTTTTCTAAGACTTCGAGACCCCTCACTAATCTTCTCCAGAAGGACATTCCTTTTGTTTTTGATGAAGATTGTAAGGAAGCCTTCGAGGTTCTAAACAAAGCTTTAATAAACGCTCCTATAGTACATGATGGCTTCTCGCCCCTTCGTTGGTTTCCCAAAGTGTAAGGTTGAGATGTAGTGCAGCAGCAGTTTTCCCTCGGTGAAGATACCAAGGTTTGTCTCCAGCAAAACTCCAGAGATGATAAGTAGGTGTCAGCGGCGCAACTGACGCGGACATGCACACAGACACAGATAACTTTGTTCCCAACGAAGTTCAGAGAGGTTGTCAATCTCTCCGGTCTTGTTGTTTACAAAGGATAAAATGCAAGGGATAATGATAGCAAATAAAAGCGGTAAAGTAAATGTAGCGTGGAAACAGTGATAAGGATATGGACCGGGATACGTGATGTTCGCTAGTGATGTCTCTCTCCCAAAAGACGATAAAATTGCTATGCGAGGTAAACAAATTACAGAAAGGCAATTGACAGGATTATGAACGCACCGCAATGCTAACTATGCTACAAAAGAAAGGAAGAGTTTCAAAAGCACGGGCAGTACGCCAAAGTAAGTAGACCGAAATCCATCTGCATCTACTACTAATCATCCACATTGAGATATCTATCCATAACATCTCGCTGGTATTAAGTTGCGAGCCCCACCCAAAGTGTAAACCCAAAGCAACAGACAACTGCATTAAAAAGAACTCTGCGTAAAGTAAACAATCCTTGTAACCGTGGTTACAAACACCGTTGTTTTCCCCCTTGTGGCAACATCACATCCCCTAGACTCATGTTTCTTTCACTCAAGCGTGTCATCAGGGAGGCATGAACCCACAATCTAGCACAACGCTCCCTCTTGGAGTCACTACCTACTACTTGGCCAAAGCAATAAACAGCAACTGAGAACATGCAAGAATTACTTAGGAACAAAAATATAAAAGATAGAAACCAAATATATTACTCTATCACAATCTGAACATAATCTCATAATCCATCAGATCCGATCAAACTCAACATAGAAATAGCAGAAATATTACAAAGGTGCCTCGATCATGTAGGGCAGCTCACGAGGTCTAAACAATGAAGATCAAAGAGGGGAGGAGAACATCACATAGCTACTTATCACGGACCCATGGTCCAAGAAAGACTACTCACGGGACATCCGGGGAGCATCCATGGTGGAGAGGAGACTCCCGGAGGTCAATCCTCCCTCCGGCAGGGTGCCGGGAAGGGGTCTTCTGGTGCTCCCGATCTTGGAAGCGCGGCGGCGGCGGAATAGAGGCGAGTTCGCGGAATAGGGTTCTGCTTCTAGATTTTTCCCGTGACGGGGGATAAATAGGCGAGAGGGGGCAGCCAGAGGTGGGCCAGGGGCCCCAGGCGCCCCCCTGGCGCGGCCAGGGGTGGGGCCGCGCCGGGGGGTCGCCTGGCCCCCCCTTGGCCCCTCCCGGGCTCTTCTGGAAGCTTCCTGTACGCTGATTTTTTCTGTATTTTTCCCGGAATTTTTCTGGCATTTTTTATATGGGGGAAAACTGAAATAGAAAAACAGCAGAAAACATGAACTGGCACTGGGGTGCACTGAGTTAATAGGTTAGTCCAAATATGATCAAAAGTGTATGAAAGTGTATCTAGATCATAGAAATATCACACAAAACATGCATGGAGCAAGCAGAAATTATAGATACGTTTTGAACGTATCAACATCCCCAAGCTTAATTCCTGCTCGTCCTCGAGTAGGTAAATGATAACAACATAATTTCTGTGGTGACATGCTAGCAACCATAAAAGAACTTTGAAAAGTAAACTAATCAAGGTTAGAGATTCAAATCAAGTCATAACATGCAAGAGTCTATATTAGCATTGAAACAAGTAACAAAAGAACATTAGGTGCAAGAGCTCTCGCTGTCCGTGACTCGAATGTCTCCAAATGGTGTTTGCGTGCAAGAAAGGGGATAGGGAATACGAGAAAAAAGTATTTTTGTGTTGAGAACTCAATCTATTGAAGTGTCATACTTGGTCTTCTTTGGAATCTTATCTTGACTCGTCCCCAGACCACTAGCCAGGTACAAGTCAATTTGATCCACTCCTTTTCGATATTTTGAGCACTCATGCAATGGATGAGCGTAGGCACGAGAGTTGACACTTAGGATGGCAAAGATAGAATATGGTGGAGAAGGAAGACAAAAAGGAAATGAGAAGGGCTGACATCAATGAGGAAAATCATAGGCAAGAGATGCCAAATGATAGATATGATGTGAGGAGTAGGGATTGCCATGCAACGGATGCACATACGAGCTAAGAAGCTCTCAAATAACTATATGCATAATGATCATCTCTATGGAGTACAAGGATATAGAGGGATTACTAGTGTGGATCTCTCAAAAGGATAGTAGTGTTGCCCCTTTCTCTCTTTTTATTTCTTTTTCTCTTTTTCTATTTTTTGTATTTTTTTTGTGGCCTCAATGGCTCTTTCTATTTAACTCTCATTTGTCCTCTTTGGGATCTTTTAATGTGTCCACTTTGGGATCTTTTCCTCACTTAAGGGCAACACTCTATTTTACAAGAAGGTAAAGGAGATCTTTCACACTTTACAAGGTACTCAAAACATAAAGAAGATGTAACTATCATGAAGTATGCAATGTATGCTTCTGCCAGTGTAGCAGGAACATGTATGACATGAAGATCAAGTCATGAAGAGGTGGATGTTGCATGGCAATATAACTCGGAAAGGCTATGGAAATTCCTTGATAGGTAGGTATGGTGGCTTTTTTGAGGAAAGATAAAGGGAGGCTTGTGATGACAGAGCGTATCATGCCAAGGGTTTGGATGTACCGGCGAAGGTGGGCACCAACTCTCGGAGTGAGAAGAAGGCAATGCACGACACAGGAGAGGCTAGCAAAATATGGGAAGGTGGAAGTGTCAAATCTCAATACTTACATTAGTCCGAAGAACTCATGCACTTATTATCGGTAACTCTCAATCTAATGAGGAGGTTCACCAAGAGACAAGTACCCCTAGGAGGACTGTATGGGGGTTTGGTTATCCTTGCGCATCCTCGACTCATGGTACGTGAGTGTTCTCTGATATTCGACTCCTCAGAAGAGTAGTGATCCATCTAGTAGCTAGAGTTCTCAACTAATTTTGTAGGTTTTTGAAAATAAACACGGATTTCACAAAATACGACACCTATCACTAATAGGCAAGAGCTCTTGACACCAAAATTCCAAACATTACTCACATCAATACTTCAAAACTATTGCAAGCTACTACTAGAATTAAATAGCAACCTCAAGTACCTACTTCTCAAAACAAGACACAACTCAGTGCAACAACCAACTCTCTTTAACAAGATAAACATGAAAACTAAAAATAGTTCCAGCAACAAACTAAACAAAAGCCAAGGCTCTTGCTAAAGACAAACTAAGACTAAAACTAAACATGGCAGTAGCTATGAAAAGATAAAGAACACACAACAGCAAAAAGATAGGCATGAAGAATCCTATGATGTGTTCTAAATTTTGAAAGTGGAGCGTGTTTATCTCCCACACAAAGTAATAAAGGATCTAACTTGTTATGAACAGCAAGCAAAGATAAATAAACTAAAAACAAAACCTAAGAGCGAGACGCTCCAAGCATAGCACATGACACATGAAGTGATAAAAATATAGTGAGACGAAGGACGAACCGATGATTGTTGATGGAGAAGGGGATGCACGGGGGGAATCCCGAATCTTAGACGCTTGATTCTCCTTGAATATTTGTTGGGGATGCATGGGGGCATCCCCAAGCTTGAGCGCTTGACACTCCTGGATCTTCTTTCATCATCTTCCATCGCACACTTGAAAACTCCCTTCATACATAACTCATCATAAGATGATTAGAGAGGTTAGTACCCTTAATAAATAATTTTTCTCCACTGGATATAAAGATATTCTTGAAGAGCTACTGTTTCTAAAGAGTGCCAAAAAGTTTTTGCAAAGAAAAAGAAAGCTTAAGGTTTGCAAAAGTTAGGAGAGACAAAACGTGGCAGAATCTGTGAAAAACAGAACAGCAGATCGTAAAGATTTTTTTATGGGCACTTCTGCAACTCAAATAAAAAAACTCAGAACATACGAAAGTTTTGTAATTGTATAGAGCATACTGTGTAAAACTTTCAGCTCAAAAATATGAACTGGGATTTTTCTGGAATGTTTCTGGTCACGAGGACAGAATCTGTTTTCTGGACAGCATGTCACAACTTTTACTTCCCTTGCCGTAAGAGGCTATAACTTGGCACAAAGCTTAAAAATAAATATACAATGATGTTGCTACAGTAGTAAAAAACATCAAGACACAACAAAATCAAAAAGAAAAACCTAAATTCGTTGTGGGCTGCCTCCCGAAAGCGCTTTTTTAAAGCCATTAGCTAGGCTTAAAGATTATAGAAGATGCTCTCACAAGAATAAGAATTTTGAAGCAAAAGAGAGCATCAAGAAGCAAATGTTAAACACATTTAAGCCTAACCCACTTCCAATGCATAGGCATCTTGTAAGAAAATAAATCAAAGAAGCACAAAGTGATATGCATAGGAAGGTAGAACAAGAACAACTTCAAAACTTTCAACATGAAGAGAGGTATTTTAGTAATATGGAAGTTTCTACAACCAAGCTTCCCTCTCTCGAAATAATTTTCAGTAGTATCATGAACAACATCAAGAATATAACTATCACATAAATCATGTTGTTCATGACCTACAAGCACACGTGTATAGTTTTCAACACGGTCTTTAGGAACATAAGATAAATGCATCCCAACACATTGAGCCTCAATAAGAGCACAGTTCTCCGAAATATGAGTTGGAGATTTCAAAAGGATAATAGGAGAATCAAGTGTGGGTGCAATAGAAAAAATTTCATGCTTAACATGAGGAACTATAGCAAGTTCATCTCCGTAAGCATCATCCATAGTGGCATCACGGCCATAAGCATAGAAGGCATCAACTTCATCAAAAAGGGATATTTCAAAAGAATCCATGGGATCATAACACTCATATAAGTTTAGAGTCAAAGAGTTACTCTCATTAGAAGGTAGACGTGGATGGCTCCATTCCTCCTCCTTTTGTTCGTCACTCTCCTCCTCTTTTTCATCCAAGGAGCTTTCAGGTTCAGCAATTTCTTCTTCCATAGAGTCCTGCAAATCATTAGCCTCTTCCTTTGGGGGAGAGATTCTCTCAAGATGATCAGTAATATAATAATTTGCATCGTAATTTTCGAAAAAATAGTTAAGTATAGCAAGACTCTCAGATTTGTAAGGGGCATCATTAATATTTCTAAGAAGAGAAGTAATTTCATAGGCACCCTTATAAGCAACAAATTCTTCTATTGGCTCTGCATCATAAAAATCATAGTTTCTCTTAGCATAAGAAGCTAAGGTTTCATCATCATTGTACTCACATTGGAAAGCAAGGTGTTTGTGCCTCATAAAGCAACAAGATTCATCCCTGCAGAAAGATATACTATATATTGAGCACAAGTTTCTAGCATACTCATACAACTGATGTATTTGTTTCCATAAGTGTATCCCCTTTTGAGACAAGCGGTGTTCCTTGTACCACTTTTGTTGATCCTCTGTGAATCCTCCATGCCAATAAGATCTGGTTTCAAAGAAGTCAGACATTGATTGGCAAGTAAGGAACTAGACATACTATATATTTTTTTGGATTTTTGATAAAGGACACAAAGATAAAAACTGAAAGGTAAACTAACAAGACTAAAAAAACAGAGGTAAAGGGTAGTGTGCAACTCCCCTATCTTAGCACTCGGATTCCCCGGCAACGGCGCAAGAAAACTTGCTTGATGGCTTCTTGCCCCTTCGTTGGTTTCCCCAAGTGTAAGGTTGAGATGTAGTACAACAGCAGTTTTCCGTCGGTGAAGATACCAAGGTTTGTCTCCAGCAGGACTCCAGAGATGATAAGTAGGTGTCAGCGGCGCAACTGACACGGACCTGCACACAGACACAGATAACTTTGTTCCCAATGAAGTTCAGAGAGGTTGTCAATCTCTCCGGTCTTGTTGTTTACAAAGGATAAAATGCACGAGATAATGATAGAAAATAAAAGCGGTAAAGTAAATGTAGCGTGGAAATAGTGATAAGGATATGGACCGGGATACGTGATGTTCGCTAGTGATGTCTCTCTCCAAAAAGACGATCAAATTGCTATGCGAGGTAAACAAATTACAGAAAGGCAATTGACAGGATTATGAACGCACCGCAATGCTAACTATGCTACAAAAGAAAGGAAGAGGTTCAAAAGCACGGGCAGTACGCCAAAGTAAGTAGACCGAAATCCATCTGCATCTACTACTAATCATCTACCTTGAGATATCTATCCAGAACATCTCGCTGGTATTAAGTTGCGAGTCCCACCCAAAGTGTAAACCCAAAGCAACAGACAACTGTATTAAAAAGAACTCCGCATAAAGTAAACAATCCTTGTAACCGTGGTTACAAGCACCATTGTTTTCCCCCTTGTGGCAACAACACATCCCCTAGGCTCATGTTTCTGTCACTCAAGCGTGTCATCAGGGAGGGATGAACCCACAATCTAGCACAACGCTCCCTCTTGGAATCACTACCTACTACTTGGCCAAAGCAATAAACAACAACGGAGAACATGCAAGAATTACTTAGGAACAAAAATAAAAAAGATAGAAACCAAATATATTACTCTATCACAATCTGAACATAATCTCATAATCCATCAGATCCGATCAAACTCAACATAGCAATAGCAGAAATATTACAAAGGTGCCTCGATCATGTAGGGCAGCTCACGAGGTCTAAACAATGAAGATCAAAGAGGGGAGGAGAACATCACATAGCTACTGATCACGGACCCATGGTCCAAGAAAGACTACTCACGGGACATCCGGGGAGCATCCATGGTGGAGAGGAGACTCCCGGAGGTCAATCCTCCCTTCGGCAGGGTGCCGGGAAGGGGTCTTTTGGTGCTCCCGATCTTGGAAGCGCGACGACGGCGAAACAGAGGCGAGTTCGCGGAATAGGGTTCTGCTTCTGGAGTTTTCCCGTGACGGGGGATAAATAGGCGAAAGGGGGCAGCCAGAGGTGGGCCAGGGCCCCCAGGCGCCCCCCTGGCGCGGTCAGGGGTGGGGCCGCGCCGGGTGGCCGCCTGCCCCCCCCTTGGCCCCCCTCTGGCCCCTCCCGGGCTCTTCTGGAAGCTTCCTATACGCTGATTTTTTCTGTATTTTTCCCAGAATTTTTCTGGCAGTATTTATATGGGGGAAAACTGAAATAGAAAAATAGCAGAAAACAGGAACTGGCACTGGGGTGCACTGAGTTAATAGGTTAGTACAAATATGATCAAAAGTGTATGAAAATGTATCTTGATTATAGCAATATCACACAAAACATGCATGGAGCAAGCAGAAATTATAGATACATTTTGGACGTATCAGGACAACCACCTGATTGGAATTTACCTTTTGAAATTATGTGTGATGCTAGTGATTTTTCTCTTGGAGATGTTTTAGGACAAAGGGTTGATAAGAAATTGAATGTTATATATTATGCTAGCAAAACCCTTGATAGTGCTCAAAAGAATTATGCTACTACCGAGAAGGAATTCTTAGCAGTAGTGTTTGCTTGTGATAAGTGTAGGCAATATATTGTTGATTCTAAGATTATTGTTCATACTGACCATGCTGCCATTAAGTATCTTATGGAGAAGAAGGATGCCAAACCAAGACTCATCCAATGGGTACTCCTTCTTCAAGAATTTGATTTACAGATTGTCGATAGGAAAGGAGTAGACAATCCGGTAGCGGACAATCTTTCAAGGATGGAAGATATACCGTATGATCCCATTCCAGTCAACGACAGTTTTCCAGACGAACAGCTAGCTGTTGTAAAAGTACAATCTCTCTCCGACCCTTGGTTTGCAGATTATGCTAACTTTATCGTTGCAAAGTTTTTGCCTCCAGGTTTAACATTTCAGCAAAGGAAGAAGTTCTTTCATGATTTGAGGCATTACTTTTGGGATGACCCACATCTTTTCAAAGAAGGTCCAGATGGGATCGTAAGAAGATGCATACCGGAACACGAGCAGAAGGACATTCTCAAACAATGTCACGACAGTCCATATGGAGGACATCATGCTGGTGAGAGGACTGCACATAAGGTTCTTCAATCAGGTTTTTATTGGCCTACTCTCTTTATGGATGCTAGAAGTTATGTTTTATCCTGTGATAAGTGTCAGAGAGTGTAACAACCCGGTCCCGAAGGGAACCAAGTCTACTGTACTTTTGTGCTATCCCTGGATCAGTATGCTAGCACACACAGTACTCGATGAAATACCATAATCACATGTCAAAAAGTAACGTAAATACATGGTATTTATTACCTTATAGCCTTTGGGATAGAATACACCGCGGAAACAAACAATACATAAGTGGAGTCCCATCAACACCAACGGCAAAGTTGAGTGTAGACATCGTAACCCTACATCGCATCACTTACTCGTCATATACAATCCTGCAACACCGAAGGTTACAGCCCAAAATGGGTCAGTACTTTGAATGTACGGCAAGTTACTCCCAAAAAAATATATAACAGACCTATCTTCTACATGCAATTTTGGCTGGTGGAAAAGCTCTAAGAGTTTCAGTTTGCATAAAGCTGATTTTGTCCTACTCAAAGATTATCATAACAGTACTACAAAGCTCATAATATGATTGAATTGGTTTCTCCAAGTCAATCTATTCCAAAGTTGATTAAACCCGATTGATTAATTAAATATGATGAGATCCGTCAACATTCCCACTTCTAGATGCTCAAAGTTGTCCGTAACCGGGGACACGGCTAATCATGATCAGTTTGTACACTCTGCAGAGGTTTGTGCACTTTTCCCCACAAGACTCGACCACCTCCTTTTTAGTTCGTCACACTACATGTTGTATGAGAACCGGAAGGTCGAGACATGGTCTTTTAGAAGAGTTTCCCTCACTCTGGCGGTGCCCATCCCACCTACTCATAACTACGTTGGTAGCACCACCTAGTAAGAGTCACTACAACTAATCAACCAAGCCAGAGCCCATAATAGCTTGTGGCTGCACACGTAAGCTTCTAGTTATGAAAAATATGATTGATCCCTTTAAGCCTGGGTGGCATTCCGCAGTGATTACTGGCCATCTCCAGGTCACTCAGGCAAATCCACTGGTTCCTCCAGGGTGCCCCCAACCATTCCACCCAGGTGGTTCATTAAGATTATCTTGGTCTTGTTTACTACTTAGTCACTCATACCTCATAATGGATCACTTCCCAATCCACGTCTACTTAGCAAAGCAGTATAATTCTACACGGTGGCGACAATGATATAAGGTTTAGACCTACCTCAATGAACTACTGGGTGTAATAGCATAGCATAATATATAATCCTATCAATGCATAATATTTAAGTTGGACTACAATGCATATAAAAAATTATAGGTAATACTGGAGCATGATCAAAAGAGTAACTTGCCTGGATCCTGACGATGAAATATTCTACTTGTAGTCATCTCTCCATCTCGTTACAATATATCTAACGGTAAAAGAGAAACACTTCAACACACAACTCAATCCAAAGTGAAGATCCAAATAAGATACAATTACAACATAAATATTTAGTTATTACTATTAATAAACTAATTACTATGGCATGGATAGGTTGAGATAGGATCAAGTTGGATTGGATGGAAATATGATGGAAATCATATATCTGAGGATTGTAAAATCAATTGGATATGTTGGAGGTTGATTATAAAATCAATTGGATGGAGAGTATGTCAAACTCGGTTGGTTTGTCCATATGCATATTTGAATAGGAAATCAGTTCTTGGATTGGATTCAAAAAGATCCGATAGAAATCGTGATGATCTTGTTGAGAAGATTGAATTTTTGTAGCCAAATTTATATAAAAAAGAGATATAACTAAATAGTGTATTTATATGATGGAAAGAATGTGACAATTGTCCAAACAGAAAGATTTGATTTTAAGGATCAAATTTGATGAAGAAAATATTCCAAATAAATTATAGAATAAGATGTATATCAAATATACTCAAATTATAGAAATAAATTTGAGTTAAATTTCAAATTATCAAAAGTGGAATATTACTGGAAAATAATAAACTACATTTTCCAAGGAATCCGGGGATATAAAATTTGTCGAAATCCGACTTACGGGCTAGAAGATATGAATTTTTGAAGTTTATATATTTTTGCTAAAATGAATTACGGGATTAATAAAAGGATGCCACGTGGCGAGTTCTGATAGGTCTGTACCCATTAGATTTTTACAAAATAAAATGATGAACAAAGAGGGGAGAAAGGCTCACCGGAGATCTCGCCGGAATTTTGGAAAAGGTCTCCGGCGTCAACGAACAGCCGAACGGGGTAGAGGATGATTTGGGCTACTCGATGGACAAGGTTATAGCTCCATGTTCGCCTTCGGATAGCCGAGAAGTTCCACCGGAGTAGAGAAGAACGCATGAAGAGCACAATGACACGGACGGCGTGCTCCGGCCTTGTAATCGAGAGGAAAAATATGTCACAATGGTGCGCATCGGCAAGGGGAAGAAACTAGAGGAAGAAATATGGACTAGGTACCTTTCATGGCGACAAAAATCTTCACCGGAAGTGTGGATGCATCTTTACTCCGACGAGAAATTGCGCACGAAGGAGAGGGCTTTGGAGAGGGACTTTATGCGTGGGGATGTGCGGTTCAAAGGGGTCCTAGGGGCGGTATTGATAGGGTCATGGGAGGTCCATAGAAGGAGAGTGGGTGAGGTTTTGGAAAGGAGTTAATGGCATTCATGGAGAAATAATGAACATTAAAAGCGAGGTTTTGGAAATAGATTTAATGACATTCATGGAGAAATAATGGGCATTAAAAGCGAGGTTTTGGAAATGAATTTAATGGCATTCATGGAGAAAATTATGGACAATTAAAAGCATTAAAACGCGTGTTTGTTTCCATGAATGGATTCCTCATGAACTTGTCCACAATTTTTGTGTAGGTTCTGAAGTGAATCGGTCAAAAGAGTAGATGGGAGGAAAAGAGGAAGAGCTTCAGTTGCCATGGCCATTTGCTTCTGTGTTCACGTACACATGAACGAACGAGAGGAAGAAGACAGCTCGCTCGGGCTATGGGCCTTAGTGCAAAATTTGTCCCAAGATAAAGAAAAAGGAAAGAGAGATAGAGGGAAAAAATTAGATAGATGACCTCAGTCCAATTGACTTAGGAATCCTATTTTTATTATTTGGGTTAAACACTCTCAAATAAAATTGTATAGGCCAAATAAAACATAGAGAGTCTAGGAAAACTATATTTCCCTCTCAGAATACATTTTAGAAATAGATTTTTATAAAAAAAACTCATTAACGACATTATTAAATTTTTCCAATACTGTTTTTGGAGAAGTCATATTATCTCCTCTCATTTTATTTAATAAATTATTGTAAATATTTAAATATCTCTTAAACGTCAATATCCAATAAACTCCAAAATAAGAATTCGAGAATGAGTATGGGACCACAATAAATTTAAGAAAGTCATTTTATTCTCACTCGAAAATATTTAATTGTGGTTCGTACCAAATTTCAAAAGGACAAAAGAAAGAAAATCATTCTTTGAAATTTTGAATAAAGTTCACAACCAAAATTTTCATTATTGGATAAATGATTATCCAATTTTATTAAAAGGTTTGTAAAGGTTTATGCAAAAACTCAAGGGAAAAGTTTTTCATTTACCCCAAAATCAAAACAATTCAATCAATATTATATTATTTATTAACATTCAAAATTTTGGAAAATTTTGGGATGTTACAGAGAGTTGGTAATATTAGTAGAAGGAATGAGATGCCTATGAATTACTCTCTAGTGATTGAGCCTTTTGATTGCTGGGGTTTTGATTTTATGGGTCCTTTTCCTTCCTCACACAAGTACACTCACATTTTAGTTGTTGTTGATTATGTAACTAAGTGGGTAGAGGCAATCCCCACTGAAAGTGCTGATCACAAGACATCTTTGAAAATTCTCAAGGATGTAATTTTTCCTAGGTTTGGAGTACCCAGGTACCTCATGACTGATGGGGGTTCACACTTTACGCATGGAGCTTTTAGAAAAGCTTTATCCAAGTATGATGTCAATCATAGAATTGCTTCACCGTAGCACCCTCAAACTAGTGGGCAAGTTGAGCACACCAATAGAGAGATCAAGTTGATCTTACATAAGACAGTCAATAGAAATAGAAAAGATTAGTCGAATAAGTTAGGAGATGCTTTGTGGGCGTATAGAACTGCTTACAAAAACCCCATGGGCATGTCTCCCTATAAAATTGTCTATGGAAAGGCTTGCCATTTGCCATTAGAATTAGAATACAAAGCTTTCTGGGCTATTAGAGAGCTTAATGCTGACCCGAAATTAGCTGGTGAAAAGCGTCTCATGAACTTGACTTCTCTAGATGAGTGGAGAAGTGAAGCTTACGAGAGCGCTAAAATGTTCAAGGAAAAGGTAAAGAAGTGGCACGATAGGAGGATTCTGAAACGTGAATTTAATGTTGGTGATAAAGTTTTGTTGTTTAGATCCCGTTTCAGGTTTTCTCCAGGTAAACTACTTTCCAGGTGGGAAGGGCCATTTCATATTGAGGAAGTCTACCGCTCGGGTGCGATCAAGATTAACAATTTCGAAGGCACCAAAACTCAAGTGGTGAATGGGCAAAGACTTAAGCATTACATAGCAGGAGACCCTGTCAATGTTGATGTGGATTTGGTATACACAACAACTCATGAAGAACATGTTGCAGCCCTGTTTCAGACACCATCAGAAGAAGAATAAGGAAAGGTATGTATTATGGTAAGGAAACATCGCGAAATCGCCATAAAAGTTCCAGATTAAGAGTTTTTGCAAAATATAGAAAATTTGAGGCCGAAGTGGAGCCGGAGACCAGCTCCAGGGGGCCCAGGCACCCCCTTGGCGCGGCCCCACCCCTGGCCGCGCCGGGAGGCCGCCTGGGCAGCCAGGAGTCTGTCTCCAACCCCACTTTGGCTCGTTACCTTCCTTTCTGTGCAAAAATTTTTGCTATATATTTTCCCGGATTGTTCCGGCAACGTATCTCGCGATTTCGTGTGTTTTCATTTGATCTGTTTCTGCCAGAAAAGCTTTCAGCTAGACCTAGGTGTCATGGCTTCCCCCAAGTTTCCCCAAGGACAAGTTCGTCGTCAACGTCATCAACCCTTACCTTGCT
The DNA here is from genome assembly GCA_950022295.1 of Bromus sterilis. Lineage (NCBI taxonomy): Eukaryota > Viridiplantae > Streptophyta > Magnoliopsida > Poales > Poaceae > Bromus > Bromus sterilis. Next base: position 102,588,718 of record OX465598.1, read on the forward strand.
GAGGTGAAGAAGCACCCCCAGATCCTTCGTGTGGAGGATGGTGACCTCCACAAGGAGGATCTGAAGGGACCAGTCAAGGAGGGGAGCACCGAGGAGCGGCTGAAGGAGATGGAACATGAGGTCTTCAAGTTCAAGAAGATGGTGGAGCGTGGTGTTGAAGCTAACTTCGACATCATGAACGAAGTAGAAGTTTCCCACAAGAAGGAGATGTGGTCAAGTTTGGCCGCACTAGAAGAAAGACTTTATGAACTCCAAGAACAGATCTATGATCTGCAGAACCAGAACTGTGAGTATGAACTAAAGTTTCTGCGCATGGGTTTGGGTGCTGAATGCAGGATCCTGGAGACGGGAATGTCCTTTGAGACTGGAGAACAGATGCCATGGAAGCGCTTCGCCAAGGAGTACGTGATCAACAAGAACAAGGATGAGGGGTAAATCTCCTTGGGTAATGGCATCCCCTTAGCTTGTTCCAAGCTTGGGGGAGTGCCTGGTATCTTTATCTTTATCTTTTCCTTTTAGAGTCAAGAAGAGTCATATCATGTCTAGGGAAGTTATCTTATAAAATAGGTGTTTGCATTGAGGTCAATCACTCCTTTTTGGAGAGTTATGTATCCGTGAGTGTGGAGTCGTCTATGATGGAATATTAATGAGAAGTCTATTGATCCCTTTGCTGCACTCGGTATTCTCTTCACGCAATTGACCTCATGATGATTCTTATGGGGAGTATTGACCTTATATCAGGTATGGCTTTGAAAACTTTATTTAATCTTGGCAAACATAGCTTTGGTCATAACAACAAGCATGATTTTTCTCAAAGTAGTGACATAGCCAAACCCTCTTTGTTATTATGCTTGTAGTGTTATGTTGACAAGGAAGACAACTTGATGTGATTTTCTTATTTTAATGTTTATGCTTTATGTTGCTTTGCATCCAAGTCATCATCAATTTTCTGTTCTCTCAAAGCCTTTGCTAGCCAAACCTCTGTACTAAGCGGAATTCTGCTTGCACATCCATACCCTGAAACCAGTATTTTCCATATGAGTCCACCGTACCTTCCTATTCGTGGTATTCCACTACCACTCCTAAAGCATAGAATTTTTGTGTTATCATTAAATATTCAAATTCTTCTATTTTATGCCCCTGTTTTAGCTCATGAGGAAGTAGTAGTTAATTCATGATCTTCTTAAGTTGGACAAGTTTTATCCTGGGATTGCATGTCTAATCTACAAACCCCTAATAAGAGGAGGAACTGGCATGAGTGCGCCCAACTCACAAAAGATAATACAACAAACAAACCCTCCTTCACGCTTTGTTCATGAGAAATTGGAAAAATTTGGCAGTGATAAACAAAGGAGATTGCGGGGATGTGATCGTCCCCGTGTGGGAGCCGTTCCTTGAAACTTGTCCAATCTGAGAAGTAATTGAGTTATCTATTAGCATTCATTGACAAATCATGCACCTCTCAAAACTTTTTTTCATTCTGTTTGATTTAAGGATAGCACTTGAGTTTTCCCTGCTTGCCTTTAACAAGGCCTTTCCTTTACTTTTATGTTGAGTCAGTTTTCCCTACTTCCTCCTTTACCAAAGAGAATAGACACTTGGTGCTGATGAGGATTCATCCATATAATGTTGCATTAAGTTTTTCCATGCCATTTCATTTTTGACATTATCTTTTGAGAAGTAAGTTGTTTGCAAAAGCATTTTCCAAGCAAACATCTTCCTTTGTGTTAGCATTTGCACTTCATGACTAATAGCATGTTCTTTCAAAAGTTCTAAATTGTCTCATCAAAATATAAAAAGAAAGAGCAAAGTGAAAGCTATTAGTTGTTCTTGACCAAAGGACATGTTTGCCATGATTTGATGAGTTTCCTTAGCCGTACTCTTGATTATAATTGTTATTACTCTTTCATAAGGGCCTTATGAGTTGAAGATTGCTGTTGAGGATGTTTGAGTTTGGTGAAGAAATCATGATGCTTCTTGTACGTATTCTATTTATCGACACTTCACTCTATAAACTTGTGGACAGGTTTACCAAGCTCAGTTTTCGCTTGGGGACAAGCGAGGTCTAAGCTTTGGGGAGTTGATACGTCCAAAATGCATCACTATTTTATATCGTAATTCATCCTTATTCATTGATATATTTCATATTACGATGATGTTCTTATGTGGTTTTGGCTTGTTTTACACAATTTGCAACTTTCCGGTGCTGAAGCAGCAGACGCAGGATTCAGCGGTAAAAAGTGGACGCTGAGTTGGTGAAGAATAATACCTCCAAATTACCTGAAAATCGACGGGGGGTATTTTCCGAAGGATTAACGAAGACACGCCGAAGAGGGGCCAGAGGGGGGCCACGGGGGCCCCAGGCGGCCACCTGGCGCGGCCCCACCCCTGGCCGAGCCGGGAGGGCGCCTGCAGCCCTGGGGCAACTCCCGGCTCCCCCCTCTGGCCTATATACCCCTCGTTACCCGAAAACCCTAAGGCTTCCTTTGGTTTGGAGGAATATACTAGGAATTTTGAAGGATAGGATTCTTATAGGAATTTTTCATTTAGAGCCCTTTGGTTCTTAGGAATGGATTCCTATTCCTACATAGGATTGGTTCCTATCCTTCACATTTTAAAGGAAAATAAAAATGAGCCTAGACTCAATGGAAAATTTCCTTTGGTGTGAACCAAATGACATCTCTTTTCCTATCCCTACTCATAGGATTGGAGATACATGTCATCTCAATCCTACAAATTTCCTATTCCTATGATAATCCTATCCTATGAACCAAAGGAGGCCTAAAAAGAGAAGATTTTACGGAGTTCCGCCGCCGCCCCGTGGCGGAAACCTACAGAGAAGAAAAGGGCTCTCCGGCGGGCCGATTCCGCCGAGGAGATCACCTCCCGAAAGGGGAGATCATCGCCATCGTCATTGCCATCGTCACGGGCATCATCAAGATCATCATCAACATCATCCCCAACATCAGCACCATCTCCACCACCAACCAATCTCACCTCACAAGTTTATCTTGTGTTGTAATCCGTACTATCTATCCTCTCTACTCTACTAGTGTTGATTACTACTTTGTGGTGAATGCTATTGAGTTTTGTTGAAGAAATATCATTATGTCCAGATTGTTTATCATATATTTATCACCTCTGATCATGATCTATTTTATGTATTGTGAGTAGTTACTTTAGTTCTTGAGGACATGGGAGAAGTCTAGTTGTTAGTAGTCATATGATGTTGAAGTAATTTGTGTTGTTTCATATTTAAGTTGTGTTGTTATTTTCCTAGTGGTGTTGTGTGAGTCGAACACTCAACACTTCGCCTTATTAAGGACCTAGGGGAATACATTGTGTATAAAGAATGCTTATGGTGGGTTGCCGGAGTGATAGAAACCTGAACCCCAGTTTGCACACTTTGGCACAAGGGAATATTGGATCCTTGATCTTTTGCCTTAATTTATATCTTGTATTTGCGGATGCTTGCAAGATTTTTAATCATAAGAGTGCACTTATGTTAGTCTAGAAGGTGTGCTAGCATAGATCCACCCACTCAGCACTTATCAGCACAACACTTGTTATTAATACGGAGTATGGCGAAAGCACGTGACTACCTCTCCATGTGTCCTCAAGAACGCTTTAGTCTTTATAAGTTCAGTTGCCAGGCTTATCCTTTGCTCAAAAGGATTGGGCCACTTGATGCTCCTCAGTACTATTTACTTTGCTTGCTTTTATCTTATTGTTGCTTATATCGAAAACCCCTAAAAAGTTATCTTTCAGTGCTTGCAGTTATTCCTTATCCAAAATCACCTATCAATACCTTTCGCTCCTCGTTGAGTTCGACACTCTTACTTATCGAAAACGCTGCAATAGATCCCTTACGTTTGTGGGTCATCACTCATTCTCAATGATCATGTTATGCATGATCACGCAAGAAGTCATGATATACAAAAGTTGTTGTTGATCCCAAAATCTAGATGGTCCTCACACAATAGCAAATTGGGATTGCAAAATCCCAAAAGCCCTCTCAACATCTTTCCTAGCCGCCGCTTGTGCATTGTGAAAGATGAGTTCTTTCTTACCTTGGGGTTTGGAAATTTGCTTGACAAATGTACTCCACCTTGGGTAGATGCCATCCGCAAGATAGTACACGTAGTTATATGTGCGGCTGTTTGCTTCAAAGGTCACCGGTGGTCCTTCTCCATTTGCTAACTTGGAAAAAAGAGGTGATCGATCAAGCACATTGATGTCATTGCAAGATCCAGGCATGCCAAAGTATGCATGCCAAATCCATGTCTCATGGTCGTCAACGGCCTCAAGAATGATCGTGGCATCCTTTCCACGACCCTTGAACTATCCATGCCATGCTCTTGGGAAATTTTCCACTTCCACTACATGCAATCGATAGAACCTAGCATACCTGGAAATCCACGAGCTTTGTTCATCTCTAACATACTCTGTGTGTCCTGGGCATTGGGAGCTCTCAAGTACTCAGCACCAAACACTTCTACAATAGCCTTGGCAAATCTCATCTACAAAGCGGAGCCACACAAGCTCATCTCCAATGCGTAAAATCAAATGTAAACTACTTTGCATTCAACAAAAAAGCTCAAGTTCATCCTTTTTACCTTTGGGAATTTTGTCGAACACCTTGCTTGCGAGGTGGAAGAAACTGGCGGACGGAGCAGTCAGCTGGCGGGTGGCGGAGCAGTCAGCCGGCTCCGGAGTGGAGCAGTCAGTAGGCGAGCGGCGGCGACTTCACGACCACCGCAGAGGAAGAGCCTTCGGTTGGAGGGCGGCGGCGGCACCTGTGCCGCGGGCCGTTGGGCGGCGACGACTTCACGGCCACCACAGAAGCCTACCCCATCGCCTCGGCCAGCCACAGCCACTTGAGAAGCTCCAACCGGCGTGAATTTGGACGGCGGCTGAGACCAAATCGGGAGGCTCCCGGCGGCGCGTCGACGAGAAATTCGGCCGGGAACGGGTGGGCGGTGTCGCGGTGGGCTTGGTGGTCGGCGTGGTCGGGAGGTAGCGAATCTGGCCGGCGGCGAGTTCGGGCAGCGGTGGGCGGTCGCGCGGAAGGGGAAGAAGTGGTAGTTGGTGGTTGGCGCGCGGCTGGCCATTTTACAACACTTGGGCTTGGTGTTGTATATTTGGAACACCAAGGTCAGAATTATATAACACTTGGAGCTGGTGTTGTAATTTTTTGTGCATATACAACATCTGTTGGAGCAGCGTTTTTGGGCCTCGGTGCTGCAAAAGTTAGTAATTTTGCATATACAACATCTATTGGAGATGCTCTAAGTGAAGAAAAACATAAATGCAGAAGAACCTCCGGAGTTTAAAGGATACTAGAATAAATATTTCAGAATAAGAAATATCACAATCATGCATAAGACAATGAGGTACTTTGGGACAATGCACATTACACTCAGAATGACAATTATGCTCTCAATAGTTGGTGCTTTGGAGGAAGAAGGTGGAGACTCTCGAACCGTGGATTTTGATGGCAAGGTTGAATGCCCATGGCTAGAAGCAAAGACTAAACAAGTACCAGACGTCGTGATTTTAAAAACAGAGATAAAATGCTTTTGGGAGTGTAACTCACCAGTCAATGGTAAACGGTAAAGGTATTCAATATCTTCCATACCAACCATATTAATGGCGGTTCCCATGATTTTTGTGGTATGCCTACACTTGCGTTTCCAGTCCACCAATCATCGAAGGTATCTGGCCAGCAATGAGTGCTTGGTGCCCTTCATTCTGTCTCAAGTATGGAAGGAAAGTGTACGTCTCCTTCCACCAATCATCAATAGTATTTGGCCAACATAAGTTCCCTTCATTTCGTCTCAAGTATGGAGGGGAGAGTGTAAGTTTTGTAAAATTAAAACAAATGAGAACTGGACATTCTTCAGACTGGCCTCTTCCTCATAAATTTGACTAGATTAAAAAATTACAAGGAGTAAAACATTTTTAGCAGGGAAGACATCGATCGCCCCTAACGCTCCATGAGCTTGTACGGATACAAAAAGAGAAATGCGTTTGAATACTTTTTAGGGGGTACAAGAAATTGTTTGTTAGGATGGCCGGTAAATACCATATATAGGAAGGTATGGTGGACTCATATGGCGCAACTGGTTTCAAGGATTTTGGATGCACAAGCAGTCAGTCCGCTTAGTACAGGTGAAGGCTAGCAAAAGACTGGAAAACGACCAACTAGAGAGCAATAACGGTCATAATCATGCAGAGCGATGATACGTCCAAAACGTATCTATAATTTCTGCTTGTTCCATGCTCTTTTGGGTGACATTGCTATGTGTTTTGCTACACTTTCATACACTTTTTACACATATTTGGACTAATTAACTAACTCATGCACCCAGTGCCAGTTTTTGTCTGCTGATGTCTGTGAATTGCAGGGTTTTACCCATATTTACAGAGCGCAAAAAATTCCAACAAAAATATATAAGAAATCAGCGCAACAGAAGCTTCCGGAATCACCAAAAGAGAGTCAGAGGGGGGCACCCCCTCCGAGGCGGCCAGGGGGAGCAGCCCCACTCCTGGCCACGCAAGGAGGGCGCCTGGGAGGAAGGGCCACCCCATGATGCCCCCCTTTGGCCTATATTTACACCAAGTTCTAGAAACCCTCGGGAGGGACCCGGCATCGCGATTTTCACCTTTGTCCCGTCGTCGCCGCGCTTCCAAGATCGGGAGGACCATAAGACCCCTTCCCAGCACCCTGCCAGAGGGAGGATTGACCTCCGGGAGCTTGTCCACCACCATGAGGGCTTCCCGGATGTGTCGTGAGTATTCCCATTTGGACCATGGGTCCATGATCAGTATCTATGTGATTTCTTCTCTCCAATCTTGTGCTTCAATTCTTAGCCCTTGTGAGCTGACCTACATGATCAAGGCATCTATGTAATTTTCCTGCTGTTGTTATGCTGTGTTTGCTGGGATCCGATGGATTATGAGATTATGTTCAGATTGTGATGAGTTATATATTTGGTTCTCCTTTTATATTACGTTCTTGAGTAATTCTTGCATGTTCTCCGTTGATTTTTATTGCTTTGGCCAAGTAGTAGATAGTAACTCCAAGGGGGAGCGTTTATGCTTGATTGTGGGTTCTTTCCCCCCGATGTCTAGATTGAGTGACAGAAACATGAGACTAGGGGATGTGCTATTGCCACCAGGGAGAAAACAACGGTGCTTGTAAATGTGGTTGAAAGGATTGTTTACGTTATGCAAAGTTTGTTAATGTAGTTGTCTGTTGCTTTGGGTTTACACTTTGGGTGGGGCTCGCAACTTAATACCAGCGAGATGTTCTGGATAGATATTTCAAGTTGGAAGATCAGTGAGTAAATGCCGATGGATAAATGGTCTACTTGTTTTGGCGTACTGCCCATACTTTTGAGCATCTAACTTTCTTGCAACATAATTAGCATTGCAGTGCGTTTATAATTCTGTCAATTGCCTAGCTGTAATTTGTTCACCCAGCTTAGCTGTTTTATCGTCTTTTGGGAGAGATACATCACTAGTGAACATCATTTGACCCCGGTCCATATTTCCACCATTGTTTACACCTCAACTATTTACCGATTTTATTTCCTTTTCAGTTGCAATCACCATCACTATTTCCACTGTGCGTTTGATCCTTTGTAAACGATAGTACCAGAGAGATTGACAACCTCTCTGAACTCGTTGGGAGCAAAGTTATTTGTTGCTGTGTGCAGGTCCAGGTCAAGAAAGCAACTTTTGTCTTAAAATCAATAGAAATTACTTTCTAGTTTTTTCTTTAGAGTCTTATACCAAAAACCACAAAAAATTTAGTTACTTTGCTATTGCTTGCCGCTGTTACTATAGGTTCCACTGAAAACACCAAGTTGTGTGACTTCACTAGTCACAACAACAATGAATTTATCAGAACTCTATTGCTCCACCTGCCACTTCAACACCTTCTTATGAAATCAAACCTGCTTTGATGAATCTTTTTATGAAAGAACAATTCTCAAGTGCTAGAGATGATGTTGCTTTGCACTTAAATAATTTTGTTGAGCTTTGTGATATGCAAAAGTACAAAGAAGTAGATGGTGACATTGTTAAGCTTAAGTTTTTTTCCTTTCTCCTTGAGAGGAGGAGCTAAAGTGTGGCTTCAATCCTTGCCTAGGAATAGCATTGATTGTTGGGATAAGTGCAAGGATGCTTTTATTGGGAAGTATTAACCACCTACTAAGATTATCCAGTTGAGAAGTAACATTATGAATTTTAGGCAACTGGATAATGAACACGTTACCCAAGCTTGGGAACGTATGAAAACTCTTGTTAAGAATTGCCCTACACATGGTTTGACTACTTGGATGGTTATCCAGAGTTTCTATGCAGGATTAAACTTTACCTCACGGAATCTGTTGGACTCGGCCGCAGGAGGAATCTTCATGTCAACTACACTTGGTGCTGCCACGAAGCTATTGGACGAGACGATGAAAAATTATTCTCAATGGCACACTGAAAGATCTCGAACAGGTAGGAAGGTAAACTCTATCGAGGAGATCTCCTCTTTAAATGAAAAGGTTGACTTGATTATGTCTTTACTTACCAAGCAAGCTCCTATTGATCCTCATGATGTTCCTTTAAATTCTTTGGTTTCTCAAGAAAGAGAGCAAGTTGATGTTAATTTTATTTCTAGGAATAACTTTAATAATAATACTTATAGGAGTAACTTTGGTAGCAATCCTAGTCTGTTCCCATCCAACAACTATGGGAACAACAACACTTATCCTAGTACCAAAAGCTGCACTTCTGAATTAGATAACATGATTAAGGACCGTATCCCTTCTAAAAAATCCTTCAATAAGAGTGTAGAAGTGAAATTAGAAAAACTAGATAGTCTCTCTTTGAAGGTAGACAATATAGCTCATGATGTAGAGATGATTAAAATTAGAACTTCTCCCCTTGAGGAAAGGAAAACTACACCCATGAATTCTATTCAAGTGAAAATTAATGAGAACATTAGAATGCTAGCCAAACTTAAGGATAGATGGGCTAGAGAAAAGGAAGAGGAATATAGGATCAAGATCCTTCCTACACACACTACTATTGCTACTATACAGGTTGTTGAGGATCTCAAAACTTTTAGCACCCAACACACCCCTAGTCCCAATGGACCTATTAATGGTGATGTTAATACCTCAACTTTAGGACAAGAAGGTCCCATGAATTTAGAGACTACCAAGAGAATGAGCTTAGATGACATCACCACCTCTTTTAATTAATAGTAGTGATCTTGATTTTGATAATTGTAGTCTCTTTGAAGTTATCACTTTTCTGCAAAGAATGGCTAAATACCCCCACACTAATACACTCAATATTGCCTACACCGAGCATATTAGCAATGCTCTTATCAAAGCTAGGGAGGATAAACTAAAGTTATATAGTTCTATCCCTAGAAAGCTAAAAGATGGTTGGGATCCTATGGTCAAAATCAAATTGAATAATTTCTCTTTCTTTGCTTTATGTGATGTTGGAGCTAGTGCCACCGTTTTACCCAAAAGAATGTATGATATGCTTGATTTGAAACCTTTTGATCCATGTTCTTTTGGTGTTCGTCTTCTTTATTATTCCGTAAAGAAAACTTTAGGAAGGATTGATGTTGTTATTATTGTTGTCAATGATAATTAAGTTCCCGTTGATTTACTTGTCATGGACATTGAGTGTGATCCCTCATGTCCAATTATTTTGGCATGCCCTTTTCTCCGCACCGTTGGTGCTATCATTGACATGAAAGAAGGGACCATTAGATTCCAATTCCCCCTCAAAAAGGGAATGGAACACTTCCCTCGAAAGAACATTAAGTTACCTTATGAGTCCGTTACACGGGCAAGTTATTCTTTTGGAGTTGATAAAACTTGATCTTTTTTGCATGATGCCTAGCTAAAAGGCATAAAAGAAAGCGCTTATTGGGAGGCAACCCAAAATGTTTTTACTTTCAGTTTTAGTGGTCTTGATGCTTGTTACTACTTTAGCAACATCATTGTATCTTTATTTTCAAGCTTCGTGCCAAGTTTTAGCCTCTGATTGCAAGAAAGTTCAAAAGTTGTGACATGCTGTCCAGAAACAGATTATGTCTGCTTGACGGAAAAATTCATGATAAATCACCAGATCTGATTTTTTTTACAGTATGCTCTATACAATTAGCTTTATTTCGTCTGTCCTGATTTTTTTATTTGAGTTGCAGAAGTACCCCGAAAAAATTATTTACTACCTCCTGGTCTGTTTTTCACAGATTCTTTCACGTTTTGCGTTTTCATAGTTTTGCAAATATTAAGCTTGCCTTTTCTTTGCAATTTTGTTTTGGCAATCTTGAGAAAAAATAGATCTTCATGAAAATCTTCATTTCCAGTGGTGAAAAAATATTTATTTATGGGTACTAACCACTCTAATCAGCTTATCATGAGTTTCGTATGAAGGGTGTTTTCAAATATGCGAAGGAAGATGATGAAAGAGGATCAGGGAGTGTCAAAAGCTCAATCTTGGGATGCCCCTATGCACCCCAAGAAATATCCAAGGATACTCAAGCGTCTAAGTTTGGGGATGCCCCCGTGCATCCCCTTCTCCATCAACAACCATCAGTTCGTCCTTCTCCATGCGATATTTTTATCTCTTCATGTGTTATGTGCTATGCTTGGAGCGTCTTGCATTTAATTTTTTAGTTTGTTTTCTGTTGCTTGTTTTTCATAACAAGTTGGACCCTAGCCTTCATTGTTTGGGAGAGAAACACGCTCCACTCCACCCTAGAACAGAACATAGGTTTGCATGCTTATCTTTTTGTGTGTTCTTTATCTTTTCGTAATTGTTTCCATGTGATACGTCTCAAACGTATCTACTTCTCCAAACACTTTTTCTATAGTTTTGCCCTCATTCTTGCATGATTTGGACGAAACTAACCGGACTAACGATGTTTTCAACAGAGCTGTCTGTATGGTTTTATTGTGTGCAGGAAAATGGATTTTTAGGTGTCTCAGAAAATTCCAGGAAAAATCACAGAAAATCCACGCACCCGAAGGACCAATATACCAGAAGTGGGGCCAGAGGGCAGCCAGGGGGGCCCCAGGCGCCCTGCTGGCGCGGCCCCACCCCTGGCCGCGCCAGGAGGACGCTTGGGAGGGTCCTCCCCCCTCTGGTGCCCTACTTTGCCCCCTATTGATTCCCGTGGGGAGAAAACCCCAGAACAGAAGTCGTTTTCCCAATTATCGTCGTGGAGCCGCCGCCACTCTCTGTTCTTCTCCGGGAGGGCTAATCTGGAGGCTGTTTTGGCCTCCGGTGAGGGGAGATCATCGCCATCGTCATCATCATCACCACTCCATCATCCCTCCATGACTTCTCCTTTCATGTGTCAGTAATTCCCTGCTGTAGGCAAAGGGATGGTAGGGATGGGATGAGCTAGATCATGTAATAGTTTATCATATTGTTGGGGGCATGTTGCCTATCATATAGATTGGTGTTTGTCATCTTTGCTTCAACTTGTTGCTCTTAATGCTTGTCACTTTGGGCCCGAGTGCCATGTTTTCAGATCTGAACCCTATGTGTTTGCATGAATATATTTGTGTTCTTGATCCTATCTACGAGTTTTATGCACCTGTTATAGTCCGGAACCGGCGATCCCAAAGGTGACAGCTTGGGACACCAAAGGGGATGGACTATAGTTTGAGGATTCCTTGTATCCATTGATTGTTAATGCTTTGTTCCGGTGCTCTTGGACAGGAGCACCTTAATCTCCATAAGTTCCTTTTGGCCCCGTTCGTAGAGGGATGGTAGGACAAAAGATGTTGTGTAAGTTCTTATTACAAGCACGTACAACTACCTGTGGGGGTACATGCCTAATGTTTGATATATGGCTAGATGATCATTGCTTTTCTGTGTGCCTTGCCCCAAGTTAAATACATGATGTATCTCATCCATGCAGCACCCAACCATCCATCTCCCTAGCCTACAGTGTTTTTAATTCTGTTGGTTACTAATTGTTTGCTTTTGCTGTTTTACTTTCGCTGTTTCACCGCCACTATTTCCGTTTCCACCATCACTTCCATATCGCAGTTACTATTAATATCTTGTTGCAAGTAAGTGTATCTCAGGTGTGGTTGAATTGACAACTCCACTGTCAAAGCTTGTGGGTATTCTTTGGTTCCCCTTGAGTCGAATCTATAAATTGGGTTATTCTTACCCGCGAAGCCTACCACTCACCACCTATGGTAGAGGTACACTCTCTTTTAGATTTCAATGCAAGTGACATCCCTCATGGTAAGCCTCCTGATCACTGTTTAGATGAGCTTGATAATTTTGTTATGAAGTAAAGTCACTTTAATGAGAGGATACAAAGTCAGTTGCATGATAATTCCCTTGCTATCAAAAGTTTGCTTGATGTTCTAGGTAGAACAGTTAATGATGTTAAATGTCTTGTGAAGCATTTTCATATGGTTCAAACTCAGCTTGAACAAATTTCTAATGTGCAAAAAGATTTGCTTGCTAACAATGCCAAACAGGATATACAGGTTTCGGGATTAAAACCGGAGGTGGAACTAGCACTCAAGATCCTCTCTATCCAGAGGGGCATCCGAAGAGGATCGAGCACGATTCTCAAATGCAGGAAGAAGAAATTGTTAGTTCTCCGAAGAAGAAGAACAAGAAACATAAAGAAGCTGACAAATCCAATGATCCAATTGCAAGTGAAGAGCTTGTTATTGATCCAAATAGTATATCTACCTCCGATGCTAAGACTGAAGACGGTGCTGAGCCTGAAATGGATGGTGAAAAGAATGATCCACCCGAAGTTCGAGAAGAAGCACCACCCGACAAACGCAAGAAATACACTAGAGAAGACTTCATCGCAAGAAGACATGGGAAGGAAAGAGAACCATGGGTACAGAAACCCATGCCCTTTCCAGGTAAGTCTCTCAAAACTAAAGAAGAAGAGCATTACAATAAGTTTTGGGAGTGGATGAATCCTCTTTTTCTTCAAATCCCTTTGACTGATGCTATTAAGTTACCTCACTATTCGAGATACATGAAAGATATTGTTACTAATAAAATAAAAGTTCCTAATGAAGCAATATCTACTATGCTTGCTAACTACTCCTTTAGTGGATAGATTCCTGAGAAGCTTGGTGATCCAGGTATACCCACCATTCCTTGCTCCATAAAGAATAATTATGTCAAGACTTCTTTATGTGATCTTGGAGCAGGAGTGAGTGTTATGCCTTTCTCTCTTTACAAGAGGCTTTCTTTAGAGAAACTAATACCTACATATATCTCTCTTCAGATGGCTGACAAGTTAATAGCCGTTCCCATTGGTATTTGTGAGGATGTTCCCGTTGAAGTTGCAAATTATTTGATCCTTACTGAATTTGTTGTGCTTGACATGCCAGAGGATGGGAGCATGTATATTATTTTTGGTAGACCTTTTCTTAACACCGCAGGTGCTATTATTGATTACAATAAAGGAAAGGTTACTTTTAATGTGAATGATAAAGAACACACGGTGTATTTTCCGAAGAAGACTGACAAAAGGCATGGCCTCAACTCTATAGAGAATATCGAGACCGTGAAGATTGGTGATTGGGATTCTCCTCTACATGTGCACCACAAATATAAAACCAATATGGTGGGGACAATATCCATTAAAGTGAAGGTACCATGAATGCTTCATAGTAAGTGAAACTTTTTGCTCTATGTATTGCTTGTTTAGTAGTAGGACTTGATCAACCTTGCTATTAAATGAGTTTTATATAAGTAAAAAGTAGAGGTTGTTATGCTTGCATTTCCTTTAGCTTTATCTTTCTTGCCGGTCCAAAGTTTTATATTTTTGAAGCCTCACGTAGCTAATCACTATTTCAAGTTTTCAGAAAGTTTGCAGTTTTTGAACCTCGAATTTTTTTCAATAGTGAAGTTGTCAGAAAAATTCCAGAAAAATACAAATACAAATTTCTATGCCGGGAGTGACCCAGAGGCACCTGGGGCTGACCAGGGGGGCCACCAGTGGCCCAGGCGCCCAGCTGGCGCGGCCTGCCCCCTGGCCGCGCCCATAGGGCGCCTGGGGCCCACAGGCCCCATCTCCAGGTGAGTCTTCTTCCTCTTTCTCTCCAAAAACACGAGTTCTGCACTTCCCCTAGCGTTCTTGTTGTTCTTGGAGGCGATTTTCGATCTCTCTCTACAGCCTATCATTCGAGCTATGATTTTGAGAAAATACTCCCTGGAATGAATTTCTAAGGAAAAGCAAAATGATGGCTTGGGAAGAAGAAGCCCGAGCATACTGAGAGAGTAACTAGAGTTGCAGCTTCATCCTCAGCTGCTAGGGCGAGCTACAATGAAGATGTTGTGCCCCTGGAGTTGCTGGAAGATACAAGCCCAACACGGGCAATGATGTTTCCGTGCAATGATTTTCTTGAAGCGGTAGGTATTAAGGAGGAGTTTGATAACCTTTGTGCTAATGCAGGTTTGACACGGCTTGCAACATGACGTGTTATTCAATACCGTAAATTCACCTCCTGTTTTATTAACAGTTTTAGATATAACCATGATGCTGGTTTTATTGAGTTTAAAATATACAATGATCTTTTGACCATGTCTTTGGAAAGATTTTGTGAAATAATAGGTGTGCCGAACGTTGGACGGACGACAAAGATGAACACTCAGCCCACCAAGCTGAGAACGCTCTTCAACTCTCTTTGCAGCCAAGATACAAGGGATATCAGACGTTCAAAAATTTCCAGCATCTTGTTTCCCTAGCTCAGGTGTTTCACATATTATATTGCTAGAGGGGTATTAGCTCGTGACAACACGAGCAACAGTTCTGTGCCGGATATTGCTATCCTGGCAAATGCCCTCTCAGGGGAAACTACGTATAATGTGGGTGCCTTGATTGCTCGCCGACTTGCCCTTAATGGCAACACGGGAGATCTCTGTGGTGGCGTTTACGCCACACTTATTCTTGAATCTCTTGAGCGCACCCCACACCCTGATGATGAGCCTTTTCCTTTTATAAGCTTTGACCTTGTTGCTATGAAGAGGCATGAGTTTGTTACCAGGACTTCCGAGTTTGGTAACCTTATTTATATTCTGAGGTTTGGACTAATCGATATTCGGGAGATCCGTCTGCTCCTTTTTGGTTTGATTCTACTCGCAGGAACGGATGGTCCTTCAATGTCATCCAGTTCGATGAGTTCATGGCCCAGCAGTAGTTCCATAACCCCATGGAGGGGGTTGTGCATGATGAGGAGGAGGAGCTGATACGTCCAAAACGTATCTATAATTTCTGCTTGATCCATGCCTCTTTTGTGTGATATTGCTATGATATTGATGAACTTCCATACACTTTTGATCATATTTGGACTAACCTATTAACTCAGTGCACCCCAGTGCCAGTTCCTGTTTTCTGCTGTTTTTCTATTTCAGGTTTCCCCTTATTAAAAGTACCAGAAAAATTCCGAGAAAAATATAGGAAAAATCAACGTACCAGAAGCTTCGTGAAGAGCCCGAGAGGGGCCAGGGGCCCCCCCAGGCGGCTAGAGGGCGCGACCCCACCCCTGGCCGCGCCAGGGGGGGGGGGCGCCTGGAGGCCCTGGCCCACCTCTGGCTGCCCCCTTTCTCCTATTTATTCCCCGTGACGAGAAACCCTCGGGGACGGAACCCTTTTTCGCGATCTCTCCTCTGTTCCACCGCCGCTGCACTTCCAAGATCGGGAGCACCAGAAGACCTCTTCCTGGCACCCTGCTGGAGGGAGGAATCACCTCCGGGAGCTTCTCCACCACCATGGATGCTTCCCGGATGAACCGTGAGTAGTCCACATTGGACCATTGGTCTATGATCAGTAGCTATGTGATGTTCTCCTCCCCTCTTTGTTCTTCATGGATTAGACCTCGTGAGCTGCCCTACATGATCGAGGCACATATGTAATCTTTCTGCTGTTGCTATGTTGAGTTTGCTGGGATCCGATGGATTATGAGATTATGTTCAGATTGTGATTGAGTTATATATTTGATTCTCTTCTTTTATATTTATGTTCTTGAGTAATTCTTGCATATTTTCCGTTGCTGTTTATTGCTTTGGCCAAGTAGAGGTAGTGACTCCAAGAGGGAGCATTATGCATGATTGTGGGTTCATGCCCCCCGATGACTAGCTTGAGTGACAGAAACATGAGTCTAGGGGATGTGTTGTTGCCACAAGGGGGAAAACAACGGTGCTTGTACTTGTGGGTGCAAGGATTGTTTACTTTATGTAAAGTTCTTTAATGCAATTGTCCGTTGCTTTGAGTTTACACTTTGGGTGGGATTCACAACTTAATACCAGCGAGATGTTTTGGATAGATATCTGAAGGTGGATGATTAGTAGGTAGATGCAGATGGATTTCGGTCTACTTGTCTTGGCGTACCGCCCATGCTTTTGAGCCTCTTCCTTTCTGCATAGCATAATTAGCATTGGTTTGTACACATAATCCTGTCAATTGCCCAGCTGTAATTTGTTTACCTCGCATGGCTATTTTTATCGTCTTTTGGGAGAGAGACATCACTAGTGAACATCATAGGACCCCGTCCGTATTACCAACACCGTTTACACCTTCAATTTACTTTCAGTATTTACTTTTCCGTAGCTATCACAATCATTATTATCCCGTGCGTTTTATCCTTTGTAAACAACAAAGCCGGAGGAATTGACAACTCCTCTGTACTCGTTGGGAGCAAAGCTATATGTTGTGTGTGCAGTTCCAGGTGAAGTTAGCAACCTAGGTTGTGAACGGAGCCATTGTTCACTTCACTACCTACTTGTCGATCTTGAAGTCCTACGGGAGACGATCTTTTCAACCTTGGTATCTTCACCAAGGGAAATTTGCCACTACGCTACATCTCACCTTCCACTTGGGGTAACCAACAAGGGGTGAGTATTATCTCGTGTATCAAGCAAATTTCTGGCGCCGTTGCCGGGGACTCCACTCTTTACGATAGGGGAGTTGCACACTATCTTTTATCTTTGCTTTTTAGTCTTGTTAGTTTACCTTTCAGTTTTTGCTTTAGTGTCTTTTATCAAAAATCAAAAAAATAGTTATCTTGCTTGCTGCTGCTATGGGTTCCTGTGAGAACACCAAGTTGTGTGACTTCACTAGTCACAACAACAGTGACTTTATCTGCAATCCTATTACTACACCTGCTACTTCAGCACCTTCTTATGAGATTAAACCTGCTTTGCTGAACCTTGTTATGAAAGATCAATTCTCTGGTGCTAGAGATGATGCTGCTTTGCACTTAAATAATTTTATCGAGCTTTGTGATATGAAAATGTACAAAGAAGTAGATGGTGATATTGTTAAGCTTAAGCTTTTTCCTTTCTCTTTGAGGGATGAAGCTAAAATCTGGTTTCAATCCTTGCCTAAGAATAGCATAGACTCTTGGGATAAGTACAAGGATGCTTTTATTGGGAAGTACTATCCCCCTGCTAAGATTATCCAGTTGAGGAGCTTTATTATGAATTTTAAATAATTGGATAATGAACACGTTGCCCAAGCTTGGGAACGCATGAAATCTCTTGCTAAGAATTTCCCTACCATGGTTTGACTACTTGGATGGTTATCCAGACTTTTTATGCAGGCTTGAACTTTACCTCGCGGAACTGGCTAGATTCGGCCGCGGGAGGAACCTTTATGTCAACTACACTTGGTGCTGCCATAAAACTTCTCGATGAGATGATGACCAACTATTCCCAATGGCACACCGAAAGAGGTCCAACAGTTAGGAAGGTAAACTCTGTCGAGGAGATCTGCTCCCTAAATGAAAAAGTTGACTTGATTATGTCCCTACTTACCAAGCAATCTCCTATTGATCCTCAAAATGTTCCTTTAAATTCTTTGATTGCTCAGGATCAAGTAGATGTGAACTTTATCTCTAGAAACAACTTGAACAACAATGCTTATAGGAGTAACTTTGGTAGCAATCCTAGACCATTCCCCTCCAACAACTATGGGAACAACAACACTTATCCTAGCACCAGAAACTCCACTTCTGAATTAGAGAGTATGCTTAAAGACTTTATCACTACCCAAAAGGCCTTCAACAAGAGTGTAAAGGAAAAACTAGAAAAACTAGATACCCTCTCGTCGAAGGTAGACAATTTAGCCCACGAAGTAGAATTGCTTAAAATTAGAACTTCTCCCCTTGAGGAGAGGAATGTCACTCCTATGAATGCTATCCAATTGCAAATTAATGAAAACATTAGGATGATGGCTAAACTTAAAGTGAGATGGGATAGAGAAAATGAGGAAGATGATAGAATTAAGAGCCTTCCTACACACCATACCATTGCTACTATCCAAGTTGTTGAGGATATCCAAACTCTTAGCACCCAATGCACCCCTAGTCCCATAGGACCTATTAATGGTGATGCTAAGACCTCAACCGTAGAAGAAGAAACTCCTATGACTATAGAAGCTACCAAACAAGTGAGCCTAAAGGACACCACTACTACTCTACTTGATATTAGTGACCTTGATTTTGATAATTTCACCCTTTCTGAAGTTAGTCGTTTCCTTCACAAGATGTCTAGAGACTCCCACACTAGCACACTTAATCTTGCCTTCACGGAGCATATCACTAATGCTCTCATCAAAGCTAGGGAGGAGAAGCTTAGGGTAGAAGCCTACATAACTAGAAAGCTAGAAGATGGTTGGGATCCTATGTTTAAGATTAAGTTGAATAACTTTTCTTGCTATGCTTTATGTGATGTTGGAGCTAGTACCTCCGTTATGCCCAAAAGAATGTATGATATATTTGAATTGAAACCTTTTGATACTTGTTCTTTTGGTGTTCGCCTCGTCAATTGTTCCGTAAAGAAACCTTTGGGGAAGATAGATGATGCTCTTATCATTGTCAATGACAATTATGTTCCCGTTGATTTTACTATTATGGACATTGAATGTGAACCTTCTTATCCAATTATTTTGGGACTTCCTTTTCTTCGCACCGTAGGTGCCGTTATTGATACGAAAGAAGGGATTATAAAATTCCAATTCCCTCTCAAGAAAGGGATGGAACATTTCCCTAGGAAAAATATTAAGTTGCCTTTTGAGTCCGTCACACGGGCTAGGTATTTTCATGAAAAGACTTGATCTTTTTGCATTATGCCTAGCTAATGGCTTTAAAGAAGCGCTTTCGGGAGGCAGCCCGCAACGAATTTAGCTTTTCCTTTTTTTTTTAGTGGTCTTGATGATTGTTACTACTGTAGAAACATCATTGTATCTTTACTTTTCAAGCTTTGTGCCTTTTATAGCCTCATACGACAAGGGAAGTGAAAGTTGTGACATGCTGTCCAGAAAACAGATTCTGTCCTCGTGACTAGAAAAATCAGAGAAAAATCCCAGTTCATCTTTTTGATCTGAATTTTTTACACAGCGTGATCTATACAATTACGAAACTTTCGTATGTTCTGAGTTTTTTGATTAGAGTTGCAGAAGTATCCCTAAAAAATTTGTTTCTACCTGCTGGTCTGTTTTTCACAGATTCTGTCCTGTTTTGCCTTTTTCTTCGTTTTGCAAACCTTAGGCTTGCTTTTTCTTTGCAAAAACTTGTTGGCAATCTTGAGAAACAGTATCCCTTCAAGATTATCTTTATTTCCAGTAGATAATAAATTATTTTGTTATGGGTACTAACCTCGCTAATCAGATTATGATGAGTAATGCATGAAGGGAGTTTTCAAGTGTGCGAAGGAAGATGATGAAAGAAGATTAAGAAGTCTCAAGCGCTCAAGCTTGGGGATGCCCCCATGCATCCCCAATAAATATTCAAGGATACTCAAGCGTCTAAGCTTGGGGATTCTCCTGTGCATCCCCTTCTCCATCGACAATTATCAGTTCGTCTCTCGTTTCACTATATTTTTATCACTTCATGCGTTATGTGTTATGCTTGGAGCGTCTCGCTCTTAGGTTTTGTTTTTAGTTTTCTTTAGCTTTGCTTGCTGTTCATAACAAGTTAGAGCCCATATTTCTTTGTGTGGGAGCGAAACACGCTCCACTTACAAAATTTAGAACACAACATAGGACTTTTCATGCTTATCTTTGTTGTGTTTGTTCTTTATCTTTTCATAGCTGATGTCATGTTTAGCTCTTAGTTTTCATGCTTAACTTTTAAAGAGATTTTTTTAGTTTGTCGCTGGAACTCTCTTGAGTTTTCATGTTTATCTTGTTTAGAGAGTTTGCCTGTTGCACTGAGTTTTGTGTCTTGACTTGAAGTAGGTAATTGAGGTTGCTATTCTTTTTGTAGTAGTAACTTGCAATAGTTTTGAGGTGTTGTTTTGAGTAATGTATGGACTTTTGGTGTCAAGAGCATTAGCCTATTAGTGATAGATGTCGTATTTTGGGCAATCCGTGTTTATTTTCAAAACATACAAATTAGTTGAGAACTCTAGCTACTAGATGGATCACTACTCTTCTGAGGCGTCGAATATTAGAGTACACTCACGTACCATGAGTCGAGGATGCGCAAGGATAACCTAACCCCCATACACTCCTCCTCGGGGAACTTGTCTCTTTGTGAACCTCCTTATCAGATTGAGAGTTACCGATAATAAGTGCATGAGTTCTTCGGACTAATGTGAGTATTCGAAAGTTGACACTTCCACCTTCCCATATTTTGCTAGCTTTTCCTGTGCCATGCATTGCTTTCTTCTCACTCCGAGAGTTGGCGTCCACCTTCGCCGGTACATCCAAACCCTTGGCACGATACGCTCTGTCATCATAAACCCCCTTATATCCTTCCTCAAAACAGCCACCATACCTACCTATCAAGGCATTTCCATAGCCTTTCCGAGATACATTGCCACGCAACATCCATCTTCTCATGACTTGATCTTCATGTCATACATGCTACTTGCTTGATTGATGAGCCGCATGCTAGTTGGGCCTTGCCCTAATCATTTCTACATGATGCGCTAGTATCATTGCACATCCTGCTACCCTGGCAGAGGCATACATTTGCATACATCATGATAGTTACATTTTCTTTATGATTTGAGTACTTTGTAAAGTGTGAAAGATCTTCTATACTTTTGTAATATATAGAGTGTTGCCCCTAAAGTGAGGAAAAGATCCCAAAGAGGAAAAAATTAAAAGATCCCAAAGAGGACAAATGAGAGAAATAGAAAGAGCCATTGAGGCCACCAAAAAAATACATAAAAATAGAAAAAAGAGAAAAAGAAATAAAAAGAGAGAAGGGGGCACACTACTATTCCTTTTGAGAGATCCACACTCGTACTCCCTCTTATATCTTGTACTCCATAGAGATTATCATTCATGCATATAGCTATGTGGGGACCTTCACACTTTAGAACATGGCTTGTATATTCCAATGATGAGCCTCCTCAAATGAGCTCTAGGTCTTCTTGAGAAAGCAAGTTGGATGCACACCCACTAGTTCCATTGGAGAGCTTACCTTAGCTCGTGTGTGCATCCGTTGCATGGCAAT
Organism: Bromus sterilis; assembly: GCA_950022295.1. Taxonomy (NCBI): domain Eukaryota; kingdom Viridiplantae; phylum Streptophyta; class Magnoliopsida; order Poales; family Poaceae; genus Bromus; species Bromus sterilis. The sequence continues at coordinate 102,610,203 of OX465598.1, forward strand.
CCCTACTCCTCACATCATATCTATCATTTGGCTTTCTCTCGCCTATGATTGCCCTCATTGATGTGATCCTTTCACACCTTTTTGTCTTCCTCCTCCACCATATTCTCTCTTTGCCATACTAAGTGTCAACTTTCTTGCTTACACTCATCCATTGCATGAGTGCTCAAAATGTCGAAAAGGAGTGGATCATTTTGACTTGTAACTAGCTAGTGGTCTGGGGATGAGTCAAGATAAGATTCCAAAGAAGACCAAGTGTGACATTTTAGTAGATTGAGTTCTCAACAATAAAAATACTTTTTCTCGTATATTCCTATCCCCTTTATTGCACGCAAACACCATTTGGAGACATTCGAGTCACGGACAGCGAGAGCTCTTGCACCTTTATGTTCTTATGTTGCTTGTTTCAATTACAAATATAGACTCTTGCCTGTTATGACTTGAATTGAATTACATGCCTTGATTGCTTTACTTACAAAGTTCTTATATGGTTGTTAGCATGTCACCACAGAAATTATGCTTGTTATCATTTACCTACTCGAGGACGAGAAGGAATTAAGCTTGGGGATGTTGATACGTCCAAAACGTATCTATAATTTCTGCTTGCTCCATGCCTCTTTTGTGTGATATTGCTATGATATTGATGAACTTCCATACACATTTGATCATATTTGGACTAACCTATTAACGCAGTGCACCCTAGTGCCAGTTCCTGTTTTCTGCTGTTTTTCTATTTCAGGTTTCCCCCTTATTAAAAGTACCAGAAAAATTTCGGGAAAAATATAGGAAAAATCAGCGTACCGGAAGCTTCGCGAAGAGCCCGAGAGTGGATCCAGGGGGCCCTGGCGGCCAGAGGGCGCGGCCCCACCCCTGGCCGCGCCAGGGGTGCGCCTGGAGCCCCTAGCCCACCTCTGGCTGCCCCCTTTCGCCTATTTATTCCCCGTGACGGGAAACCCTCGGGGACGGAACCCTTTTCGTGATCTCTCCTCTGTTCTGCCGCCGCTGCGCTTCCAAAATCGGGAGCACCAGAAGACCTCTTCCCGGCACCCTGCCGGAGGGAGGAATCACCTCCGGGAGCTTCTCCACCACCATGGATGCTTCCCGGATGAACCATGAGTAGTCCACCTTGGACCATGGGTCTATGATCAGTATCTATGTGATGTTCTCCTCCCCTCTTTGTTCTTCATGGATTAGACCTCGTGAGCTGCCCTACATGATCGAGGCACATATGTAATCTTTCCGCTGTTGCTATGTTGAGTTTGCTGGGATCCGATGGATTTTGAGATTATGTTCAGATTGTGATTCAGTTATATATTTGATTCTCTTCTTTTATATTTATGTTCTTGAGTAATTCTTGCATGTTCTCCGTTGCTGTTTATTGCTTTGGCCAAGTAGTAGGTAGTGACTCCAAGAGGGAGAGTTATGCATGATTGTGGGTTCATGCCCCCCGATGACTAGCTTGAGTGACAGAAACATGAGTCTAGGGGATGTGCTGTTGCCACAAGGGGGAAAACAACGGTGCTTGTACTTGTGGGTGCTAGGATTGTTTACTTTACGCAAAGTTCTTTAATGCAGTTGTCCATTGCTTTGAGTTTACACTTTGGGTGGGATTCGCAACTTAATACCAACGAGATGTTCTGGATAGATATCTTAAGGTGGATGATTAGTAGGTAGATTCAAATGGATTTTGGTCTACTTGTCTTGGCATACCGCCCATGCTTTTGAGCCCCTTCCTTTTTGCATAGCATAATTAGCATTGGTTTGCGCACATAATCCTGTCAATTGCCCAACCGTAATTTGTTTACCTCGCATGGCTATTTTATCGTCTTTTGGGAGAGAGACATCACTAGTGAACATCATAGGACCCCGGTCCATATTACCAACACTGTTTACACCTTCAATTTACTTTCAGTATTTACTTTTGCATAGCTATCACTATGATTATTATCCCGTGCGTTTTATCCTTTGTAAACAACAAGGCCGGAGGAATTGACAACTCCTCTGTACTCCTTGGGAGCATAGCTATCTGTTGTGTGTGCAGGTCCAGGTGAAGTTAGCAACCTAGGTTGTGAACGGCGCCATTCTTCACTTCACCACCTACTTGTCGATCTTGGAGTCCTACGGGAGACGATCTTTTCAACCTTGGTATCTTCATCAAGGGAAATTTGCCGCTACGCTACATCTCACCTTCCACTTGGGGTAACCAACGAGGGACGAGTATTATCTCGTGTATCAGGAGCCCGTTACCCAGTGGGGTGAAGGGTCTTCTTCCACTTGGAGCGCGGAGCCTTCTTCGTGGGAGGATCCTAGGACTTCGGTCTATGCACCTGAAGCCTCGTACGACCCATGTACACACCAGTACTACCCTGGAGCTGGAGGCTCCTGGGGACCACAGTAGCAGATACCAGCTTAGGCCAAAAGCCTAAGCTTGGGGGAGTATGTGTCCTTCTCCCTTTTTGCATTGTATTATCCGTTTTATGATTGTTCGTTTTGATCTTTTCGAAGTTTTTGCCTGTTCTTCTTTGATTCTTTCTTTGCAAAAACAACAAAAATATTTTCTCTTTCTTTTTCTTTCGTCTAACGTTTGAAAAATCCAAAAAGATTTCTTTTCCCTCTTTAGTTTGCTTTGTTGCAGAGTTCAGCTCGTGTCCGTGATGGCATTTGCATTTGATTATATTTTCCTACGTTCGATCGTGCAAGTGACAAGGCAGTAATGACGAAGATCGACGAAAGGGATGCAACAAGGAAAACCGGTATGAACTCTTTTTGTTTCTACTTTTGTACATATGCTTGTACTTATGATTTAGAGACCATCTTGTAGCGACATAGTGCTATGTTTACAATGCTTTCCCAGTGGTTCATGCTTTCTTTGTGGCTAATCTCAAATAGATAGGGTACATAATGTGTTGTTGAAATGATTTACATGCATTGCATTGTTCATGGTTTGGCATACTGAAGTGGTATTTCCCTTTGGGGAATTCTTGGATTGACTTGACACATGCTTACACATGTTTAAGACTAAAAAGTATACTATGCCTTGATGATCTTTGAATTTCAGAATAGTTATATCACTTTCATGCCAAATTCAATGTTGCTTTGTTGCTCTGCATGATTATGACCATTATTGCTCTCTAGTTGGTCGCTTCCCAGTCTTTTGCTAGCCTTCTCTCGCACTAAGCAGAATTCTGCTTGTGCATCCAAAATCCTTGAAACCGTTTATTCCATATGAGTCCACCTTACCTTCCTATTTGGTATTTACCGGCCATCCTAACGAAGACTTTCTTGTACCATCTCGAAATTATTCAAATACACTCCTGTGTTGTGCCTCTTCTTTAGCTCATGAGGAAGTCGTAGTTAATTCATGATCTTCTTATGTTAGACATGTTTTATCCCGGGATTGCATGTCTAATCTGCAAACCCCTAATACGAGGAGGGACTGGCATGAGTGCGCCCAGCTCACAAAAGATAATCACAACAAACAAACCCTCCTTCACGCTTTGTTTATGAGAAATCAGAAAACTTTGGTAGTGATAAACACATGAGATTAGGGCGATGTGATCGTCCCCATCTTGGGAGCCGTTCCTCGAAGCATGTCTAGCATAAGAAGTGATTGGGTTGTCTACGAGCATTCGTTGATGAATAATGCACCTCCCAAAAACATTTTATCTCTGTTTTCAAAACCAAGAGCTCTGGTACATGTTTAGTGTTTGGTTCCAGCCACGGGTTTTCAACCTTGCCATCAAAATCCACGGTTCGAGAGTCTCCACCTTCTTTCTTCAAAGCACCAACTATGAGAGCATAATTGTCATTCTGAGTGTAATGCGCATTGTCCCAAAGTACTACATTGTCTTCTGCATGATTGTGGTATTACTTATTCTGAAGTTCTTAGTTCTAGTCTCCTTTAAAACTCCGGAGGAGTTTCTGCATTTATGTTTTGCTTCACTCATGGAGGCTAGCGAGATAACACTCTAATATGTTCAAGCTATGTGCATTGTAATCTTGTCTCTATTTTCAGTAGCATATTATTTACTTTTAGTTGTTTGTGATTGATCACATGAAAGAAGGATTGCTTCGTGCATTGTCCTTATAGCATTGTTTCAATACATTCTAGACCCTTTTCATAGTAAATGCTTATATACATCTAATGGAGCAAAAGAGTATGTCAAAGTTTTCTTTGTCGCGTTCAGTTCGTTGAACTGAATTGCTTGAGGACAAGCAATATTCTAAGCTTGGGGGAGGTTATACGTCTCAAACGTATCTACTTTTCCAAACACTTTTGCTATTGTTTTGCCCTCATTCTTGCATGATTTGGATGAAACTAACCCGGACTAACGATGTTTTCAACAACTGTCTGTATCGTTTTATTGTGTGCAGGAAAATGGATTTTTAAGTGTCTCCAAAAATTCCAGGAAAAATCACAGAAAATCCACGCACCCGAAGGAAAAATATACCAGAAGTGGGGCCAGAGGGCAGCCAAGGGGCCCAGGCGCCCTGCTAGCGCGGCCCCACCCCTGGCCGCGCCAGGAGGCCGCCTGGGAGGGTCCTCCCCCTCTGGTGCCCTACTTTGCCCACTATTTATTACCGTGGCGAGAAAACCCCAGAACAGAAGTCGTTTTCCCAATTCTCGTCATGGAGCCGCCGCCACCCTCTGTTCTTCTCCGTGAGGGCTAATCTGGAGGCTGTTTTGGCCTCCGGTGAGGGGAGATCATCGCCATCGTCATCATCATCACCACTCCATCCTCCCTCCATGACTTCTCCTTTCATGTGTGAGTAATTCCCTGTTGTAGGCAAAGGGGATGGTAGGGATTGGATGAGCTAGATCATGTAATAGTTTATCAGATTGTTGGGGGCATGTTGCCTATTATCTAGATTGGTGTTTATCATCTCTTCTTCAACTTTTTGCTCTTAATGCTTGTCACTTTGGGACCGAGTGCCATGTTTTCAGATCTGAACCCTATGTATTTGCATGAATATATTTGTGTTCTTGATCCTATCTACGAGTTGTATGCACCTGTTATAGTCCGGAATCGGCGATCCCAAAGGTGACAGCTTGGGACACCAAAGGGGATGGACTATAGTTTGAGGATTCCTTGTAGCCATTGATTGTTAATGCTTTGTTCCAGTGCTCTTTGACAGGAACACCTTAATCTCCATAAGTTCCTTTTGGCCCAGTTCATAGCGGGATGGTAGGACAAAATATGTTGTGCCAGTTCTTATTGCAAGCACGTACAAATACCTGTGGGGTACATGCCTAATGTTTGATATATGCCTAGATGATCATTGCTTTTTTGTGTGCCTTGCCCCAAGTTAAATACATGATGTATCTCATCCATGCAGCACCCAACCATCCATCTCCCTAGCCTACAGTGTTTTTAATTCTACTGGTTACTAGTTGTTTGCTTTTGCTGGTTTACTTTCGCTGTTTCACCGCCACTATTTCTGTTTCCACCATCACTTCCATATCGCAGTTACTATTAATATCTTGTTGCAAGTAAGTGTATCTCAGGTGCGGTTGAATTGACAACTCCACTTTCAAAGCTTGTGGGTATTCTTTGGCTCCCCTTGAGTCAAATCTATAAATTGGTTTATTCTTACCCGCGAAGACTATCTCGATCCCCTGCAGTTGTGGGTTATCATCATGCTTAGCTCTTTGCTTTCATGCTTACCTATTTAAAAGAGATTTTATTTAGGATGATTTTGGAACTCTCTTGAGTTTTCATCCTTATCTTGTTTAGAGAGTTGGTCTGTTGCACCAAGTTGTGTGTCTTGCATGACTAGATAATTGAGGTTGCTATAATAAGTGTAGTAATAATTTGCAATAGTTTTGAGGTATTGATTTGAGTAATGTTTGGATTTTTGGTGCCAAGAGCTTGAGCCTATTAGTGATAGGTGTCGTATTCTGGGAAATCCTTGTTTATTTTCGAAAACTACAAAAATTAATTGAGAACTCTAGCTATTAGATGGATCGCTAACCTCTGGAGGGGTTGGAATATATAGAGTACCCTCACGTACCATGGGTCGAGGATGCGCAAGGATAACCAAACCCCCATACACTATTCCTCAGGGTACTTGTCTCTTTGTGAACCTCTTGATTAGATAGAGAGTTACCGATAATAAGTGCATGAGTTCTTTGAACTAAAGCGAGCATTCGATTGTTGGCACTTCCACCTTCCATATTTTTCTAGCCTCTTCGGTACCATGCCTTGCCCTTTCTCATCTTGAGAGTTGGTGCATACTTTGCCGATGCATCCAAAACCTTGGCATGATACGCTATGTCATCATAAACCTCCTTATATCTTCCTCAAAACAGCCACCATACCTACCTATCAAGGCATTTCCATAGCCTTTCCGAGATACATTGACATGCAACATCCATCATCTCATGACTTGATCTTCATGTCATACATGATTTTTCTTGATCGAGGAGCCGCATGCTAGTCGGGCCTTGCCCTTATCATTGCTACATGACGCACTAGTATCATTGCATATCATGCTACACTGGAAGAGGCATACATTTGCATACATCATGATAGTTTTCATTTTTCTTTATGTTGAGTACTTATTGTAAAGTGTGAAGATCTTATTTATATTCTTGTAAAATATAGAGTGTTTCCCTTAAAGTGAGGAAAATATCCCAAAGAGGACAAAATTAAAGATCCCAAAAGAGGACAAATTAAAAGATCCCAAAGAGGAAAAATGAGAGATAAATAGAAAGAGCCAATGAGGCCACAAAAATAAAAAATAAATACAAAAAAGAGAGAAATATAAATAAAAATAGAAGGGGGGCAACACTACTATTCCTTTTGAAAGATCCACACTCGTACTCCATTGCCATATTTGTACTCCATAGAGACTATGATTCATGCATAACTATGTGGGGATCCTTACACTATAGAACTTAGCTTGCATATTCCAAGGATGAGCTTCCTCAAATGAGCTCTAGGTCTTCATGAGCAAGCAAGTTGGATGCACCCCCACTAGTTCCATTGAAGAGCTTACCTTAGCTCATATGTGCATCCGTTGCATGGCAATCCCTACTCCTCACATCATATCTATCATTAGGCTTTCTATCGCCTATGATTGTCCTCATTGATGTGAGCCTTTCACAAATTTTTGTCTTCCTTCCCCATCATTTTTCTCTTTGCCATCCTAAGTGCCAACATATCTTGTTTGCGCTCATCCATACCATGATTGCTCAAAGTCGAAAGGGAGATGATCATTTTGACTTGTGCCTGACTAGTGATCTGGGGACGAGTCAAAATAAGATTCTGGAGGAGACCAACTATTAAGTTTTAGTAGATTGAGTTCTAAATTAAACTATATAGTATTTTGTATGCTCTAAACCCATCTCCCACTTCTTGCACGCAAACACCATCTGGAGACACTCGAGTCACGGACAGCGAGAGCTCTTGCACCTTTATGTTCTTACTTTTCTAGTTTTAATACTAGATATAGACTATTGCTTGTTCTTGTCTTGACTTGAATTTCATATCTTACTTGCTTTACTTTGAAATTCTTATATTTGTGTTAGCATGTCACCACAGAAATTATCTGTGTTATCATTTACCTACTTGAGGACGAGCAGGAACTAAGCTTGGGGATGTTGATACGTCCCAAACGTATCTATAATTTCTGCTTGTTCCATGCTCATTTGGGTGACATTGCTATGTGTTTTGCTAAACTTTCATACCTTTCTACACATATTTGGACTAACCTACTAACTCAATGCACCTAGTGCCAGTTTCTGTCTATTCTGTCTACTGATGCCTGTGAATTGCAGGTTTGTAACCATATTTACAATGCCCAAAAAATTCCAAGAAAAATATATAAAAAATAATCATACCGGAAGCTTCCAGAAGCCCGAAGGCCAGCCGTAGGGAGTCCACCCCCCTCCCAGGCGGCCACACAGGCCGCCTTGGAGGAGGACACCTCTCCTGGTGTCCCCCTTCGGCCTATATTTACTTCCCGATGCAGAAACCCTAAAAAGAGACCCCGCATCGCGATTTTCACCTCTGTTCCACCGCGATCCCAAGATCGGGACCGCCAGAAGACCTCGTCCCAACACCTTGCCGAAGGGAGGATTGATCGACTGGAGCTTCTCCACCACCATGAGCGCTTCTCGGATGTGTCGTGAATAGTCTCCCGTGGGCCATGGGTCCATGACCAGTAGCTATGCGATGTCTTCTCTCCAATCCTGTGCTTCAATTCTTAGACCTTGTGAGCTGCCCTACAGGATCAAGGCATCTATGTAATCTTTCTGCTATTGATATGATGTGCTTGCTGGGATCCGATGGATTCTAAGATTATGTTCAAATTGTGATGAGTTATATATTTGGTTCTCCTTTTATATTTTGTTCTTGAGTAATTCTTGCATGTACTCCATTGCTTTTTATTTCTTTGGCCAAGTAGTAGATACTAACTCCAAGAGGGAGCGTTATGCATGATTGTGGTTTCATGCCCCCCAATGTCTAGCTTGAGTGAAGAAACATGAGACTAGGGGATTGATGCGTCACAAACGTATCTATAATTTCTTCTTGCTCCATGCATGTTTTGCGTGATATTGCTACGATCTAGATACACTTTCATACACTTTTGATCATATTTGGACTAACTTATTAAATCAGTGCACCACAGTGTCAGTTCCTGTTTTCTGCTATTTTTATTTCAGGTTTCCCCCATATTAAAAGTGCTCCAAAAATTCGGGAAAATCAGATAAAAATCAGCGTGAAGGAACCTTCCGGAATCACCTGAGTGGGGCCAGAGGGCCACCACCAGGACCCAGGCGCCCTGGTGGCGCGCCCTAGGGGCTGGCCGCACCAGGGGGGCGCCTGGACCCCTGGTGGCCCCCTAGCTTCCCCCCTTCTCCTATATATTACCCGTGACGCGAAACCTCCGAAGACAGAACCCTTTTTCGTGAAATGTCCTCCGTTCCACCGCGCTTCCAAGATCGGGAGCGCCAGCAGACCTCTTCCGGGCACCCTGCCGGAGGGAGGATTGACCTCCGGGAGCTTTCCCTCCACCATGGACGCTTCCCGGATGTGCCGTGAGTAGTTTCCCTTGGACCATGGGTCTGTGATCACTAGCTATGTGATGTTCTCCTCCCCTCTTTGTTCTTCATGGTTTAGACCTCGTGAGCTACCCTACATGATCGAGGCACATATGTAATTTTCTGCTGTTGCTATGCTGAGTTTGCTGGCATATGATGGATTATGATACTATGTTCAGTTTGTGATTGAGCAATATATTTGGTTCTTATCTCTTATATTTTTGTTCCTAAGTAATTCTTGCATGTTCTCCGTTGCTGTTTATTTCTTTGGCCAAGTAGTATGTAGTGACTCCAAGAGGGAACATTATTCTCGATTGTGGGTTCCTGCCCCCCGATGACACGCTTGAGTGACAGAAACATGAGTCTATGGGATGTGTTGTTTCCACAAGGGGGAAAACAACGGTGCTTGTAACTGTGGTTGCAAGGATTGTTTAGTTTACGCAAAGTGCTTTTTAATGAAGTTGTCTGTAGCTTTGGGTTTACACTTTTGGTGGGGCTCGCAACTTAATACCAGCGAGATGTTCTGGATATATATCTCAAGGTGGATGATTAGTAGTAGATGCAGTTGGATTTCGGTCTACTTATTTTGGCGTACCGCCCATGATTTTGAGCCTCGTCCTTTCTTTGTAGCATATTTAGCATTGCGGTGCATTTTTAATCCTGTCAATTGCCCAGCTGTGATTTGTTTACCTCGCATAGCAGTTTTATCGTATTTTTGGAGAGAGACATCACTAGTGAACATCACGGGGCCCCGGTCCATATTCTCATCACTGTTTACACGCTCTTTTATTTTCCTGCTTTTACTTTCTAGCTGCTATCACTATCATTATTATCTATTGCGTTGATCCTTTGTGAACAGCAAGGCCAGAGAGATTGAAAACCTCTCTGTACTCGTTGGGAGCAAAGTTATTTGTGTCATGTGCAGGTCCAGGTTAAGGGAGAAATATATCGAACGGCGCGCTGCTCTCTTCACCGCCTACTTATCATTATCTGAGTCCTACCAGATTGATTACCTTGGTACCGTCACTGAGGGAAATTTGCCGCTACCCTATATCTATCCGTCCACTTGGGGTAACCAACGAGGATAGAGTATCAAACAAATTTCTGGCGCCGTTGCCGGGGACTCCGAGTGCTAAGATAGGGGAGTTGTAGACTATCTTTTACCTTTGCTTTTTGGCCTTGTTAGTTTACCTTTCAGTTTTTATCTTCGTGTCCTATATCAAAAATCACAAATTTTTTTATTGCTAGTATCTGTCATTATGTCTGGCACTTTTGCCTTTGTTGAGACAGAGGTTCTCACCTTTAAAAAAAAAGGTGGAGAAAGTTTAAAAGATGCTTGGTACAAAATTAATGATTCTCAGAAAAGAGCCACTAAGAAGCAATCCACTACTATTCTGCTTTGAAATTTTTATGTTGGGATTACTCCTTGGAATAGGTTCATTCTAGATACAACTATCAATGGGAATTTCCTAGAATCCCCAATTTTGGAGGCTCTTAATGTTATTAAAAATCTTGTTGGAAATCTCCCTCTTTCTAGCATACAAGAAGATATCACCCTAGCTCATATTATGAAAAAACTTGAAAAGATAGAGTTAGAAATACCAAGTATAACTAGGATAAATGAGTTGGATCGCAAGATTCAAGGGAATTTGAATAGACTTGATAGCTCCATGCTTAAAATTATTAAAACTTTGGAGACCATCAAATCCCATGATATGGATCCTTCTAGGATTGATAAGATTGAGGAAATCATTAACACTTTAGGAACTACTTTCTCCTCAATCAAACAAAAAAAGGTAGAAAGTCTGGCAAGAAGGTAACCTAAGTTCAATTATGTCCCTAAGGTTCCCCGACCTAAAAATAATCCACCCATTGCCAAGGAAGTTGAAACCGTGAAAATTTTGGAAGAAATACCCCTTTTAGAAAAATTTATAAATGATACTCCCATTGAGTTTTCACCTTTTGGTTTCATCCCTAGAAGTATCATAATTAGGACTTTATTTGAAAGACCTCTTAAGACTAGTTGTACAATTGGAGAGCTTTTTGATGATCTTGATGGTAGTTCCATGGATACAACTTGATCTTTTTCTTTATGCCTAGCTTAAAGGCGTAAAAGAAATCGCTTGTTGGCAGGCAACCCAAGATGTTTTTACTTCTGTTTTTAGTGGTCTTGATGATTTTTACTACTGTAGCAACATCATTGTATCTTTATTTTTCAAGCTTTGTGCCAAGTTTATCCTCTTAGGATAAGGGAAGCAAAAGTTGTGACAGGCTGTCCAGAAAATAGATTATGTCTGCTTGACGAAAAAATTGAAACAAATCACCAGTTCGTATTTTTGATCTGAATTTTTTACACATCATGCTCTATACAATTTTGAAACTTTCGTATGTTCTGAGTTTTTTGATTTGAGTTGCAGAAGTACCCCGAAAAAATTCTTTACTACCTGATGTTCTGTTTTTCACAGATTCTGCCACGTTTAGCCTTTCCTTACTTTTGAAAACCTTAATCCTGCTTTCTTTCTTTGAAAAAACTTTTTGGAAATCTTGAGAAACAGTAACTCTGCAAGAATATCTTTATTTCTAGTGGCGAAAATTATTTTATTAAGGGTACTAACCTCTCTAATCAGCTTATGATGAGTTATGTATGAAGGGAGTTTTTCAAGTGTGCGAGGAAAGATGATGAAAGAAGATTCGGGAGTGTCAAACGCTCAAGCTTGGGGATGCCCCCATGCATCCCCAGTAAATATTCAAGCAGACTCAAGCGTCTAAGCTTGGGGATTCCCCCGTGCATCCCCTTCTCCATCAACAATCATCAGTTCGTCCTTCGTCTCACTATATTTGTATCACTTCATGCGTTATGTGCTATGCTTGGAGCGTCTCGCTCTTAGGTTTACTTTTTTTCTTTAGCTTTTCTTGCTGTTCATAACAAGTTAGACCCCAGCTTACTTTGTGTGGGAGATAAACACGCTCCACTCCAATCTAGAACACATCATAGGATTTTCATGCTTATCTTTCTTTGTTGTGTGTTCTTTATATTTTCGTAGCTACTGACATGTTTAGTTTTAGTTTTAGTTTGTCTTTTGCAAGAGCTTTGGCTTTTGTTTAGTTTGTTGCTGGAACTCTCTTTAGTTTTCATGTTTATCTTGTTAAGAGAGTTTGTTGTTGCACTGAGTTGTGTCCTGTCTTGAAAGTAGGTAATTGAGGTTGCTATTTAATTGTAGTAGTAACTTGCAATAGTTTTGAGGTATTGTTGTGAGTAATGTTTGAACTTTTGGTGTCAAGAGCTCTAGCCTATTAGTGATAGGTGTCGTATTTTGGGAAATCCCTATTTATTTTAAAAAAACTACAAAACTAGTTGAGAACTTTAGCTACTAGATGGATCACTAATCTTTTGAGGGATCGGATATTAGAGTACACTCACGTAACATGAGTCGAGGATGCGCAAGGATAACCAAACCCCCATACACTCCTCCTCAGGGTACTTGTCTCTTTCTGAACCTCCTCATTAGATTGAGATCTACCGATAATAAGTTCATGAGTTCTTCGGACTAATGTAAGTATTGAAAGTTGACACTTCAACCTCCTCATACTTGCTAGCCTCTTCGGTACCGTGCATTGCCCTCTTCTCACTCCGAGAGTTGGCGTCCACCTCGCCGGTGCATCCAAACCCTTGGCATGATACGCTCTGTCATCATAAACCTCCCTATATCTTTCCTCAAAACAGCCACCATACCTACCTATCAAGGCATTTCCATAGCCTTTCCGAGAAATATAGCCCTGCAACATCCACCATCTCATGACTCGATCTTCATGTCATACATGTTCCTGCTACAATGGCAGAGGCATACATTTGCATACATCATTATAGCTACATCTTCTTTATGTTGAGTACCTTGTAAAGTGTGAAGATCTTCCATACCTTCTTGTAAAATAGAGTGTTGCCCTTAAGTGAGGAAAAGATCCCAAAGTGGACAAAATGAAAGATCCCAAAGAGGACAAATGAGAGTTAAATAGAAAGAGACATTGAGGCCACCAAAAAATACAAAAAAATACAAAAAATAGAAAAAGGAAATAAAAAGAGAGAAAGGGGCAACACTACTATCCTTTTGAAAGATCCACACTCGTAGTCCCTCTTATCCTTGTACTCCATAGAGATGATCATTTATGCATATTGCTATGTGGGGACCTTCACACTATAGAACTTGGCTTGCATATTCCAAGGATGAGCCTCCTCAAACGAGCTCTAGGTCTTCATGAGCTAGCAAGTTGGATGCACCCCCACTAGTTCCATTGGAGAGCTTTTCTTAGCTCATATCTACATCCGTTGCATGGAAATCCCTACTCCTCACATCATATCTATCATTTGGCCTTCTCGCCTATGATTGTCGTCATTGATATGAGCCTTTTCTCACCTTTTTGTCTTCCTCCTTCACCATATTTCTCTCTTTGCCATCCTAAGTGTCAACTTTCGTGCTTACGCTCATCCATTGCATGAGTGCTCAAAATATCGAAAAGGAGTGGATCAAATTGACTTGTACCTGTTTTCTATAGTGCACCACAGTGCTGTTTCCTGTTTTCTGCTGTTTTTCTATTTCAGGTTTCCCCCATATTATAAGTGCTCCAAAAATTTGGGAAAAATCAGATAAAAATCAGCGTGAAGGAACCTTCCATAATCACCTGGGTGGGGCCAGAGGGCCACCACCAGGGCCCAGGCGCCCTGGTGGCGCGAACTAGGGGTTGGATGCGCCAGGGGGCGCCTGGACCACTGGTGGCCCCCTGGCTGCACCCCTTCGCCTATATATTTCCCGTGACGTGAAACCTTCGAAGACCTAACCCTTTTTCGCGATCTCTCCTCTATTCCGCCGCTGCCGCGCTTCCAAGATCAGGAGCACCAGCAGACCTCTTCCCGGCACCCTGCCGGAGGGAGGATTGACCTACGGGAGTTTCCCCTCCACCATGGACGCTTCCCGGATGTGCCGTGAGTAGTTTCCTTTGGACCATGGGTCCGTGATCAGTAGCTATGTGATGTTCTCCTCCCCTCTTTGTTCTTCATGGTTTAGACCTCGTGAGCTGCCCTACATGATCGGGGCACATATGTAATTTTCTGCTGTTGCTATGCTGAGTTTGCTGGGATCTGATGGATTATGAGACTATGTTCAGTTTGTGATTGAGTAATATATTTGGTTCTTATCTCTTATATTTTTGTTCCTAAGTAATTCTTGCATGTTCTCCATTGTTGTTTATTGCTTTGTCCATGTAGTAGGTAGTGACTCCAAGAGGGAAGGTTATGCTCGATTGTGGGTTCATGCCCCCGATGACACGATTGAGTGACAGAAACATGAGTCTAGGGGATGTGTTTTTGCCACAAGGGGGAAAACAATGGTGCTTGTAACCACGGTTGCAAAGGATTGTTTAGTTTACGCAAAGTGCTTTTTAATGCATTTGTCTGTTGCTTTGGGTTTACACTTTGGGTGGGGCTCGCAACCTAATACCAGCGAGATGTTCTAGATAGATATCTCAAGGTGGATGATTAGTAGTAGATGCAGTTGGATTTCGGTCTACTTATTTTGGCGTACCGCCCATGATTTTGAGCCTCGTCCTTTCTTTGTAGCATAGTTAGCATTGCGGTGCGTTTTTAATCTTGTCAAATTCCCAGTTGTGATTTGTTTACCTCGCATAGCAGTTTTATCGTCTTTTGGGAGAGAGACATCACTAGTGAACATCACGGGACCCCGATGCATATTCTCATCACTGTTTACACGCTCTTTTATTTTCTTGCTTTTACTTTCTAGCTTCTATCACTATTATTATTATCTGTTGCGTTGATCCTTTGTGAACAACAAGGCCGGAGAGATTGACAACCTCTCTATACTCATTGGGAGAAAATTTATTTGTGTCGTGTGCAGGTCCAGGTTAAGGGAGCAATATCTCAAACGACGCGTTGCTCGCTCCACCACCTACTTATCATTATCGGAGTCCTACTGGATTGATTACCTTGGTATCTTCACCGAGGGAAATTTTCCGCTACACTACATCTAACCTTCCACTTGGGGTAACCAACGAGGATAGAGTATCAGGGATGTGTTGTTGCCACCAGGGAGAAAACAACGGTGCTTGTAACCGCGGTTGCAAGGATTGTTTACCTTACACAAAGTTTGTTAATCCAGTTGTATGTTGCTTTGGGTTTACACTTTGGGTGGGGCTCGCAACTTAATACCAGCGAGATGTTCTGGATAGATATCTCAAGGTGGATGATTAGTGAGTAGATGATGATGAATAAACAACCTACTTGTGTTGGCATAATGCCCATACTTTTGACCCTCTAACTTTCTTGTGGCATAATTAGCATTGCGGTGCGTTTATAATTCTGTCAATTGCACAGCTATTTCCACCGTGTGTTTGATCCTTTGTAAACAACAAGACTGGAGAGATTGACAACCTCTCTGAAATCGTTGGGAGCAAAATTATTTGCTTTTGTGTGCAGGTCTAGGTCAAGTGAGTAACTTATCTCAAACGCCGCATTTTCAAGTTTGACCACCTACTTGTTGATCCTTGGGAGTCCTATGGGAGACATAAACCCTATCCTCTAAGTTACGGGAAATTTGCTGCTACCTAGATCTCAACCTTCCACTTGGGGTAACCAACGAGGGGCGAGAAGCCATCACCGGCCTCCCAAGAGGAAGGATCCTCGCTCCAAGAAGAAGACACCTCGCCCCAAGGGATAACGGGCTCCTCAGGAGGAGGCGGAATCTGATCGGGCTCCTCTTCTTAGGGAGGATCCCTGACGAGGGGGTGACCCCACGACTCCTGCGTGTAAGGACACCTGGTGCATACGAAGATAGAAGGCCCGATAGAAGCCTCGACGGGTCCATGAGTGGCCCACTCGGAGCACCGACGTAGGAGTCCGCGACCAACGTGGAATTCAAGACTTGGCGTCCAAGCTGAAGCTAGTTTAGGAAATTGTCCTTGTAACCTGAGATGAACTCCCCGAGACCCAACCTAGTATATAAAGGTTGGGAGGGGTGACGGCTCAGGGGAATCCAATCTACAATCGACACATCCGGCCTTGAGCGAAATCACCTAGACCTCCACTGTAATCGCCCCCTCGCATAATACAATCGAGCAGGAAGTGCTTCTCCTGTGTAACACCCTCACTGTCAGTGAAGAGTAATCACATTACTGTTGATCACTACTATTCAAAAAATTTGTTTGATCAACTTGGTTCAGCTCAACTTCAGTTTTCCCCTTTGATATTGTTGCAAGCAATGTGAATTATGGACCTTCATCAAAATGAATCAAAACCAAGTCCAACCCCATAACCAATTTCAAACAAATCAAAGATCACATTGCCTTTGGTGGAATATTAAAAAACAAAATGCCATATAAACTTGGTCCAGAAAATTATGAAACTACTTTTAATATTCACTAATATTCAGTGGACCTTATTGGTATAGTTGTGGTAATTTATTGCTCTACCAATTATATCAAACAAATCAAAACAGTAGCTAAAAATTCCATATTAATCATTTAATATTTAATTCAAATATTAAATGACTTTTAAAATTTCCCAAACCTTTTGTGGCACTAAGCTATGGTGATTAATAAATTATGGGACACTTACCACAATTTACAAAAATGCCTAAGTTAGTAAAACAAATGCAAAGGAAAATGAACAGAAAAATAAAAGAGAAAAATGAAACCTAGCCCTAACCTACTGCCAGAGCCCACCCCAACCTGGCCCATTCCCTCTTCCCTCTGGGTCACCTAGCCCAGCAACAGCCAGCAACCCACCCCCAACCGTCCCCTACCTCCTGTTCACGCACCCCCCCGTGGCATGCATCGGCCATGGCCACCGCGGCCGACGCCGTCGTGTCGGCCATCGGGCGGCTCCCCGGCGACGTTAAGACCCCGGCACCTCCTAGCGCAAACCCTAGCTCGCCCCCTTTCCAATCCCCCTCACGCCCCCTTGCTTGACCTTGTCACCCACCTCGCCCCGCACAGACCCGCCCGGAACCGTGGCCGCCCCGCCGTGGTTCCCGCGGCCAACGACGAGGAGGAGACCAGCCACCATGTCCATCCGCCTCACCACCCCCGGCTTCATCGCCCCGCGCATTGAATCGAGCTCACGACCACCCAGCAATGCGAATCAAGCAATCCCCTCCGCCACGTCCGCTAGACGGCGTCGACGAATTCGTCGACTCCGGTGTCTCCCCCGAGCCAACTACCTCCCCTACGCGTTCAACGTGAGCTTCCCCGTCGATTTACTTCTTCTCGCGGTCGATCCCTTGTACCACAACGCCGTCCTCGCCAGTGACTTGCTCCGTCCGCCGCCATTATTGGCGAGGAGCTCTGCTCCGCCCACCCCAAGGTCCACCGTGACCTCCCCTGGACGCGCGTGAGCGAGGGCTACCTATGGGTGCCCTCGGCTTGTCCCGTCGGCGCCCGTATCGCATTCCGGCGAGCCCCCCCCACGCCGTGTCACCGCTCCCCGCCGGTGAACCCGTACGGGTGGCCACGGGCTAACACCCCCCTGATTAAAATTGTTTATGGGCTAACCCCTCTGCTTAAGCCTAACAGCCCAACCCCTGAGCCTATGACAGTGGGCCATGCCCTTTAATTAAGTTGTTGTTAAGTAAAGAGAGATAACCACTGGTCTCAAATGACAGATGGGTCCCATGCCTTTTAAAATAAAATAAAACAGATATTTTAGTTATGTGTGTATGACAACTAGGTCCCACCTGTAAGTATTAAATAAAATGAAATAAATGCCCCTCTCTATGACAAGTAGGTCCCACTGGTCAGTTTGACCAGTCAAATGGACTTGTGGATAATGTTAGAATTATTAATAAAAATAAATTCCAGAAATTGTTTGAAAATGATTAAAACTTAGAAAATCAATATCTTTTAATCCATAAGTCAAATTCTAAAACTTTATACATCAAAATTGATCAGAAAAATATAACGGATACGGATACACTATCCGTATACCCACCACACCCCTCTAACTCACCGAACATCGACATCCCCCCTCTGGACCGTCTGTCCGATGATTTGTCCGATACTGTTAAAGTATCCGGATAAATTTATTCTGAACACGAAAGTTGTTCAGAATAGCTCAACTAACACGGACACCCTCCATACGTTTGTCGGATGCCCACGACACCTCCGGCATGAACCATTCCCCCTCCGGACACCCTGTCCGGCAATCACCCGGAGCCGGTATTTCATCCCCGGATGAATTCCCGCTCCGAGCAACGTGCATTGCACTTTGTTAGAACACCGTTAACATTGCGTTTGCCATGTCTTGTATTTGTATTGCTATTATTGTTGTGTATTTATTGTTTCTCCCCCCTCTCTTATTGTCCGGTAGTCTCGACGTCCGCTGCCGATGCCCCTGTGATCGACTAAGTCGACGACGACCCTACCCCTACCGTCGAGCTTCCAGGCAAGCAGAGCCATTCTCTTACCTAGATATCGCCTATCTTTCCGTACATTTCTTGCACTAGGCATGTTCACTGCTGCTGCTACGATTACAATCCTATTCAATTGCATAGCATGTTTTTGTCGCCCCTTGATGTACCTTCCTTTATCCTATGCTGCCTACTTTAATTATGTATTATATTCAGCAGTGAGCCCTGCGCATTGTTAGCTAGGACTAGATAGCGGGTCGTGACCACTCAGGGGGGTGAACACGGATACAATATATACAGCTGCATAGGTACGGTACAAAGCAGACACCGCCAAAGGCCCCTATCTGGGTTATGCCTAGTCACCTCAAGTGTGAGCTATCCAGGAGTAATCCTTGTACTCCACTCGAGGCTGACTTTGTCTTGCCGCCATAGGGTCCTGGGCAGCGGTTGTCATTAAAGGTAAGAAGTCGGGCGACCCAACGGTGCCCGCGAGAGGTATATTGTCGGGAACGACAGGGAGGGTACGACCGACGTTACTGGCGTGCTTGGCCCCTGCTCGTATCTCGCGAGAGTTACCAAACCACGAAATCGAGCTCTACCAAGAGCACACGCGAGACAAGGTAAGGAGACGGTTCACCTTTTTGGTAATCGCAGTGACTTGGTGGGACGACAGGGCAGGCACCGATGTACTGGTGGTCCTGACTGCTGTCGTTGACCGCGGGTCGGTTAAGTCGAGGCAACGATAACGGTTGTGACGCAGGTTAATTAAAATGCTAAATGGTTCGGCGGATGTCTTGAGTAGCCTTTTGGCTTGTACGCACTACCTACACGTGGGATGAGGAGTGTGGGCTCCCCTGCATCGTAGTCTCGTTCGAGGGTCTTCACACGTCAGCAGTACCGTGGGCTGATTGCCGGGAAGTGGTGTTGTCTTGTCTTGATCGAGCGGTGTATTTGTATTTTCTTTGATTTTGCTTCACCGGCCAGTCATGCACCGTGCAGGAGTACGTTCGGGTTAGGGTCCAAAGCCCGGCGTACATAGGATATAGCCCGGCGGATGACCTCTCTGTTGATTGCCGAAGGATGGGCTACTTTGTGTCGGATAGCTTTGGTGGAGCGTTCCCTAACAAGGTTCCCGCCACCCTGGAGATCCGAGCGTCGTAGAGTCACGCCAGTGCACCCCTGCAGGGAAGATTAATCTATTCGAATAGCCGTGTCCACGGTAACAGGACGCTTTATGCTGAAGCTGGACCTTACCACTACAAACTACTACTATTAAACTATATGGTTCCGGGTTTTCTTCCTCGCAAGGATGTCGAGGAGGGGAACTCGGAGGCATTATTATTATTAATCACTACAACTTATATTATTCAATGTTGCACCAACTTCTGCTTGATTGTTACTTTATTGCTTTATATAAACTGTTGGTTGTTTCTCTTCTCATGCTGCAAGACATCGTCGGAAGATACTAGTCTTCGATAGGCCTAGCTTCTTACCCTTATTCTGATTTTCTATCTTGCAGTCCACTATATACAGCCTCTTCTTTCCGTTGATACAATGCATAATGGTTAGTAGCGGGCGTAAGACTCGCGGGTATGCTAGATACTCACCTTTGCTTTATTTCCCCCTTTTTGTTTTGCCTGATCAGCCGCTGCAGTCGACGTTGGAGCTTTGGAGTTCAGGAGCAGGAGTTCCCCGATGCCGACCACCGCAACTTGAAGATCCTCGATGCCTTCTACGACGTCGAGTTTCCCCGTTGACCAGGAGTAGTTTGGAGGTTCCCAGGCAGGAGGCCTCTCCTTTTCGATCTGTTGTTATTTGTGCTAGCCTTCTTAAGGCATCCTTGTATTCTTGTGTCTGTACTCAGATACTTTTGCTTCCGCTAACTTTGCGCTTTTGAGCTGTTGTATTCGAGCCCTCGTGGCCCCTGGCCTGTATTAAACATCTTGTATTATTTTATTTGTAGAGTTGTGTTGTGATATCTCACCGTGAGTCCCTAATCTCGATCGTGTACCTTGCGTGTATGATTACTGTACACGGTCTTATTTTCGGGGCGTCACAAGTTGGTATCAGAGCCGACTGCCTGTAGGAAGCCCCTAACCACTCCTTGGTCGAAGTCGAGTCTAGTCTTTGCAAAACTACTTTACTAACAGTGTCGTGTGGCTTATCGGCCCACGTCGCATACTGGGTGGTATTAGGATCTTTTACTCCGTACCTTTACTCTGGGACTCTGATCTCTCTTCTCTTTCGGGTTAAAGATTTTGCTAACTCTGACATTAGGTTCTCGTGACTACTTCCTCCCGGAGAGCCCCTCATTACAGATGATTGCTTGCTACACGAGAAGATTCCTAAGATTACTCTCCGATAAAATTCCCGAGACCCTATGTGCCGATCACCTTTACACTTCCCTGCCATCGTTAAGGCCGTATGTATAACCACATACACCTTTCGTTCATCCATTCAATCCCAGTTGCTCTTGTGTTCAAAAGATGCATCGAAATACTTTCCGTTGATTCGGGAATCCTTTGAGCCTACTGCCTTGCAGCTTATTTTCACCCTGCGGATAATTCCTCACATTTATCGAGGATCCGTTCATTCTAAGTGGTTCTTGTGATACCCAAAATACTTTCAAATACTATCCGATCTCGCGCCAATCCTCGGCAGCCCACTGCTTTGGAGATTCTTCTTACCTGCTTGCACTATGATTAATCCCGTTTGTCTTGTAGTCTTTGTTGATCTCCCTTAGCATTGCCATTCTAATCTGTTGAATCATTGTGTGTGCTAGTGCACGCAATCATCAGTTGATCCCTATGAATCCATTCTTCTGGCTCAGACGTCATTCCGGACATGAGCTAGTTCTCGGTAAATCAAACCTTAATTGCTTAACCTTCAATCTTCTATTCAACTTATTCATGGTTGATCGATGTATCTGAATCTGATACACCGATATGGAAATCGTAATTCCTTTGCACTTAAGCGTCGAGCTATTCAGATGCTTTATCGTCAAATGCCTTTGCATTGTTTCTTCTTATGGTTGAGTACCGATACTCTCCCCAGACTCTCTGTACGCCGCCTGACCTTTTTGGCGGATTACTACCTGTCGTCCCCTTGTGTCCTAATTCATTGACGAATTTCCCCTTATACCAGATGCCTCTTGCAAATGGTATCATCTACTCTGTGTCATCGACCTTCTTCTTTCAAACTTGTATCTCTTGTTCCTATTGTTGGTCGTATAGATTCGTAAAATGTCCCTAGGGGTTGTATCTATGCTTCATCCATCTGTGTGAACCCATGAATCCCTATGGGTCATACTCTACTGGTGTTATGCCAGATAAAATTTTGAACGCTGCAAATTCATCGACAGCGAGAAGTGAATGAAAGGCTATGCATTGAAGAAGTGGGAGTCGACCCTGAACCTTTGTGTTCATGCCCATGGACATGATGTAGAACTTATCATGGAAGCTTCTCGTAAAGATAATTAACCCCCTTGGTGTAAATTCTTCTACACCTATGATCCACCATTCTACCTTCGAGTATTACCCTTGGTATCTCGAGGATATCATACCTTTGCACTGCATCTTATGAATTGTGATGAAACAATGCCTATCCCTGCCATAGCCATTTCATGGTTCTGGGTTGTCGTCAACCGAGAACACCGCTTAGCTTTGGCTCCACCACCCCTTTTGCTTGGTGATGTGGATATTCGATTGCATTTTATTGAAACCCCTCGACATAATGTGTCGTGGTCATCACCAACGTTTTGAATTTTCCCATGTGTCTATTGAATTCATGATGAGAAATACCATCCTTGCCCCTCGATGAGTTGTGTTATCATCGACAACCTCCCTTGACTCCCGGCATGCCAATACAAACTTGGTCATCTATATATCTTGCTCTGCTTTCCCTTTGGAAAGATATACACCTGGGTATCATCACATTTTCCTTTCCATTGGTTTGTTTAACCTTTCTTTTAATATAAATTATCCGAGCAGTGATAATTCCCTGCTGATGTAAACCCTTCGGTGAACTACGTTGTCCATACAACCTGTTATTATTGGTAATAACATTTCGGTAACCACCGATGGACGAGAACTTTGACTATTGGTCCGCCTCGTATTAACGAGCAGGAAAATGGTTCTCAATGTCCACTGCTCCTGGTACCGATGTTGTTGCCGACATAGCTGACAAGCTAATCTCTGACAATCCTTGCATCGTGATCGCGTAATATGCCACCACTCTAAGCCGCAGTTCCACAGGATCGAAACCTGAATCTTTTGTACATCCCCGTTCCCAATGTTATTCTTCGTGCTTGACCTCTTATGCAATTCATGAGTCCTCTACCTTGTGATATTCAGTTCGATATCAGACTCAGTGCTTATGTCTGATACTCTGGACCCCTTTTCATCCTCCGTCATCGACATCGAATGCCTGCCTACCCACTTGAAACTTCTTATATCTTTCCTTTTTCTCGATGTGTTTCCCTGAGTTTAAACTCGAGGGATACTCTGTACCTCATTCCCTCGGAATGCTTCGGTTTATTAACCTGGTACCGATCCGACCCCCCCCCCTCAAGTTTTCCACCTAACCTATTCATAGGTATGATGCAACCCTGAAGGGAGAATGACAACTCATCGAGATGCACTGATGCAGAGGAATGAAGACGTCAACGAGAAGGATAAACTTCTTCGATAAGGACAACAAGCACTAGAAGAATCGTTAGAATTACGAAACCGAAACCTTACCCCTTGCCCTACTTTTAATTCTCGGGACGAGAATTCTTTGTAGTGGTGGAGAGTTGTAACACCCTCACTGTCAGTGAACAGTAATCACATTACTGTTGATCACTAGTTTCAAAAAATTTGTTTGATCAACTTGGTTCAGCTCAACTTCAGATTTCCCCTTTGATATTGTTGCAACCAATGTGAATTATGGACCTTCATCAAAATGAATCAAAACCAAGTCCAACCCCATAACCAATTTCAAACAAATCAAAGATCACATTGCCTTTGGTGGAATATTAAAAACCAAAATGCCATATAAACTTGGTCCAGAAAATTATGAAACTACTTTTAATATTCACTAATATTCAGTGGACCTTATTGGTATAGTTGTGGTAATTTATTGCTCTACCAATTATATCAAACAAATCAAAACAGGAGCTAAAAATTCCATATTAATCATTTAATATTTAATTCAAATATTAAATGACTTTTAAAATTTCCCAAACCTTTTGTGGCACTAAGCTATGGTGATTAATAAATTATGGGACACTTACCACAATTTACAAAAATGCCTAAGTTAGTAAAACAAATGCAAAGGAAAATGAACAGAAAAATAAAAGAGAAAAATGAAACCTAGCCCTAACCTACTGCCAGAGCCCACCCCAACCTGGCCCATTCCCTCTTCCCTCTAGGTCACCTAGCCCAGCAACAGCTAGCAGCCCACCCCCCAACCGTCCCCTACCTCCTGTTCACGCACCCCCCCCCCCCCCCCGTGGCATGCATCGGCCATGGCCACCGCGGCCGACGCCGTCGTGTCGGCCATCGGGCGGCTCCCCGTCGACGTTAAGACCCCGGCACCTCCCAGAGCGAACCCTAGCTCGCCCCCTTTCCAATCCCCCTCGCGCCCCCTTGCTTGACCTTGTCACCCACCTCGCCCCGCACGGACCCGCCCGGAACCGTGGCCGCCCCGCCGTGGTTCCCGCGGCCAACGATGAGGAGGAGACCATCCACCATGTCCATCCGCCTCACCACCCCCGTCTTCATCGCCCCGCGCATTGAATCGAGCTCACGACCACCCAGCGATGCGAATCGAGCAATCCCCTCCGCCACGGCCGCTGGACGGCGTTGACGAATTCGTCGACTCCGGTGTCTCCCCCGAGCCAACTACCTCCCCTACGCGTTCAACATGAGCTTCCCCGTCGATTTACTTCTTGTCTCGGTCGATCCCTTGTACCACAACACCGTCCTCGCCAGTGACTTGCTCCGGCCGCCGCCATTATTGGCGAGGAGCTCTGCTCCGGCCACCCCAAGGTCCACCGTGACCTCCCCTGGACGCGCGTGAGCGAGGGCTACCTATGGGTGCCCTCGTCTTGTCCCGTCGGCGCCCGTATCGCATTCCGGCGAGCCCCCCCCCCCCCCACGCCGTGCCACGGCTCCCCGCCGGTGAACCCGTACGGGTGGCCACGGGCTAACACCCCCCTGATTAAAATTGTTTATGGGCTAACCCCTCTGCTTAAGCCTAACAGCCCAACCCCTGAGCCTATGACAGTGGGTCATGCCCTTTAATTAAGTTGTTGTTAAGTAAAGAGAGATAACCACTGGTCTCAATGAAAGATGGGTCCCATGCCTTTTAAAATAAAATAAAACAGATATTTTAGTTATGTGTGTATGACAACTAGGTCCCACCTGTAAGTATTAAATAAAATGAAATAAATGCCCCTCTCTATGACAAGTAGGTCCCATTGGTCATTGTGACCAGTCAAATGGACTTGTGGATAATGTTAGAATTATTAATAAAAATAAATTCCATAAATTGTTTTAATATGATTAAAACTTAGAAAATCAATATCTTTTAATCCGTAAGTCAGATTCAACAACTTTATACATCAAAATTGATCAGAAAAATATAACGGATACGGATACACTATCCGTATACCCACCACACCCCTCTAACTCAACGAACATCGACATACCCCCTCCGGACCGTCTGTCCGATGATTTGTCCGATACTGTTAAACTATCCGGATGACTTTATTCTGAACACGAAAGTTGTTCAGAATAGCTCAACTAACACGGATACACCCTCCATACGTTTGTCGGATGTCCACGACACCTCTGGCATGAACCATTCCCCCTCCGTACACCCTGTCCGGTAATCACCCGGAGCCGGTATTTCATCCCCGGATGAATTCCCGCTCCGAGCAACGTGCATTGCACTTCGTTAGAACACCGTTAACATGGCGTTTGCCATGTCTTGTATTTGTATTGCTATTATTGTTGTGTATTTATTGTTTCTCCCCCCTCTCTTATTGTCCGGTAGTCTCGACGTCCGCTGCCGATGCCCCTGTGATCGACTACGTCGACGACGACCCTACCCCTACCGTCGAGCTTCCAGGCAAGCAGAGCCATTCTCTTCCCCAGATATCGCCTATCTTTCCGTACATTTCTTGCACTAGGCATGTTCACTGCTGCTGCTACGATTACAATCCTATTCAATTGCATAGCATGTTTTTGTCGCCCCTTGATGTACCTTCCTTTATCCTATGTTGCCTACTTTAATTATGTATTATATTCAGCAGTGAGCCCTGCGCATTGTTAGCTAGGACTAGATAGCGGGCCGTGACCACTCAGGGGGGTGAACACGGATACAATATATACAGCTGCATAGGTACGGTACAAAGCAGACACCGCCAAAGGCCCCTATCTGGGTTATGCCTAGTCACCTCAAGTGTGAGCTATCCAGGAGTAATCCTTGTACTCCACTCGAGGCTGACTTTGTCTTGCCGCCATAGGGTCCTGGGCAGCGGTTGTCATTAAAGGTAAGAAGTCGGGCGACCCAACGGTGCCCGCGAGAGGTATATTGTCGGGAACGACAGGGAGGGTACGACCGACGTTACTGGCGTGCTTGGCCCCTGCTCGTATCTCGCGAGAGTTACCAAACCACGAAATCGAGCTCTACCAAGAGCACACGCGAGACAAGGTAAGGAGACGGTTCACCTTGTTGGTAATCGCAGTGACTTGGTGGGACGACAGGGCAGGCACCGATGTACGGGTGGTCCTGACTGCTGTCGTTGACCGCGGGTCGGTTAAGTCGAGGCAACGATAACGGTTGTGACGCAGGTTAATTAAAATGCTAAATGGTTCGGCGGATGTCTTGAGTAGCCTTTTGGCTTGTACGCACTACCTACACGTGGGATGAGGAGTGTGGGCTCCTCTGCATCGTAGTCTCGTTCAAGGGTCTTCAGACATCAGCAGTACCGCGGGCTGATTGCCGGGAAGTGGTGTTGTCTTCTCTTGCTCGAGCAGTGTATTTGTATTTGCTTTGATTTTGCTTCACCGGCCAGTCACGCACCGTGCAGAAGTACGTTCGGGTTAGGGTCCAAAGCCCGGCGTACATAGGATATAGTCCGGCGGATGACCTCTCTGTTGATTGCCGAAGGATGGGCTACTTTGTGTCGGATAGCTTTGGTGGAGCGTTCCCTAACAAGGTTCCCGCCACCCTGGAGATCCGAGCGTCGTAGAGTCACGCCAGTGCACCCCTGCAGGGAAGATTAATCTATTCGAATAGCCGTGTCCACGGTAACAGGACGCTTTATGCTGTAGCTGGACCTTACCACTACAAACTACTACTATTAAACTGTATGGTTCCGGGTTTTCTTCCTCGCAGGGAAGTCGAGGAGGGGAACTCGGAGGCATTATTATTATTAATCATTACAACTTATATTATTCAATGTTGCAGCAACTTCTGCTTCATTGTTACTTTATTGCTTTATATAAACTATTGGCGTTGATACAATGCATAATGCTTAGTAGCGGGCGTAAGACTCGCGGGTATGCTAGATACTCACCTTTGCTTTATTTCCCCCTTTTTGTTTTTCCTGATCGGCCGCTGCAGTCGACGTTGGAGCTTTGGAGTCCAGGAGCAGGAGTTCCCCGATGCCGACCACCGCAACTTGAAGATCCTCGATGCCTTCTACGACGTCGAGTTTCCCCGTTGACCAGGAGTAGTTTGGAGGTTCCCAGGCAGGAGGCCTCGCCTTTTCGATCTGTTGTTATTTGTTCTAGCCTTCTTAAGGCATCCTTGTATTCTTGTGTTTGTACTCAGATACTTTTGCTTCCGCTAACTTTGCGCTTTTGAGCTGTTGTATTCGAGCCCTCGTGGTCCCTGGCTTGTATTAAACAGCTTGTATTATTTTATTTGTAGAGTTGTGTTGTGATATCTCACCGTGAGTCCCTAATCTCGATCGTGTACCTTGCGTGTATGATTACTGTACACGGTCTGATTTTGGGGGCGTCACATCCTGTTAGCCGACGAGTATCTCCAACCTGTTCCTCTCCACAATCTAACCCAGGGTCCCTGACCATGGGATTTGCCGAGGCTAATCCTCGTCAATTGGTGCCGTCAGTGGGAACTACATAGGTTGGAATCACGATCTCGGCGGTCCCGTCTTCAGCAAGTCACAACTCAAGGGCTCGAGCAAGATCCAATTCACTAGAAGAACTCAAGTTCATCGCAAACCTCTCCATCGCACCACCAAGATCGCTCGGCCCGAAGCTAGGCCAAGCTCGATCTCTTGGTGACTACCAAAGTCGTCACCAGTGGAAAAGAACTCGATGATCCAGAAGGCAAGCGCAAGACGCGACCACGAAGCCAGCTAAGACGCTGGAACAAGTACAAGAAGTCTGCATAGAAATCCCACTTGAGGAACATCAACGTGCCACAGCAGCCTCGGACTCCACTTGAGCAACCGTCGCCACCCGGACACCCGCCACGGGACACGACTACGACTCAGAAACTCAGTCCGGCGAGTAGTACGACCCAGATCAAAGACCTGACGAGTTCGCTAAGTTTATTCGGAACCACTCGATCAACGACGGAATAGAGCTCGACCCAAGGTTCCACTCCCGTTCAGAAGACCACTCGAAGTCGTTCCTAGTCACAAGAAGAAGAAGACACACCAGCTCCAGCAAGCTCACAACCAAAGAACAGCTAGATGGACCCTGCACAATCCACTGTTTCGAAGACGACTGGGGGCGCCTTAGAGCAGGCCACACCTTGAGATATTGTTGTCTGTTCACCGGACTCTCCAATAGCCTCAAGGAAGATAAGCAACGCGAAGCCAAGCGGACTCGAAGAACCGCGCAACCACCAGCACCCAACACAGAAGAGAAATACCCCCGTCTCACGAACGGGTCTGCATGATCCAAGAAGGACGACCCTCAAAAGTAAAACAGGACGCCCACACCCTGCAGACTCGAGCAGCTGAAGACCTAAAAATAGCAGAAACCTACCATCTGTATGGAGCAGAGACAAACATTACTTTCTCACAATAAGATCACCCACCCGCAATTCCAAGGCCAGGGCACGCACCACTGGTCCTCGAAGCCCAAATCGGCGGTTACAACATGGATAGAGTTTTCATGGACGGGGGCAGAAATTTAACCATAATCTTCACCAACACCTTGCGCAAGATGCTGATCCCGCGATCAGTCTGGAAGAAGTCAGGCGTCACACTCTACGGCGTAATTCTAGGTGAAGCAGTCTCCTCCCTCGAAACAATTGAGCTCGATGTCGTCTTCGACTGCAAGGGCAACTTCGCAAGAAAAGTCCTCGAGTTCGAAGTACTCGACTGACAGTCCCAATACCACGCCATACTTGGGTGGCCCGCATTCGCTCAATTTATGGCGGTCCCGCAGTACGCTTACCACAAGCTCAAGTGCCAGGACCCTCAGGGGTAATTACGGTCAATGGGAGTTTTATCAAATCAGACCAATGCGACCGATATTTTCACGAAGTTTCCGACACGTTCGGAGCTCAGCAGTAGCTCAAAGAAATAGCCATGGTGACAGACAAGAGCATTTTTCCACTGGCAAGCAGGAGCGAATCAAAAGAATTTACTCGCGACTTCAGCGTCGACAGCGACACAGTCACCCATCAGGTGCACCCAACGGACCCGAACAAGACGGTTCGAATCTACGCTAATCTCCCAGAAGAACAAGTATCTGCCCTTATGGTTTTCCTCCGCGAGGAGCGGAAATTTTTCTCCTGGTGCCCGGCCGACATGATCGGAATACCACGGGAGTTCGCATAGCATGTACTACACATATATCCAAACACCAAACCAGTAAAGCAGGCGTTGCGCAGATTCTCCGAACCGAAGCGCAGAGCCATTAGAGAAGAAGTCAATCGACTACTCGACATGAAATTAATCGGGAAACGAAGAAGGCCACCTGGATCACAAACCCAGTCTTAGTACCTAAAAAGGACACCGACGTACTACGCATGTGCATCGATTACGGGCCCGTCAACCAACAATGCCCAAAGGACCACTTCCCTCTGCCAAGGATAGACCAGATAATCGACTCTACCGCAGGATGGAACCTCCTTTCTTTCCTCGATGCCTACTCAGGATACAAACAAATCAGGATGAAGGAAGAAGACGAAGAACACACCTCGTTCATCACACCCTACGACGTATTCTCCTACAAGACAATGCCTTTCGGACTAAAAAACGTCGGAGCCAGGTACCAACGGATGATGCAAGCATGCTTAAGAGACCAAATCGATAGAAACGTCCAAGTCTACATCGACGACATCATCATCAAAACCTACAATGCAAACACGCTACTCGACGGCCTCCGCGAAACCTTTGCAGCTCTCAAGAGATACAGAATCAAGCTCAACCCAAAAAAGTGGGTGTTCGGCGTCCCAGCCGGAAAACTTCTCGGATACATGGTCTCTGCCCGAGGAGTCGAAGTAAAACCTGAAAAAGTCCAAGCAATCGCCAAGATGCAAGAGCCGGTGAACATCAAAGGCGTACAACAACTCACAGGAAGACTTGCAGCGCTGAGCCGCTTCATCAGCGGGCTGGGAGAAAGGACTCTACCATTCTATCAGGTTCTCAGAAAAGGAGAGAAATTCGAGTGGAATGAAGAAGCTCGAAACACATTCTCAGACCTAAAAAAGACCCTCTCGACACCACCAGTCCTGGAAGTGCCCAAGGAGCGAGAACCTCTCTACCTCTACATAGCAGCACGCAGCAACGTAGTCATCACGACGCTCGTTGTCGAGCGCGCGGAAGAAGGCAAAGCCCAGAGCATACAAAGGCCAATCTACTACCACAGCGTGGTCCTCACAAAATCTCAGCAGCGGTACCCGCACTACCAGAAGCTCGTACATGCCATCGTTATGACTTCAAGGAAAGTAACACATTACTTCGACGAGCACCTCATCACGGTTGTGAGCAGCGCACCACTCGCATACATCCTTAACAACCCCGGAGAAACAGGCCGAGTCGCTGAGTGGAACATCGAGCTCATCCCCCGCGACCTGCAGCTCAAACATCCAACAGCAATCAAATCCCAAGTACTCCCAGACTTTCTGGTCGAATGGATAGAGGTGCAAACACCTGGCCCTCCAGACCTCTCCAACTCATGGACGATGTTCTTTGATGGATCAAAAAGACATCAAGGAGCCGGAGCATGCGTTGTATTAATCTTTCCCAAAGGAGCTAAACTTAGATACGTGCTCTAGATCAACTTCAGCAAGGCCTCAAACAACGAAAAGAAGAATAAGAGGCACTACTCCATGGCATGCGCATGGCAAAAGCTTGCGGCGCCACCCGTCTCTCAATCTACGGCGACTCCAACCTCGTCGTCCAGCAAGCAATGAGGGACTGTGAAGCAGTCGCAGACAACATGATAGCTTACCAGAAGATCTACAACACTCTAGAAGGAGGATTCGACGACTGCGAGCTAAACTACGTCACCAAAGCAAATAACACAGAAGCAGACGAGCTCGCAAACATTGGATCAACTCGAGGACCAGTTCCCCCAGGCGTTTTCCTTGAAACTATCATCCAGAGATCAATCAAAACCAACGCACTCGTGCCAGAATCAGCCGCAGAGGATGACAACACAAGTGAGCCAGCGCAAGTGGTATCAACAACGTCAACAGCTGACGAAGAAAGCAACAACACAGTCGAGGAGGCAGAGCCAGCCGCACCCAAAGGCCCAGCCTGGACAAAACCGTTTCTCAGATTCCTAATACTAGGCACTTTCCGAAAGACACTACAGAAGCCCGACGCATTAGTCGGCGGTCCAAAGCATTCACAGTAATCAACGGATAGTTCTACAAGCGCATCATTTCTCATGTTCTCCAAAGGTGCATCGAGGAAGAAGACGGCAATGCCTTGTTGCTCGAAATCCATGAAGGCACTTGCGGGCACCACGCGAGAAGTCACGCACTCGTGGCCAATGCTTTTCGAGCAGGGTTCCACTGGCCAACCGCAATGCAAAGCGCGGAAGGCATCGTGCGACGTTGCATCGCCTGCAAAAATTCGCCAGCAGGCCACACGCCCCAGCATCAGAACTCAAAACCATACCACTATCCTGGCCTTTCGCCAGTTGGGGACTCGACATGGTAGGCCCACTCAAGAAATCCTCAAAAGGAGGTTGAACACATCTTCTAGTAGCAATGGACAAGTTCACCAAGTGGATCGAGGCAGTACCAATCACCAGCTCAACAACTCTCACGGCAGTTAACTTCATCAAATCCATCATCTTCCGATTCGGTGTACCACATAACATCATCACAGACAATGGTACAAACTTCACAACAACAGAATTTCAGAAATTCTACCAAGAATTGGGCATCAAGATCAACTACGCATCGGTTGTGCACCCATAGTCCAACGGCCAGGTGGAAAAGGAAAATGGCTTAGTGTGCGGAGGAATAAAAAAGTGGCTCCTCGCACCACTTGAACAGGCAGTAGGAAACTGGGTAGAAGAACTCCCCGCAGTCCTATGGAGCTTGCGCACCACCCCCAACACCTCAACCATGGTATACGGGGCGGAAGCTGTGCTGCCACACGATCTAAAGATCGGAGCTCCCCGAATCTCAGGATACGAAGAGGAAGAGGCTGAAGAAGAACTCTAGGATGATAAATTCATCATAGACGAAGCAAGGGACACAGCTATAGCAAGGTCAGAAGGAAGAAGCCATTTGTGGACAAGAACTTTCCGCAAAGGAGATCTTGTCCTGCGGCTAATATAAGAAAAAGTCCACAAGATTGCCCCGCAGTGGGAAGGACCCTTCATAATCTCGGGGGTCATAGGAGGAGGAGCATACATCCTGAAGAACCCGAAGACCGACGAAGACGTGGGAAATCCGTGGAACGTGGAAAACTTGCGCCTGTTCTATCCATAGTCTACTGATACGTCTCAAACGTATCTATAATTTTTGCTTGTTCCATGCCCTTTTTGTGTCATTGCTACATCTTTTTGCCATGCTTTTGAATCATTTATTGGACTAACCTACTAATATAGAGCCCAGTGCCAGTTCTTGTCTGTTTTGTCTTTGCAATGCAGAAAAAGTCCAAAAATGAAGTTGCTCAGAAAATTCCCAAAAAATATCCACATCGGAAGAGTCCTCCAGCCGGAGGACGGAGCCAGGAGGTGGCCCCAGGCCCCCAGGCTCCCTCCCGGCGCGGCCAGGTCCCACCCGCGCGGGGTGGCTGCCTGGGCGACCTGGGCACCGCCTCAGACTCCCCCTTTGCCTATAAAATCCCCCGTGACGCAAAAACCCGAGATATCCAATCCTTTTCTCCAAAAGCGCTCCCGATCTCCGCCGCCATCAAAACCTAGCTTCGGGAGTCACCAGGATCCTTCTCCGGCACCCTGCCGGAGAGGGCCTTGGCCCCCGGGGCCATCTTCATCAACTCTTCTTCACCCCATGATGGATCGTGAGTAGTTACTCCTTGGACTACAGGTTCTTGGCAGTAGCTTGTTGGTATCTTCTCCCCCTTGATCTTCAAATACAAAGTTCTCATGAGCTGCCCCACATGATTGAGATCCATATGATGTAATTGGTGTTGTGTTTGTTGGGATCCGATGAATTCTTACCTTGTTCAGTCCTAAGAGGTTTATGAATTATTGTTGCTGCAATTTTGTTGTTCTTAATTCTTGTTACTAGTGCACGAGTGATCGCTTCTCGCCCCTTCGTTGGTTTCCCCAAGTGTAAGGTTGAGATGTAGTGCAGCAGCAGTTTTCCCTCGATGAAGATACCAAGGTTTGTCTCCAGCAGGACTCCAGAGATGATAAGTAGGTGTCAGCGGCGCAACTGACGCGGACCTGCTCACAGACACAGATAACTTTGTTCCCAACGAAGTTCAGAGAGGTTGTCAATCTCTCCGGTCTTGTTGTTTACAAAGGATAAAACGCAAGGGATAATGATAGCAAATAAAAGCGGTAAAGTAAATGTAGAGTGGAAACAGTGATAAGGATATGGACCGGGATACGTGATGTTCGCTAGTGATGTCTCTCTCCCAAAAGACGATAAAATTGTTATGCGAGGTAAACAAATTACAGAAAGGCAAATGACAGGATTATGAACGCACCGCAATGCTAACTATGCTACAAAAGAAAGGAAGAGGTTCAAAAGCACGGGCAGTACGCCAAAGTAAGTAGACCAAAATCCATCTGCAGCTACTACTAATCATCCACCTTGAGATATCTATCCAGAACATCTCGCTGGTATTAAGTTGCGAGCCCCACCCAAAGTGTAAACCCAAAGCAACAGACAACTGCACTAAAAAGAACTTTGCGTAAAGTAAACAATCCTTGCAACCGCGGTTACAAGCACCGTTGTTTTCCCCCTTGTGACAATAGCACATCCCCTAGACTCATGTTTCTGTCACTCAAGCGTGTCATCAGGGAGGCATGAACCCACAATCTAGCACAACGCTCCCTCTTGGAGTCACTATCTACTACTTGGCCAAAGCAATAAAAAGCAACGGAGAACATGCAAGAATTACTTAGGAACAAAAATATAAGAGATAAAAACCAAATATATTACTCTATCACAATCTGAACATAATCTCATAATCCATCAGATCTGATCAAACTCAACATAGCAATAGCAGAAATATTACAAAGGTGCCTCGATCATGTAGGGCAGCTCACGAGGTCTAAACAATGAAGATCAAAGAGGGGAGGAGAACGTCACATAGCTACTGATCACGGACCCATGGTCCAAGGAAAACTACTCACGAGACACCCGGGGAGCATCCATGGTGGAGAGGAGACTCCCGGAGGTCAATCCTCCCTCCGGCAGGGTGCCGGGAAGAGGTCTTCTGGTGCTCCCGATCTTGGAAGCGCGGCGGCGGTGGAACAGAGTCGAGTTCGCAGAATAGGGTTCTTGTTCTGGAGTTTTCCCGTGACGGGGGATAAATAGGCGAAAGAGGGCAGCCAGAGGTGGGCCAGGGGCCCCAGGCGCCCCCCTGGCGCGGCCAGGGGTGGGGCCGCGCCGGGTGGCCGCCTGGGCCCCCTGGCTCCCCTTTGGCCCCTCCCGGGCTCTTCTGGAAGTTTCCTGTACGCTGATTTTTTCTGTATTTTTCCCGGAATTTTTCTGGCAATTTTTATATGGGGGAAAACTGAAATAGAAAAATAGCAGAAAACAGGAACTGGCACTGGGGTGCACTGAGTTAATAGGTTAGTCCAAATATGATCAAAAGTGTATGAAAGTGTATCTAGATCATAGCAATATCACACAAAACATGCATGGAGCAAGCAGAAATTATAGATACGTTTTGGACGTATCAACATCCCCAAGCTTAATTCCTGCTCGTCCTCGAGTAGGTAAATGATAACAACATAATTTCTGTGGTGACATGCTAGCAACCATATAAGAACTTTGAAAAGTAAATCAAGCAAGGTTAGAGATTCAAATCAAGTCATAACATGCAAGAGTCTATATTAGCATTGAAACAAGTAACAAAAGAACATTAGGTGCAAGAGCTCTCGCTGTCCGTGACACGAATGTCTCCAAATGGTGTTTGCGTGCAAGAAAGGGGATAGGGAATACGAGAAAAAGTATTTTTGTGTTGAGAACTCAATCTACTAAAGTTTCACACTTGGTCTTCTTCTGGAATCTTATCTTGACTCGTCCCCAGACCACTAGCCAGGTACAAGTCAATTTGATCCACTCCTTTTCGATATTTTGAGCACTCATGCAATGGATGAGCGTAAGCACGAGAGTTTTCACTTAGGATGGCAAAGAGAGAATATGGTGGAGGAGGAAGACAAAGAGGATGAGAAAGGCAATCATAGGCAAGAGATGCCAAATGATATATATGATGTGAGGAGTAGGGATTGCCATGCAACGGATGCACATACGATCTAGGAAGCTCTCCAATGGAACTAGTGGGGGTGCATCTAACTTGCTCTCTCATGAAGACCTAGAGCTCGTTTGAGGAGGCTCATCCTTGGAATATGCAAGCCAAGTTCTATAGTGTGAAGGTCCCCACATAGCTATATGCATAAAAGATCATCTCTATGGAGTACAAGGATATAAAGGGAGTACTAGTGTGGATCTCTCAAAAGGATAGTAGTGTTGCCCCTTTCTCTCTTTTTATTTCTTTTTCTCTTTTTTCTCTTTCTTTGTATTTTTTTTGGCCTCAATGGCTCTTTCTATTTAACTCTAATTTGTCCTCTTTGGGATCTTTTAATGTGTCCACTTTGGGATGTTTTCCTCATTTAAGGGAAACACTCTATTTTACAAGAAGGTAAAGGAGATCTTTCACACTTTACAAGGTACTCAAAATCATAAAGAAGATGTAACTAACATGATGTATGCAATGTATGTAGCTGCCAGT
Organism: Bromus sterilis; assembly: GCA_950022295.1. Lineage (NCBI taxonomy): Eukaryota > Viridiplantae > Streptophyta > Magnoliopsida > Poales > Poaceae > Bromus > Bromus sterilis. Next base: position 102,646,027 of record OX465598.1, read on the forward strand.
GTAGCAGGAACATGTATGACATGAAGATCAAGTCATGAAGAGGTGGAAGTTGCATGGCAATATAACGCGGAAAGGCTATGGAAATGCCTTGATAGTTATGTATGATGGCTGTTTTGAGGAAAGATATAAGGAGGCTTATGATGACAGAGCGTATCATGCCAAGGGTTTGGATGTACCGGCGAAGGTGGACACCAACTCTCGGAGTAAGAAGAAGGCAATGCACGGCACAGGAGAGGCTAGCAAAATATGGGAAGGTGGAAGTGTCAACTCTCAATACTTACATTAGTCCGAAGAACTCATGCACTTATTATCGGTAACTTTCAATATAATAAGGAGGTTCACAAAGAGACAAGTACCCCGAGGAGGAGTGTATGGGGGTTTGGTTATCCTTGCGCATCCTCGACTCATGGTACGTGAGTGTACTCTAATATTCGACTCCTCAGAAGAATAGTGATCCATCTAGTAGCTAGAGTTCTCAACTAGTTTTGTAGGTTTTGAAAATAAACAAGGATTGCCCAAAATACGACACCTATCACTAATAGGCAAGAGCTCTTGACACCAAAAGTTCAAACATTACTCACATATATACCTCAAAACTATTGCAAGCTACTACTAGAATTAAATAGCAACCTCAATCACCTACTTCTCAAGACAAGACACAACTCAGTGCAACAACCAACTCTCTTTAACAAGATAAACATGAAGACTAAAAAAGAGTTCCAGTAACAAACTAAATAAAAGCCAAGGCTCTTGCTAAAGACAAACTAAGACTAAAACTAAACATGGCAGCGGCTATGAAAAGATACAGAACACACAACAACAACAAAAAAATAGGCAGGAAAAATCCTATGATGTGTTCTAAATTTGAAAGTGGAGCGTGTTTCTCTCCCACACAAAGTAAGAAAGGATCGAACTTGTTATGAACAGCAAGGAAAGCTAAAGAAAACTAAAAATAAAACCTAAGAGCGAGACGCTCCAAGCATAGCACATAACACATGAAGTGATAAAAATATTGTGAGACGAAGGACGAACCGATGATTGTTGATGGAGAAGGGGATGCACGGGGGCATCCCCAAGCTTAGACGCTTGAGTCTCCTTGAATATTTATTGGGGATGCATGGGGGCATCCCCAAGCTTGAGCGCTTGACACTCCTGGATCTTCTTTCATCATCTTCCATCGCACACTTGAAAACTCCCTACATACATAACTCATCATAAGCTGATTAGAGAGGTTAGTAACCTTAATAAATAATTTTTCTCCACTGGATATAAAGATATTCTTGAACAGATACTGTTTCTCAAGAGTGCCAAAAGGTTTTTGCAAAGAAAAAGCAAGCTTAAGATTTTCAAAAGTTAGGAGAGACAAAACGTGGCAGAATCTGTGAAAAACAGAACAACAGATAGTAAAGAATTTTTTAGGGGCACTTCTGCAACTCAAATCAAAAAAACTCAGAACATACGGAAGTTTCGTAATTGTATAGAGCATACTGTGTAAAAAATTCAGCTCAAAAAGATGAACTGGGATTTTTCTGGTAATTTTCTGGTCACGAGGACAAAATCTGTTTTCTGGAAAGTATGTCACAACTTTTACTTCCCTTGCCGTAAGAGGCTATAACTTGGCACAAAGTTGAAAAATAAAGATACAATGAAGTTGCTACAGAAGTAACAATCATCAAGACACAACAAAAGCAAAAATAAAAACCTAAATTCTTTGCGGGCTGCCTCTCGAAAGCTCTTCTTTAAAGCCATTAGCTAGGCATAATGCAAAAAGAAGAATCAAGTTTTATCAAGAGAAAGAGAATAACTAGCCCGTGTAACGTACTCAAAAGGTAACTTGATTTTCTTTCTAGGGAAGTGTTTCATCCCCTTTCTGAATGGGAATTGAAATTTTATATTCCCCTCTTTCATGTCAATAACCGCACCAACGGTGCGAAGAAAAGGACGTCCCAAAATAATTGGACATAAAGGTTCACACTCTATATCCATAACAATAAAATCAACGGGAACATAGTTATCATTGACAATGATAAGAACATCGTCGACCTTCCCCAAAGGTTTCTTTATGGAAGAATCAACAAGACGAACACCAAAAGAACAAGGCTCAAAAGGTTTCAATTCAAACATATAAAATATTCTTTTGGGCATAACGGAGGTACTAGCTCCAACATCACATAAAGCATAGCAAGAGAAGTTATTTAATTTAATTTTGATCATAGGGTCCCAACCATCATCTAGATTCCTAGGTATGGAGGCTTCTACTCTAAGCTTCTCCTCCCTAGCTTTGATGAGAGCATTTGTGATATGCTCTGTGAAGGCAAGATTAAGTGTGCTAGTGTGGGGGTCTCTAGACATTTTGTGTAGCAAGCTAATAACTTCTGAGAGGGTACAACTATCAAAATCAATATCACTACTATCAAGGGTGGTAGTAGTGTCATCTAGGATCACTTGTTTGAAACCCTCTATGTTCATAGGAGTTTCTTTATCTACGGTTGAGGTATTAGCATCACCATTAATAGGTCCAACGGGACAAGGAGTGCATTGGCTGCTAATAGTTTGAGTGTCCTCAACAATTTGGATAGTGGCAACTGTGTGGTGTGTAGGAAGGCTCTTAATTCTATCCTCTTCCTCTTTTTCTCTAGCCCATCTATCTTTGAGTTTAGCCATCATCCTAATGTTTTCATTGATTTGTAACTGGATGGCATTAATAGGAGTGCCCTTATTCTCCTCAAGGGGGGAGGTTCTAATTTTAAGCATCTCAAGATCAAGGGCTAAGCTTTCTACCTTCAAAGAGAGATTATCTATTTTAGATAATTTCTCTTCTACATTTTTGTTGAAGGCTTTTTGGGTAGTGATAACGTCTCTAAGCATGCTTTCTAATTCATAAGAGGGGTTCTTGTTGCTAGGGTAAGTGTTGTTGTTCCCATAGTTGGATGGAAACGGTCTAGGATTGCTAGCAAAATTTTCCCTATAAGCATTGTTGTTGAAGTTGTTTTTAGCAATAAAGTTCACATCTACTTGTTCTTGAGCAACCAAAGAATTTAAAGGAACATCATGAGGATCAATAGAGGGTTGCTTGGTAAGTAGAGACATAATTAAGTCAACTTTTTCATTGAGGGAGGTAATTTCCTCAACAGAATTTACCTTCCTACCTGTTGGAGCGCGCTCGGTGTGCCATTGGGAATAAATGGTCATCATTTCATCGAGAAGCTTCGTGGCCGCACCAAGTGTAGTTGACATAAAGGTTCCTCCCGCGGCCAAATCTAACAGGTTCCGCGAGGTAAAGTTCAAGCCTGCATAAAAAGTCTGGATAACCATCCAGGTAGTCAAACCATGTGTAGGGCATTTCTTAACAAGAGATTTCATTCGTTCCCAAGCTTGGGCAACGTGTTCATTATCCAATTGCTTAAAATTCATAATATTACTCCTCAATTGGATAATCTTAGCAGGAGGGTAGTACTTCCCTATAAAAGCATCTTTGCACTTATCCCAAGAATCTATGCTATTTCTAGGCAAAGATTGAAACCAGATTTTAGCATCTCCCCTTAAAGAGAAAGGAAAGAGCTTGACCTTAACAACATCACCTTCTACTTCTTTATACTTTTGAATATAACATAATTCAACAAAATTATTCAAGTGTAAAGAAGCATCATCTCCAGCACCAGAGAATTGATCTCTCATAACAAGGTTTAGCAAAGCAGGTTTAATTTCATAAGAGGTAGCTGAAATGGCAGGTGTGGCAATGGGAGTGCAGATAAAGTCTTGGTTGTTGTGACTAGTGAAGTCACACAACTTGGTGTTTTCAGTGGAACCCATAGTAGAAGCAAGTGTGGCAGGTATTTTTGGTATTTTTTATAAAAGACACAAAGATAAAAACTGAAAGATAAACTAACAAGACTAAAAAACAAAGGTAAAGGGTAGTGTGCAACTCCCCTATCTTAGCACTTGGAGTGCCCGACAACGGCGCTAGAAAACTTGCTTGATGGCTTATCGCCCCTTTGTTGGTTTCCCCAAGTGTAAGGTTGAGATGTAGTGCAGCGGCAGTTTTCCCTCGGTGAAGATACCAAGGTTTGTCTCCAGCAGGACTCCAGAGATGATAAGTAGGTGTCAGCGGCGCAACTGATGCGGACCTGCACACAGACACAGATAACTTTGTTCCCAACGAAGTTCAGAGAGGTTGTCAATCTCTCCGGTCTTGTTGTTTACAAAGGATAAAACGCAAGGGATAATGATAGCAAATAAAAGCGGTAAAGTAAATGTAGAGTGGAAACAATGATAAGGATATGGACCGGGATACGTGATGTTCGCTAGTGATGTCTCTCTCCCAAAAGACGATAAAATTGCTATGCGAGGTAAACAAATTACAGAAAGGCAATTGACAGGATTATGAACACACCGCAATGCTAACTATGCTACAAAAGAAAGGAAGAGGTTCAAAAGCACGGGCAATACGCCAAAGTAAGTAGACCGAAATCCATCTGCAGCTACTACTAATCATCCACCTTGAGATATCTATCCATAACATCTCGCTGGTATTAAGTTGCGAGCCCCACCCAAAGTGTAAACCCAAAGCAACAGACAACTGCATTAAAAATAACTTTGCGTAAAGTAAACAATCCTTGCAACCGCGGTTACAAGCACCGTTGTTTTTCCCCTTGTGGCAACATCAAATCCCCTAGACTCATGTTTCTGTCACTCAAGCGTGTCATCAGGGAGGTATGAACCCACAATCTAGCACAATGCTCCCTCTTGGAGTCACTATCTACTACTTGGCCAAAGCAATAAACAGCAACGGAGAACATACAAGAATTACTTAGGAACAAAAATATAAGAGATAAAAACCAAATATATTACTCTATCACAATCTGAACATAATCTCATAATCCATCAGATCCGATCAAACTCAACATAGCAATAGCAGAAATATTACAAAGGGGCCTCGATCATGTAGGGCAGCTCACGAGGTCTAAACAATGAAGATCAAAGAGGGGAGGAGAACATCACATAGCTACTGATCACGGACCCATGGTCCAAGGAAAACTACTCACGAGACATCCGGGGAGCATCCATGGTGGAGAGGAGACTCCCGGAGGTCAATCCTCCCTCCGGCAGGGTGCCGGGAAGAGGTCTTCTGGTGCTCTTGATCTTGGAAGTGCGGCGGCGGCGGAACAGAGGCGAGTTCGCGGAATAGGGTTCTTGTTCTGGAGTTTTCTCGTGACGGGGGATAAATAGGCGAAAGGGGGCAGCCAGAGGTGGGCCAGGGGCCCCAGGCGCCCCCCTGGCGCGGCCAGGGGTGGGGCCACGCCGGGTGGCCGCCTGGGCCCCCCTGGCTCCCCTCTGGCCCCTCCCGGGCTCTTCTGGAAGCTTCCTGTACGCTGATTGTTTCTGTATTTTCCCGGATTTTTTATGGCACTTTTTATATGGGGGAAAACTGAAATAGAAAAACAGCAGAAAACAGGAACTGGCACTGGGGTGCACTGAGTTAATAGGTTAGTCCAAATATGATCAAAAGTGTATGAAAGTGTATCTAGATCATAGCAATATCACACAAAACATGCATGGAGCAAGCAGAAATTATAGATACGTTTTGGACGTATCAACGAGTAGCACGATTTCAGAACGGAGCACGTTATGGTTTCATGATTATAATTGTTTTTGTAGATCTTATCTACGGTTGTATGCACCTATTATAGTCCGGAACCGGCGATCCCAAAGGTGACAGCTTGGGACACAAAAGGGGATGGTCTATAATTTGAGGATTACATGTGTTCATAGAGTGTTAATGCTTTGTTCCGATGCTCTTTGACAGGAGCACCTTAATCTCCATAAGTTCCCTTTGGCCCCGTTCGTAGCGGGACGGTAGGACAATAGATGTTGTGCAAGTGCTTGTTGCAAGCGCGTACAACTACATACGGAACACATGCCTACGTTTGGTTCTTAGACTTGGATTGCTCTAGTTTTTTTGGCTAGAGTTTGTGCAATTTTGTCAATTTCCCAACTGTAATTCGTTCACCCAACACATGTCTTTTTGCTTGGAGAGTTACCACTAGTGAAACCTTGAACCCCGGTCCATCTTTCATCTTTATTGCCTTTGTTGTTACTATTGCTCTCATCACTGCTGCTAATACTTTGTTACTACTTTGTGGTGTTGGTGATTGGGGAAGTCTCTAAGACTAAACCCGTCAACACACCATTGCTACTAAATATATTGTCTAGTGCTTTTTCAGGTGTGGTTGAATTGACAACTCAACTGCTAAGGCTTATAAGTATTCTTTGGCTCCCCTTGTGTCGAATCAATAAATTCGGGTTATACCTACCCGCGAAGACTATCTCGATCCCCTGCAGTTGTGGGTTATCATATACCCATAGACACTCTCGGCAGTATCCACAGCAGCACCGATCGGCAACCCATGTAAAAACTCGAAGCAATAAATGAGGTGTTGCCCAAATAATACTACTTAAAGCACTCGGGGGCTCAAGCACAAAATCCCCCTGAGAGACGCTATTTTCGCTTACGTGACACTACTTGAAGCACTCGGGGGGCTCGAGCACAGACTCCCCCTGAGAGACGCTATTTCGCTTACGCGATGTTACTTAAAGCACTCGGGGGCTCGAGCACAGACTCCCCCTGATAGACGCTATTTTCGCTTATGCGACGTTACTTAAAGCACTCGGGGGCTCGAGCACAAAAACTACCCCCGAGAGACGCTATCTTCGCTTACGCGACGTTACTTAAAGAACTCGGGGGCTCGAGCAAAAACTTCCCCCGAGAAACATCACTTCACCCACATCGTTTTGAAAAGAAGCCTCACTCAAAGTTTTCGCATCAGCACAATCTATTTTCCAAAGATAAAGGACAAAGCAGACATCAGACAAAGCAATTTATTAAGTCTTTACCCGATCACAAGTGATCACCTAAAGACTCGGGGGCTACTCCCATCGGGAGCGCGGTCGCGCACCCAATGAAAATTTGGAACAACAGTACAGATGTAAGAAGGGCCAACATGAATTAATAAAAGACTACAAGTCGAACGTCGCCTCGGGGGCTACTCCAATCGGGAGCGCTGTAGCGCACCCGATGGTACTGCAGGACTCGAAGACATTTCCATTATAAAGGACTCGAAGACATTTCCATTGCAAAGGACTCGAAGACATTTCCATTACAAAGGACCCGAAGACATTTCCATTATAAAGGACTCGAAGAAATTTCCATTACAAAGGACTCGAAGACATTTCCATTACAAAGGACCCAAAGGTAGCATAAATTACATGTCAGAATAATTCAAGGCTCAGTACCAAAAAGCAAAAGCCTTACTACACATCAGAGGACAGCAAGACCAAACGCGACCAAGGAATTCTGACTTCTACATGCGTACACATGCTGAGATAATTGGTACTTTGGTGCATGTCCCGACGAGCATCATCACAGACAAAGTAAGAACTAATCCTGCGAAGAGCAACTCGCCTCCTTCCTGAGCCTGGTGCCTTGCCTATCAGCGCACCCGCTTGACTGGTGGCTTGACGTCCGAGCTCTATCTAGAACTAGAAGAGAAAGCACCACTAGCCGAGGAGTTGGCGGATGAAGAAGTTGAAGCTGAAGCACCAGAACCAGTGTTGCTCGAGTCCTCCCAGTACGGGTCCAGACGATTGCCACCGGCATCAAACACACGTACGATGAGAGTATCTTCGCCATCAAAACGACAATAAAGGCTATCCCCATCACACAAATTCAGCCGTCGCGAAAACGACCTCCAGCCAGATCCAAGAAAAATCAGGAATGAATTATCAGCCTCCAGCTCCACCAAAGAAGGAGATCGAGCACACCCTTGAAACTGGAGCCACAAACCCCAATTGAGCTCAGAAATCATGGAGGCAAATGAGAACGAAAGAGGGATCCGAGTAGCGGTCCGACTAAGAACGCGCTGAAGGAAGTCGTAGCGCCAAACACCCTCCTCCACGTAAGAAAAGGAAGGCCTCGTCGTAGCTCCACGACGTCCACCACGAGGCGTGCGTCCACCATGGCCTCGTCGGCCACGACCTCGGCCAACCACACTTTCACCACGCTTGGGCGCCATATCAAGAAGAAGAAGAAGAAGAAGGGAAAGATGGGAGAAGAACAGATGCTGAGCCCAGGAAAATAACAACATGTATTTATAGCGCAGCCCAGGGGCAAGCAAGGAAAACACGCAGAAACCAAGACGGCATGATCATTAATTCAAGACCAACGCGCTTGGCGTTACGAATTCCTAGACTAGATGCCTTTTCACATCAAGCGCAATTCAATAAAGGACGCATCAAATCTCGCATGTTTCCCATACACGCCTCGGGACCCATCGTGCAGCAGTAGCGCAGGACTGCAACGCAACACCCAAGATGCCATTATTGCTGTTCAGAAGATGTGACGGTTCGGAGACCAAGCGTCGTCATCACAATGTTCACCAAAGGCATCATTACGATGCTTATCCTCGCGTCATTCCAAGAAGGACGATTTCAAAATAAAAACAATTGGTAAAATCAAACCCGGTAAAGATTCCCTATCTCTTTATGCCAATTTTTTTGACTTTGTTTCAAAAATTTCACTCCCATCGGGAGCGCCCTGCCGCTACTAAAAAACAGCGCAAGTTTCAAACTACGAGACTGCGGGTGACCACTTTCCCCCTATCAAGACGTGCTCGAGTGATCACTCGCACCAACAGTAATCGCTGCATCTATAGAGTTTCGGGTGCTTCCTCACCCAGAAGGCAATGATGTGTTTGAGTGACAACTCGCAGCAACAAAACGACACATATCCAGAGTTTGGGTGCTCCCTCACCCAGAAGATGACGAAGCATTCGAGTGGCTACTCGCAAGACTCAACAAAGACCCGATAGGACAATCTTCCCACGCACTCGATGACTTTCCGAGTGTGTGCATTCTTATCGACTCCTCGCCCGAGCTTGCAAAAGTTCCGCGAGTGACTACTAATAGTCCACTTGATTTGTTTATTCCAAGTGGGTGCATCTCTAATTAGGCTCCGCGCCTCTATAAAAAATGATGCCTGGGCTGTGACTCGCCGTACCCCAAATGCCGCGCAAGCTTAGCGCGCAGGTAATACCCCGCTGCGCAGTCGGCCGGGCCGGGACTTGCCACAGCGCGACTTCACTCCCGATGTTTTCCATGCGCTTGCATGAAGAAAGATAAGCCAATAACGGATGCGTTAAGGCGGTTTGCTGAGGCCGGCGACATTGATCCTGTAAGGCCTACAGCGGCATGGACTTTGCTAGACACCAGTCGTTTCCAAGTTCGTGTCGAGGGACACGGGCTTGATTGGGCTACTGAGGTATTTTCCACTAGAGAAATTCACCAAGGCTCGACCGGTCGACTACCTTGGGCCATTTCAGCTTATCATTCCTCAAATATACACTTTTACAGCTAAACAACCAACGACTCGCAGCCGCGCTGCACACGTGAAGACAAGTGACGATGGATTCAAGTCCCTGCGCGACTCTTCGAGTCCCCCAGGCACTCGGGGGCTACTGACGAGGGTTGACCCCACGACTCCAGCGTGTAAGGATACCTGGTGCATACGAAGATAGAAGGCCCGATAGAAGCCTCGACGGGTCCACGACTGGCCCACTAGGAGCACCGACGTAGGAGTCCGAGACGAACATGGAAGTCAAGACTTGGCGTCCAAGCCGAAGCTAGTTTAGGAAATTGTCCTTGTAACCTGAGATGAACTCCCCGAGACCCAGCCTAGTATATAAAGGCTGGGAGGGGTGACGGCTCAGGGGAATCCATTCTACAATCGACACCTCTAGCCTTGAATGAAATCGCCTAGACCTCCACTGCAATCGCCCCCCTCGCATAATACAACCGAGCAGGAAGCGCTTCTCCTGTTAGCCGCCGAGTATCGCCAACCTGTTCCTCTCCACGATCTAACCCAGGGTACCTGATGGCTTGGATGTGGTAATGGCTTCTCGCCCTTCGTTCGTTACCCCAAGTGGAAGGTGAGATGTAGGATATCAGCAAATTTCCCCCTATGTAGAGGATAGGGTTTGTCTCTCGTAGGACTCCGACGATGATAAGTAGGTGCCAGTGGCACACCTAACGCGGACCTGCACACAACACAATTAACTTTGCTCCCAACGAAGTTCAGAGAGGTTGTCAATCTCTCCGGTCTTGTTGTTTACAAAGGATCAAACACACGAGATAATGATAATGATAATGATAGCAACTGAAAGTAAATGCGAGAAAATAAATGAGCTTGTAAACAGTGATGAGAATATGGACCGGGGTCCCGTGATGTTCACTAGTGATGTCTCTCTCCCAAAAGACGATAAAACTGCTATGCGAGGTAAACAAATTACAGATGGGCAATTGACAGGATTATAAACGCACCGCAATGCTAACTATGCTACAAAAGAAAGGAAGAGGCTCATAAGCATCGGAAGTACGCCAAAATAAGTAGAACGAAATCCATCTGCATCTACTACTAATCATCCACCTTGAGATATCTATCCGAACATCTCGCTGGTATTAAGTTGTGAGCCCCACCCAAAGTGTAAACCCAAAACAACAGACAACTGCATTAAAAATAACTTTGCGTAAAGTAAACAATCCTTGCAACCGCGGTTACAAGCACCTTTGTTTTCCCCCTTGTGGCCACAGCACATCCCCTAGACTCATGTTTCAGTCACTCAAGCGTGTCATCAGGGGGCATGTACCCACAATCGAGCATAACATTCCCTCTTGGAGTCACTACCTACTACTTGGCCAAAGAAATAAAAAACAACGGAGAACATGCAAGAATGACTTAGGAACAAAAATATAAGAGATAAAAAACAAATATATTACTCTATCATGATCTGAACATAATCTCATAATCCATCAGATCGCATCAAACTCAGCATAGCAACAGCAGAAGAATTACATATGTGCCTCGATCATGTAGGGCAGCTCACGAGGTCTAAACCATGAAGAACAAAGAGGGGAGGAGAACATCACATAACTACTGATCACGTATCCATGGTCCAAAGGAAACTACTCACGGCACATCCGGGAAGCGTCCATGTTGGAGGAGAAGCTCCCGGAGGTCGATCCTCCCTCCGGCAGGGTGCCGGGAAGGGTCCTGGCGGTGCTCCCGATCTTGGAAACGCGGTGGCGGCGGAACAAAGGCGAGTTTGCGAAATAGGGTTCTGTCTTTGGAGTTTCCCCGTGACGGAGAATAAATAGGCGAAGGGGGGCAGCCAGGGCGGCAACCAGGGGTCCAGGCGCCCCCCTGGCACGGCCAGGCCCCAGGCCGCACTTGGTGGCCGCCTAGGCGCCTGGTGGTGGCTCTCTGGCCCCACTTTGGTGATTCTTGAAGACTCCGTTGCGCTGGTTTTTTATCTGATTTTTCCTGAATTTTTGGAGCATTTTTAATATGGGGGAACATGGAATAGAAAAACAGCAGAAAACATGAACTGGCATTGGGGTGCAATGAGTTAGTAGGTTAGTCCAAATATGATAAAAAGTGTATGAAAGTGTATCTAGATCATAGCAATATCACACAAAACATGCATGGAATGAGAAGAAATTATCGATACGTTTGAGACGTATCAACATCCCCAAGCTTAATTCCTGCTCGTCCTCGAGTAGGTAAATGATAATAAACATAATTCCAGTGGTGACATGCTAGCAACCATATAAGAACTTTGAAAAGTAAAGCAATCAAGGCATGTGATTCAATTCAAGTCATAACATGCAAGAGTCTATATTAGCATTGAAACAAGCAACGAAAGAACATTAGGTGCAAGAGTTCTCGCTGTCCGTGACTCGAATGTCTCCAAATGGTGTTTGCGTGCAAGAAGGGAGATAGGGAATACGAGAGAAAAAATAATTTTTGTTGAGAACTCAATCTACTAAAGTTTGACACTTGGTCTTCTTTGGAATCTTATCTTGAATCGTCCCCAGACCACTAGCCAGGTACAAGTCAATTTGATCCACTCCTTTTCGATATTTTGAGCACTCGTGCAATGGATGAGCGTAAGCACGATAGTTGACACTTAGGATGGCAAAGAGAGAATATGGTGGAGGAGGAAGACAAAAAGGTGAGAAAGGCTCACATCAATGAGGTCAATCATAGGCGAGAAGGCCAAATGATAGATATGATGTGAGGAGTAGGGATTGCCATGCAACGGATGCACATATGAGATGAAAAGATCTGCAATGGAACTAGTGGGGGGTGCATCTAACTTGCTCGCTCATGAAGACCTAGAGCTTTTTTGAGGAGGCTCATCCTTGGAATATGCAAGCCAAGTTCTATAGTGTGAAGGTCCCCACATAGCTATATGCATGAATGATCATCTCTATGGAGTACAAGGATAAGAGGGAGTACTAGTGTGGATCTTTCAATAGGATAGTAGTGTTGCCCCTTTCTCTCTTTTTATTTCTTTTTCTCTTTTTTCTCTTTTTTTCTCTTTTTTGTATTTTTTGGTAGCCTCAATGGCTCTTTCTATTTAACTCTCATTTGTCCTCTTTGGGATATTTTATTTTGTCTACTTTGGGATCTTTTCCTCACTTAAGGGCAACACTCTAATTTACAAGAGGGTATAGAAGATCTTTCACGCTTTATAAGGTACTCAAATAATAAAGAAGATGTAGCTATCATGATGTCTGCAATCTATGCCGCTGCCAGTGTAGTAGGAACATGTATGACATGAAGATCAAGTCATGCAGAGGTGGATGTTGCATGGAAATATATCTCGGAAAGGCTATGGAAATGCCTTGATAGGTTGGTATGGTGTCTGTTTTGAGGAAAGATATAAGGAGGTTTATGATGACAGAACGTATCATGCCAAGGGTTTGGATGTACCGGCGAAGGTGGACGCCAACTCTCGGAGTGAGAAGGAGGCAATGCACGACACATGAAAGGCTAGAAAATATGAGGAGGTGGAAGTTTCAACTTTCAATACTTACATTAGTCCGAAGAACTCATGCACTTATTATCGGTAACTCTCAATCTAATAAGGAGGGTCACAAAGAGACAAGTACCCTGAGGAGGAGTGTATGGGGGTTTGGTTATCCTTGCGCATCCTCGACTCATGGTACGTGAGTGTACTCTAATATTCGATCCCTCCAAAGATTAGCGATCCATCTAGTAGCTAGAGTTCTCAACTAGTTTTGTAGGTTTTGAAAATAAACACAGATTGCCCAAAATACGACACCTATCACTAATAGTCTAGAGATTTTGACACCAAAAGTTCAAACATTACTCACATCAATACCTTGAAACTATTGCACGTTACTACTAAAATTAAATAGCAACCTCAATTACCTACTTTGAAGACAAGACACAACTCAGTGCAACAACCAACTCTCTTAACAAGATAAACATGAAAACTAAAGAGAGTTACAACAACAAACTAAACAAAAGTCAAGGCTCTTGCTAAAGACAAACTAAGACTAAAACTAAACATGGCAGTAGCTACGAAAAGATAAAGAACACACAACATCAAAAAGATAGGCATGAAGAATCCTATGATGTGTTCTAGATTTTGAAAGTGGAGCATGTTTCTCTCCCACACAGAGTCAGATGGGGTCTAACTTGTTATGAACATCAAGCAAAGCTAAAAAAACTAAAAATAAAACCTAAGAGCGAGACGCTCCAAGCATAGCAGATAATGCATGAGGTGATAAAAATATAGTGAGACGAAGGACGAACTGATGATTGTTGATGGAGAAGGGGATGCACGGGGGCATCCCCAAGATTAGACACTTGAGTCTCCTTGAATATTTATTGGGGATGCATGGGGGCATCCCCAAGATTGAGCGCTTGACACTCCCGAATCTTCTTTCATCATCTTCCATCGCAGACTTGAAAACTTCCTTCATACATAACTCATCATAAGCTGATTAGAGAGGTTAGTACCCTTAATAAATAATTTTTACCCACTGGATAAAAATATATTCTTGAAGATATACTGTTTCTCAATATAGCCAAAAGGTTTTTGCAAAGAAAAATCAAGCTTAAGATTTTCAAAAGTTAGGAGAGACAAAACGTAGCAGAATCTGTGAAAAACAGAACATCAGGTAGTGAAGAATTTTTTAAGGGTACTTATGCAACTCAAATAAAAAAATCATAACATACGAAAGTTACGTGATTGTATAGAGAACTCTGTGCAAAAAATTCAGCTCAAAAATATGAACTGGTGATTTATCCAATTTTTCCCGTCACGAAGACAGAATCTGTTTTCTGGACAACATGTCACAACTTTCCCTTCCCTTGTCATATGAGGCTATAACTTGGCACAAAGCTTGAAAATAAAGATACAATGATGTTGCTACAGTAGTAACAATCATCAAGACCACAAAAAACATAAGTAAAAACATCTTGGGTTGCCTCCCAACAAGCGCTTTCTTTTACGCCTTTAAGCTAGGCATAAGGCAAAAGAAGAATCAAGTTTTATAAAGACAAAGAGAATAGCTAGCCCGTGTAATGGACTCAAAAGGTAACTTGATTTTCTTTCTAGGGAAGTGTTCCATCCCCTTTTTGAGAGGGAATTGAAATTTTATATTCCCCTCTTTCATGTCAATGATAGCACCAACGGTGCAGAGAGAAGGACGTCCCAAAATAATTGTACATAAAGGTTCACACTCTATATCCATAATAATAAAATCAATGGGAACATAGTTGTCATTGACAATGATAAGAACATCGTAGATCTTCCCCAATGGTTTATTTACAGAAGAGTCGACAAGACGATCACAAAAAGAACAAGAATCAAAAGGTTTCAATTCAAACATATCATACATTCTTTTGGGCATGACAGAGGTACTAGCTCCAACGTCACATAAAGCATAGAAAGAGAAGTAATTTAATTTAATTTTGATCATAGGGTCCCAACCATCATCTATATTCATAGGTATGGAGGCTTCTATCCTAAGCTTCTCCTCCCTAGCTTTGATGAGAGCATTTGTGATATGCTCCGTGAAGGCAAGATTGAGTGTGATAGTGTGGGGGTCTCTAGACATTTTGTGTAGTAAGCTAATAACTTCTGAGAGGGTGCAACTATCAAAATCAATATCACTACTATCAAAGGTGGTAGTAGTGTCATCTAGGCTCACTTGTTTGAAACCCTCTATTTTCATAGGAGTTTCTTCTTCTACGGTTGAGGTGTTAGCATCACCATTAATAGGTCCAATGGGACCATGAGTGCATTGGGTGCTAATAGTTTCAGTGTCCTCAACAATCTGGATAGTGGCAACTGTGTGGTGTGTAGGAAGGCTCTTAATCAACCTCTTCCTCTTTTTCTCTATTCCATCTTTATTTAAGTTTATCCATCATCCTAATATTTTCATTGATTTGTAATTGGATAGCATTAATAGGAGTGGCCTTGCTCTCCTCAAGGGGAGAGGTTCTAATTTTTTACATCTCAAGATCAAGGGCTAAGCTGTCTACCTTCAAACAAAGATTATCTAATTTAGCAGCTTTTCTTCCACATTCTTGTTGAAGTCTTTTTGGGTAGTGATAAAGTCTCTAAGAATGTTTCCTAATTCAGAAGTGGGGTTCTTGTTGCTAGGGTAAGTGTTGTTGTTCCCATAAGTGGATGGAAACGGTCTAGAATTACTAGCAAAGTTGCCTCTATAAGCATTATTATTAAAGTTGTTTCTAGCAATGAAGTTCACATCTACTTGTTCCTTAGCAACTAAAGAATTTAAAGGAACATCATGAGGATCAATAGAGGGTTCCTTGGTAAGTAGAGACATAATTAAATCAACTTTATCATTTAGGTAGGTAATTTCCTTGACAGAATTTACCTTCCTACCTGTTGGAGCGCGTTCGGTGTGCCATTGGGAATAATTGGTCATCATCTCATCGAGAAGCTTTGTGGAAGCACCGAGTGTAGTTGACATAAAGGTTCCTCCCGCGGCCGAATCTAACAGGTTCCGCGAGGTAAAGTTCAAGCCTTCATAAAAAGTCTGGATAACCATCCAAGTAGTCAAACCATGTGTAGGGCATTTCTTAACAAGAGATTTCATACGTTCCCAAGCTTGGGCAACGTGTTCATTATCCAATTGCCTAAAATTCATAATGTTACTCCTCAATTGGATAATTTTAGCATGTGGGTAATACTTCCCAATAAAAGAATCTTTGCACTTATCCCAAGAATCTATGCTATTCCTAGGCAAAGATTGAAACCAGAATTTAGCTCCGTACCTCAAAGAGAAAGGAAAAAGCTTGAGCTTAACAACATCACATTCTACTTCGTTATACTTTTGCATATCACATAATTCAACAAAATTATTCAACTGTAAAGCAACATCATCTCCAGCACCAGAGAATTGATCTCTCCTAACAAGGTTTAGCAAAGCAGGTTTAATATAATAAGAGGTAGCTGAAGTGGCAGGTGTGGAAATAGGAGTGCAGATAAATTATTTGTTGTTGTGATTGGTGAAGTCACACAACTTGGTGTTTTCAGTGGAATCCATAGTAGCAGCAAGTGTGGCAAATATTTTTGTAATTTTTGATATAAGACACAAGGATAAAAACAGAAAAGTAAACTAACAAGACTAAAAAGTAAAGGTAAAAGGTAGTGGGAAACTCCCCTATCTTATAACTCGGAGTCCCCGGCAACGGCGCCAGAAATTTTCTTGATGGCGTGGAAGTGGTAATGGCTTCTCTCCCTTCGTTGGTTACCCTAAGTGGAAGGTGAGATGTAGGATAGCAGCAAATTTCCCCTATGTAGAGGATAGGGTTTGTCTCCCGTAGGACTCCGGCGATGATAAGTAGGTGTCCGTGGCGCACCTGACGCGGACTTGCACACAACACAATTAACTTTCCTCCCAACGAAGTTCAGAGAGGTTGTTGATACGTCCCAAACGTATCTATAGTTTCTACTTGCTCCATGCATGTTTTGTGTGACTTTGCCATGATTTTGTTGAACTTTCATACACTTTTGAGCATATCTGGACTAATCTAATAACCAAGTGCACCCAGCTGCCAGTTGTTGTTTTCTGCTGTTTTTGTATTTCTGGTTTTCCGTCCATTAAAAGTGCTCCAAAAAATCCGGAAAAATCAGATAAAAAAATCAGCGACCCGAAAGCTTCCGGAATCACCAAGGTGGCGGAGGGGGGCCACCACAGGGACTCCAAAAGGGTCCCTGGCGCGGCCCCACCCTAGGTCGCGCCAGGGGGGCTCCTGGCTGCCCTGTGGGTCCCCTCGACACCCCCTCCGCCTATATTTAGCCCTCGGGGTGGAAACCCCTAATATCGATCTCTTTTCCGCGAACTCGCCTCTGTACCGCCGCCGCTGCCGTTTGAAGATCGGGGCTGCCTGGAAAAGCTGCCCCGGCACCCTGCCGGGAGGAGGAACCCCCTCCGGGAGATCATCCATAGCCATGGACGCCTCCCGGATGTACCGTGAGTAGTCCCCCTTGGACCATGGGTCCGTGACCAGTAGCTATGTGATGTACTTCTCCCCTCTTTGTGCTTCCACTTTCGAGACCTCGTGAGCTGCCTCACATGATCGAGGAACTATTGTAATTTCTGCTGTTGCTATGCTGAGTTTGCTGGGATCTGATGGATTATGAGACTATGTTCAGATTGTGATGAGTAATATATTTGGTTCTTCTATTTTATATTTTGTTCTTGAGTAAATTCTTGCATGTTCTCCATTGCAGTATTTTACTTTGGCCAAGTAGTTTGTTGCAACTCCAAGAGGGAGCGTTATGCTTGATTGTGGGTTCAACCCCTTGATGTCTAGCTTGAGTGACAGAAACATGTGACTAGGGGATGTGTTGTTGCCACCAGGGATAAAACAACAGTGCTTGTACCCGTGGGTGCAAGGATTGTTTACTTTACGCAAAGTTCTTTTAATGCAGTTGTCTGTTGCTTTGAGTTTACACTTTGGGTGGGATTCGCAAGTTAATACCAACGAGATGTTCTGGATATATATCTCAAGGTGGATGATTTGTAGTAGATGCAGTTGGATTTTGGTCTATTTACCTTGGCGTACTGCCCATTGCTTTTGAGCCCTTCCTTTGTTTGTAGCATAGTTAGCATTGCGGTGCCTTCATAATTCTGTCAATTGCCCAGCTGTGATTTTTTTACCTCGCTAGCACTTTTATCGTCTTTTTGGAGAGAGACATCACAAGTGAAAATCACGGGACCCCGATCCATCTTCACATTATTGTTTATACCCTTAGTTTACTTTCAGTCTTTACTTTCAGTTTCCACTATTATTATCTCTTGCGTTGATCCTTTGTAAACAGCAAGGCCGGAGGAATTGGCAACTACTCTGTACTCGTTGGGAGCAGAGTTATTTGTTGTTGTGTGCAGGTCTTGTCAACTCCCTAGTCAGAAGCTAATTTCTGGCGCTGTTGGCACCTTCTTGTATTTCTGCGAGTCCTACTGGAGACAAACCTTGGTATTTATTGTCAATCTCTCCGGTCTTGTTGTTTACAAAGGATCAAACACACGAGATAATGATAATGCTAGCAACTGAAAGTAAATGCGAGAAAATAAATGATCTTGTAAAAAGTGATGAGAATATGGACCGGGGTCCCGTGATGTTCACTAGTGATGTCTCTCTCCCAAAAGACGATAAAACTGATATGCGAGGTAAAAAACTTACAAATGGGAAATTGACAGGATTATAAACGCACCGCAATGCTAACTATGCTACAAAAGAAAGGAGGAGGCTCATAAGCATGGGTAGTACGCCAAAATAAGTAGACCGAAATCCATCTGCATCTACTACTAATCATCCACCTTGAGATATCTATCCAGAACATCTCGTTGGTATTAATTTGCGAGCCCCACCCAAAGTGTAAACCCAAAGCAACAGACAACTACATTAAAAAGAACTTTGCATAAAGTAAACAATCCTTGCAACCGCGGTTACAAGCACCGTTGTTTTCCCCTTGTGGCCACAACACATCTCCTAGACTCATGTTTCTGTCACTCAAGCGTGTCATCAGGGGGCATGTACCCACAATCGAGGATAACGTTCCCTCTTGGAGTCACTACCTACTACTTGACCAAAGCAATAAACAACAACGGAGAACATGCAAGAATTACATGGGAACAAAAATATAAGAGATAAAAACCAAATATATTACTATATCACGATCTTAACATAATCTCATAATCCATCAGATCCCATCAAACTCAGCATAGCAATAGCAGAATAATTACATATGTGCCTCGATCATGTAGGGCAGCTCACGAGCTCTAAACCATGAAGAACAAAGAGGGGAGGAGAACATCACATAGCTACTGATCACGGACCCATGGTCCAAGGGAAACTACTCACGGCACATCCGGGAAGCGTCCATGGTGGAGGAGAAGCTCCCGGAGGTCGTTCCTCGCTTTGGCAGGGTGCCGGGAAGGGTCCTGACGGTGCTCCCGATCTTGGAAGCGCGGCGGCCGCGGAACAGAGGCGAGTTTGCGAAATAGGGTTATGTGTTTGTAGTTTCCCCATGACGGAGAATAAATAGGCGAAGGGGGGCAGCCAGGGGCCCCACCAGGGGTCCATGTGCCCCTGCCGCGGCCAGGCCCCTGGACGCGCCAGGTGGCCTCCTGGTGGTGGCCCTCTGGCCCCACTTTGGTGATTCTCGAAGACTCCGTTGCGCTGATTTTTTATCCGATATTTCCCGAATTTTTGGAGCATTTTTAATATGGGGGAAACCTGGAATAGAAAAATAGCAGAAAACAGGAACTGGTACTGGGGTGCACTGAGTTAGTAGGTTAGTCGAAATATGATGAAAAGTGTATGAAAGTGTATCTAGATCATATCAATATCACACAAAACATGCATGGAACGGGCAGAAATTATCGATATGTTTGAGACGTATCAGTCCCTGACCATGTGATTTGCCGAGGCTAATCCTCGTCAATCCCCCTCCATCATGGGAGCGTAGAACTTCTGCCGAGCTGAAACTCTTCTAGCTCAGTCGTGGTGAACGACCATCCATTCCTGTGAGCAAAGTTAAAGAAAATAGGTCGAGGCAAATGGATAATACGACTACACCTTTCACTGAAACTAATCTTGTAATCAAGGTTCCCTAACTCAGACCTCCTAGTAATAAACTCATGCCTCTTCATAGAATTAAGATCAAGACGCAAAAAGGGTAGAGGCAAGTGATCTGCATGTATAGCTAGGTTAAGATGCTCAAAAATAAGTGTGGCGACGATACCACAAAAGTTAGTACCGTTATGTGTCGAGACGACGAGCAATCAAAGCACCTATGTTGTACGTACGATCCTCCTCGAGGGCAGCTGCCAAGATAGCTAGATCTGGAGCGGTAATGTTGCTCGTGTTCTCACGTGCGAACACCCCTCGAGCGATATAATAAGCGAAATACCCAATGTGGGGAAACAAGATGCTAGAAATCTTGCCTCGACGGATCTCCCTTGGGTCTCTCCTGCAAAGAGAGTTGTAGAGGGCCCTAAGCCTGGATGGCTACGTGTTCATCCTGCCCGTCTTTCCGACATTCCGCACACCTAAAACATAACAAAAATCTGCCAATGACATAGTTTTAACATCATCATAAATTCTAAATACAATGATGGGATGAATCCCATTGTTAAATTTAAACCAGTTGACAAAGTAATAAGTGAGCTTAGGATATTGTGGTACTTGGTGTGTCTCAAGATACGTCAAACCTGCAGCTTCACAAAGGCTATAAAATTAATCACGCAAACATGTGGAAGCAAGAAAATCGGGGCATGAATATGACATGGCATGCACCGTTTCAGTCTCATCGAGCAGCCTTGGATGCTCAATGTCATTGTTGTAGCTCACCCTTGCACTTGAGGATGATGTTGCAGCTCTAGTAACTCTATCCGTAGGTTCAGGTTGTTTTCCTCCGAACAAACCTTTGGTCTTTCTCCACATCCTCTAATCTGAAATTTTTAACAATTTACAAAAAAGTGATAAATAAGAAAAAGGAGTTGAAGCATACTACTCTAATCACTTTCCCAAGGCGTAAACTTGCATCAAAACTTCACAAATAAAATTTTCTAAGCATGGATTCAAGCTCATATGAACAACCACCAAGAACTACAAAATACTCACATATAACTTTACCATTAAAAAATCTATTTGGAGGAGTGAAGGAGTCACATACCAAGGGGAAATTGCCCAAAATCTCACCTGAAATGATGGGTTGTGGAAGGAGATCGAAATTTTCAGCCAAGAGCACCAAGAACACGAGTTCTAGCAAGAAAGTCGGGTTTTTTTGGAGCAAGGGAGAGAGAGAGGAAGAAGAAATACCTAGAGGGGCCCCCTGGTGGTCCAAGGCGGGTTGGTGGCGCGGCCAGGGGGTGGCCGCGCCACCTGGCCGCCTGGTTCAGGGGTGGCCTCCCCTGGACAACCTCAGGTGCCCCCGGGTCTATTTTTGCACAAAAATTTTGATTTTCATTTTTCCAGAATTTTTCTGACAACTTCATTTTTGAATATTTCTCGAGATGGCGAAAGCTGCAGAACTTCCAGAAACTCGAAACAGTGGTTAAACTTATGAAGTTTCAAAAATGTAAAGCTCAGGTACAACAAGGAGAAATGATAGAAAAATGAAATGAGAGAAAAATGAGCTTCCCTTTTTGCTTTATATAAAATGAGTTTGTTAGTAAGGTTGATCAAGTCTTACTACCAAACAAGTTGTATATAGGGAAAAGGTTTCACTTCTTGTAGAGTGCTCATGGTACCTTTATTTTAACGGACATTGTCCCCATTATAACAGATTTGTACTTGTGGTGCACATGTAGAGGACAATCCCATTCTCCAATCTTCACGGTTTCAATATTTTCAATGGAAATAAGGCCATGCCTTTTATCAATCTTCTTTGGAAAATAAATCGTGCGCTCCTTGTCATTAACATTGAAAGTGACATTTCCTTTAGTGCAATCTATAATAGCACCTGCGGTGATAAGAAAAGGCTTTCCAAGAATTATAGACATGCTCCCATCCTCGGGCATGTCTAGCACAACAAAATCAGTAAGAATCAAGCAATTAGCAACTTCAACAGGAACATTCTCACAAATACCAATTGGAACGGTTGTTGACTTGTCAGCCATTTGAAGACAAATATCTATAGGGATTAGTTTGTCTAAACAAAGCCTCTTGTAAAGATAAAAAAGGCATAACACTCACTCCTGCACCAAGATCACATAAAGCATTTCTAACATAATTATTCTTTATGGAGAAAGGAATGGTGGGTATACCTGGATCTCCAAGCTTCTCCGGAATCTTGCCTATTAAAGAGTAATTAGCAAGCATACTAGATATTGCCTCATTAGGAACTTTCCTTTTGTTAGTAAAAATATCTTTCATATACCTCGAGTATGGAGGTAACTTATTAGCATCCGCCAAAGGAATTTGAAGAAAAAGAGGTTTCATCCATTCACAAAATTTATTGTAAGGCTCTTCCTCTTTAGTTTGGAGAGACTTACCTGGGAAGGACATTGATTTCTGTACCCAAGGTGCTTTTTCCTTCCCATGTTTTCTTGCAATGATGTCTTCTTTCGTATATCTCTTGCGCTTGTCGGGTGCTTCTTCTTCTTGTACTTCAGGAGGATCATTCTTCTCGTTATCATTATTGGGTTCAACACCGTCTTCAGTCTCGGCATCATAGATAGATATACCATTTAAATCAACAATGGGTTCTTCATTCATTTGGGTGATCATTAGAGTTTCCAACCTCCTTATGCTTCTTCTGCTTCTTCGGAGAGTTGTCAATGTATTCTTCCTGCATTTGAGAATCTTGCTCGACTCTCTACGGATGCCCCTCCGGATAGAGAGGGTCTTGGGTGAGCGTCCCACCTCGGTTCTTAATACCATAAGCCTATGCATCGACTTGTTTGGAATTGTTAGCAAGCAAATGTTTTTGCACATTAGAAATTTGTTCAAGCTGAGTTTGATCCATATGAAATTCTTAACAAAACCTTTAACATCATTAACAATTCTACTTAAAACATCAAGCAGGCTTTTGATAGCAAGAGAGTTATCATGCAATTGACTTTGAATCCTCTCATTAAAATGACTTTGCTTAATAATGAAATTATCAAGCTCATCTAAACATTGATCAGGAGGCTTACCATGAGGGATGTAACTTGCATTGAAATCTAAAAGAGAGTGTACCTCTACCATTGGGGGTGAGTGGTAGGCTCGCACAACTTCTCAATAGGAGGTAGATTTTTCACATCTTCAGCTTTAATACCTCTCTCTTTAATAGACTTCTTAGCCTCTTCCATATCTTAGGGTTCTAGAACGAGCATTCCCCTCTTCTTTGGTTTTGGAGGTGGCTAAGGGACGGACCAATCATAATGATTTTTGGCTATCTTGTTGATAGGTCCCAAACGTATCTATTATTTTTGCTAGTTCCATGCTTATTTGGGTGACTTTGCTACATGTTTTGCTACACTTTTATAACTTTTTCAACATATTTGGACTAACCTACTAACTCAGTGCCTTCGTGCCAGTTTTTGTCTGTTGTTGTCCATGCATTGCAGGAAAATACCAATATTTAAAGTGCTTGGAAAAATCGGGAAAATCATATAAAAATCAGCAGAATAGAAGACTCCAGAAGCCCGAAGGGCGGCCGGAGGGGCCCACCCCTGACCAGGCGGGTCCTTGGCGTGACCAGGGGGTGGTCGTGCCACCTGGCCGCCTGGTCAGGTGGGGCTCCCCCTGGTGCCCCCTTCGGCCTATATTTACCTCCTGTCCCGAAAACCCTCAGGAGGTCCTCCGTTACGCGATTTTCACCACTGTTCCACCGCCGCCGCGATCCCGAGATCGGGATTGCCAGAAGACCCTGTCTCTGCACCCTGCCGGAGGGAGGATTGATCTCTGGTAGCTCCTCCACCACCATGAGCGCTTCCCGGATGTGCCGTGATTAGTCCCCCTTGGACCATGGGTCCATGATCAGTAGCTATGTGATGTTTTCTCTCCAATATTGTGCCTCAATTCTTTGCCCTTGTGAGCTGCCCTGAATGATCAAGGAAGCTATGTATTAGTTTCTGTGCTTGCTGGTATCCGATGGATTATGAGATTATGTTCAGATTGTGATGAGTAATATATTTGGTTTACCTTTTATGTTTTAGTTCTTGAGTATTCTTGCATTTTCTCCGTTGCATTTTATTTGTTTGGCCAAGTAGTAGATAGTGACTCCAAGAGGGAGCGTTTATGCTTGATTGTGGGTTCATGCTCCCCGATGTCTAGCTTGAGTGACAGAAACATGAGACTAGGGGATGTGTTGTTGCCACCAGGGAGAAAACAACGGTGCTTGGAAATGCGCTTCGAAGGATTGTTTACCTTACGCATAGTTTGTTAATGCAGTTGTCCGTTGCTTTGATCCTACAGTTTGGCTGGGGTTCACAACTTAATACCAGCGAGATGTTCTGGATAGATATCTCAGGGTGGATGGTTAGTGAGTTAATGCTGATGAATAAACAGTCTGCTCCTCTCATTGTACTGCCCATTTATGATTGAGCCTCTAGCTTTCTTGTAGCATAATTAGCATTCCGGTGCGTTTATAATTCTGTCAATTGCCCAGCTGTAATTTGTTCACCCAACATAGTTTTTTATCGTCTTTTGGGAGAGAGGCATCACTAGTGAAAGTCATGGGAACCTGTGTTGGGTCTCGCAGCAGAAAACAATAATTTTTCTAACTAGCGCCGCCCTTAACCCAAGATCTATCTAGTTGTAATGCCGTAACGGAAAGACTTGCGGAAACATACCTCGGGGTGTAGTCCGTTGCGCGGGAAACGTTCCCGCAAACGTGGTTGATGAAGCCGTAAACCTTTCACAGCCCCCTGGCTGTGTTAGCACCCTCATGGGGTGATAGTGCCGCACGTAGAGCACCTCGTAGTACTCGCACACGTACGGACACGATGACGACCTCCGTTCTCCGATCGAGCGAAGGTGGCGGAAGTAGACCTCCCGGAACCTGAGTTTCGGCAGCACGACGGCGTCCGCGTAGCAGAGAAGCCTCGATCCCAGCAAAGGTTCCAGACAAGGGGACCCCGGCTTGAGAGAGACGAGAGAGGGGAGAAGACCGGTGAAAACCGATCTCAATTCGTAGTAATATAGAATTCTCTGCGAATTTTTCTGTATTAAAGAAGTGCACCCCTGCCCATCTTTATATAGGCAGACGGAAGGAGTCAACCCCCCTTCCCTTGGCAATGTGGGACTAATCCCTTGCCAAGGGGGAGGGTGCGGCTAGGAGGAGGGGGAGGGGGGGAAGTGGGGCGCCACCCACATGGGCCCCAAGGCCCATGGCGCCCCCTTTTTTTCTTTTCCTTTTCCCTTTTATTTTCCTCCTTCCCCTAATGGGCTTCTTTCACAAATAAGGCCCATTGCACTTTTAATCTGAAATAAATTATTATTAATTATTAATTCACTTAATTAATAAATAATACATATTATTTCATCTCCCGATGATCCGGAACTCCTTCCAGCTCACTCCGAATGTCCTTGAGCGCTTGACACTTCTTAATCTTCTTTCATCATCTTCCCTCGCACACTTGAAAACTCCCTTCATACATAACTCATCATAATATGATTAGCGAGGTTAGTACCCATAATAAAATAAAATTTTCTCTACTGTAAATAAAATATATTCTTGAAGAACTACTGTTTCTCAAGAATTAAAAAAGGTTTTTGCAAAGAAAAAGCAAGATTAAGGTTTGCAAAACGAAGGAAAGGCAAAACATGACAGAATCTGTGAAAAATAGACCAGCAGGTAGAAAAGAATTTTTTAGGGATACTTCTGCAACTCAAATCAAAAAACTCAGAACATACGAAAGTTCCGTAATTGTATAGAGCACGCTGTGTAAAAAATTCAGCTCAAAAAGATGAACTGGGATATTTCTCTGATTTTTCTAGTCACGAGGACAGAATCTGTTTTCTGAACAACATGTCACAACTTTCACTTCCCTTGTCATATGAGGCTATAAATGGCACAAAGCTTGAAAAGTAAAGATACAATGATGTCACTACAGTAGTAACAATCATCAAGACCACTAAAAACAGAATAACAACAAAAATTAAATCCTAAATTCGTTGCGGGCTGCCTCCCGAAAGCGCTTCTTTAAAGCCATTAGCTAGGCTTAAATATTATAGAAGATGCTCTCATGAGAATAAGAATTTGGAGCAAAAGGGAGAATCAAGAAGAAAATATGAGACACATTTAAGCCTAACCCACTTCCTATGCATAGGCATCTTACAAGAAAATAAATCAAAGAAGCAAAAAGAAACCAGCATAGGAAGATGGAACAAGAACATCTTCAAAACTTTCAACATAAAGAGAGGAGTTTTAGTAATATGGAAGTTTCTACAACCAAACTTCCCTCTCTCAAAATAATTTTCAGTAGTATCATGAACAACATCAAGAATATAACTATCACATAAATCATGTTGTTCATGACATACAAGCACACATGTATAATTTTCAACACGGTCTTTAGGATTATAAGATAAATGCAACCCATCACATTGAGCCTTGATAAGAACACAATTCTTTGGAATATGAGTTGGAGATTTCAAAAAGATAATAGGACAATCAAGTGTGGGTGCAATAGCAAAAATTTCATGCTTAACATGAGGAACTATAGCAAGTTCATCTCCGTAAGCATCATCCATAGTGGCATCACGGCCATAAGCATAGACGGTATCAACTTCATCAAAAAGAGATATTTCAAAAGAATCCATGGGATCATAACACTCATATAAGGTAAGAGTCAAAGAGTTACTCTCATTAGAAGGTAGACGTGGATGGCTCCATTCTTCCTCCTCTTGTTCGTCACTCTCCTCCTCTTTTTCATCCAAGGAGCTTTCAGGTTCAGTAATTTCTTCTTCCATAGAGTCCTGCAAATCATTAGTCTCTTCCTTTGGGTGAGAGATTCTCTGAAGATGATCAGTAATATAATAATTTGCATCGTAATTTTCCAGAAAATAATTAAGTATAACAAGACTCTCAGATTTGTAAGGGGCATCATCAATATTTTTAAAAAGAGAAGTAATTTCATAGGCACCCATATAAGCAACAAATTCTTCTATTTCCTCTGCATCATAAAAATCATAGTTTCTCTTAGCATAAGAAGCTAAGGTTTCATCATCATTGTACTCACATTGGAAAGAAATATGTTTGTGCCTCATAAAGCAACAAGATTCATCCCTGCAGAAAGATATATTATATATTGAGCACAAGTTTCTAGCATACTCATACAACTGATGTATTTGTTTCCATAAGTGTATCCCCTTTTGAGACAAGCGGTGTTCCTTGTACCACTTTTGTTGATCCTCGGTGAATCATCCATGCCAATAAGATCTGGTTTCAAAGAAGTCAGACATTGATTGGAAAGTAAGGAACTAGACATACTATATATGTTTAGATTTTTGGTAAAGGACACGAAGATAAAAACTGAAAGGTAAACCAACAAGACTAAAAAGCAAAGATAAAATATAGTGTGCAACTCCCCTATCTTGAAGAGCGGAGTCCCCGGCAACGGCGCCAGAAATTTCCTTGATACACGAGATAGCTTCTCGTCCCTCGTTGGTTGCCCCAAGTGGAAGGTGAGATGTAGCGTAGCAGCAAGTTTCCCTTAGCACAGATGCTATGGTTGAGTGTCGGACCAGTAGGACTCCAACAGATACAAGTAGGTGGTGAAGTGAACAATTGGCGCCGTTGACAATCTAAGGATTGCTAACTTCACCTGGACCTGCACACACAACAGATAGTTTTGTTCCCAACGAGTACAGAGGAGTTGTCAATTCCTCCGGCCTTGTTTTTTGCAAAGGATAAAACGCACGGGATAATAATGATAGTGATAGCTACGGAAAAATAAATACTGAAAGTAAATTGAAGGTGTAAACAGTGTTGGTAATATGGACCGGGGTCCTATGATGTTCACTAGTGATGTCTCTCTCCCAAAAGACGATAAAATAGCCATGAGAGCTAAAAAAATTATAGCTGGGCGATTGACAGGATTATGTGCGCAAACCAATGCTAATTATGCTATGCAGAAAGGAAGAGGCTCAAAAGCATGGGCAGTACGCCAAGACAAGTAGACCGAAATCCATCTGCATCTACCTACTAATCATCCACCTTGAGATATCTATCCAGAACATCTCGTTGGTATTAAGTTGCGAATCCCACCCAAAGTGTAAACTCAAAGCAACGGACAACTGCATTAAAGAACTTTGCGTAAAGTAAACAATCCTTGCACCCGCAAGTACAAGCACCGTTGTTTTCCCCCTTGTGCCAACATCACATCCCCAAGACTCATGTTTCTGTCACTCAAGCTAGTCATCGGGGGGCATGAACCCACAATCATGCATAACGCACCATCTTGGAGTCACTACCTCCTACTTGGGCAAAGCAATAAACAGCAACGGAGAACATGCAAGAATTACTCAAGAACACAAATATAAAAGAAGAGAATCAAATATATAACTCAATCACAATCTGAACATAATCTCATAATCCATCGGATCCCAGCAAACTCAACATAGCAACAGCAGAAAGATTACATATGTGCCTCGATCATGTAGGGCAGCTCACGAGGTCTAATCCATGAAGAACAAAGAGGGGAGGAGAACATCACATAGCTACTGATCATAGACCCATGGTCCAAGGTGGACTACTCACGGTTCATCCGGGAAGCATCCATGGTGGTGGAGAAGCTCCCGGAGGTGATTCCTCCCTCCGGCAGGGTGCCGGGAAGAGGTCTTCACGTGCTCCTGATCTTGGAAGCGCAGCGGCGGCGGAACAGAGGAGAGATTGTGAAAAAGTGTTCCATCCCTGAGGGTTTCTAGTCACGGGGAATAAATAGGCGAAAGGGGACAGGCAGACATGGGCCAGGGGTGGGGTCGCGCGTTCTGGCCACCTGGGGCCCCCTGGCTCCCCTCTGGACCCTCACGGGCTCTTCGCGAAGCTTTCGATACGCTGATTTTTCCTATATTTTCCCGGAATTTTTCTGGTACTTTTAATAAGGGGAAACCTGTAATAGAAAAAATAGCAGAAAACAGGAACTGGCACTGGGGTGTACTGAGTTAATAGGTTAGTCCAAATATGATCAAAAGTGTATGGAAGTTCATCAATATCATAGCAATATCACACAAAAGAGGCATGGAGCAAGCAGAAATTATAGATACATTTTGGACGTATCAGGAAGCTACATGATGGTTGGGACCCTATGATAAAAATTAAATTGAATAACTTCTCTTGCTATGCTTTATGTGATGTTGGAGCTAGTACCTCCGTTATGCCCAAAATAATGTATGACATGTTTGAATTGAAACCTTTTGATCCTTGTTCTTTTTGTGTTCGTCTCGTTGATTCTTCTATAAAGAAACCTTTGGGGAAGATCGACGATGTTATAATTTTCAATGACAATTACGTTCCCGTTGATTTTATTATTATGGATATAGAGTGTGAACCTTTATGTCCAATTATTTTGGGACACCCTTTTCTTCGCACCGTTGGTGTTGTTATTGACATGAAAGAGGGGAATATAAAATTTCAATTCCTCTCAAAAAGGGGATGGAACAATTCCCTAGAAAGAAAATCAAGTTACCTTTTGAGTCCGTTACACGGGCTAGCTATTCTCTCTCTCTTGATAAAACTTGATTCTTCTTTTGCTTTATGCCTATCTTAAAGGCGTAAAAGAAAGTGCTTGTTGGGAGGCAACCCAAGATTTTTTTACTACTGTTTTTAGTGGTCTTGATGATTGTTACTACTGTAGAAACACCATTGTATCTTTATTTTTCAAGCTTTGTGCCAAGATTAGCCTCTTATGATAAGGGAAGGAAAAGTTGTGACATGTTGTCCAGAAAACAGATTATGTCTGCTTGACGGAAAATATCGAAAAAGATCACCGGTCATTATTTTTTAGCTGAATTTTTTACGCAGAATGCTCTATACAATTGTGAAACTTTCGTATGTTCTGAGTGTTTTAATTTGAGTGGCAGAAGTACCCCAAAAAATTTAGTTACTACCTGTTGTTCTTTTTTTCACAGATTCTGCCAAGTTTTGCCTTTCCTTACTTTTGCAAACCTTAAGCTTTCTTTTTCTTTGCAAAACTTTTTGGAAATCTTGAGAAACAGTAGGTCTTCAAGAATATCTTTATTTCCAATGGGGAAAATTATTTTATTAAGGGTACTAACCTCTCTAATCAGCTTATGATGAGCTATGTATGAAGGGAGTTTTCAAGTGTGCGAGGGAAGATGATGAAAGAAGATCCGGGACTGTCAAACACTCAATCTTGGAGATGCCCCATGCATCCCCAATAAATATTCAAGGAGACTCAAGCGTCTAAGCTTGGGGATGCCCCCGTGCATCCCCTTCTCCATCAACAATCATTAGTTCGTCCTTCGTCTCACTATATTTTTATCACTTCATGCGTTATGTGCTATGCTTGGAGCGTCTCGCTCTTAGGTTTACTTTTTTGTTTTCTTTAGCTTTGCTTGTTGTTCATAACAAGTTAGACCCAATCTTACTTTGTGTGGGAGAGAAACACGCTCCACTCCAATCTAGAACACATCATAAAATTTTCATGCTTATCTTTCTCTGTTGTGTGTTCTTTATCTTTTCGTAGCTACTGCCATGTTTAATTTTAGTTTTATTTTTTATTTTGCAAGAGCTTTGGCTTTTGTTTAGTTTTTTGTTGTAACTCTGTTTAGTTTTCATGTTTATCATGTTAAGAGAGTTGGTTGTTGCACTGAGTTGTGTCTTGTCTTGAAGTAGGTAATTGAGGTTGATATTCAATTTTAGTAGTAACTTGCAATTGTTTTGAGGTATTGTTGTGAGTAATGTTTGAACTTCTGGTGTCAAGAGCTCTAGCCTATTAGTGATAGGTGTCGTATTTTGGGCAATCCTTATTTATTTCAAAAACCTACAAAACTAGTTGAGAACTCTAACTACTAGATGGATCACTAATCTTTTTAGGGATCGGATATTAGAGTACACTCACGTACCATGAGTCGAGGATGTGCAAGGATAACCAAACCCCCATACACTCCTCCTCCGGGTACTTGTCTCTTTGTGAACCTCCTCATTAGATTGGGAGTTACCGATAATAAGTGCATGAGTTCTTCGGACTAATGTAAGTATTGAAAGTTGACACTTCCACCTCCTCATACTTGCTAGCCTCTTCGGTACCGTGCATTGCCCTCTTCTCACTCCGAGAGTTGGCTTCCACCTCGCCGGTGCATCCAAACCCTTGGCATGATGCGCTCTGTCACCATAAACCTCCCAATATCTTTCCTCAAAATAGCCACCATATCTACCTATCAAGGCATTTCCATAGCCTTTCCAAGATATATTAGCATGCAACATCCACCTTCTCATGACTTGATCTTCATGTCATACATATTCCTGCTACACTGGCAGAGGCATACATTTGCATACATCATGATAGCTACATCTTATTTATGTTGAGTACCTTGTAAAGTGTGAAGATCTTCTATACCCTCTTGTAAAATACAGTGTTGCCCTTAAGTGAGGAAAAAGATCCCAACATGGACAAAATAAAAGATCCCAAAGAGGACAAATGAGAGTTAAATAGAAAGAGCCATTGAGTCCACCAAAAAAATAGAAAAAAGAGAAAAAGAGAAAAATAAATAAAAAGAGAGAAAGGGGCAACACTACTATCCTTTGGAAAGATCCACACTAGTACTTCCTCTTATCCTTGTACTCCATAGAGATGATCATTTATGCATATGGCTATGTGGGGACCTTCACACTATAGAACTTGTCTTGCATATTCCAAGGATGAGCCTCCTCAAACGAGTTCTAGGTATTCATGAGTGAGCAAGTTGGATGCACCCCCACTAGTTCCATTGGAGAGCTTTTCTTAGCTCATATGTGCATCTGTTGCATGGCAATCCCTACTCCTCACATCATATCTATCATTTGGCATTATCGCCTATGATTGTCCTCATTGATGTGAGCCTTTTCTCACCTTTTTGTCTTCCTCCTCCACCATATTTCTCTCTTTTCCATCCTAAGT
The DNA here is from genome assembly GCA_950022295.1 of Bromus sterilis. Lineage (NCBI taxonomy): Eukaryota > Viridiplantae > Streptophyta > Magnoliopsida > Poales > Poaceae > Bromus > Bromus sterilis. The sequence continues at coordinate 102,677,992 of OX465598.1, forward strand.
GTTAACTTTCGTGCTTACGCTCATCCATTGCATGAGTGCTCAAAATATCGAAAAGGAGTGGATCAAATTGACTTGTACCTGGCTAGTGGTCTGGGGACGAGTCAAGATAAGATTCCAAAGAAGACCAAGTGTGAAACTTTAGTAGATTGAGTTCTCAACAAAAATATATTTTTTCTCGTATTCCCATCTCCCACTTCTTGCATGCAAACACCATTTGGAGACATTCGAGTCACGGACAGTGAGAGCTCTTGCACCTGATGATCTTTTGTTGCTTGTTTCAATGCTAATATAGACTCTTAGCCGTTATGACTTGAATTGAATTACATACCTTGATTGCTTTACTTTTCAAAGTTCTTATATGGTTTTTAGCATGTCACCACAGAAATTATGCTTGTTATCATTTACCTACTCGAGGGCGAGCAAGAATTAAGCTTGGGGATGTTGGTATGTCCTAAACGTATCTATAATTTCTGCTTGCTCCATGCATGTTTTGTGTGATATTGCTATGATTTAGATACACTTTTGATCATATTTTGACTAACTTATTAACTCAGTGCACCATAGTGCCAATTCCTATTTTCTGCTGTTTTTCTATTTCAGGTTTCCCTCATATTAAAAGTGCTCCAAAAATTCGGGAAAATCAGATAAAAAATCAGCGTGAAGGAACCTTCCGGAATCACTTGGGTGGGGCCAGAGGGCCACCACCAGGGGCCCAGGCGCCCTGATGCCGTGCCCTAAAGGCTGGCCGCGCCAGGGGGGCGTTTGGACCCCTGGTTGCCCCCTAGCTGCCCCCCTTCGCCTATATATTTCCCGTGACGCGAAACCTCCGAACACAGAACCCTTTTTCCCGATCTCTCTTCTGTTCTGCCGCCGCCGCGCTTCCAAGATCGGGAGGGCCAGCAGACCTCTTCCCGGCACCCTGCCGGAGGGAGGATTGACCTCCGGGAGCTTCCCCTCACCATGGACGCTTCCCGATGTGTCGTGAGTAGTTTTCCCTTGGACCATGGGTCCGTGATCTGTAGCTATGTGATGTTCTCCTCCCCTCTTTGTTCTTCATGGTTTAGACCTCGTGAGCTGCCCTACATGATCGAGGTACATATGTAATTTTCTACTGTTGCTATGCTGAGTTTTCTGGGATCAGATGGATTATGAGACTATGTTAAGTTTGTGATTGAGTAATATATTTGTTCTTATCTCTTATATTTTTGTTCCTAAGTAATTCTTGCATGTTCTTTGTTGTTGTTTATTTCTTTGGCCAAGTAGTAGGTAGTGACTCCAAGAGGGAACATTATGCTCGATTGTGGGTTCATGCCCCCCGATGACATCCTTGAGTGACAGAAACATGAGTCTAGGGGATGTGCTATTGCCACAAGGGGGAAAACAACGGTTCTTGTAACCGCGGTTGCAAGGATTGTTTACTTTACGCAAAGTGCTTTTTAATGCAGTTGTCTGTTGCTTTGGGTTTGCACTTTGGGTGGGGCTCGCAATTTAATACCAGCGAGATGTTCTGGATAGATATGTCAAGGTGGATGATTAGTAGTAGATGCAGTTGGATTTCGGTCTACTTATTTTGGCGTACCGCCCATGATTTTGAGCCTCGTCCTTTCTTTGTAGCATAGTTAGCATTGCGGTGCGTTTTTTTATCATGTCAATTTCCCAACTGTGGATTGTTTACCTCGCATAGCAGTTTTATCGCCTTTTGGGAGAGATACATCACTAGTGAACATCACGGGACTCCCGTCCATATTCTCATCACTGTTTAAAAGCTTTTTATTTTCCTTCTTTTACTTTCTAGCTGTTATCACCATTATCATTAACCCTTGCGTTTGATCCTTTGTAAACAACTAGGCCGGAGAGACTGACAACCTCTCTGTACTCGTTGGGAGCAAAGTTATTTGTGTCGTGTGCAGGTCCAGGAGAAGCAAGTGATTTTGAACGGCACATCACTTGACGAACCACCTACTTATCATTCCGGAGTCCTACGGGAGACAATCTTAAAACCTCGGTATCTTCACCGAGGAAAATTTTCCGCTACACTACATCTAACCTTCCACTTGGGGTAACCAACGAGGATAGAGTATCAATCACCACTACTATTTCCACTTGTGTTTTGATCCTTTGTAAAGAACAAGACCGGAGAGATTGACAACCTCTCTGACTCGTTGGGAGCAAAGTTATTTGTCTATGTGTACTCGTTGGCCGTTGACACCTACTTGTATCTCTCGGAGTCCTACTGGTTTGATAACCTTGGTATCTTCACCGAGGGAATTTTTTTTGTTCTCTACTTCTCAACTGTCAAGACCCTAACCTAGGTTTGTGCTTAAGCCTAGTTGCATTTTAGCATCTTGAAAAAAATTGCAAAATAAAATGAAATGGGGAAAAGAAAATCCCTAAATGAATTAAATAAAAAGGCCAGAAATAAATATTTTTCCAAAATTCTTTTGGATATGCTGAAAAGTCCTATAAATGAGTGTGATCATTTTAAAAGTGATTTTGGATTAATCCCATGCTCATAGATTTTTCAAAAATCCAAACAGTGGCTTGGAAATTAAATCAATTGTCTATTTGAATTGGAATTCAAATAATTTGAATTTCAAAAATTCCCAAAACTTGGGGTTGACTTCTATAGAGTCATCTAGGTTTTATAAAAATGATTGGGAGTTTTTATAAAATGCCCTAGTATTTCTTTTAAAGGGCAAAACAAATTAACAGAACAGAAAATAGAAAAAGAAAGAGAGAGAAGAATCCCCCCCAGCCCACCTTACCTGGCCCAGCCTGGCTTGAAGCCGACCCAGCCAACCAGGGGCAGGGTCGTCTTCTACCCGTGGCCAGGAAGGCAGCTCGCCGTCGTGGCGAGCATGCCCACGCCATGCCACGTCCTACTTACCCCTGGCCCCTATCTCCTCCCCGTGGACCCTGGAAGGCTCCAGATCCACTCCTCCTCTCCTTGTTCGTCTCTCTCCCTCTCTCGCGAGTTCCAGCACAAGCCCGAGGACCCCGACTCGCCGCCGTCGTGCCCGCGCGTGGCCACCGGCCTCCTCCCGCGCAGCCACCTTGTCCAGAGGCTTCCTCGGCGACTTCTCCTTCGAGCTGCAGGTCCAATCGAAGCCGGGATGCTCCGTGGACGACGCCATCTTCGACTCCTCGCCGCCGGCCGCCGCGGAGCTCGAGCTCAAATTCGCCGCCTCCCCTTCACCCCCGGCCTTGCCGCGCGCTCCATCATGTTCTGGTGAGCATGGCGATTTGTTTGCCCCCTTCCCCGCCTCTTCCCGTGGCCTTTTTCACCTCGCCGTCGTGGCCAGTGGCCCAGCAACCGCCCTCGCCGTCGTGTTCGTGGCCAGAGACCTCCTGGAGAACCCCAGCTCGTCCCACCCTACACAGCAGCTCAAGGCGCACCCGCCAGTACCCCCTTTTCCTCCCCCCGTGCCCTAAACCCAACTCCGGCGAGTTCTCCGACAAGCCCCCGGCCAGCCCGAGCCTAACCCACCTCCCCTCTCTCTCTGACTAGTGGGCCCAAGGCCATTAACCCTAATGACCTAGCTAACTAACCCCCCCCCGAGCCACTGACTTGTGGGGCCAGGCCCCCTAAACTAATTAGAGTTAGTTAGTTAACTCTCTGATTAACCCAGTGAGGCTGACAAGTGGGGCCGCCTTGTCAGTTGACTGGTCAAACACCCTGGCGTCAGCATGACCTAGTGTTGATGCAATAATCCCTTTTTCTGTTTAAATTTAATCCAGAAAAGACAGAAAATAGTTCAAACTTTGAATATTAATATCTTTTAAACTATAAGTCCAAATGCAAAGTGTAATATATGAAAAATGATCAGCAGAAAATCCTCTATCCAAATTTCCAACTTTCAGCTTTGTTTGAGTTGATCTTAAAATGGGACCAGTAGCTTTTGCTATTTGGTTTAAATGGAATTAAATCACATTAAATGCCATGTTCTTTCCAACTTGAACAATTGCAATGCAAACATGATCACATGTACATCAAAGGCATTTCACACACATGATCACATGGTTTACAATGAACAAACATTAGCAAATGCAACTTGAACCAATTTGAATACATTTGGAGTTTGAATTTGAATTCACTTTTCAAATCAACTTCAATTAACATGTTGCAATTTAAACATAGGTCACATCAGCACCTTGCCATGCTATGTTTTGCATATTGAATGTGCATTGTATTATCTTGATTGTGCTTTACTTCCAGTGCTTCGGTGATTGCTTCTTCTCGGTAGAGTTGATCTCGGAGACGAGTTCAACCTCACGTCAGAAGAGTGCTACATCGTGATCGTCAGCAAGGCAAGCACCCCCTCTTTGATCATGTCGATAAAATCCCAGTTCCCTCTCATTCTCGCTTATGCATGTTTAGGATGTCACCATGATACGTTCTACCGCTAGTTGAACCTATTCCTTTGCATGACCTATCATTTTGTCACAGTAGTAAGCAAACCACAATCCTAGCAGTTGTAGGAGTTGGTTGATATCATGTGGCCCCTGCAACTGTTACAGCTTATTGCATTCTTAGAGGTTACAATGAGGCTACTTTGTTGTGAGTCGGGATGGTAGTGATCATGTGAATGATGGTGGTAACGTGTTGGTGAATTTGACCTAAACAAGGTGAACGATGAGAGGCTGTGTAGGAGTACACAGTGGGTTGTCTTGTTGAACACTGCCTTAAGCCCGAGTTCTTGTGTTGTTATCCAAGACTAAGAGTACGACCACACATTGGGCTCACTGACCTCTCTCGGCCTAGTACCTCACCCCGGACCAAGTCCAGGAGTCGCAAGTAGTTTGAACTTTAAATGATCTGAAGCAGGTACATCAAGGTAAGTGGTGGACGTAGGTTGTGGCCTAGTTGAATCAAGTGATCATGATCGAGTTGAGCTTTATGGCTGGACACACAACATTTGAGTCCGCATCGGAAAAATCGGCCGGATTCCGATCGTGGTCCCAACTCAAATAGGCGACTCCCTAGGACTAGAGATGGTGCTGTGAGTGAAGTGTCGTGGCAACATCCTCGCCGGTACTCACTTGAAGGGTCCACTCCCAAGCGGTAACTGATGAGGCGTGTGTGTAGCAGTACACCCCTGCAGGGTTAATGAACTATTTGAATAGCCGTGTCCATGGTTATGGACTACTTGGAGACCTTTACTTGATCATAGACAACTTCAATGGTTACTCTTAAAACTTGCCAAGATAAGTGTGAGTTCTATGGCGTCCTTCCTCGTGGGGAAGTCGAGGAAGTATCCATAGTGGTGTATTGATTGGAGACTGGATACTTGGACTCGTGTACGCTCCTTACCTCATTCTGGTATTCGTAGTACAGGACTAGCCAAGTCAAAGCTGGCACTTCTGCAATGAAACCCCACCTCCCTTTGCCTTGATACATGTGCATGAGTAATATAGCTCCTATGTAAGTCTTGCTGAGTACGACTTTGTACTCACGTTTGCTTATTCTATGTTTTAGAGACGAGACCACTGACCCTGATGGTGGCCTCTACCTCGAGCTCGACGTGGACCAAGTCGTATAGTTCCAGACAACAGCCTGTGCCCTTTGGAGGGTCGTTGTAATTTTCTATCAGGCTTCTTAAGCCATTTGTTAACCTTGTCTTTACTAAGACATAATTTGCTTCCCTTGATGCTTGATGTAATGTTGGATCACATCCATGTGATCTCTGCTTGTAATATAACCCTTATGTCTGCTCTGTTTAGAAGAAGTTATAAAGACCGAGTTTGTAGAGTTCATGTTGTGATTACCATCTGTTTATACGAGACATGTGTGCTGTGTGTATGATTATAACATGCATGTCTTGGTATGGGGTTCAATAGCTTAGTTGAGTTCTTGCTGGCGGGATTTTATACACCAAGTGGCCCTTAGATGTGCGCAGCTTGGGGCATCGCGACGCGATTGCTCGTGACTCTGTCACGTGGCACACTTTGTTGTATGATTGAGCCCGCCCAAGATCCCGACTAGGTGATCGGGCTAGAGTCTGTTTATGTAAGTGTTATAATTCAATCGAGAATATGGTTGAGGCGACTTGTCTATGAGTATGGGATTTCACCACCCATAACCATTTTGACTTGTGAGCGGACGATGAGGACCCATCTCAGTTGATCATCCGGCCTAGATGGGATGCCCCTCACGTACGATGCTTTTTGAGAGTGTTCTGTGCTTGGCCTTGTCTGCTTAGACAAGTGGGTACGACTCTCGGCTCTCCATATGATTGATTTGTGACTGGAATTACATATGCAAACCCCGGGTCCCGACATCAACCTTCCACTTGGGGTAGCCAACGAGGAGTGTGTCGTCAACTCCCGCGCCATCAAGTAAATTTCTGGCGTCGTTGCCGGGGACTCCAGTCTACAAGATAGGGGAGTTGCACATTATCTTTTACCTTTGCTTTTTAGTCTTATAATTTACTTTCTAGTTTTTTCTTTTGAGTCTTATAGCAAAATCCACGAAAAAATTACTTACTTTGTTCTTGCTCACTGATTTTGTGTGTACTTATAAAAGTAACAGGCCTTGTGACTACACTAGTTATGATGGGGAATTATGCCCATGGCATAGTCTCCCGGGAAAGAAATCGGATCTATGGTTTGAAGCTGCCCCGAAATGTCCTCAAAACTATTATACTGGAAAGCAAGTCAAACATGGAAGATGATACCGCCGCTTTGATCAATTGTAGAAAAAATAATTTTGATAATTGCACTATTCCTGACGTTATTAAATTTTTGCAAATAATGGCCAAAGTCCACACACCAGTTCACTTAACATTGCCTTCACCAAGCATATCACCAGTGCTCTTATCAAAGCTATGGAGGAGAAGCTTAAACTAGAAGTTTCTATTCCTATAAAACTAGAAGATGGTTGGGATCCTATGGTCAAGATCAAATTGAATAATTTTTCTTGCTTTGCTTTATGTGATGTTGGAGCTAGTGCCACCGTTTTTTCCAGAAGAATGTATGATATGCTTGAATTGAAACCTTTTGATCCTTGTTCTTTTGGTGTTCGCCTTGTTGATTCTTCCGTAAACAACCCTCACTACTGAAATCTGCTAGTTTGTCGTCCATTTTTTATTTTCCGTCAGCTTTTTATCGTGGCGGACGGCAAAGAGGCGGTTTTCCATCCGCTGCGGACCACAAAGAATAGCTGACGGCAAAGAGTCCTTTGCCGTTCGCTTTTTTTAAGCTGATGGCAAAGACGGGCTTTGCCGTCCACTTTTTTTAGCTGATGGCAAAGACGGACTTTGTCGTCCGCTTTATTTTAGCTGACGGCAAAGACAACTCTTTGCCATCAGCTAAACAAAAGCAGACGGCAAAGATAACTATAGGCATAATGGTTTTATCAGTTTTTTTTTTTGAAATGCAAACAATGTCTAAATAACATGAAATTTTGTGTGATGTTGATTTATGATCCCTAGTAGGTCTGGAAAAAAATTGATTTTTTTCCTAATTACCTACTTAGTTTTTTTATCAAAATATACGAAGTAAAGAAACACATATTTTTTGCATTTTTCCTATTGGCTGAACAATGGCTCCCACGGATTGATGACATGGCAGAACCAACACCCCACATCTCCATTCCATCTCCACCAACCGGAGCCCACTTATGAAAAAAAGATAAAAATCCACCCCAAAGCTCACGTGAACTTCCCACCTCTCTCTTTATCCTCTCTCCCACACCGTAACCTCCTCTCTCCCTTATCTTTTCTATCTCTCTCTTAGCCCGTGCGTTCATGGAGATGGAGCAATCCGGCGCCACCAGCTCCTCTACCGCCAACCTCCCTCCGGCACCTCGGCTTGCCTCTGGCAAAGCCTCCAGCAGCCTCCGCCGCATGGCGCATTCACCGGCGCGCTCACGCGCGGTCTCTCTCCTCCATCCCGACCTGGCCTCTGCCATTGTTGTCACCGTCGAGATCGACGACGAGCTCGGGCTGCTGCTACCGCCCCCGCCGCCGTTTGTCGCCGCAGCCGCCATGGCCCGGTTTTCTCCTTGTCAGCCTCCGCCCACCTTTCCTTATTTGCCTCCAACTTCTCCAGCGTCTTAGCTCCCTCCTGAGCCTCGGCTCGCCTCCAGTACGGCGCGGTCTTGGGAATGGCATGGCGCGGTCTCGGCTTGTTCACGCGCGGTCTCCGGCATGGCGCAGGTAGGAGCTCCGGTGCGGCGCCGTCTCCGACGAGGCACATACTTGTCATGGCGCGGTCGGGACATTCGGCGTGGAATTGCGTGGTCCATGGCGTGGTGTGGCCTTCAGTATGGTTTCCGGCTTGGTGTGGCGCGTTCTCCAGCAAGGCGTTTGATGCCGTCTCCATCGATAACCAGCATGGCACACAACGACCTGCATTTTTTTATCATAGTAAGAAAACTTTGACGTGAGTTTTTAGATCGCTAACGGCAAAGCCCGCCGTTAAAGCCTAACGGGGCTTGGCTCGCACCGTTGCCGTCACAACTCTTTGCTGTCAGCCTGCGTTGCAAAGCTGACGGCAGCGACGTTGCCGTCGGTCGATTTCTCGCTGACGGCAAAGAGAGCCTTTGCCGATAAAATCGTGGTCGTTTCCTTTGCCATCAGCAAGCGGACGGCAAATCCTTTGCCGTCCGGGTTCCATGCCTTTACCGTCAGCCCTAGCTGACGAAAAACTAGCAGATTCCAGTAGTGCCTTTTGGGAGGATTGATGATGTTTTTATAGTTGTCAATGATAATTATGTTCCCGTTGATTTTCTTGTCATGGACATTGAGTGTGACCCTCATGTCCAATTATTTTGGGACGTCCTTTTCTCCGCACCATTGGTGCTATCATTGATATGAAAGAAAGGATTATAAGATTCCAATTTCTGCTCAAGAAGGGCATGGAACATTTCCCTATAAAGATGACGAAGTTACCATTTGAGTCCGTTACACGGGCAAGCTATTCCTTTGATATTGATACAACTTGATCTTCTTGCTTCATGCCTAGCTCAAAGGCATAAAATAAAGCACTTATTGGGAGGCAACCCAAAATGTTTTTACTTTTAGTTTTTAGTGGTCTTGGTATTTGTTACTACTGTAGCAACATCAACGTATCTTTATTTTCAAAGCTTTGTGCCATGTTCAGCCTACGATTGCAAGAAAACAAAGTTGTGACATGTTGTCCAGCAAACAGAATCTATTTGCTCCATTGCAAAAATTGTTAAAAATCACCAGATCAACTTTTTTATCTGAATTTTTTTGATAGTATGATCTATACAATGGACTTTCGGCGGTCTGTTCTGAGTTTTTCATTTGAGTTGTAGAAGTTCCTGTAATGACCCGGTTCCTCACAAAACGGAGTCTCTGTGCATTCTGTGCTAGTCCCTGGATCAATAGCTAGCACACACAGTACATGATGTAATATCAAGAATAAACCGCATGTCATAAATATTACATCGAAGATCCAGTATTACATTATAGCATACCTGCATAGCTCAAGGCCAGCTGACAAATAAAATACAGCAGAAAACAATAAAAGCTTCGTGGCGTCCATCAACCCCACCGGCATAATTGAGCATAGACATCATAACCCTACATCGTACCACTTACTCGTCGTATATAATCCTGCAACACCGAAGGTTACAGTCCGAAAACGGGTAAGTACATTTGAATGTACGGAAAATCATATCCCAAAAAGAAGTAAAATTTCCTACAATACATGCAATTTGTCTGGTGGATCTTCTACATTTATTTTTGAAAAAACCTAAATTTTCCTTATAGAATAATAGTAACCAAGTTCTACAATAGCGTACGATTGAGATGGGAACCCCCACGCAATCTAACCCAAAGTGATTAAACCAAACAGTTATTTAAAGATGATGAGACAAATCAATATTACCACATCTAGTCGCTCAAATTGTCCATAACCGGGGACACGGCTAATCGATTAGTTTTACACTCTGCAAAGGTTTGTGCACTTTTCCCCACAAGACTCGATCGCCTCCTTTGTAGTTCGTCACACTGCATGGTCTATGACAACTGGAAGATCGAGACATGGTCTTTCAGAAGTGTTTCCCCTTAACCGCTGGATCACCGGTACACCTATAAAAAATCTACATCTGCTAGTTATCCCGAAAAGGGGGTCACACAACCTACTCAACTAAGCCAGAGCCCATAATAGCTTGTGGCTGCACACGTAAGCTTCTAGGTATGACAAGACAATTAGTCCCTTTGAGCCTGGGTGGCTTTCCGCAGTCATCATTGGCCATCTCCAAGATACTCGCAACCATCCCACCCAGGTAGTTCCTTAACATTATCTTGGTCCCTATTACTACATTATCACTCATACCTCATAATGATTCACTTCCCAATCCACGTCTACTTAGCATAGCAATATCATAGCATACGATGGTGACAATGATCTAAGGATCAGACCTACCTCCATGAACTACTTGGTGTAAAAACCATAGCATAACCTATCATGCAATCTTAACAAGAAGAACTAATGCATTAAAAACACATGTAATAGGGATTATGATCAAATATATGACTTGCCTTATACATTCGATGAAGATCTTCGCTCTCACGTTCCAGTCAACTCTACTCGTCACACTCCGAGAAAATCTATCGCAAACGAATGAACTCGAATAAGAAATCACATCACAAGGACTAAACAAAATATCAAAAAACAAACACAAAGGTTTTAGCAACAAAACACAAAGGCTTTGAAGTGCAAAGGTGTCGATGTGCTCGAAGGTGTTCAGTGGAACGTGAACTCGAGAGAGTCAACGGATAAAGAATTGTCGATACAAGATTATGATCAAGGCATTATGAAATCAAGGTAAAGATCATAGCAATATGAATGGTGTGTGGATATTGCCGATAGGATGTCTCATATGATCCAATATGCAAAAAAATCACGTGAAATGGAATACTACAACACATGTCATAGCAAGTGCAAAACTGAATTGAATTTGAATTCGAACAGATCAAGAAACATTTGAATTTTTGTGTACACTTGCTATGAACAGAAAGTACATGGAACGAGTGATCCAACGCAAAAAGAATCACTCGATTTGGATCAACGGTATAAAAGATACGGCCTCCGGAATTTGAATTTGAATTTGAATTTGAAATAAATTCAAATTCAAAAGTGTGCAAAGTGTGAAATTTTTTATTCCATGCTAAAGTACAGAACAACACGAGTGTGTAGGAAATTTTTTCACCGCGATAGGACTTACGGTTGCGGAGATATTGCGAACGCGAGATCACGGGGTTTTCTGCCAAAAGGACTTATACGTAAATAAAATTCTTACGAAAAACGCGATCGGGTCCCTGGCGGCGGATCTGGCCGCAGTTGCTCCGGCGAGGCCGTTTCCGGCGTGGGCGCGGGGTCCGGCGGTGGAGGTGGCCGGCCGGCGAGGGGTGGCCGGCGTGTGGCGGCCGTAGTGGCCTCCGGTGGCGCGCGACAACGGCGCGTCGGCTTCGGCGCGCGGCGGCTGGTGGCCGGCCGGACAAGGGCGGTGCGACATGGGGCTGCGGGGGCCAGCGACGAGTGGTGGCGCCGGTGGCCAGCGGCGTACGGGAGGCGGCGTTGGCGCGTGTGGGCGGCGGCGCGGCGGCCGTCGTCTTCTCCGGCGAGTTGCCCGGCACGGCGGCGCGGACGGGGCCCGGCGGTGGCGGCCCGCGGGTCCCGTAGCGCTAGGTTTCCTTTTTTTTATTGTGAGAAAAAGGAAAAGAAGAAAATAGATTTTCCAAAATCTATTTATAGACAGAGGGGAAAAAATAAAACTGGGTTTGAGTTGGGCTCGAATTGCGCTCGCGGCGGAAAAAAGGCTACTGGCAGGGGCTACAGATTTTTCTTTTTATTTAAAAATCAAAATTTCAAACAATTAAATAAAATCAATCGTAACTCCGAAAAATATGAAATAAAATTCTAAATTCTTGAAATAATACAAAGAAATTTATTTAGTGAATACATTTTCCAAAAAGGAAAATAAAAATAAAAACATTTTCTAAATACTTTATTTAAATATAAAATACTTTTCATAAATCAAATAAAATCCAATAAACTATTAATAATATTTTTATTTGGTCAAAAGCATTGACAAACCATTACTAAATAATAAGATATAAATTTTTAAAATTTTCACACCAATAAATAATTTGGTAAAATAAAAATATTTCATTGGAATACTTTTTCAACTCTTTTAAAATATTTAATAAATCATTTTAATGAAATAAAAACTCTCGTATCATTATAAAATCCCTAAAATAATTTTAGAGTTATTTATAATTCTTAAAATAAATTTTAAAAACTTTAAAGTAATATTCTAAATATTTTCCAACTTTATTAAAAAGGGGATAAGTCATTTTATATCCTCTCAAATGAATTTCCTTGAGTTGAAAAATGTTTTGAATATTCAGAAGAATTCCAATAATGATTTTAAAACAGTTTCCAACCTATTAATATGTTGAAGGAGTCATATTACCTTCCCTCATTTCATTTTGTTGGTTTTGTTTTAAATAATAATTTCCAAAAACACCAATTATGAATATTAGGGAAAGTCCTTTTATTCCCTCTCATTTTAATATTCGATGAACTCCAAAAAAAGTTTTAAATCCTAGAGAAAATCAAACACATCAAGCAAAAAAGCATTATCTATTTAATTTTATTAACATTCCAAAATTCAGAGAATTTTGGGATGTTACGGTGCCCCTAAAAAATATTTACTACCTGCTGCTCTGTTTTTTCCAGATTCTGCCCTGTTTTGCGTTTTCACCGTTTTGCAAATTTTAAGCTTCATTTTTCTTTGAAAACACTTTTTGGCCATCTTGAGAAACAGTAGCTCTTCAGTTTTAGTAGTCTTCATGCTTGTTACTACTGTAGCAACATGATTGTATCTTTATTTTCAAGCTTTGTGCCAAGTTTTAGCCTTCGGTTGCAAGAAAGATCAAAAGTTGTGACATGTTGTCCAGAAAACAGAAAATTGTGATCCATTGCAAAAATTATCCAAAATCACCAGATCATCTTTTTGATATGATTTTTTTGACAGTATGCCCTATAAAATTGACTTTCGGCGGTCTGTTCTGAGTTTTTTGATTTGAGTTGCAGAAGTGACCCTAAAAAATTATTTACTACCTGTTGGTCTGTTTTTTCCAGATTCTGCCCTGTTTTGCGTTTTCACCGTTTTGCAAATCTTAAGCTTGCTTTTTCTTTGCAAAAACTTTTTGGCAATCTTTAGAAACATTATATAGTCATGAAAATCTATATTTATATTAGAGGAAAATTATTTATTTATGGGTACTAACTACTCTAATCAGCTTATGATGAGTTTCGTATGAAGGGAGTTTTCAAGTGTGCGAAGGAAGATGATGAAAGAAGATCCGGGAGTGTCAAAAGCTCAAGCTCGGGGATGTCCCCATGCACCCCAAAGAAATATCTAAGGAGACTCAAGCGTCTAAGCTTGGGTATGCCCTCATACATCCCCTTCTCCATCAACAATCATAAGTTCGTCCTTCTCCACACTATATTTTTATAAATTCATATGTTATGTGCTATGCTTGGAGCGTCTTGCATTTACCTTTCAGTTTTCTTATCTTAGATTTAGTTTTGTTTGCTGTTCATAACAAGTTGGACCCTATCCTACATTGTTTTCGAGAGAAAAACGCTCCACTCCACCGTAGAACACAACATAGTTTCCATGCTTATCTTTGTTGAGTGTTCTTTATCTTTTTCTAGCTGCTATCATGTTTAGTTCTTGTTTTTCATGCTTATCCTTTAAGAGCTTTTTTTAGGTTGTTGATTTTGGAACTCTCTTGATTTTTCATTCTTACCTTGTATAGAGAGTTGGCATGTTGCATTGAGTTTTGTGTCTTGACTTGAGTAGGTAATTGAGGTTGCTATTATAATAATAGTAGTAACTTGCAATAGTTTTGAAGTATTAATTTGAGTAATGTTTGGACTTCTTTGTGTCAAGAGCTCAAGCCTATTAGTCATATGTGTCGTATTTTGGGCAATCCGTGCTTATTTTCGAAAACTACAAAAAATTAGTTGAGAACTCTAGCTACTAGATGGATCGCTAACCTCTGGAGGGGTTGTGATATATAGAGTACCCTCATGTACCATGGGTCGAGGATGCGCAAAGATAACCAAACCCCCATACACTCCTTCTCGGGGTACTTTTCTCTTTGTGAATCTCCTGATTAGATAGAGAGGTACTGATAATAAGCGGATGAGTTCCCTTGACTAATGTGAGTATTCGATTGTTGGAACTTCCACCATCCATATTTTTCTAGCCTCTTCGGTACCGTGAATTGCCCTTTCTCACCTTGAGAATTGGTGCAAACTTCGCTGATGCATCCAAACTCTTGGCATGATATGCTTTTTCATCATAAACCTTATTATATCCTTCCTCAAAACAGCCACCATACCTACCTATCAAGGAATTTCCATAGCCTTTCCAAGATACATTGCCATGAAACATCCATCATCTCACGACCTGATCTCCATGTCATACATGCTTTTGCTTGATCGAGGAGCCGCATGCTAGTTGGGCCTCCTTGTAAAATATGGAGTGTTGCCCTTAAAGTGAGGAAACGATCCCAAAGAGGACACAAATAAATGATCCCAAAGAGGAAAAATTAAAAGACCCCAAAGAGGAAAAATGAGAGATAAATATAAAGAGTCAATGAGGCCGCAAAAATAAATAAATAAATAGAAAAAATAAATAAAAAAAAGAGAAGGGGAACCACTACTATTCCTTTTGAAAGATCCACACTCGTACTCCAAAGTAATTTTTGTACTACAAAGAGAGTTTTATATCATTCATGCATAACTATGTGAGGATCCTTACATTATGAACTTGGCTTCTATATTCCAATGATGAGCCTCCTCAAACGAGCTCAAGGTCTTCCTGAGCAAGCAAGTTGGATGCACCCCCACTAGTTCCATTGGGAGCTTTCCATAGCTCACATGTGCATCCATTGTATGGGAATCCCTATTCCTCACATCATATCTATCATTTGGCTTTCTCTTGTCTATGATTGTCCTCATCTATGTGAGCCTTTCACACATTTTTGTCTTCCTTCCTCCATCATTATTCTATTCTCCATCCTAAGTTCCAACATATCTTGCTCGAGCTCATTCATTGCTTGAGTGCTCAAAGTAGAAAGGGAGAGAGTTAGTTTGACTTGTGCCTGACTAGTGGTCTGGGGACGAGTCATAATAAGATTCTGAAGGAGACCAAATGTGAAGTTTTAGTATATTGAGTTCTCAATTAACTATATAGTATTTTTATGCTCTAAACCCATCTCTAATTTCTTACACGCAAACACCATTTGGCCACATTCGAGTCACGGACAACGAGAGCTCTTGCACCTTTATGTTCTTACTTTGCTAGTTTCAATACTACATATACACTCTTGCTTGTTATTATCTTGACATGAATTCCATATCTTACTTGCTTTACTTTAAAGTTCAAATATTTGTTGGTAGCATGTCAGCACATAAATTATCTTTGTTATCATTTACCTGCTCGAGGACGAGCAGGAATTAAGCTTGGGGATATTGATACATCCCAAACGTGTCTATAATTTTTGCTTGTTTCATGCTTATTTGGGTGACTGTAACAGCCCAGTTTTCACAAAATTTAAAATTTTTGTTTTCAGTGTGAATTGTTTAATTGTTTGAGTTGTTTGCAGTGTTTGCTTCACCGAAATAATAATCGGTGAATATTTCTCCCCCTTATTCTCGTATCGGATGCGTGACCGACCCCTTTTCCACCACGGCACACGACCTTGCGACACCGGGATTTCACCCGAGCACCGTCGCCACCGGCACAAGTCCAGCCATCGCCACCGGATCGAAAACCCCGTTTATTTAATAAACGGATTATTTTTTTGGGGCGCCGAAAAATGTTGTCGGAATGTCACCGCAGTGAGGTACGACCAACGGGCTCAACGCGCTGAGCGCGTGGTTCGAGATTTCGTCGGAATCGGAGTCCGCACGGAGTCTCGGCGGTCACGAACGCGATCAACGGACACGCGAGAGGGGTACCGAGGGCGTTTGCGTCAACTGGCCAGCCAACCTGCCTATATAAAGACCACCAGCCTCCCACACCCAATTAGGGTTTCCCTAAGTGAAATTTGCAGCCACCCCCCTCCACTTCTCTAAAATTTTCCCCCAAATCCCTCTCTCCCCGAAACCCTAGCTTATGCCCTCGATCTGGATCGTTAGATCCAGATCGGAGGGTTCCCAACACCCCCACGTAGCCTCCCTCCAACCTCCACCCCGTTCCGGGCCCCGCAGGGCCCAACCCCTGCCGCCGCGGGCCGAACCGGGCTGCGTCGCCCGCTGCCCTCGTTGGAGCCGCCGCCGCGCCCCGACTCCGGCGAGCTGCCGCAGCAGCCGCCGCGCCCCACGTCCGCCGGCCCTCTCCCCTCGCGCGCCTCCTTCCCTCCTGCCTTCTCCCCCTCACCCCTTCTCCCTCTCCTCCCACAGGTCGCCGCGGCAGGAAGCCCGAGCCGTCGCCACGCCATTGCTGGCCGGCGAGCCGAGGCCAGCCACCCCGAGCTCCTGGTCGCGCTACCCGAAGGAGCCGCCGGGCCTCACGCCGTCGGGACCCCGTCCGCCCTGCACTGCCTCCCCACCGCAGCGACGCCCTCACCGGAGCCCACCGGCGTCCGCCGGCCGGCCACCGGAGCCGCGTCCCCGGCCCGATCCGATCTGGATCGGGAGCAAACTCCACCAACCGCCACGGCTTCATGGGCCCCGCAGCCCAGCCGGATCCGCCTCCCCGGCCCAGTTCGAGCCGCTGCCAAACTGCTGGCCTGTTGGGCCTCAGCCCAAGGTCCTTTTTTTTTCCTGCCACCCTGTTATTTTTTTGCTAAGTCTTGTAATTGTTTGCTGCTGTTTCAGTTTTGTGCCGCGTTTTCCCGTTGATCCGTAGCTCCGATGAACGTGCCCCCAAAACGAAAGTTGCTCAGTTTTGCGTGCTCTAGCGTTCGTATGTAGAATTTTTTTTGCATTTGAGCTCATCTTGATTGTGTAATTGTGTGCTAAAGTGGGCATCAGGCCGTTAAACTACTACTTTTTCCTGTTAAGTGCTGCTGTTATTATTTTGTTGCAACTTTGCATGATGATTGTGACTCATCCATGAGGCCTATTGCATTGATTCTTTCTCCTATGTGTTAAGCATCATGTGTACTTAATTTCCATGCTTTAACTTGCCATGTTTGGGTGATCTAGCTATATTAAATCTTGCTCCAAAGTGGTGACCCTGATGTTAATGTGCTGCTGTTGCTGAAACTGTTATTTTGTTGCAACTTTGGTCGACGAGTGTGTCGCGACCGTTTATCGGAATTGAGTGATTCCAATTGCATATTGTTAAGCATCATGTCTACTTTCATTACATTTATTGCATCGTCAAGATATTATTGCTGTTCATATAGATTTTTAGCTCCAAAGTTGCTATGCTGCTGTTTTTGACAGCCACCTCTGTTTTTCTCTAAGTCTGTTACTTTGCGATGCCATGTTGTATGCTTAATATCTTTTTATCTATGATACCTTTTTGCATGATTCCTTTTGCCATGCCTTCCCTGTCATGTCTACTTTAGTTCCATATCATTAGTGAGCATGTTTGCATTGATTATCCTGTTTATGCATTGCTCTAAAGTGTGCTTCGTGATGTTGGCAGATTGTGCCCGTAACTTGTTTTTCTTATATCTTTTTAACCGTAACTCTGTTTGGAGTGTTCTTTATATGTAACTTGATTAGTTTTTCGTGTACTTTGTGTCTATGCTATTGATTGCTTCTGTTAACCAACCTAAAATATGGTTTAGGTCAGAACAGTACCAAATGTTTTAATCATCGCGCGACACTTAGTGTATGCCATGTTTAGGTCGTGCCTCACTTAAATTGACTAGCATAGATAGTTTACTTTGTGCTTAACCTCTTGCCATGTTTGAGTGCTATGTCATGCTTGCTTGAGTTGCCATGTTAATAACCGTTGGTTGATCACCTGTAGCTAAGCAACTTAAACCACCGTAAACGTGCGGTATTCGTCGTGTGTGACCGATACCCCACTTAAATGGTTAGTAACCGTTCTCGACGATAGATCCGTATCGCGTTGCCGTGCCTTGTGTTGCCTCTTTGATCTTGTATTGCTCCGTAGTAATAGTGGTGCACCGTTGATTGCTTTCCAGTGTTTCGTTCTTGTGTGCTTCCGCGGGTACCTCTCGGAGACGATGCGATCTTGCGATCTCCTACACCTTCGGAACCCGACTTATCAACAGGCAAGGACTATGCATTAATTATGATCCATTCTATTTCAACCAGCGGTTTGCATGCTAGTCTAGGCTAGGTTCGATGTTTGATCCTACCACATGTTTACAGCCTCTTTTAAACCGATACAGCCATGTCCCTTCCCAGCAAACCTTGTACTGCTATGTTACTATTGCTCGTTGCTCAGTCCCTTCTTAGTATGCATGCTTAGGATGCTACGATGTTACCCTATTACTCCTGGGTTTGGGATATCACATTATTATTATATTATTGTTGATGATATGATTATTGTAAATGTTGACTATATTCGACGAAGGATGGAAGGTCTAGGCTATCCCGCCCCGACGCTTTGTTCCATTCGAGTCACCTAGGACCCGAGTTCCGGGTATTGGTTTGAAGACTGAGCGTGCCTAACCGCGTGTGGGATTTTATGGGGTCCCCTTTTCTTACCTACCTAGCTCCAAACATTTCTAGAGGTGGCCCAAGCTGATTTACCATTTGAAACCGTGTGCGTAACTGGTCTGCAGCCAGTGGTTTTAAAACAACTCGGGCCAGCGGAGACATAGTTCCTTTGTTGGTCCACACTGGTGAGCTAGGGAAGTCCCCTGTTATATAGGTGAGACTAAACCCGACCTTGGCCATACGGAAGAGTCCGATCTGAGAGCGTGGCCGGCTTTTGGATTGGGTGTCGACTCCCCGGGGGCCACCCGGATTTGTTCGTTGTTAGCTAGAGGGACCTGTCATTTCGGATCTCTTGGAACTAAATCATAAAATGGTTGCCTGTGATGGGTAGCAACCGAGAGAGATGGGTGTGCGTGCGGAGCCTTGTAATGGGCAGTTGGTACACCCCTGCAGGGTTAAATCTTTTCGAGAAGCCGTCTCCAAAGTTATGGACGACTTGAGACCTACTCCTTGTTCATAGACAACAACAGCTGAGATAATCTTAATATAACTTGATCAACGTGTGTGTGCCTTGACTGCTTCTTCTTCGTCGGGATGCGAAGAGGAGGACAAGGATAGGATAGGTGTTATGTTTGCGAAGTAGGTGGATAGCAGACTTGTTGGAGACGATTCATCATCGAATGCTTGGCTTCTTACCTTACTCTCTAGACCGCTAGCCACTTCATAAATGCTAGCGCGGCAGCAACCTCACCACTTACCCCTTCCTTACAGTAAACTACTAGTTGTCCTAGAATGACGAGTGATGAAGTCCTTGCTGGGTCAGATGACCACTACAGTTGGATGCTGAGTACCTCTGTACTCATGATACTACCCCCAAAATATTTTCAGGGTTCTTGATCGACAACAGGTATGGTGACCGACGTTTCACGTGGAGACTCGACGACGACTAGTTAGGCGGATCCCGGCGGAGGGCCTGGACCCGTGTGGTTATGGGATCGATGTTTTTCTCTTTGCCAGTAGGCATTTGATTGTAGTCTGTACTCAGACATATATCTTCCGCTGTTGTATTGTATTAAGGCAGTTTTATGCCGATTGTATGAGATGTTGTATCCTTGTATCTGTAACGTTGTGATATCATGTTTGAAATCCGGGGCATATGACTTCGTCATATGTCGCGGTGGGACCGATATGTGCTTCTTCCCCGGATCTGGATGGAAACATCTAGATCTGGAACAGTACCGCATATCGGGCCTTACAGTGACTTTGTGATGGAACTGATGTAGTGCTCCTCATTGGATACCCCAAGTGGAAGGTTTAGAAGTAGCAGCAGCAAATTTCCCTCGGTGAAGATACCAAGGTTTTTCTCCAGTAGGACTCCAAGGACTGGAAGAAGGTGGCAAGAAAACAATGGCAGTGTTTTACAACCTAGAGGTTTCTTACTTGACATGAACCTGCACACGAAACAAATAACTTTGATCACAATGAGTCAGAGAGGTTTTGAATCTCTCCGATCTCGTTGTTTACAAAGGATCAAAACACAAGCGAGAATAGTAGTGATGATTGCAATGGAAAGTAAAAAACAGTAAAGAGTTGAGGTGTAAACAATGGTGGAAATATGGACCGGGGTCCCATGATGTTCACTAGTGATGTCTCTCTCCGAAAAGATGATAAAACAACTATGATGGGTGAACAAATTACAGCTAGCCAATTGACAGAATTATAAACGCAACGCAATACTAATTATGCTACAAGAAAGTTAGAGGATCAATCGTATGGGCAGTACGCCAAGACAAGTAGACCATTTATTCATCAGCGTCTACTTACTAATCATCCACCTTGAGATATCTATCCAGAACATCTCGATGGTATTAAGTTGCGTGCCCCACCCAAAGTGTAAACCCAAAGCAACAGACAACTGCATTAAAAAAGCACTTTGCGTAAAGTAAACAATCCTTGCAACCGCGGTTACAAGCACCGTTGTTTCCCCCTTGTGGCAACAGCACATCCCCTAGACTCATGTTTCTGTCACTCAAGCATGTCATCAGGGGGCATAAACCCACAATCGAGCATAACGTTCCCTCTTAGAGTTCCAATCTACTAGTTGGAAAAGGCAATAAAAAGCAACGGCGAACATGAAAGAATTACTCAAGAACTAATATAGAAAAGAAGAACCAAATATATAAATCATCACAATCTGAACATAATCTCATAATCCATCGGATCCCAACAAACACGGCATAGCAACACAGAAACTATTACATAGATGCCTTCATCATGTAGGGCAGCTCACAAGGGATAATAATTGAAGCACAAGATTGGAGAGAATACATCACATAGCTATTGGTCATGGACACATGGTCCAAGGGGGTCTACTCACGGCACATCTGGGAAGCGCTCATGGTGGTGGATAAGCTCCCGAAGATCGATCCTCCCTCCGGAGGGTCTTATGGCAATCCCGATCTATGGATCGCGGCGGCGGCGAAACAACGGTGAAATTCGCAATATGGAGTGCCTCCTGAGGGTTCACGGAATGGGGGATATATATAGGACAAAGGAGGGCTCGAGGGGAGTTCCCACCCCTCGGGGCGGCCTCCTGGAGCGGCCTAGCGTGGGGCCGCGCCACATGGCCGCCTCGGAGGGGGGTCACCCCCCTTCGGCTCTCCTTCGGGCATTCGGAGTCTTCTGGAATGCTGATTTTTTATATGTTTTTTATGGAATTTTCCGAGCACTGTAATTATGGGTATAAACCTACAATGCATGGACATCGGCAGAAAAAAACTAGCACTGGGTGCACTGAGTTAGTAGGTTAGTACTAATATGTTGAAAAAGGTAGGAAAGTGTAGCAAAACACATAGCAGTATCACCCATATAAGCATGGAAGAAGCAAAAATTATAGATACGTTTGGGACGTATCAATATCCCCAAGCTTAATTCCTGCTCGTCCTCGAGTAGGTAAATGATAACACAGATAATTTTTGTGGTGACATGCTACCAACACACATGAACTTCATAGTAAGGCAAGTAAGATATGCAATTCAAGTTATGACAATAACAAGCAAGAGTCTATATCTAGTATTGAAACTAGCAAAGTAAGAACATAAAGGTGTAAGAGCTCTCGCTGTTCGTGACTCGAATGTCCGCAAATGGTGTTTGCGTGCACGAAGTGGGAGATGGGTTTGGAGCATAAAAATACTATATAGTTTAATTGAGAACTCAATCTACCAAAACTTCACACTTGGTATCCTTCGGAATCTTATTTAGACTCGTCACTAGACCACTAGTCAGGAACAAGTCAAATTGATCGTCTCCCTTTCGACTTTGAGCACTCATGCAATGAATGAGCGCAAGAAAGATATGTTGGTACTTAGGATGGAAAAGAGAATAATGATGGGGAAGGAAGACAAAAAATGTGTGAAAGGCTCACATCAATGAGGACAATCATAGACGAGAGAAAGCCAAATGATAGATATGATGTGAGGGGTAGGGATTGTGTAACAACCCAGATTTCACAAAAATTAAAAAAATTGTTTTCGGTGTGAATTGTTTGATTGTCTGATTTATTTGCAGTGTTTGCATCCCCGATTTTTCGATCGACGATTATTTTTCCTCTCTTATCTCGTACCGGACGGAGACCAAACCTTGCCACCCTAACACGTGACCTTGCGACACCGGGATTCACCCGATCACATTCGCCTCCAATCGCAGCACAGCCAGCATCGGCCCCCGCAGGACCATCCCTCTCCGCCGCGGCCCGCCCGGGCCTGAACCTGACGCCGCGCCGCCGCCGTGCCGCACCACCCCGGCGTCGAGCTATCGCAGCCGCAGCCCCGGTGACCTTCGCCGCTCCTCCTCTCCCCTCTCTCATTTCTCCTCTTCCCTCACCCCTCCGTCTCTCTGTCTCTTCCCGAACAGGTCGGGGCCGCCATGGATGGCCGTGGAGCACCGAGCTCCGAGCTGCCGCCGAGATCCCCCGCCTAGGACGCCGCCAGCGACCGTCCCCACGCCAGATCGGCGGCCCGCCTCCAGCGCCTCGCCCCGAGCTCCCCCCTGCGCCTCCTCGGCCCCGCCTCGCTCCGGTGGTCGGCGCCGCCGCGACGAGCCACCGTGGCTGTCATGATCCAACAGTGGATCGGCTGCCGA
The DNA here is from genome assembly GCA_950022295.1 of Bromus sterilis. Taxonomy (NCBI): domain Eukaryota; kingdom Viridiplantae; phylum Streptophyta; class Magnoliopsida; order Poales; family Poaceae; genus Bromus; species Bromus sterilis. The sequence continues at coordinate 102,700,774 of OX465598.1, forward strand.
CAGCCGCCAGGTGGGCCGGCGCAGCATCGCAGCCCAACTGCTTTCCCAATGCCCGCAGCGCCCTTCGACCATGTGCGAGCCGAGCGCTATCTTGCGTCCTCCCCCGGCTGGGCCTCGGCCCAAGGTGAGGCGCGCCCCCTTTTCCCCTTTTTTGTTTTTTTATGCTGCAGTTGTTGGGCCTGGCCCAACAGGACGTTATCGCTATATGATGCCCGTGGGCGTGTTTTATTATTTAGCGTCTTTCCTTGTTTAGGCATCTTAGCTGCTGTTTCGTCCCGTTTAGTTTTTTTGCTAGGTTTTTATTAATAACTGGCAGATTGTATTATTATTTTTGCGATGCCCGTATCTTTTTAACAGTAGCTCGGATCGCGACGCGTTAAACATATAAATTTCTTAGAATTTTGTGTAGATTAATAAAATGTGCTCTTTTGCCATATTTTACTTTGTGTACCTGCTGTTTTATTGCTAATTACAACCTCGCCACTGTAAAATGTAATAGGCCGTAACTTTTTAACCGTTGCTCCGATTAAAATATTCTTTATATGTAACTTGACTAGAATTGCGTGTAGATTGTGTTTATGCTATTTTTTTGCTGCTGTTAGCAAATATAAAATATTGTTATGGCAGAACAGTACTAAAGGCTCAATTATCACGGGTTAATTAGTGTTGTGCCATGCTTAGGAGTTTATCCCGCTTAACTTGACTAGTATAGGTAGGTTACTTATGCTACACTTCTTGCCATGCTTGTGTGAGATGCCATGCTTGGGTGAGATGCCATGTTAATAACCTTTGCTCATATAGTGTAGCTAAACAACTTGAACCTTCGTAAATGTGCTGTATCATCGTGTGTGACGAGTACTCCACTTAACCTGTTAGTAACCGCTCTCGACGGTAGATGCGATACCGTAGTGCATTGTCTCGTGTTGTCTTCTTGTTGATGCTTGCTCGTGATTTCTTCGTAGTAATAGATGCTTGCTCGTCGATTTCTTTCCAGTGTTTCCTTCCTGTGTGCTCCCGCGGTTACTCTCAGAGACGTTGCGAGCTTGCGATCGACTACACCTTCGGAACCCGACTCATCAACAGGCAAGGACTATACATTACTTATGGTCCATTCTATTATAACCAGCGGTTTGCATGCTAGTCTAGGTTAGGTTCGATGTTTGATCCTACCACATGTTTATAGCCTCTCTTAAACTGATACAGCCATGTCCCCTCCCAACAAACCATGTACTGCTATGTTACTATTGCTCGTTGCTCAGCCCCTTCTTAGTATGCATGCTTAGGATGCTACGATGTTACCCTGTTACTCCTTGGTTTGGGCTATCACCATTATTATATTGATGTGGATGATATGATTATTATAATGTTGGCTATATTCGACGAAGGATGGAAGGTCTAGGCTATCCCGCCCCGACGCTTTGTTCCATTCAAGTCACCTAGGACCCGAGTTCCGGGTGTTGTGTCTCTTGACGAGCGTTCCTAACCGCGTGTGGGATTTTATGGGGTCCCCTTTTCTTACCTACCTAGCTTCAAACCTTTCTAGTGGTGGCCCAAGCTGATTTACCATTTGAAAACCATGCATATATGTCTGTCGGGTCGCTCCTAGCGGATATCCTTTAAAATAACTTGGGCCCGCGGAGACATGGTTTCTCTCATTGGTTCACCCCAGGGAGCTAGGGGCTGCCCACATGGTTTGGGTAGCTAACCCGACCTCGTCCAGACGATAGAGGCCAATTCGAGAGCGCGACCGGCTTTTGAGTTGGATGTCGACTCACCGAGGGCCACCCAGATTTGTGCGTTGTTAGTTAGAGGGACCTGTCGTTTCGGATCTCTCGGAACTAAATCATAAAATGGTTGCCTATGATGGGTACCAACTGAGAGAGATGGGCGTGCGTGCGGAGCCTTGTAATGGGCAGTTGGTACACCCCTGCAGGGTTATATCTTTTCGAGAAGCCGTGTCCACGGTTATGGACGACTTGAGACCTACTCCTTGTTCATAGACAACAACAGCTGAGATAATCTTAATAACTTGATCAACGTGTGTGTTCCTTGACTGCTTCTTCTTCGTCGGGATGCGAAGAGGAGGACAAGGATAGGATAGGTGTTATGTTTGCGTAAGTAGCTGATAGCAAGACTTGTTGGAGGCGATTCCTCACACAATGTTTGGCTTCTTATATTACTCTCTAGATCGTTAGCCACTTCATAAATGCTAGTGCGTCAGCAACCTCACCACTTACCCCATCCTTACCGTAAACTACTAGTTATCCTAGTATGACGAGTGATGAAGTCCTTGCTGGGTTAGTTGACCACCACAGTTGGATGCTGAGTACTTATGTACTCATGATACTACCCCCAAACTCTTTTCAGGGTTCTTCGTCGACAACCGGTATGGTGATCGATGTTTCACGTGGAGACTCGACGACGACTAGTTAGGCGGATCCTGCGGAGAGCCTGGACCCGTCTGGTTACGGGAATGGTGTGTGTTACCTTTTCCATTAGGCATTTGATTGTAGTCTATATTCAGACATGTATCTTCCGCTGATGTAATGTATTTAAGGAAGTTGTATGCCGATTGTATGAGATGTTGTATCCATGCAGCTTTAATGTTGAGATATCATGTTGGAAATCCGAGGCATATGGCATTGTCCTATGTCGTGGTGGGATCGATACGTGCTTCGTCCCCGGATTTGGATGGAAACATCTAGATATGGAACAGTACCGCATATCGGGCCTTACCGATGGCCATGCAACGGATGCACATATGAGCTATGGAAAGTTCTCCAATGGAACTAGTGGGGGTGCATCCAACTTTCTTGCTCACGAATATCTAGAGATCATTTGAGGAGGCTCATCCTTAGAATATGCAAACCAAGTTCTTTAGTGTAAGGATCCCCACATAGTTATGCATGAATGATATGAAAATCTCTATGGAGTACAAATACTATATGGAGCACGAGTGTGGATCTTTCAAAAGGAATAGTAGTGTTGCCCCTTCTCTCTTTTTCTCTTTTTTTTTCTTTTCCTATTTTTTTGTATTTTTGTGGCCTCATTGGCTCTTTCTATTTATCTCTCATTTTTCCTCTTTGGGATCTTTTTATTTGTCCTCTTTTGGGATCTTTTATTTTGTCCTCTTTGGGATATTTTCCTCACTTTAAGGGTGTAAGGCCCGATATACGATACTGTTCCAGATCTAGATGTTTCCATCCAGATCCGGGGACGAAGCACATATCGGTCCCACTGCAACATATGACAATGCCATATGCCCCGGATTTCCATCATGATATCACAACATTACAGCTACAAGGATACAATATCTCATACAATCGGCATACAACTGCCTTAAAATACATTACATCAGCGGAAGATACATGTCTGAGTACAGACTACAATCAAATGCCTAACGGCAAAGGTCAAACACACCATTCCTGTAACCACATGGTTCCAGGCTCTCCGCGGGGATCCGCCTAACTAGTCGTCGTCGAGTCTCTGCGAATGCGTCCAGAAGAAGGGTCGTCGAGCTCCTCTGAAGTCAAAGATCGTTTGCATAATGTGCGTAAAAGAGAAAAGAAGGGGTGAGCTATATCAACAAGTCTTGTAACTAAATTCTCACAGTAAGATGGGGGTAGTGGTGAGGTTGCAGCCGCACTAGCAATATATGAGGTGTCGAACGATCTATTTATAGTAAGATGAGAACCAAGCAGTCGATGAGGAATCGCCTCCAACAAGTCTGCTATCAGCTACTTACGCAAACATAACATCTATCGTATCCTTGCCATCCCCTTCATCACCCGATGAAGAAGAAGCAGTCAAGGCACACACACGTTGATCAAGTTATTAAGATTATCTCAGTTGTAGTTGTCTATGAAAAAGGATTAGGTCTCAAGTCGTCCATAACTGTGGACACGGCTTCTCGAAAAGATTTAACCCTGCAGGGATGTACCAATTTCCCATTATAGGTGTCTCATGTATGCCCTGTTTCCGCTTGGCTGTGTGAACGCCTGAAACTCTAGAATGTCAGAGTCCCTCTATCTAACAACGCACAATTCCGGGTGCCCCCCGGTGAGTCGACATTCAACTGAAAAGCCGACCGCGCTCTCCATCGGTCTCTACCGTCTGTCGCAGGTTTGGATTGTCGTTAAATTCTCACATGAGGTCGGGTCCTCAGCCAGACAGGTTGGACCAACAGGGAAACCATGTCCCCATTGGCCCGGTATGTTTTAAAGAAAAAGTCTGCTAGGAGCTAGCCGACAGACATATGCATGGTTTTCCAATGGTAAATCAGCTTGGGCCACCACTAGAATCATTTGGAGCTAGATAGGTAAGACAAGGGGATCCCATAGAATCCCACACATGATTAGGCAAGCTCGTCAAGTGACACAATACCCGTAACTCGGATCCTAGGTTACTCGAATGGAACAAAGTATCGAGGAGGCATAGCCTAGACCTTCCATCCTTCATTGAATATATTTAACATTACAATAATCATATAACCACAACAAGATAATAATTGTTGGATATATGCTCTAGAGGAACATAATGTATGATTATTCCAATATATCTAAGTAATTTCATAACCAGTTTCATACCGTGCTAGAACTGTATCAGTGAAACAATGATACAGGTGTGGTATAGAGACCCTCAGTGTTCCTAGTTAGCCTATATTTCAATAACTAGTTCAGGGTCAACATGATGGTCGTGGTTTCACGATCATGGACAATTAAGTCTCTTGACTATGAGGTCACCTCACTGGATGAGTGACGTGATGAACAATACCCAAAGGAAGCATTACAACATGATCAAACTTATGAAGGTTCAGTGTTGTAATTACAGAATGTAGTAGACCGTTCCTTTGACCGTGAGTACGTGCATAATTGCTATCTTCCCGGATGCTTTGACTTACATCCCACCACCTGGCTGAAATATGCGGGTCATAACGGTTGTATCTTGGGTATTCCTTGGATATATGTTGCGGAGTATTGTTACAAGAGCGGGATTTGTCAATCCATGTGATGGATAGATACTCAGGGCGCACTCGGTGAGATTCCATCCATAAAGCTGCGCAGCGTGTGACTAGGTCACGGGGATGAATATCACCGGAACGAGTGAATAAGGATTTGTCATAACGAGGTTGAACAAGACATAGGATGTCATTGATCCAATCTCGGAAACAATCCAGTATCGCTGACAAAGGGAATTCTATACGACGTAAGGTCCAATCGGTATTGATATCCGGAATGCACAGGGGTCATTATGGGCATCCACGTCCCGCTGATGATCATTGACCGTAGCCTCATCTCGGTCATGAATGGAGTGTTCTCGGACCGTAGGGTAACGCACTTAAGGGCTCGATGAAATCGGAGACCTTTTCGGAACTATCGGAGTTACCGGAGGATAAAGGAAGCAGCATCGGAAAAGTTCTGTGTTGACCCGAAGGAGTTTCAGAGTGAGCCCGAAGGTGTTCCGGAGAATCGGGAGAAGGAATAATATGTTTGAGTTATTAATTAACTGAATTAATCATTAAAACATTTTATTTATAATTTAAAAGTGCTATGGGCCTTATTTATGAAAGAGGCCCATTAGGGGAAATAAAGGGAAAAAGAAGAAGAGAGAGAGAGGGAGGCACCATGGGCCCTAGGGCCCATGAGGGGTGTGCCCCCCCCCCCTCCTCCCTTGGCCGGCCACCTCCCCCTGGAAAGGAACTTTAGTCCCACCTTGCTAGGGGAGAGGGGTTGACTCCCTCCCCTCTGCGTATATATAGATGGGCAGGGTGCACATATTTAATACACAGAAATTCGTGAGAAAATAAATACTACTACGAATTGAGATCAGTTTTCTCCGGTCTTCTCCCCTTCCTCGTCTCTTCCACGGTGGGCCCCCCTTCTTTGGGGCCTATAGTGGGATTGAGACATCTCTGCTACACGGAGGTCGTCGTGCTGCCGAAACTCTGGTTCCGGAGGTCAACTTCCGCCACTTTCGCTAGATTGGAGATCGGAGGTCGTCATCGAGTCTTGTACGTGTGCGAGTACTACGAGGTGCTACACGTGTGGCACTACACCCATCTGGGTGCTAACACAGCCAAGGGGCTGTGAAACTTGTTCGAGTACACCAACCACATTTGCGAGAACGTTTCCCGCGCAACGGACTACACCCCGAGGTATGTTATTCCGCACTCCTTTCCGTTACGGTAATACGGCTAGCTAGATCTTGGGTTATGGGAAACGCTAGTTAGGAAAAATTTGTGTTTTCCGCTGCGCACCCCAACAGTGGTATCATGAGCTAGGTCTATGCTCAGTATTACTGTACGGATAGAACATATCGGGGATGTGGGCGTTGATTGTATGATTGTTACTCTCCCACGTGTACTTGTTCACATATGCGGCATTGTTTGATGAAGCGGCCCCCGACCGACCTTACGCGTACTCTTACGCGAGACTGGTTCCACGCTTGACATGCGGCTTGTACCGTATAAAGTGGCTCTGGGGGGTGTCTGTGTCTCTACTGTAGCGGATGTGGCATTTGCAATGGAGGGCCCCGTGCGTGGTGTAATAGAGACAATCGAATGGTTGACGTTGTGGTTGACTCGCAGGTTAAGACCTGTTTAACTATGAAAGCCCTAGCAGCCAGGTAAAACTTGCAATATACAACTAGATCGTCTAAACTTTGTATTGCTAAGTGGGGGATATCGTTTGTTTGATTGTGCTGTAGTGATAGCTTTGCTTTGTGTAACTAGTAAGTAGTAAACGTCATCATGACAAAACAAACTCAAATGGAGACACTGTAGACTTAGTGTTGCCATAGTTCAAACATCTTAAAACTTGCTAGTATAGGATACACGACGGTAGCATGTGATAAGATGATCCCTTAACAAAGCCAAACACAAGTATTCTACCAAAGTGTGCACCACCTGGAAGGTTCACCCATATGGCCGATGTTCCATACATATCGGGTTTCACATATATTAAACGGAGTTCACATGAGGTTGGGTTCGGCAAGCCTAGCATATGCAGATACGGCCTTGCTGAGTAGCATATAACACGGAGGTTAATTTGGCGAGCCTAGCATATGCAGATATGGCCTCGGAATACTAGAGATCGAAAGATCGAGCATGAGTCACATACCTAATGTGATCGCACAAGTTGTTGTCTACCTTTGAAACTGACCCGTCGGCCGTGTGATATTCGAGGGCGGGCAGTGAATCTGGATCATGGAATCACTAAAACTTCTTAGGGATGATTTTTTTAGTGAGAGCTCATTTATAATGTGATTATATGAACTCATTGTTGTGAACTAGTATTAATTGTGTTCCTTGCAAATTATGTTTGTAGAAAATGAATAAAATAGAGCAACGTGAATTATCTTTCTTCGTGGAGGGTGAAAGACTTAGAGTAGATGGGTCAAACTTTGCTGACTGGTACTCATGCCTTACGACTTCGATCAAAAGAGCAAACATCTTGTTCACAATAGAAATGGTATGTGGAAGAACATTCGGACAATGATGTTGGGGATTAGGAGATACTTGATCATTATGCTCGTCGATAGAAGTGCTCCGTAGTCAGGAATGTCATGATTTTCAGCATGTCAGAGGATTTGAGTATTCAGTTTTAGGACACTAACTCATATGACATGATGGACACGCTAAAGACAATGTTCAAACGTGAGTTCAGAGTTGCCAGATTTGAGTTAGAAAGCAAGTTTCTATCTACAAAGATGGAAGAACGCACAAGCCTTGGTGATCACTTAGACATGATGCATGAGATGTACCTGACTCTGGTGGAGGATTATGAATATTGGACAATGAACGAAACCACCACAGAAGAGTTTGCGATAAAGACGTTATTGCACTCTCTTCCCGAGTTATGGTGATTATGTTCATAGCTATGTCGGGAGTGGAGTTAATATGAGTCTCCAGAACTTCATGACTAATATCTTGGCCGCAGACATTGCACCTATTGAGGATGCAGATGTCGTGGATGGAGAAGGTATATACTTGATATACTTTATAAATTTTTGTTCCCCTTTATACAACACTCACAGTTAATGAGTATCTGATACTTATTCTGTTTTATGAAAACAGGACCTACCGTTGCATGGACGGGAAGAGGTGAAATCAAGGATTGATGGAAATCAAGTTAGTTGATGGCCAACATGGATTCTGCCGAGACATCTATCATAGGAGATACTTAGAGTATTAGATAAATCTTATGTAATCATATAGTATGAACACTTAGTTGAGTGTCTTGCATCTCGCGAGACAAAGTTATTCATGTAATGAGACAAGTAAGTTTTTCTGGTTAAATGAATAAAGTGTGATTATACTTTGATTACGTCTTGATTTATATTATGATAGAAAGCATTTATAATACTACTATTATTGTCAAGTGATATTCAATGTTTAATGATAAAGTTGTCTTGATTACAACAAGTCAAAGATTTGATTGCATAAAGTGATTTCATAACTGATGAATTCATTAAATGTATGATCTATTAGCTTGTGTATTCATTACTGAATGAAAGTCATAACTTGATGGCGTGAGATGGATTAGATACACGATCTATGAACCTCTGCAATAAATATGACCAAGACAAGGTTCTAGCAAGTAGAACTTGTGCCAATCATTATACATAAATGATGTACTAAATGGGCACATGAGTTATCATTAAATACTTCACATGATTAATTGAAAGCTTGTATTCAATTGAGATCATAAAACTGAGATTCAGGAATCACAGTGTGAAGTAAGAATATAAGGATACAAATCACTAAGCTATGATCTGAGTGATAAGTATTAAAGTTGACATAATGGGAGTCTTGTGGAACGATGGAAGTTGAAAGTGCTAGACTACTTAAACCATTCGTAGTCATACTAAATTGTAGTATGGTCTAAACGTTCTTTCCCCTTGCACTAAAATTATTAACGAACAAGGTTGTTTAATTCATTAAGATTAAAACACCCACTTCATGAATTAGGAAACCATCCCGAATCCAATGAGACAAGATTGCTCCATAAATGATGGTGTTAGAAAGTTTCTAAAGTAATAATTTCTTTGTACCAAAATAGCATGCAATTGAAATTACATATTCTCCCTGAATAGCAAAACTTTTATTGCTTAATTGGCAGTGTGAGAAGTAGTTTCTCTACACGGATCCAATGGGAGATAATGGAAACTTTGAACGAGGTACTAGACCTTGCCTTCACAATATCAGAGTATTGCAACGGAAGCGTGTTCCGCTGTAACGACACTGTATAAGGAAGGATACACCATAGATGATTGATCTTGGTATCTGAGTTGAAGCCATTGTTAAATTTAGAAGGTTGTCATGAATACGTTCTGTATAGAACAATAATCATGAATCTTCTTAATGAAACAAAAGGAATAAAACTGCTTGAAATACAAAGAATGATGGTAGCCTAGAACACAAGGTGAAATGAAATAATATTGAGTTGCATATAGGATGGCTCACGTCCTGTGAAATAAATCGGTTATTTCATATTCCTGATAAACTGGAAAGTTATTGAGAATAATGTAACAGGCATAAGGCCTTATTTGGCTCATAAAACTGTTATGACCAAAGTTCAATATTGATTGACTACGGAAATGTAGGAATGCTTTCATCAATAAAATATTTCATTTACGCTATAATAAGGCCATAGCCTGGAATTGCATCTCATTCAAATTGGGATTTGAAAGTGAATTGCAATAGGCATGACGAAAGTTTGTTTCGTTAAATGAATGGACTATAGTACCTCAAGACAGGAAACCCTCAACCTTGATTTGATCAAGTGATTTTGTGATGACCAAAATATTGAGTGGACCTGTAGTTTCATGAAACTGAGTGGAAGCTTCGGAGACTTCCAAGAAACTTGGGATGCGGAGGGCATTTTCTGAGTGGGAGCTTTGAGAGAATTATTTTTATGTAAGACATAAGAATAAAGACGTTAACTTGATGAAAGCTAAACCACAAATATATGAGTATATGATAGATATATTTGAGTGGGAGCATGATCATTTTCTCAAACATATATAAATTGATATGTGTGAAGAATGATCTCATATGTATATATATGGACATGCATTGATTGTGTATATAGAGAATCATCTTATATACACATATGCATTATGATATATATATATAGGGCATAAGGAAAATAAAACGCAAGATTACAAGAATCTTCTTTTATGTGAAGTACTAACACGTTACACATTGAAATATATAAGAATAGATTAAGAAACGTCTACTGAACTAAAGTGAAGGTTGGAATAATCTTCTAGACAAGAAGCATGTTCTTGTGGCTAGAAATTATGTAATGGATGAAAATCCAAATATCACAGGCAATGTCTTGATGGAAGAACAGAGATGCACCATGTACTTGGACATGTGATCTTATATGTTCTTGACATATGATTCTACCATAAAACATGTGTTGTGAATCCAACAAAAGAATGACTCAAAAGTTCTTGAAAGAAGAACAGATTCCGATGTGCTTTAGGAGTAAAACACAGAATCTGAATAAGGTCCATGCATTCAGTATATGAGGAATACCGAGGACTATGCTCTAAATTATAGAAAGGATAATAGACTTGAATGTAATGCAAGATTACAATTGCAAGCCATATTATGAGTCTATATGGAATTAGAGACATCACCGAAGACATGAAAGAAATGTGAGCAAGATTCACGACACTACAAACATAATACTACTTAAAGAAAGTACATGTATGGATAAAAGTTTAGCGTAAGAAGTATTGACTTCTGGCTGAGTGTATTTCCCAGTATATATATGACTATGGATAAGTATTCTGAAGACTGAACCAAAGGATCACTAAAGGAGACTGTGAAATAATAGTCTCACTCTCCCGCGAAACTTATATCCAACCATTATATTATAATGAGTGGCAAGTCAAACTAGTTGACCTATATCAGTTGCAAAGGAAACATACGAATCTGAATTGGTGCAATTCGTTGATGAACCCTCTTCCATGAGCAAGCATGATCAATGAAAACTTATGCGATAAGCTGATTATGATCGGGAAAATGCGGCTAGATTATTAGCACTCTAGTGCAAGTGGGAGACTGTTGGATATATGCTCTAGAGGCAAATATTATATGATTATTCCAATATATCTAAGCAAGTTCATAACCAGTTTCATACCATGCTAGAACTGTATCAGTGAAACAATGATACATGTGTGGTATAGAAACCCCCAGTGTTCCTAGTTAGCCTCTATTTCAATAACTAGTTCATGGTCAACATGATGGTCGTGGTTTCACGATCATGGAAAATTAAGTCTCTTCACTATGAGGTCACCTCACTTCATGAGTGACGTGATGAACATTACCCAAAGTAAGCATTACATTATGATCAAACTTATGAATGTTCAGTGTTGTAATTACAGAATGTAGTAGACCGTTCCTTTGACCGTGGGTACGTGCATAATTGTTATCTTCCCGGATGCTTTGACTTACATCCCACCACCTGACTGAAATATGCGGGTCATAACGGTTGTATCCTGGGTATTCTGTGGAGATATGTTGAGGAGTATTGTTACAAGAGCGGGATTTGTCAATCCATGTGATGGATAGATACTCAGGGCCCACTCGGTGAGATTCCATCCATAAAGCTGCGCAGCGTGTGACTAGGTCACGGGGATGAATATCACAGGAACGAGTGAATAAGGATTTGTCATAATGAGGTTGAATCAGACATAGGATGTCATTGATCGAATCTCGGAAACAATCCAGTATCGCTGACAAAGGGAATGCTATACGACGTAAGGTCCAATCGGTATTGATATCCGGAATGCACAAGGGTCATTATGGGCATGCAGGTCCCGCTGATGATCATTGACCGTAGCCTCATCTCGGTCATGACTGGAGTGTTCTCGGACCATAGGGTAACACACTTAAGGGCTCGATGAAATCGGAGACCTTTTCGGAACTACCGGAGTTACCGGAGAATAAAGGAAGCAGCATCGGAAAAGTTTAGTGTTGACCCGAAGGAGTTTCGGAGTGAGCAGGAAGGTGTTCCAGAGCTCCGGGAGAAGGAATAATATGTTTTAGTTATTAATTAATTGAATTATTAATTAAAAACATTTTATTTATAATTAAAAAGTGCTATGGGCCTTATTTATGAAAGAGGCCCATTAGGGGAAATAAAGGGAAAAAGGAAAAGAGAGAGAGAGGGAGGCGCCATGGGCCCTAGGGCCCATGAGGGGTGCGCCCCCCTCCTTCCTTGGCCGGCCACCTCCCCCTAGCAAGGGACTTTAGTCCCACCTTGCTAGGGGAGATGGGTTGACTCCCTCCCCTCTGCCTATATATAGATGGGCAGGGTGCACATATTTAATACAGAAAAATTCATGAGAAAATAAATATTACTCCGAATTGATATCGGTTTTCTCCGGTCTTCTCCCCTTCCTCGTATCTTCCACGATGGCCCCCCCTTGTTTGAGGCCTATAGTGGGATTGAGGCATCTCTGCTACACAGAGGTCGTCGTGCTGCCGAAACTCTGGTTCCGAAGGTCTACTTCCGCCACCTTCGCTGGATCGGAGATTGGAGGTCGTCATCGAGTCTCGTACGTGTGTGAGTACTACGAGGTGCTACACGTGTGGCACTACACCCATCTGTGTGCTAACACAGCCAGGGGGCTGTGAAACTTGTTCGACTACACCAACCACGTTTGCGGGAACGTTTCCCGCGCAACGGACTACACCCCAAGGTATGTTATTCCGCACTCCTTTCCGTTACAGTAATACGTCTAGCTAGATCTTGGGTTATGGGAAACGCTAGTTAGGAAAAATTTGTATTTTACGCTGCGAACCCCAACAATAATGTGATAGCCCAATCCAAGGAGTAACAGGATAACAGATGATAGCATCCTAAGCATGCATACTAAGCAGTGGTTAAGCAAGCAAGGTACATGGCCAAACAATGGTTTTCTAGGATGTGGAGGACATGGCTATTTGGGTTTATTTGAGAGGCATAAATATGAAGTGGTAGGATCAAGCAATCGTTCTATCCTATACCTAGGCACAAGTGAGCTGAAAGTTATAAGCATGGTATATGCTCCCCCTTAACCGTTGATATGCCGGCACCGAAGGTGTAGTCAATGTCAAGCTCGCATCGTCTCCGAGAGTACCCGCGGGAGCACACAAGAGTTAGACACTGGAAAGGCAATCAAGGGAGATACCACAATCACTACGGAGCAATCACGAGCAAGAAATGAACAAACAAGCACGATCAAATAGGATGCATGACATTTTAATAGCATGGCATGAAAGTAATTACAAGCAAGTTTAAATGGAGCATCGGGAAGCAATGGTGCTATGCTAGCGACAACCTTCATATGCATTACGTTGGTGAGTTACGGATCCGAAGAATCCTTATGTTATAATTGTTATGATGCATGATCATGGCATATGCAAAAGACTAGAACATAATATGAACAAGAATTTCCCACACACAAGGATAACCTCAAGATGGGATTCCTTAACATAATCATGGATGAAAATGACATGGCATGGTATGATGCAACTAATGCAATCGATAGCAAGCAATGAAAAAAGCGCAAGACTACGCTACCAGCAACTACGGTCATCGAACAAGTGGTGAGTGTGCCAACGAGGAAGGGAAACGATATTATATCACCTATGGAACAGGTGGACAACATCGCATTAGAGTGGTGCAACAAGATTGTTGATCAAGGAGTGGTCAACAATTCATACGGAACACGAGATATCATGCAGTGAAATATGCATATACCTCAAGATGATTCAGAAGAAAAGACGACACACATGTCAAATGGGTTCACCTCAAGCACATATGGAAATAACATGTCAATGTGGCCCCTTTGCATTTATGAAACATCAAGAAATGGAAAAGATCGAAGGAAGCATCTCGTGCATCATCGTGAGGGGATACGTGCAAAATACACCATTGCCAAATAATGCATGCCCATTTGACAAAATGAACAACACCATCACCTTCCTCACAATTTTCTACCGCGAAATCATGTATAACATGACATACTAATGTGCGAGATGATGATAATGGTTTCTCGCCCTTCGTTGGTTACCCCAAGTGGAAGGTGAGATGTAGGATAGCAGCAAATTTCCCTCAGTGAAGATACCGACGTTGAGTTCAATCCAGTAGGACTCCGATAATGATAAGTAGGTGGTTCGGCAAGTGATTCGTCGTCTGAAAAGAATCACTTGCTTCTCCTGGATATGCACAGAGAAAAAAATAACTTTGCTCCCAACGAAGTTTAGAGAGGTTGTCAATCTCTTCGGTCTTGTTGTTTACAAAGGATCAAACGCAAGGGATAATGATAATCGTGATGGCAGATAGAAAGTAAAAGAAGCAAAATAGATGAGCGTGTAAACAGTGATGAGAATATCGACCGGGGTCCCATGATGTTCACTAGTGATGTCTCTCTCCCAAAAGACGACAAAAATGCTATGCGAGGTAAACAAATCACAACTGGGCAATTGACAGGATTAAAAACGCACCACAATGCTAACTATGCTACAAAGAAAGGACGAGGCTCAAAAGCATGGGCGGTACGCCAAAATAAGTAGACCGAAATCCAACTAAATCTACTACTAATCATCCAATTTTGAGATATCTATCCAGAACATCTCGCTGGTATTAAGTTGCGAGTCCCACCCAAAGTGTAAACCCAAAGCAACAGACATCTTCATTAAAAAGCACCTTGCGTAAAGTAAACAATCCTTGCAACCGCGGTTACAAGCACCGTTGTTTTCCCCCATGTGGCAGGAGCACATCCCCTAGAATCATGTTTCTGTCACTCAAGCGTGTCATCGGGGGGCATGAACCCACAATCGAGCATAACGTTTCCTCTTGGAGTCACTTCCTACTACTTGGCCAAAGCAATAAACAGCAACGGAGAACATGCAAGAATTACTTAGGAACAAAAATATAAAAGATAAGAACCAAATATATTACTCAATCACAATCTAAACATAATCTCATAATCCATCAGATCCAAGAAAACTCAACATACCAACAGCAGAAAATTACATATGTGCCTCGATCATGTAGGGAAGCTCACGAGGTCTAAACCATGAAGAACAACGAGGGGAGGAGAACATCACGTAGCTACTGATCACGGACCCATGGTCCAAAGGACACTACTCATGGCACATCCGGGAAGCATCCATGGTGGAGGGGAAGCTCCCGGAGGTCAATCCTTCCTCCGGCAGGGTGCCGGGAAGAGGGCTGCTGGCGCTCCCGATCTTCGAAGCGCGGCGGCGGTGGAATAGAGGGGAAATCACAAAAAGGGGTTCTCTCTTTGGAGGTTTCGCATCACGGGGAATAAATAGGTGAAGTGGGGTAGCCAGGGGGCCACCAGGGGTCCAGGCGCCCCCCTGGCGCGGCCAAGCCCTAGGTCGCGCCAGGTGGCCACCTGGGTCCATGGTGGTGGCCCTCTGGCCCCAATTTGGTGATTTCGGAAGGTTCCGTTGCGCTGATTTTTTATCTGATTTTTTCTGAATTTTTGGAGAATTTTCAATATGGGGGAAACCTGAAATATAAAAACAACAGAAAACAGGAACTGGCACTGTGGTGCACTGAGTTAATAAGTTAGTCCAAATATGATCAAAAGTGTATGAAAGTGTATCTGTATCATAACAATATCACACAAAACATGCATGGAGCAAGAAGAAATTGTAGATACGTTTGGGACGTATAACATAGTTGGGGCAAGGATGCACAAGACACAAGCATGGAAAAAATGGGATACATTTAGATCAGTTCAAATGGATTTGAATTAATCAGAAAAGGAAAAGGAGGAAAAAAATCCTCCCTGGGCTGGCCTCGGCCGAAACTGGCCCAAACCATCGCGGCCTTCTCAATTGAGGGCCCACGGGCGACGAATCCACTAGGCCGAGCCCAACTTGCTGTGCTGCTGGAGAAAAGGAGAGGAGGGGTACTGGGCCTCTGACCAGTCGGCCCCACCAGGTAGCGAAACTAGAAAACAAACTGGAAAAGGGGCGGTCTTTCTCTAGACGGGATTCTAACCGAGCACCTCTCGCTACCGCAAATGGGGCGTTACCACTACGCTACGGCTACTAGTCAAGTTAGGAGTGGGATCTGACATGAGATAAAACAAAGAGGTCGCTAACTTTGAAACTGAAGATGATATTCAGACAACAGACACACGGGGCAAACTCCGGCGACTGTGGTGATGGCTACCCTCAACCGACGACTCGCCGGCACGCTCCTACCTGAAGACGTAACCACGCTGCACCCATACGTGCACTGGCTTGCGCTAACATACCTAAAGGCGCCTGCCTTACCTCGCCGGAAAGGTTCTAGCGTAACAGAGCAAGGGACGGCACCGACGGAACCCGTCCCAGCAACCTCATGGGAACGGCCAGCCCAGCTGGGCGTTCTGCACTCACCTATGACCTGATGCATGCGCACATTCATAACTCGCTCGGCGCGGCGAGCGCACGGCGACCACGGCCGGAAACGGGAACTACGTCCTAGGGAACTCGACGCCTATAGCAGAGCGGCGGCTACAGCTTTGTGGGCACATACATGAAGAACAGGTGGAACGAGAGCTCACAAGGGGGAAGGCGTCGGTGACGATCTCTGGGAGGCGATCGCCGAGGAAGCAGAGGGGCCGTCGTCGAATGAGATGACGCCTGCGCCGCGGGAAAGAAGACGTGGATGGGCCTCGGCTTCTCCCTCCTTTTCATAACACGAGCGTGGGACCGGCGACGAAGACCATGGCGACCTCAAGGAAATCATCGGGACAACGACGACACGGCCTTGTCGACGAAATTTGGGAGCTTCAAGCTCCTGTCCATGGCGGCTCAAAACAGAGCAGTAAACGGAGAGGGGAGAAAGAATAAGAGGGGAAAGGGAGGCTGGCGGCAACGGAGAAGAAACCCTAGAGGAGGGGGAATGAGAGGAAGAGAGGGAGTCTAGATAAGGGGGAGGCCAGGGAGGCTGCAGGTGGTGGCCTGGGCATCTTGCTCCTCTCTACTTTCTCTGATCGAGAGAGAAAAAGGTGAGAGGAAGGAGAGGTGGAGGGAGGATGATAGGTGGGTCTAGGGGAAGTGGGCTATGGTTGGGCTAGGTGGAGAGGTGGTGGGCTGGAGGTGGAGGTGAAGAAGAAATCGGCCCAGACGCCCTTCCTCGATTGGTTTCCTTTTACTAAAAATAAAAATAAAAATGAATGTTAATAAAAATCATATAAAAATATGATTCATCACTCATAAGACTTATAAGATTTTTAGAAAATGATTTGGGTCAAAAATATTTAAGTAATTTAAATGGCATTTAAATAAATTCAAATGTTATTTGAACTACAACCCGATTTTCTGGACATGATAAAATCATAGAGTTTTTCATGCGCCTTTCTCATGGAAAAACATGATCAAACTCAAAAGATCTTGCTTGGATGATCAAAGGTGATCAGAGAAGAAAATGGCAAAGGCTAGCAAGGAAGAAAATAAAGAATTCAAGATAATCCTTTTATATAACATGAAAAATTCTTGGGTATTTTTCTGTAACATGGATTATTGCAAAGAATAAATGTGCAAATTTTCATCCCCAATGAGAAAAATAAAAATGCAATTTTTCTTGATTTTGTCAGTTTTGGGCTGTTACAAAGGGCAACACTCTATATTACACAAGAGTATAGAAGAAGATCACACACTTTACAAGAAGTACTCAACATAAAGAAAATTGAAAAACTATCATGATGTACGCAAATGTATGCCTCTGTCAGTGTAGCAGTATATGCAATGATACTAGCGCGTCATGTAGCAATTATAAGGCCAAGGCACAACTAGCATGCGGCTCTACGATCAAGCAAAAGCATGTATTACATGAAGATCAAGTCATGAGATGATGGATGTTGCATGGCAATGTATCTCGGAAAGGTTATGGAAATGCCTTGATAGGTAGGTATGGTGGCTGTTTTGAGGAAGGATATAATGAGGTTTATGATGACAGAGAGTATCATGCCAAGGATCTGCATGCACCGACAAAGTTTGCACCAACTCTCGAGGTAAGAAAGGGCAATTCACGGTACCGAAGAGTCTAGGAAAATATGGATATTGGAAGTGCCAACAATCGAATACTCACATTAGTCAAAGGAACTCATGCACTTATTATCGGTAACTCTCTATCTAATCAAGAGGTACACAAAGATACAAGTACCCCGAGGAGGAGTGTATGGGGGTTGGGTTCTCCTTGCGCATCCTCGACCCATGGTACGTGAGGGTACTCTATATATTCCAACCCCTCCCGAGGTTAGCGATCCATCTAGTAGGTAGAGTTCTCAACTAATTTTTTTTGTAGTTTTCGAGAATAAACATGGATTGCCCAAAATGCGACACATATCACTAATAGGCTCAAGCTCTTGGCACCAAAATTCCAAACATTACTCAAATCAATAGCTCAAAACTATTGCAAGTTACTACTATACTTATAATAGCAACCTCAATTACCTACTCATATCAAGACACACAACTCAGTGCAACCGACCAATTCTCTAAACAAGATAAGCATCATAACTCGAGAGAGTTCCAAAATCAACAACCTAAATAAAATCTCTTGAAAAGATAAGCATGAAAACTAAGAGCTAAGCATGACAGCAACTATGAAAGGATAAAGAACACACAAACAAAGATAAGCATGAAACCTATGTTGTGTTCTAGGTTGGAGTGGAGCGTGTTTCTCTCCCAAACAATGTAGGCTAGGGTCTAACTTGTTACGAACAAAAAGCAAAAGAAAATAAACTAGAAAGTAAAGAGCGAGACGCTCCAAGCATAGCACATAACATATGAAGTGATAAAAATATAGCAAGGAGAAGGATGAACCAATGATTGTTGATGGAGAAGGGGATGCACGGGGGAATCCCCAAGCTTAGACGCTTGAGTCTCCTTGGATATTTCTTGGGGTTGCATGGGGGCATCCCCAAGCTTGAGCGTTTGACACTCCTGGATCTTCTTTCATCATCTTCCTTCGCACACTTGAGAACTCCCTGCATACGAAACTCATCATAAGATGATTAGAGTAGTTAGTACTCATAAATAAATAATTTTCCTTTACTGGAAATAAAGATTTTCATGACGATATAATGTTTCTCAAGATTGCCAAAAAGTTTTTTCAAAGAAAAAGCAAGCTTAAGATTTGCAAAACGGTGAAAAGGAAAAACAGGGCAAAATCTTGGAAAAACAGGCCAACCGGTAGTAAATAATTTTTTAGGGTCACTTCTGCAACTCAAATAAAAAAACTCAGAGAACACCGCCGAAAGTCATTTGTATAGGGCCTACTGTCAGAAAAATCAGATCAAAAAGATGATCTGATGATTTTAGGTAATTTTTGCAATGGAGCAAAAGTTTCTGTTTTCTGGACAGCATGTCACAACTTTTGATCTTTCTTGCAATCGGAGGCTAAAACTTGGCACAAAGCTTGAAAATAAAGATACAATGATGTTGCTACAGTAGTAACAAGCATGAAGACTACTAAAATTGAAAGTAAAAACATTTTGGGTTGCCTCCCAATAAGCGCTTTATTTTATGCCTTTTAGCTAGGCATGCTGCAAAAAGAAGAATCAAGGTTCAAAGGAATCATTATCAATAGAATCATCAAAATTTTCAACTTTCTCTTCAATGAGCTCATTCTTATTTTTTCTAGGGAAGAGATATGTACCCTTAGCTTTCCCACGAAAGCGTATTTGTCCTTTACCTATGTCAATGAAGCTTTTCATGGCTCGGAGGAAATCTCTTCCGAGAACTATGTTTCCTTGGTTGGTTGGCTCCCTGATGAAGAAGTTAACCATTGCCTTTCTTTTGGCAAAGAGAACTTGTACTTCTTTAATCTCTCCCTGGATCTTATAATCATTTCCATTAGTATGTTCACGATAGGGAGGAAAATTAGTCATGCCTGCAAACTATAAAGAATAATAAACAATTTTGGCATTGTAGAAACCATGGATCCAATATCACAATAAGCAAGGAAATCTTGGTTAGAGATGCTAATTCTAACAAAAGGCTCCCAATCATCATCTATTTCTAAGATCTCTTCACTAATGGGATTAGGTTTCTCTACTTCCTTCATGTCTAAAGCGACTATTCTTTTCTCAATGGCAGCAACTCTATCTATAATCGCATCAATTCCATGATCATAAAAAAAGTAACTAGATAGACCGTATATAATATCAAGAGTTTTAGCTTCATCATATCTGGGAAAATTTCATTATGAAGAGGGGCCTAGTTCGTTGTTGTCTCTCTATCTCTCACTCTCTCTCGAAGAGTCCGTACACATTGTCTCCCCACGTAGTCGCTGCCGCCGGAGATGCAGCCCCCGCAGTTCCCGAGTCGTTCCCCAAGACAAGGTGTCGTCGACGCCACACCCACCAACACACCCTATTTGGGTATTTCTAACAGAGATGAAGGTTAGTGGAGGCTTCATCCGCATATCGTAACTCGCAATCAATGTAGTCTATTGTTGTCGATTCGCTATTTCTTGAATCTTATCCGTGGTTTCAATGTTAGTGCCTAAAGTGTCATCACGAGGGAGGATTGTGCGTCATCGTCCGCACACAGGGGAGGTTCGACATCACTATCAGAGATGTGTTCTTGAATCGCACAGTATGTTCTTGTGCCCCCCCCTTTATAGTAATTTTTTGTTGGGATTTAGTGATTTGGTTGCTCGTCCCAACTATTTCCTGCAGATCATCCCTTGCTTTTCTACAACAACTTTGATAGATAAGTTCTCAATGTACCTGTCTGAAGACTCGGCTATGGTTACAGTACAGATGAACCATGGATATAGTTTTAAAGTTGAGGTTACTATCGAAGCTGGAGGTCGCTGCTACTTTGATAAGGATCTGTGGAGTGAGTTATTTGCACGTTATGTGCTAGAAACTGGCACGAAAGTGTTAGTGGATATAAGTCAACCTGGTCTTATCATACATGTGGTGTTTCCAGCTCAGAATCGTCGATGGACTGATAAAGAATGTTAGTGTTCTTTCAAATATTGCATTTATCTGTCTTGCGTTGTTTTTCCAATTATTTTTTCCGGTTTAAAATTGTAATAACTACTGACAAAAACGTATTTTTAATGTAGTCAATGTTGAGCGCGTAGTTAAAAAACTGAAGATTAGTCCTCGTTCCAAATTGCTGGAAAGATTATACCGAAAAGCATGTCGTAGAATGTCTTAGAATTTGCTGGAAAGATTAACTCACTGATTAAGCGTCATTCTGTTGGATGCATGATGGAATTTTCTTATCTAATCATGCATACATTGAACAACATCAATTGTACCAAAAAATCCTGGTTCATGTTTATCTTTCATGCTATACACTGTTGTAAACTTTAGGTTCATCCAGGGTTATAATTGTTCTATTGGTCTTGCAACAGATATTGCCGCCATCAGTTGTTCCTGAATTGACCCCCTCTGCTGGCCCAATAACCACTACTGGAATCTGCTGGTTTGTCAGCTTGCTGACGGCAAAGAGACTGGCCACGAATTTATCGGCAAACAGGTTCTTTGCCGTCAGCTGGAAATCGACCGACCGCAAAGCCTGTGCCGTCAGCTAGGGAGCCGAGGCTGACGGCATAAACCGTTGACGGCAACGACTTAAGCCCAGCCCCGTTAGGGGGTTAACGGCAGGCTTTGCCGTCAGCTGGAGTCCAGCTGACGGCAAAGCTGCTGCTTGTGGGCCATGCTTGCCAGGGGAGCTGCGATCAGTGCCACGTGGGGTCCTTTCCCTTTGCCGTCAGCCGCTGTCCAGCTGACGGCAAAGCTTACAACCTGGGACATTTGGTCGTCCCAGAGTTGCCAGATTTAACAGTTAGCTGCCACGTGTCCTTCTTTGCCGTCAGCCCACCGACTGTTGGAAATATGCCCTAGAGGCAATAATAAAATATTATTATATATATATTTCCACGTTCATAATTAATGTTTATATTTCTGTGCTATAATTGCAATGACCCTGACTGTGAGATTCAGAAGAAAACTCATTTGCATGTGTGGAAATGTAAACACCAAGAGTTCCTGGTTTAGCCTTTAAGACCAGCTCATGTGCTAACTGATGATTACGTTTTCTTAATCATGGACATTGTTCTTGTAACAAGGATGTCAGTAGCAATGGGAACATATTGTTAGCAGAACAATGATGTTGAACCGACCCCAGTATTGAATGATATACTTAGAGATCACATCGTAACTACGTTATAAGTCATATCATGAAATGTTTTCATATACGTAATTCCTTAGACCATGAGAGTATCGAGTTGCTTCACACAGGAAGACATGCTTTGGTTCTTAGATGAATCCTCCCGTAAATGGGAAGTAGTAAAATAAGTTCTGGGTATGTCAGATGGTGTGGCTAGTGACTGTGATAGTTCAAGAATGGGATTTGCTCCTTCACGATGAAGAAGATATTCACTTCGGGCCCACTCGGTATGACGGTATCCATTATAGTCTGGCCAGACGCATTGTGATTCAGTCACGGGGATACCGGAATACGATAACGAGAAAAGGGAAAAACGAGCAAAGAGGATAACGAGTGGCTTGTGTTCAAAAGTTGTTACACATGGGTGCCAAACTTCTCTCCTCTAACTTTGTCATATATCGCGAAGCAAAGGGAATGGTACATGACTAAACATAATGGTTCACTCGAAGTTTCTTCGTGTACGTGCGGGAGTCAACATGGGTGTCCATGGCTCCGCTGTTGATTATTGGCTATTGACAAAAGGCTGTTGACCTATGTCCGGAAGATGTTCTGAGTCATGTCCGCATTATACCGAACCTATTGGGTCACACACTTAACGAGCAGTAGTCTGTTAGAATACTAGTATGGTAGAAGGTTTAGTGGAAGCAAAGCAGAATAGTTCATACGGGTACCGGAAGTAGTTCCGGGGATTTATGAAATAGTTCATAAGGGAACCAAAAGTAGTTTTGGGTATTTAAGGATATGTCCGGATCACTCTGGAGTAGTCCCAGGTGGTTCCGGAACATATGAAAATGGTAATGGGAAAGTTTACGATCAACCGGAATAGTTTCGGTGATCGGTGGACAGCTTAAACAATATGTTGTGTTCACCGGACATAATAACCTTTTCCCGGATGGCTCCGAAACCCATTTAGATGGCTCCGGAACATTCGTTAGAGGTTCCGGAAGGTATTGGAAGTGCTCCAAAAGTGTCCGGAATGTCCCGAAACAGTCCCGATAGGTCCCGGAAGGTCCTGGAAGCTTCTAGAAGGTTCCGGAAGGTTCCGGGCAGTACCACCCACTGCCCTTCGCCCCTGGCCTTGGGGGGCAAGCCACCTAGGCTGCCCTGGCCGGCCAGGTGGTGGGGGCGCACCACAAAAGGGGTGGGAGATCCTCCAGGTGGGATTTCCAAATACCATTATGGAAGGTTTCCGGTGGGAAGGTATGTGTAGGTTTGGAAGGCTTGGGAGTCCAAGTTGGACTCCCAAACCTCCTTGAGCTGCGCCCTAGGCCCCTTGGCCACCTATATAAGGTGAGCCAAGGGTGGGGGAAGACACAGACAACTTGTCCCCAAGGCCTATGCGCCACCCTCCCTCCTCTAAACCTCGTTGCTCCACTTTTAGACCCCGGTTTAGACGCTGTTCTAGATCGGAATCCGTTAGGGTTTTCTCCCTCTAGTTTTCTCGGCAGTGTTCATCTCTGGACGGCGGAGCGCTGCTGGATTGCTGCTACGAGATGTGTGGATACTAATGGAGGGGTCGTACCTTCGACCCTTCTTCGAGGAGCTTGTTCATGGGACTTGTCCGTGGGACTAGATCGCAGGACTTGTTCGTGGGATTGATCGAGGGACTGTTCGTGGGAGAACTTGCAAGATCTACTTCCACTACATCCACGAGCTTCACCAACTCTACTTCCGCTACATAGGTTGGTGAGCCATGACCTAAAACCTTGTATGCAATCTTCTTGGATGATCTTGGGTTCTTGATTCGTAGGCCGAATTTTTTGTTTTCTACTACCTTTCCCAACAGTGGTGTCAGAGCGATCCTTGATTAGATGCATGTTTAGGTCTAGATCATATGTGTGATATGAGGCATTGATTTTCTTGTTGCTTCCCTCTCATGTGATTTTTTCTATGCTTGATGGCAAGTTGAGGTTTTGCTACAAGGATTGAGTTTTCCATCGATCCCTCTATGCTGCTTTCAGTATGCTGGTTGCCTTGATCATGGTCTACATCAAACTCCTTGGATCTCATCTTAATCTCGCAATAGAAGATTTAACATGGAGGGGCTTGTGGATTTTATGAACTCAAATCCACACGGGGGTCACGCGTTTAACGAAGTTTGGCTTGTGGCATTAGTTGCTGCACGCACCCCGTATGTTAAACTAGCAACAAAAGAAGTATCGTGTATTTGTTTTGTCTAGGGTTTCTCGTTTGCCTTGTAAACCTGCTTAACAACCACGATAAAAGTTGCAACAACCCGTGTAGATGGCGATCTAACTCGTTTTTGCAGAGTATGCATGTGATGTGGTATAGCCTTCAAGATTTGCAATGTGTTTGTATGAGATGCTATATGTTATGTAATATTTATTCGCGACCTGCGTGTCGTGGTACGGCATGATGACTGGAGTCATATGATTGTCACTTAATTATGGCCTGCGTGCCAGAACTGTTTATTAGCTCGAGGCAAAGCAATAGATAGATGCAAGGTGATGATCTACGATGCGGAGGTGGACCCCGACGCACATGCCGAAAGCCGTGGTGATGTTCCCGGCGCCAAGGACAAAGTTGATGGACACGGTGACTTCAACCACGACGACGTGAAGATAATGAAGACTTCACGAAGCAAAGGGCTATACTATATCACATAATTTTATGAACTGCCTGTGATGTTTATCCCTTTGTTGCACCCTTGTTTGATGCGCGGTAGTCGTATTTTATTAGGGTGATCTCTCGCAAAACAATATCAAGTTGATAGTGTTCTTCCAACTGTAGCACCGTCTATACTATGTTTCACACCGGAGCAGGTCATGTCACATGGGTGCACACGGTGTGACGCATAAAAGACGGGTGTGTTAAAAGAACACACAGCAATTACACTTGGTTGTCTTGACGGTTTGGATAAAAGTTTGCTACCGGAACACGCCCATCGAAAGATGAACAAGAATCACCTTTGGCGTGATTGGCAAGTTGGCCTACCGGTCCAGTCTAAGTCATCAGTGATGTCACATCAATGGCGGACGATTGGGTTGGATCTTGAATCACTCCAGCATCAATTACGAGAGATATTGATCTGAGTGGGAGCGCACTTAGTAATTAAATTGATTAATCACAAGTGCAACTTAATTATGAACAAAGTCTTAGTATTTGCATTATCGTTGTAGAATAATGGCTCGCGTTACCACCTTCCCAATTGTTTTTGATTAACTGTATTATCTGGTAAAAACTTTACGATTGGTACCGTATTGTGAGGACTATCCTCAATAGTGCCGAGAAGGACCATGTCCTATCGCTAATTTTCGATGCTCTCCCGCTAATGCAATGGATGATGTGACTTATGTACATAATCCAAAAGGCTAGAATTCCACCACAGCTAAGTGTATTGTCGTAATCACCATGAAACCCGAACTTTGAAACGTTTGGGACAGTTATGTTATATTCATGGAACTGAAAAATTGTTTTCAGTGATAAGACAATTGATGTAGGATATAAGATATCTAGTACAATGTCTGATTGTAAGCGTTAGTGAAAATGTTCATTATGCTCAAAGAAAACTGATAAGTGTGGGATCCAGAAGAACACCGATCATATGATGATGAGGATTAATGGAAAGGAAGTTCCATATGGTGTTAGTAAGACTTACACGCCGGAAAGTCCATGGCCTGCGCCATCCTTGATCATATGTGAGCTTCTGTGAGTAGGAGTGACATTGGAAATAGAACTATGATACGTATAAAGGCAAAACAAAAGAAGACTGGAATAACCAGCTCAGAAATGATAGTCATACGGAGTTATAGATGAATTCATTGCTGGTCAAGAGATGTAATTCTTGGGAATCATGATTAAGCAATTAATTGTGGATTCTGAATATTGTGATTAAACTGTTGATCACCGGAATATCACATCGATTGCATATTGTTGCAACTCGATGCAAGAAATACTATGGCCTTTATGACTAGCTAATGATGAGTTTTGACACGCTCGGGAACACGGTAAAAGGTTTACTATACCGTGTGTTGACTCTATGATTATCTTCATAATTCATTTTAGAGTTGAGTAAATTGTTACTACACTTTAGCCTTGTTGCAAAACATCATTTTTGAATCATGTTTATTGCAAGAGAGTTGTTCAAAGCTATGAATAACATAAAGGACATACTTCTATTGTGAATAGGTTGTATGTTATGAATCTTGATAATAATGCTAAACATCCATAACACTGACGCTAAACGTCGCAAGACTGACAGAAATACCACATAGATGTGGCACTGCCGTTTATCACAAGTGACATAAAATGCATGTAGAATTTCCATAAGTGATGGACTTTCGAGTCATATGATTATGAAATCACTTGACGCTTGCGATCTTTGTCTCGAAGTAATGTGACTAAAACACCGTTGATAGGTCATACATGAACGGGCAACTAAACCATTGATAATCATACATGATGATGTGTGTAGTCTAATAAGTGTAGTTGTGTGCAGTGGATTCCCTATCTTCACTCATGAGTTGAAGTAGATATGTGGATATCTGTTCAATAGAGACATACGTCTGAAATCTTTGAAATGTTCAAGGAATTTTAGAGTGAAATAGAAATTCATTGTAACGAGAAAATAAATCATCTGCAAATTAGATTGTAGAAAGTAATATTTGAGTTACAAGTTTAGCGAACGTCTGATGAGTTGTGAAGAGTGTCATAACTTGCGTCTCCCGGAACATCACTATGAGTAAGATGTTTGAGAGATGTAATCAAGCCATGTATGACACGGTAAGATCAAACATGACGTTTATCAATTTGCCATTATACTTATTAAAGTTATGCGTTAGTGACTACAGCTTTTACACTGAAAAGAGCACCATCAAATCTGTTGAAATGACACCATATTAGATGTGGTATGGACTGTTAAAACCATGTTGTCTTTTCTTAAAATTTGGGTATATGAGGCATATGTTTGACATACTCAAAACCCCAAATCAGATAAGTGCTACTTTGTTAAGGTTATGCCAAAAGTTTTGGTATTCCTCTATCACTACACAAAAGCAAAACTGTTTGCTGTTAAGAACAATGTATTTTGAAGAAAAATAGTTTCTTACAAAAGAGTGAGTGGGAGGACAGTGCAAATTGGCAAAGATTGTTGAATCTTCAGAGAAGTGCGCAGCTGAACCACACAGGTTAGACAAAAATCGTACAAACATTCATGATATGTAAAACGAGATATTGTTGTTCGACAATGATAAACCTGTGATATACAAAGAAGCGTTGATGGGCCCTGACTCCGGGATTTGGCTAAATGCCAAATAATCCGAGATAGTATCCATGGAAGTAAGTCAAGTTTTGAACTTGGTAGACCCTCCGAAATACTAAGAGTCTGAAGAATATATAAATGGATCTATAACTGATTCGAATGAAATTGTTTTATCCATAAAGCTCAACTCGTTGGAAATATGTTTTCTAGCAAGTTCAAAAGTTGACTACGCCGAAGTAATGTCGACCGTAGATATGCTTTAGTCAGTTCGGGTTGTACTAGCAATTACTACATATCTCATTTATAGGATATGGTAGAATGAACGTCAAAACAAAGTTCCTACACGGAAAAATAACAAAGGACGTATATGTGATACGAACGGAATGTTTTGTCGATTCAAAGGATGCTAAAATAGATGCAAGCCTTGGATGTCCAGTGATTGACTGAAGCTAGCAGAATGGAGTTGGAATCTTTGTTATGATGAAATTGCCAAAAGAGTTTGTTTTCATCAGGAATAACGAAGATGCTTGAATATTCAAGAAAGTAAGTGGGAGCTGAATAATATTTCTAAAACCTTATGTATATGACATATTGTTGATTAGAAATGATATAAATTTCTTGACACAAATAAGGAATTTATTGAAAATAGTTTTCAGCTGAAGTACTTGGGCTAATATAGCATTAGTATTGAGCGCAGTGATCTATGAAGATAGTAAGTGCCTGATCGTGCTAAAGCCAACATTACATGTTGACATTATACTAAAGTAGTTTAGTATGAATATGCCAAGAAGGATGTTCTTGCCGAGGTCACGGTGAAAAGTTGTTTGCGGAAATCGGTGTTCATGAACACAGATAAGCAAAAAACACGTGAATTGAATTCCAGTCACCTGTGTGTTTGGATTAATCATGTACACCATAATATGTAAAACGACCAGATATGTCCAACGCTACAAAAGGTTGTGAGCAAGATACCAAAGTGATCAATATGTTGATCATTGGACAAACAATGAAAAGTTAAACTTATGATTGATAAGATATGTTTCTCGGAAAAATGGAGATAATGAAGAGCTTGTTGTAACAAGTTACACCAGCTGAATTTTGATGTAAACAGTTACACCAATTCAGTCTTCATACTTACTCCGATCGATTTTCGATTTTAATTGGGATTATGTGTTTCACACATAAGGGTGGCACAGTATGAAGGAACTGTGTTAAAGTTAGATACTGTGGCGAATTCTATAACAGAGGCTAAGTATATTGTTGCTTAAAGAAGTAACAAGGGAGGGTATTTTGAATCATCAGTTCATTTATGAACATGGTATGGTTTCCTAGATGCTTGAAGCTCATGGAACATTGATGAATGATATCATGACTTATTCTAAGGAACCAAGGTCCTACCAAATGATTCAAACATATACAAAGCTAAACTGATAAAATTAGTGAATTTTATGATAGCGTGAAAACGCGAAGATATGCAAGATAAAAACGGGCCTGAAACGTCAGATCCGAAGATGAGGTCTATACCACAAATGAAGCATTTCTTACACCGGTATGCCATAGGTGTAAAGTGCTCAAGCACTGACAATATTATTGACTCTAGTGCAAGTGGGAGACTGTTGGAAATATGCCCTAGAGGCAATAATAAAATATTATTATATATATATTTCCACGTTCATAATTAATGTTTATATTTCTGTGCTATAATTGCAATGACCCTGACTGTGAGATTCGGAAGAAAACTCATTTGCATGTGTGGAAATGTAAACACCAAGAGTTCCTGGTTTAGCCTCTAAGACCAGCTCATGTGCTAACTGATGATTACGTTTTCTTAATCATGGACATTGTTCTTGTAACAAGGATGTCAGTAGCAATGGGAACATATTGTTAGCAGAACAATGATGTTGAACCGACCCCAGTATTGAATGATATACTTAGAGATCACATCGTAACTATGTTATAAGTCATATCATGAAATGTTTTCATATACGTAATTCCTTAGACCATGAGAGTATCGAGTTGCTTCACACAGGAAGACATGCTTTGGTTCTTAGATGAATCCTCCCGTAAATGGGAAGTAGTAAAATAAGTTCTGGGTATGTCAGATGGTGTGGCTAGTGACTGTGATAGTTCAAGAATGGGATTTGCTCCTTCACGATGAAGAAGATATTCACTTCGGGCCCACTCGGTATGACGGTATCCATTATAGTCTGGCCAGACGCATTGTGATTCAGTCACGGGGATACCGGAATACGATAACGAGAAAAGGGACAAACGAGCAAAGAGGATAACGAGTGGCTTGTGTTCAAAAGTTGTTACACATGGGTGCCAAACTTCTCTCCTCTAACTTTGTCATATATCGCGAAGCAAAGGGAATGGTACATGACTAAACATAATGGTTCACTCGAAGTTTCTTCGTGTACGTGCGGGAGTCAACATGGGTGTCCATGGCTCCGCTGTTGATTATTGGCTATTGACAAAAGGCTGTTGACCTATGTCCGAAAGATGTTCTGAGTCATGTCCGCATTATACCGAACCTATTGGGTCACACACTTAACGAGCAGTAGTCTGTTAGAATACTAGTATGGTAGAAGGTTTAGTGGAAGCAAAGCAGAATAGTTCATACGGGTACCGGAAGTAGTTCCGGGGATTTATGAAATAGTTCATAAGGGCACCAAAAGTAGTTTTGGGTATTTAAGGATACGTCCGGATCACTCTGGAGTAGTCCCAGGTGGTTCCGGAACATATGAAAATGGTAATGGGAAAGTTTACGATCAACCGGAATAGTTTCGGTGATCGGTGGACAGCTTAAACAATATGTTGTGTTCACCGGACATAATAACCTTTTCCCGGATGGCTCCGAAACCCATTTAGATGGCTCCGGAACATTCGTTAGAGGTTCCGGAAGGTATTGGAAGTGCTCCAAAAGTGTCCGGAATGTCCCGAAACAGTCCCGGTAGGTCCCGGAAGGTCCTGGAAGCTTCTAGAAGGTTCCGGAAGGTTCCGGGCAGTACCACCCACTGCCCTGCGCCCCTGGCCTTGGGGGGCAAGCCACCTAGGATGCCCTGGCCGGCCAGGTGGTGGGGGCGCACCAAAAAAGGGGTGGGAGATCCACCAGGTGGGATTTCCAAATACCATTATGGAAGGTTTCCGGTGGGAAGGTATGTGTAGGTTTGGAAGGCTTGGGAGTCCAAGTTGGACTCCCAAACCTCCTTGAGCTGCGCCCTAGGCCCCTTGGCCACCTATATAAGGTGAGCCAAGGGTGGGGGAAGACACAGACAACTTGTCCCCAAGGCCTATGCGCCACCCTCCCTCCTCTAAACCCCGTTGCTCCACTTTTAGACCCCGGTTTAGACGCTGTTCTAGATCGGAATCCGTTAGGGTTTTCTCCCTCTAGTTTTCTCGGTGGTGTTCATCTCTGGACGGCGGAGCGCTGCTGGATTGCTGCTACGGGATGTGTGGATACTAATGGAGGGGTCGTACCTTCGACCCTTCTTCGAGGAGCTTGTTCATGGGACTTGTCCGTGGGACTAGATCGCGGGACTTGTTCGTGGGATTGATCGAGGGACTGTTCGTGGGAGAACTTGCGAGATCTACTTCCACTACGTCCACGAGCTTCACCAACTCTACTTCCGCTACATAGGTTGGTGAGCCATGACCTAAAACCTTGTATGCAATCTTCTTGGATGATCTTGGGTTCTTGATTCGTAGGCAGAATTTTTTTGTTTTCTACTACGTTTCCCAACACCGACGGCAAAGGCTTTGCCGTCAGTAAGCTGACGGCAAAGACTCTCTCTGTTTTTTTTAAATTTAATTTCTGTTAATTCCCTGCATTTTCAAACAACAATATAGATAACACAATTAATATTCTGCCAGGCCCTAAACAGCACCACAAGTGCATCACAAAGCATCGCAAAGCATCTAACAACATCACAAAGCATCACAATATAAATAACACAAAGTGCAAACAACAAAGATGGCATCACAAAGCATCGCAAAGAATCCCAAGTGCATCCGCAAGTACAAGTGCATTACAAAGTGCATTACAAAGCATCTAAGACTACAACTAGCTAGAGTCCCTGGAGCATCCATCCATGTGCCATGCTGCTTTATCAAAATCTGCATAATGAGAAGAAGAAAGAATTTAGCGCTAAGTAATTAGAAGAAGAAGAAGAACAAGAAGAAGAAGAAGAAGAAAAGAACAAGAAGAAGAAGAAGAAGAAGGACACAAGAATAAGAAGAAGAAGAAGAAGAAGAAGAAGAAGAAAAAGATGGAGAAAAAGAAAGAAGAGAAAAAGGAAGAATAAGAAGATTTGTTTCTTCTTAATCTATCTTTTTCTCCTCTTTCTTCTTCTCTTATTTCTTCATCTCTTCTTTGTTCTTCTCTTCTGTTCTTCTCTTATGGTTTCTTTTGAAAATTTCTAAAGTAATTATGTCATTTTTGAGCTCTAATATCAACTAATTATGCTATTTTTGCCTAACTAGAATTTACTAAGCTAACTACAGCATGGCATAGTCTAAGTTGAGCTAAGCATGTCATTTTTGAGCTCTAATATCAACTAATTATGCTATTTTTGGTGTTATCAAGTAATTATGTCATGTTTTTACCAAATAAGCAAAGTCTATGTCATTTTGTAGGTAAGTAAGCTAATTATGTAAATTTTTTATCTAATTAAGCTAATTATGCAATTTTTTTCCTAACTAGAATTTACTAAGCTAACTAAAGCATGACATAGTCTAAGTTGAGCTAAGCAATAAGAATAAGAAGGAGAGGAATAACTTACCAAATGCCAAGTCACGGAGGAGAAGCACCATCTCGGTTGGTCGCCGGGTTGGTAGGGCTCTGACCGGGAGAGGGATTGTGGGATGCGACTCTAGAATGATGCTGCAACAAGGCAAGAGTTGAAATATGTGGTTAGCATGGCAACATACAACGATATAAGTCCGTGGAAGGTTGGTCATTGAAAGGGAACTCACCGTTCCCACCGGAGAAGGCATCGACGGAGGGGGTGGCAAACCTTGCTTCTCACACATAGCCTGCAAATTAGTTTTCGAGAAGTCAAAGAAATAGTCTTGTTGCTTCTCACACATAGCCTTGCTTCTCACACAACTGACTTACCGCAACGAAGTCGTGCATAGCCTTCGCATGGGCATTATTGCGTGCCCTCTCCTCCTCCAGCAGCCTCTGGGTATTCCGGTCCCTCTCCTCCAACAAGAGTCTGGTGGCCTCCCTCTCTTTCTCAAGTGCGGCCTGCAACCACTTCTCATCATCATCCATCCAAGGTCAACTGGCCTCGCGCGCTGCCGTATTATAGGAGCCGAGCTAGTTTGCCTCGCCTTGATCTGAGAGAGAGACTCAGTGATAGGGACGAAGCCATCACACATGGCCAGCGTGCCATGACTCTTATCGCCACCAGAGATCATTAACGCCTCCCCATCCATAGGATTCAGGCTCGGGTCAAAGTCAGGGCCGCGCAGTTGTTTCACAACCTGAGAATAAGACGTCATCTTGTTGTAGGCAGACAAGCTTGTGTACGACGATGACCCGTCCGCCTCAGAATATGGTGTCGCCGTCTTGTACGAGCCCTTATGGGCCATGCCAAACGCGGCGTATCCCTGAGGCTCGCGCTGGTTATGGTGTTTGGCCTACAAGAAAAGGCAAAGAGTTAGTACAACAAAAATAATGCACAAATGAATTAATGATGAAAGAAAACAAGGCACACATACCCATTTTTTGGCGTATTGCTTGATGTTGGCATTTCCTTTGTGGTGTGGCACACCAACCAATTGGGCACGACGCTCCTTGGCCACATTGTGGGTGGTCAACCAAGCCTCTGTGCACCACTTGTCCACTATCATCTCCCAGCAATCCATCTTATCCGCCAACCATCTCGGGGGCACCTATGAATGAAACTAAGTATTGTAACTAGCCCTAACATAACTAATAAAGAATGTAACTAAGGAATCTACGTACCTCCATGTACTCGGTCTTATCAGGGAAAAGCTTTCGACATTCAGCCTTCGTCTTCGGCTCGTTTTGCTTGGCGTACCAATCTTGAACGTCCTGAACACGCATCTCATGCCTTGTGTTATTCAATAATCTCTTGCACTCTTTCTCGAGATTCTTCTTGGCCGCCTCCTCCGTCCCCTCCTCGACCCTATGGTAACTCTGCAATTATGCCATATATATGCATAGATGAATAGGAAATAACAAGATATAACATTGGATATTGTATACTTATTATTGGGTAAAATAATAGTTACCCAAAAATCAGCCAACACCTTGTCGGCCACGCTCGCGCAAACAACACCGTTCATGTGAGTGTTTTCCGGGAGCAGCGCGGCTTGCTAGTGCTCCCACTTGAGTCCTGGCTCGGGAACCATACCCTCCCCGGGCAACTGCACTAGCCCGGGAAAGTGCTCCCTAAGCAATGCACCAAGGAGGCAGTTTGGATTCCGGGTATTCTCCGGGTAATTCCACCCCCTGCATAATGAGAAGGCAAAGACATTAGCTACTTGGTGGAAAATAATGATATAAGGTACACAATAGACATCAACTTACTTCTCGCCATCTGGCGAAATCAATGCCCTGTGCTGCAACTCTAATCGGTCTGGAACTCGTGTCATACCACATTGGTAGACCGACTTGCTGGCAGACGGGCCCTCATCCTCCGCCTCAGCCCTCTCCTCCTCCGCCTCAGCCCCCTCATCCTCCACCTCAACCTCAGCCTCCGCATCCGCCCCAGCCCCCTCATCGTCCTGCCCCCAACTCCCCCACTTATCGTGTGAGGGTGTCGGCTCCTGGACGGGAGGATCCTGCATCGGTGTCCGCTCCTGGACGGGAGGATCCCGCACCGGTGACACCCTTGTCTGCAGGGGTGAAGTGGCTGAGACTGAAGTAGCTGAGGGTGGTGGCGACTGGCTCCTATTAGGCAGCCTCCCTTTCCCGCGACCACGTCCTCTGCCTCTCTTCTTTCCTCCGCCTCTCCCACGGGGCTCCTCGGCAAAGCTCTGCAACAACTGTCTCCGTAGTTGGCCAGGTGCTATCCTCAACTTATCCCCGCCTGCCATGTCTCACCACCTGCAACAATACATAGTTAAATACTTAGTACAAATTCAAAGACAATAATTAAATGAACAATAATAAATACATGAATAATTAAACAATTAATTAAATAATTAAACAAAAATGTTTGGATGCATACAAAGTACTAATAGTCGGGATCATCTGTCTCTTCTCCAAGGTCAACTGAAGCATAATCATCATCAGTATCATACGTGTCGTCATGAATGACATCGTCATCGGGTTCAGGGACATCATGTGGAAGGCCTTTTTGTAACCGATCAAGCATTGTTAGCTCATCCGGATTGGTAACCTCTTCTACTTCCACTTCTTCCTCATCATCACGTGATTCTTGTTCCTCCATGTTCAGGGTGGACGTAGAGCAGTTCCGGAGACGACGTCTCACACCACGTGATTCTTGGAAGAATTCTCCATCATATGTTATTGGGTCAATTTGAGGTTCATAATCCTCTTCGTTTGGTGGAGGTGGTCTAAGATGGGGCGGCACATCATACACGACATACCAACCTTCCAGGTTCTTAACACTTTGACGACTGTATGGCAGATAGAAAACTTGGGTGGCCTGTTG
The DNA here is from genome assembly GCA_950022295.1 of Bromus sterilis. Classification (NCBI taxonomy): domain Eukaryota; kingdom Viridiplantae; phylum Streptophyta; class Magnoliopsida; order Poales; family Poaceae; genus Bromus; species Bromus sterilis. The sequence goes on from OX465598.1 coordinate 102,735,863, forward strand.
AGCCACAATAAAGACATCATCACCGCTTAACTTCCTGTCTTGTCGGATTTCGACTAGCCCAACATGTTCATGAGCCCGTCTTGTCTTAGTAGGATCGAACCAATGACATTTGAACACGACAACATTTGGAGGATTTTCACCATAATAATGAAGTTCGTAAACTTCTTCAAGTCTTCCATAATACTCGACACCTCCCTCGCCTATAGCAGAGACACCGGAATTGGTTGTTTTTCGACCGGGCATTGAAAGCTCTTTGCTAGCAGTACGAAAGCGATACCCGTTGATGTCCTACTTCTGAAATGTCCGGACCTTAAAGTCAAAACCATTTGCTATTTGTCTCAATTCATCGTCGACTTGCTCATCTGAATTAGCTATTTTTTTGAACCAAGAGATGAAACCGGGATAGGCGCCTCCTGTCTTTTCAAGAAGTTCATACTCGAGAATGGATTCTTTTTGATTGCAACACCATTCGAGAACTGTTCGACGTATAGACTGTATCAATTAATAACAGTTGTTAGACACAAAACTTGTTAAAAAGTTGCGAAACAATGTATCGAGGACTTACTCGATGTACGGCCGAACTTCTGTTAAGTTGTTCAATATATACATCGTTAGTGTGCGCCACTCCTCGACGCCCAGCAACTTTGATTTTCCCACACCAGAAGGAGCGAGCTTCCCTTTGAAGAGGCTGAGTTTGGATTCACGTCGTTTGGGGTCGCCCACATTGTACCGAGGCTTTGGATTATGCAAGCTATGCAAAGTGGCATCATAGTGTGCTGTTACGAAGTTTGCCGCCTCCTCGGTAATGAACGCCTCGGCCATCGATGCTTCAATTCTACGTTTATTTTTACATTTTTCTCTAAGTGTCTTCTGCATTCTTTCAGTTGCATAGCACCAACGATTTTGCACAGGGCCACCCAATCTTGCCTCGGTCGGGAGATGCAAAATCATATGTTGCATCGGATTAAAGAAGCCCGGTGGAAAAATCTTCTCTAACTTGCAGAGCAACTCAGGCGCCAACTCTTCCATGTCATCTATCACGACACGCGACAACTCTTTAGTACAAAGAACACGGAAGAAATAACTTAACTCTGCCAATACTAGCCATTCAGACTCTAGGATATAGCCGCGCAACATCACTGGCATTATCCGCTCAAGCCATATGTGCCAATCATGACTCTTGAGCCCAAAAATTTTCATTTTTTCAATGCTCGCTCCCCTCGCTAGATTCGCAGCATACCCATCAGGGAACAACAACTTTTGTTGCACCCACAAGAGGATTTCCCTTATTTCTCCCTTCTCGAGATTGTACCAGGCAGGTGGCTTGGACCAATTTTTTCTTCCTTTAGGTTGTCGCATGTTTAGTGATGGCCTATCACAAAGAGTCTCCTGGTCAACTCTAGCCTTTGTATTATCTTTGCCCTTATCAGTGCCGAAAAATGTGCCAAGAAGGGCCTCGGCGATATTCTTTTCAGTGTGCATCATGTCAATGTTGTGTGGTAGTAAGAGGTCTTCAAAGTAGGGGAGATCCCAGATGCATGGCTTGTGGGTCCAGGCGTGTTCCTCATTATAACCCAAGAAATACCCTGGACGGTTTGGATCAGGCTCCATAGATTTTACCTGTTCATGAATTTGTGTGCCCGTCAACGCAGGTGTTGCCGAGTGTTTGACAACTTTACCTTTCATGAAATTCTTCTTGTCTTTTCTGAATGGATGGTCCATAGGCAAGAACTGTCTATGCAAGTCAAAGCAGGAATACTTTCCACCCGCTGGCAACCAATGAAACTTAAGAGTTGCTTTGCATTGTGGGCATGGGAACCTTCCATGCACACACCAGGCAACGAAAAGCGCAAATGCCGGCAGATCATGCAACGAGTATTGGTACCAAACATACATTTGAAAGTTCTCTTTCTTAGCTGCGTCGTATGTGTTGACCCCATTCAGCCAAGCTTCTTTCAAGTCATCCATCAGCGGTTGCATGTACACACTCATATTCTTCCCCGGATAGTTTGGCCCTGGAACTATCAACATCAGAAATATGTGCTTTCTTTGCATAATGGACGATGGTGGAAGATTGAGGGGAATAACAAACACAGACCAGCAACTATATTGGGTAGCCGTCATACCAAAAGGATTGAACCCATCGAGACCGATGGCGACTCGGCAATTCCTTGGCTCTTTAGCTTTTTACGTATGTTTAGCATCAAATGCCTTCCATGCGTCACCATCCGAAGGGTGTACCAACATCGGATCTCCGTTTTCATCTAATTCTTTCCTAATTCCATGTTTGTGCCATGTCATCTGTTTTGCTGTTTCTTCGAGCATGTAAAGTCGTTGAAGTCTTGGTAGGATCGGCAGATACCGTAGAACACTCACAGGGATTTTTCTCTGCTTCTTCTCACCTTCACCGTTTTCTACCTCAACATATCTGGAGGACTTGCAAAATGGACAATATGTTTCGTCCACATACTCTTTCCTAAATAAGGCACATCCTTTCTCACAAGCATGTATCTGCTCATACGGCATCTTGAGTGCACTAAGGATTTTGTCTGACTCATATAGGTTTGAAGGCATAATATGAACTTCGGGTAGAAACCGCCCAAATAGGGTCATCATTGAGTTAAACAGGTCTCTTCCAATGTTGAATTGGGCTTTCAGAGCCATTACTTGTGCGATGGCATCTAGCTGAGAAATCTTAGTGTGCTCGTGAATAGGACGTTTTGAAGACTCCAACATGGCATAGAAGGCCTTTGCGGATTCCTCCATCTCTTCGTCCTTGTTCCGAGCATCATCAAAATCATTGACCATGTCTTCAATCCCTGTACCATAATCGTCGGCGCGCCGACGCAAAACTTCGTCTCTATTACGTTGGGCCGACTCACCATGAAATGTCCACAAGGTATAGCCGGGAGTAAAACCACGCATCTGCAGGTGTTTACCCATTACATCTTTTGTCTGTCGCGAATAATTCTTGCACTTAGTGCAGGGGCACCATGTTTTTGGCTGGCCTTTAGAAAATGTCGTTTGCAGGAATTCATAGGTTTTGCTCAACCATTCATCGGTCATGTCTTTCTGACTAGGGTGACCGGAGTACATCCATTCACGATCAGTCATTCTGTCAAGCTAGCTATATAGTATCCACATATGAACAATATAAATTATCAGTTCATCAAGTATGTCAAATTAATTATGGTCATTTTTTAATCATGGTTAAAACATTGGGATGCACAGCATGCACACCTACCAGCTACTAGGTAAAGATGGGTCCTAATCCCACCTGAGTATGTGTAGATTGGGTCATTTTCCCATGCTCTGCTCCCAATCCAACGCAAAATTTCGGCAGCACCTCCCCGCTGTTCTCCTAATACACGTCTCGGAAACTAACCGAGAGGATGTGTACTCGGAGAACAACAAGGAGGCGCTGTCGAAACTCTGCATTGGATCCGGAACAAAGCATGGGAAAATGACCCAATCTACACATACCCGGGCTGTCCATGGATAACGTTGGACAATTCGAAAGAATCACCGTTATAAATATGCAAATGCATGCATAGTTATAACCGTAACCCTTTCGAACGGGAGACGCATATTGGTTACGCGAAGACTTTGCATTTCAATACTAAAACTACCTATCTAGATAGTGTCATCGGCATGAAGGCCAAAACAGAGCAATATAAAGGTGGAGAAGGAAGGGTTAACAAATACGCACTCGCGATAACTAATCTAACTAATACCAACATCTAGATAGTGTCATCGGCACGAAGGCCAAAACTGCGCATTTAAATGCAATCAATCAAAACAAATACGCACTCGCGATAACTAATCTAACTAATACCAACATCTAATTGACAACTACAATATTAAAAGTATAAAGCTAATTAATATCACTACTATAAAGCTAATAGTTCTTATTCTTCACATCTCTTCTTCTTTTTCTTTACTCTTCTCTTCTTCTATTTCTATTCTTCTTCTTATTTTCTTCTTTTCTTCATTATTCTCTCCTTCTTCCTCTTTTTCCTTTTCTTCTTATTCTCTTAATCTCCTTCTTCTTCCTTTTCCTTTTCTTCTTTTTCTTTTCATCTCCTTCTCCTCATTCTTCAATTATTATTCTTCTCTCCATCTCTTCATTCTTCCTCTTTTTCCTTTTCTTCTTATTCTCTTAATCTGCTTCTCCTTCTTCTTCCTTTTGCTTTTCTTCTTTTTCTCTTCATATCCTTCTCCTCATTCTTTTTTTCTCTCAATCTCTTTCTCCTCTCTTTCTCTTCCTACTTCTACTAACTAAGTACTAGCGTTCTTATTGTCTAAATACTAACTAATAATTCCTATTGTCTAAATACTAACTACTAACTAATTCATATATTCTTAATTACTAACTAAATCTTCTATCTACTTCTAAAAGATATAACTAATATACTAACTACTAACTAATTCATATAACAAATTAACTACTAATTGCTAACTAAATCTTCTATCTACTTCTAAAAGATATAACTAATATAATAAAAATCAACTAAAAAAGGAAAACTAATAAAAACAGAAGATAGTTCAACTAATAATACAAAAGAAAATAAAAATAAAAGGAGGAGGTGGCTCACCTGGCGGCAGCAAGCTAGGGCGGGCTCCGGCGGGGGAGTGGCGGCGGAGGGGGGCGGCCGGGGGCGGGGTGGGCTCTAGCGGGGGAGGGGGGCGGCCGGGGGGGGGGGGGCGGGGGTGGGCTCCGGCGGGGGAGGGGGCGGGGGCAGGGGCGGGCTCCGGCGGGGGTGGGCTCCGGCGGGGGCGGTCTCCGGCGAGGGCGGCGGCGGCGGTGTCGACGAGGAGGCGGCGGCGGCTGGGGCTCGGGCGGGGTGGGGTTGGCGGGTGGGGTGGGCGCGTGATAGAGAGAGAGGGCTGGGGGCCGGGGGTTATCTACTCAGGTCTTTGCTATCCTTTGCCGTCAGCTAGCTGACGGCAAAGCCTGGGGAGGTTAGGCAGAGGTAGTAGGGGGGGCTGAGAAGCTGCCTACGCCGTCAGGCTACCTATGCCGTCAGCCTTAGTCTTCTATGCCGTCAGCCAGCGGACGGCATAGAACAGGCTGACGGCAAAGATCCTTTGTCGTCAGCCTGTTCTACGCCGTCAGTTTTTCACCTGGCTGAGGGCATAGAGCCTATGCCGTCAGCCCCGTGAAAAAGATGACGGCAAAGCCAGAAACTGACGGCAAACTCTATTTTTCCAGTAGTGAACACTAGCTACTAGTCAGAATAAGTGGGTGATGTCGCCATACAACATTTCCAATAGAAATGAAACTATTTTCGTTCATAAGTGGAAGACTATGATGGAAATTTGTTCACGCATGAAAATGGCAGACAACGTTTCGCTCTTCATGTACGAAGGCACTGAAGGGATTTTCCTATTCATTCGTTGAAGAGGTTTTGTGATGAATATCGTGAGCTATGCTTTCCTCAAAGACTTATGGGTGATTATAGTATGTGTAGCGTTCTATGTTCTGTCAATGCACCTCAAGAACATGTGTATGTAATTGTTGTTGAGTAATGCTTTTTAATTCATTTAATGAATTGCTTTTAGAAAAAAATGACTTTGAAGTTGAACATTAAGCATTCACAGTAACATACTGAAATTTCAAACATTTCTGACTTCATTTGGCAATTTTAATGCATAAAACGAATTATTTTTTAGCATAATGGCCTTGGATTTGAAAATCAGTTCAAATGACCTCTAAAAAGGACGAGACATGGCATGTTCTCATCATTTCACCAACATGGTCAGTGGTAAAAGTTTCAGTGGATTACTAGACAAATTAGATATACTTCGTGCACAAACTGGACAACTCCTTTCGAAGTATCGGGGTTTCGATCAGAAAAAATCACACCACAAAGGTATGAACATCACATTATTCTTAAATCTTTTAAACCCCAAACTTTTTATATGATCAACATTAAGCATTCACACTAACATACTAAAATTTCAAATGTTTCTGACTTCATTTGGCAATTTTAATGCATAATTTTTTTATTTTTGAGCATAATGGCCTTGGAATTGAAAATCAGTTCAAATGGCCTCTAAAAAGGACGAGACATGGCATGCTGTCATAATTTCACCAACATGGTCCATGGTAAAAGTTTCAATGGATTACTAGACAAGTTAGATATACTTCGTGCACAAACTAGACCAATCCTTTCGAAGTATCGGAGTTTCGATCAGAAACAATCACATCACATTATTCTTACATCTTTTACACCCGAGACTTTTTATATGATCAACATTAAGCATTCACACTAACATACTGAAATTTCAAATGTTTCTGACTTCATTTGGCAATTTTAATGCATAAAATGAATTATTTTTTAGCATAATGTCCTTGGAATTAAAAATGAATTCAAATGGCCTCTAAAAACGATGAGACTTGGCATGCTGTCATCATTTCACCAACATGGTATGTGGTAAAAGTTTCAGTGGATTACTAGACAAAAGATATACTTCTTGCACAAACTGGACCATTCCTTTCGAAGTATCGGGGTTTCGATCAGAAACAATCACATCACAGAGGCATCACATTATTCTTAAATATTTTAAACCACAAACTTTTTATATGATCAATATTAAGCATTCACATTAACATATTGAAAATTCAAACATTTATGACTTCATTCGGAAATTTTAATGCATAAAACGAATTATTTTTTAGCATAATGGCCTTGGATATGAAAATGAATTCAAATGTCCTATAAAAAGGACGCGACATGGCATGTTGTCATCATTTCACCAACATGGTACATGGTAAAAGTTTCAGTGGATTACTAGACAAATTAGATATACTTCATGCACAAACTGGACCATTCCTTTCGAAGTATCGGGGTTTCGATCGGAAACAATCACATCACAAAGGAATCACGTTATTTTTAAATCTTTTAAAACCCAAACTTTTTATATGATCAACATTAAGCATTCACACTAACATATTGAAATTTCAAACGTATGTGACTACATTTGGCAATTTTAATGCATAAAATGAATTATTTTTTAACATAATGGCCTTGGAATATCTCGTAACCCTATCGTACGACGGTGGCCGTTGGATGTAACCTTAGCGTCGAAAGATAGTCATTGGATCTTACTACGATCCTTGAGAAGTAGGTTATGCGACCTGATTGGTAGGATATTTGTTCGGGTATATTACACACAGACTATAATGCAGAAACGTTTGTGATATCACTTATCCCGCGTGCATGCCCCCATAGATCGCCACCTACCGAAAAATCTCTCCGGCCGCATCATCTCACTCGGGTAAATAAATTCCCGTTTGCAATAAGAATTCATTTTTATTTTCGTCTGCTAGATAACTTCGCCCACCAGCCCCCCTCCCCACCTACCCAAACATCTCGCCAGCCGCATGAATATCTAAGTTGCCCCTCCTTCCATCCACCACCGAAAGCCGCATTCCCCCCTTCTTTTTCAAACCCTCCCTTGCTCCTCCTAGCGTTGCGACCTATACGGCGCAGGCAACTCCAGCGAAGTGCTACACGGAGCAGTCCCATTCCGTTTACCGCGCGCGGAAGCCTACACGGCGCACACCTACTACGTATACCGCAGCGTGGCGGCCTACAATTTGTATGCCGACTGCCCTCCTCCCTGCTACCCCCGCCTCTTCGATCCACCGTTCACCCTGTTCCGGTAAGATCCCGACCGCCCGCCCAATGCTCATGCTCTTACTCCTCCATCGATCATGTATGCTCGACTACCAAATCATGTTTAGTTAGATATGTCGTAGAGTTAATTTATCTCTAGTTCACCTTTTCCACATGGGATGCTCATGCCCTGCATCTTCCATAATTTTTGTTTATATCGCATTTGTAAATTCTTTTTTGGTTGGATTGCATCTATGATTTCAATCAATTGAACTTGTACAGTATAAAATGTATTTTTTTTGCGGGTTGGTTGTATTGCTTAGTTTCTATATGAGCGAACATGTCATCATTGATCGCCTCTGCATTTATGTCTTGCTTCTCTTAAGGGGCAAGCGAGATGCCACTCTGCTATGTTTAGACTATGAGCATTGTAATCTTGAAGTAATTTCCAGTTTCATATTATTCATTCTTATCTCTTTGCGTTCTTTGTCATGAGCTTGAATGTTAGCTTTCTGCATTATATTAGTGGCTCTGTTCTAATGCTCGTTAGATCCAATCATAGCTACTTAGCTGGACTTTCCATGTCTTAAATGTGTTCGCTTGTATGGTTTATTTTGTATGAAGGAACTTCTTATCATTGATTTCCCCCAATTCATACATTTCTTAACCATTTTAAACTTAATCAAATTGCAGGTTAGCAATGGTTGACTATGAGATTTACAACTGAGGTATGCACTTGGTCTAAAGGACTTATACTCATTAATATACAATCGAAGGAAAAATGACAGTGTTTGGGGTCTATGTTGGGGTTTCAAGAGGAAAACACAATTTTTTTTCCTAACTAGCGTTTCCATAACCCAAGATCTAGCTAGCCGTATTCCCATAACGGAAAGGAGTGCGGAATAACATACCTCGGGGTGTAGTCCATTGCGCGGGAAACGTTCCCGCAAACGTGGTTGGTGTAGTTGAACAACTTTCACAGCCCCCTGGCTGTGTTAGCACCCGGATGGGTGTAGTGCCACACGTGTAGAACCTTGTAGTACTCGCACACGTACGAGACTCGATGACGACCTCCGATCTCCGATCCAGCGAAGGTGGCGGAAGTAGACCTCCGGTGCCAGAGTTTCGGCAGCACGACGGCCTCCGTGTAGCAGAGATGTCTCAATCCCACTATAGGCCCGAAACAAGGGGGGCCCACCATGGAAAAGACGAGGAAGGGGAGAAGACCGGAGAAAACTGATCTCAATTCGGAGTAATATTTATTTTCTCACGAATTTCTGTGTATTAAATATGTGCACCCTGCACATCTATATATAGGCAGAGGGGAGGGAGTCAACCCCTCTCCCCTAGAAAGGTGGGACTAAAGTCCCTTGAAAGAGGGAAGTGGTCGGCCAAGGGACGAGGGGGGCGCACCCCTCATGGGCCCTAGGGCCCATGGCGCCTCCCTCTCTCTTTCTTTTTCTTTTTCCCTTTATTTCCCCTAATGGGCCTCTTTCATAAATAAGGCCCATAGCACCTTTTAATTATAAATAGAATGTTTTAATTATTAATTAAATTAATTAATAACTAAAACATATTATTCCTTCTCCCGGTGCTCCGGAACACCTTCCGGCTCACTCCGAAACTCCTTCGGGTCAACACGGAACTTTTCCGGTGCTGCTTCCTTTATTCTCCAGTAACTCCGATAGTTCCGAAAAGCTCTCCGATTTCGTCGAGCCCTAAGTGTGTTACCCTACGGTCCGAGAACACTCCAGTCATGACCGAGATGAGGCTACTGTCAATGATCATCAGTGGGACCTGGATGCCCATAATGACCCCTATGCATTCCGGATATCAATACCGATTGGACCTTACGTCGTATAGCTTTCCCTTTGTCAGCGATACTGGATTGTTTAGGAGATTCGATCAATGACATCCTATGTCTGGTTCAACCCCGTTATGACAAATCCTTATTCGCTCGTTCCCGTGATATTCATCCCCGTGACCTAGTCACACGCTGCGTAACTTTATGGATGGAATCTCACCGAGTGGGCCCCGAGTATCTATCCATTACATGGATTGACAAATCCCGCTCTTGTAACAATACTCCTCAACATATGTCCACGGAATACCCAAGATACAACCGTTATGATCCGCATATTTCAGTCAGGTGGTGGGATGTAAGTCAAAGCATCCGGGAAGATAGCAATTATGCACTTACTCACGGTCAAAGGAACGGTCTACTACATTCTGTAATTACAACACTGAACCTTCATAAGTTTGATCATGTTGTAATGTTTACTTTGGGTAATTTCTGGTTATATGCATACTGTTAAGCATCATGTCTACTTCCATTATATGTATTGCATTGTCATGTTTACATTTCTGGTCATAGTTTTGTTTAGCTCCAAAGTTGCTATGCCACTGTTTTTGATAGCCACCTCTGTTTTTCTCTAAGTCTGTAACTTTCCGATGCCATGTTGCATGCTTAATATGTTTTGATTTGTTATGCCTATGACCATGATTCTTGTTTGTACCTGATCATCATAGTGCCTACTCCATGCTATTATATTGCTATGTCATGTTGATGCACTTTTGCATATGGCTTTACCCCTGTTTATACAACATGAAAATAACAGTTTCGGCCCTGTTTTCCTGATTTTCACTAAGTCCTTGACCACTGTGATTCCATTATCGCGACATTGCTTGTGATATTTGGATTTTCATCCGTTATATAATTTCTAGCCTCAAGAACCTACTTCTTGTCTAGAAGATTATTCCAACCTTTACTTTAGTTCATTAAACGTATCTTAATCTAATCTTATAGATTTTAACGTGTAACGTGTTAGTACTTCACATAAAAGAAGATTCTTGTAATCTTGCGTTTTATTTGCCTTATGCCCTATATATATATCATAATGCACATGTGTATATAAGACAATTCTCTATATACATAATCAATGCATGTCCATATATATATATACATATGAGATCATTCTTCACACATATCAATGCATATTTTTTTGAGATAGTGATCATTCTCCCACTCAAATATATCTATCATATACTCATATATTTGTGGTTTAGCTTTCATCAAGTTAACATATTTATTCATATGTCTTACATAAGAATAATTCTCTCAAAGCTCCCACTCAGAAAATGCCCTCTGCATTCTAAGTTTCCGGAAGTCTTAAAAGCTCCCACTCAGTTTCATGAAACTGCAGGCCCACTCAATATTTTGGTCATTCACAAAAAATCACTTGATCAAATCAAGGTTTAGGGTTCCTGTCTTTAGGTACTACAGTCCATCCTTCCAACGAAATAAACCTTCGTCAGGCCCATTGCAATTCTCTTTCAAATCCCAATTTTACTGAAACGCAATTTCAGGCTATGGTCCATTGTAGTGTAAATGAAATATTTTATTGATTAAAGCGTTCCTACGTTTCCGCAGTCAATCACCATTCAACTTTGGTCATAACCATTTTATGAACCAAAATTATGCCTTATACCCATTACATTATTCTCAATAACTTTCCAGTTTGTCGAGAATATGAAATAACCGATTTATTTCACAAAACGTGAGGCATCCTATATGTAACTTAATATTATTTCATTTCTCCAAGTGTTCTAGGCTACCATCATTCCTTTGCATTTCAAGCAATGTTATTCCTTTTGTTTTATTAAGAAGACTCATGATTATTGTTCTGTACAGAACGTATTCATGACAACCTTCTAAATTCAACTAAGGCTTCAACTCATATACCAAGACCAATCGTCTTTGGCATATCCTTCCCTATATAGCGTCATTACAGCGGAACACGCTTCCGTTGCAATACTCTGATATTCTGAAGGCAAGGTCCAATACCTTGGTCAAAGTTTCCATTATCTCCCATTGGATCTGTGTCGAGAGACTTCTTGTCGCACTACCAATCCAGCAACACAAATTTTGCTATTCGGGGACAATATGTAATTTCAATTGCTTGTAGATTTATCACAAAGGAATTCTAACTTTAAGAAACCTTATAACACCATCAATTATGGAGCTATCTTGTCTCATTAGATTCAGGATGGTTTCCTATTCATGAAGTGGGTGTTTTAACTTAATGAATTAAACAACCTTGTTCGTTAATAATTTTAGTGCAAGGGGAAAAACGTTTAGACCATACTACAGTTTAGTATGACTACGAATGGTTTAAGTAGTCTAGCACTTTCAACTTCCATCGTAATTTGTGGTACAATTTCCACTAGTCTCCCATTATGTCAACTTTAATACTTATCACTCAGATCATAGCTTAGCGATTTGTATCCTTATATTCAACTTCACACTGTGATTCCTGAATCTCAGTTTTATGATCTCAATTGAATACAATGTTCAATTAATCATATGAAGTATTTAATGATAACTCATGTGCCCATTTAGTACATCATTTATGTATAATGATTGGCACAAGTTCTATTTGCTAGAACCTTGTCATGGTCATATTTATTGCAGAGGTTCATAGATCGTGTATCTAATCCATCTCATGCAATCTAGCTATTACTTTCATTCGATAATGAATAGACAAGTTAGTAGATCATACATTTAATGAATTCATCAGTTATGAAATCACTTTATGCAATCAAATCTTTGACTTGTTGTATTAAAGACAACTTTATCATTAAACATTGAATATCACTTGATAATAATAGCAGTATTATAAATGCTTTCTATCATAACATAAATCAAGACGTAATCAAAGTATAAGCACGCTTTTATTCATAAAGATGGAACAATAACTTGTCTCATTACATGAATAACTTTGTCTCACGAGATGCAAGACACACAACTAAGTGTTCATACTATAATGATTACATAAGATTTATCTAATACTCTAAGTATCTCCTATGATAGATGTCTCGGCGGAATCCATGCTGGCCATCAACTGACTTGACATCCATTAATCCTTGATTTCACCTCTTCCCGTCCATGCAACAGCAGGTCTTGTTTTCATAAAACAAAATAAGTATTAGATACTCATTAACTGCAAGTGTTGTATAAGGGAACAAACATTTATAAAGTATATCAAGTATATACCTTCTCCATCCACGACTTCTGCATCCTCGGTAGGAGCAATGTCTGCAGCCAAGAGACTAGTCATGAAGTTCTGGAGACTCATATTAGCTCCACTTCCGATATAGCTATGAACATAATCACCATAACTCGGAGGAAGCGAGTGCAATAACATGTTTATTGCAAACTCTTTTGTGGTGGTTTCATTCATTGTCCAATATTCATAGTCCTCCACCAAGGTCAGGTACATCTCATGCATCCTGTCTAAGTGATCATCAAGGCTTGTGTGTTCTTCCATCTTTGTAGATAGATACTTGCTTTCTAACTCAAATCTGGCAACTCTGAACTCACGTATGAACATTGTCTTTATCGTGTCCATCATGTCATATGAGCCAGTGTCCTGAAACTGAATACCCAAATCCTCTGACATGCTGAAAATCATGACATTCCTAACTACGGAGCACTTCTGTCGGCGAGCATAATGATCAAGTATCTCCTGATCGCCAAGATCGTCGTCTGGATGTTCTTCCACATGCATTTCTATTGTGAACAAGATGTTTGCTCTTTTGAGCGAAGTCCTAAGGTGTGAGTACCAGTCAGCAAAGTTTGACCCATCTACTCTAAGTCTTTCACCCTCCATGAAGCAAGATAATTCACCTTGCTCTAGTGCATTCATTTTCTACAAACATAATTGCAAGGAACACAATTAAGACTAGTTCACAACAATGAGTTCATATAATCATATTATAAATGAGCTCGCACTAAAAAAATCATCCCTAAGAAGTTTTAGTGATTACATGATCCAGATTCACTGCCCACCCTCGAATATCACACGGCCGACGGGTCATTTTCAAAGGTAGACAACAACTTGTGCGATCACATTATCTGTATATTGTGACTCATGCTCGATCTTTTGATCTCTAGTATTCCGAGGCCATATCTGCATATGCTAGGCTCGCCAAATTAACCTCCATGTTATATGCTGCTCAGCAAGGCCATATCTGCATATGCTAGGCTTGCCGAACCCAACCCTATGCGAACGCCGTTTAATATGTGTGACACCCGATATGTACAGAATGTCGGCCATATGGGAGATCCTTCAAGGTGGTGCACACTTTTGTAGAATACTTGTGTTTGGCTTTGTTAAGGGATCATCTTATCGCATGCTACCGTCGTGTATCCTATACTAGCAGGTTTTAAGATGTCTAAGCTATGGCAACACTAAGTCTACAGTGTCTCCATTTGAGTTTGTTTTTTCATGATGACGTTTACTACTTACTAGTAACATATAGCAAAGCTATCACTACATCACAATCAAACAAACGATAGCCCCCACTTTGCAATACAAAGTTTAGACGATCCAGTTGTATATTGCAAGTTTTACGTGCCTGCTAGGGCTTTCATAGTTAAACAGGTTTTTAACCTACGAGTCAACCACAACGTCAACCATACGATTGTCTCTATTACACCCCACACGGGGCCCTCGGTTGCAAATTCCACATCCGCTAAAGTAGAGAGACAGACACCCCCAGAGCCACTTTATACGGTACAAGCCGAATGTCAAGCGTGGAACCAGTCTCGCGTAAGAGTACGCGTAAGGTCGGTCAGGGGCCGCTTCATCAAACGATGCCACAGATGTGAACAAGTACACGTGGGAGGGTAACAATCATACAATCAAAGCCCACATCCCCGATGTGTTCTATTCGTACAGTAATACTAAGCACAGACCTATCTCTGATACCACTGTTGGGGTTCGCAGCAGAAAACACAAATTTTTCCTAACTAGCGTTTCCCATAACCCAAGATCTAGCTAGCTATATTACCATAATGGAAAGGAGTACGGAATAACATACCTCGGGGTGTAGTCCGTTCGCGGGAAACGTTCCCGCAAACGTGGTTGGTGTAGTCGAACAAGTTTCACAGCCCCATGGCTGTGTTAGCACCCGGATGGGTGTAGCGCCACACGGTTAGCACCTCGTAGTACTCACACACGTACGAGACTCAATGACGACCTCCGATCTCCGATCCAGCGATCTCCGATCTCCAGAACCAGAGTTTCGGCAGCACGACGGCCTCCGTGTAGCAGAGATGCCTCAATCCCACTATAGGCCCCAAACAAGGGGGGCCCACCGTGGAAGAGACGAGGAAGGGGAGAAGACCGGAGAAAACCGATCTCAATTTGGAGTAATATTTATTTTCTCACGAATTTATGTGTATTAAATATGTGCAGCCTACCCATCTATATATAGGTAGAGGGGAGGGAGTCCACCTCTCTCCCCTAGCAAGGTGGGACTAAAGTCCCTTGCTAGGGGGAGGTGGACGGACAAGGGAGGAGGGGGCGCACCCCTCATGGGCCCTAGGGCCCATGGCGCCTCCCTCTCTCTCTCTCTTTTTCCTTTTCCCTTTATTTCCCCTAATGGGCCTCTTTCATAAATAAGGCCCATAGCACTTTTTAATTATAAATAAAATGTTTTTAATTATTAATTCAATTAATTAATAACTTAAACATATTATTCCTTCTCCCGGTGCTCCGGCTCACTCCGAAACTCCTTCGGGTCAACACGGAACTTTTTCGGTGCTTCTTCCTTTATTCTTCGGTAACTACGATAGTTCCGGAAAGGTCTCCGATTTCATCGATCCCTTAAGTGGGTTACCCTACGGTCCGAGAACACCCCAATCATGACCGATATGAGGCTACGTTCAATGATCATCAGCGGGACCTGGATGCCCATAATGACCCCTGTGCATTCCGGATATCAATACCGATTGGACCTTACGTCGTATATGTCGGGACCCGGGGTTAGCGTATGCAAGTCCCGCTACGACATAGTCATATGGAGAGCCGAGAACCGTACCCACTTTTCTAAGCAGACAAGGCCAAGCACAGAACGTTCTCGGAAAGCATCGTACGTGAGGGGCATCCCATCCAGGCCGGATGATCAACTGAGATGGGTCCTCATCGTCCGCACACAAGTCTAAATGATATGGGTGATGAACTCCCATATTCACAGACAAGTCGCCTCAACCATACTATCGACTACCTCATAACTCTTATATAGACTTACTCTAGCCCGATCACTTAGTCGGGGTCTAGGGCCGGCTCGATCATACATCAAAGTGTGCACGAGACAGAGTCTCGAACAATCGCATCGCGATGCCCCAAGCTGCGCACATCTAAGGGCCACTTGGTGTATAAAAGACCGCCAGCCAGATCACAACTAAGGTCTCGAAAACCCATACAAAGACATGCATGTTATAAACATACACGCAACACACATGCCTTGTATGAACAACAGGTATCATTGCAATTCTCTACAAAGTATAGATTTTTATTAATAACTCTTACAGAGTGCACACAGAGATCACAAGCATGTGATCCAACATTACAACAGACAAGCGGAAGCAAAGTAGGTCTGAGTACAGACAAGTTTAACAAATGGCGTAGAGAAGCCTTATCTAAAAAACAAGCCCTCCACGAGGGAACCAGTCGGCAGACTGGGACTACACTAGCTTGGTCTTGGTCTGAGTCTTCATTCTTCGAGCTTCGGTTAGAAGCCACCATCGGGGTCGGTGGGTTCATCTAAAACATAGAATAAGCAAACGTGAGTACAAAGTCGTACTCAGCAAGAATTACGTAGGAGCTATACTACTCATGCACATGTATCAACATAAAGGGAGGTGGGGTTTCACTTGCAGAAGTGCCAGCTTTGACTTGGCTAGTCCTGAACAACGAATACCAGACTTGAGGTAAGAAGCGTACACGAGTCCACTACTTTCTCCAACCAATTACACCACTATGGTTACTTCCTCGACTTCCCCACGAGAAGCACACCATAGCACTCACGCTTATCTTGCGAGTTTTAGAAGTATCCAGTTCAAGTTGTCTAATAATCAAGCTAAGCTTTCCAAGCCGTCCTTACCCGTGGAAGCGGCTATTCGAATAGTTTTGTTAACCCTGCAGGGGTGTACTACTACACACACATGGCCATCAGTTACCGCCTTTGGCCTCGACACCATTCAAGGGGTGTCGGCGAGGATGTTCACCATAACACTTCGCCCACAGCTCTGTTCTAGTCCAGAGAGTCGCCTATCTAAGGGGGATCTGTATGGAAGTCCGGCCGAGGTTCCAGTACAGCCTCAAACGATGTGTGGAGGGTCCCAAGCCAGTCTTGAAAAGCCGTTCATCCACTTCGTAGACCGTGCCACAGCCCTACCAGAACTCCGAACTACTGCGACTCTTGCGGTTCGAACGGGGTGAGGTACTAGGATGAGAGGGGTCAGTGAGCCCAATGTGTGGTTGTACTCTTCTTCTTGGATCACCACACAAGAACTCAAACTTAAGGCGGTGTTCAACGAGACAACCCACTGTGTACTCCTACACAGCCTCTCATCGTTCACCTCGTATTAGGGTAGATTCACCAACACATTTCACTTTCATCAACACCATGTTCCATCATCATCCCGACTCACATCAAAAGCAACCTCATTGTACCACTAAGCATGCAATAAGCAGTAACAGTTGCAGTGGGCACATGATATCAGTCAACTCCTATGTCAGCTAGGATTGTGTTTTGCTTACTACTGTGACAAGATGATAGGTCATGCATCGGATATCGGTTCAACTATACCGGTAGAATCGATACAAGGTGATCTCCTAAACAATGAATAAGAGAGACATGAGAGGGAAGTGGGATTTTATCGACATGATCAATGGGGGTTTGCTTGCCTTGCTGACGAGGTTCAGTCACGGGGTCTTCAACGAAGGGGGTGATCTCGGGTTCCGGGTCCACTTCTATCAGCAACACGACAATCATAGGATCAACATAATGTACAATGCACAATCACATGAATAAGATTGTAACGGTGATGTTCATGGTACTGATCTGTTGAGCATTCCATTTAAAAGGAGTATATTGCATTTGAAATGCAAATTCAAACTCCATTTGATTTATCGATGAATTTCAAATGCATTTGAATGCATGAAAGTTCATTTGAAAAGGTTGATCATTAAGTGATGTGGTAAGTTGAGATAAAGCTTCTGATGTGTGGATGAATCCATCTAATAGAAGTGTGTTGGAAAATCATTTGCAAATTAACTCCAAATTTGAATTTGAAAAGGATCCATATGCATGTTTGCTACAGTTCACCCATTTTAAAATGGTCAAACATGAAAACAAGTTGCATATTCACAATCCTTGTATTTTTCTTATAATTTTATACATATTATTTGTCCAATTTGGAGTTACGATTAAAAAGTTATTGAATTTCAAAGTTTAATCTATTTTCTGGAATTTTCTCTCTTTTCTTTATTTCTTTTAATCTCTGGAAATGATTTATTGCATCATGCTGACGCAGGGCTGATTTCACCAGGGGGCTGACATGTGGGCCATGTCTGTCAGTGACAGTGGGGTTAAACCTGTTTTAATTAGAGTTAACAAAGAGGGTTAAGGGTTGGGGGCCCCACCTGTCATAGGGGATTAGGGGGGTTTAGCTCGGGGGTTAGCTTCTAATGGCGGGGGTCACCGGAGTCTCGCCGGAGACTCGCCGGACTTAGGATTTAGGGCGCGGGGAGGGGTCTGGAGGGCACGGGCTTGCTCCTCGTCGTCTTCCGCATCCAGTGGTGCCACCGGGGGGTCACGAGAGCGCTCCAGTGCACGATGCTGACGACGTGCGCGCCGCGGCTGTCCACTGACGACGACGGCGACGCAAAACAAAGCACGGGGAGGGCAACGAGAAGGGGGAAGCGGCGCAGCTTCTCACCCTGAGCGCGACGGAGAGTTCGAGGAGGCCGGAGGAGTTGCGGCTGCGGCGAATTCGGCGAAGACCTCCACGACGGGCGGCGGCGGCTCGACGAAGGGGACGACGTTGTCATGGCTCCAGGGCTCGATTCCTTCCGCCCGGTGAGGTAGACGAAGCCTGGGGAGCTTCTGGACAAGGAGGTTGCTGCTCTTGAGCTCGCTGGCCGCGCGTGCACACGGCCGTGCTCCGGCGGGGCGCTCGGGTCCGCGGCGATTTGCACCGGAGAGAGAGGAGGAGGTCCAGTGGAAGGAGGAGGAAGGTGCGGGGGTGTTCTGGCGACGCAGAGGCGTGAGGAAGGAGGCCTGGGTGTCCTAGAAGCGGCTCGGCGTCGAGGTGTCGTCGCCGCGGCCTCCTCTGCTCCAGTGAGCTGCTTGGAGGGGCGGGGGAGGAAGACGACAAGGCGTCTGGGGTGGGCTGGGCCGGCTTGGGCCTCGCCTGGTGCGAGAGGTAACCCCCTTTTCCCTCTGTTTTTCTCTTTTCTTTTTATTTTTTCTGTAAATTGATTGACCTAGCTATTTAAAATAGCTAGGCATTTTATTAAATGCCAATATTTTTTTATATGGCCTCATTAAAGCTATAGCTAGCCACTTATAAAATTTGGCACTTTTTAAAATTCAAAACATTTTAATTAAATCAAATAGGGGTTTATTTAATTTCCAAAGCACATTTTGAATTTTTGAATATTCCATGGGCATGGTAAAGAACCCAAACCACTTTTAAAATGATCAACATCATTTATAGGAATTTTCCAAGTACTCAAATGATTTTTGGAAAAAGATTTTTATCTGGCCATTTGATTTAAGTTCTCAGGGCTTTTCTTTTCCCCATTTTTGAATTTTCTTTTGAATTTTTGCATGATGCAAAGGCACAATAAAACCCTTAGCACTTACCTAACTTGGGGTTGTGACAACTCGCCCCCACTCAAACGAATCTCGTCCCGAGATTCAGAAGTCGTCGGAAGGAAGGAGGGATACTCGGCACTGAGTCGGTCTTCTCTTTCCCACGTGGCTTCTTTCTCGGAGTGGTGTGACCATTGCACTTTCAGGAACTTGATCTTCTTTCGGCGAGTAACACGCTCTGCTGAATCAAGAATACGAACAGGGTATTCTCGATAAGAACGGTCATCTTGGAGATCAAGCGTTTCATGGTCGACTTCGCGGATGGGGTCCTTGAAGCAACGCCTGAGTTGTGACACATGGAATACATCATGTACTCGGGATAAGTGCGGGGGTAGTTCAAGTTGGTAGGCAACTTCTCCATGTTTATCAAGAATGCGGAAAGGTTCGATGTAACGTGGGGCCAATTTGCCTTTGATACCGAATCGTTGGGTTCCCTTCAGAGGAGTAACCCTAAGGTAAGCCTTCTCGTCCAGATTGTAGCTCTCTTGCCTATGATGACGATCATAGTAGCTTTTCGGACGAGACTGGGCTGCTTTCAATTGATCACGAACAATGCGAACTTGCTCTTCTGCTTCCTTGATCATATACGGTCCAAAGAGTTGTCTTTCACCGGTTTCTGACCAGTTTAGGGGTATTCGACATCGTTGTCCATATAGGAGTTCAAAAGGAGCCATGTTCAGACTAGATTGAAAACTGTTGTTATAAGCAAATTCGGCGAATGGAAGAGATTTCTCCCAATTCTTTCCGAATGATATAACACAAGCTCTGAGCATGTCTTCAAGAATTTGGTTAACCCTTTCGACTTGACCGCTAGACTGAGGATGGAAAGCTGTACTAAAGGACAGATGAGTTCCCATAGCATTTTGAAAGCTTCCCCAAAATCTAGAGGTGAAAAGGCTACCACGATCAGAATTGATTTCCAAAGGAACACCGTGAAGGGATACAATTTTGGAGACATACAAGTCTGCTAACTGGCTAGCAGTTATAGACTCGCGAACTGGAAGGAAGTGAGCAACTTTGGAAAGCCTATCTATGACAACGAAGATGGCATTGTTTCCTTTCTGGGTTTTTGGAAAGCCGGTGATGAAGTCCATACCGACTTTGTCCCATTTTCACTCGGGAATAGGCAAATGTTGAAGTGTACTAGTAGGTCTTTGGTGTTCTGCCTTAATGCGACGACAAACATCACATTCGGCAACAAATCGAGCAATGTCCCTCTTCATCCTAGTCCACCAAAATCTCTGGCGTAGATCTCGGTACATTTTTGTGCTACCGGGATGAATCGAGAGGGGTGTGTCATGGGCTTCTTTGAGGATGAGTTGCCTTAGTTCCCTATTCTTAGGTACTACCAAACGATTTTCAACGAATACCGTTCCTTTACTATCTGTGGAGAAACATTTAGCAACTCCGCTAGCAATGTTCTCCTTGATCCGGCGAACACCTCGTGCACGCCGTTGGGCAACTATGATTTGATCCTCAAGGGTTGGTTTCGCCACCAAGTTGAAAAGAGATCCACGAGGAACAATCTCGAGATTAAGCTTTCGAAATTCCTCATGAAGAATTGGTTGATACTGTTGTAACATGAGGTTGTTACAATACGACTTACGACTTAGTGCATCAGCCATGACATTGGCTTTGCCTGGGGTGTAAGAAATTCCTACGTCGTAATATTTTATCAACTCAATCCAGCGTCTTTGCATGAGATTAAGATCTGGCTCGGTGAAAATGTATTTGAGGCTTTGGTGGTCGGAATAGATCTCACAACGATTACCAAGGAGGTAATGTCGCCAAGTTGTCAGGGCATGAACTACGGCAGCGAGTTCAAGGTCATGGGTAGGATAGTTCTCTTCATGTGGCCGCAACTGGCGTGAAGCATAAGCTACCACATGTCTATCTTGCATAAGTATGCATCCTAACCCTTGCCGTGAGGCGTCACAAGAGATCTCGAAATCCTTTTTGGTGTCTGGAGGTGCAAGTACGGGTGCAGAAGTCAATCTTCTTTTCAGCTCTTGAAAGCTTTCCTCGCACTTGGGAGTCCATAGGAATTTCTTATCTTTCTTGAGGAGTTCAGTAAGAGGCTTTGCAACTTTAGAAAAGTTCTTGACGAAGCAGCGGCAATAGCTGGCTAGGCCAAGAAAACTCCTAACTTGCTTAACCGATTCAGGTGGAGTCCAGTCAAGGACGGCCTGAACTCTCTCGGGATTCACAGCAATGCCTTTTGCAGAAATCACGTGGCCTAAGTAGGTCACTTCTGGTAGCCAAAATTCACACTTGGAGAATTTAGCATACAGGCGATGCTCTCTAAGTTTCATCAATACCAGCCTTAGGTGTTCGGCATGTTCTTCTTCATTCTTCGAGTAGATGAGAATGTCATTGAGATAAACCACAACAAATTTATCTAAGTACTCCATGAAGATCGAATTCATCATGCGTGAGAAAGTGGCGGGGGCATTGGTTAAACCAAAGGACATGACGGTGTACTCGTAAAGACCATAACGAGTAGTAAAAGCCGTTTTTGGAATGTCCTCGTTTAGGATTTTGATTTGATGATAACCTAATCTCAAATCCATCTTGGAGAAGACAGAGGATCCAGCAAGTTGATCATAAAGATCATTGATCCTGGGCAGTGGGTACTTGTTCTTTATCGTCGCTAGATTTAGCGGGCGATAGTCTACGCACATCCTTTCTGTTCCATCTTTCTTCGTTACGAACAGAACGGGGCAACCCCATGGCGATGATCTAGGGAGGATGAAGCCTTTTTCCAACAAAGCTTCCAGTTGGTTTTTAAGCTCAGCTAACTCACGTGGGGCCATTTTGTATGGGCGTCTGGATATTGGTGCAGTTCCTGGGGCAAGATCTACAATGAACTCTACACATCTGTCGGGTGGCATTCCCGGCAGCTCTTCAGGAAAGACATCCGGGAAGTCACGAACCACCGGAACATCTTCAAGGTCTGGAAGGGGAAGCACATTCAACGAATGCACCTGGGTTCTTGTCCTTGGTGAGGAGTAATCTATTGTCTGGCCTGAAGGATGTGTAAGTCTAACTGACTTGGCTTTACAATCAAGAAAAGCATGTTGTCTTGATAACCAATCCATACCAAGGATGACATCAATGTCTGAAGACTTGAGGGCTATGAGTGAAGCAAGGAATACTAAACCCTCAATTGCAATTTGATTGCCATGGCTTACTCTATTAGTTTGCCATTTGGAACCAGGAGTTTGAATGATCATAGGGGTGAACATTTCTTCAAATGATACATCATGCCGAAGTGCATAACTCTCCGAATTGAATGAGTGAGAAGCTCCTGGGTCGAAAAGAACAGAAGTGGGGACAAAATTGACTGGGAGCGTACCAAGAATGACGTCAGAAGTACCATCAGTTTCCTCAACTGAGATTTGGTTCACACATCCAAGATTTTCTGAGGTGGATGGCTTGGTAGTGGAAACCTTCGGGGGTGGCTTGGCACGAACAGTGGGGTTTCCTTTGGCATGGGGTGGAGCATTTTGGTTGACGGGGCACTCACGAGAGTAGTGACCAGGCTGGCCACATCTGAAGCAGGCTCCAAAGATAGTGCGGGGAGCTGGGTTGTTTGGTGGAGCTGGTGGACGAGGCGGCACAAGTGATGGCCTCCGTGGTTTGTTTTGGTGGATCAAACTGTTAGGAATCCAGATCATGCGCTTCTGAGGGCGTGAACTGGAAGAAGGGGCAAGTTCAAGAGCATGCTTGTGAGACTTCTCAAAAACTTCATTGCCATGCTCAGCTCTGAAGGATCTGTTGACTAAATCCTCAAAGGTGGCAAACTCAAGGAGGTTGAGATCATGACGAAGGATGGGGCTAAGTCCCTTGCGGAACCTTGCCTGCTTTCTGGCATCGGTGGTGATCTCATCTTGGGCATAACGAGCAAGACGGCTGAACTCCCTCACATACTCATGAATGGACATTTCTCCTTGATTCAGATTGCAGAACTCTTCCTTCTTGCGCTCCATCAACTCATCCAGAATGTGGTACCCTCGAAAGGCAACACAGAACTCCTGCCAAGTCACTACGTGACCATCTGGCTGCATTGCAACATGGTTCTCCCACCACTGAAGAGCAGCACCTTCCAAGAAGTATACCGCGAAAATTACTCGGTCATCGGGAGCAACATGTGCAGTGTCAAGCTTACGCTCGATGGAACGGAGCCAATCATCAGCTTCGAGGGGCTCAGAAGAACATCGGAATACCGGTGGCTTGAGGAGGATGAAATCCTGAATGCTCACAACCACATTGTTATGACGTGAGGTATTCTGCTCGATGAGCTCCAGAAGGCGTGTTTGATCACGTCTATTCCGCTCAGCTTCCATCATGATTTCCTCCGCACAAGGCGGGGGTGGAAGTTCATCATCATTTCGATTCCGATCAGGGTCTCGATTCCGAAGAACAGCACTATGAGCTCCACCTGACATCCTGTGTGTTAAAAATCAACAATCAGAACAGGTTGTACGATGGAGGCAAGGATAAAAGGATATGACTTAAGGAGGAAAAGATAATAATGCGAAGGCAATGACTCAAAGAAACACGGAACAAATCCGGCAGCATAACGGCTGCAATTGCAAGAAACAATTTTCTTTCAATGTAGATACAACACTTACATAATATGATGTAAGAAATCAGCATTACAACAATGCTAGGAAACCGGACACAACTTTCCTATGGCTACAAGGAAGCAAACAACGAGATGTTCTAATGAGACAGAGGTGAGCCTAGTCCTATCTTCCCGTAGAATAAGATGAGGGTGACTCAGAACTCAGAACGATGAGGGTAAGGAGTAAAAGAAGCCTTACGTTGTTCCCTTATATACCCAGAGTAACTATATAACTATAGAAGGCTAGACTCGACTTCGGCCAAGGATAATAATCCTACAGTCAGTCCTGCTCTGATACCAAGTCTGTCGGGACCCGGGGTTAGCGTATGCAAGTCCCGCTATGACATAGTCATATGGAGACCCAAGAGTCGTACCCACTTGTCTAAGCAGACAAGGCCAAGCACAGAACGTTCTCGGAAAGCATCGTACGTGAGGGGCTTCCCATCCAGGCCGGATGATCAACTGAGATGGGTCCTCATCGTCC
Source organism: Bromus sterilis (assembly GCA_950022295.1). Taxonomy (NCBI): domain Eukaryota; kingdom Viridiplantae; phylum Streptophyta; class Magnoliopsida; order Poales; family Poaceae; genus Bromus; species Bromus sterilis. Next base: position 102,760,323 of record OX465598.1, read on the forward strand.
GCACACAAGTCTAAATGATATGGGTGATGAACTCCCATATTCACAGAAAAGTCACCTCAACCATACTATCGACTATCTCATAACTCTTACATAGACTTACTCCAGCCCGATCACTTAGTCGGGGTCTAGGGCGGGCTCGATCATACATCAAAGTGTGCACGAGACAGTGTCTCGAACAATCGCATCGCGATGCCCCAAGCTGCGCACATCTAAGGGCCACTTGGTGTATAAAAGACCGCCAGCCAGATCACAACTAAGGTCTCGAAAACCCATACAAAGAGATACATGTTATAAACATACACGCATCACACATGCCTTGTATGAACAGCAGGTATCATTGCAATTATCTACAAAGTATACATTTTTATTGATAACACTTACAGAGTGCACACAGAGATCACAAGCATGTGATCCAACATTACAACAGACAAGCGGAAGCAAAGTAGGTCTGAGTACAGACAAGTTTAAAAAATGGCTTAGAGAAGCCTTATCTAAAAAACAAGCCCTCCACGAGGGAACCAGTCGTCAGACTGGGACTACACTAGCTTGGTCTTGGTCTGAGTCTTCATTCTTCGAGCTTCGGTTAGAAGCCACCATCGGGGTCGGTGGGTTCATCTAAAACATAGAATAAGAAAGCATGAGTACAAAGTCGTACCCAGCAAGATTTACGTAGGAGCTGTACTACTCATGCACATGTATCAAGATAAAGGGAGGTGGGGTTTCACTTGCAGAAGTGCCAGCTTTGACTTGGCTAGTCCTGAACTACGAATACCAGACTTGAGGTAAGAAGCGTACACGAGTCCACTACTTTCTCCAACCAATTACACCACTATGGTTACTTCCTCGACTTCCCCATGAGAAGCACACCATAGCACTCACGCTTATCTTGCGAGTTTTAGAAGTATCCAGTTCAAGTTGTCTAATAATCAAGCTAAGCTTTCCAAGCAGTCCTTAACCGCGGACGCGGCTATTCGAATAGTTTTGTTAACTCTGCAGGGGTGTACTACTACACACACATGACCATCAGTTACCGCCTTTGGCCTCGACACCATTCAAGGGGTGTCGGCGAGGATGTTCACCACAACACTTCGCCCACAGCTCCGTTCTAGTCCAGAGAGTCGCCTATCTGAGGGGGATCCGTATGGAAGTCCGGCCGAGGTTCCAGTACAGCCTCAAACGATGTGTGCAGGGTCCCAAGCCGGTCTTGAAAAGTCGTTCATCCACTTCGCAGACCGTGCCACAGCCCTACCAGAACTCCGAACTACTGCGACTCTTGCGGTTCGAACGGGGTGAGGTACTAGGATGAGAGGGGTCAGTGAGCCCAATGTGTGGTTGTACTCTTCTTCTTGGATCACCACACAAGAACTCGGACTTAAGGCGGTGTTCAACAAGACAACCCACTGTGTACTCCTACACAGCCTCTCATCGTTCACCTCGTATTAGGGTAGATTCACCAACACATTGCACTTTCATTAACACCATGTTCCATCATCATCCCGACTCACATCAAAAGCAACCTCATTGTACCACTAAGCATGCAATAAGAAGTAACAGTTGCAGTGGCCACATGATATCAGTCAACTCCTATGTTAGCTAGGATTGTGGTTTTCTTACTGCTGTGACAAGATGATAGGTCATGCATCGGATATGGGTTTAACTATGCGGTAGAATCAATACAAGGTGATCTCCTAAACAATGCATAAGCGGGACATGAGAGGGAAGTGGGATTTTATCGACATGACCAATGGGGGTTTGCTTGCCTTCCTGACGAGGTTCAGTCACGGGGTCTTCAACAAAGGGGGTGATCTCGGGTTCCGGCTCCACTTCTATCAGCAACACGACAATCATAGGATCAACATAATGTACAATGCACAATCACATGAATAAGATTGTAACGGTGATGTTCATGGTACTGATCTGTTGAGCATTCCATTTAAAAGGAGTATATTGCATTTGAAATGAAAATTCAAACTCCATTTGATTTATCGATGAATTTCAAATGCATTTGAATGCATGAAAGTTCATTTGAAAAGGTTGATCATGAAGTGATGTGGTAAGTTGAGATAAAGCTTCTGATGTGTGGATGAATCCATCTAATAGAAGTGTGTTGCAAAATCATTTGCAAATTCACTCCAAATTTGAATTTGAAAAAGATCCATATGCATGTTTGCTACAGTTCACCCATTTTAAAATGGTCAAACATGAAAACAAATTGCATATTCACAATCCTTGTATTTTTCTGATAAATGTAGACATATTATTTGTCCAATTTGGAGTTAAGATTAAAAAGTTATTGAATTTCAAAGTTTAATCTATTTTCTGGAATTTTCTCTCTTTTCTTTTTTTCTTTTAATCTCTGGAAATGATTTATTGCATCATGCTGACGCAGGGCTGAAGTCACCAGGGGGCTGACATGTGGGCCATGTCTGTCAGTGACAGTGGGGTTAAACCCGTTTTAGTTAGAGTTAACAAAGAGGGTTAAGGGTTGGGGGCCCCACCTGTCATAGGGGATTAGGGGGGTTTAGCTCGGGGGTTAGCTTCTAATGGCGGGGGTCACCGGAGTCTCGCCGGAGACTCGCCGGACTTAGGATTTAGGGCGCGGGGAGGGGTCTGGAGGGCACGGGCTTGCTCCTCGTCGTCTTCCGCATCCATTGGTGCCACCGGGGGGGTCCACGAGAGCGCTCCAGTGCACAGTGACGACGACGTGCGCGCGGCGGCTGTCCACTGACGACGACGGAGAGGCAAAACAAAGCACGGGGAGGGCAACGAGAAGGGGGAAGCGGTGCAGCTGCTCACCCTGAGCGCGACGGAGAGTTCGAGGAGGCCGGAGGAGTTTCGGCTGCGGCGAATTCGGCGAAGACCTCCACGACGGGCGGCGGCGACTCGACGAAGGGGACGGCGTTGTCGTGGCTCAAGGGCTCGATTCCTTCCGCCCGGTGAGGTAGACGAAGCCTGGGGAGCTTCTGGACATGGAGGTTGCTGCTCTTGAGCTCGCTGGCCGCGCGTGCACATGGCCGTGCTCCGGCGGGGCAATCGGGTCCGTGGCGCATTGCACCGGAGAGAGAGGAGGAGGTCCAGTGGAAGGAGGAGAAAGGTGCGGGGGTGTTCTGGCGACGCAGAGGCGTGAGGAAGGAGGCCTGGATGGCCTAGAAGCGGCTCGGTGTCGAGGTGTCGTCGCCGCGGCCTCCTCTGCTCTAGCGAGCTGCTTGGAGGGGCGGGGGAGGAAGACGACAAGGCGTCTGGGGTGGGCTGGGCCGGCTTGGGCCTCGCCTGGTGCGAGAGGTACCCCCTTTTCCCTCTGTTTTTCTCTTTTATTTTTCTATTTTCTGTAAATTGATTGACCTAGCTATTTAAAATAGCTAGGCATTTTATTAAATGCCAATATTTTTTTATATGGCCTCATTAAAGCTATAGCTAGCCACTTATAAAATTTGGCACTTTTTAAAATTCAAAAAATTTTAATTTTAAATCAAATAGGGGTTTATTTAATTTCCAAAGCACATTTTGAATTTTTCAATATTCCATGGGCATGGTAAAGAACCCAAACCACTTTTAACATGATCAACATCATTTATAGGAATTTTCCAAGTACTCAAATGATTTTTGGAAAAAGATTTTTATCTGGCCATTTGATTTAATTTCTCAGGGCTTTTCTTTTCCCCATTTTTGAATTTTCTTTTGAATTTTTTCATGATGCAAAGGCACAATAAAACCCTTAGCACTTACCTAACTTGGGGTTGTGACAGTATAGTATTCCTTTTGTCAGCGATACTGGATTGTTTCCGAGATTCGATCAATGACATCCTATGTCTGGTTCAACCTCGTTATGACAAATCCTTATTCACTCGTTCCCGTGATATTCATCCCCGTGACCTAGTCACACGCTGCACCGCTTTATGGATGGAATCTCACCGAGTGGGCCCCGAGTATCTAACCATTACATGGATTGATAAATCCCGCTCTTGTAACAATACTCCTCAACATATCAACACGGAATACCCAAGATACAACCGTTATGAACCGCATATTTCAGTCAGGTGGTGGGATGTAAGTCAAAGCATCCGGGAAGATAGCAACTATGCACGTACTCACGGTCAAAGGAACGGTCTACTACGTTCTGTAATTACAACACTGAACCTTCATAAGTTTGATCATGCTGTAATGCTTACTTTGGGTAATGTTCATCATGTCACTCATCCAGTGAGGTGACCTCATAGTCAAGAGACTTAATTGTCCATGATCGCGAAACCACGACCATCATGTTGACCATGAACTAGTTATTGAAATAGAGGCTAACTAGGAACACTGGGGGTTTCTATACCACACATGTATCATTGTTTCACTGATACAGTTCTAGCACGGTATGAAACTGGTTATGAACTTGCTTAGATATATTGGAATAATCATATATTATTTGCCTCTAGAGCATATATCCAACAGTCTAACATTTACATCTTGCTTGTAGCTCCTTTTAAAAGTGGTTTAGATCCACTGCTCGACCCATTTTGCATCTGGGGAAACGAGGTGACCATGACCATCAACCAAGTTAAGAAACTTAGAAAGATTGTTAGGATAAAGAAACGGACCACGAAAGATACCAAACTCTTTGTCTGCACAATGAATAAGACTTCAGTTTGCTGTAAGATTGTACTAATTTACCTCCCTACCATATTTTTCATGTGCACACAATTTCAATACTGAGAAATGATATTTATGCCTATCTTTGCATGCAGTCTTTTCCGAAGCAGTTCACCGATGATTTCCTCTCAACCAACCTGTATAGTCAAGGGGCAAGAAATGTTTTTGTACAACACCCACGCTATAATATTGAAGTATTCCTGAAGAGGGCGAACGATGGACGGGAAATCATCAATAGTCGTTGGGCTAAAGTTGCACAGACGTTCAACATTCTCGTAGGGTCAATTTTTTCATTCCGCTTGGACAGCTTCCCAGACGAGATTCATCTGTATATCTATAGACTATGAAAATGTACTTTGCAAAGGTTGTTATACCACGGATTTGGTGCTTCTGTATTGTGGCTTGTTGTACTACCTGCTGGTTGTATTGTGATTTCTGTAATAATGAAAACCATGGCGACCATTAGAAGCATATTAGTGATATACTGTGTTATATATATATATATAACTGGTGGGAACATTTTTGTTATAAATGTCCTTCTTACAACAATTAAAAAATGTCTAAGATGTTTTACATTAATATATTGCTAAATAATCCTTTTTGTAGCAAGAGCATTGCACATGGTTCTGCATATAATTTTTCCACAGATAGATGCGTACATTACACACATTCGATAAGAAATGAGCGTCAGGGATTTATCTCTAATTCCACACCATATTTTATGCACAACAATTTGTATGTTCAGCGTATATCGCACACAGTTTTCCCGAAAAAAACGTTTGTGATTTAATTTTGAAACCACACGATCATTGCACAAACGTTTGGGCCAGTGTGAACAAAACAAACGTGTACTATATGCAAACTGCATGGAATAGCTTCGGCTATCCCACGCAGTTCCTAACACACCAGCGTTTGGGATAGTATAACTGAACACAAAAGTAGTTTCAGAATTAAACGTATGCTATAGGATCATAATCTCCGGCGAACATTCGTGGATAAGTGTTTGCGATGAAAAGGTCAGCAAAAACGTTTGATTTATCATGTGCGTCTGCACGGACTAGTCCATAGGCAACGGTTTCTGGCTATCATGTGCAATAGCCCCCCCCTATCGCAATCGAACGCAAGGCGACGGTTCCAATTCCCGTAGGCGATAGGGGTAAAAAACCGTTTGGATAGCTATGGTTCGCACTAGTGTATGTATTAGTTTTTGTGTTGCTATGTTGTGTTTGCTGGGATCCGATGGATTATGAGATTATGGTTAGATTGTGATGAGTAATATATTTGGTTTACCTTTTATATTTTAGTTCTTGAGTATTCTTGCATGTTCTCCGTTGCTTTTTATTGCTTGGGCCAAGTAGTAGATAGTGACTCCAAGAGGGAGGACTATGCTTGATTGTGGGTTCATGCCCCCCCCCCCCCGATGTCTAGCTTGAGTGACAGAAACATGAGACTAGGGGATGTGCTATTGCCACCAGGGAGGAAACAACAGTGCTTGTAACTGCGGTTGCAAGGATTGTTTACCTTACGCATAGTTTGTTAATGCAGTTGTTTGTTGCTTTGATCCTAAAATTTGGCTGGGGTTTGCAACTTAATACCAGCGAGATGTTCTGGATAGATATCTCAAGGTGGATGATTAGTGAGTAGATGCTGATGAATAAACGGCCAGCTCGTCTCGGCGTACTGCCCATACGATTGAGCCTCTATCTTTCTTGTAGCATAATTAGCATTGTGGTGCGTTTATAATTCTGTCAATTGCCCAGCTGTAATTTGTTCACCCAACATAGTTGTTCGTCTTTTGGGAGAGAGACATCACTAGTGAAATTCATGGAGCCCGGTCCATATTTCTGCCATAATTTACACCGTTCACTTTTATTGCTTTTATTTCCTTTCCATTGAAATCACCACTACTATTTCCACTTGTGTTTTTATCCTTTGTAAACAACAAGACCAGAGAGATTGACAGCCTCTCTGACTCGATGGGAGCAAAGTTATTTGTTGTTGCGTGCAGGTCCACGTCAACCTCGGATTATTCGGCAAACTCCTGGCGTCGTTGAAACCTACGTGTATCTCTTAGAGTCCTACTTGTTCGATAACCTTGGTATCTTCATCGAGGGAAAAAATTTGTTGTCTACTTCTCAACCTTCCACTTGGGGTAGCCAACGAGGAGTGTGTCGTCAACTCCCACGCCATCACTTGCCCATTAATTCTTCGGCATCGTCCGGAGTTCTTTCCCTGAAAACACAACCAACACAACTATCTAGTTAGGATCTAGATTCATCTGTTAGTCCACCATAAAATATATCAAGCAATTCATTCTTAGGGATTCCATGTCCAGGCCTAGCCTTGAGTAAAGTGCAATACCACCCCCAAGCTTTAGGGACGTGCTCATACTTCAACTGTTTAAAGTTATAAATTCTTTGTAAAGCAGCATGTTGCATATGAGCAGGAAAATATTTAGCAACAAAAGATTGAGCTAAATCTTGAGGACTTTTAATAGAACCACATTGTAGTGCATTATACCACGCTTTAGCACTCTCCTTTAAAGAAAAAGGAAATAGCTTAGAAACATAATAATTTCTCTTCTTGTCCTCATTAGAAAATAAGCCACCCAACTCAGTGAGTTTAGTAGGGTGTGCAATAGCATCTTCATTTTATCTACCATAAAAGGGGTCAGATTAAACCATAGATATAAGTGAAAGATCAACAGAGAAATCAAAATCCGCATCTTTAATGCAGAAAGGAGATTAGCAAAATTAGGATCAGGAGAAAACTTGTTCTTCAGAGCATGCTTTTCAAGCAGCTTCTTCATCGCATCGGGCTCTGCAGAATCATTACACTCTGCAAGGTCTCTGTAAAATTCATCATCAAGTTCAACATAATCATCATCAAGAATTTTATCCTTGAGGCTACTCAAATCAGGGTAATAAGAGGATCTGCCAGTAGGAGAACGTGTGGCAGGGATTTCAGTCCTACACTGTTCTGCAACCTTAGCAATCTGAGACTCAATAAAGTAACCAAGTGAACCAGTTTCATAAAGAACAGTAGAAGCATCATCAAAAGTATTAGAGGTACTACCTAAATCAGTAGAAGCAACATGTGGTGTCTGTGTAGAAAACTTACTCATAACAGAAGGTGGATAAAATTTAGCACTAGTGCTAAGAACAATACATTTTCTTGTAGTGGACGGTAAGATTGGAACACTGGGATCTCCTTTCTTACCCATAGCGGATAAATCGCAACAAGAAAAATATCTCCAAGTAGGCATGTAAATAAAGCTATGCTCCCCGGAAACGACGCTAGAAAAATAGTCTTGATGACCCACAAGTGTAGGGTATCGCAACAGTCTTCGCGGGTAAGAATAACCCAATTTGTAGATTCGACACAAGGGGAGCCAAATGATATTTATATGCTTTAATAGTTGAGTTGTCAATTCAATCGCACCTGAAAGATACTTTCTTGGCAACAACTTATTAGTAGCAACGGTGTGATGGAAACGATGGTGGCAGCGGAAATAGTGGTGACAAAACAACAAAAGTAAAGACAGCAAAGTAAAGCAACTAGTAATAAGAAGGACTAAAACACTGTAGGCTCAGATATGGATGATTGGGCGCTGCATGGATGAGAAATAGCATGTAATAGATTTAACACGGGGCGAGGCACATAGAAAAGTAATCATCATCTAGGCATATATCAAACATTAGGCATGTATACCAAGGGTAGTTGTGTGTGCTTGCAATAAAACTTGCACAACATCTTTTGTCCTACCATCTCGCTACCAACGGGGCCAAAAGGAACTTATGGAGATTAAGGTGCTCCTGTCAAAGAGCACCGGAACAAAGCATTAACAATCTATGGATACATGGAATCGTCAAATTATAGTCCATCCCCTTTGGTGTCCCAAGCTGTCACCATTGAGATCACCGATTCCAGACTATAAGAAGTGCATACAACTTGTACATAGGATCAAGAACGCAAATATACTCATGAAAACATATAGGGTTCAGACCTGAAATCATGGCACTCGGTCCCAAAGTATCAAGCATCAAGAGCAAGGGGATGTTGCAAAGATGATAAACACTAAAGTAGATGATAGGCAACATGCCCCCAACTATCTGACAAACTATTACATGATCTAACTCATCCAATCCCTACCAACCCCTTTGCCTACAGCAGGGAATTACTCACACATGGATGATGGTAACATGGAAGGATGATGGAGTGTCGATGGTGATGACGACAGCGACGATCTCCCCTCACTGGAGGCCAAAACAGCCCACAGATTAGCTCTCCCGAGGAAGAACAGTGGTGGCGGCGGCTCCACGATGGAAAACTTGGATATCGACTTCTGTTCCAGGGTTTCCTCGACAAGCGTAAAAATAAGAGCCAAAGGGTGGCCTCAGAGGTTGCCCCACTGGTAAAGGCGCCCTGGTGGCGTGGCCATGGGGTAGCCGCGCCACATGTCTGCCTGGGCCATGGGTAGCCCCCTCTGGTCCATCTTTTGGCTGCTGGAGTCTTCTGGAGCCAAATAATTTTGGGAATTTTCTAGGAATTTTCTGAGATACTTCAATATTCACATTCCCTGAACAAAAATCAGACATCCAGGCAGCTCTACTAAAAACAACGTCAGTCTGGGTTAGTTCCATTCAAATCATGCAAGGATGAGGCTAAAACAATAGCAAAAGTGTTTGTAAAAGTCAATATGTTTGAGACGTATCACACCCGCGAGCGGCTCGGGAGCAACCCTAGCCCATGTCACCAGCACCACAACCATCTCCTCCTCTTCCCTCGCCGCCATCGGTGGAGTCGTCGATCAAAGCCCACACGACTAGGCGCTGGCATGATTTCCTTCCTCCTTCCGTTCGGGGCATGCTGGTGCGGGCCGGTGGCTCGACAGGAGCTCGGGACGGCGCGGCAATTCGGTGAGGTTGTGCTCTACGACGTGAGCATGCTCGGCGAGGGGGCTACGAATCTGGGGCAACGACTACATTGGTTAGCGTGATGTGTATGCAACTACGGGAGGCTCCAGGGATGAGCTGATTCGGTGGCTCCTTGGTCTTGGTGGGAAAAAGCGGCCAAGTCAGGGACAATTTCGTCCTCCCCTTGTTACTTGCATGACCGGCGCTGGTGACCATGGATCGAGGGCACTAGCCCACATCTGGCCGCAGCACCCAATGGCGGAGGTCTCTCCTCGTCATCTTCTCTTGTGGAGACCCAGATCTGAAGGCCACGAGGCTTGGCAGAGGGGGAACACGTTCTTGCACATTGGAGGCGGTTCTCCAGGTGTTATTGCTCCCAGACAATTTTCTGCATGATCTCGATCCTCATTAATGTGTGCCTTAACGCATTCCTGAATGCTTCATTGGAAATCTCTTTGGGGTGCTTGGAACTTGTAGATTGTCGGATCGGATGGGATTCGGTCGTGTGCCCATTTCAACTCGTGTGGCTTCTGGAGGGCATGATGCGAAGCTTCATTGTTTGTTGACATTATGGGACATATTGGGAATTCGATTTCCATGATGAAAACAGTGGAGGGGAACATCATGGTGGCTGAGATCTGAGACCTAGTAATGACAGATAGAGTCTTCGAGGCGAAGAGGACTTTGCTTGGTGATTCGTGACTCATACCAGCGACATCGGCAGGAGGGGGCGACAACACAAGAGTAGTGCAGAGTCTTATCTTTAAGGGTGAAAACCAAAGTCCTGGTCATAATTAGTTGTGCCTAGCAGTGGCCTTGTTGAATGCATTGTTTTTTGGAAGCGCGAATTTTCTCCAGGGTGAAAAACTATGATCTATGATAGGGTGACGATGGCAATTGTGCATTGTTTTCTTCTTGGAGAGTCGTTTTTGGAGAATTTGTACTTCAGATGATGTCCTGGAGGTGGTTCGTTCTGCAGTTACTAGGAAATGATCATTGTAGAAGAATATTTTCTTTCTTTCTTTTGTTTATGGGTTGTGTGCATCTGTAATATCTTTTCGACATTACATTGTTGTGGAGGTTGGGTGTAAATTCTAATTGGTATCTTCGCTAATTTAATATATTCCCTTTATCAAAAAACATAATCGACACCCCTGCGACTTTCAGCAACCTTGAAAAGGATTGACATCCCATTGAGGGCCGATAGATCGAGGATCCTCTCATTGAGATGTGTGTACATCCTTGTAAAGGTTTGGTTTTTAAAACAAGTTCAAAGATCGGTTGATGTTCATAAAAATCCAATGATCTTACATACTTGCAACTAGGCTTTAGATACGGTGGCTCACCATGTTCATTTTCACCGACGTGTCAACTCGCTTCCAAGAAGCCTCTAGGGTCAAGACCAAGCGGCTTTGTTGTGTTACCTTGGTATATGTCATACATCATTGTCTTCAGGACGACCGTTTCTTTGACATACTGCTCCACATCAACCTTTTTAGAACTTTTGGCAATTTTTAAATGATAATCATGCCCTTTACTATAGGTTAATAATATAACCAGGAGGTTTATCAACCCACACATCTGAAACATGCCCCTCGAAATTAAAGTGCGTGAGATCATGAGCACAACAGTTTATTTCCTGCACACAATGATTAATAGTTGCCTTGAAGAAACAACTCATTATCCTTCTATGATCATCAGTTATTACTGCTCCATGTACCCTGTAATCTGATAGATTTTGTAATGGCTTGATCAATCTCCATCGAATCACCCGCGATATCCAACGATGATACACCCCAAGCCCTCAACCAATCAGAGGCCTACAATAACGACACAAGACTCCATTGATGCAGCGTCAAGTGCATGAAACTTCCATCAACGGTAAAAAAAAATTCATGCTATGAGGAGAACATACTCATAAAAAGGAAACAATGAATATCATCTTGCTGAGTGTTGACACCTGTCTTTGTCACATCAATTAACGTATATAAGATGGCCTCAAATGAAGAAATGTTCTACATGAAGTGTCTTTGTTTTGTCGAACCGACCGATTTTGATTATTTGATCATCTCAATTCGAGTTCATATGAAAAAGTTATTGCCAGTACAATATATGTCTATCAAGAGCAAAAAACTGACGCCCAAAGCCATCCACTTGATACAGAGTGGAAACTCTCCTCGTTAGTTACCCCAAGTGGAAGATGAGATGCAGTGTAGCAGCAAGTTTCCCTTAGCAAAGAAGCTAAGGTTGAGTATCGAACCAGTAGGACTCCAAGAGATACAAGTAGGTGTCACGACGCTTGACGTGGACCTGCACACATATACAAATAACTTTGCTCCCATAGAGTACAGAGGAGTTTTCAATTCCTCCGGCCTTGCTGTTTACAAAGGGTCAACGCAAGAGATAAAAGTTGAACTGAAAGTAAAGACTGAAAGTAAACTAAGGGTGTAAACAATGATGTGAAGATGGACTGGGTCCCGTGATTTTCACTAGCGATGTCTCTCTCCCAAAAGACGATAAAAGTGCTAGCGAGGTAAGCAAATCACAGCTGGGCAATTGACAGAATAATGAAGGCACCGCAATGCTAACTATGCTGCAAAGAAAGGAAGGGCTCAAAAGCAATGGGCAGTACGCCAAGGTAAGTAGACCGAAATCCAACTGCATCTACTACGAATCATCCACCTTGAGATATCTATCCAGAACATCTCGCTGGTATTAAGTTGCGAATCCCACCCAAAGTGTAAACTCAAAGCAACAGACAACTGCATTAAAAGCACTTTGCGTAAAGTAAACAATCCTTGCACCTGCGGGTACAAGCACCGTTGTTTTATCCCTGGTGGCAACAACACATCCCCTAGTCTCATGTTTCTGTCACTCAAGCTAGACATCAGGGGGCTGAACCCACAATCAAGCATAGCGCTCCCTCTTGGAGTTGCAAGCAAACTACTTGGCCAAAGAAAAATACTGCAACGGAGAACATGCAAGAATTTACTCAAGAACAAAATATAAAAGAGAAGAACCAAATATATTACTCATCACAATCTGAACATAGTCTCATAATCCATCAGATCCCAGCAAACTCAGCATAGCAACAACAGAAATTACAAAAGTGCCTCGATCATGTGAGGCAGCTCACGAGGTCTCGAGAGTGGAAGCACAAAGAGGAGAGAAGTACATCACATAGCTACTGGTCACGGACCAATGGTCCAAGGGGGACTACTCACGGCACATCCAGGAGGCGTCCATGGCTATGGATGGTCTCCCGGAGGGGGTTTCTCCTCCCAGCAGGGTGCCGGGGCAGCTTCTCCAGTCAGCCCCGATCTTGAAACGGCGGCGGCGGTACAGAGGCGAGTTCGCGGAAAAGAGATCGATATTAGGGGTTTCCACCCCGAGGGCTAAATATAGGCGGAGGGGGGTGTCGAGGGGACCCACCAGGCAGTCAAGAGGCCTCCTGGCGCGGCCTAGGGTGGGGCCGCGCCAGGGACCCTCCTGGTCTCCTGGTGGTGGCCCCACTCCGCTACCTTGGTGATTCCGGAAGCTTCCGGTTCGCTGATTTTTTATCTGATTTTTCCGGATTTTTTGGAGCACTTTTAATGGCCGGAAAACCTGAAATACAAAAACAGCAGAAAACAGCAACTGGCAGCTGGGTGCACTGGGTTAATAGATTAGTCCAAATATGCTCAAAAGTGTATGAAAGTTCAAGCAAAACATGGCAAAGTCACACAAAACATGCATGGAGAAAGCAGAAATTATAGATACGTTTGGGACGTATAAACATCCCTAAGCTTAATTCCTGCTCGTCCTCGAGTAGGTAAATGATAACAAGCATAATTTTTGTGGTGACATGCCACACAACCATATAAGGACTTTTAAGTAAAGCAATCAAAGCATGCAATTCAATTCAAGTCTTAACAAGCAAGAGTCTATATTAGCATTGACACAAGCAACAAAAGAACAAAAGGTGCAAGAGCTCTCGTTGTCCGTGACACGAATGTCTCCAGATGGTGTTTGCGTGCAAGCAGGGGACTGGGAAAAAGAGAGAAAAAAGGTTGTTGAGAACAACAATCTACTAAAGTTTCACACTTGGTCTCCTTTGGATTCTTATCTTGACTCTTCCCCAGACCACTAGCCAGGTACAAGTCAAACTGATCCACTCCCTTTTGATATTTTGAGCACTCATGCAATGGATGAGCGTGAGCAAGAAAGTTGATACCTAAAAGGCGAAACAGAAAGAAGGTGAAGGAGGAAGACAAAAAAGGTGTGAAAGGCTCACATCAATGAAAACAATCATAGGCGAGAGATGGCCATATGATAGATATAATGTGAGGAGTAGGGATTGCCATGCAACGGATGCATATGTGAGCTAAAAGCCCTCCAAGGGAACTGGTGGGGGTGCATATAACTTTCTTTCTCAAGAAGACCAAGAGCTCGTTTGAGGAGGCTCATCATTGGAATATACAAGCCAAGTTCTATAGTGTGAAGGTCCCCACATAGCTATATGCATGATGATGATCTCTATGGAGTACAAGGGATGGAGGATGAAATACTAGTGTGGATCTCTCAAAAGGAATAGTAGTGTGCCCCCTTCTCTCTTTTTATTTTTATTTTTCTCTTTTTTTCTATTTTTTGTAATTTTTTGGTGGCCTTAATGGCTCTTTCTATTTAACTCTCATTTGTCCTCTTTGGGATCTTTTGATTTTGTCCTCTTTGGGATCTTTTCCTCACTTTAGGGGCAACACTCTATATTTTACAAGAATATAGGAGATCTTTCACACTTTACAAAGGTACTCACATAAATAAGATATAACTATCATGATGAAAATGTATGCCTCTGCCAGGATAGCAGGATATGCAATGATACTAGCGCGTCATGTAGCAATGATTAGGGCAAGGCCCAACTAGCATGCGGCTCATCGATCAAGCAAGTAGCATGTATGACATGAAGATCAAGTCATGGGGAGGTGGATGTTGCATGGCAATGTATCTCGGAAAGGCTATGGAAATGCCTTGTAGGTAGGTTTGGTGGCTGTTTTGAGGAAAGATATAAGGAGGCTTATGATGACAAAGCGTATCGTGCCAAGGGTTTGGATGCACCGGCGAAGTATGCGCCAACTCTCAAGGTGAGAAAGGGCAATGCATGGTACCGGAGAGGCTAGAAAAAGTATAGGTGTGTGGAAGTGTCAACTTTCGAATACTCACATTAGTCCGAAGAACTCATGCACTTATTATCGGTAACTCTCAATCTAATCAGGAGGTTCACAAAGAGACAAGTACCCCGAGGAGGAGTGTATGGGGGTTTGGTTATCCTTGCGCATCCTCGACTCATGGTACGTGAGTGTACTCTAATATTCGAACCCTCCAGAGGTTAGTGATCCATCTAGTAGCTAGAGTTCTCAACAGGGGTTTTTGGTTTTCAAAAAACACACGGATTGCCCAAAATACGACATCTATCACTAATAGGCTCGAGCTCTTGACACCAAAAGTTCAAACATTACTCTAGTCAATACCTCAAAACTATTGCAAGTTACTACTACAAAGAGAATAGCAACTTCAACTACCTACTTCTAGTCAAGACACAAAACTTAGTGCAACAGGAAAACTCTCTAACAAGATAAAACATGCAACCTATAGAAAGTTCAACCTAAAACAAAAGAAAAGCTCTAGAAAAACTAAAGCACTACGACTAAACGGAGCAGCAGCTAAGAAAAGAAAAAGAACAACTCACAGCTAAAAGAATAAGCATGTAAATCCTATGAGGAGTTCTAGTTCAAGCGGAGCATGTAACTCTCCCACACAAAATAGTAATCTGGGGTCTAACTTGTTACTACAACAAACAAAGCAAAAACAAACCTAGAAAGGTAAAGAGCGATACGCTCCAAGCATAGCACACAACGCATGAAGTGATAAAAATATAGTGCAACGAGGGACGAACTGATAATTGTTGATGAAGAAGGGGATGCACGGGGGCATCCCCAAGCTTAGACGCTTGAGTCTCCTTGAATATTTATTGGGGGTGCACATGGGCATCCCTAAGCTTGAGCCTTTGACACTCCAAGATCTTCTTTCATCATCTTCCATCGCGCACTTGAAAACTCCCTTCATACATAACTCATTGTAGACTGATTAGAGAGGTTAGTGCCCTACTAAAATAATTTTCATCTACTGCAAATAAAGATATCTAGGAAGAGCTACAGTTTCTCAAGAATGCCAAAAAAAATTGCAAAGAAAAAGCAAGCTTAAGGTTTGCAAAACGAAGGAAGGGAAAAACAGGACAGAATCTGTGAAAAACAAACCAGCAGGTAGAAAAGAATTTTTTAGGGATACTTCTGCAACTCAAATCAAAAAACTCTGAACAGACGCCTGAAAGGTAATTGTATGGAGCATGCTGTCAAAGAAAATTCAGATCAAAAAGATGATCTGGTGATTTATCCCGAATTTTTCCGTCAAGCAGACAGAATCTGTTTCTGGACAGCATGTACTAACTTTTGACCTTTCTTGCAATCTGAGGCTAAACTTGGCACAAAGCTTGAAAAGTAAAGATACAATGATGTTGCTACAGTATTAACAATCATCAAGACCACTAAGAACATAAGAAAAGCAAGAAGAAAAACCTAAATTCGTTGCGGGCTGCCTCCCGAAAGCGCTTCTTTAGAGCCATTAGCTAGGATTAAAGTAGAAGATCAAGTTGTATCCATTGAACCATCATCACGATCATCAAAAATCTCTTCAATAGTACAACTAGTCTTAATAAGTTTCTCAAATAAAGGACGAATGAAAATTCTTCTTCGAATAAAATCAAAAGGAGGGAAATCAATTGGAGTTTCATTAAAGTTAAAGATAGGTGTCTCCTCCAAAGTTTTCACCGTTTCAACTCTCTTGGCAATGGGTGTGTTTGCTTTAGCTCGAGGAACCTTGGGGACGTAAACGAACTTAGGTTCCTTCTTTGCCGGAGTTTCATCCTTTTTGGTTTTGATTGAGGAAAAGGTAGTTCCTAGATTTTCAATAACTTCCTCAATCTTTTCTATCCTAGAAGACTTCTCATCAAGGGATTTAATAGTCTCCAAAGTTTTGACAATTTTCTGCATGGAGTTATCTAGCCTATTCAAATTCCCTTGAATCTTACGATCCAACTCATTCACCCTATCGATACTTGGCATCTCTAGCTCTATTTTTTCAAGTTTTCT
Source organism: Bromus sterilis (assembly GCA_950022295.1). Taxonomy (NCBI): domain Eukaryota; kingdom Viridiplantae; phylum Streptophyta; class Magnoliopsida; order Poales; family Poaceae; genus Bromus; species Bromus sterilis. The sequence continues at coordinate 102,777,061 of OX465598.1, forward strand.
CATAATGTGAGCTAAAGTAATGTCCTCCTTAATACTAACAACTAGGATACTTCCAACAAGATTTTCAATAACATTAAGGGCTTCCCAAATTGGGGCCTCTATGAAGTTCCCATTGATAGCAGTGTATAAAAGAAACCTATTCCAAGAAGTGATCCCAACATAAAAATTTCTAAGCAAGATAGTAGTGGATTGCTTCTTGGTGGCTCTTTTTTTAGAATCATTAATTCTATACCAAGCATCTTTCAAAATTTCACCACCTCTTTGAGTAAAGTTAAGTACTTCTGCCTCACCAAAGGCAAAAGGACCAGACATAGTGGTAACTACTGACAAGGTAACAGGTATTTTTGGTATTTTTGATAAGGGACACAAAAGTAAAAACTGGAAGGTAAGCTAACAAGACTAAAAAGCAAAGATAAAAGATAGTGTGCAACTCCCCTATCTTGTAGACTGGAGTCCCCGGCAACGGCGCCAGAAATTCGCTTGATACAGAGTGGCAACTCTCCTCGTTGGTTACCCCAAGTGGAAGGTGAGATGCAGTGTAGCAGCAAGTTTCCCTTAGCAAAGATACTAAGGTTGAGTATCGAACAGGTAGGACTCCAAGAGATACAAGTAGGTGTCACGGGGCTTGACGTGGACCTGCACACGGATACAAATAACTTTGCTCCAAACGAGTACAGAGGAGTTGTCAATTCCTCCGACCTTGCTGTTTACAAAGGATCAACGCAAGAGATAAAAGTGGAACTGAAAGTAAATACTGAAATTAAACTAAGGGTGTAAACAATGATGTGAAGATGGACCGGGGTCCCGTGATGTATCTCTCCCAAAAGACGATAAAATTTCTAGCGAGGTAAACAAATCACAGCTGGGCAATTGACAGAATTATGAAGGCACCGCAATGCTTACTATGCTGCAAAGAAAGGAAAGGGCTCAAAAGCAATGGGCAGTACGCCAAGGTAAGTAGACTGAAATACAACTGCATCTACTATGAATCATCCACCTTGAGATATCTATCCAGAACATCTCGCTGGTATAAAGTTACGAATCCCACCCAAAGTGTGAACTCAAAGCAACAGACAACTGCATTAAAAGAACTTTGCGTAAAGTAAACAATCCTTGCACCCGCGGGTACAAGCACCGTTGTTTTATCCCTGGCGGCAACAGCACATCCCCTAGTCTCATGTTTCTGTCACTCAAGCTAGACATCAGGGGGCTGAACCCACAATCAAGCATAACGCTCCCTCTTGGAGTTGCAAGAAAACTACTTGGCCAAAGCAAAATACTGCAACGGAGAACATGCAAGAATTTACTCAAGAACAAAATATAAAAGAGAAGAACCAAATATATTACTCATCACAATCTGAACATAGTCTCATAATCCATCAGATCCCAGCAAACTCAGCATAGGAACAACAGAAATTACAAAAGTGCCTCACTCATGTGAGGCAGCTCACGAGGTCTCGAAAGTGGAAGCACAAAGAGGAGAGAAGTACATCACATAGCTACTGGTCACGGACCCATGGTCCAAGGGGGACTACTCACGGCACATCCGGGAGGCGTCCATGGTTATGGATGGTCTCCCGGAGGGGGTACCTCCTCCCGCCAGGGTGCCGGGGAAGATTCTCCAGGCAGCCCCGATCTTGAAACGGCGGCGGCGGCGGTACAGAGGCGAGTTCGCAGAAAAGAGATCGATATTAGGGGTTTCCGCCCCGAGGGCTAAATATAGGCGGAGGGGGTGTCGAGGGGACCCACCAGGCAGCCAGGAGGCTTCCTGGCGCGGCCTAGGGTGGGGCCGCGCCAGGGACCCTCCTGGTCTCCTGGTGGTGGCCCCCCTCCGCTACCTTGGTGATTCCGGAAGCTTCCGGGTCGCTGATTTTTCATCTGATTTTTCCGGATTTTTTGGAGCACTTTAATGGCCGGAAAACCTGAAATACAAAAATAGCAGAAAACAACAACTGGCAGGTGTTCTCCCGGATGTCCTTATCCTGTATAACGATTACCCAAAACATAATCAACAATACCAGATGGTATTTTATAGGGCACAGTTTCACCATACTCCGCCAAGTAATATGTATCGTGTTGATAAGTGTCGGTGGGTGGATCAATGCTAGTACACCTTCTAGACTAAGATAAGTGTACTCTTATGATTACACACCTTGCAAGCATCCGCAAATAAAAGGTAGTAATTAAGGCATAAGCCTAACCACAGCATTACGATCAAGGATCCATAACTCCCTTGTGCGAAAGTCTGCGAACTGGGGTTCAGGTTTCTGTCACTCCGGCAACCCACCATAAGCATCCTTTCATCCTTTGTGCACAATGTATTCCTCTAGGCCCATGAAAGGTGAAGTGTTATGTGTTCGACTCACATAACACCACTAGAGAAATAACAACACAACTTAAGTATCAAACAACACATAGTACTTCAGCATCATATGACTACTAACAATTAGACTTCTCCCATGTTCTCAAGAACTAAAGTTACTACTCACAAGACATAAAAGAGATCATGATCAGAGGTGATAGATGGGTGGTAAACAATCTGGACACAATGATATTTCTCCAACAAAACTCAATAGCATTCACCACAAAATAGTAATCAACACCAACAGAGTAGAGAGGATAGATAGTACGGATTACAACACAAGTTGCAATTGTGAGATGAGATGGGATGGAGATGGAGATGGTGCTAATGTTGGGGATGATGTTGATGATGATCTCGATGATGCCCGTGACGATAATGATGATGATGATGGCGACGATCTCCCCTTCCGGGAGGTGATCTCCCCGTCGGAATCTGCCCGTCGGAGATGGCTTTTCTCCTCTGTAGGTTTCCGCCCCGTGGCGGTGGCAAAACACGGAAATGACTCTTCTTTAGGGGTTTCCTCCCCAGGGGGCTTATATAGGCGAAAGGGGCACCGAGGGGGGCCACCAGGCACCCATGAGGGTGCCTGGCGCGGCCAGGAGGGGGGCCGCGCCAGGCACCCTTCTGGCTGCCTGGTGGGTCCCCTCACCTCCTCCTTCGGTGATCCCCAGTCAATCTTCATAAAAATGCTCCCCGTAAAATTTCATCGCATTTGGACTTGATCTGATTAAGCAACCTTGTATCCACTTTTTACCGCTGAATACTGGTTCTGCTGCTTCGGCACCGGAAAGTTGTAAACTGTGTAAAATAAGCCAAAACAACATAAGCACAATACTTTAAAGTGGAATATATCAATGAATAGGGTGAAATCACAATATAAAATAGTGATGCTTTTTGGACGTATCAACTCCCCCAAGCTTAGACCTCGCTTGTCGTCAAGCGATTGTTGAGCTCGGTAAACCTGTCCACAAGTTTAGAGAGTGAAGTGTCGATAAAAGAATATGAACAAGAAGCATCAAGATTCCTCACCAAACTTAAGCATCCTCAACAGCAACCTCAACTCATAAGGTCCTTATGAGAAAGTAGTAACAATTATAACAAAGTAGGACCTGGAAAACTCATCAAATCATGACAAACATAGCCTTGGTCAAGAAACAACTAATAACTTTTACTTTTGTTCTTTCACTTATAATGGAACAGTTGAAGCTTTTGAAAGAACATGCTTTTAGTCAAGAAGTGCACATGTCAACACAAAGGAAGATGTTTACTAAGGATAAGCTTTTGCAAACAACTCACTTATCAAAAGATAATGTCAACAAAGATGTAACATGCTAGATTTCAATGCAACTTTATATGAAAGCATCTTTATCAACATCAAGTGTCTGTTCTCTCTATAGAAAGGAAGAAAGTAAGAAGGACTGACTCAGCACAAAATAAAGATAAACCCCGTGCAAAAGGGTAAGCAGGGAAAACTTATGTGCGATCCCTAGATCAAACAGAATAAAAAACAAACTTTTGGGAGGTGCATGATCCGTCAACGACTGTTGATAGATAACTCACTCACTTCATGATTTGGACAAGTTTCGAGGAACGGCTCCCATGTGGGGACGATCACATCCCCTTGGATTCCTTTGTTTATCACTCGTAAAAGGGCGAAGGAACTTGTGTGTTAGTATTTATCTTTTACGAGCTGGGCACTCATGCCAGTCCCTTCTCGTATTAGGGGTTTGCAGATTAGACATGCAATCCCAAGATAAAACTTGTCCAAATTAAGAAGATCATGGGTCACCCACCACTTCCTCATGAGCTGAATCAGCGGCACAAAATAGAAGATTTTGAACATCTAAAGATAGCACATAAATTATATACTTTAGGAGTGGTAGTGGAATACCACAAGTAGGAAGGTATGGTGGACTCAAGTGGAAGAAGTTGGTTTCAAGGTATGGAAGTACAAGCAGAATTCCGCTTAGTACAGAGTTTTGGCTAGCAAGGCTTTGAGAGAGCAGACAATTGATGACAACTTAGATGCAAGCAATACAAAGCATAAACATTAAAACTAGCATGAAACATCAAGTTGTCTTCCTTGTCAACATAACACTTCAAGCATAATAACACAAAGGTTTTGGCTATGTCGCTACTTTGAGAAAAACATGCTTGTTGTTATGACCAAAGCTATACTTGCCAAGATTTAAATAAAGTTTTCGAAGCCATACCTGATATAAGGTCAAAACTCCCCATAAGAATCAGCTCATAATGTCGATTGTGTGAAGAGAATACCAAGTGCAGCGAAGAAACCAATAGACTTCTCATTAATATTCCTTCATAGATGACTCCACGCTCACGGATACAAAGCTCTCCACAAAAGGAGTCATAGACCTCAAAGCAACACCTATTTCATAAAGTGACCTCCCTAGACATGATACGACTCTACTTGACTCCTAAAGACAAAGATAAAGATAAAGATACCGGGCACTCCCCCAATCTTGGAACAAGCTAAGGGGGTGCCATTACCCGAGGAGTTTTATTCCTCATTCTTGTTCTTCTCAGTCAGGTACTCCTTGGCGAAGCGCTTCCATGGCAAATGTTCTCCAGTCTCGAAGGACATTCCCGTCTCCAAGATCCTGCACTCAGCACCTAAACCCATACGCAGAAACTTTAGTTCATACTCACAGTTCTGGTTCTGCAGATCATAGATCTGTTCTTGGAGTTCATAAACTTTTTCTTCTAATGTGTCCAAACTTGACCACATCTCCTTCATCTCCTTCTTGTGGGAAGCCTCGATCTCATTCATGATGTCGAAGTTAGCTTCAACACCGCGCTCCACCATCTTCTTGAACTTGAAGACCTCATGTTCCTACTCCTTCAGCCGCTCCTTGGTGCTACCTTCCTTGACAGGTCCCTTCCGATCTTCCTTGTGGAGAACACCGTCCTCCACATGAAGGACCTGGGTGTGCTTCTTCACCTCTGCGAGATAAGGGTTGATGACGTTGACGACGAACTTGTCCTTGGGGGAACTTGGAGAAGCCATGGAACCTAGATCTGCTGAAAGTTTTCCTGGCAGAAACAGACCGAGAAAGAAAACACACGAAATCGCGAGATACGGTGCCGAGACGATCCGGGAAAATATATAGCAAAAATTTCCGCAACAAAAGGAAGGTTTCAAGCCTAGGTGGAGTCGGAGACAGAGTCCAGGGCAGCCAGGAGGGTGCCCGGCGCGGCCAGGAGGGGGGCCGCGCCAGGGGGCCTCCTGGCCTCCCTGGAGCTCCTCTCCGGCTCCACTCGGGCTTGGAATTTTCCTAGTTTTTCAAAAACTCTGAAAAGTTAACTTTTATTGACGTTCGCTGTGTTTTCTTACCATAATTCATACCTTTTCTAATTCTGCTCCTGCCGGAGTCTGAAACTGGGCTGCAACATGTTCTTCATGAGTACTTGTATATATCATGTTTGCATCCACATTGATTGGATCACCTGCCATATAATGTTTGAGTCTTTGTCCATTCACAACTTGAGGTTTGGTTCCTTCAAAATTATTGATCTTGATTGCACCCGACCGATATACTTCTTCAATATGAAAAGGTCCTTCCCATCTGGAAAGTAGTTTACCTGGAGAAAACCTGAAACGAGATCTAAACAACAAAACTTTATCACCAACATTAAATTCATGTTTCAGAATTCTTTTATCGTGCCACTTCTTTACCTTTTCCTTGAACATTTTAGCGCTCTCGTAAGCTTCACTCCTCCACTTATCTAGAGAAGTCAAGTTCATGAGACGTTTTTCACCAGCTAACTTTGGGTCAGCATTCAGCTCTCTGACAGCCCAAAAATCTTTATGCTCTAACTCTAATGGTAAATGGCAAGCCTTGCCATAGACCATCTTATACGGAGACATGCCCATGGGGTTTTTGTAAGCAGTTCTATACGCCCAGAAAGCATCTCCTAACTTCTTTGACCAGTCCTTTCTAGAACTGTTTACTGTTTTCTGCAAGATCAACTTGATCTCTCTATTGGTGAGCTCAACTTGCCCACTAGTTTGAGGGTGGTACGGTGATGCAATCCTATGATTGACATCGTACTTGGCTAGAGCTTTCCGAAAATCTCCCAGCGTGAAGTGTGACCCTCCATCTGTCATGAGGTACCTTGGTACTCCAAACCTAGGAAAAATTACATCTTTGAGCATTTTCAAAGATGTCTTGTGATCAGCACTCTCAGTGGGGATTTCTTCAACCCACTTGGTTACATAATCAACATCAACTAAGATGTGTGTGTACTTGTGTGAAGGAGGAAAAGGACCCATAAAATCAAAACCCCAGCAATCGAAAGGTTCGATCACTAGTGAGTAATTCATAGGCATCTCATTTCTCCTGCTAATGTTACCAACTCTCTGACACTTATCACAAGATAGAACGTACCTTCTGGCGTCCTTAAAGAGAGTCGGCCAATAAAAACCTGATTGTAAAACTTTATGTGCGGTCCTTTCACCGGCATGATGTCCTCCATAGGGACTATCGTGACATTGTCAAAGAATGTCCTGCTGATCTTGCTCCGGTATACACCTTCTTACGATCCCGTCCACACCTTCTTTATAAAGATGTGGATCATCCCAAAAGTAGTGCCTCAAATCCGTGAAGAATTTCTTCCTCTGCTGAAATGTGATACCTGGAGGCAAAAACTTTGCAACGATAAAATTAGCATACTCTGCAAACCAAGGGTCGGAATGAGATTGTACTTTTACAACAGCAAGTTGTTCATCTGGGAAACTGTCGTTGACTGGAATAGGATCGTGCGGGATATCTTCCATCCTTGAAAGATTATTCGCCACCGGATTGTCTTCTCCTTTTCTATCGACAATCTGCAAATCAAATTCTTGAAGAAGGAGTACCCACCTAATGAGTCTTGGTTTGGCATCCTTTTTCTGCATAAGATACTTAATGGCAGCATGGTCAGTATGAATAATAACTTTAGAATCAACAATATACTGCCTGAACTTATCACAAGCAAACACCACTGCCAAGAATTCCTTCTCGGTAGTAGCATAATTCCTTTGAGCACTATCAAGTGTTTTGCTGGCTTAGTGGATGACATTCAACTTCTTGTCAACCCTTTGTCCTAAAATAACTCCAACAGCAAAATCACTAGCATCACACATAATTTCAAAGGGCAAATTCCAGTCAGGTGGTTGTACTATGGGAGCGGTTATCAAGGTGTCAGAACCCCAACTAGGGTAAGTGCTAGGGATTGTTTGATCCCTTTGCATCATGCAAAATTTCAAAAAGAAATTCAAAAATGGGGAAGCAGAAAGCGCTGAGAAATTATTTGAAATGGCCAGATAAAAATCTTTCTCCAAAAATCTTTTGAACATTTGTAAAATTCCTATAAATGATGCTGATCATTTTAAAAGTGGTTTGGGTATTTTTCCATACTCATGGAATTTTCTAATATTCAAATAGTGCTCTGGAAATTAAAGTTTACCCCTATTTGAATTGCTTTTCAAATTAATTGAATTTAAAAAATGTCCAAATTCTATATGTGGCTAGCTACTGGTCACCTAGTATTTATAAAAGTAATTGGGCATTTTTTATAAAATGCTATGGTATTTGTTTTACCAGAGCAAAACAAATAACAGAAAAACTAAAAAGAAAAAGTTGGAACAACCCTACCTTGCGCCCACAGGCAGCCGCCTCCTCTTGTCTTCTTCCTCCCCGGCGCCCGAAGCAGCTCGGTGGCGAGCCGAGCGCCGTGGACGCCACCGAGGAGCTTCTGGAGCCTCCTCTTCTCTCCGCGGGCGCCACGCAGCTCGCCCAGAGCCGCCCCACCTCTTCCCCCTCCTCTGGCTCTCTCCCAGCGCTCTCTCTCTCTCGTTTCTGCGCAGACCCGAAGCCCAGCCGGAGCACGCCGCCGCCTAGTCGTGGCCAGAAGCCCCCTCCGCCCTCGCCGCCTTGTCCATCGTCACCGGCGTCGCCGACTTCGTCTTCCCGCGGAGCCAATCGAGCCGAGGAGCTCCGTACTCGTCGCCATCTTCACCGTCAAGTCGCCGGCCGCCGAGCTCGTCTCCACGAATTCCGCCGCTGTCTCGCCTCCTCCGTCCTCCCCGTCCTCTCCAACGTCACCGGGTAAGATCCTCGTTGATTTGCGCCATCGCACGCTCCTCCCTGTCCTCCGTAGCCCCGTTTCACCCAATCCAGTCCACGGCCGCCGCAAGAGGTCGCCGCCGACGAGCTTCCGGGCCCCCCCTTGAGCCCCCGATGGCGTAGCTCGAAGCGGACGAGCACGGGCGTCACTCCGGTGCCCTCCGCGTGCCCAGCCGTGCCCGGAAACGCCGTCCGCAGCGGGCGCCGCCGTGCGGTTTGGTCACCGACGGCTAACCGCCGGCGGGCCGGTTTAATTAGTGCCTAATGACCCCCCTCTAGCCCAATGACAGGTGGGCCCTGTCCCTAATTAATCTCCTGTTTAATTAAATCAAACCGGGGGATTAACCACTGAGGCTGTCAGGGTGGACCCACTGGTCAGCCCCCCCCCCCCCTGACGTCACCCCCACGCCATGCTGACGCAATAAATCGAATTCCAGAGAAATAGAAATGATTTAAAATATTCCAGAAAATCACTTAAACTTGGGAAATTCATAACTAATTCATATGAACTCCAAATATAGCAAATAATATGTCTAAAAATATCAGAAAAATCCAAGGATTATGAATATGGGCTCTGTTTTCATGTTTGACCAATTAAAATTGGGTGAACAGTGCAAAACATCCATATGGCTTTATTTCAAATTCAAATTTGAAGCACATTTGCAAGTGACTTTGCATTTGACTTCTTTTAAATGGAATTGTACCAACATTGTGACCAAGAACATCACCATTTCAATATTGATCATGTGTTTGATGCATTACAAATAAATTTATCCCATTGTTTGATTGTTTGCTCGATAGACGTGCAACCGGAACCGGAGGCCACCCCCTTCGTTGAAGACACCGTTATCGAACCTCGACAGCAAGGCAAGCAAACCCCATTGATCATGTCTATAAAATCCTATTTCCCTCTCAGTCTCGCTTATGCATGTTTAGGAGATCACCGAGACACGTTCTTTCGCATAGTTGAACCCATTCCGATGCATGACCTATCATTCTGTCACCGTATTAAGCAAACCACAATCCTAGCAGATATAGGAGTTGAATGATGAGCATGTGGCCCCTGCAACTGTTACTGCTTTTGCTGCTTAGTGATACAATGAGGATGTTTTGATTGTGAGTCGGGATGGAATGAACACAGTGGTGTTGATGAAAGTGAAACGTGTTGGTGAATCCACCTAAGCAAAGGTGAACGATGAGAGGCTGTGTAGGAGTACACAGTGGGTTGTCTCGTTGAACACTACCCTAGGCCCCGAGTTCCTGTTTTGTGATCCAAGACAAAGAGTATGACCACATGTAGGGTTTTATGGGAGCCCCGTTTGGCCTCTTTACATACCCGATCCGGTCCAGGAGTCACAATAGATTCGGGCTTTCCTTTTGGCATATGCATAGAAAAAGTATGAAGAAAAGGTTGCATCATCCTAGATATGTGGGTGGACTTGTGAGGCAGTGAAACCATCTGGCAGAGGTGGCGTCTCGGTCCCTTACATTATCTGAGTCCGTTTCGTGGAACCGGCCGGACTCTCGAGCGGTGCCAAACTCAGGTAGTCGACTCCTGGATTAGAGAAGGTGATGTGAGGTTAGTGCCTTGGTTTCATCCACGTCCGACATCCGCTTGAAGGATTCCAAGAACGAGGCGATAAGTGATGACACGCGTGTGAAGATGTACACCCCTGCAGGGTTAATGAACTATTCGAATAGCCGTGTCCGCGGTTATGGACTACTTGGAAACCTCTACTTGATCATGGATAACTTGAATGGATACTTATAAAACTCGCAAGATAAGCGTGAGTGCTATGGTGGGCTTCCTCGTGGGGAAGTCGAGGAAGTAACCATAGTGGTGTATTGGTTGGAGATGTAGTGGACTTGTGTACGCTTCTTACCTCAAGTCTGGTACTCGTAGTACAGGATTAGCCAAGTCAAAGCTGGCACTTCTGCATGATGAAACCCCACCTCCTTTACCTTGATACTTGAGCATGAGTAGTATAGTTCTGATGTAAGTCTTGCTGAGTACGACTTTGTACTCATGTTTGCTTATTCTATGTTTTAGATAAGAACCGGACCTGATGGAGTCACCTTCGTGAAGCTCGACGTTGACTAAGTTAGCATAGTCCCAGACAGCAGTCTGGTCCCTCGTGGAAGGGCATGTTTGTTTACAAGGCTTCTCTAAGCCATTTGTTAAACTTGTCTGTACTCAGACCTAATTTTCTTCCGTTGTATGATGTAATGTTGATCACAGACATGTGATCTTTGTATGCTCTATGTGTATATCAATAAAGAATACTCTGTAGAGTTATGTGATGATACCTGCTGTTCATACTAGGCATGTGTGCTGCGTGTATGTTTATAACATGCATGTCTTAGTATGGGTTTTCGAGACCTTAGTTGTGATCTGGATGGCGGTCCTTTATACACCAAGTGGCCCTTAGATGTGCGCAGCTTGGGGCATCGCGATGCGATTGTTCATGACTCTGTCACGTGCACACTTTGTTGTATGATCGAGCCCGCCCTAGACCCCGACTAAGTGATCGGGCTGGAGTAAGTTTATGTAAGAGTTAGGATCCAATCGATAACATGGTTGAGGCGACTTGTCTATGAGTATGGGATTCACCACCCATAAGCATTTAGACTTGTGAGCAAACATTGAGGACCCATCTCAGTTGATCATCCGGCCTGAATGGGATGCCCCTCATGTTCGATGCTTACCGAGAACGTTCTGTGCTTGGCCTTGTCTGCTGAGACAAGTGGGTACGGTTCTTGGCTCTCCATGTGATTGTATCATGACTGGAATTACATATGCTAACCCCGGGTCCCGACAGACTTGGTATCAGAGCAGGACTGTCTGTAGGATTATCAAACCCTTGGTCGAAGTCGAGTCTAGCATTCTATAGTTATATAGTTACTTGGGTATATAAGGGAACAACGTAAGGCTTCTTTTTCTCCTTACCCTCATCGATCTGAGTTCTGGGTCACCCTTATCTTTTCTATGGGATGATAGGACTAGGCTCATCTATGTCTGACTAGAACATCTCGTTGTTTGCCTCCTTGTAGCCGTAGGATAGTCGTGGTCGTCCAGAGTCTTCTTGTTTTGAATTCCTTGAGGAAGTCCTGTCCAATCTCCTCGAGGTTGTCTTGTTTTCCATCCCGGTGTAGCCGTTATGCTGCCGGATTTATCCCGTGTTTCTGTGGATCATTGTCTTCACATTTCAATCTTTTCCGCCTTCATCATGTCTTGTTATCCTTGAATCCATCATTCAACCTGTTCTGATTGTTGATTTTTATCACACAGGATGTCAGGTGGAACTCGTAGTGCTGTTCGTTGGAATCAAGACCATGTTCGGGATCGAAATGATGATGAACCTCTACCACCGCCTTCTGCGGCGGAAATCATGATGGAAGCTGAGAAGAATCAACGTGATCAAACACGCCTTCTGGAGCTCATCGAGCAGAATACCTCACGTCATCGTAATGTGGTTGTGAGCATTCAGGACTTCATCCTCCTCAAGCCACCGGTATTCCGATGTTCTTCTGAGCCCCTTGAAGCTGATGATTGGCTCCGTTCCATCGAGCGTAAGCTTGATACTGCACATGTTGCTCCCGATGACCGAGTTATATTCGCGGCATACTTTCTGGAAGGTGCTGCTGCTGAATGGTGGGAGAACTATGTTGCTATGCAGCTAGATAGTCACGTAGTGACTTGGCAGGAGTTCTGTGTTGCCTTTCGAGGGTACCACATTCTGGATGAGTTGATGGAGCGCAAGAAGGAAGAGTTCTGCAATTTGGCTCAAGGAGAGATGTCCATCCACGAGTATGTACGGGAGTTCAACCGTCTTGCTCGGTATGCCCAAGATGAGATCACCACCGATGCCAGAAAGCAGACAAGGTTCCGTAAGGGACTTAGCCCCATCCTTCGTCATGATCTCAACCTCATCGAATTTGCCACCTTTGAGGATTTAGTCAACAGATCCTTCAGAGCTGAGCATGGCAATGAAATTTTCGAGGAGTCCCGCAAGCATGCTCTTGAGCTTGCTCCTTCTTCAAGATCAGCCCCTCAGAAACGCCGAATTTGGATTCCAACCAGAGACATACCTCAAAACCTTCTTCAGAGGCCACCACCAAATATATGCCATCCACCTCAACACATTGTTCCACCCCGGAACGATGGTGTGCAGCCAAGTAATCCCACTCCCAGCAATTCAGACAGGGTATGCTTTAAGTGTTGTCTTCCAGGCCATTACTATCGTCAATGCCCTCAGGTCTTGATGACACCACGTTATTCTCGACCCAAGCCTCCAAAGAAATCCACCACCAAGACCATCCCAGCAAAGCTTTCAGTCACAAGTAGTGGTTGTGTGAACCAAATCTCAGTTGAGGAAACCACTGCTGCTTCTGATGTCATTCTTGGCACACTCCCAATCAATCATGTCCCCGCCTCCGTTCTTTTCGATCCAGGAGCTTCTCATTCATTCATGTCAGAGAGTTATGCACTTCGTCATGGATTTTCTTTTGAAGAAATGTTTTCTCCAATGATCATTCAAACTCCTGGTTCAAAGTGGCAAACTAATAGAGTAAGCCATGGCAATCAAATTGCAATTGAGGGTTTAGTATTCCTTGCTTCTCTTATAGCCCTCAAATCTTCGGACATCGATGTCATCCTAGGAATGGATTGGTTATCAAGGCAGAATGCTTTCCTTGGTTGTAAATCCAAATCAGTCAAACTCACCCATCCTTTAGGCCAGACCATTGACTACACATAACCCAGCTCTAGAATCCAGGTGCAGACTTTGAATGTGCTTCCACTTCCAGACCTTGAAGATGTTCCGGTGGTTCGTGACTTCCAGGATGTCTTTCCTGAAGAGCTGCCGGGAATGCCACCCGACAGGTGTGTAGAATTCATAGTGGATCTTATACCAGGCACAACCCCAATTTCCAGACGCCCATATAGAATGGCCCCACATGAGTTAGCTGAGCTAAAAACCCAACTTGATGCTTCGTTGGCAAAAGGCTTCATCCGCCCTAGCTCATCGCCATGGGGTTGCCCCGTTCTGTTCGTAACGAAGAAAGATGGAACAGAAAGGATGTGCGTAGACTATCGCCCGCTAAATTTAGTGACGATAAAGAACAAGTACCCACTGCCCAGGATCAATGATCTGTATGATCAACTTGCAGGATCCTCAGTCTTCTCCAAAATGGATTTGAGATTAGGCTATCATCAAATCAAAATCCGAAATGAGGACATTCCCAAAACGGCTTTCACTACTCGTTATGGTCTTTACGAGTATACCGTCATGTCCTTCGGTTTAACCAATGCCCCCGCCACATTCTCGCGCTTAATGAATTCGATCTTCATGGAGTACTTAGATAAATCTGTTGTGGTTTATCTTGATGACATTCTCATCTACTCGAAGAACGAAGAAGAGCACGCAGAACATCTTAGGTTGGTATTGATGAAACTTAGAGAGCACCGCCTTTATGCTAAGTTCTCCAAGTGTGAATTTTGGCTACCAGAAGTGACCTATTTAGGCCACGTGATTTCTGCGAAAGGTGTTGCAGTCAATCCCGAGAGAGTTCAGGCCGTCCTTAACTGGACTCCACCTGAATCGGTTAAGCAAGTTAGGAGTTTTCTTGGCTTAGAAAGCTATTGTCGCCGCTTCGTCGAGAACTTTTCTAAAGTTGCAAAGCCTCTTACTGAACTCCTCAAGAAAGATAAGAAATTCCGATGGACCCCCAAGTGCGAGGAAAGCTTTCAAGAGCTAAAAAGAAGATTGACTTCTGCACCCGTACTTGCACCTCTAGACACCAAAAGGGATTTCGAGATCTATTGTGATGCTTCACGGAAAGGGTTAGGATGCATACTTATGCAAGATCGACATGTGGTAGCTTATGCTTCACGCCAGTTGCGGCCACATGAAGAGAACTATCCTACCCATGATCTTGAACTCGCTGCCGTAGTTCATGCCCTGAAGACGTGGCGACATTACCTCCTTGGTAATCGTTGTGAGATTTATTCCGACCACCAAAGCCTCAAATATATTTTCACCCAGCCAGATCGTAATCTCAGGCAAAGACGCTGGATAGAGTTGATAAAAGATTATGACTTAGGAATTTCTTACACCCCAGGCAAGGCCAACGTCATGGCTGATGCACTAAGTCGTAAGTCGTATTGTAACAACCTCATGTTACAACAGTATCAACCACTTCTTCATGAGGAATTTCGAAAGCTCAATCTTGAGATAGTTCCTCGTGGATCTCTTTTCAACTTGGTGGCGAAACCAACCCTTGAGGATCAAATCATAGCCGCCCAGAAACAAGATAGTAGTATTCAAGAGATCAAGCAGAACATTGTTAGCGGAGTTGCTAAATGTTTCTCTGCAAATGATCAAGGAATGATATTCTTTGAAAATCGTTTAGTAGTTCCTGAGAATGAAGACCTAAAGCAGCTGATCCTTAAGGAAGCTCATGACACTCCCCTCTCAATTCATCTCGGTAGCACAAAGATGTACCGAGATCTACGCCAGAGATTTTGGTGGAACCGGATGAAGAGAGACATTGCACAATTTTTTGCCGAATGTGATGTTTGTCGTCGCATTAAGGCAGAACACCAAAGATCTGCTGGTACTCTTCAACCATTGTCTATTCCCGAGTGGAAATGGGACAAGGTCGGTATGGACTTCATCACCGGCTTTCCAAAAACCCAGAAAGGAAATGATGCCATCTTCGTGGTCATTGATAGACTTTCCAAAGTTGCTCACTTTCTTCCTGTTCGCGAGTCTATAACTGCTAGTCAGTTGGCGGACTTGTATGTCTCTAGAATCGTGTCTCTTCACGGTGTTCCTTTGGTGATCAATTCTGATCGTGGTAGCCTTTTCACCTCTAGATTTTGGGAAAGTTTTCAAAATGCTATGGGAACTCATCTATCCTTTAGTACAGCTTTCCACCCTCAATCTAGCGGTCAAGTTGAAAGGGTTAATCAAATCTTGGAAGACATGCTCAGAGCTTGTGTTATCTCTTTCGGAAAGAATTGGGAGAAATCTCTTCCATTCGCCGAATTTGCTTATAACAATAGCTATCAATCTAGTCTGAACATGGCTCCCTTTGAATTCCTCTATGGCCGACGATGTCGAACACCCCTAAACTAGTCAGAAACCGGTGAAAGACAACTCTTTGGACCGGATATGATCAAGGAAGCAGAAGAACAAGTTCGCATTGTTCGTGATCGATTGAAAGCCGCTCAGTCTCGTCAAAAGAGCTACTATGATCGTCATCATAGAGAGGAGAGCTACAATATTGATGAGAAGGCTTACCTCCGGGTTACTCCTCTGAAGGGAAACCAAAGATTCGGTATCAAAGGCAAGTTGGCCCCACGTTACATCGGACCTTTCCGCATTCTCGCTAAACGTGGAGAAGTTGCCTACCAACTTGAACTATCCCCTCACCTTTCCCGAGTACATGATGTATTCCATGTGTCACAACTCAGGCGTTGCTTCAAGGACCCCATCCGCGAAGTCGACCATGAAACGCTTGATCTTCAAGATGACCTTTCTTATCGAGAGTACCCTGTTCGTATTCTTGATTCATCAGAGTGTGTCACTCGTCGTCAGAAGATCAAGTTCCTTAAAGTTCAGTGGTCGCATCACTCCGAGAAAGAAGGAACATGGGAAAGAGAAGACCGCCTCCGTGCCGAGTACCCCACCTTCCTCCCGACGACTTCTGAATCTCGGGTCGAGATTCTTTTGAGTGGGGGCGAGTTGTCAGAACCCCAACTAGGGTAAGTGCTAGGGCTTATTTGATCCCTTTGCATCATGCAAAATTTCAAAAAGAAATTCAAAAATGGGAAGCAGAAAGCCTTGAGAAATTATTTGAAATGGCCAGATAAAAATCTTTTTCCAAAAATCTTTTGATGTCGGGACCCAGGGTTAGCGTATGCAAGTACAGTTAAGACATAGTCATATGGAGAGCCGAGAACCGCACCCACTTGTCTAAGCAGACAAGGCCAAGCACTGAACATTCTCGGAAAGCATCGTACGTGAGGGGAATCCCATCCAGGCCGGATGATCAACTGAGATGGGTCCTCATCGTCCGCACACAAGTCAAATGATATGGGTGGTGAACTCCCATATTCAAAGACAAGTCGCCTCAACCATACTACCGACTACCTCAAAACTCTTACATAGACTTACTCCAGCCCGATCACTTAGTCGGGGTCTAGGGCGGGCTCGATCATACCACAAAGTGTGCACGAGACGGAGTCTCGAGCGATCGCATCGCGATGCCCCAAGTTGCGCACATCTAAGGGCCACTTGGTGTATGAAAGACCGCCAGCCAGAACACAACTAAGGTCTCGAAAACCCATACAACGACATGCATGTTATAAACATACACGCAGCACACATGCCTTGTATGAACAGCAGGTACCATTGCAATTCTCTACAAAGTGTACATTTTATTATAACTCTTATAGAGTACAAACAGAGATCACATACATGTGATCCAACATTACAACACAGGAGGAAGCAAATTATGTCTGAGTACAGACGAGTTTAACAAATGGCTTAAGAAGCCTTATTTAAACACAAAGCCCTCCACAAGGGAACCAGTCGTCTGACTGGGACTAGACTAGTTGGTCTTCAGTCGTCCAGCTCGATGAAGAAGCCACCTTCGGGGTCAGTGGCATCATCTAAAACATAGATTAAGCAAACGTGAGTACAAAGTCGTACTCAGCAAGACTTACATAGGAGCTATACTACTCATGCATATGTATCAAGGTAAAGGGAGGTGGGTTTCACTTGCAGAAGTGCCAGCTTTGACTTGGCTAGTCCTGAACTACGAGTACCAGACTTTGAGGTAAGAAGCATACACGAGTCCACTACTTTCTCCAACCAATACACCACTATGGTGCCTTCCTCGACTTCCCCACGAGGAAGCATGCCATAGCACTCACACTTATCTTGGTGTGTTTTAGAAGTATCCGGTTCAAGTTATCTAATAATCAAGCTAAGCTTTCCAAGCAGTCCATAACCGCGGACGCGGCTATTCGAATAGTTTTGTTAACCTTGCAAGGGTGTACCGCTACACACACATGACCATCATTTACCGCCTTTGATCTCGACACCATTCAAGGGGTGCCAGCGAGGAAGCTCACCACAACTGTTACCTCATAGCCGATCTAGTCCGAGAAAGCCGCCTACTTAGGTTGGTTACCACAATCGTGAACCCGGCCGGTTTACCGAAGTGGACCCAAGTGATGTGTGCGTGGTGCATAAGCCGGTCTCGGATGAGCCGTTCTCTCACTTAGCATCCAGGCCACAGACCTACCAGAACTCCGAACTATTGCGACATCTGGACATCGAAAGGGATGAGTTAGTAAGTTGAGAGGGGTCAGTGAGCCCAATGTGTGGTTGTACTCTTCATCTTGGATCACCACACAAGAACTCGTACTAGGGCGGTGTTCAACGAGACAACCCACTGTGTACTCCTACACAGCCTCTCATCGTTCACCTTGTATTAGGGTCGATTCACCAACATTTTTCTACCAACATCAACGTGATCATTCCCATCCCGACTCACATCACAGTAACAACATGGTATCATACTAAGCATGCAATAAGCAGTAACATTGCAGGGGCCACATGATATCAAACAACTCCTACATTTGCTAGGATTGTGGTTTGCTTACTACTGTGACAAAATGATAGGTCATGCAAAGGAATGGGTTCATCTATGCGGTAGAATCGTAACATGGTGATCATCCTAAACAATTCATAAGCGAGACATGAGAGGGAAGTGGGATTTTATCGACATGATCAATGGGGGTTTGCTTGCCTTGCTGACGAGGTTCGGTTTCGGGGTCTTCAACCTAGGGGGTGACCTCGGGCTCCGGCTCCACGTCTATCAGCAACATGACAATCATAGGATCAACAGAAAGTACAATGCACAATCACATGAATAAGATTGAAAGGGTGATGTTCATGGTAATGATGTGTTGAGCATTCCATTTAAATGGAGTATATTGCAATTTGAATTGCAAATTCAAACTCCACATTTGAATTCAAATTAACCAAGTTGCATGTGACATAGTTTGATCATTTTGAAACAACTTCAAATGTGTATGATATGCCTCTGATGTGGGATTGAAATGTAACATGTTGCCATGGTTCAAGTTGCAAAATTATTTGATTTGAATTTGATTTAATTCCATTTAAATCAAATAGAAAATGCTACTGATCACATTTTAAATTCAACTCAAACAGAGTTGAAAGTTTTATATTTGGAAAGATAATTTTCTCCTGATCATTTTTCATATATTATTTGTCCAATTTGGAGTTAATATGAATTTTCTATGAATTTCCAAAGTTTGGGGTGTTTTCTGGAATTTCTGGAATTCTTTTAATTCAAATAATCTCTGGAAATTCATTTAAATCGATTTACTGCATCAGGCTAACGTCAAGCTGGCGTCAGGGGGGGATGACATGGGGGTCCCACCTGTCAGTTGCTGGGTTAACTTAACCCGTGGGTTAAATTAAACCAGTGGCTTAATTAAGCCACTGGGCCCACTGGTCAGTGACCCAGGGGGTCACTAACTGGGTGATTAGTGGCTAACCCACCGGCGGCTTGACGCCGGCGACTGGAGCCACGGCGGCGACTCGCCGAAGTGAGCTAGGGGCCACGGGAGGGCAAACGGAGGGCACCGGCTTGCTCCTGAAGGTCGTCCGCGTCTTCTGGAGGCAATAGGGGGTCGCGGGGAGGTCGGGAGCGACGACGGCGACGACTCCGGCGGAAGCAGAACCACGGCGAGGTCGTAGTCGACGTTGTAGCGCACGGTTCGGGCTGATCTCGCGTGCGTTCGAACGCTGGCATGCTCAGGAGCCAAACGCACGCTCTGGCTGAGACGAAGGGGCACAGGGGCGACCTCGAGCTCATCCATGGCGGCGACATGCTTCGGCAACCATGGCGGATCCGGCTAGAGTGAGCAATACAGGGGGGAGACAGAGGGGTTTCGCTTGCAAGCTCACCCTGAACTCAGTAGAGGTGGTGGCGAGGGCTGGGGTGGTTCAACGGTGGCGGAATCGACGAAGTCCTTCACGGCGGCCGGCGGGGACTCGAGGAAGAATTCGGCGTCTACGCGGGCTCCGGGATCGATTCCTTCTGCAAGTCGGTGAAGGCGACGACGACGAACTCCCTGGACACCTTGGCTTGGCTTCTCGACGTCAATGGCCACGCGGGAGCGCTGCGGTGCTCCGGCGAGTTCTCGGGTGGCGACGGAAAAGAGCACGGGAGGAGGAGGAGGAAGCTCTGGAGGGGGAGAAAGAGTTCACGGCGTCTCCAGGCGCGTCCAGGTGCGAGAAGAGACCACGGGGAGGGCTGGAAGCTCTTCGCCGATGACGTGTCGTCACCAGCTAGCTCGGTGGCATTCCACCGAGCAGCTTGGAGGCGCGGGAGGGGGAAGAAGACCCCGCTGCCCCTGTGGGCCGGCTGGGCTGGGGTGGGCCTGCTTCGCCTGGGCGCCAGGTAAGGTTTCTGTTTTCTTTTCTAATTTTCTTTCTGTCATTTGTTCTGTTTGGCTAAATAAAATAGCTAAACATTTTTTTTAAATGCTGAAATTTTTTATGTGGCCTCATAGTAACATAGACTAGCCACTCACAAAGTTTCAACATTTTTAAAATTCAAATAATTTGAATCTTAAATCAAATAGGGGTATTTCTTTAATTCCAAGGCACTGTTTGAATATTTGAAAAATATATGAGCATGGGATGGGTCCCACATCACTTGATATGTGATCACACTCATTTATAAGACTTTTAAAAAATCTAACATGAATTTTTGGAGAAGATTTTTATCTGGCCTTTTGAATTAATTCATCTGGGGGGTGTTCCTTCTCCCATTTGGATTTTGAAGTCGATTTCCTTTGAAAATTTGACATGATGCAAGGTTACTTGATCCTAGCACATTACCTAACAGAGGGTTCTGACATTTGAACATTTGGAAAATTCCTATAAATGATGTTGATCATTTTAAAAGTGGTTTGGGTATTTTTCCATACTCATGGAATTTTCTAATATTCAAATAGTGCTCTGGAAATTAAAGTTTACCCCTATTTGAATTGATTTTCAAATTAATTGAATTTAAAAAATGTCCAAATTCTATATGTGGCTAGCTACTGGTCACCTAGTATTTATAAAAGTAATTGGGCATTTTTTATAAAATGCTATGGTATTTGTTTTACCAGAGCAAAACAAATAACAGAAAAACTAAAAAGAAAAAGTTGGAACAACCCTACCTTGCGCCCACAGGCGAGGCCCACTCACCTGTAGCCGGCCCAGCCCAGCCGCCTCCTCTTGTCTTCTTCCTCCCCGGCGCCCGAAGCAGCTCGGTGGCGAGCCGAGCGCCGTGGACGCCACCGAGGAGCTTCTGGAGCCTCCTCTTCTCTCCGCGGGCGCCACGCATCTCGCCCAGAGACGCCCCACCTCTTCCCCCTCCTCTGGCTCTCTCCCAGCGCTCTCTCTCTCTCGTTTCTGCGCGGACCCGAAGCCCAGCCGGAGCACGCCGCCGCCCAGTCCTGGCCAGAAGCCCCCTCCGCCCTCGCCGCCTTGTCCATCGTCACCGGCGTCGCTGACTTCGTCTTCCCGCGGAGCCAATCGAGCCGAGGAGCTCCATACTCGTCGCCATCTTCACCGTCAAGTCGCCGGCCGCCGAGCTCGTCTCCATGAATTCCGCCGCCGTCTCGCCTCCTCCGTCCTCCCCGTGCTCTCCAACGTCACCGGGGTAAGCTCCTCGTTGATTTGCGCCATCGCACGCTCCTCCCTGTCCTCCGTAGGCCCGTTTCACCCAATCCAGTCCACGGCCGCCGCAAGAGGTCGCCGCCGACGAGCTTCTGGCCCCCCCTTGAGCCCCCGATGGCGTAGCTCGAAGCGGACGAGCACGGGCGTCACTCCGGTGCCCTCCGCGTGCCCAGCCGTGCCCGGAAACGCCGTCCGCAGCGGGCGCCGCCGTGCGGTTTGGTCACTGCCGGCTAACCGCCGGCGGGCCGGTTTAATTAGTGCCTAATGACCCCCCCTCTAGCCCAATGACAGGTGGGCCCTGTCCCTAATTAATCTCCTGTTTAATTAAATCAAACCGGGGGATTAACCACTGAGGCTGACAGGGTGGACCCACTGGTCAGCCCCCCCCTGACGTCACCCCCACGCCATGCTGACTCAATAAATCGAATTCCAGAGAAATAGAAATGATTTAAAATATTCCAGAAAATCACTTAAACTTGGGAAATTCATAACTAATTCATATGAACTCCAAATATAGCAAATAATATGTCTAAAAATATCAGAAAAATCCAAGGATTATGAATATGGGCTCTGTTTTCATGTTTGACCAATTAAAATTGGGTGAACAGTGCAAAACATCCATATGGCTTTATTTCAAATTCAAATTTGAAGCACATTTGCAAGTGACTTTGCATTTGACTTCTTTTAAATGGAATTGTACCAACATTGTGACCAAGAACACCACCATTTCAATATTGATCATGTGTTTGATGCATTGCAAATAAATTTATACCATTGTTTGATTGTTTGCTCGATAGACGTGCAACCGGAACCGGAGGCCACCCCCTTCGTTGAAGACACCGTTATCGAACCTCGACAGCAAGGCAAGAAAACCCCAGTGATCATGTCTATAAAATCCTATTTCCCTCTCAGTCTCGCTTATGCATGTTTAGGAGATCACCGAGACACGTTCTTTCGCATAGTTGAACCCATTCCGATGCATGACCTATCATTCTGTCACCGTATTAAGCAAACCACAATCCTAGCAGATATAGGAGTTGAATGATGAGCATGTGGCCCCTGCAACTGTTACTGCTTTTGCTGCTTAGTGATACAATGAGGATGTTTTGATTGTGATTCGGGATGGAATGAACACAGTGGTGTTGATGAAAGTGAAACGTGTTGGTGAATCCACCTAAGCAAAGGTGAACGATGAGAGGCTGTGTAGGAGTACACAGTGGGTTGTCTCGTTGAACACTACCCTAGGCCCCGAGTTCCTATTTTGTGATCCAAGACAAAGAGTATGACCACATGTAGGGTTTTATGGGAGCCCCGTTTGGCCTCTTTACATACCCGATCCGGTCCAGGAGTCACAATAGATTCGGGCTTTCCTTTTGGCATATGCATAGAAAAAGTATGAAGAAAAGGTTGCATCATCCTAGATATGTGGGTGGACTTGTGAGGCAGTGAAACCATCTGGCAGAGGTGGCGTCTCGGTCCCTTACATTATCTGAGTCCGTTTCGTGGAACCGGCCGGACTCTCGAGCGGTGCCAAACTCAGGTAGTCGACTCCTGGATTAGAGAAGGTGATGTGAGGTTAGTGCCTTGGTTTCATCCACGTCCGACATCCGCTTGAAGGATGCCAAGAACGAGGCGATAAGTGATGACACACGTGTGAAGATGTACACCCCTGCAGGGTTAATGAACTATTCGAATAGCCGTGTCCGCGGTTATGGACTACTTGGAAACCTCTACTTGATCATAGATAACTTGAATGGATACTTATAAAACTCGCAAGATAAGCGTGAGTGTGATGGTGGGCTTCCTCGTGGGGAAGTCGAGGAAGTAACCATAGTGGTGTATTGGTTGGAGATGTAGTGGACTCGTGTACGCTTCTTACCTCAAGTCTGGTACTCGTAGTACAGGATTAGCCAAGTCAAAGCTGGCACTTCTGCATGATGAAACCCCACCTCCTTTACCTTGATACTTGAGCATGAGTAGTATAGTTCTGATGTAAGTCTTGCTGAGTACGACTTTGTACTCACGTTTGCTTATTCTATGTTTTAGATAAGAACCGGACCTGATGGAGTCACCTTCGTGAAGCTCGACGTTGACTAAGTTAGCATAGTCCCAGACAGCAGTCTGGTCCCTCGTGGAAGGGCATGTTTGTTTACAAGGCTTCTCTAAGCCATTTGTTAAACTTGTCTGTACTCAGACCTAATTTGCTTCCGTTGTATGATGTAATGTTGATCACAGACATGTGATCTTTGTATGCTCTATGTGTATATCAATAAAGAATACTTTGTAGAGTTATGTGATGATACCTGCTGTTCATACTAGGCATGTGTGCTGCGTGTATGTTTATAACATGCATGTCTTAGTATGGGTTTTCGAGACCTTAGTTGTGATCTGGCTGGCGGTCCTTTATACACCAAGTGGCCCTTAGATGTGCGCAGCTTGGGGCATCGCGATGCGATTGTTCGTGACTCTGTCACGTGCACACTTTGTTGTATGATCGAGCCCGCCCTAGACCCCGACTAAGTGATCGGGCTGGAGTAAGTTTATGTAAGAGTTAGGATCCAATCGATAACATGGTTGAGGCGACTTGTCTATGAGTATGGGATTCACCACCCATAAGCATTTAGACTTGTGAGAGGACGTTGAGAACCCATCTCAGTTGATCATCCGGCCTGAATGGGATGCCCCTCACGTTCGATGCTTACCGAGAACGTTCTGTGCTTGGCCTTGTCTGCTTAGACAAGTGGGTACGGTTCTCGGCTCTCCATGTGATTGTATCATGACTGGAATTACATATGCTAACCCCGGGTCCCGACACAAGGCTTTCTTAAGAACTTCAAAATCTTCCTTACAATCTTCATCAAATACAAAAGGAGCATCCTTCTGGAGAAGATTGGTAAGGGGTCTCGAGGTCTTAGAAAAGTCCTTGATAAATCTTCTATAGAAACCAACATGACCTAGAAAACTACGAATACCTTTGATGTCCCTTGGATAGGGTATCCTTTCAATAGCTTCAATTTTTGCCTTGTCCACATCAATTCCCCTTTCGGAAATCTTGTGTCCAAGAACTATCCCTTCGTTAACCATGAAATGGCACTTCTCCCAATTGAGCACCAAATTTGTTTCTTCACATCTTTGCAAAACTTTATTAAGATTGTGGAGACAGTGGTCAAAGGAGTTTCCATAGACGGAAAAGACGTCCATGAAAACTTCTACAATCTCCTCACAGAAACCATGAAATATTGCAGAAATACACCTCTAAAAAGTAGCAGGTGCATTACACAAACCGAAAGGCATACGCCTATAAGCATAAGTACCGTAAGCACACGTGAAAGTGGTCTTCTCTTGATCCGCGGTGTTGACGTGAATCTGGGAGAAGCCAGAGTACCCATCAAGATAGCAGAAGTGGGTGTTTTTAGACAACCGCTCGAGCATCTGATCAATAAAGGGCAAAGGATAGTGGTCCTTCTGGGTGGCCTTGTTTAACTTCCTGAAATCAATACACATTCTATATCCGATAATAGTCCTCTGAGGTATTAGTTCATTTTTATCATTAGGAACAACAGTCATACCTCCTTTCTTAGGAACAAAATGAACAGGACTTACACACTTACTATCAGCTATAGGATAGATGATACCTGCGGCTAGAAGTTTGAGAACCTCCGTCCTAACCACGTCCTTCATCTTTGGGTTCAACCGTCGTTGATGATCAACAATCGGTTTAGCATCGGGCTCGAGATTGATAGTATGTTGGCAAATGGATGGACTAATACCCTTGAGATCATCAAGAGTATAGCCAATAGCACCTCGGTGTCTGCGGAGTGTCTCCAATAATCTCTCTTCTTCATACCCTGAAAGGTTAGAATTGATAATAACAGGATATACTTTCTTTTTATCTAAATAAGCATACTTGAGCGTATCGGGTAGTGGTTTTAGGTCGAACACCGGGTCTTCTTTCGGTTGCGAGAGGATTCCTAAAGGTTCAACCAGGAGGTTGTGCTTCAGGATGGGAGTTTGTCTTAAAAATATGTCTTCTAGTTCATCCCTCTCCTGCATATGTATATCATTCTCGTGGTCTTCCATAAATTGCTGCAAAGTGTCATTAGGAGGAATAGCAATGGAAGCAATTTGTTCAATAATTTTGTTATTACTTGACAGGTCAGGACCACGAGGCTGCTTAGAAAACTTAGAAAAATTGAATTCATACGGATCACCGTTGAATTCAACAGAAACTTTACCTTTCTTGCAATCTATTATAGCTCCGCAAGTGCTAAGGAAGGGCCAACCAAAGATAATAGGGCAGAAACTATCTTGCACTGAACCAAGTACAAGAAAGTCTGTAGGATATTTTACCTACCCGCAGAGTACTTCAACATCTCTTACAATCCCAACTAGAGAGATTGTTTGTTTATTTGCAAGATGGATAGTGACATCTATGTACTCAATCTCACACGGCTGAATCTCGTGCATGATCTCTTGATAAAGTGTGAAGGGAATAGCGCTGATGCTAGATCCCAAATCACATAGCCCATAGATATTATGATCTCCTATTTTGACAAATACAACTGGTGTACCTGAAATTGGGCCTTTGTTCCTTGCTGTGACAATGTTAGTGGCAATAGCACAAAAACTAATAGTGGATTCTTCGATATCACTGGTTACCAGATCCTTGACCATTGCAACTTGAGGCTGGACTCATGTCCTCAGGTTCGTCAGTGGTCCTTCTATTCTTGTTTAGAATACCTGTAACAAAAGAGTGCTCCTTTATCCTGGAGGGATAAGGAGGCTGTTCATACACAACTGCAGGTAGAACAGTATCAGTAACATTAATCTCAATTGGTGACTCCTTGAAAGGTTTATGATGTTGACTCTCCTTCTTCCTGGAAGAATCAATATGAGAAGCAAAGTCCTTGCAAAATTCAACCATTAGCTGGGAATCAAGACCAATTTTAGGTCAAAAGGTATTAAAGTAATCAGTCTTCACATAACTCTCAATGTAGTCATGCTCATAGTTTATAGTGGGTTCAATACCTTTATCAATTTCCCAGTCTTTAGTGTTCTTCTGGATCCTTTCTATAAGATCCCATTTTTCTTCCATACTTCTGGTCTGGAATACCCCACTAGAGGAGGCATCCAACATCTCCTTGTCCTGACGAGAAAGCCTGGCATAAAAATTTGTAAGTATAATTTCCTTGGGGAGCTCATGGTTTGGTCATTTGAGCATCAGGGACTTCAATCTCCCCC
The DNA here is from genome assembly GCA_950022295.1 of Bromus sterilis. Taxonomy (NCBI): domain Eukaryota; kingdom Viridiplantae; phylum Streptophyta; class Magnoliopsida; order Poales; family Poaceae; genus Bromus; species Bromus sterilis. The sequence goes on from OX465598.1 coordinate 102,803,571, forward strand.
AATCTTGAGCGATGCTCTCTCCCTCGCGAGACCAAAAGTTGTAGATGTAGTTCCTGTCTTGGTGAATTTCACGAAGAGGATAAAACTTTGCATAAAAAAGAGACATAAGCTCTGGCCATTCAAGCAGATCAGAGTTATCGAGTAGCTTATACCAATTTGAAGCTTTATCTTTGAGTGATATGGAGAATAGTTTCTTCATGATGAACTCCATCGTCACACCTGCAAGCTTAAATAAAGAACATAATTGTGATAAATATAGCAGGTGTTCTCCCGGATGTCCTTCTCCTGTATAACCATTAGCCAAGACATAATCAACAATACCAGATGGTATTTTATAGGGCACAATTTCAGTAGGGGTAGGAGTTACCATCAACGAACCAACAGCAGAAGAGTCCATAAGGACTGAAAGTAACAACAGAAAATAAAAGTTCCCTTACCGGCTTCACTTACCAATAGCGCTACACTCCCCGGCAACGGCGCCGGAAAAGCTCGTTGATGGCGGAGAAGTTAATAGGTTTAGTTGGGTTGCCTTCCCTGTTAACCGTGCCAATAAACGGTTCTTGATAACCCACAAGTCTAGGGGATCAATTGTAGCTTTTCGATAAATAAGAGTATCGATCCCATGAGGAGCAGAAGGTGTTGATAAGTGACACTGGATAAGGAAAGGGCTGCAAACACTCAAAGGTAAATATTTAGGAGTTTTTGGTTTAAGCAACATAAAAGTAAAAGACAGGCAAAGTGAACAGGGTAACTGAGGAATAGCAAGTGGCCCAATCTGATTTTAACTTTCTTGCGGTTTATATAGGTACCGGGTCCCTTGTTTACATGAGTCCGACTTCCATATGAGATGGAGTCCTAGTCTATTTCTACAACACAGTTTCCTTTTTACACAAGATAAGTCTATTTCCTTCTACGGTCTTCTAGCTTCGCGATGACGTGACCCGACCTGAGATGGGTCTCCTTCTGGGCCTTCTCCTTACTGAGTCGGCCCGGTTCATCCGTATGTCAGGCCATGGCACTGGGCCATCCCCCCGACATTAGCCCCCAAGATTGACGCGACGCTTTAGATTGTCGGTGATCTTTCCTGGATTTCTTCTGTAACTTCCGATGTCGAATCTTCGTACCTTCAAGACTTCATCAGAAAGATTTGGCTTCCTTTTGACAAGTTGACCTTCTGTTGGTTTCCTTCTAAGAGTCGTTTCCTTATTATTTGTACCTTCTTTAAATGTTTTCAAGAAACGAGGCGTCTCCTATTGAATGTCTCATTTATGTGATTTGTAAAAGTTGAAGAGTCTTTTCCTTCAATGTTGCTTGACATTGGTAATCTGCATGATCATAATAATGTTGATTGACGTTTCCCCTTCAAATCCTTGGCTATATATATAGAAACTCATGTGATGAGGAGAATACACACTTCTTCCTTCTTATTCCCCTTCTTTCTTGCCCATGGAGCCTAAGTTCTGCAACCGTGACCCCGTAACCAACGATGAGTTGGATCCCATTGATCAGGGTAACACAATTTCCAGTGGTCGTGGTCATGGCAGAGGTCGTGGTCGAGGTCGAGGAAGTAGAGGTGGTCGTGGTGTTGATACTCTATCCTCGTTGGTTACCCCAAGTGGAAGGTTAGATGTAGCGTAGCGGAAAATTTCCCCTATGTAGAGGATAGGGTTTGTCTCCCGTAGGACTCCGACAATGATAAGTAGGTGTCAACGGTGCAACTGACGTGGACCTGCACACAACACATATTACTTTTCTTCCCAACGAGTACATGGAGGTTGTAAATCTCTCCGACCTTGCTATTCACAAAGGATCAACGCAACAGATAAAAGATAATAATGATCACAGCTAGAAAGTAAAAGCAGGAAAATAAAAGAGCATGTAAACAGTGATGAGAATATGGGCCGGGGTCCCGTGATTTTCACTAGTGATGTCTCTCTCCCAAAAGACGATAAAACTGCTATGCGACGTAAACAAATCACAGCTAGGCAATTGACAAGATTGAAAACGAACCACAATGCTAACTATGCTACAAAGAAAGGACGGGGCTCAAAAGCATGGGCGGTACGCCAAAATAAGTAGACCGAAATCCAACTGCATCTACTACTAATCATCCACCTTGAGATATCTATCCAAAACATCTCGCTGGTATTAAGTTGCGAGCCCTACCTAAGGTGTAAACCCAAAGCAACAGATAACTTCATTAAAAAAGCACTTTGCATAAAGTAAACAATCCTTGCAACCGCGGTTACAAGCACAGTTGGTTTCCCCCTTGTGGCCACAACACATCCCCTAGACTCATGTTTCTGTCACTCAAGCGTGTCATCAGGGGGCATGAACCCACAATCGAGCATAACGTTCCCTCTTGGAGTCAATACCTACTACTTGGCCAAAGCAATAAACAGCAACGGAGAACATGCAAGAATTACTTAGGAACAAAAATATAAAAGATAAGAACCAAATATACTACTCAATCACAAACTGAACATAGTCTCATAATCCATCAGATCCCAGCATACTTAGCATAGCAACAACAAAAAATTACATATGTGCCTCGATCATGAAGGGAAGCTCACGAGGTCTAAACCATGAAGAACAAAGAGGGGAGGAGAACATCACATAGCTACTAATCACGGACCCATGGTCCAAGGGAAATTACTCTCGGATCATCCGGGAAGCGTCCAATGGTGGAGGGGAAGCTCCCGGAGGTCAATCCTCCCTCCGGCAGGGTGCCTGGAAGAGGTCTGTTGGCGCTCCCGATCTTGGAAACGCGGCGGCGGAACAGAGGCGATATCGTGAAAATGGGTTCTCTCCTTGGAGGTTTCGCGTCACGGGGAATATATAGACGAAGGGGGCAGCCAGGGGGGCCACCAGGGGTCCAGGCGCCCCCCTGGCGCGGCTAAGCCCTAGGCCGCACCAGGTGGCCGCCTGGGGCCGTGGTGGGTCCCCTCTGGTCCTCCTTCGGGACTCCGGAAGGTTCCATTGCGCTGATTTCTTATCTAATTTTTCCCGAATTTTTGGAACGTAGGGTCCCATACAGGTAAATTGCGGGAGTTAGTAGATGCAGCAGTGAGGATAGGTGTTGATATCCTATGCATCCAAGAAACCAAGTGGAAGGGACAGAAGGCGAAGGAGGTAGAGAAGACCGGTTTCAAGTTGTGGTACACGGGGACCACTGCGAACAGAAACGGAGTGGGTATCTTGATCAACAAGAGCCTCAAGGATGGAGTGGTAGACGTCAAGAGGCAAGGTGATCGGATTATCCTGGTCAAGCTGGTCGTTGGTGATGGCTTCTCGCCCCTCATTGGTTACCCCAAGTGGAAGGTTTGAGATGCAGTGCATCAGCAAGTTTCCCTCGGTGAAGATACCAAGGTTATCGAACCAGTATGACTCAAGAGATACAAGTAGGTGGCAACGTCGCCAGAAATTTATTCCTGACTAGGGTGTTGTCGTGGACCTGCACACAGCAACAAATAACTTTGCTCCCAACGAGTACAGAGGAGTTGTCAATTCCTCCGGCCTTGTCTTTTACAAAGGATCAACGCAAGAGATAAAAGGTGCAAAGGAAAGTAAAAGCTAAAAGTAAATTGAGGGTGTGAACAATAATGTGAAGATGGACCGGGGTCCCGTGATTTTCACAAGTGATGTCTCTCTCCCAAAAGACGATAAAAGTGCTAGCGAGGTAAACAAATCACAGTTGGGAAATTGACAGGATTATGAAGGCACCGCAATGCTAACTATGCTGCAAAGAAAGGAAGGGCTCAAAAACAATGGGCAGTACGCCAAGGTAAGTAGACCGAAATCTATCTGCATCTACTACGAATCAGCCATCTTGAGATATCTATCCACGACATCTCGCTGGTATTAAGTTGCGAATCCCACCCAAAGTGTAAACTCAAAGCAACAGACAACTGCATTAAAAGAACTTTGCGTAAAGTAAACAATCCTTGCACCCGCAGGTACAAGCACCGTTGTTTTATCCCTGGTGGCAACAGCACATCCCCTAGTCTCATGTTTCTGTCACTCAAGCTAGACATCAAGGGGCTGAACCCACAATCGAGCATAACGCTCTCTCTTGGAGTTGCAAATAAATACTTGGCCAAATAAAATACCGCAACGGAGAACATGCAAGAATTTACTCAAGAACAAAATATAAAAGAGAAGAACCAAATATATTACTCATCACAATCTGAACATAGTCTCATAATCCATCAGATCCCAACAAACTCAGCATAGCAACAGCAAAAATTACATAGATACCTCAATCATGTGAGGTAGCTCACGAGGACTCGAAAGTGGAAGCACAAAAGGGGGAGAGATTCATCACATAGCTACTGGTCACGGACCCATGGTCCAAGGGGGACTACTCACGGTACATCCGGGAGGTTTCCCTGGCTATGAATGGTCTCCCAGAGGGGGTTCCTCCTCCCGGCAGGGTGCCGGGGCAGCTTCTCCAGGAAGCCCCGATCTTGAAACAGCGGCGGCGGCGGTACAGAGGGGAGTTCGCGAGAAAGAAATCGATATTATGGGTTTCCACCCCGAGGGATAAATATAGGCGAAGGGGGCATCGAGGGGACCCACGAGGCAGTCAGGAGGGTCCCTAGCGCGGCCCAGGGTGGGGCCGCTCCACCTGCCCTCCTAGCTGCCTGGTGGTGGGACCCCTTCCCTCTCTTGGTGATTCCGGAAGCTTCTGTTGCGCTGATTTTTTATATATTTTCCCGGAATTTTTGGAGCACTTTTAATGGCCGGAAAACCTGAAATAGAAAAACAGCAGAAAACAGAAACTGGCAACTAGGTGCACTGATTTAATAGGTTGGTCCAAATAGGTTCAAAAGTGTATGAAAGTTCAAGCAAAACATGGCAAAGTCAAAGAAAACATGCATGGAGCAAGCAGAAATTATAGATACGTTTGGGACGTATCAACATCCCCAAGCTTAATTCCTTCTCGTCCTCTAGTAGGTAAATGATAACAAGCATAATTTCTGTTGTGACATGCCACACAACCATATAAGGACTTTTAAGTAAAGCAATTAAAGCATGAAATTCAATTCAACTCTTAACAAGCAAGAGTCTATATTAGCATTGACACAAGCAACAAAAGAACAAAAGGTGCAAGAGCTCTCGTTGTCCGTGACTGGAATGTCTCCAAATGGTGTTTGCGTGCAAGCAAGGGACTGGGAAGAAACATAAAAAAGGTTGTTGAGAACAACTATCTACGAAAGTTTCACAGTTGGTCTCCTTTGGATTCTTATCTGGACTCGTCCCCAGACCACTAGCCAGGTACAAGTCAAACTGATCCACTCCCTTTCGATATTTTGAGCACTCATGCAATGGATGAGCGTGAGCAAGAAAGTTGACACCTAAAAGGCGAAACAGAAAGAAGGTGGAGGAGGAAGACAAAAAGGTGTGAAAGCCTCACATCAATGAGGACAATCATAAGCGAGAGAAGGCCATATGATAGATATGATGTGAGGAGTAGGGATTGCCATACAACGGATGCACATGTGAGCTAAAAGCTCTCCAAGGGAAATAGTGGGGGTGCATCTGACTTGCTTGCTCAAGAAGACCTAGAGCTCGTTTGAGGAGGCTCATTTTTTGAATATACAAGTCAAGTTCTATAGTGTGAAGGGTCTCCACATAGCTATATGCATGATGATGATCTCTATGGAGTACAAGGGATAGAAGATGAAGTACTAGTGTGGATCTCTCAAAAGGAATAGTAGTATGCCCCCTTCTCTCTTTTTCTTTTTTTTCTTTTTCTCTTTCTTTTATTTTTTGGTGGCCTCAATGGCTCTTTCTATTTAACTCGCATTTGTCCTCTTTGGGATCTTTTGATTTTGTCCTCTTTGGGATCTTTTCCTCACTTTAGGGGCAATACTCTATATTTTACAAGAATATAGGAGGTACTCACATAAAGAAAATGTAACTATCATGATGCAAATGTATGCCTCTGCTAGGGTAGCAGGATATGCAATGATACTAGTGCGTCATGTATCAATGATTAGGGCAAGGCCAAACTAGCATGCGGCTCATCGATCAAGCAAGTAGCATGTATGACATGAAGATCAAGTCATGAGAAGGTGGATGTTGCATGGCAATGTATCTCAAAAAAGGCTATGGAAATGCCTTGTAGGTAGGTATGGTGGCTATTTTGAGGAAAGATATAAGGAGGCTTATGATGACAGAGCGTATCATGCCAAGGGTTTGGATGCACCGGCGAAGTATGCTCCAACTCTCGAGGTGAGAAAGGTCAATGCACGGTACCGAAGAGGCTAGAAAAAGTATAAGTGGGTGGAAGTGTCAACTTTCGAATACTCACATTAGTCCGAAGAACTCATGCACTTATTATCGGTAACTCTCAATCTAATCAGGAGGTTCACAAAGAGACAGGTACCCCGAGGAGGAGTGTATGGGGGTTTGGTTATCCTTGCGCATCCTTGACTCATGGTGCGTGAGTGTACTCTAATACTCGAACCCTCCAGAGGTTAGTGATCCATCTAGTAGCTAGAGTTCTCAACTGGGTTTTTTTGGTTTTCGAAAAACACACGGATTGCCCAAAATACGACATCTATCACAAATAGGCAAGAGCTCTTGACACCATAAGTTCAAACATTACTCTAGTCAATACCTCAAAACTATTGCAAGTGACTACTACAAAGAGAACAGCAACTTCAATTTCCTACTTCTAGTCAAGACACAAAACTCAGTGCAACAGGCAAACTCTCTAACAAGATAAAACTTGCAACCTATAGAAAGTTCAACCTAAGACAAAAGAAAAGCTCTAGAAAAACTAAAGCACTACAACTAAACAGAACAACAGCTAAGAAAAGAAAAAGAACAGCTCACAGCTAAAAGAATAAGCATGCAAATCCTATGAGGAGTTCTAGTTCAAGCTGAGCGTGGATCTCTCCCACACAAAAGAGTAAGTTGGGGTCTAACTTGTTACTACAGCAAAGGAAGCAAAATAAAACTAAAAACAAAACATAAGAGCGAGATGCTCCAAGAATAGCACATAACGCATGAAGTGATAAAAATATAGTGCAACGAGAGACAAACTGATAATTGTTGATGAAGAAGGGGATGTACGGGGGAATCCCCAAGCTTAGATGCTTGAGTCTCCTTGAATATTTATTGGGGGTGCACATGGGCATCCCCAAGCTTGAGCGTTTGACACTCCTGAATCTTCTTTCATCATCCTCCATCGCGCACTTGAAAACTCCCTTCATACTTAACTCATTGTAGGTTGATTAGAGAGGTTAGTACCCTAATAAAATAATTTTCTCTTACTGGAAATAAATATAATCTTGAAGAGCTACTGTTTCCCAATATTTCCAAAAAGTTTTTGCAAAGAAATAGCAAGCTTAAGGTTTGCAAAAGTAAGGAGAGACAAAACGTGGCAGAATCTGTGAAAAACAGAACAGCAGAGAGAAAAGAATTTTTTAGGGATACTTCTTCAACTCAAATCAAAAAACTCAAAACATACGCAAGTTTCGTAATTGTATAGAGCATGCTGTGTAAAAAATCATCTTAAAAAGATGAACTGGGATTTTTCCATGATTTTTCTAGTCACGAGGACAGAATCTGTTTTCTGGACAGCATGTCACAACTTTCACTTCCCTTGTCGTATGAGGCTATAAAAGGCACAAAGCTTTGAAAAGTAAATATACAATGATGTTGCTACAGTAGTAACAATCACCAAGACCACTAAGTACAGAACAAAATAAAAAAGAAAAACCTAAATTCGTTGCGGGCTGCCTCCCGAAAGCGCTTCTTTAGAGCCATTAGCTAGGCTTAAAGCAGAAGATCAAGTTGCATCTATTGAACCATCATCATGATCATCAAAAAGCTCTTCAATAGTATAACTAGTCTTAATGGGTTTCTCAAATAAAGGACGAATGAAAATGCTTCTTGGAATAAAATCAAAAGGAGGGAAGAAAATTGGAGTTTCATTAAAGTTAAAGATAGGTGTCTCCTCCAAAGTTTTCACCGTTTCAACTCTCTTGGCACTGCGTGTGCTAGCTTTAGCTCGGGGAACCTTGGGTATGTAAACGGACTTAGGTTCCTTCTTTGCTGGAGTTTCATCCTTTTTGGTTTTGATTGAGGAAAAGGTAGTTCCTAAAGTTTCAATAACTTCCTCAATCTTTTCTATCCTAGAAGACTTTTCATCAAGGGATTTGATAGTCTCCAAAGTTTTGACAATTTTCTGCATGGAATAATCTAGCCTATTCAAATTCCCTTGAATCTTACGATCCAACTCATTCACCCTATCGATACTTGGCATCTCTAGCTCTATTTTTTCAAGTTTTCTCATAATGTGAGCTAAAGTAATGTCCTCCTTAATACTAACAATGGGGAGACTTCCAACAAGATTTTCAATAACATTAAGGGCTTCCCAAACTGGGGCATCTATGAAGTTCCCATTGATAGCAGTGTCTAAAAGAAACCTATTCCAAGAAGTAATCCCAACATAAAAATTTCTAAGCAGGATAGTAGTGGATTGCTTCTTGGTGGCTCTTTTTTGAGAATCATTAATTCTATACCAAGCATCTTTCAAACTTTCACCACCTCTTTGAATAAAGGTAAGCACTTTTGCCTCACCAAAGGCAAAAGGACCAGCCATAGTGGTAACTACTGACAAGGTAACATGTGTTTTTAGTATTTTTGATTAGGGACACAAAAGTAAAAACTGAAAGGTAAACTAACAAGACTTAAAAGAAAAGGTAAAAGATAGTGTGCAACTCCCCTATCTTGTAGACTTGAGTCCCCGGCAACGGCGCCAAAAGTTTTCTTGATGGCTTCTGCCCCCTCGTTGGTTACCCCAAGTGGAAGGTTTGAGATGCAGTGCATCAGCAAGTTTCCCTCGGTGAAGATACCAAGGTTATCGAACCAGTAGGACTCAGGAGATACAAGTAGGTGGCAACGTCGCCAGAAATTTCTTCCTGACTAGGGTGTTGTCGTGTACCTGCACACAGCAACAAATAACTTTGCTCCCAATGAGTACAGAGGAGTTGTCAATTCCTCCGGCCTTGTCGTTTACAAAGGATCAACACAAGAGATAAATGGTGCAAAGGGAAGTAAAAGCTGAAAATAAATTGAGGGTGTGAACAATAATGTGAAGATGTACCGGGGTCCCGTGGTTTTCACTAGTGATGTATCTCTCCCAAAAGACGATAAAAGCGCTAGCGAGGTAAACAAATCACAGTTGGGCAACTGACAGGATTATGAAGGCACCGCAATGCTAACTATGTTGCAAAGAAAGGAAGGGCTCAAAAGCATTGGGCAGTACGCCAAGGTAAGTAGACCGAAATCCATCTGCATCTACTATGAATCATCCACCTTGAGATATCTATCCAGAACATCTCGTTGGTATTTAGTTGCGAATCCCACCCAAAGTGTAAACTCAAAGCAACAAACAACTGTATTAAAAGAACTTTGCGTAAAGTAAACAATCCTTGCACCCGCAGGTACAAGCACCGTTGTTTTATCCCTGGTGGAAAAAGCACATCCCCTAGTCTCATGTTTCTGTCACTCAAGCTAGACATCAAGGGGCTGAACCCACAATCGAGCATAACACTCTCTCTTGGAGTTGCAAATAAAATACTTGGCCAAAGCAAATACCGCAACGGAGAACATGCAAGAATTTAATCAAGAACAAAATATAAAAGAGAAGAACCAAATATATTACTCATCACAATCTGAACATAGTCTCATAATCCATCAGATCCCAACAAACTCAGCATAGCAACAACAAAAATTACATAGATACCTCGATCATGTGAGGCAGCTCACGAGGACTCGAAAGTGGAAGCACAAAAGGGGGAGAGATTCATCACATAGCTAATGGTCACGGACCCATGGTCCAAGGGGTACTACTCACGGTACATCCGGGAGGCGTCCATGGCTATGGATGGTCTCCCGGAGGGGGTTCCTCCTCCCGGCAGGGTGCCGGGGCAGATTCTCCAGGAAGCCCCTATCTTGAAACGGCGGCGGCGGTACAGAGGGGAGTTCGCGAGAAAGAGATCGATATTAGGGGTTTCCACCCCGACGGTTAAATATAGGAGAAGGGGGCATCAAGGGGACCCACGAGGTAGTCAGGAGGGTCCCTGGCGCAGCCTAGGGTGGGGCCGCGCCTTCTTCCCTCATGGCTTCCTGGTGGTGGCCCCCCTTCCCTCTCTTGGTGATTCCGGAAGCTTCTGTTGCGCTGATTTTTTATATATTTTCCCCGGAATTTTTCGAGCACTTTTAATGGCCTGAGAACCTGAAATAAAAAACAGCAGAAAACAGAAACTGGCAACTGGGTGCACTGAGTTAATAGGTTAGTCCAAATAGGTTCAAGAGTGTATGAAAGTTCAAGCAAAATATGGCAAAGTCACACAAAACATGCATGGAGCAAGCAGAAATTATAGATACGTTTGGGATGTATCAGGGACCTAGTTCTCAATGTTATCAGCGCCTATGGCCCGCAAGTAGGCCACAGTGAGAGCACCAAGTTGGAGTTCTGGGAAGGCCTGGAGGACTTGGTTAGGAGTGTTCCTATTGGCGAGCGGCTCTTCATAGGAGGAGACATTAATGGCCATGTGGGCACATCTGACACAGGTTTTGAAGGGGTGCATGGGGGCTTTTGATATGGCTGCAGGAATCAAGAGGGAGAGGATGTCTTAAGCTTCGCTTTAGCCTACGACGTGATCGTATCTAACACCCTCTTTAGAAAGAGAGAATCTCATCTAGTGACTTTTAGTAGCGGACAACACTCTAGCTAGATTGATTTCATCCTCTCAAGAAGAGAAGATAGGCGTGCTTGCCTAGATTGTAAGGTGATACCTGGAGAGAGTGTTGTCGCTCAACATAAGCTTGTGGTGGCTGACTTCCGCTTTCGGATTCGTGTCCAGTGGGATAAGCGCACCAAAGTCGCTAGAACGAAGTGGTGGAAGCTGAAGGGGGAGGCTGCTTAGGATTTCAAGGAGAGGGTCATGAAGGAGGACCCTTGGGAGGAAGGAGGTGATGCAAACAATATGTGGAGGAAGATGGTGACCTGCGTCCGGAGGATAGCTTCAGAGGAGTTTGGGGTAACCAGGGGTAGTAGAGTCGAAGCTAAAGATACCTGGTGGTGGAACGAGGATGTCCAGAAGGCTATTAAGGAGAAGAAAGTCTGTTTCCGACGCCTATACCTCGACAGGAGTGTGGACAACATAGAGAAGTACAAGGTGGCGCAGAAGACAGCAAAGCGAGCTGTGAACGAAGCTAGGGGTGGGCGTATGAGGACCTCTAACAGCGTTTAAACACGAAGCAAGGTGAAAGGGACGTATATAAGATGGCCAAGATCCGAGAGAGGAAGACGAGGGGTGTCGATCAGGTGAGATGCGTCAAGGATGAAGCAGCCCAACTTTTGGTTAAGGATGAAGAGATCAAGCATAGATGGAGGCAATACTTCGACAAGTTGTTCAATGAGGAGAATAGGAGCTCTACCATTGAGCTGGATGACTCCTTTGATGAGATGAACAGACGTTTTGTGCGGCGAATCCAGGAGGCCGAGGTCAAGGAGGCTTTAAAAAGGATGAAAGGAGGCAAGGCGATGGGTCTTGGCTGTATCCCCATCGAGGTGTGGAGAGGCCTTGGAGACAAGCGATAGTATAGCTAACCAAGCTTTTCAGCCTCATTTTTCGGTCAAACAAGATGCCTGAAGAATGGAGGCGGAGTATATTAGTACCAATCTTCAAGAACAAAGGGGATGTTCAGAGTTGTACTAATTACCGCGGGATTAAGCTAATGAGCCATACATTGAAGCTATGGGAGAGAGTCATTGAGGACCGTGTAAGAGGAATGACACACGTGACCAAAAATCAATTTGGTTTCATGCCTGGGAGGTCGACCATGGAAGCCATTTTCTTGGTACGACAACTTATGGAGAGATACAAGGAGCAAAAGAAGGACCTGCATATGGTGTTCATTGACTTGGAGAAGGCCTAGATAAGATACCGCGGAATGTCATGTGGTGGCCGTTGGAAAAACACAAAGTCCCGACAAAGTACATTACCCTCATCAAGGATATCTACGACAATGTTGTGACAAGTGTGCGAACAAGAGATGGCGACACTGATGACTTCCCAATCAAAATAGGACTGCACCAGGGGTCAGCTTTGACCACTTATCTTTTCACATTGGTGATGGATGAGGTCACACGGGATATACAAGGGGACATCCCATGGTTTATGCTCTTTGCAGACGATGTGGTGCTAGTCGACGACAGTCGGGTGGGGGTTAATAGGAAGCTGGAGCTGTGGAGATAGACTTTGGAATCGAAAGGTTTTAGGCTTAGTAGAACTAAAATAGAGTACATGAGGTGCGGTTTTAGTACTACTAACCATGAAGAAGAGGAGGAAGTTAGCCTTGAGGGGCAAGTGGTACCTAAGAAGGACACCTTTTGATATTTGGGGTCGATGCTGCAGAAGGATGGTGATATTGATGAAGACGTTAGCCATCGAATCAAAGTTGGATGGCTAAAGTGGCGCCAAGCTTCTGGTGTTCTCTGTGATAAGAGAGTGCCACAAAATCTAAAAGACAAGTTTTATAGAACGGCGATTCGACCTGCGATGTTGTATGGTGCTGAATGTTGGCCAACTAAAAGGTCACATGTCCAACAACTAGGTGTGGCAGAGATGCGCATGTTGATATGGGCATGTGGCCACACAAGGAAGGATCGGATCCGGAATGATGTTATACGGGAGAAAGTTGGGGTGGCACCAATTGAAGATAATCTTATCCAACTTCGTCTGAGATGGTTTGGACATATCCAGCGTAGGCCTTCTGAAGCGCCTGTGCATATCGGGCGGTTAAGGCGTGCTGATAATGTCAAGAGAGGTCGGGGAGGCCAAACTTGACTTGGGAGGAGTCTGTGAAGAGAGACCTGAAGGACTGGGCTATCAACAAAGATCTAGCTCTGGACAGGGGTGCGTGGAAGTTAGCTATCCACGTGCCGGAACCATGATTTGCTTACAGTATCTTTTGGGTTTCAGCTCTAGCCTACCCCAACTTGTTTGGGACTGACAGGCTTTGTTGTTGTTTTTGTTGTCGTTGTTTTGGAGCACTTTTAATATGGGGGAAACCTGAAATAGAAAAACAGCAGAAAAGAGGAACTGGCACTGTGGTGCACTGAGTTAATAAGTTAGTCCAGATATGATCAAAAGTGTATGAAAGTGTATCTAGATCATAGCAATATCAAACAAAACATGCATGCAACAAGCAGAAATTATAGATACGTTTGGGACGTATCAACATCCCCAAGCTTAATTCCTGCTCGTCCTCGAGTAGGTAAATGATAACCAGCATAATTTCTGTGGCGACATGCTAGAAACCTTATAAGAACTTTAAAAGTAAAGCAATCAATGTATGTAATTCAATACAAGTCATAACAGGCAAGAGTCTATATTGGCCTTGAAACAAGCAACAAAATAACATTAGGTGCAAGAGCTCTCGCTGTTCATGACTCGAATGTCTCCAAATGGTGTTTGCGTGCAAGAAGGGGGAGATGGGAATATGAGAAAAAATATTTTTTGTTGAGAACTCAATATACTAAAGTTTCACACTTGGTCTTTTTTGGAATCTTATCTTGACTCGTCCCTAGACCACTAGCCAGGTACAAGTCAATTTGATCCACTCCTTTTCGATATTTTGAGCACTCATGCAATGTATGAGCGTAAGCACGAGAGTTGACACTTAGGATGGCAAAGAGAGAAATATGGTGGAGGAGGAAGACAAAAAGGTGAGAAAGGCTCACATCAATGAGGACAATCATAGGCGAGAAGGCGAAATGATAGATATGATGTGAGGTGTAGGGATTGCCATGCAACGGATGCACATATGATCTAAGAAAAGCTCTCCAATGGAACTAGTGGGGGTGCATCCAACTTGCTCTCTCCTGAAGACCTAGAGCTCGTTTGAGGAGGCTCATCCTTGGAATATGGAAGCCAAGTTCTATAGTGTGAAGGTCCCCATATAGCTATATGCATATATGATCATCTCTATGGAGTACAAGGATATAGAGGGAGTACGAGTGTGGATCTTTTCAAAAGGAATAGTAGTGTTGCCCCTTTCTCTCTTTTTATTTTATTTTTCTCTTTTTTCTATTTTTGTATTATTTTTTTGGTGTCCTCAATGGCTCTTTCTATTTAACTCTCATTTGTCCTCTTTGGGATCTTTTATTTTGTCCACTTTGGGATCTTTTCCTCACTTAAGGGCAACACTCTATTTTACAAGAAGGTATAGAAGATCTTCACACTTTACAAGGTACTCAACATAAAGAAGATGTAGTTATCATGATGTATGCAAATGTATGCCTCTACCAGTGTAGCACGAACATGTATGACATGAAGATCAAGTCATGAAGAGGTGGAAGTTGCATGGAAATATATCTCGGAAAGGCTATGGAAATGCTTTGATAGGTAGGTATGGTGGTTGTTTTCAGGAAGGATATAAGGAGGTTTATGATGACATAGCGTATCATGCCAAGGGTTTGGATGCACCGGCGAAGGTGGAAACCGACTCTCGGAGTGAGAAGAGGTCAATGCACGGTAACTCTCAATCTAATAAGGAGGTTCACAAAGAGACAGGTACCTCGACGAGGAGTGTATGGGGGTTTGGTTATCCTTGCGCATCCTCGACTCATGGTACGTGAGTGTACTATAATATCAGATCCCTCAAAAGATTAGAGATCCATCTAGTAGCTAGAGTTCTCAACTAGTTTTTGTAGGTTTTTGAAAATAAACATGGATTGTCCAAAATACGACACCTATCACTTAATAGGCTAGAGCTCTTGACACCAAAAGTTCTAACATTACTTACAACAATACCTCAAAACTATTGGAAGTTACTACTACAATTGAATAGAAACCTCAATTACCTACTTTCAAGATAAGACACAACTTAGTGCAACAACCAACTCTCTTAACAAGATAAACATGAAAACTAAAGAGAGTTCCAGCAACAAACTAAACAAAAGCCAAGGCTCTTTCTAAAGACAAACACTAAAACTCAAACTAAACATGGCAGTAGCTATGCATAGATAAAGATAAGCATGAAAATCCTATGATGTGTTCTAGATTGGAGTGGAGCGTGTTTCTCTCCCACACAAAGTAAGCTGGGGGCCTAACTTGTTATGAACATCAAGCAAAGCTAAAGAAAACTAAAAGGTAAACCTCAGAGCGAGACGCTCCAAGCATAGCACATAACGAATGAAGTGATAAAAATATAGTGAGACGGAGGACGAACTGATGATTGTTGATGGAGAAGGGGATGCACGGGGGCATCCCCAAGCTTAGACACTTGAGTCTCTTTGAATATTTATTGGGGATGCATGGGGGCATCCCCAAGCTTGAGCGTTTGACACTCCCGGATCTTCTTTCATCATCTTCCCTTGCAGACTTGAAAACTCCCTTCATACATAACTCATCATAAGCTAATTAGAGAGGTTAGTACCCTTAATAAAATGTTTTTTCTCCACTGGAAATAAAGATATTCTTGAAGAGCTACTGTTTCTCAAGATTTCCAAAAAGTTTTTGCAAAGAAAAATCAATCTTAAGGTTTGCAAAAGTAAGGAAAGGAAAAACGTGGTAGAATGTGTGAAAAACAGAACAGCAGGTAGTAAAGAATTTTTTCGGGGTACTTCTACAACTCAAATCAAAAATGTCAGAACTTACGAAAGTTTCACAATTGTATAGAGCATGTTGTGTAAACAATTCAGCTCAAAAAATGTATTGGTGATTTGTTTTGATTTTTTTCGTAAAGCAGACAGAATATGTTTTTTGGACAGCATGTCACAACTTTTGCTTCTCTTATCATAAGAGGCTAAACTTGGCACAAAAGCTTGTAAATAAAGATACAATGATGTTGCTACAGTAGTTACAATAATCAAGACCACTAAAAACAGAAGTAAAAAACATCTTGGCTTGCCTCCCAACAAGCGCTTTCTTTTACGCCTTTAAGCTAGACATAAAGCAAAAGAAGAATCAAGTTTTATCAAGAGAGAGAGAATAGCTAGCCCGTGTAACGGACTCAAAATGTAACTTGATTTTCTTTCTAGGGAAGTATTCCATCCCCTTTTTGAGTGGGAATTGAAATTTTATATTCCCCTCTTTCATGTCAATAACAGCACCAACGGTGCGGAGAAAAGGACGTCCCAAAATAATTGGACATAAAGGTTCACACTCTATATCCATAATAATGAAATCAACGGGAACATAATTGTCATTGACAATGATAAGAACATCTTCCATCTTCCCCAAAGGTTTCTTACGGAAGAATCAACGAGACGAACACCAAAAGAACAAGGCTCAAAGGGCTTCAATTCAAACATATCATACATTCTTTTGGGCATAACGGAGGTACTAGCTCCAACATCACATAAAGAAAAGCAAGAGAAGTTATTCAATTTAATTTTTATCATAGGGTCCCAACCATCATCTAGATTCCTAGGTATGGAGGCTTATATTCTAAGCTTCTCCTTCCTAGCTTTGATGAGAGCATTAGTGATATGCTCCGTGAAGGCAAGATTTAGTGTGCTAGTGTGGGGGTCTCTAGACATTTTGTGTAGCAAGCTAATAACTTCTGAGAGGGTGCAACTATCAAAATCAATATCACTACTATCAAAGGTGGTAGTGGTGTCATCTAGGCTCACTTGTTTGAAACCCTCTATGTTCATAGGAGTTTCTTCTTCTACGGTTGAGGTATTAGTATCACCATTAATAGGTCCAATGGGACTAGGAGTGTGTTTGGTGCTAATAGTTTTGGATAGTAGCAACAGTCTGGTGTGTAGGAAGGCTCTTAATTATATCTTCTTCCTCTTTTTCTCTAGCCCATCATTCTATAAGTTTATCCATCATCCTAATATTTTCATTAATTTGTAATTGGATAGCATTAATAGGAGTGGCCTTCCTCTCCTCAAGGGGAGAGGTTCTAATTTTAAGCATCTCAACATCAAGGGCTAAGCTATCTACCTTCAAAGAGAGATTATCTAATTTAGCTAATTTCTCTTCTACATTCTTGTTGAAGGCTTTTTGGGTAGTGATAAAGTCTCTAAGCATGCTTTCTAGTTCAGAAGTGGGGTTCTTGTTACTAGGATAAGTGTTGTTGTTCCCATAGTTGGATGGAAATGGTCTAGGATTGCTAGCAAAATTGCCCCTATAAGCATTGTTGTTAAAGTTGTTTCTAGGAATAAATTTCACATCTACTTGTTCCTGAGCAACCAAAGAATTTAAAGGAACATCATGAGGATCAATAGAGGGTTGCTTGGTAAGTAGAGACATAATCAAGTCAACTTTTTCATTTAGGGAGGTAATCTCCTCGACAGAGTTTACCTTCCTACCTGTTGGAGCACGTTCGGTGTGCCATTGGGAATAGTTGGTCATCATCTCATCTAGGAGTTTCGTGGCAGCACCAAGTGTAATTGACATAAAGGTTCCTCCCGCGGCCGAATCTAACAGGTTCCGCGAGGTAAAGTTCAAGCCTGCATAAAAATTCTGGATAACCATCCAAGTAGTCAAACCATGTGTAGGGCATTTCATAATAAGAGATTTCATTCGTTCCCAAGATTGGGCAACGTGTTCATTATCCAATTTCTTAAAATTCATAATGTTGCTCCTCAATTGGATAATTGTAGCAAGTGGGTAGTACTTCCAAATAAAAGCATCTTTGCACTTATTCCAAGGATCTATGCTATTCCTAGGCAAATATTGAAACCAGATTTTAGCTTCTCCCCTTAAAGAGAAAGGAAAAAATCTTGAGCTTAACAACATCACCTTCTACTTCTTTATACTTTTGCATATCACATAGCTCAACAAAATTATTCAAGTGTAAAGCAGCAGCATCTCCAGCACCAGAAAAATTGATCTCTCATAACAAGGTTTAGCAAAGCAGGTTTAATTTCATAAGAGGTAGATGAAGTGGTAGGTGTGGCAATAGGAGTGCAGATAAAGTATTTGTTGTTGTGACTAGTGAAGTCACACAACTTGGTGTTTTCAGTGGAACGCATAGCAGCAGCAAGTGTGGCAGATTCTTTTGTGATTTTTCATATAAGACACAAAGATAAAAACTGAAAGGTAAACTAACAAGACAAAAAAGCAAAGGTAAAAGATAGTGTGCAACTCCCCTATCTTAGCACTCGGAGTCCCCGGCAACGGTGCCAGAAATTTTCTTGATACTCTATCCTCGTTGGTTACCCCAAGTGGAAGGTTAGATGTAGCGTAGCGGCAAATTTCCCCTATGTAGAGGATAGGGTTTGACGAGGATCATCCTCGGCAAATCCCATGGTCAGGGACCCTGGGTTAGATCGTAGAGAAGGAACAGGTTGGCGTTACTCATCGGCTAACAGGAGAAGCACTTCCTACTCAATTGTATTATGCGAGGGGGCGATTACAGTGGAAGTCTAGGCGAGTTGGCTAAGACCGGAGGTGTTGATTGTAGATTGCATGTCCTGAGACGTCCCCCCTCCCAGCCTTTATATACTAGGCTGGGTCTCGGGAGTCCGTCTCAGGTTACAAGGACGATTGCCTAATTCTAGCCTTGCCTTGAACGCCAAGTCTTGACTTCCATATTGGTCGCAGACTCCTACGTCGGTGCCAAGAGTGGGCCAATCGTGGGCATGTCGAAGCTTCCAGCGGGCCTTTTGTCTTTATATGCACCAGGTATCCTCATATGCAGGAGTCGTGGGGTCACCCCCTCGTCAGGGTTTGTCTCCCGTAGGACTCCGAGAAGGATAAGTAGGTGTCAACGGCACAACCGACGTGGACCTGCACACAACACAAATAACTTTGCTTCCCAACGAGTACAGAGAGGTTGTCAATCTCTCCGGCCTTGCTGTTCACAAACGATCAACGTAACAGATAAAAGATAATAATGATAACAGCTAGAAAGTAAAAGCACGAAAATAAAAGAGCGTGTAAACAGTGATGAGAATATGGACCGGGGTCCCGTGATGTTCACTAGTGATGTCTCTCTACCAAAAGACGATAAAACTGCTATGCGAGGTAAACAAATCACAGTTGGGCAATTCACAGGATTAAAAACGCACTGCAATGCTAACTATGCTACAAAGAAAGACGAGGCTCACAAGCATGGGCGGTACGCCAAAATAAGTAGACCGAAATCCAACTTCATCTACTACTAATCGTACACCTTGAGATATCTATCCAGAACATCTCGCTGGTATTAAGTTGCGATCCCCACCCAAAATGTAAACCCAAAGCAACAGACAACTGCATTAAAAAGCACTTTGCGTAAAGTAAACAATCCTTGCAACCGTGGTTACAAGCACCGTTGTTTGCCCCCCCCCCTTGTGGAAACAGCACATCCCCTAGGATCATGTTTCTGTCACTCAAACGTGTCATGAGGGGGCATGAACCCACAATCGAGCATAACGTTCCCTCTTGGAGTGACTACCTACTGCTTGGCCAAAGCAATAAACAGCAAGGGAGAACATGCAAGAATTACTTAGGAACAAAAATATAAAAGACAAGAACCAAATATATTACGCAATCACAACTGAACATAGTCTCATAATCCATCAGATCACAGCAAACTCAGCATAGCAACAACAGAAAATTACATATGTGCCTCGATCATGTAGGGAAGCTCACGAGGTCTAAACAATGAAGATCAAAGAGGGGAGGAGAACATCACATAGCTACTGAGCATGGACCCATGGTCCAAGGGAAACTACTCGCGGATCATCCGGGAAGTGTCCATGGTGGAGGGGAAGCTCCCGAAGGTCAATCCTCCCTCCAGCAGGGTGCCGGGAAGAGGTCTGATGGCGCTCCCAATCTTGGAAGCACAGCGGCGGCGGAACAGAGGCGAGATCGCAAAAAAGGGCTCTCTCCTTAGAGGTTTCGCGTCACGGGGAATATATAGGCGAAGGGGGGCAGCCAGGGGCGCCACCAGGGGTCCAGGCTTCCCCCTGGCGCGGCCAAGCCCTAGGCCGCGCCAGGTGGCCGCCTGGAGCCCTGGTGGGTCCCCTCTGGTCCTCCTTCGGGGCTGCAAAAAGTTCCGTGCGCTGATTTTTATCTGATTTTTCCTGAATTTTTGGAGCACTTTTAATATGGGGAAAACCTGAAATAAAAAAACAGCAAAAAAGAGGAACTGGCACTATGGTGCACTGAGTTAATAAGTTAGTCCAAATATGATCAAAAGTGTATCTAGATCATAGCAATATCATACAAAACATGCATGGAGCAAGCAGAAATTACAGATACGTTTGGGACGTATCAGGTGTGCAAGGCCGTGGATCCCACCGGGGATTATCTTCGTCCTCCCGTGACGTTCTCCATGAGCGGGTGTTTATCCATAAATTTGTCGCTGTGCTTCGCTCTAAGCCTGTCGAAGGGTTCGTCCTCCTAGCTTCTAAGCCTCCTGGAAGCCATGGAAGTTTCTAAGCCTCCTGGCTTGTGGCTTCGTTCGGATGGTTGCCCTCATGGACCTATCTGGGTGACCACAAGTTTTTCTAGCAATGGCTCCATGTTCTGGGAAAAAGGTTGGAAGACCTTCATCCGATCCCGAAGCCTTAAGAAGCGACATAGTATTGTCTTCAAGTATGATGGAGGTGACACCTTGTGGGCAAGGTGATTTGATTCTGATGGGGATCGCATGGAGTGCTGCACTGAGAGTTCCAGTAGTAGTGACAGTGAGTTTTACAATGGAGAAAATGCATCAATAGATGATAATGATTTTTCTAGTACTGATGATGAAGTTTGAAGAAACTCGATCGTAGTGCTATTATGATTAGTTTTTATTTTAAGTTTTAATTATGTTTGTAATTCTTTGTCTTTTGAAGACATATTGGAATAAAAGTATTTTGTGATTTCAGTGCAGTTCCCTGAATAGTTCTTGTAATGTTTCGATTGGCTAGTTTTTGTATAACTGACTTCGAAGTAAGCTTTTCTTTTTGAAGAGTCAGTATTATCATATGTAGCCCCCATGAGTCGGGATGACTTATCTGTATGTCGTGCCGAATTATGATAAGATCAACATGTACCCCCATGAGTCGGTATGATCAATTTATTTCATGTCGAGTCATAGTAATATCAACTGTGTTTTAAAATTGAGGTGTAGCCCCTATGTATCAGTATGAACAATATATGTACTTGCCGAATCATAGTAGAGTCGACCTGTAGCCCCCCAAGTATCGACTTTTAGTTCTTCATATGATGTTTAATAAAGTCTATTTTTGATGAGGGAAATGTTAATACACTTGCATATGCTAAAAAACGAAAGAAGTATGCTTATGAAATGCAAAAATGTAAACAACTCATATACAATTCGGTCGTATGCGTGACTGTCTCAGGATCCATAAAAAATATGAGCTCAACACAAAACCGACTCCTCGAATAGGAGGATTCTGCTTGTCTCATAGAAAATAAATGTTGGTCACTTAATTGCGCTTGAGTCGAAACTTATCTATAAGCAAGCATTGCATATCATCTTCTAGTGTTCTCTGTGATAGAATTAAACTCAACAGGCTTTTGAGTAGAACCTGCTGGTGTTTAAACTATCATGGGTCACGTAGACCATATACGTACGAGATTGCATCAGCTTATAGGCAAAAATAAGCCGTAGTAGGCTAACTTCATGTATATGTCGAGTCCCGAGTTGAAGATTTGAAGTTAAAAGACCTTCAAACCCCAGGGTCTCTGAATACAGCAATATACACGCCATGTTCGAAGGAAGATATGATCAGTCCTTCCAGGTTCCAGGGAGTTAAATGCAAGAATGTAATGCAGTGTAAGATAAAGGAAATCGGCAAAAAAATAAACCAACTTGAATAAAGGAAAATATAAGTCGGAAAAACAGAAGAACAAGTCGGTTTTATTGTTGACATCTTATATTGGCTTACAAGAACATTCCTGACTACTTAAGTATAATAAGGACGGAGCTGGGCTATATTCCATGTCCTGGGAGTCTCTTCTTCGGACTTGCGCGTGGAAGTTGGCTCGCGTATATCAACTAAGTAGTAGTATCCATTGTAAAATTCTTGCTTACCACGAACGACCCTTCCCAAGGTGGGGATAACTTGTGCATACTTTTCCTTTTTTTGTATTAGGCGGGGCACTAAGTCCCCCTCTTGAAAGGTTTGACTCTTGATGCGTCGACTATGGTATCGTCGCAGGTCTTGTTGGTAGATAGCCGACTTAGCTGCCGCTAAATCTCGTTCTTCATCGAGGATGTCCAAGGAGTCCTGTCTTGCTTGTTCATTGTCGGCTTCCACATATGCAGTAACTCGAGGTGAGCCGTGACGGATGTAACTTGCGAGGATGGCTTCTTCTCCATAAACAAGGAAATAAGCTGTAAGACTGATACTCCAAAGCACAGAGGGAAACTCCTCAACCCAGGAACCCGGCATTCTTATTAAAGGAACATGGAGTCGAGGTTTGATGCCACGTAGTAGTTCCTGATTAGCCCTCTCAGCTTGTCCATTGGACTACGGGTGAGCTACACATGCGTGATCAAGCCAGATATGCTCCTGTTCACAAAAACGTTGCATCTCACCCTCTGACAAATTGCTTCCATTGTTAGTGATAATGATGTGGGGGTAACCAAATCTGAAGATGATTTTCTTCATGAATTTGAGTGTAGTTATCGTGTCGCATTTGTTGACCGGTGATACGGTGAGGATAGTTCTCTCACTTCTCTTTGAAGGTGAGATGTAGCGTAGCAGCAAATTTCCGTCGCAGAAATACAAGAAGGTGACAACGGCTCCAGAAATTACTTCAGGCTAACGACGTCAGAAATTGGGCGGTTGTCGTGACCTGCACACAGAAACAAATAACTCTGCTCCCAACGAGTACAGAGGAGTTGTCAATTCCTCCGGCCTTGATGCTTACAAAGGATCAATCCAAGAGATAATAGTGCAACTGAAAGTAAGAACTGAAAGTAAATTGAGGGTGTAAACAATGGTATGAATATGGACCGGGGTCCCGTGATGTTCACTAGTGATGTCTCTCTCCCAAAAGACGATAAAAGTGCTAGCGAGGTAAACAAATCACAGTTGGGAAATTGACGGGATTATAAACGCCTTACAATGCTAACTATGCTATAAAACAAAGGAAGAGGCTCAAAAGATATGGGCAGTACGCCAAGGTAAATAGACCGAAATCCATCTTCATCTACTACGAATCATCCACCTTGAGATATCTATCCAGAACATCTCGCTGGTATTAAGTTGTGAATCCCACCCAAAATGTAAACTCAAAGCAACAGACAACTGCATTAAAAGAACTTTGCATAAAGTAAACAATCCTTGCACCCGCAGGTACAAGCACCGTTGTTTTATCCCTGGTGGCAACATCACATCCCCTAGTCTCATATTTCTGTCACTCAAGCTAGACATCAAGGGGCTGAACCCACAATCAAGCATAACGCTCCCTCTTGAAGTTGCAACAAATCACTTGGCCAAAGTAAAATACGGCAATGGAGAACATGCAAGAATTTACTAAAGAACACAAATATAAAAGAGAACCAAATATATTACTCATCACAATCTGAACATAATCTCATAATCCATCAGATCCCAGCAAACTCAGCATAGCAACACACAAAATTACAAAAGTGCCTCGATCATGTGAGGCAGCTCACGAGGTCTCGAAAGTGAAAGAACAAAGAGGGGAGGAGTACATCACATAGCTACTGGTCACGGACCCATGGTCCAAGGGGGACTACTCACGGCACATCCGGGAGGCGTCCATGGCAATGGATGGTCTCCCGTAGGGGGTTCCTCCTTCCGGCAGGGTGCTGGGGCAGCTTCTCCTCGCAGCCCCGATCTTGAAACGGTGGCAGCGGCGGTATAGAGAGGAGAACGGGAATATCATATCTATATTAGGGGTGTCCGTCACGGCGGGTAAATATAGGCCAAAGGGGGCACCGAGAGGGGCCACAGGGCAGCCAGGAAGGTGCCTGACGCGGCCTAGGGTGGGGCCGCGCCAGGGACCCTTCTGGAGTCCCTATCGTAGCCCTCCCTTCCTTGGTGATTCCGGAGGCTTCCGGGACACTGTTTCTTATATAGTTTTTACGGAATTTTTGGAGCACTTTTAATGGCCAGAAAACCTGAAATACAAAAACAGCAGAAAATAGGAACTCGCAACTGGGTGCACTGAGTTAATAGGTTAGTCCAAATATGCTCAAAAGTGTATGAAAGTTCAAGCAAAACATGGAAAAGTTTCACAAAAAATGCGTGGAGCAAGCAGAAATTATAGATACGTTTGGGACGTATCAACATCCCCAAGCTTAATTCCTGCTCGTCCTCGAGTAGGGAAATGATAACAAGCATAATTTCTGTGGTGACATGTGATACAGAGTGGCAACTCTCCTCGTTGGTTACCCCAAGTGGAAGGTGAGATGCAATGTAGCAGCAAGTTTCCCTTAGCAAAGATGCTAAGGTTGAGTATCGAACCAGTAGGACTCCAAGAGTTACAAGTAGGTTTCACGGCGCTTGACGTGGACCTGCACACAGATACAAATAACTTTTCTCCCAACGAGTATAGAGGAGTTTTCAATTCCTCCGGCCTTGCTGTTTACAAAATATCAACGCAAGAGATAAAAGTGGAACTAAAAGTAAAGACTGAAAGTAAACTAAGGGTGTAAACAATAATGTGAAGATGAACCGGGGTCCCGTGATTTTCACTAGTGATGTATCTCTCCCAAAAGACGATAAAAGTGCTAGCGAGGTAAACAAATCACAGTTGGGCAATTGACAGAATTATGAAGGCACCGCAATGCTAACTATGCTGCAAAGAAAGGAAGGGCTCAAAAGCAATGGGCAGTACGCCAAGGTACGTAGACCGAAATCCAACTGTATCTACTACGAATCATCCACCTTGATATATCTATCCAGAACATCTCGCTGGAATTAAGTTCCGAATCCCACCCAAAGTGTAAACTCAAAGCAACAGACAACTGCATTAAAAGAACTTTGCGTAAACTAAACAATCCTTGCACCCGCGGGTACAAGCACCGTTGTTTTATCCATGGTGGCAACAGCACATCCCCTAGTCTCATGTTTCTGTCACTCAAGCTAGACATCAGGGGGCTGAACCCACAATCAAGCATAACGCACCCTCGTGGAGTTGCAAGAAAAATACTTGGCCAAAGCAAAATACTGCAACGGAGAACATGCAAGAATTTACTCAAGAACAAAAATATAAAAGAGAAAAACCAAATATATTACTCATCACAATCAGAACATAGTCTCATAATCCATCAGATCCCAGCAAACTCAGCATAGCAACAGCAGAAATTACAAAAAGTGCCTCGATCATGTGAGGCAGCTCACGAGGTCTCGAAAGTGGAAGCACAAAAAGAAGAGAAGTACATCACATAGCTACTGGTCACGGACCCATGGTCCAAGGGGGACTACTCACGGCACATCTGGGAGGCGTCCATGGCTATGGATGGTCTCCTGGAGGGGGTTCCTCCTCCCGGCAGGGTGCCGGGGCAGCTTCTCCAGGCAGCCCCGATCTTGAAACGGCGGCGGCGGCGGTACAGAGGCGAGTTCGCGGAAAAGAGATCGATATTAGGGGTTTCCACCCCGAGGGCTAAATATAGGCGGAGGGGGTGTCGAGGGGACCCACCAGGCAGCTAGGAGGCCTCTTGGCGCGGCCTAGGGTGGGGCCGCGCCAGGGACCCTCCTGGTCTCCTGGTGGTGGCCCCCTCCGCTACCTTGGTGATTCCGGAAGCTTCCGTGTCGCTGATTTTTTGTCTGATTTTTCCGGTTTTTTGGAGCACTTTTAATGGCCGGAAAACCTGAAATATAAAAACAGCAGAAAACAGCAACTGGCAGTTGGGTGCACTGGGTTAATAGATTAGTCCAAATATGCTCAAAGCTGTATGAAAGTTCAAGCAAAACATGGCAAAGTCACACAAAACATGCATGGAGCAAGAAGAAATTATAGATACGTTTGGGACATATCAACATCTCCAGGCTTAATTCCTGCTCGTCCTCGAGTGGGTAAATGATAACAAGCATAATTTCTGTGGTGACATGCCACACAACCATATAAGGACTTTTAAGTAAAGCAATGAAAGCATGCAATTCAATTCAAGTCTTAACAAGCAAGAGTCTATATTAGCATTGACACAAGCAACAAAAGAACAAAAGGTGCAAGAGCTCTCACTGTCCGTGACTCGAACGTCTCCAGATGGTGTTTGCGTGCAAGCAGGGGACTGGGAAAAAGAGAGAAAAAAGGTTGTTGAGAACAACTATCTACTAAAGTTTCACACTTGGTCTCCTTTGGATTCTCATCTTGACTCGTCCCCAGACCACTAGCCAGGTACAAGTCAAATTGATCCACTCCCTTTCGATATTTTGAGCACTCATGCAATGGATGAGCGTGAGCAAGAATGTTGACATCTAAAAGGCGAAACAGAAAGAAGGTGGAGGAGGAAGACAAAAAAGGTGTGAAAGGCTCACATCAATGAGGACAATCATAGGCGAGAGAAGGCCATATGATAGATATGATGTGAGGAGTAGGGATTGCCATGCAATGGATGCACATGTGAGCTAAAAGCTCTCCAAGGGAACTAGTGGGGGTGCATCTACCTTGCTTGCTCAAGAAGACCTAGAGCTCGTTTGTGGAGGCTCATCATTGGAATATACAAGCCAAGTTCTATAGTGAGAAGGTCCCCACATAGCTATATGCATGATGATGATCTCTATGTAGTAAAATGGATAGAGGATGAAGTACTAGTGTGGATCTCTCAAAAGGAATAGCAGTGTGCCCCCTTCTCTCTTTTTATTTTTCTTTTTCTATTTTTTTGTATTTTTTTGGTGGCCTCAATGGCTCTTTCTATTTAACTCTCATTTGTCCTCTTTGGGATCTTTTGATTTTGTCCTCTTTGGGATATTTTCCTCACTTTAGGGGCAACACTCTATATTTTACAAGAATATAGGAGATCTTTCACACTTTACAAAGGTACTCACATAAAGAAGATATAACTATCATGCTGCAAATGTATGCCTCTGCCAGGATAGCAGGATATGCAATGATACTAGCGCGTCATGTAGCAATGATTAGGGAAAGTCCCAACTAGCATGCGGCTCATCGATCAAGCAAGTAGCATGTATGACATGAAGATCAAGTCATGAGGAGGTGGATGTTGCAAGGCAATGTATCTCGGAAAGGCTATGGAAATGCCTTGTAGGTAGGTATGGTGGTTGTTTTGAGGAAAGATATAAGGAGGCTTATGATGACAAAGGGTATCGTGCCAAGGGTTTGGATGCACCGGTGAAGTATGCGCCAACTTTCAAGGTGAGAAAGGGCAATGCACGGTACCGAAGAGGCTAGAAAAAGTATAGGTGGGTGGAAGTGTCAACTTTAGAATACTCACATTAGTCCGAAGAACTCATGCACTTATTATCGGTAACTCTCAATCTAATCAGGAGGTTCACAAAGAGACAAGTACCCCGAGTAGGAGTGTATGGGGGTTTGGTTATCCTTGCGCATCCTCGACTCATGGTACGTGAGTGTACTCTAATATTCGAACCCTCAATAGGTTAGTGATCCATCTAGTAGCTAGAGTTCTCAACAGGGGTTTTTGGTTTTCGAAAAACACACGGATTTCCCAAAATACGACATCTATCACTAATAGGCTCGAGCTCTTGACACAAAAAGTTCAAACATTACTCTAGTCAATACCTCAAAACTATTGCAAGTTACTACTACAAAGAGAATAGCAACTTCAACTACCTACTTCTAGTCAAGACACAAAACTCAGTGCAATAGGAAAACTCTCTAACAAGATAAAACATGCAACCTATAGAAAGTTCAACCTAAAACCAAATAAAAGCTCTAGAAAAACTAAAGCACTACAACTAAACAGAGCATCAGCTAAGAAAAGAAAAAGAACAACTCACAGCTAAAAGAATAAGCATGCAACTCCTATGAGGAGTTCTAGTTCAAGCGGAGCGTGTATCTCTCCCACACAAAGGAGTAAGCTAGGGTCTAACTTGTTACTACAGTAAACAAAGAAAAAACAAACCTAGAAAAGTAAAGAGCGAGACGCTCCAAGCATAGCTTACAACGCATGAAGTGATAAAAATATAGTGCAACGAGGCACGAACTGATAATTGTTGATGAAGAAGGGGATGCACGGGGGCATCCCCAAGCTTAGACGCTTGAGTCCCCTTGAATATTTATTGGGGGTGCACATGGGCATCCCCAAGCTTGAGTGTTTGACACTCAACATCTTCTTTCATCATCTTCCATCGCGCACTTGAAAACTCCCTTCATACCTAACTCATTGTAGACTGATTAGAGAGGTTAGTGCCCTACTAAAATAGTTTTCCTCTACTGCACATAAAGATTTATAGGAAGAGCTACTGTTTCTCAAGAATGCCAAAAAGTTTTTGCAAAGAAAAAGCAAGCTTAAGGTTTGCAAAACAAAGGAAAGGCAAAACAGGACAGAATCTGTGAAAAACAGACCAGCAGGTAGAAAAGAACTTTTTAGGGATACTTCTGCAACTCAAATCAAAAAATCTGAACAGACGCCTGAAAGGTAATTGTATGGAGCATGCTGTCAAAAAAATAGATCAAAAAGATGATCTGGTGATTTATCCCGAATTTTTCCGTCAAGCAGACAGAATCTGTTTCTGGACAGCATGTACCAATTTTTGACCTTTCTTGCAATCTGAGGCTAAACTTGGCACAAAGCTTGAAAATTAAAGATACAATGATGTTGCTACAGTAGTAACAATCATCAAGACCACTAAGAACTGAAGAAAAGCAAAAATAAAAACCTAAATTCGTTGCGGGTTGCCTCCCGAAAGCGCTTCTTTAGATCCATTAGCTAGGCTTAAAGCAGAAGATCAAGTCTTTTCAAGAGAATAACTAGCCCGTGTGACGGACTCAAAAGGTAACTTAATATTTTTCCTAGGGAAATGTTCCATGCCTTTCTTGAGAGGGAATTGGAATTTGATATTCCCCTCTTTCATGTCAATAACAGCACCAACTGTGCGAAGAAAAGGACGTCCCAAAATAATTGGACAAGAGGGCTCACACTCAATGTCCATAATAGTGAAATCAACGGGAACATAATTGTCATTGACAATGATAAGAACATCGTCGATCTTCCCCAAAGGCTTGTTTACGGAAGAATCAACAAGACGAACACCAAAATAACAGGGATCAAAAGGTTTCAATTCAAGCATATCATACATTCTTTTGGGCATAACAGAGGTACTTGCTCCAACATCACAAAGAGCATAACAAGAGAAGTTATTCAATTTGATTTTTATCATAGCATCCCAACCATCTTTTAGCTTCCTAGGTATGGAGGCTTCTACTCTAAGCTTCTCCTCCCTAACTTTGATTAGAGCATTGGTGATATGCTCTGTGAAGGCAAGATTAAGTGTGCTAGTGTGGGGGTCTCTAGACATCTTGTGTAGGAAACCAATAACTTTAGGTAAAGTGCAGTTGTCAAAGTCTAGGTCACTACTATTTATCAAGGAGGTAGTGATATCATTTAGGCTCACTTGTTTGAAAGCCTCTATGTTCATAGAGGTTTCTTCATCTATGGTTGAGGTGGTAGCATCACCAATGGTAGGTCCAGTGGGACTATGGGTGTGATGGGTGCTAACAATTTGGACATCCTCAACTACTTGGATAGTGGCTACTTTGTGGTAGGTAGGAAGGCTCTTAATTCTCTTTTCTTCCTCCTTTTCTCTGGCCCATCTCTCTTTTAGTTTTCCCAACATCCTGATGTTTTCATTAATTTGGACTTGGATGGCATTCATAGGAGTGGTCTTCCTCTCCTCGGGGGGAGAAGTTCTAATCTTCAGCATCTCTACATCATGGGCTATGTTGTCTACCTTCGAAGAGAGGATATCTAATTTATCTAATTTCTCTTCCACACTCTTGTTGAAGGCTTTTGGGTAGTGATAAAGTCTTTGAGCAAGGTCTCTAGTTCAAAGGTGGAGTTTTTGGTGCTAGGATAAGTGTTGTTGTTCCCATAATTGTTGGACGGGAAAGGCCTAGGATTGTTGCTACCAAAATTACTCCTATAAGCATTATTGTTGAAGTTTTTTCTAGCGATAAAATTGACATCTACTTGCTCTTGAGAAACCAAGGAATTTAAAGGAACATCCTGAGGATCAATAGGAGCTTGCTTGGTAAGTAGAGACATGATAAGGTCAACATTTTCATTTAGAGAGGAGATCTCCTCCAAAGAATTTACCTTCTTACCAGTTGGAGATCTTTCGGTGTGCCACTGAGAGTAGTTTAGCATCATCTCATCAAGTAGCTTTGTGGCAGCACCAAGTGTGGTTGAGATAAAAGTTCCTCCCGCGGCCGAATCTAACAGGTTCCGCGAGGTAAAGTTCAAGCCTGCATAAAAAGTCTGGATAACCATCCAGGTAGTTAGTCCATGTGTGGGGCAGTTCTTGACAAGCGTCTTCATACGTTCCCATGCCTGGGCAACGTGTTCATTATCCAATTGCCTAAAATTCATAATGTTACTCCTCAATTGAATAATTTTAGCAGGGGGTAGTACTTCCCAATAAAAGCATCTTTGCATTTACTCCAAGAATCGATACTGTTCTTGGGTAAGGATTGCAGCCACTCCTTGGCTCTTCCTCTCAAAGAGAAAGGAAAAAGCTTCAGCTTGACGATGTCTCCATCCACTTCCTTGTACTTTTGCATATCACAGAGCTCGATAAAATATTTTAAGTGCAAGGCAGCGTCCTCTCCAGCACCTGAGAATTGATCTTTCATAAAAAGATTAAGCAGAGCAGGTTTAATTTCATAAGAAGGTGCTGAAGTGGCAGGTGGAGCAATAGGAGTGCAGATAAAGTCACTGTTGTTTTGAATAGTGAAGTCACACAACTTGGTGTTTTCATTGGAACCCATAGTAGCAGCAGGTATTTTTGGTATTTTTGATAAGGGACACAAAAGTAAAAACTGAAAGGTAAACTAACAAGACTAAAAAGCAAAGATAAAAGATAGTGTGCAACTCCCCTATCTTGTAGACTGGAGTCCCCGGCAACGGTGCCAGAAATTCGCTTGATACAGAGTGGCAACTCTCCTCGTTGGTTACCCCAAGTGGAAGGTGAGATGCAGTGTAGCAGCAAGTTTCCCTTAGCAAAGATGCTAAGGTTGAGTATCGAACCAGTAGGACTCCAAGAGATACAAGTAGGTGTCACGGCGCTTGATGTGGACCTGCACACAGATACAAATAACTTTGCTCCCAACGAGTACAGAGGAGTTGTCAATTCCTTGGCCTTGCTGTTTACAAAGGATCAATGCAAGACATAAATGTGGAACTGAAAGTAAACTAAGGGTGTAAACAATAATGTGAAGATGGACCGGGGTCCCGTGATTTTCACTAGTGAGGTCTCTCTCTCCCAAAAGACGATAAAAGTGCTAGCGAGGTAAACAAATCACAGATGGGCAATTGACAGAAATATGAAGGCACCGCAATGCTAACTATGCTGCAAAGAAAGGAAGGGCTCAAAATAAATGGGAAGTACGCCAAGGTAAGTAGACCGAAATCCAACTGCATCTACTACGAATCATCCACCTTGAGATATATATCACGAAAATCTCTCTGGTATTAAGTTGCGAATCCCACCCAAAGTGTAAACTCAAAGCAACAAACAACTGCATTAAAAGAACTTTGCGTAAAGTAAGGAATCCTTGCACCCGCGGGTACAAGCACCGTTGTTTTATCCCTGGTGGCAACAGAACATCTCCTAGTCTCATGTTTGTGTCACTCAAGCTAGACATCAGGGGGTTGAACCCACAATCAAGCACAACACTCCCTCTTGGAGTTGCAAGCAAACTACTTGGCCAAAGCAAAATACTGCAACGGAGAACATGCAAGAATTTACTCAAGAACAAAATATAAAAGAGAAAAACCAAATATATTAGTCATCACAATCTGAACATAGTCTCATAATCCATCAGATCCCAGCAAACTCAGCATAGCAACAGCAGAAATTACAAAAGTGCCTCGATCATGTGAGGCAGCTCACGAGGTCTCGAAAGTGGAAGCACAAAAAGGAGAGAAGTACATCACATAGCTACTGGTCACGGACCCATGGTCCAAGGGGAACTACTCACGGCACATCCGGGAGGCGTCCATTGCTATGGATGGTCTCCCGGAGGGGGTTCCTCCTCCCGGCAGGGTGCCGGGGCAGCTTCTCCAGGCAGCCCCAATCTTGAAACGGTGGCGGCGATGGTACAGAGGCGAGTTCGCGGAAAAGAGATCGATATAATGGGTTTCCACCCCGAGGGCTAAATATAGGCGGGGGGTGTCGAGGGGACCCACCAGGTAGCCAGGAGGCCTCCTGGCGCGGCCTAGGGTGGGGCCGCGCCAGGGACCCTCCTGGTCTTCTGATGGTGGCCCCCCTCCGCTACCTTGGTGATGCCGGAAGCTTCCGGGTCGCTGATTTTTTATCTGATTTTTCCGGATTTTTTGGAGCACTTTTAATGGTCGGAAAACCTGAAATACAAAAACAGCAGAAAATAGCAACTAGCAGCTGGGTGCACTGGGTTAATAGATTTGTCCAAATATGCTCAAAAGTGTATGAAAGTTCAAGCAAAACATGGAAAATTCACACAAAACATGCATGGAGCAAGCAGAAATTATAGATACGTTTGGGACGTATCAACATGCCACACAACCCTATAAGGACTTTTAAGTAAAGCAATCAAAGCATGCAATTCAATTCAAGTCTTAACAAGCAAGAGTCTATATTAACAACAAAAGAACAAAAGGTGCAAGAGCTCTCGCTGTTCGTGACTCGAATGTCTCCATATGGTGTTTGCGTGCAAGAAGGGGACTAGGAAAAAGAGAGAAAAAAGGTTGTTGATAACTACTCTCTACTAAAGTTTCACACTTGGTCTGCTTTGGATTCTTATCTAGACATGTCCCCAAACCACTAGCCAGGTACATGTCAAACTGATCCACTCCCTTTCGATATTTTGAGCACTCATGCAATCGATGAGTGTGAGCAAGAAAGTTGACACCTAAAAGGCGAAATAGAAAGAAGGTGGAGGAGGAAGACAAAAATATGTGAAAGTCTCACATTCAAAGAGGAGAATCATAGGCGAGACAAGGCCATATGATAGATACGATGTGAGGAGTAGGGATTGCCATGTAACGGATACACATGTGAGCTAAAAGCTCTCCAAGGGAACTAGTGGGGTGCATCTAACTTGCTTGCTCATGAAGACCTAGAGCTCTTTTGAGGAGGCTCATCATTGGAATATACAAGCCAAGTTCTATAGTGTGAAGGGTCCCCACATAGCTATATGCATGTATGATGATCTCTATGGAGTACAAGGGATAGAGGATGAAGTACTAGTGTGGATCTCTCAAAAGGAATAGTAGTGTGCCCCCTTCTCTCTTTTTATTTTTATTTTTCTCTTTTTTCTATTTTTATGTATTTTTTTGGTGGCCTCAATGGCTCTTTCTATTTAACTCTCATTTGTCATCTTTGGGATCTCTTGGTTTTGTCCTCTTTGGGAACTTTTCCTCACTTTAGGGGCAACACTCTATATTTTACAAGAATATAGAAGATCTTTCACACTTTACAAAGGTACTCACATAAAGAAGATGTAACTATCATGATGCAAATGTATGCCTCTGCCAGGATAGCAGGATATGCAATGATACTAGCGTGTCATGTAGCAATGATTAGGGCAAGGCCCAACTAGCATGCGTCTCATCGATCAAGCAAGTAGCATGTATGACATGAAGATCAAGTCATGAGAAGGTGGATGTTGCATGGCAATGTATCTCGGAAAGGCTATGGAAATGCCTTGATAGGTAGGTATCGTGGTTGTTTTGAGGAAAGATATAAGGAGGTTTATGATGACAGAGTGTATCATGCCAAGGGTTTGGATGTACCGGCGAAGGTGGACGCCAACTCTCGGAGTGAGGAGGCAATGCACGGCACAGAAGAGGCTAGAAAAATATGGGAGTTGGAAGTGTCAACTTTTGAATACTCACATTAGTCCGAAGAACTCATGCACTTATTATCGGCAACTCTCAATCTAATCGGGAGGTTCACAAAGAGACAAGTACCCCGAGGAGGAGTGTATGGGGGTTTGGTTATCCTTGCGCATCCTCGACAAATGGTACGTGAGTGTACTCTAATATTCGAACCCTCCAGAGTTTAGTGATCCATCTAGTAGCTAGAGTTCTCAAGAGGGGTTTTGGTTTTCGAAAATCACACAGATTGCCCAAAATATGACATCTATCACTAATAGGCTAAAGCTCTTGACACCATAAGTTCAATCATTACTCTAGTCAATACCTCAAAACTATTGCAATTTACAACTACAAAGAGAATAGCAACTTCAACTACTTACTTTCTAGTCAAGACACAAAACTCAGTGCAACAAGCAAAACTCTCTAAACAAGATAAAACATGCAACTTATATAAAGTTCAACCTGAGACAAAAGAAAAACTCTAGAAGAAAAGTAAAGCACTACAACTAAACAGAGCGGCAGCTAAGAAAGGAAAAAGAACAACTCACACCAAAGGAAATAAGCATGAAAATTCTATGAGGAGTTCTAGTTTAAACGGAGCGTGTTTCTCTCCCACACAAAATAAAGTTGGGGTCTAACTTGTTACTACAGCAAACAAAGAAAAAAGAAACCTAAGAAAAGTAAAGAGCGAGACGCTCCAAGCATAGCACATAACGCATGAAGTGATAAAAATATAGTGCAACGAGGGACGAACTGATAATTGTTGATGAAGAAGGAGATGCACGGGGGAATCCCCAAGCTTAGACGCTTGAGTCTCCTTGAATATTTATTGGGGATGCATGGGTGCATCCCCAAGCTTGACCGTTTGACACTCCAGGATCTTCTTTCATCATCTTCCATCGCACACTTGAAAACTCCCTTCATAAATAAATCATTGTAAACTGGTTAGAGAGGTTAGTACCCTATTAAAATAATTTTCCTCTACTGCAAATAAATATTTTCAGGAACGGCTACTGTTTCTCAAGATTTCCAAAAAGTTTTTGCAAAGAAAAAGCAAGCTTAAGGTTTGCAAAAGTTAGGAGAGACAAAACGTGGCACAATCTGTGAAAAACAGAACAGCAGGTAATAAATAATTTTTTAGGGGTACTTCTACAACTCAAATCAAAAAGCTCAGAACATACGAAAGTTCCGTGATTGTACAGATCACGCTGTGTAGAAAATTCAGCTCAAAAAGATGAATTGGTGATTTACTATGATGTTTCCCGTCACGAGGACAGAATCTGTTTTCTGGACAGCATGTCACAATTTTCACTTCCCTTGTCATATGAGGCTATATTTGGCACAAAGCTTGGAAAATAAAGATACAATGATGTTGCTACAGTAGTAACAATCATCAAGACCACTAAAAACAGAAGTAAAAACATCTTGGGTTGCCTCCCAACAAGCGCTTTCTTTTACGCCTTTAAGCTAGGCATAAAGATTATAGAAGATGCTCTCATAAGAATAAGAATTTCGAGCAAAAGAGAGCATAAAGAAGAAAATATGAGACACATTTAAGCCTACCCACTTCCTATGCATAGGCATCTTATAATAAAATAAATCAAAGAAGAAAAAAGAAACCAGCATAGGAAGGTGGAACAAGAACATGTTCAAAACTTTCAACATAAAGAGAGGGGGTTTAGTAATATGGAAGTTTCTACAACCAAACTTCCCTCTCTCGAAATAATTTTTAGTAGTATGATGAACAACATCAAGAATATAACTATCACATAAATCATGTTGTTCATGACCTACAACCACACATGTACAGTTTTCAACACGGTCTTTAGGATTATAAGATAAATGCAACCCATCACGTTGAGTCTTGATAAGAGCACAATTCTCCGGAATATGAGTTGGAGATTTTAAAAGGATAATAGGACAATCAAGTGTGGGTGCAATAGCAAAAATTTCATTCTTAACATGAGGAACTATAGCAAGTTCATCTCCGTAAGCATCATCCATAGTGGCATCATGGCCATAAGAATAGAAGGCATCAACTTCATCGAAAAGGGATATTTCAAAAGAATCCATGGGATCATAACACTCATATAAGATAAGAGTCAAAGAGTTACTCTCATTAGAAGGTAGATGTGGATGGCTCCATTCTTCCTCCTTTTGTTCGTCACTCTCCTCCTCTTTTTCATCCAAGGAGCTTTCAGGTTCAGCAATTTCTTCTTCCATAGAGTCCTGCAAATCATTAGTCTCTTCCTTTTGGGGGAGAGATTCTCTCAAGATGATCAGTAATATAATAATTTGCATCGTAATTTTCCAAACAATAGTTAAGTATAGCAAGACTCTCAGATTTGTGAGGGGCATCATCAATATTTTTAATAAGAGAAGTAATTTCATAGGCACCCTTATAAGCAACATA
Organism: Bromus sterilis; assembly: GCA_950022295.1. NCBI lineage: Eukaryota > Viridiplantae > Streptophyta > Magnoliopsida > Poales > Poaceae > Bromus > Bromus sterilis. Next base: position 102,839,944 of record OX465598.1, read on the forward strand.
TTCTTCTATTTGCTCTATATCATCAAAATCATAATTTCTCTTAGCATTGTACTCACATTGGAAAGCGAGGTTTTTGTGCCTCATGAAGCAACAAGATTCATCCCTGCAGAAAGATATATTATATATTGAGCACAGGTTTCTAGCATACTCATACAACTGATGTATTTGTTTCCATAAATGTATCCCCTTGCGAGACAAGCGGTGTTCCTTGTACCACTTTTGTTGATCCTCGGTGAATCCTCCATGCCAATAAGATCTGGTTTCAAAGAAGTCAGACATTGATTGGCAAGTAAGGAACTAGACATACTATATTTTTTTGGATTTTTGATAAAGGACACTAAGATAAAAATTGAACGGTAAACTAACAAGACTAAAAAGCAAAGATAAAAGATAGTGTGCAACTCCCCTATCTTGTAGACTGGAGTCCCCGACAACGGCGCGAGAAATTGGCTTGATATGGTGAGGATAGTTCTCTCACTTCTCGTTGGTTACCCCAAGTGGAAGGTGAGATGTAGCGTAGCAGCAAATTTCCCTCGGTGAAGATACCAAGGTTTGTCTCCAGTAGGACTCACAAAAATACAAGAAGGTGACAACGGCGCCAGAAATTACGTCGGGATAACGGCGTTAGAAATTGGGCGGTTGTCGTGACCTGCACACAGAAACAAAGAACTTTGCTCCCAACGAGTACAGAGGAGTTGTCAATTCCTCTGGCCTTGCTGTTTACAAAGGATCAACGCAAGAGATAATAGTGCAACTGAAAGTAAGAACTGAAAGTAAATTGAGGGTGTAAACAATGGTGTTAATATGGACCGGGGTCCCGTGATGTTCACTAGTGATGTCTCTCTCCCTAAAGACGATAAAAGTGCTAGCGAGGTAAACTAATCACAGTTGGGCAATTGACAGGATTATAAACGCACCGCAATGCTAACTATGCTATAAAAGAAAGGAAGAGGCTCAAAAGCAATGGGCAGTACGCCAAGGTAAGTAGACCGAAATCCATCTGCATTTACTACGAATCATCCACCTTGAGATATCTATCCAAAAAATCTCGCTGGTATTAAGTTGTGAATCCCACCCAAAGTGTAAACTCAAAGCAACAGACAAATGCATTAAAAGAACTTTGCGTAAAATCCTTGCACCCGCAGGTACAAGCACCGTTGTTTTATCCCTGGTGGCAACAGCACATCCCCTAGTCTCACGTTTCTGTTACTCAAGCTAGACATCAAGGGGCTGAACCCACAATCAAGCATAGCGCTCCCTCTTGGAGTTGCAACAAATCACTTGGCCAAAGTAAAATACGGCAACAGAGAACATGCAAGAATTTACTAAAGAACACAAATATAAAAGAGAACCAAATATATCACTCATCACAATCTGAACATAATCTCATAATCCATCAGATCCCAACAAACTCAGCATAGCAACACAGAAAATTACAAAAGTGCCTCGATCATGTGAGGCAGCTCACGAGGTCTCGAAAGTGAAAGCACAAAGAGGGGAGGAGTACATCACATAGCTACTGGTCACGGACCCATGGTCCAAGGGGGAATACTCACGGCACATCCGGGAGGCGTCCATGGCGATGGATGGTCTCCCGGAGGGGGTTCCTTCTTCCGGCAGGGTGCCGGGTAGCTTCTCCTGGCATCCCTGATCTTGGAATGGCGGCGACGGCGGTACATCTATATTAGGGGTTTCCTTCATGTGGGTAAATATAGGCCAAAGGGGGCACCGAGAGGGGCCACAGGGCAGCCAGGAGGGTGCCCAGCGCGGCCTATGGTGGGGCCGTGCCATGGACCCTTCTGTAGTCCCTATGGTGGTCCTCCCTTCCTTCCTTGGTGATTCTGGAGGCTTCCCAGATGGTCATTTTTTATATAATTTTTCTGGAATTTTTGGAGCACTTTTAATGGTCGGAAAACCTGAAATATAAAAACAGCAGAAAACAGGAACTGGCAACTGGGTGCACTGAGTTAATAGGTTAGTCCAAATATGCTCAAAAGTGTATGAAAGTTAAATCAAAACATGGCAAAGTCACACAAAACATGCATGCAGCAAGCAGAAATTATAGATGTGTTTGGGACGTATCAACCGGCTCTGCTTCGACCCACTTGGTGAATTTGTCTACTTCAACCAGGAGGTGAGTATTTACGCACTTGGATCGCCTAAATGGCCCTACCATATCAAGCCCCCAGACGGCAAAAGGCCAGGTTATTGGGATCATCCTGAGTTCTTGAGTCGGCACGTGGTCTTGCCTTGCATACCTCCGGCAACCATCGCACTTTTTAACTATATCCTCTGCATCTGCATGATCCATGGGCCAGTAGAATCCATGACGATAAGCTTTGGCCACTAGTGATCAGGATCCAGCATGATGTCGAGAATCTCCAGAGTGTATTTCGTTTAATATGTCTCGTCCTTCTTCCGGAGAAACACATCTCTGGAAGATCTTGGTGGGACTGAGTCGGTGTAGCTCTCCATTGATAATCACAAAAGATTTGGTTCGACTGATGATTTGTCTGGACAACAGCTCATCACTTGGGAGGGTGCCCCGGGTCTTATAGTCCAAATACAGCACGACCCACGTGGGGTGGCGTGTATAGCAGCTACTAAGGCCGACTTTGGGTCTGGTATTGCGATATCCTGTTCTGTGGGGAGCTGTACAGATGGGTGCAACAAGACATCAAGGAAAACGTTTGGTGGGACGGACTTCCATTGAGAACCGAGATGGGACAATGCATCGACTGCCTCATTTTTCCTGCGATCCACATGGTCCACTTTATAGCTGGTAAAAATCGAGCTTTCCTTGAGGCTTCTCGGTTGTAAGCCACCATGATGGGGTCTTTAGAATCCCACGTCCCTGATACTTGTTGGGAAACAAGATCAGAATCACCAAAGTATTGGATACGGCTTATGTTCATCTCATGTGCCAGTCGGAGGCCATGGAGTAGGGCTTCGTATTCAGCTGCATTATTGGTACGATTAAATTGCAGGTGTAAGACGTAACAAAATTTCTCCCCCTAGGCAAAGTGAGGACAACTCCGGATCCTGAACCCTGAAGCTGCCGACTTACATCAAAGTGCATTTTCTAGTACTTGGTAGTCGGTTGTTCAGGTAGTTCCTGAAGCTCCGTCCAATCATTGATCAAGGGTCAGTTCTTTTGGCGGCTTCTCCCAGAAGCTTCCCTCCCCCCAGCTTCTTTGAGAAGCCGCCCCAAAAATTAGGGAGGCTTCCGGAATGGCCTTTCCGGAAGCCTCCCTAATTTTTGGGGCGGCTTCTCAAAGAAGCTGGGGGGAGGGCAGCTTCTGGGAGAAGCCTCCAAAAGAACTGGCCCCAAGTCGACCAAAGCATGGGATTTGATAGTTGTTCGTGGCTCGTACCTAATGTGATAGGCTCCCAGTTCGATGGCCCACTTGGCAATTCATCCAGTAGCCTCTCGGTTCTGGATGATGTCGGAGAGTGGCAGTGAGCTGAATACTGTGATTGGATGCTCCTAAAAATAGTGCTTCAGCTTTTGACTTGCCATAAATACTCCCAGGACCAGCTTCTGCCATTTAGGATATCTTTGCTTAGATGATGTCAAGACCTCGCTGACATAGTAGACAGGTCTCTAGAGGGGACGCTCCTTGCCCTCTTCTTTACGTTCGACAATGACCGCAGGGTTGACCGTTCGGTTGTTGGCTGGTATGTAAAGAAGCATAGGTTCCTTGGATTTGGGAGCTGCCAAGATATGTGCTTGGAACAATTGCTTCTTTAGTAATTCAAGCGCCTCATCTGCCTCTGCATCCCAAACGAATTTCTCAGTCTTTCGCAGAAGCCGATATAATGGGATGGATTTTTCTCCAAGCCGGCTTATGAATCAGCTCAGGGAGGCCACACACCCCGTGAGTCGCTGAACCCCTTAGACTGAAGTCAGCTTTTAAAGTGCCATGATAGCGCTGATTTTTTCTGGGTTTGCCTCAATCCCCCTTTCAGATACAATGTATCCGATGAGTTTCCCAGCTGGGACTCCAAAAGTGCACTGGGCCGAGTTCAACTTCATCTGATAAGTACGTAGATTCTTAAAAGTTTCGCGTAAGTCGTCGATCAAGGAGTCGGCTAACTGGAATTTTATCACTATATCATCCACATAAGCGTGCACATTGCGTCCAATTTGCTCCTTGAGGCAAGTCTGCACCGTCCGTTGATAGGTGGCTCCTGCATTCATCAAACCAAAAGGCATTGAAGTATAGCATAAAGCTCTGAAGGGGGTGATGAAGGATGTCTTCTCCTGGTCCTCAGTGGCCATCTTAATTTGATGATACCCAGAGTAGGCATCGAGGAAACATAGGAGCTTGCATCCCGTAGTTGAATCTATAATCTGATCAATACGGGGTAGAGCAAAAGGATCCTTTGGGTAGGCTTTGTTTAGGACTGTGAAATCAATACACATACGCCAAGTCCCGTTCATTTTCAAAACGAGGACCAGGTTTGCCAGCCATTCCGGATGAAAAACTTTTGTGATGAGCCCGGAAGCTAGGAGCCGGGCTATCTCTTATCCAATAGCATTTCTTCTCTCGTCGTTGAAACAGCGGAGGAACTGTTTTATCGGCTTCAGGTTGGGATCTGTTTTAAGGTGGTGCTCAGCGAGTTCCCTCGGGAAGCCTGGCATGTTAGAGGGTTTCCTTGCAAAGATGTCCCGATTCTCACGGAGGAACTCAATGAGAGCGATTTCCTATTTATCAGAGAGCACCGTCCCAAATAATGAACTAATGTGAAGCATCACCAGGGACGAAATCAACTTTCCTGGTATCTTGAGCCGGCTGAAACTTCGGATTGGTGTCCAGAGTCGGCTTTTTCAAGATCATGGGATCCTCTGGATCTACCTTCTCCTTATAAACCGTCAAATCCTCCTTGGCGCAGGCTGACTCAGCGTATTTAACATGTTGTTACTCGCATTCAGTGGCCCATGACTGGCTTCCTTCAACCATGATTGGTCCGTTCAGACCCGGCATTTTGAGTTTCAGATAGACATAGCAGGGACATGCCATGAAGCGGGCGTAAGCCGGTCTTTCCAAGATGGCGTGATACAGACTCTCGAGTTTGACGACTTCAAAAGGTATGATTTCAGAACGAAAATTCTTAGAGTTCCCAAAGGCCATCTCGAGGTATATCTTGCCTATGGGTCGTGCCGACTTGCCGGGAACGATTCCGTGAAAATCGCATTGGAGGGTTGTAGTTGTTTGGGGGTTAAACCCATCATGCGCAAAGTCTCATAATAGAGAATGTTGATACTACTCCCTCTATCCATGAGTACCTTATACAAGGTGTATCCTCCAACTTGTGGTGCCACTACTAGGGCTAAAGCCCCCGGGTTATTCACCACTGGGGGTTGATCCTCCCTTGTTCAGGTTATTGGCTACTCAGACCAGTTGAGCCATTTGTGTATTTTCGGCTCCTTCACTACTGGTGAAAACGTGATATGCTTCATGGTCATCAACTTGCTTTGGATTTGCTTGAAATCCAACAAGCCCCGATTGCATCTGTCTTACGGCTCCAGTTCCTTGATATTGGGATCCTGAGTCGGCTCCCGTATTGCCTGCTTGCTGATTTTTACTTTATAGCCGGCTCTCTGATGGTGGGTTTGTTGGTTGTCATTGTTATAACCGGCTCCGAAACCTGACCCAGGGGGCCCTTGGTGTCCACCATCATTTCCTCCTCGCCGTTGGAACTCCTGCATGAAGTTGCAGTTTTCCCAGGAGTGATTTGTCGGGCGACCGGTTCTGCTATGTCTTGGGGCATGGCCCTTTCATAGCGGACTCGTAGCTATTTGCGCGGAAGTTCTCCTCTGTCTTCTTGTCGGGACCCGGGGTTAGCGTATGCAAGTCCAGTTAAGACATAGTCATATGGAGAGCCGAGAACCGTACCCACTTGTCTAAGCAGACAAGGCCAAGCACAGAACGTTCTCGGAGAGCATCGTACGTGAGGGGCATCCCATCCAGGCCCATGATCAACTGAGATGGGTCCTCATCGTCCGCACACAAGTCTAATGATATGGGTGATGAGCTCCCATATTCAAAGACAAGTCGCCTCAACTATACTATCGACTATCTCATAACTCTTACATAGACTTACTCCAGCCCGATCACTTAGTCGGGGTCTAGGGCGGGCTCGATCATACCACAAAGTGTGCACGAGCCGGAGTCTCAAACAATCGCATCGCGATGCCCCAAGCTGCGCACATCTAAGGGCCACTTGTTGTATGAAAGACCGCCAGCCAGATCACAACTAAGGTCTAGAAAACCCATACAAAGACATGCATGTTATAAACATACACGCAGCACACATGCCTTGTATGAACAGTAGGTATCATTGCAATTCTCTACAAAGTATACAATTTTATAGATAACTCTTATAGAGTGCACACAGAGATCACAAACATGTGATCCAACATTACAACACAAGCGGAAGAAAAGTATGTCTGAGTACAGACAAGTTTAACAAATGGCTTAAGAAGCCTTATTTAAACACAAGCCCTCCACGAGGGAACCAGTCGTCTGACTGGGACTAGACTAGCTTGATCTTCAGTCGTCCAGCTCGATGAAGAAGCCACCTTCGGGGTCAGTGGTTTCATCTAAAACATAGATTAAGCAAACGTGAGTACAAAGTCGTACTCAGCAAGACTTACATAGGAGCTATACTACTCATGCACATGTATCAAGGTAAAGGGAGGTGGGGTTTCACTTGCAGAAATGCCAGCTTTGACTTGGCTAGTCCTGAACTACGAGTACCAGACTTGAGGTAAGAAGCGTACACGAGTCCACTACTTTCTCCAACCAATTACACCACTATGGTGCCTTCCTCGACTTCCCCACGAGAAAGCACGCCATAGCACTCACACTTATCTTGGTGTGTTTTAGAAGTATCCAGTTCAAGTTATCTAATAATCAAGCTATACTTTCCAAGCAGTCCATAACCGCGGACGCGTCTATTCGAATAGTTTTGTTAACCCTGCAGGGGTGTACCGCTACACACACATGATCATCATTTACCGCCTTTGATCTCGACACCATTCAAGGGGTGCCAGCGAGGATGCTCACCACAACTGTTACCTCATAGCCGATCTAGTCCGAGAAAGCCGCCTACTTGGGTTGGCTACCACTATCGTGAACCCGGCCGGTTTACCGAAGTGGACCCAAGTGATGTGTGCGTGGTGCATAAGCCGTTCTCGGGTGAGCCGTTCTCTCACTTAGCATCCAGGCCACAGACCTACCAGAACTCCGAACTATTGCGACATCTGGACATCGAAAGGGATGAGTTAGTAAGCTGAGAGGGGTCAGTGAGCCCAATGTGTGGTTGTACTCTTCATCTTGGATCACCACACAAGAACTCGGACTTAGGGCGGTGTTCAACGAGACAACCCACCATGTACTCCTACACAGCCTCTCATCGTTCACCTTGTATTAGGGTCGATTCACCAACACTTTTCTACCATCATCATCATGATCACTACCATCCCGACTCACATAACAGTATCATCATGGTATCACTCTAAGCATGCAATAAGCAGTAACAATTGCAGGGGCCACATGATATCAATCAACTCCTACATTTGCTAGGATTGTGGTTTTGCCTACTACTGTGACAAATGATAGGTCATGCAAAGGAATGGGTTCATCTATGCGATAGAATCGTTATCATGGTGATCATCCTATACAATGCATAAGCGAGACATGAGAGGGAAGTGGGATTTTATCGACATGATCAATGGGGGTTTGCTTGCCTTGCTGACGAGGTTCGGGTTCGGGGTCTTCAACGAAGGGGGCAGCCTCCTGTTCCGGTTCCACCTCTACTCGACAAACAACAACAAGGTAGCAAAAGTAAATACAATGCACAATCACATGATGGAAGGTTGAAACTTGATGTATATGCTTTGATGTGTGAAGCAATTCCATTTAAATGGAGTATATTGCAAATTGAATTGCAAATTCAAACTCCAATTTGAATTCAAACTTAGTCAAGTTATATGTGACATGGTTTGATCAATTTGAATCATCTTCAAATGTGTATGATATGCCTCTGATGTGTGGTTGAAAAGTAGCATAATTCCATGGTCCAAGTTGCAAAATCATTTGAATTGAATTTGAATAAATTCCAAATAAATCAAATGACATATGCTACTGGTCCCATTTTAAAATCAACTCAAACATAGTTGAAAGTTGGATTTTTGGATAGCTTATTTTCTCCTGATCATTTTTCATATATTATTTGTCCAATTTGGAGTTAATATGAATTTTCTATGAATTTCCAAAGTTTGGGCTATTTTCTGGAATTTCTTTAATTCGAATTACTCTGGAAATTCATTTATGGCGTCGGCACTGCGCCAGCATGGCGTCAGCAGGGGGCTGACGAGTGGGCCAACCCTGTCAGTGGCTGGGTTAATTAACCCGGTTAGTTTAAACTAACCGGGGGGTTTAAGGGCTCTGGGCCCCACCTGTCATGGAATCCAGGGGGGTTTAGCTCGTGGTTAAGGGCCCTAATGGCGCCAGCTTGATGCCGGTGGCTCTGGCCACGGCGGCGACTCGCCGGAATCGGCTAGAGGCCACGGGAGAGGATGAGGAGACCACCAATGGGTGCAGCGTCGTCGTCCGCGTCGTCTAGACCTGGCCAGAGCTTCAGGGGGTCACCGGAGCAACGCCGACGTCGAGGTTGGCGGAGACCGTGGCTAGGGCTGCATCAGGGATCGCGCTCCAGAGCGTCATTTTGACCGTGGCGTGTTGCAAACGAGAGCTGAGAACAACAGGAGGCTGTTGCGCGCGCTAGTTGAGACGAAAGGGCACGACGGCGACCTCGGCTTCAATTGTGGCGGCGGCAAGCTTCGGCGTTCATGGCGGCCGTGGATAGAGAACGAGAGGGAGGGCGCTAGGTTAGGGGAAACGGTGAGAAGCTCACCACGAATGCGACGGGATGGCTAGCGGGCTCGGGGAAGCTCGGAGCTGGCCGGAATTTGAGGACGATTCGCGGCGGCCGGAGTTGGGGAAGATGAAGCTAGCGTCAGGTCCAGGGGCTCTTCTTCTTGATTGGCTGCACTCCTTGGCGTAGAGGACAACGGCGAAGCAGATGGACAAGGTGGCGCGGCTGGTCGACGTCGTTGTCCACGCGTTCTTCTCGTCGGTGATCCGGCGCGGTCTCGGGTGGTGACGAAATCGCGCGGGGAGGACGAACCAGAGGGCGAGGAGGGGGAAGTGAGACGTGGGGGGTTCTCCTGGCGTGCGTGGCGTCGAGAAGGAGGCAGGGGCGCGGCTGGGAGGCCGCCACCGCGACGGCTGCGGCATGCCGGGCACGCAGCTGTGTGCTCGTGCCCGGGGAAGACGACAGTGGCGCTCCAGGCGGGCTGGGCCGGCTAGGTGGGCTGCGGGGGAGCTAGTCGGGCTTCTTTGCCCAGGTAAGCTTCTGTTTTTCTTTTCTATTTTTCTTTTCTGTAGTTTGTTTTGTTTAGCTAAAAAAAATAGCTAAACATTTTAATAAATGCTGAAAATATTTATATGGCTTCATAATAAAATAGACTAGCCACTTATAAAGTTTCAACTTTTTTAAAATTCAAATAATTTGAATCTTAACTCAAATAGGGTTATTTGATTAATTCCAAGGCACTGTTTGAATATTTGAAAAATCTATGATCATGGGATGGGTCCCACATCACTTGATATGTGATCACACTCATTTATAAGACTTTTCAAAAATCTAACATGAATTTTTGGAGAAGATTTTTATCTGGCCTTTTGAATTAATTCATCTGGGGGGTTCCTTCTCCCATTTTGCTTTTGATTTTGATTTCAAAGATTTCTTTTGAAATTTTAACATGATGCAAGAGTATTGGCTAACCTTGCCTCTATCTTTAGGAGCCAACATTGGTGTTGTCTACCAAGTCAGATGCATTATGATCAAGTCTGCGCCTGTTCTGCTGGCCCTCATTGCCACCGTTGTGCTGCCCTTTGCCACCACTTTTCTTTCCTTGGCCAGTTTTGTCCTCATCGGAGTCGCCATCCTTGGTTTTGTCAGACTAGGCATACTTAGTGAATGCATCCATGAGTTCCCCCATATCTCTGACCGTTCTTTTAATACGACCGAGTTTATGTATCAAGGGCTCAAATTTGCAGTTCTTTTCCAAGACTGAAATTGTTGTCTGGGTTGTGATGCTATCCGAGGAATGGATTATTTCGGCTACTCGTCGAGCACAGTGGTGGGCCGACTCTCCTTCCTTCTGAACGCAATGCTCCAAATCAATGATCGTGGTTGCACGTCGGCATGTCCCTTGGAAATTCTTGATGAACTTCTACTTCAACTCTGACCATGAGCTGATGGAGTTTTCAGGGAGGTTTTTTAGCCAGGTACGAGCCAATCCTTCCAACATCATCGTGAGGTATCGGGCACAGACTCCGTCACTAGCCTGGAGCATATCCATTGCTAGGTCATAGCTTTCGATCCACGCTGCAGGGTCCATGTCTGCTGTATAATTTGGAATTTTGCGTGATCCTTTGAAATCTGACGGTATACGGGCATTCCTTAAAGCTGAGACTAAGCAACTGTTTCCAACCGACCGGCTAACAAAACCTTCCCCTTCCTCCTGAAGTGGGGGTTGTATTGCCGGCTCGGGGTCCCTGGCTGCCGGTTGTGCAGTGAGTCAGACCGCCTGCTGTGGGTCGGGGTCCGACTGTCCTCTCTGTTGTCGGTGACTGCTGGAGGTGGCGGGAGCCGGGGATTCTGCTTGTCGACTTCCACTTGGGTGACAAGTCTCATGTAAATATGAGAAGTCGTGCGAATATTGTGCCTATTGGGAAACTGCAGTCTTGAGCATCTCTATTGCGTCTCGTGCGCCCTGTTCTGCAGGAGTGTTTCCCTGAATGGGTGCATTAGCCAGGTACCTCGTTGCAGCCAAGACGTTTGCCACGGGGTTGTTATGATGGCTAGGCGGTGTATGTAATCTAGCCAGTTCTCGTGGCGGGGTAGCTCCCTGTTGGGGGCTTTGGAAAAGTGTTTGTCCTACCATGCCTAGCGGGCTCCGACTTACATGCCTGGTTTGGTGGGCGGATTAATAGTTCGCCATCTAAGCGTTTATGTGCTCAGATTGCCCCTGTATTCGCCTGGCTTCTCGTTCGAGCCGACCTGCTTCCTCCGACATCTGTTCTTTTTCCACCTGGATTTCCCTACGAATCCTCGTCACTTGCTTCTCGATCTCATCGATCTCCGCTTTACGTGCATCCTGGTTTTCCACAGTGATCGAGATAGTGAGCGTGTTTCGGAAAGCATTCAAGGTAGCTGCGAGGGCCTCCGTTCCAGTTAGGACCGGTCCCGGGGCACGGGAAGCCAATCCATCAGCCAGGTTTATAACTGTGTTCTGCTGATCCTGGGGGTCCTCCATGTAAACGGTAGCGTAGTACGGTGGCTGGAGATGGGGGCTATCTGGATTGTAACCCTCTACTACCGATCCAAGCATGTTGCTTCCAGCGGAACGGATCGACCCGGAGTCTGAATCCTTCTCTCCACAAGGGTATGAGTCGGCATTAGAGAGTTCTTCTGAGTCGTCCGGCTCCAAGGTCTCGACAGAACACACCGGCTTTGGAGATCCATTGGTAAATCCGACAAAGACATGCCTTGATTTGGTCATAGACCGGCTCACGGATTTTGCCAGGGTGTTGTAATCTGGATCTGGCTCAGATCCGTTTACCCTGCCAATGAAGATGTGGATGTAACCGATTGGGACCCGATGGCCTGACTTGATGGAGTCTCCTTCGGGACCCCAGGTGGTGGTGTCGATGTAGAGTTTTCCTCGCCGGCTTCTGTGATCTGGCCGGCGACAAAACCTTGCATACCTCGCTAGGCTTCCTCCATGATCATGAGACCTGCATACGAAGGCCCCACGGTGGGCGCTAACTGTCGTGGGAAAGTCACGGAAGATGTCCTCATTAGAGAACTTAGTGTGGGACCTTTGCTGCGAGGTGGTTTCGAGGAGGTGAGTCGGCAAGAACACAAGACACGAGATTTACCCAGGTTTCGGCCCCTCGTAAGGTAAAGACCTACTCCTGCTTTTCTATTATGGGGTGTCGACTTCTCGAATACAAAGGCGCGAGATTGCTGCCTATGCCTCGAGAGGATCTAAGTTGAGTTGTCATGTTTTGGTCCAAGGGCGCCGGTTTATATAGGTACTGGGTCCCTTGTTTACATGAGTCCGACTTCCATATGAAATGGAGTCCTAGTCTATTTCTACAACATAGTTTCCTTTTTACACAAGATAAGTCTATTTCCTTCTACGATCTTCTAGCTTCGCGATGACATGACCTGGCCCAAGCCGGGTCTCCTTCTGGGCCTTCTCCTTACGCGATGACTGAATCAGCCCGGTTATTCCGTATGCCGGGTCATGGCGCTGGGCCAGCCCCCGACAGCCCACTCGGCTTATTGTACTGGCAAAAGAAGAAGTTGCAAAATCTTAGTGCACAAGAACTTGAAAAGAGGAACATGGCATGGGTTCCCAAAGAAGTTACTTTGAACAAGAATAATGCGTGAGATTCCATTGCAAAAAGTGCGGCAAAGATGAAGAAGGAAAAGAGTTTTAAGTATGAACAAACAAGCCAAAGGTTTACAAATCATTGGTCCAGAAATTATCCATATTCTTCAGATATGCCATTGATGCCTATGCCAAGGGATTCATCCTCAGGTATGATAGGTTACCCTCCATGGGCTTATTTTAATCCATGGATGCATTACAATTTATCTCATCATGAAAGGGGTTTACCAAATCAGTACTCATTCGATTAGCTAAAATCGTGTTGCTAATGCACATGGTCGATATATGACTATCACCCTAAGTACATTTAAATGGTCGATGGAGTGTTGACATCGTCCTTAGAACAAAGTTGGTGCAAATTATTTTTCGGCATGCAAGCTTTGCCGAAAAACAGGGGGGCATGTGTTCACACCGATTTTTGGCACAACAATAAACGTATATAAGATGGCCTCAAATGAAGAAATGTTCTACATGAAGTGTCTTTGTTTTGTCGAACCATTCGGTTTTGATTTTTGGATCATATCAATCTGAGTTCGTATGCAAAAGTTATTGCCAGTACAATATATGTCTATCAAGAGCAAAAAACTGACGGCCGGAGCCAGACACTTATTTAATTAATGTCTGGTGGAAAGCGTGTCGATTTCATCCTTAAAGATGACCCTGGATCAAAAAACGTTCAACAAGACCGTTCTTGGAAATTTCAAGATCTACAACGTTCATGTTTTGAGTTTTTTCATCCGAGGTCGTTTGCAGCCTCAAAACCCCAAAACCGAACAAATCTCTTGGGACCACCTGTAATATCCGAGTTCGGTTATATTTGGAAAGATTTGGACGGGATTTGGAGTCCTTTTCTTGTATAGAAAGCCCATCCACCTCATATATAGATGAGAGGTGATGGCCAATTGAACAACACACAATCGAACAACCACATCTACAACTTTTACCCTACTTTTACGCCCTCCTTGTATCTTTCTTCTCGTTCTTCGTTCGTTCTTGTTCTTGCAGGGCAACGATCCACGAGGTCCTAAGGGCGATCAGGTCGACCTAGGGAATCCTATAGTCGCCTTGCTCCCTGACGGGGTCCCTCCCGAAAGTGTGGGGTTTCGGATCTACAAGAGCGCTCGACGGACTGCTAGCCTACCGCGCTTTTGGACGGGTCTCCTTCGACGTGAGTTGCGGTGTATCACCCACAGCGTCGAGGGTACACGTGACATGTTCGTGTGTCAACGCTGAGGTCCCATGATGTAGATTTTCCACTTCAGTTAACGAGATAAATAGAGTACACACACAAGGTAGGTGGAGGACGCGTCGAGCTCCCATCCATGGATCTTGTAGCCCTTGCTAACGTTGTAATGGATCAGCGATGCCGCAATGGCACTTTGCCCGTTCCCTCCCATGGACCCATCCAATACTGGCACACGGACATTGAGAGCGTTCAACCTGAACACGATCTTTAGGCAGCAATTTTAGAGTATAACCAATCATGTCATCATCTGATCCTGATAATCGAATGATGGATTAGTTCAAAGTAAGAAGGGAAGATTTAGAGTGAAGGCTACTTGTTTTTTATTGAAGAATGTGTTGATCTCGTCCCAACGGTGAATGGGAAGGCAACCCTGCATGAAACCGAACAGCTCAGACTCGCTCTCAACGGACGACACACATGGACCTTGCCAATCGTCGGTTTCGTACACCACCTTGTCCTGTAGGGAGTGATACGTCCCAAATGTATCTATAATTTCCGTTTGTTCCATGCTTATTTGGGTGACATTGCTATGTGTTTTGCTACACTTTCATACCTTTTTACACATATTGTACTAACCTACTAACTCAGAGCACCCAGTTCCAGTTTATGTCTACTGATGTCTGTGAATTGCAGGTTTTTACCCATATTTAAAGTGCCCAAAAAAATCCAAGAAAAATTTATAAAAAGTGAGCGTAACGGAAGCTTCCAGAACACCAAAGGTGAGCCGGAGAGGGGCCACCCCCCTCCCAGGCGCCCTCCTGGCGCGGCCAGGGGTGGGACGTGCCCCAAGGGCGCCTTAGAGGTGGGACCCTCCCTTGGCGCCCCCTTTGGCCTATATTACCTCCTCGATGCAGAAACCCTAAAAAGAGACCCCGCATCGCGAATTTCTCCTTTGTTCCGCCGTCGCTGCGATCCCGATATCGGGAGCACCAGAAGACCTCCTCCCGGCACCCTGCCGGATGGAGGATTGACCTCCGGGAGCTTCTCCACCACCATGAGCGCTTCCCGGATATGTCGTGAGTAGTCCCCATTGGACCATGGGTCCATGACCAGTAGCTCTGTGATGTCTTCTCTCCAATCTTGTGCTTCAATTCTTAGCCCTTGTGATCTGCGCTACATGATCAAGGGACTTATGTAATCTTTTTGCTGTTGCTATGTTTTGTTTGCAGGGATCCAATGGATTATAAGATTAGGTTCAGATCGTGATGAGTTATATATTTGGTTCTCCTTTTATATTTTGTTCTTGAGTAATTCTTGCATGTTCTTCGTTGCTTTTTATTACTTTGGCCAAGTAGTAGATAGTAACTCCAAGAGGGAGAGTTTATGCTTGATTGTGGGTTCATACCCCTCGATGTCTAGCTTGAGTGACAGAAACATGAGACTAGGGGATGTGAAGTTGCCACCAGAAAACAACAGTGCTTGTAACTGATGTTGCAAGGATTGTTTACCTTATACATAGTTTGTTAATGTAGTTGTCTATTGCTTTGGGTTTACACTTTGGGTGGGGCTCGCAACTTAATACCAGCGAGATGTATAGGATATATATCTCAAGGTGGATGATTAGTGAGTAGATGTTGATGAATAAACGGTCTACTTGTTTTGGTGTACTGCTCATACTTTTGAGCCTCTAACTTTCTTGTGGCATAATTAGCATTGCGGTGTGTTTATAATTCTATCAATTGCCCAACTATAATTTGTTCACCCAGCTTAGCTGGTTTATCGTCTTTTGGGAGAGAGACATCACTAGTGAACATAATGGGACCCGGTCCATATTTCCACCATTGTTTACACCTCAACTCTTTACTTCTTTGTTTCCTTTCAGTTGCAATCACCATCGCTATTTCCACCGTGCGTTTGATCCTTTTTAAACGACAAGGCTGGAGATATTGACAACCTCTCTGAACTCGTTGGGAGCAAAGTTACTTGTGTCATGTGCAGGTCCATGTCAAGTAAGCAACCCTTGGTTGTAAACGGCACCATTGTTTTCTTGCCACCTACTTGAAGAACTTAGAGTCCTACTGGAGACATAAACCATATCATGTACGTTAGGGGAAATTTGCTTCTAAGCTACATTTCAACCTTCCACTTGGGGTAACCAACAAGGGGCGAGAAGAAGATAATCTGTCGCGCCATCAAGGAGCCACCCAACTGGAGCACCAACAACGAGAAGCCTACAAAATGGAAATATCATCATGTCTCCACGGATCGATCAATGAGCACCGTCGACCGTGTCACCGTGGGCTCTGCCGCTACCGTGCTTTAACAAACCCAAAACGGTAGCCCGTGGCAGTGGAAGACTCCATCTTCTCTCCCTCTTTACCATGCCGCTCAAGCTCACTGATACCATGCCCATCGGCCATCCTTGTCTAAAAAGGACAAATGCCAACCCAACATGTCAAGTCAATAACTATGGTCAAAATCACCTAAAATCCTTCTGAAAAGCATTCAAGGGCATAATTTGTCTGTGTTTGCAGATTTTGAATGGTTAAATAAGCATTTTTAACTTTTGGCAGAATTTGATCGAATTAGGCATATTTGAGAAGGAAAACTATACTTATCTCTTGGAAGAAAGAAAAAGACTACAATGAGAAAAGCCCATATTCAATGTGGAACTATGTCATGCTATGCCTAAATAAACTACAATTGGTCAATACATTGATGAGGACTGGAGTCGCGTCCCCTCGCTCCCGTGACCAGCTCCTAGCCACCCACGAGCCCAAAGCGACGACGTTCACTCTGGCACCTGCACCACCGACCACCTCCCTTGCACTCCCTCTGCACCACCTCACCACCTTCTCATGCCCTAGCCATCTCTCCTATGGGATTTTCCCTCTACTCCATGGCCTCAACACACAGGGATAGATCTGGATCTGGATCGAGATTTCATTTCCCTTCCACATCCTCCGCTTGGGTTGCGACTCGAGGTTGGCTTAGCGGTTATTGTGCAATCAAGGAAAACACATTATGCCCGGATCACGAACTTGAAAGAGGGAGATGCAGACATCACATATTTTTCATAGACGGATTAATGTTAGGAGGCATAAATCCACATCCACCGCTTGAAGCACAACAATGGTTGGGTCACCGGGCATGAGAAAAATATCAAATCATTCGTGACCACTTCTATAACATCACTGGCAAAGCTACTGCTATAAAGAAAGACTTCATTTGGGTTGCACTACATTTTGAATGTGGTGACATGGCTTCCATTGATGATCCCTTCACCATGGACGAAGTATGTATGTCCACTAGCCAAGTGCCCAACGACAAAGCTCTTGTCTCGGATGGCTTCACCAGATTGTTCTTTTTGAAATGTTGGGATATCATCAAAGAGGTGATGAGTGTAGATAACACCTCCTCGTTGGTTACCCAAGTGAAAGGTTATGATGTAGATAGCAACAAATTTCCCTCAGTGAAGCGATACGTCTCAAATGTATCTACTTTTCCAAACACTTTTGCTATTGTTTTGCCCTCGTTCTTGCATGATTTGGACGAAACTAACCCGGACTGACGTTGTTTTCAGCAGAGCAGCCTGTATGGTTTTTATTGTGTGCAGGAAAATGGATTTTTAGGTGTCTTAGAACATTCCAGGAAAAATCACAGAAAATCCACGCACCCGAGGGGCCATTGTGCCAGAAGTGGGACCAGAGGGCAGGCAAGGGGGCCCCAGGTGCCCCCCTGGCGCGGCCAGGGGTGGGGCCGCGCCCTCTGGCCGCCTGGGGGGCTCCCCCCCCCCCCTCCTCTGGTGCCCTACCGAGGCTCCTATTTATTCCCGTGAAGGAGAAACCCCGAAACATAAGTCGTTTTCCCAATTCGCGTTGCGGAGCTGCCGTCACCCTCTGTTCTTCTCCGGGAGGGCTAATCTGGAGGCTGTTTTAGCCTCCGATGAGGGGAGATCATCGCCATCGTCATCATCATCACCACTCCATCCTCCCTCCATGACTTCTCCATCCATGTGTGAGTAATTCCCTGCTATAGGCAAAGGGGATGGTAGGGATGGGATGAGCTAGATCATGTAATAGTTTATCAGATTGTTGGGGCATGTTTCCTATCATCTAGATTTGTGTTTATCATCTTTGCTTCAACTTGTTGCTCTTAAGGCTTGTCACTTTGGGCCCGAGTGCCATGATTTCAGATCTGAACCCTATGTGTTTGCATGAATATATTTGTGTTCTTGATCCTATCTATGAGTTTTATGCACCTGTTATAGTCCGGAACCGGCGATCCCAAAGGTGAAAGCTTGGGACACCAAAGGGGATGGACTATAGTTTGAGGATTCCATGTATCCATTGATTGTTAATGCTTTGTTCCGGTTCTCTTTGACAGGAGCACCTTAATCTCCATAAGTTACTTTTGGCCTCGTTCGTAGCGGGATGGTACGACAAAAGATGTTGTGTAAGTTCTTATTGCAAGCACGTACAACTACCTGTGGGGTACATGCCCGATGGCTTCTCGCCCCTCATTGATTACCCCAAGTGGAAGGTTTGAGATGCAGTGCAGCAGCAAGTTTCCCTCGGTGAAGATACCAAGGTTATCGAACCAGTAGGACTCTGGAGATACAAGTAGGTGGCAACGTCGCCAGAAATTGCTTCCTGACTAGGGTGTTGTCGTGGACCTGCACACAGAAACAAATAACTTCGCTCCCAACGAGTACAGAGGAGTTGTCAATTCCTCCGGCCTTGTCGTTTACAAAGGATCAACGCAAGAGATAAAAGGTGCAAAGGAAAGTAAAATATGAAAGTAAATTGAGGGTGTGAACAATAATGTGAACATGGACCGGGGTCCCGTGATTTTCAGTAGTGATGTCTCTCTCCCAAAAGATGATAAAAGTTCTAGCGAGGTAAACAAATCACAGTTGGGCAATTGACAGGATTATGAAGGCACCGCAATGCTAACTATGCTGCAAAGAAAGGAAGGGCTCAAAAGCAATGGGCAGTACGCCAAGGTAAGTAGACCGAAATCCATCGGCATCTACTACGAATCATCCACCTTGAGATATCTATCCAGAACATCTCGCTGGTATTAAGTTGCGAATCCCACCCAAAGTGTAAATCCAAAGCAACAGACAACAGCATTAAAAGAACTTTGCGTAAAGTAAACAATCCTTGCATCCGCGGATACAGGCACCGTTGTTTTATCCCTGGTGGCAACAGCACATCCCCTAGTCTCATGTTTCTGTCACTCAAGCTAGACATCAAGGGGCTGAACCCACAATCAAGCATAACGCTCCCTCTTGGAGTTGCAACAAAATACTTCGCCAAAGTAAAATACGGCAACGGAGAACATGCAAGAATTTACTCAAGAACAAAATTAAAAAGAGAAGAACCAAATATATTACTCATCACAATTTGAACATAGTCTCATAATCCATCAGATCCCAACAAACTCAGCATAGCAACAGCTGAAATTACATAGATGCCTCGATCATGTGAGGCAGCTCACGAGGACTCGAAAGTGGAAGAACAAAAGGGGGACAGATTCATCACATAGCTACTGGTCAGGGACCCATGGTCCAAGGGGGACTACTCACGGTACATCCGTGAGGCGTCCATGGCTACGGATGGTCTCCCGGAGGGGGTTCCTCCTCCCGGCAAGGTGCCGGGGCAGCTTCTCCAAGCATCCCCGATCTTGAAACGGCGGCGGCGGCGGTACAGAGGGGAGTTTGCGAGAAAGAGATCGATATTAGGGGTTTCCACCCCGAGGGGTAAATATAGGCGAAGGGGGCATCGAGGGGGCCCACGAGGCAGTCAAGAGGGTCCCTGGCGCGGCCCAGGGTGGGGCCGCGCCGCCTGCCCTCCTGGATGCCTGGTGGTGGCCCCCCTTCCCTCTCTTGGTGATTCCGGAAGCTTCTGTTGCGCTGGTTTTTTATATATTTTCCCCGGAATTTTTGGAGCACTTTTAATGGCCGGAAAACCTGAAATACAAAAGCAACAGAAAACAGAAACTGGCAACTGGGTGCACTGAGTTAATAGGTTATTCCGAATAGGTTCAAAAGTGTATGGAAGTTCAAGCAAAACATGGCAAAGTCACACAAAACATGCATGGAGCAAGCAGAAATTATAGATACGTTTGGGACGTATCAATGCCTAATGTTTGATTTATGCCTAGATGATCATTGCTTTTCTGTGTGCCTTGCCCCAAGTTGAATACATGATGTGTCTTATCCATGCAGCGCCCAACCATCCATCTCCCTAGCCTACAGTGTTTTAATTCTTCTGGTTACTAGTTGTTTACTTTTGCTGTTTTATTGTCGTTATTTCACCACCACTATTACCGTCGCTATCATCACCTCCATATCGCAGTTACTACTAATATCTTGTTGAAATAAGTGTATGTCAGGTGCGGTGGAATTGACAACTCCACTGTTAAATCTTGTGGGTATTCTTTGGCTCCCCTTGAGTCGAATCTATAAATTGGGTTATCTTACCCACGAAGACTATCTCGATCCCCTGCAGTTGTGGGTTATCAAGCCTGTTTTCTGGCGCCGTTGCCGGGGAGCATAGCTTTATTCACAAGTCTACTTGAAGTATTTTACCTGCTGCAATTTATCCGCTATGGGTAAGAAAGAATACCCCAAGGTCCCGATCTTACCATCCCGTACAAGAAAAGGTATTGTTCTGAACACTAGTGCTACACTTGATTCACCTTCAGTTATGAGTAAGTTTGCTTCACCTCCACCACATGATGCTTCTACTGAATCCGTTACTATGTCCGATACTTTTGATGATGCTTCTACTACTCTTGATGATATTGGTTCACTTGGTCACGCTCTTGAGAAACAGATCGCTGTTGCTGCAAAAAAATCTGGAATTGAAATTCCTGATACTTGCTACCCTTTTGATGGAACTTACAATTATCCTGATTTGAGTAAACTCAAGGAGAGACTCCTTGATGATGATTATATTATAATTGATGATGATTTATGCAGGGAGCTAACAGAGTTTTTCAACTCTGACCCTGATGCTATTAAGAAGCTTCTCGAAAAACACTCCCTAAAGAACAAGACCGTTCCTGATCCTAAATTTGCTACATCTCCTATATGCATCAATGATCCTGATTATAATTTCTCTGTTGATCTTTCACTTATATCTATGGTGGAAGCTGACCCCTTTTATGGCAGAGAAAATGATGATGCTATTGCACACCTAACCAAACTCACTGAGTTGGGTGGCTTGTTTACTATAGATGAAAAGATACGGAACTTCTATGTTACTAAGCTTCTTCCTTTCTCTTTAAAGGAAGGTGCTAAAGCGTGGTATGATGCACTACCATGTGGTTCCATTAGGAGTCCTCAAGACTTAGCTCACTCTTTTGTTGATAAGTACTTTCCTGCTCATATGCAACATGCTGCTTTACAAAGAATTTATAAATTTAAACGGTTGCAGGATGAGAACCTCCCTAAAGCTTGGGGGAGGTATTGCAGTCTGATCTAGGCTAGACCGGGACATGGAGTCCCTAAGAATGAATTAATTGATATATTTTATGCTGGTCTAACTGATGAATCTAGATCCTATTTGGCAGTTGTGCTGGTTGTGTTTTGAGGAAAAGAACACCAGACGATGCAGAAGAATTAATGGGCAAGATTGCCAAGAACCACGAAGATTGGTCCGTCCCTGAACCACCTCCACCCCCAAAAAATAAGGGCATGCTTGTCCTAAGCCCCGAAGATATGCAAGAAGCAAAGAAGTCTATTAAAGAGAAGGGTATTAAAACTGAAGACATGAATAATCTACCCCCTATTGATAAGTTGTGTGAGCCTACCACTCACCCTCCAATGGTAGAGGTATACTCTCTCTTAGATTTCAATGCAAGTGACATCCCTCATGGTAAGCCTCCTGATCAATGTTTAGATGATCTTGATAATTTCATTATGAAGCAAAATCACTTTAATGAGAGGATACAAAGTCAGTTGCATGATAATTCCCTTGCTATCAAAAGTTTGCTTGATGTTCTAGGTAGAACAGTAAATGATGTTAAATGTCTTGTGAAGCATTTTCATATGGTTCAAACTCAGCTTGAACAAATTTCTAATGTGAAAAAAGATTTGCTTGCTAATAATGCCAAACAGGATATACAGGCCTTTGGGATTAAAACCTGAGGAGGACCTAGAACTCAAGATCCTCTTTATCTGGAGGGGCATCCGAAGAGGATCGAGCAAGATTCTCAAATACAGGAAGAAGAAATTGTTAGCTCTCTGAAGAAGAAGAAGAAGAAGAAGAAGAAGCACAAAGAAGCTGATAATTCCAATGATCCAAATAGTATATCTACCTCCGATGCTAAGAATGAAGACGGTGCTGAGCCTGAAAAAGATGGTGAAAAGAATGATCCACCCGAAGTTCGAGAAGAAGAAGCAGCCGATAAAAGCAAGAAATACACTAGATAAGACTTTATCGCGAGAAGACATGGGAAGGAAAGAGAACCATGGGTACAGAAATCCATGCCCTTTCCAGGTAAGTCTCTCAAAACTAAAGAAGAAGAGCATTACAATAAGTTTTGTGAGTGGATGAAACCTCTTTTTCTTCAAATTCCTTTGAATGATGCTATTAAGTTACCTCCTTATTCAAGATATATGAAAGATATTGTTACTAATAAAAGAAAGGTTCCTAATGAAGCAATATCTACTATGCTTGCTAACTACTCTTTTAGTGGCAAGATTCGTGAGAAGCTTGGTGATCCAGGTATACCCACCATTCCTTGCTCCATAAAGAATAATTATGTCAGGACTGCTTTATGTGATCTTGGAGCAGGAGTGAGTGTTATTCCTTTCTCTCTTTACAAGAGGCTTTGTTTAGAAAAACTAATCCCTACATATATCTCTCTTCAGATGGCTGACAAGTCAACAGCCGTTCCCATTGGAATTTGTGAGGATGTTCTCGTTGAAGTTGCTAATTGTTTAATCCATACTGATTTTGTTGTGCTTGACATGCCCGAGGATGGGAGCATGTCTATTATTCTTGGTAGACCTTTTCTTAACACCGCAGGTGCTATTATTGATTGCAATAAAGGAAAGGTTACTTTTAATGTGAATGATAAAGAACACACGGTGTATTTTCCGAAGAAGATTGACAAAAGGCATGGCCTCAACTCTATAGAGAATATCGAGACCGTGAAGATTGGTGAGTGGGATTGTCCTCTACATGTGCACCACAAATGCAAAACCATTATGGTGGGGACAATATCCATAAAAGTGAAGGTACCATGAATGTGTCATAGTAAGTGCAACTTTTTGCTCTATGTATTGCTAGTTTGGTAGTACGACTTGATCAACCTTACTATTAGATGAGTTTTATATAAGTAAAAAGTAGAGGTTGTTATGTTTGCATTTCTTTTAGCTTTTATTTTTCTTGTTGTACCAATTTTATATGTTTTTGAAGCTTCACAACTCTAATCACTGCTCCAAGTTTTCAGAAAGTTTCGCAGCTTTTTGAAGTCCGGAAAATTTTCAACAATGAAGTTGTCAGAAAAATTCCAAAACAATTAAAATAAAAATTTCCATGCCGGGAGTGACCCAGAGGCACCTGGGGCTGACCAGGGGGGCCACCAGTGGCCCAGGCGGCCAGCTGGCGCGGCCTGCCCCCTGGCCGTGCCCACAGAGCGCTTGGGCCCCACAGGCCCCACCTCCAGGTATGTCTTCTTCCTCCTTCTTCCTCTCTCTCCAAAAACACGAGTTCTGCTCCAGTTCTTGCATTCTTGCTGTTCTTGGAGGCGATTTTCGATCTCTCTCTACAGCCCATCATTTGAGCTGTGATTTTGAGCAAATACTCCCTGGTATGTAACTCCTTCACCCCTCCAATTAGATTTTTGATTGGTGGCTTCATTAGTGAGTATTTAGTAGCTCTTCGTGTTGTTCATATGAGCTTGAGGACACACGGGAGAGGTAGTCATGTGCTTTCGCCATATTCCGTATCGGTACTATGTGATGTGTTGATAAGTGTTGAGTGGGTGGATCTACGCTAGTACACCCTCTAGACTAAGATAAGTGTACTCTTATGATTAAACACCTTGCAAGAATCCACAAATACAATATAGTAATTAAGGCAAAAGCCTAACCATAGCAATACGATCGGTGATCCATTGTTCCCTTGTGCAAAAGCGTGCGAACTGGGGTTCAGGTTTCTGTCACTCCGGCAACCCACCGTAAGCATTCTTTGTACACAATGTATTCCCCTAGGTCCTTGATAAGGCGAAGTGTTGAGTGTTCGACTCACACAACACCACTAGGAAAATAACAACACAACTTAAATATCAACCAACACATATTACTTCAACATCATATGACTACTAGCAACTAGACTTCTCCCATGTCCTCAAGAACTAAAGTAACTACTCACAAGACATAAAAGAGATCATGATTAGTGGGGATAAATAGATGATAAACAATCTGAACAAAATAATATTTCTCCAACAAAACTCAATAGCATTCACCACAAAGTAGTAATCAACAATGATAAAGTAGAGAGGATAGATAATACGGATTACAACACGAGTTGCAATTGTGAGACAAGATTGGATGGAGGTGGAGATGGTGCTGATGATGGGGATGATGTTGATGATGATCTCGATGATGCCCGTGACGATGGTGATGACGATGGCGACGATCTCCCCTTCCGGGAGGTGATCTCCCCGGCAGAATCTGCCCGCCAGAGATGGTTTTTCTTCTCTGTAGGTTTCCGCCATGGAGCGGCGGCGGAACTCCGAAAACTCTCCTCTTTTTAGGGTTTTTGGATCACGAGGAGTATATAGGCCAGAGGGGGGAGACGGGAGTGGCCCCGGGAGTCCAGGCGCCCTCCTGGCGCGGCCAGGGGTGGGGTCGCGCCAGGTGGCCGCCTGGGCACCCTGTGGCCCCCCTCTGGTCGCTCTTTTGCGTGTCCTCGTGATCCTTCTGGAAAACAGCCTCCGTCGATTTTCAGGTAATTTGGAGGTGTTCTTCTTCAGCAACTCAGCGTCCACTTTTTACCGCTGAATCCTGTGTCTGCTGCTTCGGCACCGGAAAGTTGCAAACTGTGTAAAATAAGCCAAATCAACATAAGGATAGCATCATAACATGAAATATATCAATGAATAAGAAAGAATTAATATATAAAATAGTGATGCATTTTGGACGTATCAACTCCCCCAAGCTTAGACCTCGCTTGTCCCCAAGCGAATACTGATCTCGGTAAACCTGTCCACAAGTTTAGAGAGTGAAGTGTCGATAAATAAAATACGGACAAGAAGCATCAAGGTTCCTTCATCAAACTCAAGCATCCTCAACAGCAACCTCAACTCATAAGGCCCTTATGAGAGAGTAATAACAATTATAATCAAAATTAGGGCTAAGAAAACTCATCGAATTATGGCAAACATATCCTTGGTCAAAGGACAACTAAAAACAATTTGAAAATTTTGAAAGAACATGTTAATAGTCATGAAGTGCAAATGCTAACACAAAGGAAGATGCTCGCTAGATAAAAGCTTTCGCAAACAACTTACTTCTCTGTCAACAAGGATATAGCATGACAAAACTTAATGCAGCTTTATATGGATGAATCCTCATCAACATCAAATTTCTGTTCTCTTAGGGAAAAGAAGGAAGTGGGACAACTGACTCAACATGAAGGTGGAAGAAAGGCCTTGTTAAGGGCAAGAAGGGAAAACTCATGTGCTATCCTTAAATCAAACAGAATAAAAATAGATTTTTGGATGGTGCATAGTTTGTCAACGAATGCTAATAGATAGATCAATTACTTCTCAAGATGGACAAGTTTTGAGGAACGGCTCCCAAGTGAGGACGATCACATCCCCTTAATCTCCTTTGTTTATCACTGCCAAAGTTTCTGATTTCTCATAGACCAAGCGTGAAGGAGGGTTTGTTTGTTATATTATCTTTCGAGCTGGCGCACTCATGCCAGTTCCTCCTCGTATTATGGGTTTGCAGATTAGACATGCAATCCTGGGGTAAAACTTGTCCAACTTAAGAAGATCATGAATTACCTACTACTTCCTCATGGGCTAAACAAGAGGCACAAAACAGAAGATTTTGAACATTTAAGGATAACACATAAATTCTATACTTATAGGAGTGGTAGGGGAATACCACGAATAGGAAGGTATGGTGGACTCAAATGGAAGGTAATGGTTTCAGAGTATGGACGCACAAGAAGAAATCTACTTGGCAAAGAGCTTGGCTAGCAAAGGCTTTGAGATAACAGACAACTGATGCTAATTTAGATGCAAAACATATAAGGCATAAACATTAAGGTAAGCATAACACATCAAGTTGTCTTCCTTGTCAACATAACATTTCAAGCATAATAACAAAAAGGTTTTGGCTATGTCGCTACTTGAGAAAACATGCATGTTGTCAAGACCAAAGCTATGTTTGCCAAAATTAAATAAAGTTTTAAAAGCCATACCTGATATAAGGTCAATACTCCCCATAAGAATCGTCATATGAGGCCGATTGCGTGAAGAGAATACCGAGTGCAGCGAAGAAACCAATAGACTTCTCATTAATATTCCAATATAGACGACTCCACACTCACGGATACAATCTCTCCACAGACGGAGTGATAGACCTCAATGCAAACACCTATTTCATATAATAAACTCCCTAGACATGATACGACTCTACTTGACTCTAAAAGACTAAGATAAAGATAAAGATACCCGGCACTCCCCCAAGCTTGGAACAAGCTGAGGGGATGCCATTACCCGAGAAGATTTACTCCTCATTCTTGTTCTTCTCAATCAGGTACTCCTTGGCGAAGCGCTTCCATGGTAGCTCCTCTCCAGTCTCGAAGGACATTCCCGTCTCAAGGATCCTGCACTCAGCACCTAAACCCATGCGCAGAAACTTTAGTTCATACTCACAGTTCTGGTTGGGCAGATCATAGATTTGCGCTTGGAGCTGGTAAACTTTTTCTTCTAATGCGGACAAACTTGACCACATCTCCTTCATCTTTTTCCTATGGGAAGCCTCGATCTCGTTCCTGATGTCGAAGTTGGCTTCAACACTACGCTCCACCATCTTCTTGAACTTCAAGACCTCATGTTCCATCTCATTCAGCCGCTCCTCGGTGCTCCCCTCCATGACTGGTCCCTTCAGATCTTCCTTGTGGAGAACACCGTCCTCCACACGAAGGACCTGGGGGTGCTTGTTCACCTCAGCGAGGTAAGGGTTGATGACGTTGACGATGAACTTGTCCTTGGGGGAACTTGGGGAAGCCATGGCACCTAGGTTTAGCTAAAAGATCTCCTGGCAGAAACAGATTGAAGAGAAAACACACGAAATCGCGAGATACGTTGCCGGAACGATCCGGGCAAATATATAGCAAAACTTTCTACATCAAAAGGAAGGTAAGGAGCCAAAGTGGGGTCGAAGACGGACTCCTGGGTGCCCAGGCGGCCTCCCGGCGCGGCCAGGAGGTAGGGCGCGCTAGGGGGGCGCCTGGGCCCCCTGGAGCTCCTCTCCGGCTCCACTTAGGCCTCAAATTTTCCTAATTTTGCAAAAACTCGTAATATGGAACTTTTATGGCGGTTCGCGATGTTTCCTTACCGTAATACATACCTTTTCTTATTCTGATTCTGTCGGTGTCTGAAACAGGGCTGCAACGTGTTCTTCATGAGTTGTTGTGCGTATTATATTTACATCAACATTGACGGGATCTCCCGCCATGTAATGCTTGAGTCTTTGCCCATTCACAACTTGAGGTTTGGTGCCTTCAAAATTGTTAATCTTGATTGCACCAGACAGGTAGACTTCTTCGATATGAAATGGCCCTTCCCACCTGGAAAGTAGTTTACCTGGAGAAAACCTGAAACGGGATCTAAACAACAAAACTTTATCACCAACATTAAATTCACGTTTCAGAATCCTCCTGTCATGCCACTTCTTTACCTTTTCCTTGAACATTTTAGCGCTCTCGTAAGCTTCACTTCTCCACTCATCTAGAGAAGTCAAGTTCATGAGACGCTTTTCACCAGCTAACTTTGGGTCGGCATTAAGCTCTCTAACAGCCCATAAAGCTTTGTGCTCTAACTCTAATCGCAAATGGCAAGCTTTGCCATAGACCATTTTATAGGGAGACATGCCCATGGGGTTTTTGTAAGCAGTTCTATACGCCCACAAAGCATCTCCTAACTTATTTGACCAGTCCTTCCTATTTCTGTTAACTGTATTTTGCAAGATCAACTTGATCTCTCTATTGGTGAGCTCAACTTGCCCACTAGTTTGAGGATGGTACGGTGACGCAATTCTATGATTGACATCGTACTTGGCTAGAGCTTTCCTAAAAGCTCCATGCATGAAGTGTGATCCTCCATCAGTCATGAGATACCTAGGTACACCAAACCTATGGAAAATTACATCTTTGAGCATTTTCAAAGATGTTTTGTGATCAGCTCTCTCAGTGGGGATTGCTTCAACCAACTTGGTTACATAATCAACAGCAACTAAAATGTGAGTGTACTTGTGCGAAGAAGGAAAAGGACCCATAAAATCAAAACCCCAGCAATCAAAAGGCTCAATCACTAGTGAGTAATTCATAGGCATCTCATTCCTTCTACTAATATTACCAACTCTCTGACATTTATCACAGGCTAAAACATAATTTCTAGCATCTTTAAAGAGAGTAGTCCAATAAAAACCTGATTGGAGAACCTTATGTGCGATTCTCTCACCGGCGTGATGTCCTCCATAGGGACTATCGTGACAATGCTTGAGAATGTCCTTCTGCTCATGTTCCGGTATGCATCTTCTCACGATCCCGTCTGGACCTTCTTTGAAAAGATGTGGGTCATCCAAAAAGTAATGCCTCAAATCATGAAAGAACTTCTTACTTTGCTGAAATGTTAAACCTGGAGGCAAATACTTTGCAACGATAAAATTAGCATAATCTGCAAACCAAGGATCGGAAAGAGATTGTACTTTAACAACGGCAAGTTGTTCGTCTGGAAAACTGTCGTTGACTGGGATGGGATCATGCGGTATATCTTCCATCCTTGAAAGATTGTCCGCTACCGGGTTGTCTGCTCCTTTTCTATCAATAATCGGCAAATCAAATTCTTGAAGAAGGAGTACCCATCTGATGAGTCTTGGTTTGGCATCCTTCTTCGTCATAAGATACTTAATGGCAGCATGGTCAGTATAAATAATAACTTTAGAATCAACAATATACTGCCTAAACTTGTCACAAGAAAACACTACTGCTAAGAATTCCTTCTCAGTAGTAGAATAATTCGTTTGGGCACTATCAAGGGTTTTACTAGCATAATAAATAACATTCAGTTTCTTATCAACCCTTTGTCCTAAAACAGCTCCAACAGCAAAATCACTAGCATCACACATAATTTCAAAGGGCAAACTCCAGTCAGGCGGTTGTACTATAGGAGCGGTTATTAAAGCTTTCTTAAGAACTTCGAAGGCTTTCTTAGAATCTTCATCAAA
Organism: Bromus sterilis; assembly: GCA_950022295.1. Classification (NCBI taxonomy): domain Eukaryota; kingdom Viridiplantae; phylum Streptophyta; class Magnoliopsida; order Poales; family Poaceae; genus Bromus; species Bromus sterilis. The sequence continues at coordinate 102,869,155 of OX465598.1, forward strand.
TACAAAAGGAACATCCTTCTGGAGAAGATTAGTGAGGGGTCTTGAAGTCTTAGAAAAGTCTTTAATAAATCTTCTATAGAAACCAGCATGACCGAGAAAACTACGAATACCTTTAATGTCCCTTGGGTAGGGCATCCTTTCGATAGCTTCAATCTTCGCCTTGTCCACTTCAATTCCCTTCTCAGAAATCTTGTGGCCAAGCACGATCCCTTCGTTAACCATGAAGTGACACTTTTCCCAGTTTAGAACTAAGTTTGTATCCTCGCATCTCTGCAAAACTTTATTAAGATTGTGGAGACAGTGGTCAAAGGAAGTTCCATAAACGGAGAAATCGTCCATGAAGACTTCCACAATCTCCTCACAGAAACCATGAAATATTGCAGACATACATCTCTGAAAAGTAGCAGGGGCATTGCATAAACCAAAAGGCATACGCCTATAAGCATAAGTACCGTAAGGACAAGTGAATGTGGTCTTCTCTTGATCGGCAGTGTTAACACGAATTTGAGAGAAGCCTGAATACCCTTCAAGATAGCAAAAGTGGGTGTTCTTCGACAGCCTCTCAAGCATCTGATCAATAAAGGGCAGCGGGTAGTGGTCCTTCCTAGTTGCCTTGTTCAACTTCATGTAATCAATACACATTCTATATCCAATAATAATTCTCTGAGGTATTAGTTCATTCTTATCATTAGGGACTACAGTTGTCCCTCCTTTCTTAGGAACACAATGAATTGGACTTACCCATTTACTATCGGCTATAGGGTAGATAATTGTAACGACCCGGTCCCAAAGGGAACCAAGTCTACTGTGCTTCTGTGCTATCCCTGGATCAGTATGCTAGCACACACAGGTACTCGATGAAATACCATAGTATCACATGCCATAAATTAACGTAAATACATGGTATTTATTACCTTATAGCCCTTAGGCTAGAATACACAGCAGAACAATCAAAATATAAGTGGAATCCCATCAACGCCAACGGCAAAGTTGAGTGTAGACTTCACGACCCTATATCGTATCACTTACTCGTCGTATATAATCCTGCAACACCGAAGGTTACAGCCCGACAACGGGTCAGTACATTTGAATGTACGGCAAATCATATCCCAGAAAGAAGTAAAATTTCCTACAATACATGCAATTTGGCTGGTGGAGCTTCTACATTTATTTTTGCAAAAAGCTAATTTTCCCTATAGAATAATAATAACTAAGTTCTACAATAGCATACGATTGAGATGGAAAACCCCACTCAATCTATCCCAAAGTGATTAACCCAATAAGTTAATTAAAGATGATGAGACAAATCAATATTTCCACAACTAGTTGCTCAATTTGTCCATAACCGGGGACACGGCTAATCGATTAGTTTTACACTCTGCAGAGGTCTGTGCACTTTTCCCCACAAGACTCGATCGCCTCCTTTGTAGTTCGTCACACTACATGGTGTATGACAACCGGAAGATCGAGACATGGTCTTTCAGAAGAGTTTCCCTTACTTCGGTAGCACCCATCCCACCTACTCACATCTACTTTCGTAGCGCTACCTAGTAAGAGTCCCTACAACTGATCAACCAAGCCAGAGCCCATAGTAGCTTGTGGCTGCACACGTAAGCTTCTAGGTATGTCAATACAAACAGTCCCTTTGAGCCTGGGTGGCTTTCCGCAGTCATCACTGGCCACCTCCAGGATGCTCGCAACCATCCCACCCAGGTAGTTCATTAACTTTATCTTGGTCCTAATTACTACTTTATCACTCATACCTCATAATGATTCACTTCCCAATCCACGTCTACTTAACATAGCAATATCATAGTATACGATGGTGACAAAGATGTAAGGATCAGACCTACCTCAATGAACTACTGGGTGTAATAGCATAGCATAACCTATCATGCAATCTAAAGAAGAAGAACTAATGCATTGAAAACATAGGTAATAGGGAATATGGTCAAAGATATGACTTGCCTTATACATTCGATGAAGATCCTCGCTCTCACGTTCCAGTCAACTCTACTCGTCACACTCCGAGCAATCTATCGTCAACGAGAGAACTCAAAAAGCAATCACACCACAATGGCAAAACATAAGATCAACAAAACAATCATAAAGGTTTTAGTAACAAAACAAAAGTTTTTGAAGTGCAAAGGTGTGGATGTGCCGAAGGTGATCGGTGGAACGTCAGCTCGAGGGAGTCAACGGATAAGGAATTGTCGATACAAAAGTATGATCAAGGCATTATGAAATCAAAGTAAAGATCATAGCAATATGAATGGTATGTCGATATTGCCGATAAGATGTCTCATATGATCCAATATGCAAAAAGAATCACGTGAAACGGAATACTACAACGCAGGTCATAGCAATTGCAACAATGAATTGAATTTGAATTTGAACAGATCAATAAACTTGTGAATTTTTGTGTACACATGGTATAAACAGAAAGTACATGACACGAGTGATCCAACGCAAAAAGGATCACTCGATTTGGATCAACGGTATAAAAGATACAGCCACCGGAATTTGAATTTGAATTTGAATTAACTTCAAATTCAAAAGTGTGCAAAGTGTGCAAAAATTTATACCATGAAAAAGTACAGAACAATACGAGCGCGTAGAAAAAAGATTCACCGCGATCCGACTTACGGTGTAGAAGATATCGCGGCTACGGTGCCGGGGGGTTTTCTGCCAACAGGGACTCGTCTGTAAATAAAATTCTTCCGAAAAAGCAATCGGGTCCTCAGTTTCAGATCTGGCCGGAATTTGACTCCGGCGAACTCGTTCTCCGGCGAGGCTCGTGGCTCCGGCGAGGTGGGAGGCAGGGGGCGTCGGGTGGCCTCGGGCGCGGTGTGGCCGGCCTGGCCGTGGATGAGGCGTGCGGCGGCGAGGGCCGGCACTGCTCCGGCGACCTTGGCCGGCTCGGGCGGCGGCAATGGCCGGCCGGCAGTGGCCGTGGCCGTCCGGGCGAGGAGGGGTGGCGGCGCGAGCGGCGCAGGCGGTGCCCCGGCGAGGTTCGGTGCGGGCGCGGCCCGGCGAGGTCCGCGGGAGGCGGCGGCGGTCCGGCGAAGCGGCGGGCTGGGGTGGCGGCGGCGCGGACGCGGCGGCGGGGTCGGCGACGTGGCGGCGGCGGCTGACGGGCGGGGCCCGGCGAGTTTTTTTTTTTTTCTAGGGTTTCCAAAAACGAAAAAGAAAAGGAAAAAGGGATTTTCGGAAATTATTTATAGGCAGTCTGAAAAAAAAACAATGGGTCCGAGTTGGGCTCCAATTACGCTCGCGTGCGGAAAAAAGGCTAATGGGCCGGCTGCCCGGATTTTCTTTTTTTTTTATTTAAAACCGAAACTTCAAACAATAAAATAAAAATAACCGTAACTCCGAAAAATATGAAATAAAATTCTAAATTCATCAAATAATACAAAGAAAATTATAAAATGAAAATATTTTCCAAAAAGGAAAAATAAAAAATAAAAACCTTTTCTAAATACTTTATTTAAATCTAAAATATTTTCCTAAATCAAATAAAATCCATTAAACCTTTTAAAATATTTTGATTTGGTCAAAAACATTGACAAACCATTTCTAAATAATAAAATATAAATTTTAAAATTGTTAACCCAATAAATAATTTGGTAAAATAAAATCCCCCTTTGAAATACTTTTTCAACCCTTTTAAAATATTTAATAAATATTTTCAATGAAATAAAAATTCTCTTGGCATTATAAAATCTCTAAATAATTTTAGAGTTATTTATAATACTCAAAATAAATTTTTAAAGACTAATAAAAATAATATTCTAAATATTTCCAACTTTATTTAAAAAGGGGATAAGTCATTTTAGATCCTCTCAAATGAATTTTCCTTTAGCTGAAAAATATTTTGAATATTCCAATAAAGTTTTAAAACCTTTTCCAAACATTTAATAAGTTGAAGGAGTCATATTACCTTCTCTCATTTTATTTTGTTGGTTTTGTTTTTAAATAATAAATTGCAAAAACACCAACGGTGAATATTAGGGAAAGTCATTTTATTCCCTCTCTTTTTAATATTCAATAAACTCCAAAAGTTTTAAATCCCAGAGAGAATCAAACACATCAATCCAACAATCATTATCTATTTAATTTATTAACATTCCAAAATTCGGAGAATTTTGGGATGTTACACACTACCACCCTTAAAAGGAATCTCGTCCTCGAGATTCGAGAAGGCTAGAAAGAAAGGTTAGGGTTTGGGTCTTCATGACAGTCTCTCGATCCTCCAATGAGCTAGGGTGCTACCACCTTTAAAAGAAATGCGACTTGGTCTTCAAAATCTTGCTCCCTCAGCGAGCTCCTCACAGATAATCTTCATACTCCGCTGGGGCATGGAATTCTTCCTCACAAGTGTGGGCTTCAAGTATCTTAATCCATCGGTGACATTCTTCGTAAAGAGTTCACCTTCGGTCTTCCAGGTTTCAAGAATTCCTCCTTTGAGGTTTCCATTCCATAGCAAGAGAGTGGTCTTCCAAGTACTGAGACTTCATGGCTGACAGCTAAGACGCCACTACTAAACAACTATCGATTTCTCTCTTGGTGGTCATCACGAATATTTCTACGGGATACCTGCAGCAAATGGTCTTGGTTCATCCTCACCGTATAACACAAACGGTACACTTCTACTGGGGTCACACATCGTACCATTCTATGGTTCAGGCTTAACATCGTCGTCTCTCTGCTATAGGTAAGTCACTCAAGATTTACTATCCCGCATAGCAAGAGAAAATAATAAGAGTAGTCGTCATGGGGGCCAATCCATTACGCACCCATATCATTACCTTGTATATGGTTTAGTGAATCTCGCAATCTAACACTCGGTCATCCTCACAAGCATTGCAGAAGTCCTCCTTATCTTGAACTGGGTCCAGATAAATCCATGGTTCTGCAAGCCAACAAAACATCTATCGTTTCCTCACAACACTCAGGTTTACGTAGCCTGCTCTAAAACGTGCACTGGTGGACTACAACTTCCTCCAGAGTTCTTCCTTCAGCAAGATTGTGCCCTCTTGTCGTAAGATCCTGGGACCTGTGGGTTATCCTTGATCTCAACATCGGTTGCATCCATCTTTATCCCAGTCTTGAAATTTGCAGCCATTGTAGCAGCTTCTTCAGTGTAGGGTTTGAGGTGAGAGGGAATAGAATGTAGATAGTGAGGTAGTGAGATAGCGAGAGATACCCATACAAACATCACACTAGTTTTGAAACATAAGTTTTGATGTGTAGCTGTCGGTAAAACAAGAAATGACAGCTCACAGAACGATCTAACGGTAGAAACTTGAATCTTCCAGGTCTTCAAGTCTTCAATGACGGCAGCTTTAGTTTGCAATGTCGAAACAATCTTCATATTGTTGAGTCATTCATCAAGTTATTCTTCTTGTTGTTGTGTCTTCTTTAGTCTTGAAGCATACTAAATAGATAAGGGGTCTACTGAAACGTAAACTTATTCTATTCGCAAATAAAAACCACAAAGCACAACACAACATCAATCAAAACAAAACATAACAGGGTCACAGGGTACAAGACAAAACTTAACAAAAAAATCATGACATAAAACATCTAGTTAATCCATAGCAAACATGCATCGTTACACCTCTCCAACTAACATTAAAAAGTACCACCGTACACTTAGTGCACACCACGAAAATTCTATTCTCCAAATGCAAAACATAAGCTTCTCCAAGTCAGCATCCTTGCTTCCACGTTCACAACTTCTCCTTCCCCTTCAATTCTGGACACATATCGCGGTAGTGTCCCCAGTTCCTGCACCGAAAACACTGATCGTGGCTAATGTCCTTCTTTTTTCTTTTTCACGGGTGCTTCCTTCAATTCTTGGATAGCTTTCTTCATTCCTTCTTTTTGATGTTGAACCACTTGTTGTGTCGCGATGAAAAATTGACACTGAGCGGGGTAATGTTCAGTTCCTTCACACGTAAAACATGTTACTTGTGCAGTGGGGCATTCTTCACCCGAGTGAATTTCTTCACAATAGGGACATCCATCTTGGTGTCCTTCATGGGAGTGTCCTTCTTCCTCGCAAATTTTGCAGGCACGAGGCCTCTTACGGGTTACCGTCCTTTGCGTCGGGGTGACAAGGCGGGATCCCAACAAAATCTTTGTGAACTCCTTCCAAGTAATCTTCCTTCGTGATTCGTCAATTGCTTGATGCATTCTCCACCAAGTAGCAGCCTCTTCTACAAAGTACTTGACGGCATAGGGAACCATGCCCTCACTTCCAACCTTGTTTATCTTCATGTGCTCCTCCATACTACGAATCCATTGCTCCACCTTCAGTCTCGACATCGCCCCAGAAAAGACGAGTCCTACTTCATACTCCATCTATTAAGCCCATACGATAAAGGTAGGGCAAAACTATAACACCGACGAGAAAACGACTAAAGATAACACCAAGCATAAGCACTCAAACAAGAAAGCGGCAAAAAACCTACGTTCGTCCATAACACATAACAACAAACAATACAGTCACAACATTCAAAACACACAAACAACACCTAGAGTAAGGTCATATGTGTAAGACATACGATCTCATCATACTATGCGAAATTCGTTCATCTAACTCCACATAAATGGTGGTGGTCTGATTCTAAGCCTCATCCTTCTCAGCTAAGCTGATCTTAAAGGTTCCTCTCACAGTGTCAAACTTATTGATCACCGTAGGTTATTCCTTCTAGTTCCGATAATCATAACTCCAATTGATCTCCGAGGTTGATGATGTTCTTCTCAAATGTCTTGTCTTCCAAGGTATAAACAACTCAAGGGGTATTCATAGTAAAACAAGATGAGAAGTTTTAGAAGGTGAATAATAGATGAGAAATACTAGTCAAGAGAGTAAATAATCAAAGAGTGATAAAATATTTTTGTTCCTATGGCTTTTCTATCCATTTTCTAGGGTCACGAACTACAGTCAACATGTGCTCTGATACCATCTTGTAACGACCCGGTCCCAAAGGGAACCAAGTCTACTGTGCTTCTGTGCTATCCCTGGATCAGTATGCTAGCACACACAGGTACTCGATGAAATACCATAGTATCACATGCCATAAATTAACGTAAATACATGGTATTTATTACCTTATAGCCCTTAGGCTAGAATACACAGCAGAACAATCAAAATATAAGTGGAATCCCATCAACGCCAACGGCAAAGTTGAGTGTAGACTTCACGACCCTATATCGTATCACTTACTCGTCGTATATAATCCTGCAACACCGAAGGTTACAGCCCGACAACGGGTCAGTACATTTGAATGTACGGCAAATCATATCCCAGAAAGAAGTAAAATTTCCTACAATACATGCAATTTGGCTGGTGGAGCTTCTACATTTATTTTTGCAAAAAGCTAATTTTCCCTATAGAATAATAATAACTAAGTTCTACAATAGCATACGATTGAGATGGGAAACCCCACTCAATCTATCCCAAAGTGATTAACCCAATAAGTTAATTAAAGATGATGAGACAAATCAATATTTCCACAACTAGTTGCTCAATTTGTCCATAACCGGGGACACGGCTAATCGATTAGTTTTACACTCTGCAGAGGTCTGTGCACTTTTCCCCACAAGACTCGATCGCCTCCTTTGTAGTTCGTCACACTACATGGTGTATGACAACCGGAAGATCGAGACATGGTCTTTCAGAAGAGTTTCCCTTACTCCGGTAGCACCCATCCCACCTACTCACATCTACTTTCGTAGCGCTACCTAGTAAGAGTCCCTACAACTGATCAACCAAGCCAGAGCCCATAGTAGCTTGTGGCTGCACACGTAAGCTTCTAGGTATGTCAATACAAACAGTCCCTTTGAGCCTGGGTGGCTTTCCGCAGTCATCACTGGCCACCTCCAGGATGCTTGCAACCATCCCACCCAGGTAGTTCATTAACTTTATCTTGGTCCTAATTACTACTTTATCACTCATACCTCATAATGATTCACTTCCCAATCCACGTCTACTTAACATAGCAATATCATAGTATACGATGGTGACAAAGATGTAAGGATCAGACCTACCTCAATGAACTACTGGGTGTAATAGCATAGCATAACCTATCATGCAATCTAAAGAAGCAGAACTAATGCATTGAAAACATAGGTAATAGGGAATATGGTCAAAGATATGACTTGCCTTATACATTCGATGAAGATCCTCGCTCTCACGTTCCAGTCAACTCTACTCGTCACACTCCGAGCAATCTATCGTCAACGAGAGAACTCAAAAAGCAATCACACCACAATGGCAAAACATAAGATCAACAAAACAATCATAAAGGTTTTAGTAACAAAACAAAAGTTTTTGAAGTGCAAAGGTGTGGATGTGCCGAAGGTGATCGGTGGAACGTCAGCTCGAGGGAGTCAACGGATAAGGAATTGTCGATACAAAAGTATGATCAAGGCATTATGAAATCAAAGTAAAGATCATAGCAATATGAATGGTATGTCGATATTGCCGATAAGATGTCTCATATGATCCAATATGCAAAAAGAATCACGTGAAACGGAATACTACAACGCAGGTCATAGCAATTGCAACAATGAACTGAATTTGAATTTGAAAAGATCAATAAACTTGTGAATTTTTGTGTACACATGGTATAAACAGAAAGTACATGACACGAGTGATCCAACGCAAAAAGGATCACTCGATTTGGATCAACGGTATAAAAGATACGGCCACCGGAATTTGAATTTGAATTTGAATTAACTTCAAATTCAAAAGTGTGCAAAGTGTGCAAAACTTTATACCATGAAAAAGTACAGAACAATACGAGCGCGTAGAAAAAAGATTCACCGCGATCCGACTTACGGTGTAGAAGATATCGCGGCTACGGTGCCGGGGGGTTTTCTGCCAACAGGGACTCGTCTGTAAATAAAATTCTTCCGAAAAAGCAATCGGGTCCTCAGTTTCAGATCTGGCCGGAATTTGACTCCGGCGAACTCGTTCTCCGGCGAGGCTCGTGGCTCCGGCGAGGTGGGAGGCAGGGGGCGTCGGGTGGCCTCGGGCGCGGTGTGGCCGGCCTGGCCGTGGATGAGGCGTGCGGCGGCGAGGGTCGGCACTGCTCCGGCGACCTTGGCCGGCTCGGGCGGCGGCAATGGCCGGCCGGCAGTGGTCGTGGCCGTCCGGGCGAGGAGGGGTGGCGGCGCGAGCGGCGCAGGCGGTGCCCCGGCGAGGTTCGGCGCGGGCGCGGCCCGGCGAGGTCAGCGGGAGGCGGCGGCGGTCCGGCGAAGCGGCGGGCTGGGGTGGCGGCGGCGCGGACGCGGCGGCGGGGTCGGCGACGTGGCGGCGGCGGCTGACGGGCGGGGCCCGGCGAGTTTTTTTTTTTTTTCTAGGGTTTCCAAAAACGAAAAAGAAAAGGAAAAAGGGATTTTCGGAAATTATTTATAGGCAGTCTGAAAAAAAAACAATGGGTCCGAGTTGGGCTCCAATTACGCTCGCGTGCGGAAAAAAGGCTAATGGGCCGGCTGCCCGGATTTTCTTTTTTTTTTTATTTAAAACCGAAACTTCAAACAATAAAATAAAAATAACCGTAACTCCGAAAAATATGAAATAAAATTCTAAATTCATCAAATAATACAAAGAAAATTATAAAATGAAAATATTTTCCAAAAAGGAAAAATAAAAAATAAAAACCTTTTCTAAATACTTTATTTAAATCTAAAATATTTTCCTAAATCAAATAAAATCCATTAAACCTTTTAAAATATTTTGATTTGGTCAAAAACATTGACAAACCATTTCTAAATAATAAAATATAAATTTTAAAATTGTTAACCCAATAAATAATTTGGTAAAATAAAATCCCCCTTTGAAATACTTTTTCAACCCTTTTAAAATATTTAATAAATATTTTCAATGAAATAAAAATTCTCTTGGCATTATAAAATCTCTAAATAATTTTAGAGTTATTTATAATACTCAAAATAAATTTTTAAAGACTAATAAAAATAATATTCTAAATATTTCCAACTTTATTTAAAAAGGGGATAAGTCATTTTATATCCTCTCAAATGAATTTTCCTTTAGCTGAAAAATATTTTGAATATTCCAATAAAGTTTTAAAACCTTTTCCAAACATTTAATAAGTTGAAGGAGTCATATTACCTTCTCTCATTTTATTTTGTTGGTTTTGTTTTTAAATAATAAATTGCAAAAACACCAACGGTGAATATTAGGGAAAGTCATTTTATTCCCTCTCTTTTTAATATTCAATAAACTCCAAAAGTTTTAAATCCCAGAGAGAATCAAACACATCAATCCAACAATCATTATCTATTTAATTTATTAACATTCCAAAATTCGGAGAATTTTGGGATGTTACAATAATACATGCGGCTAGAAGCTTGAGGATCTCGGTCCTCACAACATCCATCATCTTTGGGTTCAACCATCGTTGATGGTCAACAACAGGTTTAGCATCGGGCTCGAGGTTGATAGTATGTTGACAGATAGATGGACTAATTCCCTTAAGGTCATCAAGGGTATAGCCAATTGCACCACGGTGTTTACGAAGTATCTCCAATAATCGCTCTTCTTCATATCCTGAAAGGTTAGAGTTGATAATAACAGGATATACTTTCTTTTCATCTAAATACGCATACTTGAGCGTATCGGGAAGAGGTTTGAGATCAAACACCGGGTCTTCTTTTGGTTTGGATAGAATTCCTAAAGGTTCAACCGGAAGGTTGTGCTTCAGGATAGCAGGTTGTCTCAAGAAGATTTCATCAATTTCATTTCTTTCCTGTATATGAGTATCATTCTCGTGGTCCTCCATGTATTGCTGCACAGGATCATTAGGCAGAATTGCAATAGAAGCAATACTTTCAATAATTTTATCATCATTAGGTAATTCAGTACCACGAGGCTGCTTAGAGATTTTGGAAAAATTAAATTCATATGGATCACCATTGAATTCAACAGAAACTTTACCTTTCTTGCAATCTATAATATCTCCACAAGTTTTGAGAAAAGGTCTACCAAAAATAATAGGACAAAAACTATCTTGTACTGAACCAAGTACAAGAAAGTCGGTAGGATACTTTACCTTTCCGCATAGGACTTCAACATCTCTCACAATCCCAATAGGATGTCGGGACCCGGGGTTAGCGTATGAAAGTACCGCTACGACATAGTCATATGGAGAGCCGAGAACCGTACCCACTTGTCTAAGCAGACAAGGCCAAGCACAGAACGTTCTCGGAAAGCATCGTACGTGAGGGGCATCCCATCCAGGTCGGATGATTACCTGAGATGGGTCCTCATCGTCCGCACACAAGTCTAATGATATGGGTGATGAACTCCCATATTCACAGACAAGTCGCCTCAACCATACTCTCGACTATCTCATAACTCTTACATAGACTTACTCCAGCCCGATCACTTAGTCGGGGTCTAGGGCGGGCTCAATCATACCACAAAGTGTGCACGAGACGGAGTCTCGAGCAATCGCATCGCGATGCCCCAAGCTGCGCACATCTAAGGGCCACTTGGTGTATGAAAGACCGCTAGCCAGATCACAACTAAGGTCTCGAAAACCCATACAAAGACATGCATGTTATAAACATACACGTAGCACACATGCCTTGTATGAACAGCAGGTATCATTGAAATTCTCTACAAAGTATACATTTTATTGATAACTCTCACAGAGTGCACACAGAGATCACAAGTATGTGATCCAACATTACAACAGACAAGCGGAAGCAAAGTATGTCTGAGTACAGACAAGTTTAACAAATGGCTTAAGAAGCCTTATTTAAACACAAGCCCTCCACGAGGGAACCAGTCGTCTGACTGGGACTAGACTAGCTTGATTTCAGTCGTCGAGCTCGATGAAGAAGCCACCTTCGGGGTCAGTGGGTTCATCTAAAACATAGATTAAGCAAACATGAGTACAAAATCGTACTCAGCAAGACTTACATGGGAGCTATACTACTCATGCACATGTATCAGGGTAAAGGGAGGTGGGGTTTCACTTGCAGAAGTGCCAGCTTTGACTTGGCTAGTCCTGAACTACGAGTACCAGACTTGAGGTAAGAAGCGTACACGAGTCCACTACTTTCTCCAACCAATTACACCACTATGGTGCCTTCCTCGACTTCCCCCGAGAAAGCACGCCATAGCACTCACACTTATCTTGGTGTGTTTTAGAAGTATCCAGTTCAAGTTGTCTAATAATCAAGCTAAGCTTTCCAAGCAATCCATAACCGCGGACGCGGCTATTCGAATAGTTTTGTTAACCCTGCAGGGGTGTACCGCTACACACATGATCATCAGTTACCTCCTTTGATATCGACACCATTCAAGGGGTGTCAGCGAGGATGCTCACCACAACTGTTACCTCATAGCCTATCTAGTCCAAGAAAGCCGCCTACCTGGGTTGGCTACCACTATCGTGAACCCGGCCGGTTTACCGAAGTGGACCCAAGTGATGTGTGCGAGGTGCATAAGCCGGTCTCGGGTGAGCCGTTCTCTCACTTAGCAGCCAGGCCACAAACCAACCAGAACTCCGCACTATTGCGACATCTGGACATCTAAAGGGATGAGTTAATAGGTTGAGAGGGGTCAGTGAGCCCAATGTGTGGTTGTACTCTTCATCTTGGATTACCACACAAGAACTCAGACTTAGGGCGGTGTTCAACGAGACAACCCACTGTGTACTCCTACACAGCCTCTCATCGTTCACCTTGTATTAGGGTAGATTCACCAACACCTTTCCACCAACATCAACATGATCACTACCATCCCGACTCACATAACAGTAACATCATTGTATCACTCTAAGCATGCAATAAGCAGTAACAGTTGCAGGGGCCACATGATATCAATCAACTCCTACATTTGCTAGGATTGTGGTTTGCTTACTACTGTGACAAATGATAGGTCATGCAAAGGAATGGGTTCATCTATGCGGTAGAAACGTAGCATGGTAATCATCCTATACAATGCATAAGCGAGACATGAGAGGGAAGTGGGATTTTATCGACATGATCAATGGGGGTTTGCTTGCCTTGCTGACGAGGTTCGGGTTCGGGGTCTTCAACGAAGGGGGCAGCCTCGTGTTCCGGTTCCACCTCTACTCGACAAACAACAAACAAGGTAGCAAAGTAAATACAATGCACAATCTCATGATTGAAGGTTGAAACTTGATGTATATGTTTCTGATGTGTTAGGAAATTCCATTTAAATGGAGTATATTGCAAATGAATTGCAAATTCAAACTCCAATTTGAATTCAATTTAGCCAAGTTGCATATGACATTGTTTGATCAAGTTAAATAATTTTGAAATGTGTATGATATGCCTCTGAAGTTCAAGTATAATGTGATATGTTGATATGGTTCAAAATGCAAAAGCATTTGAAATGAATTTGATTTAATTCCATTTAAACCAAATAGCAAATGCTACTGGTCCCAATTTAAATTCAACTCAAACATGGTTGAAAGTTGGATATTTGGATATCTTATTTTCTCCTGATCATTTTTCATATATTATTTGTTAAATTTGGAGTTAATATGAATTTTCTATGAATTTCCAAAGTTTGGGCTAATTTCTGGATTTTTTTGGATTTTCTTATAATCTGGAAATTCTTTTATTGCGTCATGCTTGCGCAAGGGTGACGTGGGGGGGTCTGATGTGTGGGGTCCAGTGGTCAGCCTCTCTATTTAAAATCCCGGTTAGTTTAATCTAACCAGGGGATTAATGGGGGGCCAGGGCGCACTGTCAGTGACCCAGGGTCACTTAACCCAGGTGGGGTTAAGTCCCTAAACACGGCCACGTCGGCGGGCTGCCGGCGGCTAAACGCCGGTGACTCCAGCGCACGGCGGCGCTCACGGGGAGGGCGATTCCAGGGACCAAAACGAGCGGGGTTTGGTTCAAACGGAAGATGGGAGCAGCGCGTGTTCATTTGAGCTAGGCTGGGAGGCTGGGGTGCACTGGTGGCTTGCTGTGACGCCCTCGATTTACGATCATGTACAGTAATCATACACGCAGGGTACATGATCGAGATCAAGGTGCCACGGTGAGAATATCACAGCACAACACTAAACACAAAAGGATAAACCAAATATTACAATGAAGGGAGGGTCACACGGACCCAAAAACATAAGTCATACAAACATAATATCTGAGTACAGACATAGTTAGTCAAGTTTTGCCTTAGGAAGGCTAGCACAAATAACATCAGAGTTACAGATCGAAAAGGCGAGGCCTCCTGCCTAGGATGCACCGAACTACTCCTGGCCAACGGAAACTCGACGTCGTAGGGGGCTCCGGGGATCTTCTGCTCCTGGACTCCAACGTCGACTGCAGCGGCCGATCAGGCAAAGAGAAAAGGGGAAATAAAGCAAGGGTGAGTATCTAGCATACCCGCGAGTCTTACGTCCGCTACTAAGCATTTATGCATGTATCAAATGGAAAGGGGAGGCTACATATAGTGGACTGCAAGATAGAAATCAGAATAAGGATAAGAAGCTAGGCCTAACGAAGACTAGCATCTTCCGACGAGTCTTGCAGCATGAGGTAAGAATCAGCCAACAGTTTATATAACAGTAATGAAAGTAACAATGCAGCAGAAGTTGCTGCAACATTGTATAATAATAAGTTGTAATCATAATTAACAATGCCTTTCACGTGTCGGGGGAGGCCGGAGTTGGGGGCGGCCGGGCGGTGCACTCGGGGCGGAGGGGCGCGGCGCCGTGCCGGGGAGGAGGCCAGCCGGCGGCGTCTCGCGGTGAGGGAAGAGGGCGGCGCTGGGCGGAGCCTGGGGGAATCGGGATCGGGCGGGGCGGCCGATCCAGATCGGGGGGTTGAGAGAGAGAGGGATCGATGGGGAGTGGGGGGTTGACCCCGTGTGAGGCTCAGCCTCTTCTAGCGCCGAGGTGGGCTGGCTGGGCCGGCCCAGGGGGAGGAGGGAGGGGTGGGCTTCGCCCAGTGCGCAGTTTAGTTTTATATATATATATATCCTTTGTAATTGTTTTAGTTACCTAGGCATTTTTGAAAAATATGCAATGTGTCTCTAAATTAATAGTGCACTGTATAGCAGTGCCACAAAAGTTTTTGTAGCAAAATAAGTCCATTAGATATTTCTTTAATTATTAAATGATTAAAACGGGCAAACCAAGCTACTGTCTTATTTGTTTGAATTATTTGGTAGTTCAATAAATAACAACAACTATACCAACATGATCCAGAGATTATTAGTGAATTTATAAAAGTGGTTTCATAATTTTTGGAGAAGGTTCATTTGCACTTTGGTTTTAATATTACACCAAAAGACATTTCAAGATTTAATTTGATTTCAATTCAATCGCATTTTTATTTGGGGCATGGACTTTAGTTGACCCAAGATGATCAAGGTCCATGATCACCTTGATTTCAATAACAACACAAGGCATTTGAAAGTTTGAATTAACTCAAGTTTGATTAAAGAAAAATTTGGAACAGTAATGATCAACAGTAACCGTGATTACTGTTACAAGATCTGAGGGTGTTATACTTGCCGGCGACGAACTTAGCGGCGACAGAGAACCGGCGAGGTCGGGAGTGGGGCTAGAGGCCACGGCTTGAAGCTGGGACGGGTGCGTTCGATTGCTAGAGCAACTGGGAGTCAAACGCGCGCGCTGGACTAGACGATGGGGCACAGGGGCGACCTCGTCGTCGTCCATGGCGGCAACGTGCTTCGGCAACCATGGCGGTCGTGGATAGAGACCAAGAGAGAGGGCGCCAGGTTGGGGGAAACGGGCAGGAGCTCACCACGAACTCGATGGCGTGGTCAGCGGGCTCGGGGAGGGTCTGGTGGCGGCGAATCGACGAGGTGGTACTCCGGCGACCGGCGGCGATTCGGTGAAGCTCGCGTCTCCTCTGGATCAAATCAAGGCGCCGTCTTTTGTGAGGCGATGAAGTCGACGACAACGCACGCACGGGACAAGTTGGCTTGAGCTCTAGGCCATGGTGGCCATGTCTTCCATGGCGGCGCGCTTCGGCGAGTCCTCGGTTCGTCTTCGAATCCGGCGAGAGAGGAGGGGAAGCTGGCGTTTGAGAGGGGGAGAAGGATCAGGACGCAGCTGGGCGTCTTCGTGGCGTGATAAGGATGCCTGGGAGGCCTTTTTGTTATATGTTGGCCATGCTAAATAAATAGCTGGGCATTTTTAAAAATGTTGATACTTTTTATATGGCCTCATATTATATTAGACTAGCCACTTATAAAGTTTGGCACTTTTTAAAATTCAAATTATTTGAACTTTAAATCAAATAGGGGTTTTTGATTAATTCCAAGGCACTGTTTGAATATTTGAAAAATCCATGAGCATGGGGTGGGTCCCACATCACTTGATATGTGATCACACTCATTTATAAGACTATTCAAAAATCTAACATGAATTTTTGGAGAAGATTTTTATCTGGCCTTTTGAATTAATTCATCTGGGGGTTCCTTCTCCCATTTTGCTTTTGAATTTGATTTCAATGACTTATTTTGGAATTTTTAACATGATGCAAGATGACTTTGATCCTAGAACATTACCTAACAGAGGGTTCTGACTTAGGAGAGATAGTAGCTTTGTTTGCAAGATGAATAGTGACTTCAATCTCTTCGAGTTCACAGGGTGAAATCTCACCCATGATCTCTTGATAAAGCGAATAAGGAATCGCGCTAGCACTTGATCCCAGATCGCATAGCCCGTAATAATTGTGATCTCCTATTTTAACAGATACAACTGGTGTACCTGAAATTGGGCTTTTATTCCTGGCTGTGACAATGTTAGTTGCAACAGCACAAAAATTTATAATAGAATCTGAAACATCATTAGTAACTAAATCTTTAACCATAGCAACTTGAGGATCGACTCTGATCCGGTCCTCAGGTTCGCTTGTTCTTCTCTCACTTTTATTTATGATGCCTGTCACAAAAGAGTGCTCCCTTATTCTTGAAGGAAAAGGGGGTTGTTCATATATAACTCCAGGCAAAATAGGATCAGCAACGTGAATATCAATTGGTACTTCTTTGAAAGGTTTATGGTACTGATCCTTCTTCATCTTAGAAGAATCAACATGAGAGGCAAAGTTCTTACAGAAATCAATCATTAGATGGGAATCCAGACCAATCTTAGAGCAAAAGGTATTAAAATAATCAGTTTTCACATAGCTCTCAATATAATCATGCTCATAATTTATAGTAGGTTCAATACCTTTATCGATTTCCCAATCTTCAGTATTCTTCTAGATCCTTTCGATGAGATCCCATCTTTCTTCAACGCTCTTTGTCTGAAATACCCCGCTAGAGGAGGCATCCAGCATTTCCTTATCCTGACGAGAAAGCATGGCATAAAAATTTGTAAGTATAATATCTTTGGGGAGCTTATGGATAGGACATTTGAACATTAGGGATTTAAGTCTCCCCCAAGCTTGAGCGATGCTCTCTCCGTCGCGAGACCTAAAGTTATAGATGTAATTCCTGACTCGATGAACTTCATGAAGAGGGTAAAACTTTGTATAAAAGAGAGACATAAGCTCCTCCCATTTAAGAGAATGTGAGTTATCGAGGAGCGTATACCAATCTGAAGCTTTGTCTGTAAGCGATATGGAGAATAATTTCTTCATAATGAACTCCAGTGACACACCTGCAAGCTTGAATAATGAACATAGTTGTGATAAATATAGCAAGTGTTCACCTGGATGTCTGTCTCCTGCATAGCGATTAGCTAGGACATAATCGATGATACCAGATGGTATCTTATAAGGCACAATTTCAGCAGGGTCAGGAGTAACTACCCTAGTTGTGGGGCGGCTCCCCAAGAACAACGATCCAATGGTAGGGGTGTTCATAAGGACAGAAACAGCAACAGCAAAACTAAAACAGAAATATAAAAAACTTCCTTACCAGCTTCACTTACTAGTAACGCTACGCTCCCTGGCAACGGCGCCAGAAAACATTACTTGATGACCCTCAACATAAGGGATCGATTGCAGCGTTTTCGATAAGTAAGAGTGTCGAACCCAACGAGGAGCAGAAGGTAATAGCAAGTGACTTTGGTAAGGAGATAACTGCAAGCACTGAAAGATAACTTTTTAGGGGTTTTCTTGGTATAAGTAACAGGATAGTAAAAAGCGAGCAAAGTAAAAGATACTGAAGAGTAAAAAGTGGCCCAATCCTTTCTTAGCAAAGGAGAGGCCTACCAACTAAACTTATAAAAGCTAAAGTGTTCTTGAGGACACACGGGAGAGGTAGTCATGTGCTTTCGCCATATTCCGTATCGGTACTATGTGCTGTGTTGATAAGTGTTGAGTGGGTGGACCTATGCTAGTACACCCTCTAGACTAAGATAAGTGTACTCTTATGATTAAGCACCTTGCAAGCATCCGCAAATACAAGATAGTAATTAAGGCAAAAGCCTAACCATAGCAATACGATCGGCGATCCATTGTTCCCTTCTGCAAAAGCGTGCGAACTGGGGTTCAGGTTTCTGTCACTCCGGCAACCCACCGTAAGCATTCTTTGTACACAATGTATTCCCCTAGGTCCTTGATAAGGCGAAGTGTTGAGTGTTCGACTCGCACAACACCACTAGGAAAATAACAACACAACTTAAGTATCAACCAACACATATTACTTCAACATCATATGACTACTAGCAACTAGACTTCTCCCATGTCCTCAAGAACTAAAGTAACTACTCACAAGACATAAAAGAGATCATGATCAGTGGGGATAAATAGATGATAAACAATCTGAACACAATAATAATTCTCCAACAAAACTCAATATCATTCACCACAAAGTAGTAATCGACACCGATAAAGTAGAGAGGATAGATAATACGCATTACAACACGAGTTGCAATTGTGAGACAAGATTGGATGGAGGTGGAGATGGTGCTGATGATGGGGATGATGTTGATGATGATCTCGATGATGCCCGTGACGTTGGTGATGACGATGGCGACGATCTCCCCTTCCGAGAGGTGATCTCCCTGGCGGAATCTCCCCGACAGAGATGGCTTTTCTTCTCTGTAGGTTTCTGCCACGGAGCGGCGGCGGAACTCTGGAAACTCTCCTCTTTTTAGGGTTTTTGGATCACGAGGAGTATATAGGCCAGAGGGGGGAGCCGGGAGTGGCCCCGGGGGTCCAGGCGCACTCCCGGCGCGGTCAGGGATGGGGCCGCGCCAGGTGGCCGCTTGGGCACCCTGTGGCCCCCCCCTCTAGTCGCTCTTTTGTGTGTCCTCGTGATCCTTCTGGAAAACAGCCTCCGTCGATTTTTAGGTAATTTGGAGGTGTTCTTCTTCAGCAACTCAGCGTCCAATTTTTACCGCTGAATCCTGTGTGTGCTGCTTCGGCACCGGAAAGTTGCAAACTATGTAAAATAAGCCAAAAAACATAAGGATAGAATCATAACATGAAATATATCAATGAATAAGAAAGAATTACTATATAAAATAGTGATGCATTTTGGACGTATCAGCCGCCGCCACCCCCTGTTCTTCTCCGGGAGGGCTAATCTGGAGGCTGTTTTGGCCTCCGGTGAGGGGAGATCATCGCCATCGTCATCATCATCACCACTCCATCCTCCCTCCATGACTTCTCCATCCATGTGTGAGTAATTCCCTGCTGTAGGCAAAGGGGATGGTAGGGATTGGATGAGCTAGATCATGCAATAGTTTATCAGATTGTTGGGGGCATGTTGCCTATCATCTAGAATGGTGTTTATCATCTTTTCTTCAACTTGTTGTTCTTAATGCTTGTCACTTTGGGCCCGAGTGCCATGATTTCAGATCTGAACCCTATGTGTTTGCATGAATATATTTGTGTTCTTGATCCTATCTATGAGTTGTATGCACCTGTTATAGTCTGGAACCGGCGATCCCAAAGGTGACAGCTTGGGACACCAAAGGGGATGGAATATAGTTTGAGGATTCCATGTATCCATTGATTGTTAATGCTTTGTTCCGGTGCTCTTTGACAGGAGCACCTTAATCTCCATAAGTTCCTTTTGGCCCCGTTCGTAGCGGGATGGTAGGACAAAGATGTTGTGCAAGTTCTTTTTGCAAGCACGTACAACTACCTGTGGGGTACATGCCTGATGTTGATTTATGCCTAGATGATCATTGCTTTTCTGTGTGCCTTGCCCCAAGTTAAATACATGATGTGTCTTATCCATGCAGCGCCCAACCATCCATCTCCCTAGCTTACAGTGTTTTAATTCTGCTGGTTACTAGTTGTTTACTGTTGTTGTTTTATTGTCGTTATTTCACCACCACTATTACCGTCACTATCATCACCTCCATATCGCAGGTACTACTAATATCTTGTTGAAAGTAAGCGTATCTCAGGTGCGGTGGAATTGACAACTCCACTGTTAAAGCTTGTGGGTATTCTTTGGCTCCCCTTGAATCGAATCTATAAATTGGGTTATCTTACCCACGAAGACTATCTCGATCCCCTGCAGTTGTTGGTTATCATGAAGATACTAAGGTTTGTCTCCAGTAGGACTCCAAGCGCAACAAGAAGGTGGTGAAACGAGCAATGCTCCGTTTGAAAGATATTACTCGCTTAACTTGGACCTGCACACAGACACAAATAACTTTGCTCCCAACGAGTTCTGAGAAGTTGTCAATCTCTCCGGCCTTGCTGTTCACAAAGGGGGAATGATAGTGGATGCAACTGAAAGGAAATAAAGCAGTAAGAGTGAATGGTGTAAACTATGGAGGAAATATGGAACGGGGTCCCACGACTTTCACTAGTGATGTCTCTCGCCCAAAATACGATAACAACTATGTTGGGTGAACAAATTACAGCTAGGCAATTGACAGAATTATAAACGTACCGCAATGCTATTTATGCTACTAGAAAGTACATAGGCTCAATCGTATGGGCATTAAACCAAAACAAGTAGACCGTTTATCCATCAGCACTCACTCACTAATCATCCACCTTGAGATATCTATCCAGAACATCTCACTGGTATTAAGCTACGAACCCCAACCAAATTGTAGGCTCAAAGCAACGAACAAATGCCTTAACACTCTATGCATAATGTAAGCAATCCTTGCAACCGCATTTACAAGCATCGTTGTTTTCTCCCTGGTGGCAACAACACATCCCCTAGTCACATGTTTTTGTCACTCAAGCTAGAGATCGGGGGGCATGAACCCACAATAATGCATAACGCTCCCTCTTGGAGTTACAATCAACTACTTGGACAAAGCAACAAAGGAAATGGGGAACGTGCAAGAACATTCAAGAACTAAAATATAAAGGTAAACCAAATATATTACTAATCACAAACTAAACATAATCTCATAATCCATCGGATCCCAGCAAACACGACATAGCAAAACAAGAACTAATACATAGTTGCCTTGATCATGATAGGCAGCTCACAAGGGCTAAACATTGAAGCACGAGATTGGAGAGAAGACAACACATAGCTAATGGTCATGGACCCATGGTCCAACGGGACTACTCACGGCACATCCCAGTGGAGATCATGGTGGCGGAGAGGCCTCCGGAGGTCAATCCTCCCTCCAGCAGGGTGCCGGGACAGCTTCTCCTAGCGATCCCGAGATCAAAATCGCGGCGGCGGCAAAACCGTGGACAAAAAGGCGTAACGGGGTTGCTCTTGAGGGTTTTCAGAGTGAGAGGTAAATATAGGCTAAAGGGGTGCCCTCCTGGCCCAGGCGGCTAGGTGGTGCGACCACCCCTCTAGCAACGCCAGGAGGACGCCTAGTTGGGGGTGGCCCCCCTCGGGGCCCCCTTCGGGCTTCCAGATTCTTCTATCTTGCATATTTTTATATGATTTTTCTAGATTTTTTCGAGCACTTTTACTTTTGACATTTTTTTCTGCAATGCACGGACAATAGCAGACAAAAACTGGCACTGGGTACTGGATTAGTAGGTTAGTCAAAAATATGTTGTAAATGATATGAAAGTGCATCAAAACATGTATCAATATCACCCAAATAAGCATGGAGCAAGCAGAAATTATAGATACGTTTGGGACGTATCAACATCCCCAAGCTTAATTCATGCTCGTCCTCGAGTATGTAAATGACAACAAATATAATTTATGTGGTGAGAGTCTACCAACAAAGATTTGAACTTTAAAGTACAACAAGCAAGATATGCAATTCAAGTCAAGACAATAACAAGTAACAAGAAAGAGTCTATATCTAGTATTGAAATTATCAAAGTAAGAACATAAAGGTGCAAGAAGCTCTCGTTGTCCGTGACTCGAATGTCTCCAATCGGTGTTCCCGTGCAAGAAGTGGGAGATGGGTTTAAAGCATAAAAATACTGAATAGTTGTTGAGAACTCAATATACTAAAACTTCACACTTAGTCTCCTTCGGAATCTTATTATGACTCGTCCCTAGACCACTGGCCAGGTACAAGTCAATTCGATCATCTCCCTTTTAACTTTGATCACTCATGCAATGAATGAGCGCGAGCAAGATTGGTTAGAACTTAGGATTGCAAAGAGAATAAATGATGGGGAAGGAAGACAAAATATTACTCACACCAATGAGTACAACCTTAGTCTAGGGTAGGCCTAATGGTAGATATGGTGTGAGGAGTAGGGATTGCCATGCAACGATGCACATATGAGCTATGAGTAAGAAAGCTCCCCAATGGAACTAGTGGGGGTGCATCCAACTCGCTTGCTCATGAAGACCTAGAGCTCTTTTGGGGAGGCTCATCATTGTAATGTACAAGTCAAGTTCTATGGTGTAAGGTCCCCACATAGTTATGCATGAATGATATGAAAACTCTCTATGAAGTACAAATTCTACTTTGAAGCACGAGTGTGGATCTTTCAAAGGAATAGTAGTGTTGCCCCCTTCTCTCTTTTTATTTATTTTTTTCTTTCTATTTTTTCTATTTTTCTATTTTTGTATTTTGTGGCCTCTTTGGCTCTTTGTATTTATCTCCTCATTTGTGCTCTTTGGGATCTTTTCATGTGTCCTCTTTTGAGATCTTTTATTTGTGTCCTCTTTGGCATCTTTTCCTCACTTTAAGGGCAACACTCTATATTTTACAAGAATAAAGATGATCACACACTTTACAAGAAGTACTCAACATAAAGAAAACTAAAACTAAATTATGATGTTTGCAAATGTATGCCTCTGTCAGTGTAGCAGGATATGCAATTATACTAGCGCGTCATGTAGCAATTATAAGGGCAAGTCCCAACTAGCATGCGGCTCTGCAATCAAGAAAAAGAATTTATGGCAATGAAAGACAAGTCATGAGAAGATGGATGTTGCATCGCAATGTATCTCGGAAAGGCTATGGAAATGCCTTGATAGGTAGGTATGGTGGCTGTTTTTAGGAAGGATATAATGAGGCTTATGATGACAGAGCGTATCATGCCATTGGATGCACCGGCGAAGTTTTCACCGACTCTCAAGATGAGAAAGGGCAATGCACGGTACCGAAGAGGCTAGCAAAATATGGTTTGGTGAAAGTGCCAACAATCAAATACTCGCATTAGTCAAAAGAACCCACCCTTATAAGTAACTCTCTATCTAGTCAGAAGATTTACAAAGAGAAAAGTACCCCTAGGAGGAGTGTATGGGGGTTTGGTTATCCTTGCGCATCCTCGACCCCAGATAACGTGAGGGAACTCTATATATTACAACCCCTCCTGAGGTTAGTGATCCATCTAGTAGCTAGAGTTCTCAAATTATTTTTCGTAGTTTTCGAAAATAAGCATGTTGAACCAAAATACGACACCTAACACTAATAGGCTTGAGATCTTGACACACAGAAGTCCAAACATTACTCGAAACATCACCTCAAAACTATTGCAAGTTACTACTAAACTTATAATTGCAACCTCAATTACCTACTTAAAGCAAGACACACATTCAGTGCAACAAGCCAACTCTCTAAACAAGATAAGAAGGAAACTCAAGAGAGTACTAGAATCAATATCCTAAACAATAGCTCTTTAAGATAAACATGAAAACAAGAGCTAAACATGACAGCGGCTAGAAATAATAAAGAACACTCAACAAAGACAAGCATGAACACTATGGGCATTCTAAGAAAAAGCGGAGGGTGTTTCTCTCCAAAACAAGGCATGCTAGGGTCCAACTTGTTATGAACAACAAACAAACTAAACTAATCAAACTAAACCGAAGAATAAATGCAACACGCTCCAAGCATAGCACATAACATATGAATTGATGAAAATATAGTGTGGAGAAAGACGAACTGATGATTATTGATGTGGAAGGGGATGCACGGGGGCATCCCCAAGCTTAGACGCTTGAGTATCCTTGAATATTTCTTGAGGGTGCTGGGGGCATCCCCAAGCTTGAGCTTTTGGCACTCCTGAATCTTCTTTCATCATCTCTCCTCGCACACTTGAAAACTCCCTTCATATGAAACTCATCATAAACAGATTAGAGTGGTTAGTACCTCAAATAAAATAATTCCAATTAGCCTTTGTTGGAAACAAAGATTTTCAACAAGGCCTATTGTTTCTCAAGATTTCCAAAATGTTTTTGCAAGGAAAAAGCATGCGCAAGATTTGCAAAATTGAAGAAGCGCAAAACAGGGCAGAATCTGAGAAATACAGAACAACGGGTAGTAAATAAATTTTTCGGGATGCTTCTTAAACTCAAATAAAAAAACTCAGAACAGGTGGTAGCTTAACAATTGTATAGAGCATACTGTCAAAAAAGTTCAGATAAAAAAGATGATCTGGTGAGTTTTAATGATTTTTGCAATGAAGCAGACATAATTCTTTTTTGGATAGCATGTCATAACTTTTGATTCACTTGCCATCGGAGGCTTAAACTTGGCACAAAGCTTGAAAATAAAGATACAATGATGTTGCTACAGTAGTAACAAGCATCAAGACCACTAAAACTGAAAGTAAAAACGTTTCGGGTTGCCTCCCAATAAGCGCTTTCTTTTATGCCGTTGAGCCACGCATGAAGCAATAAAGATCAAGTTGTATAAATTGAACCATCATCAAGATCATCAAAAAGCTCTTCAATAGCACAACTAATCTTTTTAAAAGGACTTTTAAATAAAGGCCTAGTAATAACACTTCTAGGAACAAAAGTAATGGTAGTAAGACCAATTGGAGTTTCGTTTCTAATTCTATTTAAGAGGGTTTTTTCCTCCAAGGTCTTCACAGTTTCGTTACCCTTGGCAATGGGTGGGTCAATTTTGGTTTTTGGAACCTTAGGTACATAAGTGAACTTGGGTTCCTTCTTTGTTGGGGTGTCTACCTTTTTGGTTTTGATTGAGGATAAGGTGGTTCCTATTGGATCAATGCTTTCCTCAATCTTATCAATCCTAAAAGGGTCATCATCCTTGGCTTTAAGGGTCTCCAAAGTTTTGTTAACTTTGATTAAGGAGTTATCAATCCTATTCAAATTCCCTTGAATCCTACGATCCACTTCATTTATCTTACCCATGTTTGGAATTTATAGCTCTATCTTCTCAAGTTTACTCATAATGTGAGCTAAAATGATATCATCTTTTGTATCAACAATAGGTGGAACTCCAACAAGATTTTCCATAACATTATGGGCCTCCCACACGGGGGCTTCCAAGAAATTTCCACTTATTGTTGTGTCTAGAATGAACCTATTCTAAGAAGTAATTCCAACATAAAATTTTATAAGGATGATAGTGGTGGATTGCTTCTTGGTGGCTCTAATTTGAGAATCATTAATCATATACCAAGCATCTTTCAAACTCGTTCCACCTCTTCGTTTGAAGTTGAGGACTTCTGCCTCCGGTGCAACACCGAAGGTAAAAGAACTAGACATACTGACTAAGCAAAAGGAACAAGACAAGAACATGGTAACTATTTTTTGGGTGTTTTTGATAAAATACTCTAAAGCAAAAACTGAAAAGTAAACTAACAAGACTAAAAATCAAAGATAAAAGGTAGTGTGCAACTCCCCTATCTTGAAGACTGGAGTCCCCGGCAACGGCGTCAAAAATTCGCTTGATGGGTGTAGATAACACCTCCTCGTTGGTTACCCCAAGTGGAAGTTTATGATCTAGATAACAACAAATTTCCCTCGGTGATGGTACGAATTAACGCCCCCTCGTTGGTTACCCAAAGTGGAACGTTGAGATGTAGACAGCGACAATTTCCCTCGGTGAAGATACCAAGGTTTTTCTCCAGTAGGACTCCGACAACGACAGGTAGGTGACAACGGCGCCAGAGATTGGCGATTGGCATGGACCTGCACACACAACAGATAACTTTGCTCCCAACGAGTACAAAGGGGTTGTCAATCCCTCTGGCCTTGTTTTTTACAAAGGATAAAATGCACTGGATAATAATCATAGTGATAGCAACGGAAAATTAAATAAAGCAGTAAATTGATAGTGGGTGTAAACAGTATTGGAAATATGGACCGGGGTCCTATGATGTTCACTAGTGATGTCTTTCTCCCAAAAGACGATAAAAGAGCCATGCGAGGTAAACAAATTACAGCTGGGCAATTGACAGGATTATGTGCGCAAACCAATCCTAATTATGCTATAAAGAAAGGAAGAGGCTCAAAAGCATGGGCGGTACGCCAAGACAAGTAGACCGAAATCCATCTGCATCTACCTACTAATCATCCACCTTGAGATATCTATCCAAAACATCTCGCTGGTATTAAGTTGTGAATCCCACCCAAAGTGTAAACTCAAAGCAATACACAACTGCATTAAAGAACTTTGCGTAAAGTCAACAATCCTTGCACCCGCAAGTACAAGCACCGTTGTTTTCCCCCTTATGGCAACAGCACATCCCCTAGACTCATGTTTTTGTCACTCAAGCTAGTCATCGGGGGGCATGAACCCACAATCATGCATAACGCTCCCTCTTGGAGTCACTACCTACTACTTGGCCAAAGAAATAAACAGCAATGGAGAACATGCAAGAATTACTGAAGAACAAAAATATAAAAGAGAGAATCAAATATATTACTCAAACAAAATCTGAACATAATCTCATAATCCATCGGATCCCAGCAAACTCAGCATAGCAACAGCAGAAATATTACATAAGTGCCTCGATCATGTAGGGCAGCTCACGAGGTCTAATCCATGAAGAACAAAGAGGGGAGGAGAACATCACATAGCTACTGATCATAGACCCATGGTCCAAGGTGGACTACTCACGGTTCATCCGGGAAGCGTCCATGGTGGTGGAGAAGCTCCCAGAGGTGGTTCCTCCCTCCGGCAGGGTGCCGGGAAGAGGTCTTCTGGTGCTCCCGATCTTGGAAGCGCGGCGGCGGCGGAACAGAGGAGAGATCGAGAAAAAGGGTTCCCGTCACGGGGGTTTCTCGTCACGAGGAATAAATAGGCGAAGGGGGCATCCAGGGGGCCACCAGGGGTCCAGGCGGCCCCCTGGCGCGGCCCCACCCTAGGGCGCGCCGGGAGGGCGCCTGGAGCCCTGGTGGGTCCCCTCTGCCCCCCCCCCTCGGTGATTCCCGAAGCTTCCTGCACGCTGATTTTTTATTGGATTTTTCCCGAATTTTTGGAGCACTTTTAATATGGGGGAAACCTGAAATAGAAAAACAGCGGAAAACAGAAACTGGCACTGGGGTGCACTGAGTTAATAGGTTAGTCCAAATATGATCATAAGTGTATGGAAGTTCATCAATATCATAGCAATATCACACAAAAGATGCATGGAGCAAGCAGAAATTATAGATATGTTTTGGACGTATCACTCGGTGAAGATACCAAGGTTTGTCTCAAGTAGGAATCCAAGCGCAACAAGAAGGTGGTGAAACGTGCAACGCGCCGTCTGAAAGATATTACTCGCTTAACATGGACCTGCACACAGACGCAAATAACTTTGATCCCAACGAGTTCAGAGAAGTTATCAATCTCTCCGGCCTTGCTATTTACAAAGGATAGAACACAAAGGGGAATAATAGTGGATGCAACTGAAAGGAAATAAAGCAGTAAAATTGAAAAGTGTAAACTATGGTGGAAATATGCACCGGGGTCCCACGACTTTCACTAGTGATGTCTCTCTCCCAAAAGACGATAACAACTATGCTGGGTGAACAAATTACAGCTAGGCAATTGACAGAATTATAAATGCACTGCAATGCTAATTATGCTACTAGAAAGTGAAGTGGCTCGCTCGTATGGGAATTAAACCAAAACAAGTAGACCGTTTATCCATCATCATCTTCTCAAAAATCATCCACCTTGACATATCTATCCATAACATCTCACTTGTATTAAGTTGCGAACCCCAACCAAATTGTAGGCTCAAAGCAACGGACAGTTGCCTTAACACTCTATGCGTAATGTAAGCAATCCTTGCAACCGCAGTTACAAGCACCATTATTTTCTCCCTGGTGGAAACAACACATCACCTAGTCTCATGTTTCTGTCACTCAAGCTAGACATCGGGGGCATGAACCCACAATCATGCATAATGCTCCCTCTTAGAGTTACAATCTACTACTTGGCCAGAGCAACAAACGTAACGGGGAACATGCAAGAACACTAAAGAACTAAAATATAAAGGTAAACCAAATATATTACTCATCACAAACTGAACATGATCTCATAATCCATCGAATCCCAGCAAATGCAGCATACCAAAACATGAACTAATACATAGGCGCCTTGATCATGATAGGAAGCTCACAAGGGCTAAACATTGAAGCACAAGATTGGAGAGAAGACAACACATAGCTACTGGTCATGGACCCATGGTCCAAGTGGGACTACGCACGACTGATACATCCCAAATGTATATATAATTTATGTCTGCTCCATGCATGTTTTGTGTGATATTGCTATGTTTTATATACACTTTCGTACACTTTTGATCATATTTGGACTAACCTATTAACTCAGTGCACCCCAGTGCCAGATCATATTTTCTGCTGTTTTTCTATTTTAGGTTTCCCCCATATTAAAAGTGCTCCGAAAATTCCAAAAAAATACAATAAAAAATCAGCGCAATGGAAGCTTCCAAAAGAGCCAAAGTGGGGCCAGAGGGCCACCACTAGGGGCCCAGGGGCCCTGGTGGCACTCCCTAGGGGGTGGTCGCTCTAGGTGGTCGCCTGGACCCCTGGTGGGCCCCCTGGCTGCCCCCCTTCGCCTATATATTCTCCGTCACAGGAAACCTCCGAAGACAGAACCCTTTTCCGCGATCTCGCCTCTGTTCCGCCGCCGCCGCGCTTCCAAGATAGGGAGCGCCAGCAGACCTCTTCCTGGCACCCTGTCGGAGGGAGGATTGACCTCAGGGATGATCCGTGAGTAGTCCACCTTAGACCATGGGTCCATGATCAGTGGCTATGTGATATTCTCCTCCCCTCTTTGTTTTTCATGGATTAGACCTTGTGAACTGCCCTACATGATCAAGGCACATATGTAATTCTTTCTACTGGTTATATGCTGAGTTTGTTGGGATCTGATGGATTATGAGACTATGTTCAGGTTGTGATTGAGTAATATATTTGGTTGTTATCTTTTATATTTTTGTTCTTGAGTAATTCTTGCATGTTCTCCATTGCTATTTATTGCTTTGTCCAAGTAGTAGGTAGTGACTCCAAGAGGGAGCGTTATGCTTGATTGTGGGTTCATGCCCCCTGATGACTAGCTTGAGTGACAGAAACATGAGTCTAGGGGATGTGTTGTTGCCACAAGGGGAAAACAACTGTGCTCTTAACCGCGGTTGCAAGGATTGTTTACTTTACGCAAAGTTCTTTTAATGCAGTTGTTTGTTGCTTTGGGTTTACACTTTGGGTGGGGCTCGCAACTTAATACCAGCGAGATGTTCTGGATGGATATCTCAAGGTGGATGATTAGTAGTAGATGCAGTAGGATTTCGGTCTACTTATTTTGGCATACCGCCCATGCTTTTGAGCCTCTCCCTTTCTTTGTAGAAAAGTTAGCATTGGTTTGCGCTCGTAATCCTGTCAATTACCCAGTTGTGATTTGTTTACCTCGCATAGCAGTTTTATCGTCTTCTGGGAGAGAGACATCACTAGTGAATATCATGGGACCCCGGTCCATATTTCTCATCATTGTTTACACGCTCAATTTACTTCTTGCTTTTGCTTTCCAGTTGCAATTACCACCCCTATTATCTGTTACGTTGATCCTTTGTAAACAACAAGACCGGAGAGATTGACAACCTCTCTGAACTTCGTTGGGAGCAAAGTTACTTGTGTGTGTGCAGGTCCAGGCAAAGCAAGTGATACTTTTCAGAGGACGCATCACTTGTCGAACCACCTACTTGTAGTTATCGGAGTCCTACGGGAGACACTCTAAACCTTGGCATCTTTGCCAAGAGAAATTCGCTGCTATCCTACATCTCACCTTCCACTTAGGGTAACCAACGAAGGGCGACAAGCCATTATCATCTCTCGTGCATGAAGCAAATTTCTGGCGCCATTGTCGGGGACTCCAATCTACAAGATAGGGGAGTTGCACACTATCTTTTACCTTTGCTTTTTAGTCTTCTTAGTTTACCTTTCAGTTTTTATCTTAGTGTCCTTGATCAAAAACCACAAAAAAATATTTACCCTGCTAGTAATTGTCATTATGTCTGGGCCTTTTGCCTTTGTTGAGACAGAAGTGCTCACCTTTAAACAAAAAGGTGGTGAAAGTTTAAAAGATGCTTGGTATAGAATTAATGATTCTCGGAAAAGAGTCACCAAGAAGCAATCCACTACTATCCTGCTTAGAAATTTTTAGTTTGGAATTACTCCTTGGAATAGGTTTGTTCTAGATATTGCTATCAATGGGAATTTCCTATAAGCCCAAATTTGGGAGTCTCTTAATGTTATTGAAAATCTTGTTGGAAATCTCCCTGTTGCTAGCATACAAGAGAATATCACTCTAGCTCACGTTTCGAAAGAACTTGAAAATATAGAGTTAGAAATACCAAGTATAAGTAGGATAAATGAGTTGGATCGCAAGATTCAAGGGAATTTGAATAGACTTGATAGATCCATGCATAAATTTATCAAAACTTTGTAGACCATCAAATCCCATGATATGGACCCTTCTAGGATAGATAAGATTGAGCAAATCACTGACACTTTAGGAACTACTTTCTCCTCAATCAAACCAAAAAGGTAGAAACTCTGGCAAGAAGGAAACCTAAGTTCAGTTATGTCCCTAAGGTTCCCCGACCTAAAACTAATCCACCCATTGCCAAGAGAGTTGAAACCATGAAAACTTTGGAAGAAATACGCCTCTTAGATAAATTTATAAATGAAACTCCCATTGATTTTCCGCCTTTTGGTTTTATCCCTAGAATTATCTTCATTAGGACTGTATTTGAAAGACCTCTTAAAACTAGTTGTAAAATTGAAGAACTTTTTGCTGATCTTGATGATGGTTCGATTGATACAACGTGATTTTTCTTTTTGCTTTATGCCTAGTTTAAAGTCGTAAAAGAAAGCGCTTGTTGGGAGGCAAATCAAGATGTTTTTACTTCTGTTTTTACTGGTCTTGATGATTCTTACTACTGTAGCAACATCATTGTATCTTTATTTTCAAGCTTTGTGCCAAGTTTAGCCTCCGATTGCAAGAAAGTTCAAAAGTTGTGACATGCTGTCCAGAAAACAGATTATGTCCTTGGACGGAAAAATTATCCTAAAATCACCAGATCATCTTTTTGATTTGAATTTTTTTGACAGTGTGATCTATATAATTGTCTTTCGAGCGTCTGTTCTAAGTTTTTTGATTTGAGTTGCAGAAGTACCCCGAAAACATTATTTACTACCTGATGTTCTGTTTTTCACTGATTCTGCCACGTTCTGCCTTTCCTTACTTTTGCAAGACTTGCCATAGTTTTTTCTTTGCAAAAACTTTTTGGCAATCTTGAGAAACAGTATCCCTTCAAGAAAATCTTTATTTCTAGTAGAGGCAAATTATTTTATTAAGGGTACTAACCTCTCTAATCAGTTTATGATGAGTTATGTATGAAGAGAGTTTTCAGGTGTGCGAGGGAAGATGATGAAAGAAGATATGGGAGTGTCAAACGCTCAAGCTTGGGGATGCCCCCATGCATCCCCAATAAATATTAAAGGAGACTCAAGCGTCTAAGCTTGGGGATGCCCCCATGCATGCCTGATACGTCCAAAACGTATCTATAATTTCTGCTTGCTCCATGCATGTTTTGTGTGATATTGCTATGATCTAGATACACTTTCATACACTTTCGATCATATTTGGACTAACCTATTAACTCACTGCACCCCAGTGCCAGTTCCTGTTTTCTGCTGTTTTTCTATTTCAGTTTTCCCCCATATAAAAAGTGCCAGAAAAATTCCGGGAAAAATACAGGAAAATTCAGCGTACAGGAAGCTTCGAGAAGAGCCCGGGAGGGGCCAGAGGGGAGCCAGGAGGGCCCAGGAGGCCACCCGGCGCGGCCCCACCCCTGGCCGCGCCAGGGGGCACCTGGGGCCCCTGGTCCACCTCTGGCTGCCCCCCTTCGCCTATTTATTCTCCGTCACGGGAAAACTCCAGAAGAAGAACCCTATTCCGCAAACTCGCCTCTGTTCTGCCGCCGCCGCGCTTCCGAGAACGGGAGCACCAGAAGACCTCTTCCCGGCACCCTGCCGGAGGGAGGATTGACCTCCGGGAGTCTCCTATCCACCATGGATGCTCCCCGGATGTCTCGTGAGTAGTTTTCCTTGGACCATGGGTCCGTGATCAGTAGCTATGTGATGTTCTCCTCCCCTCTTTGATCTTCATTGTTTAGACCTCGTGAGCTGCCCTACATGATCGAGGCACCTTTGTAATATTTCTTTTGTTGCTATGCTGAGTTTGATGGGATCGGATGGATTATGAGATTATGTTCAGATTGTGATAGAGTAATATATTTGGTTTTTATCTCTTATATTTTTGTTCCTAAGTAATTCTTGCATGTTCTCCATTGCTGTTTATTGCTTTGGCCAAGTAGTAGGTAGTGACTCCAAGAGGGAACGTTGTGCTAGATTGTGGGTTCATGCCCCCCGATGACACGCTTGATTGACAGAAACATGAGTCTAGGGGATGTGTTGTTGCCACAAGGGGGAAAACAACGGTGCTTGTAACCGCGGTTACAAGGATTATTTACTTTACGCAAAGTTCTTTTTAATGCAGTTGTCTGTTGCTTTGGGTTTACACTTTGGGTGGGGCTCGCAACTTAATACCAGCGAGATGTTCTGGATATATATCTCAAGGTGGATGATTAGTAGTAGATGCAGATGGATTTCGGTCTACTTATTTTGGCGTACTGCCCGTGCTTTTGAGCCTCTTCCTTTCTTTTGTATCATAGTTAGCATTGCGGTGCGTTCATAATCCTGTCAATTGCCCTTCTGTAATTTGTTTACCTCGCGTAGCAGTTTTATCGTCTTTTGGGAGAGAGACATCACTAGTGAACATCACGTATCCCTGTCCATATCCTCGTTACTGTTTCCAAGCTATATTTACTTTACTGCTTTTACTTGCTATCATTATCCCTTGCGTTTTATCCTTTGTGAACAACAAGAACGGAGAGATTGACAACCTCTCTGAACTTCGTTGGGAACAAAGTTATCTGTGTCTGTGTGCAGGTCCGCGTCAGTTGCGCCGCTGGCACCTACTTATCATCTCTGGAGTCCTACTGGAGACAAACCTTGGTATCTTCACCGAGGGAAAACTGCTGCTGCACTACATCTCAAACCTTCCACTTGGGGTAACCAACGAAGGGCGAGAAGCCATCAAGCAAGTTTTCTGGCGCCATTGCCGAGGACTCCGAGTGCTAAGATAGGGGAGTTGCACACTACCCTTTACCTTTGTTTTTTAGTCTTGTTAGTTTATCTTTCAGTTTTTATCTTTGTGTCTTTTATCAAAATTTACAAAAAAAATTATTTATCTTGCTGTTAGTAGTCCTCCTTGTTTAGATGAACATGTTAGGACTAGGTGCTTTACGGGAATCGGAAGTTCTCGATTTCCGTCAAAGAGATGGAGAAAATATTTAGAAGGCATGGGACAGAATTTCTGAAGCACATAAAAGAATTATGCCTTGGATATCTATAAAAATTGTGCTTAGAAATTTTTACCATGGTCTTTTTAAGTGGTGTAAACACTCTCTTGACATTATAGCAGAAGGAGATTTTCTAGAGTGTGATGAAGATAGGGCTCTTGATATTTTTCATACTCTATCTAGTTATTTTGTTTATGATCGTAGTGTTGATACTGTCATAGATAGACTTGCCACTATTGAAAAAAGGTTGGATGCTCTAGACTTGAGTAAAGTAGAGGAACTTAAGCCCAACAAGAAAGAAATGTTGGATATAGATGATGATTGGGAGCCCTTTGTTAGGATTAGCATCTCTAACCAAGGCTTCCTTGCTCTTTGTGATATTGGATCCACAGTTTCTACTATGCCAAAAATAGTTTATGATTCTTTGAAACTAGATATGGATATATTATCATCTTATCATGAAAATTCTCATGGATATA
Organism: Bromus sterilis; assembly: GCA_950022295.1. Lineage (NCBI taxonomy): Eukaryota > Viridiplantae > Streptophyta > Magnoliopsida > Poales > Poaceae > Bromus > Bromus sterilis. The sequence goes on from OX465598.1 coordinate 102,903,633, forward strand.
TTTCAGAGATTAAAGGAAAGGTAAAAGAAGTCCAAGTTGCATTCCTTCATAGGACTGCACCAATGGATTTCTTCATCATGGAGCCAAACCAAAGTAACATTGTGCTCGAAAGAGACTTCCTCCGTGCTATGAAAGGCTTCATTGATATTGGTAATAGGCACATACGCTTACGCGGTATGGCAAAAGGTAAGTATATATTTCCTAGTAAGAATAAGAATGAGCTTATTGAAAATCAATTTGAAGGTTTTTATGATTCTGATCTTGGACACCCTTGATTCTTCTTTTGTATTAAGCCTAGCTAATGGCTGTAAAGAAGCGCTTTCAGGAAGCAGCCCGCAACGAATTTAGGTGTTTTCTTTTTTCTTTTGTTGTGTCTTGATGATTGTTACTACTGTAGCAACATCATTGTATCTTTATTTTTCAGCTTTGTGCCAAGTTATAGCCGCTTACGGCAAGGGAAGTAAAAGTTGTGACATGCTGTCCAGAAAACAGATTCTGTCCTCGTGACCAGAAAAATTCCAGAAAAATCCCAGTTCATCTTTTTGAGCTGAAATTTTTACACAGTATGATCTATACAATTACAAAACTTCCGTATGTTCTGAGTTTTTTTATTTGAGTTGCAGAAGTGCCCCTAAAAAATTCTTTACTCTCTGCTGTTCTGTTTTTCACAGATTCTTCCATGTTTTGTCTCTCCTAACTTTTGCAAACCTTAAGCTTGCTTTTTCTTTGCAAAAACTTTTTGGAACTCTTGATAAACAGTAGCTCTTCAAGAATATCTTTTTATCCAGTGGGAAAGATTATTTTATTAAGGGTACTAACCTCTCTAATCAGCTTATGATGAGTTATGTATGAAGGGAGTTTTCAAGTGTGCGATAGAAGATGATGAAAGAAGATCCAGGAGTGTCAAGCGCTCAAGCTTGAGGATGCCCCCATGCATCCCCAATAAATATTCAAGGATAATCAAGCGTCTAATCTTGGGGATGCCCCCGTGCATCCCCTTCTCCATCAACAATCATCAGTTCGTTCTTCGTCTCACTATATTTTTATCACTTCATGCGTTATGTGCTATGCTTGGAGCGTCTCGCTCTTAGGTTTTGTTTTTAGTTTTCTTTAGCTTTGCTTGCTGTTCATAACAAGTTAGATCCCTTCTTACTTTGTGTGGGAGAGAAACATGCTCCACTTTCAAAATTTAGAACACATCATAGGATTCTTCATGCCTATCTTTTTGCTGTTGTGTGTTCTTTATCTTTTCATAGCTGCTGCCATGTTTAGTTTTAGTCTTAGTTTGTCTTTAGCAAGAGCCTTGGCTTTTGTTTATTTTGTTGCTGCAACTCTTTTTAGTTTTCATGTTTATCTTGTTAAAGAGAGTTGGTTGTTGCACTGAGTTGTGTCTTGTCTTGAGAGTAGGTAATTGAGGTTGCTATTTAATTTTAGTAGTAGCTTGCAATAGTTTTGAGGTATCGTTGTGAGTAATGTTTGAACTTTTGGTGTCAAGAGCTCTAGCCTATTAGTGATAGGTGTCGTATTTTGGGCAATCCGTGTGTATTTTTAAAACCTACAAAACTAGTTGAGAACTCTAGCTACTAGATGGATCACTACTCTTTGGAGGGATCGAATATTAGAGTACACTCACGTACCATGAGTCGAGGATGCGCAAGGATAACCAAACCCCCATACACTCCTACTCGGGGTACTTGTCTCTTTGTGAAACACCTTATTAGATTGAGAGTTACCGATAATAAGTGCATGAGTTCTTCGGACTAATGTAAGTATTGAAAGTTGACACTTCCACCTTCCCATATTTTGCTAGCCTCTCCCGTGCCATGCATTGCCTTCTTCTCACTCCAAGAGTTGGTGTCCACCTTCGCCGGTACATCCAAAACCTTGGCATGATACGCTCTGTCATCATAAGCCTCCTTATATCTTCCCTCAAAACAGCCACCATACCTACCTATCAAGGCATTTCCATAGCCTTTCCGAGTTACATTGCCATGCAACTTCCACCTCTTCATGACTTGATCTTCATGTCATACATGTTCCTGCAACACTGGAAGCGGCATACATTGCATACATCATGATAGTTACATCTTATTTATATTTTGAGTACCTTGTAAAGTGTGAAAGATCTCCTTTACCTTCTTGTAAAATAGAGTGTTGCCCTTAAGTGAGGAAAAGATCCCAAAGTGGACACATTAAAAGATCCCAAAGAGGAAAAATGAGAGTTAAATAGAAAGAGCCATTGAGGCCACAAAAAAAATACAAAAAAATAGAAAAAAGAGAATAAGAAATAAAAAGAGAGAAAGGGGCAACACTACTATCCTTTTGAGAGATCCACACTAGTACTCCCTCTATATCCTTGTACTCCATAGAGATGATCATTATGCATATAGCTATGTGGGGACCTTCACACTATAGAACTTGGCTTGCATATTCCAAGGATGAGCCTCCTCAAACGAGATCTAGGTCTTCATGATCGAGCAAGTTAGATGCACCCCCACTAGTTCCATTGGAGAGCTTCTTAGCTCGTATGTGCATCCGTTGCATGGCAATCCCTACTCCTCACATCATATCTATCATTTGGCATCTCTTGCCTATGATTGTCCTCATTGATGTGAGCCTTTCTCATCCTTTTTGTCTTCCTCCTCCGTACTTCTCTCTTTGCCATCCTAAGTGTCAACTCTCGTGCTTACGCTCATCCATTGCATGAGTGCTCAAAATATCAAAAAGGAGTGGATCAAATTGACTTGTACCTTGCTAGTGGTCTGGGGACGATTCAAGATAAGATTCCAAAGAAGACCAAGTGTGAAACTTTAGTAGATTGAGTTCTCAACACAAAAATACTTTTTCTCGTATTCCCTATCCCCCTTCTTGCACGCAAACACCCTTTGGAGACATTCGAGTCACGGACAGCGAGAGCTCTTGCACCTATTGTTCTTTTGTTACTTGTTTCAATGCTAATATAGACTCTTGCATGTTATGACTTGAATTGAATCTCTAACCTTGATTGCTTTACTTTTCAAAGTTCTTTTATGGTTGCTAGCATGTCACCACAGAAATTATGCTTGTTATCATTTACCTACTCGAGGACGAGCAGGAATTAAGCTTGGGGATGTTGATACGTCCAAAATGTATCTATAATTTCTGCTTGCTCCATGCATGTTTTGTGTGATATTGCTATGATATAGATACACTTTCATACACTTTTGATCATATTTGGACTGACCTATTAACTCAGTGCACCCCAGTGCCAGTTCCTGTTTTCTGCTGTTTTTCTATTTCAGTTTTCCCCCATATAAAAAGTGCCAGAAAAATTCCGGGAAAAATACAGGAAAAATCAGCGTACAGGAAGCTTCAAGAAGAGCCCGGGAGGGGCCAGAGGGGAGCCAGGGGGCCAGGCGGCCACCCGGCGCGGCCCCACCCCTAGCCGCGCCAGAGGGGGCGCCTGGTGCCCCTGGTCCACCTCTGGCTGACCCCCTTCGCCTATTTATTCTCCGTCACGGGAAAACTCCAGAAGAAGAACCCTATTCCGCAAACTCGCCTCTGTTCCGCGCCGCCGCGCTTCCGAGATCGGGAGCACCAGAAGACCTCTTCCCGGCACCCTGCCGGAGGGAGGATTGACCTCCGGGAGTCTCCTCTCCACCATGGATGCTCCCCGGATGTCTCGTGAGTAGTTTTCCCCTGACCATGGGTCCGTGATCAGTAGCTATGTGATGTTCTCCTCCCCTCTTTGATCTTCATTGTTTAGACCTCGTGAGCTTCCCTACATGATCGAGGCACCTTTGTAATATTTCTGTTGTTGCTATGCTGAGTTTGATGGGATCTGATGGATTATGAGATTATGTTCAGATTGTGATAGAGTAATATATTTGGTTTTTATCTCTTATATTTTTGTTCCTAAGTAATTCTTGCATGTTCTTCGTTGCTGTTTATTGCTTTGGCCAAGTAGTAGGTAGTGACTCCAAGAGGGAACGTTGTGCTAGATTGTGGGTTCATGCCCCCCGATGACACGCTTGAGTGACAGAAACATGAGTCTAGGGGATGTGCTGTTGCCACAAGGGGGAAAACAACGGTGCTTGTAACCGCGGTTACAAGGATTGTTTACTTTACACAAAGTTCTTTTTAATGCAGTTGTCTGTTGCTTTGGGTTTACACTTTGGGTGGGGCTCGCAACTTAATACCAGCGAGATGTTCTGGATAGATATCTCAAGGTGGATGATTAGTAGTAGATGCAGATGGATTTCGGTCTACTTATTTTGGCGTACTGCCCGTGCTTTTGAGCCTCTTCCTTTCTTTTGTAGCATAGTTAGCATTGCGGTGCGTTCATAATCCTGTCAATTGCCCTTCTGTAATTTGTTTACCTCGCATAGCAGTTTTATCGTCTTTTGGTAGAGAGACATCACTAGTGAACATCACGTATCCCGGTTCATATCCACGTTACTGTTTCCAAGCTATATTTACTTTACTGCTTTTACTTGCTATCATTATCCCTTGCGTTTTATCCTTTGTGAACAACAAGACCGGAGAGATTGACAACCTCTCTGAACTTCGTTGGGAACAAAGTTATCTGTGTCTGTGTGCAGGTCCGCGTCAGTTGCGCCGCTGACACCTACTTATCATCTCTGGAGTCCTACTAGAGACAAACCTTGGTATCTTCAACGAGGGAAAACTGCTGCTGCACTACATCTCAAACCTTCCACTTGGGGTAACCAACGAAGGGCGAGAAGCCATCAATTCCCTTCTCCATCAACAATCATCAGTTCGTCCTTCGTCTCACTATATTTTTATCACTTCATGCGTTATGTGCTATGCTTGGAGCGTCTCGCTCTTAGGTTTACTTTTTAGTTTTCTTTAACTTTGCTTGTTGTTCATAACAAGTTAGAACCCAGCTTACTTTGTGTGGGAGAGAAACACGCTCCACTTTAAACTAGAACACATCATAGGATTTCTTGCTTATCTTTCTTGTGTTGTGTGTTTGACGAGGGGGTCACCCCACGACTCCTCTACGTGAGGGTACCTGGTGCGTGTCATGCCTGGCGGCCCACCAGGGGCCCACTCGTGGACACCGACATGACGGAGTAAGACGTGAAGACCAAGACTTGAGGCGCAAGACAAGGACTCATATTCGTAGTCAACTAGGACTCATGTAAACCCCTACCTGGATATCTATATAAAGCAAGGCAGGGGCACCTCTCTAGTCAACTCACATATAATCTAGATCCCCCACGCATAGAACTAGACAGATCTCTCCACCAAAGCTCTCGTGGCACCTCTGTACATCATCATCAATACAAGATCAGACAAGCAGCATGTAGGGTTTTCCCTCCGGGAGCCTGAAGCTGGGTAAATCGTGCCCCCATGTGTCGCTTGTCCATCGTCCGAGAAATCCAATACTCAATCTACCCTCCTGGTCTTCCAAGAACTCGCCTCGGCCTCCCTTGTAATCTCCCCCTCACGCAATAATATCGAGCAGGAAGTGCTTCTCCTGTTAGCCGACGAGTATATTCCAACCTGTTCCTTCTCTATGACTAACCCAGGGTCCCTGACCATGGGATTTGCCGAGGATGATCCTCGTCAATTGGCCCCGTCTGTGGTAACTATACAGGTTGTAATCACGATCTCGGCGGTCCCATCTCCAGAACGTCACAACTCAATGGCTTCTTAAACAACTACATCAAGATCTACATCAAGCTCGCGGAGAAAACAAGAAAATTTTCGAGCGCGTCACTCAAAGATCGACATCAACAAAAGTGCTCACGCGCAGCCTACAGGACAAAAAAACCTCTGTGTTGCGGGCACTCGCGACGGCGACTCGGAATTCATCTCGATGATCCCTTTAGTGGAAACATGCGAAATTCAATTTTCGAAAATCTGTGACAATTTTAGAAAATTCCAACGGTTGGATCTCCGTCGGCGACTCCCGCACTGAAGCACTCTCGGAATCTGACGGAACTCCGCACGACTCCAGCACAAAAATTCCTGACATTAGCTCGGACATCAACTTGAAGATCACTCTGGTGAAAGCATGCGGGTTTCAATCTTCCATCAGCACAAAAAATTACAAAAAATTCCAACGGTTATATCTCCGTCAGCGGCTCTCGCACTGCAACGCGTTTTTGGATCTACGCAAGATCGCAAACTTCCAATCGCGAATTCGGGTTCAATCTTGATCCACAAGGCTTCTACCCCAACTCGACATACCATGGATGACTCGCCAAGATTTCTACATCGACTCGCGCCGCTACAACGACATCACCCAACGAGCAATCGAAGGTTCCCGCCCGATGCATCGAGTCCTTCTCGGTCACTCGCCGCACCATCAACTCCAAGCACACAAATCATCCGAGCTCCTTTGTATGGGCTCTCCCGTACCGAGCTCCATCACGCAGGAATCACCGCGTCGAGTCCTCTCATCACTCGCCGGATAAATTCATTACGACGACTTCGCCACGCAACTCCGCCACCTCAAGACTCGGGGTGCTCGCGGACTTGGGGGCTCGCAGACTCAGAGGTTGAACATCGCAGTCGCCATCACATCGACTCCGTCCTCTACACCGACACCGCCCGCCGCATCAAGACCGTCCGCTGCATCGACTCCGTCTCGCCTCGTCGACTGCTCACTTTTGACTACTCGACTGCTCATCTTCGACATCCTCCGCCGCGTTGATCCTTCAACTAAGTTTTCTTTACACTCTTATGCTATAATTCCGAAACCTTTATACCTTCTCGATCAGTCGCCAAAGATGACTACGCAGTCACACACAAACATCTGAGGGCTAAAAAATCATCCTGTCGGCTACGCAGTCGTGCAGAAATATCTGAGGGCTAAAAAATCATCCTACCGGCTACGCAGTCGTGCAAAAACATCTGAGGGCTACAAAATCATCCAGCCGACTACGCAGTCGTGCAAAATCATCTCGAGGGTTTCAAAACTATCCTTTGGATCATGCTCAATTTTATCTATTGTTTATTCGCGTTCGTCAAAGTAGTGAGGCTGGGTACCAAAAGGCCGATCTTGTCTCCGGGTCCAACAAGTCTTGCATCGCGTCCCTGTTGCTCGGTAAGAGTATGCTGCTGGAGGGCCTACTCATGAAAAGACATGCATAAACTTTATATGCTGCTACATTATCCACTCGACAAAAGTCCAACATTTTCAAATCATGCACCTTACAATTCTTTTGTATATCGCGCAAGTACATCTTAATACAGTTGCACCTTTTTCTCCTTCTCAGCAGGTGCTCGAGGGCTGGGCGCTCTCGTGACGCGGCGAGGCCAACCTCCTCGTCCATGACCGGTCTCTACAACAACTCACGCCTACGGCGCAAGACCCGAGTTGAGCACTTCCTCGGATGACAATTACTTGACGAAGAAGAAGTCTTGAGTCTATGCTCGACTGCAAGCAGTCGAACATAGCCTCGGGGGCTACTCCCATCAGGAGCGCTGAAGCGCACCCGACGAACATTACTCGCGCATCCGAAAAGAATGACGGGGTTAGCTTAAATAACTTGAGCCTATGCTCGACTCTACGAGTCGCACATAGGCTCGGGGGCTACTCCCATCGGGAGCGCTGATGCGCACCCGACGACCGCTGCTCGCACATCCTACATGAAGACGAACTCGACTGCAATTTTGATGCTTCATCCAAATACTCCCATCGGGAGCATACTCACGATATCTTTGACTGTTCATCAGCAAATGATCGACACGCACTATGGCGGCTACTGCAGATTCGAGTACCTGCGCGACTCCTCGAGTCCCCCAGGCACTCGGGGGCTACTAACGAGGGTGTGACCCCACGACTCCTCTACGTGAGGGTACCTGGTGCGTGTCATGGCTGGCGGCCCACCAGGGGCCCACTCGAGGACACCGACATGACGAAGTAAGACGTGAAGACCAAGACTTGAGGCGCAAGACAAGGGCTCATATTCATAGTCGACTAGGACTCATGTAAACCCCTACCTGGCTATCTATATAAAGCGAGGCAGGGGCACCTCTCTAGTCAGCTCACATCTAATCTAGATCCCCCCACGCATAGAACTAGACAGATCTCTCCACCAAAGCTCTCGCGGCACCTCTGTACATCATCATCAATACAAGATCAGACAAGCAACGTGTAGGGTTTTCCCTTCGGGGGCCTGAAGCTGGGTAAATCATGCCCCCATGTGTCGCTTGTCCGCCGTCCGAGACATCCAATACTCAATCTACTCTCCTGGTCTTGCGAGAACTCGCCTCGGCCTCCCTTGTAATCGCCCCCTCACACAATAATATCGAGCAGGAAGTGCTTCTCCTATTAGCCGACGAGTATCGTCCAACCTGTTCCTTCTCTATGACTAACCCAGGGTCCCTGACCAAGGGATTTGCCGAGGCTGATCCTCGTCAGTGTTCTTCATCTTTTCGTAGCTACTGCCTTTTTTAGCTCTTAGTCTTCATGTTTATCTTTTTCAAGAACATTAGTTTAGTTTGTTGCTAGAACTCTCTTTAGTTTTCATGTTTATCTTGATAAGAGAGTTGGTTGTTGCACTGAGTTGTGTCTTTTCTTTAAGTAGGTAATTAAGGTTTCTATTCAATTGTAGTAGTAACTTGTAATAGTTTCGAGGTATTGTTGTGAGTAATGTTTGAACTTTGGGTGTCAAGAGCTCTAGCCTATTAGTGATAGGTGTCATATTTTGGGCAATCCGTGTTTATTTTCAAAAACTACAAAAACTAGTTGAGAACTCTAGCTACTAGATGGATCATTATTAATGTTTATATGTCTGTGATATAACTGCAATGGCTTATGCGGAGGCTTGCCAAGTAGCATGTTAACTGCCTCCGGAGGAAAACCCATATGCAGGTGTGGAGTATAAACACCAAGTGTTCTTAGTCTGTCTCTAGGACTAACCCGTGTGTTATGGATGATATGTTTTCCTGTTCATAGGGCATTGGAAATGCCGGTAACACATGGGAGCACATTGTTGCCAGAACAAGGGTGCTGAACCGACCCAATTGTATGATTTACTTTGAGATCACATCGTTTCCATGTTATAAGTAAAATCATCTAAAGTTAATATGCATGTGTCCTTCATGACCATAAGAATGTTTCGTAACTTCATATCGGAGGGTGGGTTTTCACACTGTCCCAACACCACCCGTAACAGGCGTGGCAATAAAGGCTTTGATCACTCACACCTGAAAGTGTGTCAAGGGACTTAACGATTCGAGTTGGGAATTTGCTCCTCTAACGATGGAGAGATACTTCTTTGGGCACTCTCGGTATTACTGCATCCAACATCGTCTGGCCAGACACTGTGAATTGATCACAAGGGATACCGGAATACTAAATGAGAAAAATGGAACAAAACAAGTAGGAGGATGACTTGGTATAATGGTTAATGGTTGATTATTCGGATATCTAAAAGATCTCACCTCAAGTTTTGTATAGTATCGTGAAGCAAATAGGACAGGCATGTTAAGCTTATGGTTCACTCGAATTCATATTCGTGTAGGTGCGGGAACCATTATGGGTGTCCATGGCTCCGCTATTGGTTATTGATCCGAGGAAAGTTAGTTTCCGGTTCATGTCCGTATTCTACCGAACCTTTGGGTTCACACACTTAAGGGTGGAAGATTTGTTGAGTAGTAGAGTGATAGGAGCACGAGTATAACACACCGGAAAAGTTTCGGAGTGATTGAGATTTAATCGGAGAGAAAACCTGAATCGTTTCGGGGCACCGGTAAAGTATGGGGAACAGTTTTAAGAAAACCGGGTAAAGCCGGAGGGCCGGAAAAGTTCTGAGTTGGTATAGATATATTTGATATTCATTTAAATTAATTTGATGAATATAATATCAATGGGCTCCCTCTCACTTAAAGGCCCAAGTGGGGAGGGGGCACATGGGCCAAAGGGGCCCAAGAGGGAGGGCGCCTTGGGGGGAGCTTCCAAGAAGCTTCCCCCCTCCCCTTGGCGCAGCCCTAAGGGAGGGGAAACCCCAGGGCGCCACCCCTAGGGCTGCCCCCTCCTCCAAGGTGGCCTCCCCTCCCCCTCTCCTATAAATAGAGGAGATGGGGGCACCCCTTGGACACATAAGTTGTTCTATTTTTCCGAAGGGCTGCCCCCTCTCTCTTTCTCTTGTAGATCCAATCTCCCCATAGCCTCGAAGGGTTGATCCACCCTCCTCTCTACTCCGGAGGCGCCAAGCTCTGGACGGCGGAGCCCTGCCGGATCTTCCACACCGTACGTGTGGATCAACCGTAGAGAGATCGTGCGTTCGATCTTTGTTCGAGGGACTCCACGGTGATTAGATCTGTTCGTGGGATTGTTGATCTTCACGCTTCTCCGACTCTCCATCAACATCTTCCGCTGCGAGAGAAGTGCATCCGTTGAACGGTTGCAATAAGGTAACAAGATCGATATTCTCATCTGCATCTTCCTAGATCCGTTCTTGGGTTTGGTTTTCGTAGTGCCGGATTTTTTTTGTTTTCTACTCCGAATCCCAACAGCGGTATCATGATCTAGTCTAGTGCTAGATGCAGGTTCGATCTAGAGTTCATAAGTGATGAACGAGCATTGCACAAAATTTTCTTTGTGCGCGGTTTTTTGATAATAGATCTAAACTGAATCTTCTAGTTGCTTCCCCTCTAATTGCACAAGTTGATACCTCCTGCATTGCTTGATTTTGTTACAAACATCTTGCCCCTCTGGGTCCTTCTATGCTGCTCCTGAGTATGCTGGTCGCGCGAAGATGATTTGGGTCTTGCTTTTGGTGTGGAGAAATTGTGTAACAAAAGGGGCGTGTTAGATTGTTGATCTAGCACGGGGATCACGCGTATTGACGATTGTTCAGTATGCGTCATGAGATTAAATTGTAGTCACATGGTCCATACGCCCCGAGTGTTAATCTAGCAACTTAAAGATTGCGCTTTATGTGGGTACGTAGCTAGCAAAACGTTTTGCCTTGCAAACCCTAGCAGCCACGTAAAAGTTGCAAAGAACGAGTAGAAGAACGTCTAACTTGTTTTTGCAGGAACATGTGATGTGGTATAGTCTTCGTCATGATAAAAGTTGTATGAGATGATTATACTTTGTACATGTTAAATTTGCATGAATTGCACGTCATGGTACGGCATGATGGCTGGAGCCATATGATTGTCATTTATTCGGCCTGCGTGCCAAACTTCATGTAAATTTATTTTAGTAGAATAGATGCCAGCAATAGTTGTAGTATCTACATGAAGATGATGATCATACGTCATGGTGCTTGACGACATGTCATGCGTGGAGGTGATGCTCTCCGCCAAAAGAAGATGAAGAAAGAAAAGCATGGTGCTTGGAGCTTCTTGAAGAAAAGGGCTATACCATATCATATACATTAAACTGCCTGTGATGTTAATCCTTTTCATTGCCTGTTTTGATTCCGCACTAGTCGTAATTTTAATATGATGATCTCTCTTAAAATATCAAGAAGTTCGTGCTCTCCCAACCGTGCAACCGCCTGTAATAAACACCACCCGAGGTGCGTCGTGTAACACGAGTACCAACGGAAAGGTAACAAAGAGGCGGGTGGATTGAGTTGTCTCCACAGCAATAGCGCTTGGTTGTCTTGACGTTCTAGCTTATCCGATCTGAGCTCGGAGCACAAGTGTCGAAAGACTAATACAAGAGTCATAAGTCGGTTATGATTGGTTTAGTTAGACCTACCGGGTTGATCTCCTCCATGGCTGAGTGTTACACCGGTGGCAGGTGTATTGATCCGGATCTTGATTACCCTAAGATCAATTTTGAGAGATATTGGTTTTAGTGGGAGCATTAGATTAAACTTGTTAAGATTAATGCAATTAATTTTGAACCATGTATAAATCAATCTGTTTATATCGTTGTAGAGAGATGGCCCGCAACAACAATGCTTTTAGCCTAGGACCGATGCTTGAAAAAGAGAAACTTGCTGCAAATGGGGGCAACTATGCGGACTGGTTCCGTAATCTTGGGTTTGTCCTCAAAGTTCCTAAGAAGGACTATGTTCTCAAAGAAGCTCTCCCAGCCGCTCCCGCACAGGATGCATCGCCGGACGATAAGAACGTCTATGCGACTAAAGTAGATGACCACACCACAGTACAATGCTTGATGCTTACATGCATGGATACAGAGCTCCAGAAGCGGTTTGAGAAATTCTCCGTTGTGGACATGGTGACACAACTGAATGCTCTGTATCGGAAGCAGGCTAGAACTGAACGTTACAAGATAACGAAGCAGCTGTGGGAATGCAAGATGGCAGATGGTAGCTCCCTAAGCGAGCACGTGATCAAACTTGTTGGTTACGCACAGAGGCTGAATGCTCTGGGATTTGCGATCCCTACGACACTCGGCACTGACATTCTCCTTGCGTCACTCCCTCCGTCTTACAACGGCTTTATCATGAATTACATCATGAATGGGCTTGACAAGACCACAGACGAATTGTTCGCTATGCTTAAGACTGCGGAAGCATCTATGCAGAAGGATCCAAGCCACGTGTTGGCTGTGATGAACACTACCAGTTTCAAGAATAAGGGAAAAGGCAGAAATGCCAAGAGCGGTGGTAAGACCAAAGCTCAGGTGAAAACCAAGACTGGCCCAACTAAAGATTCTGAGTGTCACTACTGCAAGAACAAGGGGCACTGGAAGAGGAATTGCAAGAAGTATCTGGGAGATCTGAAAAATGGTCTGATCACCAAAGTTATAAATAAGTTATACTAAGTTAATAGACAAACTTCATTATTTCACCTTCATAGGTAAAACTGATACCATATCGATTGCTAATGGTTCGCAAATTGGTACAGGGAATTCTCAGAATCCAAAGGAGAAGAATGAATGAAGTGCAAGTCTGTGTCGGAAGTGATTCCCAAGTCACCCAAGGCCGTCGGCGTTCGTCTATCAAGATTTATCTTCGAATTTAAATAAAAGTTATTTTATTCAGAGGTTGTGTAAAGCATTAATATCGTATTATGTCGTCTACACGGTGGTTGTGTTATCCACGTTTTGAATAATGGTTGTTCAAAAATTATTACTCTCTGAATGTCACCCTTCGTGGTGAATTATTTAAGTTGAAATCTTGATGTTATGTCTATTTTCTTGATTGCTAAATAAATTAAGTTATGTGATGATAATGCCATTATTGTAATAGCATAAATGACTTAGTCGCATTAGAAGAAAGGGCATGCGGAAGTTTCATATCGATGAAATCATTCAATCTCTTGACTTTGAGTCATTTGACACATGCAATGTTTTTCTAATAGACAAGATCATTGATTAAATGAATTGTTCAAGTGTTGAGTAAACTATTGGTAATAACACATATCGATGTGTGAAGATCCAATAAATAGTACTTTACATAAAACTTTGTGAAGATGACTTGTATAGATATACCGATATTTAGACAAGACATAAAGTCTGAAATTTTGAATATGTTCAAAACCGTTTCAACACAAAGAGGATAATCATCACACATAGATCAAATATTTGATGATCTGATCGTAAAATAAATGAGTTAAATAATTTAGCAAACACTATCGAGTGTATGAAGTCAGTTCATAAACTAGCGTCACCTGAAACCCCGTATAGCTACGGAGTATCTTGACGCATAACCAAGCCCTATATGACATATTGGAATTAAAATCGTTTTCTACCCAGAATTCCAGCATGACATAGTGAGGTCGGTGATGAACTTAAACCACACTCCCATTTACTATACTGCTTAACACTTTTGAGAAACCACTTACAAACTAAATATAGCATCGTCATATGATTGTTGAAACAATGCCCTATAAAGAATATGGCATGGATGAGAACTCCAATTGTTGTTTCATAATTTCGGAGATATATTTAGAATATACTCGATCCCGAATATAAGCATTGTAGAAACATCATGTTAAGAACAACACTTCCACTACCATACCCGGGAAAATGTTTATCACGGGACATGGGATTTTTCTTGAGAAAATTGCTCTCTTGAAACAATTAAGTGGGAGTACTAATAGCTTGATAATGATTACATTGAATCATTTGGTTCTACGGAATGAAAATCAGAAACTCGTTCTAGAGATAAACTCTCTGACCAAACCAAAAATTCCTACATTTGATGAAAAGGAAGGATAAAACTCTGAAATGTGTTCAAGAGATGAAATGATCAAGTCCTATGATGTATCACACAGCTTTGTAAATTCACGTTGGACCAAGGTGGTTCTATAGTGTGATAAACCTGTGAACTACAAGAAACCATGAGGAGCACTAACTGCACTGTATGGCTTAAAAACCATAAAAACTATATCAAAGCCATCCATCTAAATGAAGTTGAGAACTTGGTAAAACCCTCCTAAGGATACCTGATCATTAGAGTGGATTTGACTTTCATAGATATGAACATAGACGATATCTTAATCATTGATATTGCTCAACTTATCGTAAAATAAGTTTTTCGATAGAGTTCAAAAGGTTGACTACAATATGTGTAGTGATGCAAATGTTCATATGGAAAATTACTGATAATCGCGACATACTTCCGAAGTATGACATATGGATTTTTTTTTCCTGAGAAAATTAAACAAAGGGTGTATGCATGATACAACCTGAAAGGATTTAATGATCTATACGACATTAGTGAAAGTGAGAATGCTTCAAAGATCAGTCCGTAGTTGAAGCAAATATCACAGAGCTGGAGTAATAGTTTTTTGATGAAGTTATAAAAGTTATTATTTCATCAATAGTCATATAAGATATGGAATTAAGTGGGAGCACGATTCTAATCATATATGTGAATAACATATGAGTGATTGAGAATAAATATTTTAGCAAAATAAAGCACTAAGGTATTGGATGTCCTGAAAGTGCAACGAGCACCAAAGTAATCTAATTAGTAGATTAATTCTCTTGAAGTACCCCAGATGAAGAAAGGTTCTATGAGGAAAACTGAAGAGTTCATTACAAATAGATGAAAGAAAGTTTCATAATGATTTGTAATATTTTTAATCGGTCTATAGCTAAGGAGCAAAATTGGATGTTGAAAATTGTTTTCAAACTAAGGCACATAGCGGGATTTCTACAACGTAGACGTGAAACATGGCAACTCTGGTAGTTGCATAGGAGGGTATTTGGATCAGGAACACCATCATAGTGATTGGCATAGTTCCGAATGCTTGATCTACATAAACCATATTTTGATATGAGCATCATGATCAAAGCAAAGTAAGCTAAGAGCTCACTGTAGTCCAAACATGTTGAACGTTAGTGCCCTATCTTTAAATACTTCATAAAGTATGAAGGGGTACATTAAGATAAGCAGGATTGAGACGAGCCTAAAAGCGTTAAGCTCCGTGAAGAAGTCTATACCACGAGCAAGCATGAAGACCAAAGTGCCATTTGTCTGAGTAAACCATGCAACTAGATTATTGTCTCTAGTGCAAGTGGGAGACTGTTGGAATTATGCCCTAGAGGAAATAACAAATTGTATTATTATAATTCCAGGTTCATTATTAATGTTTATATGTATGTGCTATAACTGCAATGGCTTATGCGGAGGCTTGCCAAGTAGCATGTTAACTGCCTCCGGAGGAAAACCCATATGCAGGTGTGGAGTATAAACACCAAGTGTTCTTAGTCTGTCTCTAGGACTAACTCGTGTGTTATGGATGACATGTTTTCCTGTTCATAGGGCATTGGAAATGCCGGTAACACATGGGATCACATTGTTGTCAGAACAAGGGTGCTAAACCGACCCAATTGTATGATTTACTTTGAGATCACATCGTTTCCATGTTATAAGTAAAATCATCTAAAGTTAATATGCATGTGTCCTTCATGACCATAAGAATGTTTCGTAACTTCATACTGGAGGGTGGGTTTTGACACTGTCCCAACACCACCCGTAACAGGCGTGGCAATAACGGCTTTCATCACTCACACCTGAAAGTGTGTCAAGGGACTTAACGGTTCGAGTTGGGAATTTGCTCCTCTAACGATGGAGAGATACTTCTTTGGGCCCTCTCGATATTACGGTATCCAACATCGTCTGGCCAGACACTGTGAATTGATCACAAGGGATACCGGAATACTAAACGAGAAAAATGGAACAAAACAAGAAGGAGGATGACTTTGTATAATGGTTAATGGTTGATCATGCGGATACCTAAAAGATCTCACCTCAGGTTTTGTATAGTATCGTGAAGCAAATAGGACTGGCATGCTAAGCTTATGGTTCACTCGAATTCATATTCGTGTAGGTGCGGGAACCATTATGGGTGTCCATGGCTCCGCTATTGGTTATTGATCCGAGGAAAGTTAGTTTCCGGTTCATGTCCATATTCTACCGAACCTATGGGGTCACACACTTAAGGGTGGAAGATTTGTTGAGTAGTAGAGTGATAGGAGCACGAGTATAACACACCGGAAAAGTTTCGGAGTGATTGAGATTTAATCGGAGAGAAAACCGGAATCGGTTCGGGGCACCGGTAAAGTATCGGGAAGAGTTTTAAGAAAACAGGGTAAAACCGGATGGCCGGAAAAGTTCCGAGTTGGCATAGATATATTTGATATTCATTTATTATGTATTTCGAAAAGGTTTTGGAATTAATTTGATGAATATAATATCAATGGGCTCCCTCTCACTTGGAAGGCCCAAGTGGGGAGGGAGCACATGGGCCAAAGGGGCCCAAGAGGGAGGGCGCCTTGGGGGGAGCTTCCAGGAAGCTTCCCCCCCTCCCCTTGGCGCAGCCCTAAGGGAGGGGAAACCCTAGGGCGCCACCCCTAGGGCTGCCCCCTCCTCCAAGGTGGCCTCCCCTCCCCCTCTACTATAAATAGAGGAGATGGGGGCACCCCTTGGACACATAAGTTGTTCTATTTTTCCGAAGGGATGCCCCCTCTCTCTTTCTCTTGTAGATACAATCTCCTCCATATCCCCGAAGGGCTGCTCCTCCCTCCTCTCTACTCCGGAGGCGCCGAGCTCTGGACGGCGGAGCCCTGCCGGATCTTCCACAACGTACGTGTGGATCAACCGTAGAGAGATCGTCGTTCAATCTTTGTTTGAGGGACTCCACGGTGATTAGATCTGTTCGTGGGATTGTTCATCTTCACGCTTCTCTGACTCTCCATCAACATCTTCCGCTGCGAGAGAAGTGCATCCGTTGAACGGTTGCAAGAAGGTAACAAGATCGATATCCTCATGTGCATCTTCCTAGATCCGTTCTTGGGTTTGGTTTTCGTAGTGCCGGAAATTTTTTGTTTTCTACTCTGAATCCCAACAGGGATGGGATATTAGTGTACACTCATGTACCATGAGTCGAGGATGCGCAAGGATAACCAAACCCCCATACACTCCTCCTCGAGGTACTTGTCTCTTTGTGAACCTCCTCATTAGATTGAGAGTTACCGATAATAAGTGCATGAGTTCTTCGGACTAATGTAAGTATTGAACGTTGACACTTCCGCCTCCTCATATTTGCTAGCCTCTTCGGTACCGCGCATTGCCCTCTTCTCACTCCAAGAGTTGGCGTCCACCTCGTCAGTGCATCCAAACCCTTGGCATGATACGCTCTGTCTTCATAAACCTCCTTATATCTTTCCTCAAAACAGCCACCACACCTACCTATCAAGGCATTTCCATAGCATTTACGACATATATTGCCCTTGCAACATCCACCTTCTTATGAATTGATCTTCATGGCATACATGTTCCTGCTACACTGGCAGAGGCATACATTTGCATACAACATGATAGCTACATCTTCTTTATGTTGAGTGCCTTGTAAAGTGTGAAGATCTTCTATACTTCTTGTAAAATAGAGTGTTGCCCATAAGTGAGGTAAAGATCCCAAAGAGGAAAAAATTAAAAGATCCCAAAGGGGACAAATGAGAGTTAAATAGAAAGAGCCATTGAGGTCACCAAAAAATGATTTTTTTAGAAAAAAATAGAAAAAGAAAATAAAAAGAGAGAAGGGGGCAACACTATTATTCCTTTTGAAAGATCCACACTCGTACTCCCTCCTATATCGTAACACCCTCGCTGCCATGCTACAGTGATCACCTCTTGTTAATGACAATCACTATGCTTAAGCATGTTTTGATCATCATTGATTCCAATCACATTCAAATCCCCTTTGGATGAAATTGAAAACAAAAGTGATTACTCAACTTCGTAGAAACTGTCGATGCCATTCAAAATAAAACTTCTTCATATTGTTAACAAGAAAGTTCACCATGTTGTGGCTGGTGCCAAGTCAATAATAAAACAATAAAACCAATAATTTTGGAAGGTTAAATTTCCCTAGAAGTTCAATTAATAAGTGGAAATTAAAACTAAGCCAAATATTGTGCCACCAATTTTATCAATTGCTTAAAAATCAGTAGATCATCTTAGAATAGCAATGGGAGTATATTAAAGTGTTTAAATAATTGAAACAATTCAAACAATAGCAAACCAGCCACATTTAAACCCATTTTAAACAAAACAATATTTTATTGAATTTATTTTGTTCCCAAACTTTTTGGTGGCATCTCTGTAAACTTTAATACTAATAATGGAACACTTAGCACTTTTTATAAAAATCCTATACTGGCTATACAAAATAGAAACAAAAAGGAAACAGAAAAGAAAAGAAATGCTAGAAAAACAAAAATAAATCGCCTAGGGCAAGGCCCAGCCAAGCCCCCACCTCTCCTCCCCCTGCGGCCCAGCCCACCTCTCCCCCCAGCCCGCTCCCTCCCTCCCCTCCACTACTCACCACCCAGGCGTGGCTGTCGGGGTTCGCAGCAGAAAACACAAATTTTTCCTAACTGGCGTTCCCTTAACCCAAGATCTAGCTAGCCGTATTACCGTAACAGATAGTAGTGCGGAAATAACATACCTCGGGGTGTAGTCCGTTGCGCGGGAAACGTTCCAGCAAACGTGGTTGATGTAGCCGATCAAGTTTCACAGCCCCCTGGCTGTGTTGAGCACCCGGATGGGTGTAGTTCCACACATGCAGCACCTCGTAGTACTCGCACACGTACGAAACTCGATGACGACCTCCGTTCTCCGATCCAGCGGAGGTGGCGGAAGCAGACCTCCGGACGGAGCTTCGGCAGCACGACGGCCTCCGATTCTAGCAGAGAGGTCTCAATTCCACTACAGGCTCACACTAGGGAGCCCACCGTGGAAGAGACCAGAGAGGGGAGGAGACCGGAGAAAACCGATCTCAATTCGGAGTTATATTTATTTTCTCACGAATTTCTGTGTATTAATTATGTGCACCCTGCCTGTCTTTATATAGGCTGGGGAAGGGAGTCAACCCACCTCCCCTAGCAATGTGGGACTAAACCCTTTGCTAGGGGGGAGTTGGCCGGCCAAGGGGGGAGAGGGGGCGCACCCCTCATGGGCCCTAGGGCCCATGGCGCCTCCCCCCCCTTTTCTTTTCTTTTTCTTTTCCCTTTAATTCCTTAATGGGCCTTTTTCTCCACTAAGGCCCATAGCACATATTAATTAGAAATAAAATGATTTTAATTATTAATTCAATTAATTAATAACTAAAACATATTATTTCATCTCCCGGTGCTCCGGAAACTCTTCCGGCTCACTCCGAACTTGTTTCGGTTCAATACGGTACTCCTCCGATATTGTCTCCCTTATTCTCTGGTTGCTCCGATGGTTCCGAAAAGGTCTCCGATTTCATCGAGCCCTTAAGTGTGTTACCCTACGGTCCGAGAACACTCCAGTCATGACCGAGCAGAGGCAACAGTCAATGATCATCAGCGGGACCTGGATGCCCATAATGACCCCTGTGCATTCCGGATATCAACACCGATTGGACCTTACGTCGTATAGCATTCCCTTTGTCAGCGATACTGGATTGTTCCGAGATTCGATCAATGACATCCTATGTCTGGTTCAACCTCGTTCCGAACTAATCCTCATTCACTCGTTCCCGTGATATTCATCCCCGTGACCTAGTCACACGCTGCGCAGCTTTATGGATGGAATCTCACCGAGTGGGCCCCGAGTATCTATCCATTATATGGATTGACAAATCCCGCTCTTGTAAACAATACTCCTCAACGTATCTCCAGGGAATACCTAAGATACAACCGTTATGACCCGCATATTTCAGTCAGGTGGTGGGATGTAAGTCAAAGCATCCGGGAAGATAGTGATTATGCACGTACTCACGGTCAAAGGAACGGTCTACCACGTTCTGTAATTACAACACTGAACCTTCATAAGATTTGATCATGCTGTAATGCTTACTTTGGGTAATGTTCATCACGTCACTTAACCCGTGAGGTGACCTCATAGTCAAGAGACTTAATTGTCCATGATCGCGAAACCACGATCATCATGTTGACCATGAACTAGTTATCGATGTAGAGGCTAACTAGGAACTCTGGGTGTTTCTATACCACACCTGCATCATTGTTTCACTGATGCAGTTCTAGCACGGTATGAAACTGGTTATGAACTTGCTTAGATATATTGGAATAATCATATATTATTTGCCTCTAGAGCATATATCCAACAGTCTCCCACTTGCACTAGAGTGCTAATAATCTAGCCGCATTTTTCCGATCATAAACATCTTATCACATAAGTGTTTCATTGATCATGCACGCTCATGGAAGAGGGTTCGTCAACGAACTGCACCAATTCAGATTCGTATGTTTCCTTTGCAACTGGCATAGGTCAAAAGCTCTTTTGACATACCACTCATTATCATATAATGGTTGGATATAAGTTTCGCGGGAGAGTGAGACTATTATTTCACAGTATCCTCCAATGATCTCTTGGTTCAGTCTTTAGAAGACTCATCCTTAGTCATATATACTGGGAAATACACTCAGCCAGAAGTCCAATACTTCTAACGCTAAACTTTTATCCATACGTCTACTTTCTTAAGTAGTATTATGTTTGTAGTACCGTGAATTTTTCTCACATTCCTTTCATGTCTTTGGTGATGTCTCTAATTCCATATAGACCCATAATATGGCTTGCAATTGTAATCTTGCATTACATTCAAGTCTATTATCCTTTCTATATTTTAGAGAACAGTCCTCAGTATGCCTCTCATATACTGAATGCATGGACTTTATTCAGATTCTGTGTTTTACTCCTAAAGCACATCGGAATCTGTTCTTCTACCAAGAACTTTTGAGTCATTCTGTTGTTGGATTCACAACGCATGTTATATGGTAGAATCATATGTCAAGAACATATGAGATCACATGTCCAGTACATGGTGCATCTCTATTCTTCCATCAAGACATTGCTTGTGATATTTGGATTTCAACCATTATATAATTTCTAGCCACAAGAACCTGTTTCTTGTCTAGAAGATTATTCCAACCTTCACTTCGTTTCATTATCCGTATCTTAATCTACTCATATAGATTTCAACGTGTAATGTGTTGGTATTTCACATAAAAGAAGATTCTTGCAATCTTGTATTTTATTTGCCTTATGCTCTATATATATCATAATGCACATATGTATATGAGACGATTCTCTATATACACAATCAATGCATATCCATATATATACATATGAGATCATTCTTCACACATATCAATGCATATATGTTTGAGACAATGATCATGCTCCCACTCAAATATATCCATCATATACTCATATATTTGTGGTTCAGCTTTCATCAAGTCATTTTATTGTTCACTATGTCTCACATAATGACAAAGCTTCCAAAGCTCCCACTCAGAAAATGCCCTCTGCATTCCAAGTTTCCGGGAAGTCTTCAAAGCTCCCACTCAGTTTCATGAAACTGCAGGCCCACTCAATATTTTGGTCATCACAAAATCACTAGATCAAATCAAGGTTGAGGGTTCCTGTCTTGAGGTACTATAGTCCATCCTTTTAACGAAGTAACCTTCGTCATGCCCATTACAATTCTCTTTCAAATCCAAATTTGACTGAGATGCAATTTCAGGCTATGGTCCATCGTAGTGTAAATGAAATATTCTATTGATTAAAGAATTCCTACGTTTCCGTAGTCAATCACCATTGAACTTTGGTCATAACCAAATAATGCCTTATGTCCATTACATTATTCTCAATAATTCTCCAGTTTGTCGAGAATATGAAATAACCGATTTATTTCACGGGACGTGAGCCATCCTTAATGTAACTCAATATTATTTCATTTCTCCTCGTGTTCTAGGCTACCATCATTCCTTTGTGTCTTCAAGCAATATTATTCCCTTATTGTTTTATTAAGAAGACTCATGATTATTGTTCTGTACTGAACGTATTCATGATAACCTTCTAAATTTAACAATGGCTTCAACTCATATACCAAGATCAATCATCTTTGGCATATCCTTCCTTATGCAGTGTCATTACAGCGGAACATGCTTCCGTTGCAATACTCTGATATTCTGAAGGCAAGGTCCAATACCCCGGTCAAAGTTTTCATTATCTCCCATTGGATCTGTGTCGAGATACTTTTCTCGTATTACCAATTAAGCAACACAAATTTTGCTATTCGGGGAGAATATGTAATTTCAATTGCTCGTAGTTTTATTACAAAGAAATCCTTTCTTTTAAGAAACCTTATAACACCTTCAGTTATGGAGCTATCATGTCTCGTTTAGAATCAGGATGGTTTCCTATTCATGAAGTGGGTGTTTTAACTTAATGAATTAAACAATCTTATTCGACAATAACTATAGTGCTAGGGGAAAGAACGTTTAGACCATACTACGGTTTAGTATGACTACGAATGGTTTAAGTAGTCTAGCACTTTCAACTTCCATCGTAGTTTGTGGTACAACTTCCACAAGTCTCCCATTATGTCAATATCAATACTTTTCACTCCGGATCGTAGCGTAGTGATATGTATCCTTGTATTCACACTTCTCACTGTGATTCCCAGATCTCAGTTTTATGATCTTAATTTAATACAACTTTCAATTAATCATATGAAGTCTTTAATGATAACTCACATGCCCATTCTACATCATTTATGTATAATGATTGGCACAAGTTCTACTTGCTAGAACCTTGTCATGATTGTATTTATTGCAGAGGTTCATAGATCGTGTATCTAATCCATCTCATGCAATCAAGTTATGATTCTTCATTCGATAATGAACTCACAAGTTAATAGATCATGCATTTAATGAATTCATCAGTTATGAAGTCACCTCATGCAATCAGATCTTTGACTTGTTATAATCAAGACAACTTCATCATTAAACATTGAATATTTCTTGACAATAACAGTAGTATTATAAATGCTTTCTATCATATCATAAATCAAGACGTAATCAAAGTATAAGCACACTTTTATTCATAGAGATGGAACAACTGACTTGTCTCATTACATGAATAACTTTGTCTCGCGAGATGCAAGACACACAACTAAGTGTTCATACTATAATGATTACATAAGATTTATCTAATACTCTAAGTATCTCCTATGATAGATGTCTCGGTGGAATCCATGCTGGCCATCAACTGACTTGATGTCCATCAATCCTTGATTTCACCTCTTCCTGTCCATGCAACAGCAGGTCCTGTTTTCATAAAACAGAATAAGTATCAAATACTCATTTACTGCATCTGTTGTATAAGGGAGTAAACATTTATAAAGTATATCAAGTATATACCTTCTCCATCGATGACTTCTGCATCCTCGAAAGGAGCAATGTCCGTGGTCAAGAGATCAGTCATGAAGTTCTGGAGACTCATATTAGCTCCTCTTCCGACATAGCTATGAACATAATCACCATAACTCGGAGGGAGTGAGTGCAATAACGTATTTATTGCAAACTCTTCCGTGGTGCTTTCGTTCATTGTCCAATATTCATAGTCCTCCACTAGGGTCAGGTACATCTCATGCATCCTGTCTAAGTGATCATCAAGGCTTGTGCGTTCTTCCATCTTTGTAGATAGAAACTTGCTTTCTAACTCAAATCTGGCAACTCTAAACTGATGCAAGTTTGATGACTTCAGCTCATCGATCATATCGTATGTATCCAAAACAGCATACTCCTCACGCAAATGTTGCGGAATGCTGGTTTCTATGATACCCTTGGCTATGGCATATGTCCTACGACGATAATGATAATCAATCGCCGCTTGTGCATCCATGTCGTTTTCTGGAGGGTTTCCCACATGCCTTTTAGTTAAGAATGAAAGGTTGATTCTTTTGAGCATGGCTCTAAGGCGTAAGTACCAACTAATGAAGTTTGACCCATTTTCTTTAAGTCTTTCACCATGTAAGAAGGAAACCATTTCAAGGTACTGGGTATTATCCATTTTCTACAAACATAATTGCAAGGAACACAATTAAGACTAGTTCACAACAATGAGTTCATATAATCATATGAGCTCACACCAAAACATTTCATCCCTAGGAAGTTTTAGTGATTACATGATCCAGATTCACTGCCCGACCTCGAATATCACACGGCCGACGGGTCAGTTTCAAAGGTAGACAACAACTTGTGCGATCACATTATCTTATATATACTGTGACTCATGCTCGATCTTTCGATCTCTAGTATTCCGAGGCCATATCTGCATATGCTAGGCTCGCCAAATTAACCTCCATGTTATATGCTGCTCAGCAAGGCCATATTTTCATATGCCAGGCTTGCCGAACCCAACCTCATGTGAACTCCATTGAATATGTAGGACAACTCCGGTATGTACGGAGCATCAAGCCATATGGGAGAACCTTCCAGGTGGTGCACACTTCGGTAGAATACTTGTGTTTGGCTTTGTTAAGGGATCATCTTATCACATGCTACCGTCGTGTATCTTATACTAGCAAGTTTTAAGATGTCTGGGCTATGGCAACACTAAGTCTACAGTGTCTCCATTTTAGTTTGTTTTATGATGACGATTACTACTCACTAGTAACACATAGCAAAGCTATCACTACATCACAAACAAACAAACGATAGCCCCCACTTTGCAATACAAGGTTTAGACGGTCTAGTTGTATATTGCAAGTTTTACGTGGCTGCTAGGGCTTTCATAGTTAAATAGGTTTTAACCTACGAGTCAACCACAACGTCAACCATACGATTGTCTCTATTACACCCCGCACGGGGCCCTCCGTTGCAAATGCCACATCCGCTAAAGTAGAGAGACAGACACCCCCCCAGCCACTTTATACGGTACAAGCCGTATGTCAAGCGTGGAACCAGTCTCGCGTAAGAGTACGCGTAAAGTTGGTCGGGGGCCGCTTCATCAAACAATGCCGCAGATATGAACAAGTGCACGTGAGAGGGTAACAATCATACAATCAACGCCCACATCCCCGATGTGTTCTATCCGTACAGTAATACTAAGCATAGACCTAGCTCTGATACCACTGTCGGGGTTCGCAGCAGAAAACACAAATTTTTCCTAACTGGCGTTCCCTTAACCCAAGATCTAGCTAGCCGTATTACCGTAACAGATAGTAGTGCGGAAATAACATACCTCGGGGTGTAGTCCGTTGCGCGGGAAACGTTCCAGCAAACGTGGTTGATGTAGCCGATCAAGTTTCACAGCCCCCTGGCTGTGATGAGCACCCGGATGGGTGTAGTGCCACACATGCAGCACCTCGTAGTACTCGCACACGTACGAAACTCGATGACGACCTCCGTTCTCCGATCCAGCGGAGGTGGCGGAAGCAGACCTCCGGACGGAGCTTCGGCAGCACGACGGCCTCCGATTCTAGCAGAGAGGTCTCAATTCTACTACAGGCTCACACTAGGGAGCCCACCGTGGAAGAGACCAGAGAGGGGAGGAGACCGGAGAAAACCGATCTCAATTCGGAGTTATATTTATTTTCTCACGAATTTCTGTGTATTAATTATGTGCACCCTGCCTGTCTTTATATAGGCTGGGGAAGGGAGTCAACCCACCTCCCCTAGAAATGTGGGACTAAACCCTTTGCTAGGGGGGAGTTGGCCGGCCAAGGGGGGAGAGGGGGCGCACCCCTCATGGGCCCTAGGGCCCATGGCGCCTCCCCCCCCCTTTTCTTTTCTTTTTCTTTTCCTTTTAATTCCTTAATGGGCCTTTTTCTCCACTAAGGCCCATAGCACATATTAATTAGAAATAAAATGATTTTAATTATTAATTCATTTAATTAATAACTAAAACATATTATTTCATCTCCCGGTGCTCCGGAAACTCTTCCGGCTCACTCCGAACTTGTTTCGGTTCAATACGGTACTCCTCCGATATTGTCTCCCTTATTCTCTGGTTGCTCCGATGGTTCCGAAAAGGTCTCCGATTTCATCGAGCCCTTAAGTGTGTTACCCTACGGTCCGAGAACACTCCAGTCATGACCGAGCAGAGGCAACAGTCAATGATCATCAGCGGGACCTGGATGCCCATAATGACCCCTGTGCATTCCGGATGTCAACACCGATTGGACCTTACGCCGTATAGCATTCCCTTTGTCAGCGATACTGGATTGTTCCGAGATTCGATCAATGACATCCTATGTCTGGTTCAACCTCGTTCCGAACTAATCCTCATTCACTCGTTCCCGTGATATTCATCCCCGTGACCTAGTCACACGCTGCGCAGCTTTATGGATGGAATCTCACCGAGTGGGCCCCGAGTATCTATCCATTATATGGATTGACAAATCCCGCTCTTGTAAACAATACTCCTCAACGTATCTCCACGGAATACCTAAGATACAACCGTTATGACCCGCATATTTCAGTCAGGTGGTGGGATGTAAGTCAAAGCATCCGGGAAGATAGTGATTATGCACGTACTCACGGTCAAAGGAACGGTCTACCACGTTCTGTAATTACAACACTGAACCTTCATAAGATTTGATCATGCTGTAATGCTTACTTTGGGTAATGTTCATCACGTCACTTAACCCGTGAGGTGACCTCATAGTCAAGAGACTTAATTGTCCATGATCGCGAAACCACGATCATCATGTTGACCATGAACTAGTTATCGATGTAGAGGCTAACTAGGAACTCTGGGTGTTTCTATACCACACCTGCATCATTGTTTCACTGATGCAGTTCTAGCACGGTATGAAACTGGTTATGAACTTGCTTAGATATATTGGAATAATCATATATTATTTGCCTCTAGAGCATATATCCAACAGTGGCAGCATCCCCGCCGGCCATCGCCGTGGCGGCCATCCATGGCGCCGCCGGCGGGATAAGACCCCCCTTTCCCTTGCTTCCTCTAGCCCTAGATCGACTCCCCATCGTCTCAGCGAAGCCCCCCCCCCCGCACGGACCCGTGAGAACTCGTGGCCGCGCCGCCGCGCCAGCGTGGCCAACGACGGCGACGTGCCGCTCCGACATGCACCGGACCACCGTCGTGCTCTCCTGCACCTACCCGTGCACGCCATCGACCTGGGGAACCCAGTGGGCGGCGCCCTCTTCTTCCTCCCCTCCATCGCCGGCCAACGGCCTCGCTGCCGGTCTCCATCGCCCTGGCCCCGTGCCCCGCGTGCTCTGGCCCGCCCTGCTGCTCACTGTGAGCACCCCCCCCCCCCCCTCGTCTCCCCTCCTGCCCCGTCGGTTTGGCGCCGATGTCGCCGTCCTCGTTACTTAAGAAATTATCTAGATAATTAAACATGTTTAATTAACACATATGCCAATGACACCTGGGTCCCACCTTTAAGAAATTGTGTTAAATAAATTAATAAAATATTCAGTGAATGACACGTGCCCCCTGTTAGTTAACTAATTAAAATGTTTAATATTAATATTCAGTGTATGACATGTAGACCCCACCGGATAATTGGATTTAATAAAATGAATTGTTAAAATGTGAGGCTGACATGTGGAGCCCACATGTCAGCACTGTTATGGATAATGTTGTAGATAATGTTGTAGATAATGTTGTTATTTAATAATAAAAGAAAATCCACTGATTCTTTTAAATTGATTAAAACTTTGAAATTAATATCTTTTAAACCATAAATCAGATGAAAATAATTTATATATCAAAATTGATTAGAAAAATACGAAGATTACAAATACGCTATCTGTATACCAACCACACACCCCTAACACAACGAACATCGACACCCCTCCTCTGGGCCATCTGTCGATAATTCCCGAAGCCAGTAAAACTGTCCGGATGAAAATGTTCTGACCATGAAAGTTGTTCAGAATGGATCAACGAGCATGGATACACTATCCACATGTCTGTCAGATGTCTCTAACACTGCATACATGGAACCTTCCCCTCCGGATCATCTGTCCGGTAATCAACCGGTACTGATGAGTCGTCCCCGGATAAATTCCCGCTCCGCCTAAAATACTTAGCACTACATTAGAACATCGTGTACAACGTATTGCCATGTCTTGCATTTGTATTGTTATTATTGCCATGTATTTATTGTTTCTCCCCCCTTATCCTTTCGGTAGACGCCGAGACTGCCGCCGACGACACCATTGCCGAGTATGACTACTTCGTCGACGATCGTACCCCTACTACCGAGCTTCCAGGAAAGCAGAGCTATTTTCCTTCCCCGGATATCGCCTATCTTTTCCGTACATTTCTTACTCTAGGCATTGTTGCTGCTGCTACGTTACAATCCTATTCAATTGCATAGCATGTCATTGTCACCCCTTGTTGTACCCTCTGTCCTATGTTACCTAATAAATATATATATAATATTCAGCAGTGAACCCTGCGCATTGTTAGCTAGGTTTAGAATAGCGGGCCGTGATCACACTGGTGAGTGGCCGTGGATTACAAAATATTATAACTGCAACAAGTACGGATCAATGCAGACGCCCAAGGGAACCTACAATGGCGAGAATCTCCAAGTCGCTTCAAGTTTAACTTACGAGTGGATGGACTCGTATTTCACTCTCGTCGTCGGATCGGTAGCGTAGCACCACCAGGATGATACTAGGATACTCCTCTTTAGTTCATTCCGCTGATATCTCGGTCGAACCTCTTCAAGTGTACCATCAAGGGTGATTCCTCTTGGTTTCACTTGATGGTAGGCACTCGAATCAACTGGTGTCCTTAAAGGTAAGGAGTCGGGTGACCCAACAGTGCCCGCGCAGGGATCGTATCGGGACGGCAGGAAAGGCGGATACCATCGTGGGCCTGGTCCTTGCTCGTTGGCCGTGAGATACCCTGTAGTACGAAAGTCGAGCTCTACCAAGAGCACACGCGAGACAAGGTAAGGAGACGGTTCACCTTGTTGGTAACTGCAAGAGTTGGTGGGACAACAAGGCAGGCACCGATGTACTGGTGGTCCTGGCTGTTGTCGTTGTCCGCGACTCACCCAGAAATGGGCAACGATAACGGTTGTCCCGACAGATAATAATAAAACGACTAATGGTTCACGTGGATGACTTCAGACATGGAACCTTCCCCTCCGGATCATCTGTCCGGTAATCAACCGGTATTGATGAGTCATCCCCGGATAAATTCCCACTCCGCCTAAAATACTTAACACTGTGTTAGAACATCGTGTACAACGTATTGGCTTGTCTTGCATTTGTATTGTTATTATTGCCATGTATTTATTGTTTCTCCCCCCCCCCTTATCCTTCAGGTAGATGCCGAGACTGTCGCCGACGATACCATTGCCGAGTACGACTACTTCGTCGACGATCGTACCCCTACTACCGAGCTTCCAGGAAAGCAGAGTCATTTTCCTTCCCCAGATATCGCCTATCTTTTCCGTACATTTCTTGCACTAGGCATTACTGCGGTTGCTACGTTACAATCCTATTCAATTGCATAGTCTGTCATTGTCACCCCTTGTTGTCCCTCCTTTGCCCTATGCTGCCTTATAAATATATACTCCCTCCATTCCTAAATATAAGGTGTATAGTTTCTTTCAAAAAGTCAAACTTAGTGAACTTTGACCATATTTATACATAAATATATGAATATAAATTATACCAAAAGAATATCATTAGATTCATCTTGATATATATTTTCATATCGTATTTATTAAATATCATACATGTTGCTATTTTTTGCTATAAATTTGGTCAAAGTTAAAAAGGTTTGACTTTTTAAAGAAAACTATACACCTTATATCAAGGAACGGAGGGAGTATAATATTCAGCAGTGAACCTTGCGCATTGTTAGCTAGGTTTAGAATAGTGGGTCGTGATCACTCTGGTGAGAGAACGCGGATTACAAAATATTATAACTGCAACAGGTACGGATCAATGCAGACGCCCAAGGGAACCTACAACAGCGAGACTCTCCGAGTCGCTTCAAGTTTAACTTACGTGTGGATGGACTCGTATTTCACTCTTGTCGTCGGCTCGGTAGCGTAGCACCACCGGGATGATATGAGGATACTCCTCTTTAGTTCATTCCGCTAATGTCTCGGTCGAACCTCTTCAACTGTACCATCGAGGGTGATTCCTCTTGGTTTCACTAGATGGTGGGCACTCAAATAAACTGGTGTCCTTAAAGGTAAGGATTCGGGTGACCAAACGGTGCCCGCGCAGGGATCATATCGGGACGGCAGGACAGACGGATACCATCGTGGGCCTGGTCCTTGCTCGTTGGCCGTGAGATACCCTGTAGTACGAAAGACGAGCTCTACCAAGAGCACACGCGAGACAAGGTAAGGAGACGGTTCACCTTGTTGGTAACCGCAAGAGTTGGTGGGACGACAGGGCAGGCACCAATGTACTGGTGGTCCTGGTTGCTGTCGTTGTCCGCAACTCACCCAGAAAGGGGCAACGATAACGGTTGTCCCGACAGATAATAATAAAACGGCTAATGGTTCAGGTGGATGACTTGAGTAGCCTTTTGGCTTGTACGCACTACCTCCACGTCGGATTACGGTGTGGGCCCTCCGCGTTGTGGTCTCGTTTGAAAGCTCTGAAAGACGTCCAGTTCAGCATGCGGCACGGTCGGATCGCGCTGGTGGCGCTGGAATTCACCGTCCTCGCAACGACCCGGAGAGCGAGGGGTGATAGGCCCATGACCCCCTTGCCCTTAGGGCTGTAGACCGGCGGGGACCTCTCTGATGAGCCGTAGGATGGGCCTCGGCGTGTCAGATAGCCTCGGTGGGGTGTTCCCTAACAAGGTGTACGCCACCCTCGAGATCCGAGCGTGTATTATGACACCAGTGCACCCCTGCATGGAAGATCAATCTATTCGAATAGCCGTGTCCACGATAACAGGACGCTTTATGCTGAAGCCAGAGCCTACTACTACAAACTATTACTATTAAACTGTTGGTTCGGGTTTCTCTTCCTCGCGGGGAAGTCGAGGAAGGGTAATTATTAATAATTACAACTTACTATTATACAATGGTGTAGCAACTTCTGCTACATTGTTACTTTTTGCTTTATATGAACTATTGGATATTCTCTTCTCATGCTGCAAGAACCGTCGGAAGATGCTAGTCTTCGATAGGCCTAGCTTCTCATCCTTATTCCGATTTCTACCTTGCAGTCCACTATATACAGCCTCCCCTTTCCTTTTGATACAAATGCATAAATGCTTAGTAGCGGACGTAAGACTCGCGGGTATGCTAGATACTCACCCTTGCTTTATTTCCCCCTTTTTTTGGTTTGCGTGATCGGCCGCTGCAGTCGACATTGGAGCTCAGGAGCAGGAGTACCTCGCTGCTGGCTACTACTATGTTGAGACCCCCTTTGACTAGGACCAGGAGTAGTTTGGAGGTTCCCAGGAAGGAGGCCTCGCCTTTTCGATCGTTTTTTTGTGTGCTAGCCTTCTTAAGGCAGATCATGTGTACCTTGTGTCTGTACTCAGATACTATTGCTTCCGCTGACTTTGTGCTCTCGAGCTGTTGTATTCGAGCCCTTGTGGCCCCTGGCTTGTATTAAACAGCTTGTATTATTTTTATTTGCAGAGTTGCGTTGTGATATCTTACCGTGAGTCCCTGATTTCGATCGTGTACCTTGCGTGTATGATTACTGTACACGGTCTGATTTTGGGGCGTCACAAGTTGGTATCAGAGCCGACTGCCTGTAGGAGACCCCCTTCCAACTCCTTAGTCGAAGTTGAGTCTTGTATTTGCAAAACTACTTACTAACAATGTCGTGTGGCTTATCGGCCCACGTCGGAAACTTGGTGGTATTAGGGTCTTTCTCTACGTACCTTTACTCTGGGATTCTACTCTCTTATCCTTTCGGGTAATTTTGCTCTCTGACATTAGGATCTCGTGGTCGCATCTACCCGAAGAGCCCTTCACCCAAGATGATCGCTTGCTTCACCTGAAGATTCCGCAGATTAAGCTCTGATAAATTCCCGAGAACCTACGTGTTCATCGCCTTTGCAATCCCCTGCCACCGATAAGTGTGTGTGGATGATTACATCCACCTCCCGATCCGGAAATCATAATTCCTTTGTACTTAAGCATCGAATTATTCCGATGCTTCTACCATCTCATGCCTTTGCATTCTTTCTTCTTGGTTGAGTACCGAAACTCATACCAGGCTCTCTGTACACCACCCGACCTTCGCTGGATTATTGTCCGACTAATCTTACATGGCTTCTACCATGTGTCAATTGGATTCATCATGTGAAATACCATCCCTGCCCTCAATGATTTGTGTTATCATCGATAACCCACTTGACTCCCTGCCAATGCAACTTGGTCGTGTATATCGTGCTCTGCCTTCAATTGGGAAGGATATACACCTGATACTTGTGTATCATCACATTTTCCCTTCCATTGGTCTGTTTAATCTGATGATCACATTTTCCCTTTCATTGGTCTGTTTAACCTGTCTTGTGATATGACTTATCTGCGTAGTGATAATTCCCTGCTTACATAAACACTTCGGTGTACTACTCTGTCGGTACAACCTGTTGCTATCGTTGAAAACCGTATGGTTACCACCTTTGGGCGGGAACCTTGCCATTTGGTCTGCTCGTCTTAACGAGCAGAGAAATGGTTCTCTTCGTCCCTTGCCCTTGGTACCGATGTTGTTGCTGATATCGCTGACAAACTGTTCTCTGTCAAACCTTGCGTCATGATCGCATCAAATGTCACCACCCTTCTTATTCAATGTGGGCCCATAATCCACAGTTCCACAGGACCGAAACCTGACTCTTTTGTACATCCCCTTTCTTAAGTTTATTCTTCGTGCTTGACCTCGTATGCAATTCACGAGTCACCTAACTTATGATATTCAGTCCCATATCAGACTCCATGCGTATGCTTGGTGCTCTGGACCCCTTTTCATCATCCGTCATCGGCATCGAATGCATGCTTGTCCGATTGAAACTTCTCATACCTTCTTTGTTTCTTTCGATGTATTGCCCCGAGTTTAAACTCGGAAGATACTTTGTACCCCATTCCCTTGAACAACCTCAGTTGATTAACCTTATGTCGATCCGACCCCCTTGAATTTCCCCTCCTTGTCACAACCCTAGTTTTGGTATGTGCTTTTATTACTAGAAATAATTGCATCATGTTTAAATTCTATGGTTTAAGAATTGGGGATTTGGAAAAGCCTCAAAAAGAATTTAAATAAAAGGCCAGATAAAAAGTTTTTCCAAAATTCCTCCAAACAATTTTGAAAAGTCCAATAAATGAGTATGATAATTTTTAAAATGATTTGGAGTCAAACCCATGCTCATGGATTTTTCAAATATTCAAACAGAGGCTTGGAAATTAAATTTAAATGCTATTTGAATTTGATTCAAATAATTTGAATTCCAAAAATCTTCAAAACTTGGGAGTGGCTAGTACTATGTCACATATGTCCAAGATAAATATTTGAGGATTTTATAAAATGAATTGATATTTAATTCAATTCAAAACAAATAATACAGAAAACAAAACAAAAGAGAAAAAGAATAAAAGGGTCGAAGCCACCCACCTCTCTTACCTCCGGCCCACCTGGCCCAAGCGCAGCAGAAGGCGGCCCAGCCAGCCAGGGGCAGGGGCGTCTTCAACCTCTGCCTTCTGGCAGAGGCGTGGAGCGCATGCCCGCCGCGGCTGCCACGTCCTGCTCGCTCGAGGGGCTCCCCGTCCTCATCTCTTCGCCGTGGAAGGCCCCGTGCTCATCCCCTTCTTTTCCCCCTTCCTCTGGACCCCCTCCTCTCTCTCTCCCGTGCGTTCTCTCGAGGACCCGTGCGTCGCCGCAGATCACCGTCGCACCCCGGCGTGGCCAACACCGACGAGGAGACAAGCCGAGGTGTCCCCTGCGACCACCGCCTTCGTCTTCGTCACCAACAGCGAGGAATCGAGCACAGGAGCCCGGAGCACGAAAGCCCCTTCCTCGACTCGCCGCCGGACACCGTGAAAACCGACGAGGATTGCGCCGCCGCCCGGCCTTCCCGTACCTCTCCGTCCTCTCCATTGGCTTCGGGGTGAGCTCCCCCTTCTTCCCCGTCTCTCTGTGCCCCTCCCCGTGTGCCCCATCTCCTTCCCGCCGTAGACCAAGCTCCGGCCGTCGCGTGTGAGGTCGCCGCCGTCGACCTTGGCCTCCCCGTGCTCGTCCAGGTTGTCTAGGTGACGCGCGAGTCCGTGGGGCTTCTCCTGGTGTTCGCGGCGCCGAGTTTCATGGCCGGAGCCGTCGTCCCGAGCAGGCACCGCCGCGCGGTTTGGCCACCGGCGGCTAAACGCCGGCCGGCCTGCTAATCCCCCTCATAATCCCTCTCTCTCTCTCACTGACTGGTGGGACCCAGCGCCCTTAATCCCCTGTTAAACTTAAGCTAAAAGGGTTTTAACCCAGAGGGGATGACAGATGGGCCCCGCATGTCGGGTTGACTGGTCAGCGCCCCATGACGTCATGTTGATGTCATGCTTGCGCAATAAACCCTTTTTCTTTTTAGCAGAATTCCAAAAAATAGTTAAATCTTTGAAATTCAATAACTTTTAATCCATAACTCCAAATCAAATAATTTATATATGAAAAATCATCAGAAAAATGCAAGGATTCCAAATATCATACTTTCATAGATGAAAAACACATCTATGATGGGGAACCAGTAGCATTTAGCTATATGGCTTATTTGGAATAATTCAAAATAAATGTTTAAATCATTTTAAATTAAATCTTTGCAATGCCAACCTTATCACATGAACATCAGAGGCATATCATACACATGACCCCATGGTTTACTATATCCAAACATTAGCAAATGCAACTTGGGATATTTTGAACAGCATTTGGAGTTTGAATTTGAATTTCTTATTCAAATCAACTCCAATTAAACTTGTTGCAAATTGAACATAGATCACATCAGTACCATGCCATGTTTCATTCTTGAATGTGCATTGCAATGTGATTTTTATACTTTGTTGTCTTGGTGTTTGCTTCTTCTCGATAGATCCATCGCCGGACGTAGTTCCTGTTTCTTCGAAGAGTGGCACCCCCCGAGTGTCGACAATAAGGCAAGCAAACCCCCTTTGATCATATCTATAAAAACCCAGTTTCCCTCTTGTTCTCTTATGCATGATTAGGTGTCACATGTTACCGTTCTTCCGCTAGTTGAACCCATCCTTTGCATGACCTATCTTTGCTACCACAGTATTAAGCAAACCTCAACCTAGCAGATACAAGATTGTTTGTGCTCATCATGTGGCCCTTCATCCATGATATGCTATGCCATGCTAGAGTTGTTTGAAATAAAGTTGATCCATCTGGGTGATGTATCGGGATGGTAGTGAACACATGCAACAAGGTGATAACGTGTTGATGAAGTCACCCTAATATAAGTGAACAATGAGAGGCTGTGTAGGAGTACACAGTGGGTTGTCTCATTTACACTGCCCTAGGCCCCGAGTTCTTGTGTTGTGATCCAAGACACAGATTACTACCACATGTTGGGCTCATTGACCCCTCTCGACCTATTAACTCACCCCGACTAGGGTCCAGGATTTGCATGGGTTAACTTTATTCTATTTGCTTTCATAACGTAGCACGGTTTTAGGCAAGCGCAGCACCATCCGTCGAGGTGGGCTTGTCGGACCGTCCATAAATCGTCTGGGTCATGAACGGAAACCCCGGCCGAATTCCCGATTGGGGTACAACTCAGATAGGCGATCCCCTGGACTAGAGTTGGAGCCGTGAGGTAAGTGTCGTGGTACTATCCTCGCCGACGCCGCTTGAAGGTGACGAGTTCTAGGCGATAAGTGGTAGCTATGTATTGGAAGAAGTACACCCCTGCAGGGTTAATGAACTATTCGAATAGCCGTGTCCGCGGTTATGGACTACTTGGAGATCTTTACTTGATTATTAGACAACTCAAATGGATACTCTAAAAATCGCAAGATAAGTGTGAGTGCTTTGGGTTGCTTCCTCGTGGGAAGTCGAGGAAGGATCCATGGTGGTGTATTTGGTGTGGTGATCAAGATTAGATGGACTCGTGTGCGCCTCTCATCTCAACTCTACGTAGTCGTAGTACAGGATAGCCAAGTCAAAGCTTTCTGCATTACAACCCCACTTGCCTTTACCTTGGTACCTGAGCATGAGTAGTATAGTTCTGACGTAAGGCTTGCTGAGTACGACTTTGTACTCACGTTTGCTTATTCTATGTTTTAGAGACGAGACCACTGACCCTGAAGGTGGCCTCCCCCTCAAGCTCGACGTCGACGAAGTAATTTAGTCCCAGACAGCAGCCTGGTCCCTCTGGAGGGTCGTTGTGTTTTCTTAAAAGGCTTCTTAAGACATTTGTTAACCTTGTCTTTATTAAGACATATTTTGCTTCCGTTGTTGTATGATGTAATGTTGGATCACAGTGATGTGATCTCTGCTTGTAACACTACTATATCTGCTCTGTTTAGAAAATGCAATAAAGCTATGAGTTTATAGAGTTCATGTTCTGTTACCTGCTGTTATACACTTAGCATGCATGCTGCGTGTATGTTTATATCGTGCATGTCATGTGTGGGGTTCGATACCTTAGTTGTGCTCTCGCCGGCGGTCTTTTATACACCAAGTGGCCCTTAGATGTGCGCAGCTTGGGGCATCGCGATGCGATTGCTCGTGACTCTGTCACGTGGCACACTTTTTTGTATGATTGAGCCCGCCCGAGACCCCGACTAAGAGATCGGGCTGGAGTCTGTTTATGTAAGTGTTATGATTCAATCGATAATATGGTTGAGGCGACTTGTCTATGAGTATGGGATTTCACCACCCATAATCATTTAGACTTGTGAGCGGACGATGAGGACCCATCTCAGTTGATCATCCGGGCCTGGATGGGATGCCCCTCACGTTCGAGCTCTCTGAGAGTGTCTTGTACTTGGCCTTGTCTGCTTAGACAAGTGGGTATGGCTCTCGGCTCTCCATATGATTGAATTGTGACTGGAATTACATATGCAAACCCCGGGTCCCGACAGACTTGGTATCAGAGCAGGACTGTCTGTAGGATTACTAAACCTTGGCCGAAGTCGAGTCTAGCATTCTATAGTTATATAGTTACTTTGGGTATAAGGGAACAACGTAAGGCTTCATTTTTTCTCCTTACCTCATCGATCTGAGTTCGGAGTCACCCTCATCTTGTTCTACGGGAAGATAGGACTAGGCTCTTCTATGTCTATACTAGAACATCTCGTTGTTTGACTCTCCATAGCTGTAGGAATGTTTTGGTTGTCTAGAGTCACCATTCCATCAAGCCTTTTGAGAAGGTTTTGATCATTCTTGCAGATTGATTCATTTTTCCACCCCGGTACAGCCGTTATGCTGTCCGAATTGTCCCGTGTTTCCAGTGATTCCAATGCTTTTGCATTACAATCTTGTCCGCTCTTAAATTGTATCATCTTTGCTTTGATTCCATCATAAATCCTACTCTGATTGTTGATTTTTATCACACAGAATGTCAGGTGGAACTAGATGTGTTGAATCTGGCCACGGTAATTAAAGTGGTGATGATGGTCCTCCTTCACCGCCTTCTGCAGCGGAAATCATGATGGAGGCTGAGCGAAATCGACGTGATCAAACACGCCTTTTGGAACTCATTGCGAAGAATACTTCTCTCCAGCGAGATGCGGTAATATCCATCCAGGATTTTATCCTTTTGAACCCGCCAGTTTTCCGATGTTCATCTGAGCCCCTTGATGCCGATGATTGGCTCCGTTCCATCGAGTGTAAGCTTGAGACGGCGCATGTTTCTCCAGATGATCGTGTGATGTTTGCGGCATACTTTCTGGAAGGTGTTGCTGGTGAATGGTGGCAAAGTTTTGTTGCAATACAGCCTGATGGTCACGTAGTGACTTGGCAGGAGTTCCATGATGCCTTCCAAGGGTACCACATTCTGGATGAGCTGATGGAAAGAAAGAGGGAAGAGTTCTGCAACCTATCTCAGGGAAATAGGACTGTTCATCAGTACAGGACTGAGTTCAATCGTCTTTCTCGTTATGCCCCTGAGAAGATATCAACCGATGCCAAGAAGCAAGCAAGGTTCCGCAAGGGACTTAGCCCCGTCCTTCGTCATGATCTCAATCTCCTTGAATTCGTCAACTTCGAGGATTTGGTCAATAGATCATTCAGAGTTGAGCATGGAAATGAGGTCTTTGAAGAGTCTCGCAAGCGTGATCGTGATCTTGCTTCCTCTTCTAGTTTGGGTTCTCAGAAACGTCGAATTTGGATCCCAACTAGTGCCATTCCTTCGCACTTGATTCCAAGACCATCTCCACAAAGCAAGAAAACCCAAAAAGGTAGTAGAGAGCTTGCCATACAAACTCCACAACCTAACACCCGTTTGTGCTACAAGTGTGGTAATCCTGGCCACATTGCACGACAGTGTTCATTGCAAGTGAATGTTCCTCCTCGTCCAAAACATAAAGCCAAAGCTAAACCACCAAAGCCTTCCAAAGCCAAGTCCGCTATTGTTGAATACGGACGTGTGAACCATGCCACCATCAAAGAAGCCCAAGAGGATACGAAGGTTGTACTCGGTACACTTCCTGTTAACTCCAAACCTGCTTCTGTTCTATTTGATTCTGGAGCTTCTCATTCCTTTTTGTCTGAAAAGTTTGCACTCCTGCATGACATCTCATTCGAGGAGTTGCCTAACCCTTTCATGATTAAAACTCCAGGAACCACATGGCGTACCAGTAGGGTAAGTCATGACAATGAGATTGTTGTTGAGGATGTTGTATTCCTTGCTTCTCTCATAGCCCTCAAATCTTCAGATATCGATATCATCTTAGGTATGGATTGGTTGTCCAAACACCGTGCCAAGATTGATTGTGCCACTAAATCAGTCCAACTCACTCATCCTTCCGGCAAGATAGTCCATTTCACATCTCAAGGTTCCGAAACCCAGCTGTATTCGTTGAATGAACATCCCCTTCCTAACCTTGAAGATATTCCGATAGTTTGTGACTTTCCGGATGTCTTTCCAGAAGAGCTGCCGGGAATGCCACCCGATAGGTCTGTGGAATTCATAGTGGATCTTATACCAGGCACAGCCCCAATTTCCAGACGCCCATATAGAATGGCCCCACATGAGTTAGCTGAGCTAAAAACCCAACTTGATGCTTCGTTGGCAAAAGGCTTCATCCGCCCTAGCTCATCGCCATGGGGTTGCCCCATTCTGTTCGTAACGAAGAAAGATGGAACAGAAAGGATGTGCGTAGACTATCGCCCGCTAAATTTAGCGACGATAAAGAACAAGTACCCACTTCCCAGGATCAATGATCTTTATGATCAACTTGCTGGATCCTCTGTCTTCTCCAAGATGGATTTGAGATTAGGTTATCATCAAATCAAAATCAGAAACGAGGACATTCCCAAAACGTCTTTCACTACTCGTTATGGTCTTTATGAGTACACCGTCATGTCCTTCGGTTTGACCAATGCCCCCGCCACTTTCTCACGCATGATGAATTTGACCTTCATGGAGTACTTAGATAAATTTGTTGTGGTTTATCTCGATGATATTCTCATCTACTCGAAGAACGAAGAAGAACATGCCGAACACCTAAGGCTGGTATTGATGAAACTTAGAAAGCATCGCATGTATGCTAAATTCTCCAAGTGTGAATTTTGGCTACCAGAAGTGACCTACTTAGGCCACGTGATTTCTGCAAAAGGCATTGCTGTGAATCCCGAGAGAGTTCAGGCCGTCCTTGACTGGACTCCACCTGAATCGGTTAAG
Organism: Bromus sterilis; assembly: GCA_950022295.1. Lineage (NCBI taxonomy): Eukaryota > Viridiplantae > Streptophyta > Magnoliopsida > Poales > Poaceae > Bromus > Bromus sterilis. The sequence goes on from OX465598.1 coordinate 102,943,628, forward strand.
CAAGTTAGAAGTTTTCTTGGCCTAGCAAGCTATTGTCGCCGCTTCGTCGAGAACTTTTCTAAAGTTGCAAAGCCTCTAACTGAACTCCTCAAGAAAGATAAGAAATTCCAATGGACTCCCAAGTGCGAGGAAAGCTTTCAAGAGCTAAAAAGAAGATTGACTTCTGCACCCGTACTTGCACCTCCAGACACCAAAAGGGATTTCGAGATCTATTGTGATGCTTCACGGCAAGGGTTAGGATGCATACTTATGCAAGATCGACATATGGTAGGTTATGCTTCACGCCAGTTGCGTCCACATGAAGAAAACTATCCTACCCATGATCTTGAACTCGCTGTTGTAGTTCATGCCCTGAAGACTTGGCGACATTACCTCCTTGGTAATCGTTGCGAAATTTATACCGATCACCAAAGCCTCAAATACATATTCACCCAGCCAGATCTTAATCTCAGGCAAATACGCTGGATAGAGTTGATAAACGATTACGACTTGAGTATCTCTTACACCCCAGGCAAAGCCAATGTCATGGCTGATGCACTAAGTCGTAAGTCGTATTGTAACAACCTCATGTTACAACAGTATCAACCACTTCTCTGTGAGGAAATTCGAAAGATGAATCTCGAGATTGTTCCTCATGGATTCCTTTCCACCTTGGTAGTGAAACCAACCCTTGAGGATCAAATCAAAGCTGTTCAACAACGTGCTCGAGGTATCCGACATATCAAACATAACATTGCTAGCGGTAAGGCAAAATGTTTTACCCTAGACAATGAAGGTACTGTGTACTTCGAGAATAGGATGGTAGTTCCGAAGAATAGGAATCTAAGGCAGCAGATCCTTAAGGAATCCCATGACACCCCTCTCTCGATTCATCCTGGTAGTACTAAGATGTATCAAGATCTACGCCAGAGATTTTGGTGGACTAGGATGAAGCGAGAAATCGCTCAATTTGTTGCTGAGTGCGATGTTTGTCGTCGTGTGAAAGCAGAGCATCAAAGACCTACTGGTACTCTTCAACCTTTAGCCATTCCTGAGTGGAAATGGGATAAAGTCGGTATGGATTTCATCACTGGCTTTCCAAAGTCTCAGAAAGGAAACAATGCCATCTTCGTGGTCATTGACCGTCTTTCCAAAGTTGCTCATTTCCTTCCTGTTCGTGAGAGTATAACTGCTAGCCAGTTGGCGGATTTATATGTCTCCCGGATCGTTTCTCTCCATGGTGTTCCTTTGGAAATCAATTCAGACCGTGGAATTCTTTTCACCTCTCGATTTTGGGAAAGTTTTCAAAAAGCTATGGGAACCATCTCTCCTTTAGCACCGCCTTTCATCCCCAGTCAAGTGGTCAAGTAGAAAGAGTCAATCAAATTCTCGAAGACATGCTCAGAGCCTGTGTTATCTCATTCGGACAGAGTTGGGAGAAATCTCTTCCATTCGCTGAGTTTGCTTATAACAACAGCTTCCAATCTAGCTTGGGCATGGCACCCTTTGAATTTCTCTATGGACGAAAATGTCGAACACCATTGAACTGGTCAGAAACCGGTGAAAGACAATTCTTTGGACCGGATATGATCCAGGAAGTAGAATAGAAGGTTCGCATTGTTCGTGAGCAATTGAAAACAGCCCAGTCTCGTCAGAAAAGCTACTATGATCGTCATCATAGGCCAGAGAGCTACGAGCTGGACGAGAAAGCTTACCTCCGGGTTACTCCTCTGAAGGGAACCCATCGCTTCGGTATCAAAGGCAAATTGGCCCCACGTTACATAGGCCCCTTTCGCATTTTAGCTAAACGTGGAGAGGTTGCCTACCAACTTGAACTACCGCCGCATCTTTCTCAGGTTCACGATGTCTTCCACGTATCTCAACTCAGGCGTTGCTTCAAGGACCCCATCCGCGAAGTAGACCACGAAACGCTTGATCTCCAAGAAAACTTGTCATATCGAGAGTATCCCGTCTGTATCCTCGATGAAGCTGAGCGTACCACCCGACGTCAGAAGATCAAGTTCCTCAAAGTTCAGTGGTCCAATCATTCTGAGAAAGAAGCCACCTGGGAACGAGAAGATCATCTTCGAGTTGAATACCCCACCCTCTTCCCGACTACTTCTGAATCTCGGGACGAGATTCTTTTGAATTTCCCCTCCTTGTCACAACCCTAGTTTTGGTATGTGCTTTTATTACTAGAAATAATTGCATCATGTTTAAATTCTATGGTTTAAGAATTGGGGATTTGGAAAAGCCTCAAAAAGAATTTCAATAAAAGGCCAGATAAAAAGTTTTTCCAAAATTCCTCCAAACAATTTTGAAAAGTCCTATAAATGAGTATGATCATTTTAAAAATGATTTGGAGTCAAACCCATGCTCATGGATTTTTCAAATATTCAAACAGAGGCTTGGAAATTAAATTTAAATGCTATTTGAATTGGATTCAAATAATTTGAATTCCAAAAATCTTCAAAACTTGGGAGTGGCTAGTACTATGTCACATATGTCCAAGATAAATATTTGAGGATTTTATAAAATGAATTGATATTTAATTCAATTCAAAACAAATAATACAGAAAACAAAACAAAAGAGAAAAAGAATAAAAGGGTCGAAGCCACCCACCTCTCTTACCTCCGGCCCACCTGGCCCAAGCGCAGCAGAAGGCGGCCCAGCCAGCCAGGGGCAGGGGCGTCTTCAACCTCTGCCTTCTGGCAGAGGCGTGGAGCGCATGCCCGCAGCGGCTGCCACGTCCTGCTCGCTCGAGGGGCTCCCCGTCCTCATCTCTTCGCCGTGGAAGGCCCCGTGCTCATCCCCTTCTTTTCCCCCTTCCTCTGGACCCCCTCCTCTCTCTCTCCCGTGCGTTCTCTCGAGGACCCGTGCGTCGCCGCAGATCACCGTCGCACCCCGGCGTGGCCAACGCCGACGAGGAGACAAGCCGAGGTGTCCCCTGCGACCACCGCCTTCGTCTTCGTCACCAACAGCAAGGAATCAAGCACAGGAGCCCGGAGCACGAAAGCCCCTTCCTCGACTCGCCGCCGGCCACCGTGAAAACCGACGAGGATTGCGCCGCCGCCCGGCCTTCCCGTACCTCTCCGTCCTCTCCATTGGATTTGGGGTGAGCTCCCCCTTCTTCCCCGTCTCTCTGTGCCCCTCCCCGTGTGCCCCATCTCCTCCCCGCCGTAGACCAAGCTCCGGCCGTCGCGTGTGAGGTCGCCACCGTCGACCTTGGCCTCCCCGTGCTCGTCCAGGTTGTCTAGGTGACGCGCGAGTCCGTGGGGCTTCTCCTGGTGTTCGCGGCGCCGAGTTTCATGGCCGGAGCCGTCGTCCCGAGCGGGCACCGCCGCGCGGTTTGGCCACCGGCGGCTAAACGCCGGCCGGCCTGCTAATCCCCCTCATAATCCCTCTCTCTCTCTCTCTCTCACTGACTGGTGGGACCCAGCGCCCTTAATCCCCTGTTAAACTTAAGCTAAAAGGGTTTTAACCCAGAGGGGATGACAGATGGGCCCCGCATGTCGGGTTGACTGGTCAGCGCCCCATGACGTCATGCTGATGTCATGCTTGCGCAATAAACCCTTTTTCTTTTTAACAGAATTCCAAAAAATAGTTAAATCTTTGAAATTCAATAACTTTTAATCCATAACTCCAAATCAAATAATTTATATATGAAAAATCATCAGAAAAATGCAAGGATTCCAAATATCATACTTTCATAGATGAAAAACACATCTATGATGGGGAACCAGTAGCATTTAGCTATATGGCTTATTTGGAATAATTCAAAATAAATGTTTAAATCATTTTAAATTAAATCTTTGCAATGCCAACCTTATCACATGAACATCAGAGGCATATCATACACATGACCACATGGTTTACCATATCCAAACATTAGCAAATGCAACTTGGGATATTTTGAACAACATTTGGAGTTTGAATTTGAATTTCTTATTCAAATCAACTTCAATTAAACTTGTTGCAAATTGAACATAGATCACATCAGTACCATGCCATGTTTCATTCTTGAATGTGCATTGCAATGTGATGTTTATACTTTGTTGTCTCGGTGTTTGCTTCTTCTCGATAGATCCATCGCCGGACGTAGTTCATGTTTCTTCGAAGAGTGGCACCCCCCGAGTCTCGACAATAAGGCAAGCAAACCACCTTTGATCATATCTATAAAAACCCAGTTTCCCTCTTGTTCTCTTATGCATGATTAGGTGATTCACATGTTACCGTTCTTCCGCTAGTTGAACCCATCCTTTGCATGACCTATCTTTGCTACCACAGTATTAAGAAAACCTCAACCTAGCAGATACAAGATTGTTTGTGCTCATCATGTGGCCCTTCATCCATGATATGCTATGCCATGCTAGAGTTGTTTGAAATAAAGTTGATCCATCTGGGTGATGTATCGGGATGGTAGTGAACACATGCAACAAGGTGGTAACGTGTTGATGAAGTCACCCTAATATAAGTGAACAATGAGAGGCTGTGTAGGAGTACACAGTGGGTTGTCTCATTTACACTGCCCTAGGCCCCGAGTTCTTGTGTTGTGATCCAAGACATAGATTACTACCACATGTTGGGCTCATTGACCCTCTCGACCTATTAACTCACCCCGACTAGGGTCCAGGATTTGCATGGGTTAACTTTATTCTACTTGCTTTCATAACGTAGCACGGTTTTAGGCAAGCGCAGCACCATCCGTCGAGGTGGGCTTGTCGGACCGTCCATACATCGTCTGGGTCCTGAACGGAAACCCCGGCCGGTTTCCCGATTGGGGTACAACTCAGATAGGCGATCCCCTGGACTAGAGTTGGAGCCGTGAGGTAAGTGTCGTGGTACTATCCTCGCCGACACCGCTTGAAGGTGACGAGTTCTAGGCGATAAGTGGTAGCTACGTATGTGAAGAAGTACACCCCTGCAGGGTTAATGAACTATTCGAATAGCCGTGTCCGCGGTTATGGACTACTTGGAGATCTTTACTTGATTATTAGACAACTCAAATGGATACTCTAAAAATCGCAAGATAAGTGTGAGTGCTTTGGGTTGCTTCCTCGTGGGAAGTCGAGGAAGGATCCATGGTGGTGTATTTGGTGTGGTGATCAAGATTAGATGGACTCGTGTGCGCCTCTCATCTCAACTCTACGTAGTCGTAGTAAAGGATAGCCAAGTCAAAGATTTCTGCATTACAACCCCACTTGCCTTTACCTTGGTACCTGAGCATGAGTAGTATAGTTCTGACGTAAGTCTTGCTGAGTACGACTTTGTACTCACGTTTGCTTATTCTATGTTTTAGAGACGAGACCACTGACCCTGAAGGTGGCCTCCCCCTCAAGCTCGACGTCGACGAAGTAATGTAGTCCCAGACAGCAGCCTGGTCCCTCTGGAGGGTCGTTGTGTTTTCTTAAAAGGCTTCTTAAGCCATTTGTTAACCTTGTCTTTATTAAGACATATTTTGCTTCCGTTGTTGTATGATGTAATGTTGGATCACAGTGATGTGATCTCTGCTTGTAACACTACTATATCTGCTCTGTTTAGCAGATGCAATAAAGCTATGAGTTTGTAGAGTTCATGTTGTGTTACATGTTGTTATACACTTGGCATGCATGCTGCGTGTATGATTATATCGTGCATGTCATGTGTGGGGTTCGATACCTTAGTTGTGCTCTCGCCGGCGGTATTTTATACACCAAGTGGCCCTTAGATGTGCGCAGCTTGGGGCATCGCGATGCGATTGCTCGTGACTCTGTCACGTGGCACACTTTGTTGTATGATTGAGCCCGCCCGAGACCCCGACTAAGAGATCGGGCTGGAGTCTGTTTATGTAAGTGTTATGATTCAATCGATAATATGGTTGAGGCGACTTGTCTATGAGTATGGGATTTCACCACCCATAATCATTTAGACTTGTGAGCGGACGATGAGGACCCATCTCAGTTGATCATCCGGGCCTGGATGGGATGCCCCTCACGTCCGAGCTCTCCGAGAGTGTCTTGTACTTGGCCTTGTCTGCTTAGACAAGTGGGTATGGCTCTCGGCTCTCCATATGATTGAATTGTGACTGGAATTACATATGCAAACCCCGGGTCCCGACACTCCTACCCTATCCGTAGGCACGATGAAGTTCCGAAGGAAAAATGACAACCTGTCGAGATGCACTGATGCAGATAAATGAAGACATCAACGCAAAGGATTAACTTCTTCGAGAAGAGCGGCAAGAACCAGAAGATTCGTTAGATTACGAAACCAAAAGTTTACCCCTTACACTACCTTTTAATTCTCGGGATGAGAATACCTTGTAGTGGGGGACATTTGTAACACCCTCGGTGCCATGCTACAGTGATCACCTCTTATTAATGACAATCACTATGCTTAAGCATGTTTTGATCATCATTGATTCCAATCACAGTCAAATCCCCCTTGGAGGAAATTGAAAACAAAAGTGATTACTCAACTTCGTAGAAAATGTCGATGCCATTCAAAATAAAACTTCTTCATATTGTTAACAAGAAAGTTCACCATGTTGTGGCTGGTGCCAAGTCAATAATAAAACAATAAAACCAATAATTTTGGAAGGTTAAATTTCCCTAGAAATTAAATTAATAAGTGGAAATTAAAACTAAGCCAAATATTGTGCCACCAATTTTATCAATTGCCTAAAAATCAGCAGGTCATCTTAGAATAGCAATGGGAATATATTAAAGTGTATAAATAATTGAAACAATTCAAACAGTAGCAAATCAACCACATTTAAACCCATTTTAAACAAAACAATATTTTATTGAATTTATTCTGTTCCCAAACTTTTTGGTGGCATCTCTGTAAAGTTTAATACTAATAATGGAACACTTAGCACTTTTTATAAAAATCCTATACTGGCTATACAAAATAGAAACAAAAAGGAAACAGAAAATAAAAGAAAAGAAATGCTAAAAAACAAAAAAAATCGCCTAGGGCGAGGCCCAGCCAATCCCCCACCTCCCCTCCCCCTGCGGCCCAGCCCAGCTCTCGCCCCAACCCGCTCCCTCCCTCCCCTCCACTGCTCACCACCCAAGCGTGGTAGCATCCCCGCTGGCCATGGTCGCGGCCATCCACAGCGCCGCCAACGGGATAAGACCCTCCCTTCGCCCCTTGCTTTCGCCAGCCCTAGATCGACTCCCCGTCCCTCCCCATCGTCTCTGCGAAGCCCCCCACCCCCCCCCCCCCCCCCCGCACGGACCCGTGAGCACCCGTGGCCGCGTCGTCGCGCCACCGCGGCCAACGACGGCTACGTGCCGCTTCGATGTGCCCCGGACCACGGTCGTGCTCTCCTGCGCCTACCCGTGCACGCCCTCGACCTGGGGAACCCAGAGGGCGGCGCCCTCTTCTTCCTCCCTTCCGTCGCTGGCCAACGGCCTCGCTGCCGGTCTCCACCGCCCCGGCCCCGTGCCCCCACATGCTCTGGCCAGCCCTGCTACTCACTATGAGCGCCCCCCCCCCATCGTTTCCCCTCCTGCCCAGTTGGTTTGGAACCGATGCCGCCGTCCTCGTGCTCGGGCTCACCCGCCGCGGTCCGTCGTGGACGAGCTCACGCTCGCAGCGCCTTGTTGCTTGCCCCTGTGGCCCCTCTGTCGTCCACGCCTCGGCATGTAGCCGCCGGGTGCGCCCACACCGTTGCTGCTCCGGCAGCCGTACGCGGCCGTGGCCCTCATCGCCGGCGTCCCGTGCGGTGGCCCGTGCTACTGGCCAGTGGGCCATGGCCATTTAGAGTAGGGGCTAAGCTAAACCCCCCCTAATCCTCCACTTACGCATGGCCCCGCCCCCCTTAATATCCTCTGGTTGAAGTAAATAGAGATACCCCCTGCCACTTACAGTTGGGCCCCTTGCTAGTTAAAACAATTTTAAACGATTTATTAAAAATAGGAGTTAATGACAGGTGGGCCCTGTTACTTAAGAAATTCTTTGGATAATTAAACCTATTTAATTAACACATGTGCCAATGACACCTGGGTCCCACCTTTAAGAAATTGTGTTAAATAAATTAATAAAACATCCAGTGAATGACACGTGGCCCCCCCTGTTAGTTAACTAATTAAAATGTTTAATATTAATATTCAGTGTATGACATGTAGACCCCACCGGATAATTAGATTTAATAAAATGAATTGTTAAAATGTGAGGCTGACATGTGGAGCCCACATGTCAGCACTGTTATGGATAATGTTGTAGATAATGTTGCTATTTAATAATAATAAAAAATCCAGTAATTCTTTTAAATTGATTAAAACTTTGAAAATTAATATCTTTTAAACCTAAATCAGATGAAAATAATTTATATATCAAAATTGATCAGAAAAATACGAAGATTACAAATACGCTATCTGTATACCAACCACACCCCCTAACACAACGAACATCGACACCCCCCTCTGGGCCGTCTGTCGATAATTCCCGAAGCTAGTAAAACTGTCCGGATGAAAATGTTCTGAACATGAAAGTTGTTCAGAATGGATCAACGAGCACGGATACACTATCCACATGCCTGTCAGATGTCTCTAATACTTCAGACATGGAACCTTCCCCTCCAGATCATCTGTCCGGTAATCAACCGGTACTGATGAGTCATCCCCGGATAAATTCCCGCTCCGCCTAAAATACTTAACACTGCGTTAGAACATCGTGTACAACGTATTGCCTTGTCTTGCATTTGTATTGTTATTATTGCCATGTATTTATTGTTTCTCTCCCCCCCTTATCCTTCAGGTAGACGCGGAGACTGCCGCCTGCTTATTGGCTTCTCGCCCTTCGTTGGTAGGCCCCAAGTGGAAGGTGTGATGAAGTACAGCAGCGAGTTTTCCCTCAGTAAAGATACCAAGGTTTGTCTCCAGTAGGACTCCGGAGATGATAAGTAGGTGTCAGTGGCGCAACTGACGCGGACCTGCACACAGACACAGATAACTTTGTTCCCAACGAAGTTCAGAGAGGTTGTCAATCTCTCCGGTCTTGTTGTTCACAAATGATAAAACGCAAAGGGATAATGATAGCAACTTGAAAGTAAATGCAGACAAGTAAATATAGCTTGGAAACAATAATGAGGATATGGACCGGGATACGTGATGTTCGCTAGTGATGTCTCTCTCCCAAAAGACGATAAAAATTGCTATGCGAGGTAAACAAATTACAGAAAGGCAATCGACAGGATTATGAACGCACCGCAATGCTAACTATGCTACAAAAGAAAGGAAGAGGTTCAAAAGCACGGGCAGTACGCAAAAGTAAGTAGACCGAAATCCATCTGCATCTACTACTAATCATCCACCTTGAGATATCTATCCAGAACATCTCACTGGTATTAAGTTGCGAGCCCCACCCAAAGTGTAAACCCAAAGCAACAGACAACTGCATTAAAAAGAACTTTGCGTAAAGTAAACAATCCTTGTAACCGCGGTTACAAGCACCGTTGTTTTCCCCCTTGTGGCAACAACACATCCCCTAGACTCATGTTTCTGTCACTCAAGCATGTCATCGGGGAGGCATGAACCCACAATCTAGCACAACGCTCCCTCTTGGAGTCACTACCTACTACTTGGCCAAAGCAATAAACAACAACGGAGAGCATGCAAGAATTACTTAGGAACAAAAATACAAGAGAAAAGAACCAAATATATTACTCTATCACAATCTGGACATAATCTCATAATCCATCAGATCCGATCAAACTCAACATAGCAATAGCAGAAATATTACAAAGGTGCCTCGATCATGTAGGGCAGCTCACGAGGTCTAAACAATGAAGATCAAAGAGGAGAGGAGAACATCACATAGCTACTGATCACGGACCCATGGTCCAAGAAAAACTACTCACGAGACATCCGGGGAGCATCCATGGTGGAGAGGAGACTCCCGGAGGTCAATCCTCCCTCCGGCAGGGTGCCGGGAAGAGGTCTTCTGGTGCTCCCGATCTTGGAAGCGCGGCGGCGGCGGAACAGAGGCGAGTTCATGGAATAGGGTTCTCGTTCTGGAGTTTTCCCGTGACGGGGGATAAATAGGTGAAGGGGGGCAGCCAGAGGTGGACCAGGGGCCCCAGGCGCCCCCTTGGCGCGGCCAGGGGTGGGGCCGCACCGGGTGGCCGCCTGGGCCCCCTGGCTCCCCTCTGGCCCCTCCCGGGCTCTTCTCGAAGCTTCCGTCACGCTGATTTTTTATCTGAATTTTCCCGAATTTTTTTGGCACTTTTTATATGGGGGAAAACTGAAATAGAAAAACAGCAGAAAACAGGAACTGGCACTGGGGTGCACTGAGTTAATAGTTTAGTCCAAATATGATCAAAAATGTATGAAAGTGTATCTAGATCATAGCAATATCACACAAAACATGCATGGAGCAAGCAGAAATTATCGATACGTTTCGGACGTATCAACATCCCCAAGCTTAATTCCTGCTCGTCCTCGAGTAGGTAAATGATAACAAGCATAATTTCTGTGGTGACATGCTAGCAACCATAAAAGAACTTTGAAAAGTAAAGCAATCAAGGTTAGAGATTCAATTCAAGTCATAACAGGCAAGAGTCTATATTAGCATTGAAACAAGTAACAAAAGAACAAAAGGTGCAAGAGCTCTCGCTGTCCGTGACTCGAATGTCTCCAAATGGTGTTTGCGTGCAAGAAAGAAGGGTAGGGAATACGAGAGAAAAAATTATTTTTGTTGAGAACTCAATCTACTAAAGTTTCACACTTGGTCCTCTTTGGAATCTTATCTTGACTCGTCCCCAGACCACTAGCCAGGTACAAGTCAATTTGATCCACTCCTTTTCGATATTTTGAGCACTCATGCAATGGATGAGCGTAAGCACGAGAGTTGACACTTAGGATGGCAAAGAGAGAAATATGGTGGAGGAGGAAGAAAAAAAGGATGAGAAAGGCTCACATCAATGAGGACAATCATAGGCAAGACATGCCAAATGATAGATATGATGTGAGGAGTAGGAATTGCCATGCAACGGGTGCACATACGAGCTAGGAAGCTCTCCAAACTATATGCAAAAAGATCATCTCTATGGAGTACAAGGATATAAAGGGAGTACTAGTGTGGATCTCTCAAAAGGATAGTAGTGTTGCCCCTTTCTCTCTTTTTATTTATTTTTCTCTTTTTTCTATTTTTTGTATTTTTTTGTGGCCGCAATGGCTCTTTCTATGTAACTCTCATTTGTCCTCTTTGGGATCTTTTAATGTGTCCACTTTGGGATCTTTTCCTCACTTAAGGGCAACACTATATTTTACAAGAGGGTAAAGGAGATCTTTCACACTTTACAAGGTACTCATTATCATAAAGAAGATGTAACTATCATGATGTATGCAATGTATGTCGCTGCCAGTGTAGCAGGAACATGTATGACATGAAGATCAAGTCATGAAGAGGTGGAAGTTGCATGGCAATGTAACTCGGAAAGGCTATGGAAATGCCTTGATAGGTAGGTATGGTCGCTGTTTTGAGGAAGGAAAAAGGGAGGCTTATGATGACAGAGCGTATCATGCCAACGGTTTGGATGTACCGGCGAAGGTGGACATCAACTCTCGGAGTGAGAAGAAGGCAATGCACAGCACGGGAAAGGCTAGCAAAATATGGGATGGTGGAAGTGTCAACTCTCAATACTTACATTAGTCCGAAGAACTCATGCACTTATTATCGGTAACTCTCAATCTAATGAGGAGGTTCACAAAGAGACAAGTACCCCGAGGAGGAGTGTATGGGGGTTTGGTTATCCTTGCGCATCCTCGACTCATGGTACGTGAGTGTACTCTAATATTCGACTCCTCGGAAGAGTAGTGATCCATCTAATAGCTAGAGTTCTCAACTAGTTTTGTAGGTTTTGAAAATAAACACGGATTGCCCAAAATACGACACCTATCACTAATAGGCAAGAGCTCTTGACACCAAAATTCCAAACATTACTCACAACAATGCCTCAAAACTATTGCAAGCTACTACTAAAATTAAATAGCAACCTCAATTACCTACTTTCAAGACAAGACACTACTCAGTGCAACAACCAACTCTCTTAACAAGATAAACATGAAAACTAAAAATAGTTGCAGCAACAAACTAAACAGAAGCCAAAGCTCTTGCTAAAGACAAACTAAGACTAAAACTAAACATGGCAGTAGCTATGAAAAGATAAAGAACACACAACAACAACAAGATAGGCAGGAAAAATCCTATGATGTGTTCTAGATTTTGAAAGTGGAGCATGTTTCTCTCCCACACAAAGTAAGAAAGGATCTAACTTGTTATGAACAGCAAGCAAAGCTAAAAAAACTAAAAACAAAACCTAAGAGCGAGACGCTCCAAGCATAGCACATAACGCATGAAGTGATAAAAATATAGTGAGACAAAGGACGAACTGATGATTGTTGATGGAGAAGGGGATGCACGGGGGCATCCCCAAGCATAGACGCTTGAGTCTCCTTGAATATTTATTGTGGATGCATAGGGGCATCCCCAAGCTTGAGCGCTTGACACTCCTGGATCTTCTTTCATCATCTTCCATCGCACACTTGAAAACTCCCTTCATAAATAACTCATCATAAGCTGATTAGAGAGGTTAGTACCCTTAATAAATAATTTTTTCTCCACTGAATATAAATATAATCTTGAAGAGCTACTGTTTCTCAAGAGTGCCCAAAAGTTTTTGCAAAGAAAAAGCAAGCTTAATGTTTGCAAAAGTTAGGAGAGACAAAACGTGGCAGAATCTGTGAAAAACAGAACAGCAGATAGTAAAGAATTTTTTAGGGGCACTTCTACAACTCAAATCAAAAAACTCAGAACATACGGAAGTTTCGTAATTGTATAGAGCATACTGTGTAAAAATTTCATCTCAAAAATATGAACTGGGATTTTTCTGGAATGTTTCTGGTCACGAGGACAGAATCTGTTTTCTGGACAGCATGTCACAACTTTTACTTCCCTTGCCGTAAGAGGCTATAACTTGGCACAAAGCTTAAAAATAAATATACAATGATGTTGCTACAGTAGTAAAAAACATCAAGACACAACAAAATCAAAAAGAAAAACCTAAATTCGTTGTGGGCTGCCTCCCGAAAGCGCTTTTTTAAAGCCATTAGCTAGGCTTAAAGATTATAGAAGATGCTCTCACAAGAATAAGAATTTTGAAGCAAAAGAGAGCATCAAGAAGCAAATGTTAAACACATTTAAGCCTAACCCACTTCCAATACATAGGCATCTTGTAAGAAAATAAATCAAAGAAGCACAAAGTGACATGCATAGGAAGGTAGAACAAGAACAACTTCAAAACTTTCAACATGAAGAGAGGTATTTTAGTAATATGGAAGTTTCTACAACCAAGCTTCCCTCTCTCGAAATAATTTTCAGTAGTATCATGAACAACATCAAGAATATAACTATCACATAAATCATGTTGTTCATGACCTACAAGCACACGTGTATAGTTTTCAACACGGTCTTTAGGATCATAAGATAAATGCAACCCATCACCTTGAACTTTTATAAGAGGAAAATTCTCCGGAGTTGGAGATTTTAAAAGGATAATAGGACACTCAAGTGTGGGTTCGATAGAAAAAAAATCATGCTTAACATGAGGAACTATAGAAAGTTCATCTCTGTAAGCATCATCAATAGTGGCATCACGGCCATAAGCATAGGAGGCATCAACTTCATCAAAAAGGGATATTTCAAAAGAATCCAAAGGATCATAATACTCATATAAGGTAAGATTCAAAGAGTTAGTCTCATTAGAAGGTAAACATGGATGGCTCCATTCTTCCTCCTCTTTTTCGTCACTCTCCTCCTCTTTTTCATCCAAGGAGCTTTCAGGTTCAGTAATTTCTTCTTCCATAGAGTCCTGCAAAACATTAGTCTCTTCCTTTGGAGGAGAGATTCTCTCAAGATGATCAGTAATATAATAATTTGCATCATAATTTTCCAAACAATAGTTAAGTATAGCAAGACTCTCAGATTTGTAAGGGGCGTCATCAATATTTTCAAGAAAAGAAGTAATTTCATAGGCACCCTTAAAAGCAACAAATTCTTCTATTTGTTATGCATCATAAAAATCATAATTTCCCTTAGCATAAGAAGCTAAGGTTTCATCCTCATTGTACTCACATTGGAAAGCAAGGTGTTTGTGCCTCATAAAGCAACAAGATTCATCCATGCAGAAAGATATATTATATATTGAGCACAAGTTTTTAGCATACTCATACGATTGATCTATGAGTCTCCATAAGTGTATCCCTTTTTGAGACAAGCGGTATTCCTTGTAATATTCTTGTTGATCCTCGGTGAATCCTCCATGCCAATAAGATCTAGTTTCAAAGAAGTTACACATTGATTGGCAAGTAAGGAACTAGACATACTATATATTTTTTTTTATTTTTTATTTTTGATAAAGGACACAAAGATAAAAACTGAAAGGTAAACTAACAAGACTAAAAAACAAAGGTAAATGGTAGTGTGCAACTTCCCTATCTTAGCACTTGGAGTCCCCGGCAACGGCGCCAGAAATACTCTTGCTTATTAGCTTCTCCCCCTTTGTTGGTAGGCCCCAAGTGGAAGGCGTGATGCAGTACAGCAACGAGTTTTCCCTCAGTAAAGATACCAAGGTTTGTCTCCAGTAGGACTCCGGAGATGATAAGTAGGTGTCAGCGGCGCAACTGACGCGGACCTGCACACAGACACAGATAACTTTGTTCCCAACGAAGTTCAGAGAGGTTGTCAATCTCTCCGGTCTTGTTGTTCACAAATGATAAAACGCAAAGGGATAATGATAGCAACTTGAAAGTAAATGCAGAAAAGTAAATATAGCTTGGAAACAATAATGAGGATATGGACCGGGATACGTGATGTTCGCTAGTGATGTCTCCCTCCCAAAAGACGATAAAAATTGCTATGCGAGGTAAACAAATTACAGAAAGGCAATTGACAGGATTATGAACGTACCGCAATGCTAACTATGCTACAAAAGAAAGGAAGAGGTTCAAAACCACGGGCAGTACGCCAAAGTAAGTAGACCGAAATCCATCTGCATCTACTACTAATCATCCACCTTGAGATATCTATCCAGAACATCTCGCTGGTATTAAGTTGCGAGCCCCACCCAAAGTGTAAACCCAAAGCAACAGACAACTGCATTAAAAAGAACTTTGCGTAAAGTAAACAATCCTTGTAACCGCGGTTACAAGCACCGTTGTTTTCCCCCTTGTGGCAACAGCACATCCCCTAGACTCATATTTCTGTCACTCAAGCATGTCATCGGGGAGGCATGAACCCACAATCTAGCACAACGCTCCCTCTTGGAGTCCCTACCTACTACTTGGCCAAAGCAATAAACAGCAATGGAGAGCATGCAAGAATTACTTAGGAACAAAAATACAAGAGATAAGAACCAAATATATTACTTTATCACAATCTGAACATAATCTCATAATCCATCAGATCCGATCAAACTCAACATAGCAATAGCAGAAATATTACAAAGGTGCCTCGATCATGTAGGGCAGCTCACGAGGTCTAAACAATGAAGATCAAAGAGGGGAGGAGAACATCACATAGCTACTGATCACGGACCCATGGTCCAAGGAAAACTACTCATGAGACATCCGGGGAGCATCCATGGTGGAGAGGAGACTCCCGGAGGTCAATCCTCCCTCCGGCAGGGTGCCGGGAAGAGGTCTTCTGGTGCTCCCGATCTTGGAAGCGCGGCGGCAGCGGAACAGAGGCGAGTTCGCGGAATAGGGTTCTCGTTCTGGAGTTTTCCCGTGACGGGGGATAAATAGGCGAAGGGGGGCAGCCAGAGGTGGACGAGGGGCCCCGGGCGCCCCCTGGCCTCCCCTCTGGCCCCTCCCGGGCTCTTCTTGAAGCTTCCGTCACGCTGATTTTTTATCTGAATTTTCCCGAATTTTTCTGGCACTTTTTATATGGGGGAAAACTGAAATAGAAAAACAGCAGAAAATAGGAACTCGCACTGGGGTGCACTGAGATAATAGGTTAGTACAAATATGATCAAAAATGTATGAAAGTGTATCTAGATCATAGCAATATCACACAAAACATGCATGGAGCAAGCAGAAATTATCGATACGTTTTGGACGTATCACCGCCAACGATACCATTGCCGAGTACGACTACTTCGTCGACGATCGTACCCCTACTACCGAGTTTCCAGGCAAGCAGAGCCATTTTCCTTACCCAGATATCGCCTATCTTTTCCGTACATTTATTGCACTAGGCATTGTTGCTGCTACGTTACAATCCTATTCTATTGCATAGCCTATCATTGTCACCCCTTTCTGTACCCTCCTTTGTCTTACGCTGCCTTAAAAATATATATAATATTCAGGAGTGAACCTTGCGCATTGTTAGCTACGTTAAGAATAGTGGGACGTGATCACTCTGGTGAGTGAACGCGGATTACAAAATATTAAAACTGCAACAGGTACGGATCAATGCAGACGCCCAAGGGAACCTACAACGGCGAGACTCTCCGAGTCGCTTCAAGTTTAACTTACGAGTGGATGGACTCGTATTTCACTCTCGTCGCCGGCTCGGTAGCGTAGCACCACCGCGACGATACGAGGATACTCCTCTTTAGTTCTTTCCGTTGATGTCTCGGTCGAACCTCTTCAAGTGTACCATCGAGGGTGATTCCTCCTGGTTTCACTTGATGGTGGGCAATCAAATCAACTGGTATCCTTAAAGGTAAGGAGTCGGGTGACCAAACGGTGCCCGCGCAGGAATCGTATCGGGGCGGCAGGACAGACGGATACCATCGTGGGCCTGGTCCTTGCTCGTTGGCCGTGAGATACCCTGTAGTACGAAAGTCCAGCTGTACCAAGAGCACACGCGAGACAAGGTAAGGAGACGGTTCATGTGACGCCCCCAAAATCAGACCGTGTACAGTAATCATACACGCAAGGTACACGATCGAGATCAGAGACTCCCGGAGGTCAATCCTCCCACCGGCAGGGTGCCGGGAAGAGGTCTTCTGGTGCTCCCGATCTTGGAAGCGCGGCGGCGGCGGAACAGAGGCGAGTTCGCGAAATAGGGTTCTCGTTCTGGAGTTTTCCTGTGACGGGGGATAAAAGGCGAAGGGGGCAGACAGAGGTGGACCAGGGGCCCCAGGCGCCCCCCTGGCCCGGCCAGGCGTGGGGCCACGCCGGGTGGCCGCCTGGGCCCCCCTGGCTCCCCTCTGGACCCTCCCGGGCTCTTCTCGAAGCTTCCGTCACGCTGATTTTTTATCTGAATTTTCCCGAATTTTTCTGGCACTTTTTATATGGGGGAAAACTGAAATAGAAAAACAGCAGAAAACAGGAACTGGCACTGGGGTGCACTGAGTTAATAGGTTAGTCCAAATATGATCAAAAATGTATGAAAGTGTATCTAGATCATAGCAATATCACACAAAACATGCATGGAGCAAGCAGAAATTATAGATACGTTTTGGACGTATCAACATCCCCAAGCTTAATTCCTGCTCGTCCTCGAGTAGGTAATGATAATAAGCATAATTTCTGTGGTGACATGCTAGCAACCATAAAAGAACTTTGAAAAGTAAAGCAATCAAGGTTAGAGATTCAATTCAAGTCATAACATGCAAGATTCTATATTAGCATTGAAACAAGTAACAAAAGAACATTAGGTGCAAGAGCTCTCGCTGTCCGTGACTCGAATGTCTCCAAATGGTGTTTGCGTGCAAGAAGGGGGATAGGGAATACGAGAAACAGGTGTTTTTGTGTTGAGAACTCAATCTACTAAAGTTTCACACTTGGTCTTCTTTGGAATCTTATCTTGACTCGTCCCCAGACCACTAGCCAGGTACAAGTCACTTTGATCCACTCCTTTTCAATATTTTGAGCACTCATGCAATGGATGAGCGTAAGCACGAAAGTTGACACTTAGGATGGCAAAGAGAGAAGTACGGAGGAGCAAGACAAAAAGGATGAGAAAGGCTCACATCAATGAGGACAATCATAGGCAAGAGATGCCAAATGATAGATATGATGTGAGGAGTAGGGATTGCCATGCAACGGATGCACATACGAGCTAAGAAGCTCTCCAAACTATATGCATAAAGATCATCTCAATGGAGTACAAGGATATAAAAGGGAGTACTAGTGTGGATCTCTCAAAAAGGATAGTAGTGTTGCCCCTTTCTCTCTTTTTATTTCTTTTTCTCTTTTTTTTTGTGGCCTCAATGGCTCTTTCTATTTAACTCTCATTTGTCCTCTTTGGGATCTTTTAATGTGTCCACTTTGGGATCTTTTCCTCACTTAAGGGCAACACTCTATTTTACAAGAAGGTAAAGGACATCTTTCACACTTTACAAGGTACTCAAAACATAAAGAAGATGTAACTATCATGATGTATGCAATGTATGCCGCTGCCAGTGTAGCAGGAACATGTATGACATGAAGATCAAGTCATGAAGAGGTGGAAGTTGCATGGCAATGTAACTCGGAAAGGCTATGGAAATGCCTTGATAGGTAGGTATGGTGGCTGTTTTGAGGAAAGATAAAGGGAGGCTTATGGTGACAGAGCGTATCATGCCAAGGGTTTGGATGTACCGGCGAAGGTGGACACCAACTCTCGGAGTGACAAGAAGGCAATGCACGGCACGGGAAAGGCTAGCAAAATATGGGAAGGTGGAAGTGTCAACTCTCAATAGTTACATTAGTCCGAAGAACTCATGCACTTATTATCGGTAACTCTCAATCTAATGAGGAGGTTCAGAAAAGAGACAAGTACCCCGAGGAGGAGTGTATGGGGGTTTGGTTATCCTTGCGCATCCTCGACTCATGGTACGTGAGTGTACTCTAATATTCGACTCCTCAGAAGAGTAGTGATCCATTTAGTAGCTAGAGTTCTCAACTAGTTTTGTAGGTTTTGAAAATAAACACGGATTGCCCAAAATATGACACCTATCACTAATAGGCAAGAGCTCTTGACACCAAAAGTCCAAACATTACTCACAGCAATGCCTCAAAACTATTGCAAGCTACTACTAAAATTAAATAGCAACCTCAATTACCTACTTTCAAGACAAGACACTACTCAGTGCAACAACCAACTTTCTTAACAAGATAAACATGGAAACTAAAAAGAGTTGCAGCAACAAACTAAACAAAAGTCAAAGCTCTTGCTAAAGACAGACTAAAACTAAAACTAAACATGGCAGTAGCTATGAGAAGATAAAGAACACACAACAGCAAAAAGATAGGCAGGAAAAATCCTATGATGTGTTCTAGATTTTGAAAGTGGAGCGTGTTTCTCTCCCACACAAAGTAAGAAAGGATCTAACTTGTTATGAACAGCAAGAAAGGCTAAAAAAAACTAAAAACAAAACCTAAGAGCGAGACGCTCCAAGCATAGCACATAACGCATGAAGTGATAAAAATATAGTGAGACAAAGGACGAACTGATGATTGTTGATGGAGAAGGGGATGCACGGGGGCATCCCCAAGCATAGACGCTAGAGTCTCCTTGAATATTTATTGTGGATGCATGGGGGCATCCCCAAGCTTGAGCGCTTGACACTCCTGGATCTTCTTTCATCATCTTCCAACGCACACTTGAAAACTCCCTTCATACATAACTCATCATAAGCTGATTAGAGAGGTTAGTACCCTTAATAAATAAAAAAATTCCACTCGATATAAAGATATTCTTGAAGAGATAATGTTTCTCAAGAGTGCCAAAAAGTTTTGGCAAAGAAAAAGCAAGATTAAGGTTTGCAAAAGTTAGGAGAGACAAAACGTGGCAGAATCTGTGAAAAACAGAACAGTAGATAGTAAAGAGTTTTTAGGCGCACTTCTGAAACTCCAATCAAAAAGCTCAGAACATATGGAAGTTTCGTAATTGTATAGAGCATACTGTGTAAAAATTTCAGCTCAAAAAGATGAACTGAGATTTTTCTGGAATTTTTCTGGTCACGAGGACAGAATCTGTTTTCTGGACAGCATGTCACAACTTTTACTTCCCTTTCCGTAAGAGGCTAAAACTTGGCACAAAGCTGAAAAATAAAGATACAATGGTGTTGCTACAGAAGTAACAATCACCAAGACACAACAAAAGCAAAAAGAAAAACCTAAATTCATTGCGGGCTGCCTCCCGAAAGCGCTTCTTTAAAGCCATTAGCTAGGCATAATGCAAAAAGAAGAATCAAGGGTATCCAAGATCGGAATCATAAAAACCTTCAAATTGATTTTCAATAAGCTCATTCTTCTTCTTACTAGGAAAGATATACTTACCTTTTGCCGTACCGCGTAAGCGTATGTGCCTATTACCGATATCAATGAAGCCTTTCATAGTACGGAGGAAGTCTCTTCCGAGCACAATGTTACTTTGGTTTGGCTCCATGATGAAGAAATCCATTGGTGCAGTCCTATGAAGGAATGCAACTTGGAATTCTTTTACCTTTCCTTTAATCTCTGAAATATCTCCATTAGAATGTTCATGATAAGATGATAATATATCCATATCTAGTTTCAAAGAATCATAAACTATTTTTGGCATAGTAGAAACTGTGGATCCAATATCACAAAGAGCAAGGAATCCTTGGTTAGAGATGCTAATCCTAACAAAGGGCTCCCAATCATCGTCTATCTCCAACATTTCTTTCTTGTTGGATTTAAGTTCCTCTACTTTCCCCAAATCTAGAGCATCCAGTCTTTTTTCAATAGTGGCAAGTCTATCTATGACAGTATCAATACTTCGATCATAAACAAAATAACTAGATAGACTATGCAAAATCTCAAGAGCCCTATCTTCATCACACTCTAGAAAATCTCCCTCAGCTATAATGTCAAGAGAGTGTTTACACCACTTAAAAAGACCATGGTAAAAATTTCTAAGCACAATTTTTATAGATATCCAAGGCATAACTCTTTTATGTGCTTCAGAAATTCTGTCCCATGCCTTCTTCATATTTTCTCCATCCCTTTGACGGAAATCGATAACTTCCGATTCTCGCAAAGAACCTAGTCCTAACATGTTCATCTAAACAAGGAGGACTACTAACAGTAAGATAAATGATTTTTTTGTAAATTTTGATAAAAGACACAAAGATAAAAACTAAAAGATAAACTAACAAGACTAAAAAACAAAGGTAAAGGGTAGTGTGCAACTCCCCTATCTTAGCACTTGGAGTCCCCGCCAACGACGCCAGAAAACTTTGCTTGATGGCTTCTCGCCCCCTTCGTTGGTTACCCCAAGTGGAAGGTTGAGATGTTGTGCAGCAGCAGTTTTCCCTCGGTGAAGATACCAAGGTTTTTCTCCAGCAGGACTCCAGAGATGATAAGTAGGTGCCAGCGGCGCAACTGACGCGGACCTGCACACAGACACAGATAACTTTGTTCCCAACGAAGTTCAGAGAGGTTGTCAATCTCTCCGGTCTTGTTGTTCACAAGGATAAAATGCAAGGGATAATGATAGCAAGTAAAAGCGGTAAAATAAATAAAGCCTGGAAACAGTGATGAGGATATGGACCGGGATACGTGATGTTCGCTAGTGATGTCTCTCTCCCAAAAGACGATAAAAATGCTATGCGAGGTAAACAAAATACAGAAAGGCAATTGACAGGATTATGAACGCACCGCAATGCTAACTATGCTACAAAAGAAAGGAAGAGGTTCAAAAGCACGGGCAGTACGCCAAAATAACTAGACCGAAATCCATCTGCATCTACTACTAATCATCCACCTTGAGATATCTATCCAGAACATCTCGCTGGTATTAAGTTGCGAGCCCCACCAAAAGTGTAAACCCAAAGCAACAGAGAACTGCAATAAAAAAGAACTTTGCGTAAAGTAAACTATCCTTGTGACCGCGGTCACAAGCACCTTTGTTTTCCCCCTTGTGGCAACAGCACACCCCCTAGACTCATGTTTCTGTCACTCAAGTGTGTCATCGGGGGGGCATGAACCCACAATCTAGCACAACGCTCCCTCTTGGAGTCACTACCTACTACTTGGACAAAGCAAGAAACGGCAACGAGGAACATGCAAGAATTACTGAGGAACAAAAATATAAGAGATAAAAACCAAATATATTACTCTATCACAATCTGAACATAATCTCATAATCCATCAGATCCTATCAAACTCAACATAACAATAGCAGAAATATTACAAAAGTGCCTCGATCATGTAGGGCAGCTCACGAGGTCTAAACAATGAAGATCAAAGAGGGGAGGAGAACATCACATAGCTACTGATCACGGACCCATGGTCCAAGGAAACAGTAACGTGGATATGGACCGGGATACGTGATGTTCACTAGTGATGTCTCTCTACCAAAAGACGATAAAACTGCTATGCGAGGTAAACAAATTACAGAAGGGAAATTGACAGGATTATGAACGCACCGCAATGCTAACTATGCTACAAAAGAAAGGAAGAGGCTCAAAAGCACGGGCAGTACGCCAAAATAAGTAGACCGAAATCCATCTGCATCTACTACTAATCATCCACCTTGAGATATCTATCCAGAACATCTCGCTGGTATTAAGTTGCGAGCCCCACCCAAAGTGTAAACCCAAAGCAACAGACAACTGCATTAAAAAGAACTTTGCGTAAAGTAAACAATCCTTGTAACCGCGGTTACAAGCACCGTTGTTTTCCCCCTTGTGGCAACAACACATCCCCTAGACTCATGTTTCTGTCACTCAAGCATGTCATCGGGGAGGCATGAACCCACAATCTAGCACAACGCTCCCTCTTGGAGTCACTACCTACTACTTGGCCAAAGCAATAAACAACAACGGAGAGCATGCAAGAATTACTTAGGAACAAAAATACAAGAGATAAGAACCAAATATATTACTCTATCACAATCTGAACATAATCTCATAATCCATCAGATCCGATCAAACTCAACATAGGAATAGCAGAAATATTACAAAGGTGCCTCGATCATGTAGGGCAGCTCACGAGGTCTAAACAATGAAGATCAAAGAGGGGAGGAGAACATCACATAGCTACTGATCACGGACCCATGGTCCAAGGAAAACTACTCACGAGACATCCGGGGAGCATCCATGGTGGAGAGGAGACTCCCGGAGGTCAATCCTCCCTCCGGCAGGGTGCCGGGAAGAGGTCTTCTGGTGCTCCCGATCTTGGAAGCGCGGCGGCGGCGGAACAGAGGCGAGTTCGCGGAATAGGGTTCTGCTTCTGAAGTTTTCTCGTGACGGAGAATAAATAGGCGAAGGGGGGTAGCCAGAGGTGGACCAGGGGCCCCAGGCCCCCCCTGGCGCGGCCAGGGGTGGGGCCGCGCCGGGTGGCCGCCTGGGCCCCCATGGCTCCCCTCTAGCCCCTCCCGGGCTCTTCTTGAAGCTTCCGTCACGCTGATTTTTTATCTGGATTTTCCCGAATTTTTCTGGCACTTTTTATATGGGGGAAAACTGAAATAGAAAAACAACAGAAAACAGGAACTGGCACTAGGGTGCACTGAGTTAATAGGTTAGTCCAAATATGATCAAAATGTATGAAAGTGTATCTAGATCATAGCAATATCACACAAAACATGCATGGAGCAAGCAGAAATTATAGATGCGTTTTGGACGTATCAGTTGTCATCTTTCTATCGGGGGCTGCATCGTACCTACGGATAGGGTAGGAGGGACACTTAAGGGGGTCGGATCGGTACCAAGTTAATTAATCGAGGTTGTTCAAGAGAAATGGGTACAAAGTATCCTCCGATTTAATACTCAGGGGAATACATCGAGGGAAACCAAAGAAGGCATGAGAAGTTTTCAAGCGTATATGCAAGCATTCAAAGATGATAACGGAGGATGAAAAGGGGTCCAGAGCATCAGGCATAAGCACTGAGTCTGATATCGAACTAAATATCACAAGGTAGAGGGGCTCGTGAGTTGCATACGAGGTCAAGCAAGAAAAATAACTTCGAGAACATAAAGGTACAAGAGAGTCAGGTTTCGATCCTGTGGAACTGTGGGTTATGGGCCCACATTGAATAAGAAGGGTGGCGACAAACAATGCGATCAAGTTGCAAGGTAAGTCAGAGAACAACTTGTTAGCTAAGTCGGCAGCAACGTCGGTACCAAGGGCGAGGGACAAAGAGAACCGTTTTCCTGCTCGTTAAGACGAGGCGGACCAGTAGGCAAAGTTCTCATCCATCGGGGGTTACCGAAAGGTTATCAACAATAGTAACAGGTTGTGAGGACAAAGTAGTACACCGAAGTGTTTACATAAGCAGGGAATTATCACTGCTCAGATAATTTATATTAAAATAAAGGTTAAACAAACCAATGGAAAGGAAATTGTGATGATACACAAGTATTCAGTGTATATCCTTCCCAAGGAGAGTGGAGAACGATATACACGACCAAGTTTGTATTGGCAGGGTGTCAAAGGAGGTTGTCGATGATAACACAAATCATCGAGGACAAGGATGGTATTTCTCACCATGAATTCAATAGACACATGGAAGAAGCAAAAATGCTGATGATGACCTCGACACATCATGTCAAAAGGTTTCCAGAAATTACAATCGAACAACGACGACATCAAGCAAAAGGAATGGTGAAGCAAAATTATTCGATGTTCCCGGTTGACGACAACCCAGAACCATGAAATTGCTATGACAGGGATATGCATTGTTTCATCACAATTCATAAGATGTAGTGCAAAGACATGATATCCTCGATATACCAGGGGTAATACTCGAAGGTAGAATGGTGGATCATAGTGCAGAATAATTTACACCAAGGGGTTAATTATCAATACGAGAAGCTTTCATGATAAGTTCTACATCGTATCCATGGGCATGAACACAAGGTTCAGGGTCGACTCACTTCTTCAATGCAATACCTTTCATTTACTTCTCGCCTTTTGGTAAAGTTGTTATTTTGAAATTTTATCTAGCATAACACCAGTAGAGTAAGACCCGTAGAAGTTCATGAGTTCACACGGATGGATGAAGCATAGATACAACCCATAGGGACATTTTACAAATCTATACGACAAACAACAGGAACAAGAGATACAAGTTTGAAAGCAGAAGGCTGATGACACGGAACACATGATATCGTTCGCCAAAGGCATTTCGTATCAGGGGAAGCTCGTCAATGATTTAGGACACAAGGGGGGCGACAGTTAGTAATCCACCCAAAAAGGTCAGGGGGCGTATAGAGAGTCTGTTGCGAGTATCGGTACTCCATCATATGAAGAAAGAATGCAAAGGCATTTGACGATAAAGCATCTGAATAGCTCGACGCTTAAGTACAAAGGAATTATGATTTCCATATCGGTGTATCAGATTCAGATACATCGATCAAACATGGGTAAGTTGAATAGAAGCTTGACAGTCAATCAATCGAGGTTTGGTTTACCAAGATCCAGCTCATGTCCGGAATGACGTCTGAGCCAGAAGAATGGATTCATAGGGATCAACTGATGATTGCGTGCACTAGCACACACAATGATTCAACAAACCAGAATGACAATGCCAAGGGAGGGCATCGAAGACCACAAGACAAACGGGATTCATTTTTAGTGCCAGCAGGCAAGAAGAATCTCCAAAGCAGTAGGCTGCAGAGGATTGTCGCGAGATCGAATAGTATTTCACAGTATTTTGGGAATCACAGGAACCACTCAGGATGAACGGATCCTCGATAAATGTGAGGAGTTATCCGCATGGTGAAAAGAAGCTGCAAGGCAGTAGGAACAAACGATTTTCTAAACAACTGAGAAAACGGGGTATCTTGTATTAACAAGAGTAATTGGGATCAAATGGCCAAACGGTAGGTGTTTGTAATTATCCACACTGACTTATCGGTGGTGGGGAATCGCAAATCAGTGGCATAAGGGTCTCGGAAATTTATCGGAGAGTATCTTCAACATCTTCTGGCGAAGTAAGCGACCATCTGAAATGCAGGGCTCTCCAGGAGGAAGGAGGTACGAGAACCTAAAGTTAGTGTTAGCAAAAAATCATTAACCCGAAAGAGGAGAGAGGTCAGAGTCCCAGAGTAAAGGTGTGGAGAAAAAGATCCTAATACCACCCAGTTTGCGACGTGGGGCGATAAGCCACACGACACTGTTAGTAAAGTAGTTTTGCAAGAACTAGACTCGACTTCGACCAAGGAGTTGGAAGGGGTGTCCTACAGGCAGTCGGCTTTGATACCAACTTGTGACGCCCCAAAAATCAGACCGTGTACAGTAATCATACACGCAAGGTACACGACCGAGATCAGGGACTCACGGTGAGATATCACAACACAACTCTACAAATAAAATAATACAAGCTGTTTAATACAAGCCAAGGGCCACGAGGGCTCGAATACAACAACTCGAAAGCACAAATTTAGCGGAAGCAATAGTATCTGAGTACAGACACAAGGGTACAAGGTTGCCTTAAGAAGGCTAGCACAAAATCAACACTCGATCGAAAAGGCAAGGCCTCCTGCCTGGGAACCTCCAAACTACTCCTGGTCAAAGGGGAACTCGACGTCGTAGAAAGCATCGGGGATCTTCATGTTGCGGTGGTCGGCATCGGGGGATCTCCGGCTCCTGGACTCCAAGGCTCCAACGTCGACTGCAGCGGCCGATCAGGCAAAACAATAAAATGGGAAAAAATCAGATGAGTATCTAGCATACCCGCGAGTCTTACGTCCGCTACTAAGCATTATGCATTGTATCAAATGGAAAGGGGAGGCTATATATAGTGGACTGCAAGATAGAAATCAGAATAAGGGTAAGAAGCTAGGCCTATCGAAGACTAGCATCTTCCGACGAGTCTTGCAGCAAGAGGAGAGAATAGCCAACAATTTATATAAAGCATAAAGTAACAATGCAGCAGAAGTTGCTGCAACATGGTATAATAATAAGTTGTAATAATTAGCAATGCCTCCGAGATCCCTTCCTCGACATCCCAGCGAGGAAGAAAACCCGGAACCATACAGTTTAATAATAATAGTTTGTAGTGGTAAGATCCAGCTTCAGCATAAATCTCCTGTTACCGTGGACACGGCTATTCGAATAGATCAATCTTCCCTGCAGGGGTGCACTTCTATTACACTACAACGCACGGATCTCCAGGGTGGCGTACACCTTGTTAGGGAATGCCCCACCAAGGCTATCCGACACTCCACAGCCCATCTTTCAAACTCAACAGAGAGGCCATCCGCCGGTCTAAATCCTAAGTATGCAGGGCCTTGGGACCCCAACCCTGACATACTCCTGCACGGTGCGTGGGTGGCCGGGAAGCCGTAACAAAAACAACACGGCTCGAGCAAAGAAGCCAGTGCACTTCCCGGCAATAAGCCCGCGGTACTGCTGACGTCTGAAGAGTCCTCGGACGAGACCATGAAGCAGAGGAGCCCATAACTCATTATCCCACGTGTAGGCAGCGCGTACAAGCCAAAAGGCTACTCAAGTCATCCGCCGAATCCATTAAGCAGTTTATTTATTTTCTGTCGGAACAACCGTTATTGTCGTCCTTATTTAGGTGAGTCGCAGACAACGACAGCAGTCAGGACCACCAGTAACATCGGTGCCTGCCCTGACGTCCCACCAACTCGTGCGGTTACCAACAAGGTGAACCGTCTCCTTACCTTGTCTCGCGTTTGCTCCGAAGAGCTCGACTTTCGTACAACAGGATATCTGTCGGCCACGAACAGTACCAGGCCCGCCGCACACCGGTGGAACACACCTGACCTGTCGTTCCTCTAAGATACCCTGCACGGGCACCGTTGGGTCACCCGACTCCTTACCTTTAAGGACACCAGTTGATTCGGGTGCCTACCATTAAGTGAAACCAGGAGGTATCACCCTCAATGGTACACTTAAAGAGGTTCGACAGAGACATCAGCGGAATGAACTAAAGAGGAATATTCTCATATCACCCGGGTGGTGCCGAGACACCAGCGGAATGAACTAAAGAGGTAAAGCTCGTATCATCCCGGTGATTCTATGCTACTGAGCCGACGAGAGTGAAATACGAGTCCATTCCACTCGTAAGTCAAACTCGAAGCGACTCGGCAGAGTCTCGCCGTTGTAGGTTCCATGGGGCGTCTGCATTGGACCGTACCTGTTGCAGTTGTATATATTTTGTATCCGCGTCACTCCCCTGAGTGGCCACGGCCCGCTATATAATCCTAGCTAACAATGCGCAGGGCTCACTGCTGAATATAATATATAGATATAGCAGGCAGCATAGGATAAGGAAGGTACAACAAGAGGCGACAAAAACCGGCTATGCAATTGAATAGGATGGTAACGTAGCAGCAGCAGTAACAATGCCTAGTGCAAGAAACTACGGAAAATATAGGCAATATCTAGGGAAGAGAATGGCTCTGCTTGCCTGGAAGCTCGGCAGTAGAGGCAGGGGCATCGACGAAGTAGTCGATCACAGGGGCATCAGCAGCGGATGTCAAGACTACCGGACAATAAGAGAGGGGGAAGAAACAATAATAGCAATACAAATACAACACATGGCAAACGCAATGTTAACGGTGTCCTGACGCAGTGCAACGTGTTACGCTCGGAGCGGGAATTCATCCGGGGATGAAATACCGGCTCCGGGTGATTACCGGACAGGGTGTCTGGAGGGGGAAGGGTTCATGCCGGAGGTGTCGTGGACATCCGACAAACGTATGGAGGGTGTATCCGTGTTAGTTGAGCTATTCTGAACAACTTTCGTGTTAATAATAAATTCATCCGGATACTTTAACAGTACCGGACAAATCATTGGACAGACGGTCCGGAGGGGGACGGTTCGATGTTCGGTATGTTAGAGGGGTGTGGTTGTTATACGGATAGCGTATCCGTATTCTTTATATTTTTCTGATCAATTTTCATCTATAAAGTTTTTGAATCTGACTTACGGTTTAAAAGATGTAGAATTTTAAAGTTTTATTCAATTTAAAAGAATTTCTAGATTTTCTTTTATTAATTAAACTCAACATTATCCATAAGTCTATCCAAAACAGTGCACTGACTGGTGGGACCTACATGTCATAGACAGTAGCATTTAAATACAATTTTATTTAACAAATTAATCCAGAAGGCCCACCTGTCATACACAGATTAATCTAATAATTCAGTTTTTATTAAATCTGCCAGTGGGGTCCATATGTCATGGACACATGTTCTAATTATTTGTTTTAACCACTAATAAAATGTTGGGGGGCACATGTAATTGTATCAGAGGGGTTAATACAATTTTAACTAAACCATCTTTGTTTAATTAAAATGGGCATGCCCACATGTCATAGGGTATTAAGGGGGGATCTGGTTAAACGTGGGATTAGCCCACAGCCGTGCTGCCTGAGCATGTCGGCGGCGAGAGGCACGGCTGAGAGCGATGACCTGAGAGGGCGCGGCCGAGCAGGGAGGAAGTGCGGCAAGCGCGAGCACGGCCACACGGGCGCATACAGCCGCGGCTGCAGCAAGCAGCTGCAGCGGCGCATGTCGAAGTGGAATAGGGCGTGGCCCGAGCGTGGGCTAGGAGGCAGTGCGTGCCCGCGTGCCCATCCATGGGCACGGCGGCGACCGAAGGTGGGGACAGCGGCCGGAGCACGCCAGGGGAAGCCACGGCGGCGAATCGGCAGAGGGGAGAGAGGGAATCGGAGGCGGAGCTCACCGGGAGCCGGAAGGGGATGGCAGCGGGCACGGGAAGGTCTGGTCGATGCGAATCGAGCGGTAGGAGACGGCGGCCATGGTTGAAGGAGCGGCGAAATTCGGGCGTTGCAGCGCGTCCTGGCCGGAGCTTGATGGCAGAGGCGAACCAGAGGAGCTCGGTGGTCCTCCTGGACATGTCGGCGAGAGGAGAGGCGTCCAGTGGCCGCGGTATCGACAGCGACGCACCGACGAGCGTGAGCACGGCCCGCAGCAGACTAGAAGGGGGCGAGCGAGGGGGATTTGAGGGGAACGGGGATGCTAGGGTTCGAGGAGGGGCGCGGGGTTCGGGGTGCTCTTATCCACCCGAGGAGAGGGGGCAGGTAGGGCAGGTGAGGTGGGGGAACGACATGGCCACAGTGGCCATGGCCATGCCCCTGTGCGCGTACGCGAGGGGGGGGAGTGAAGGGGAAGAAGGAGAGAGAGAGGGGGGGCTGGGGTTGGGCCGTGTGGGCCTTTTGCCCAGGGCGGGATATAGGACATTTTTTATTTTTCTTTGTTTTTGTTTCTTTTAAATTTTCTTTTCTGTTTGTATTTAGTTTAGCTAGGTTTTGATTTTTGTAAAATGTTATACGTGCACCTATATTAGTGTTACACTTTAACATGATGCCATAAAAAGTTTGGCCCACAATAAAATTCATCTATATTTTATTCAATGCACAAAATATTAAATGGAGCTATTTTTGCTACTGTTTATATTTATCTGCATTGTTTAAATAAGTTAATAAAATATCATTTATCTTTTTATATGACCTACTGATTATTAGGTATTTAATAAAAATGGTTTCACAATTTTTAGTGCATTTAAAATTCCTACTTGCTTATTAAATTTACCATGGTCATTTAATAATTCCCAAGCTACTGGTTTTATTCCTTAATATTACTAAATCATTTTAATTAAAATAACCAGTACCATAGTAACGTGACTTAATGATTGCTAGGCATCACATTAATAGGTTTCATCATTGTGGTTTATCTAAGATTTCCATTTTATTTTAATTTATAAAACAATTTGATAACCCCACAACATTGGATTCATAATTATCATTGACTTGTGATTATTCAAATGGCTAAAAGTTAACTTGGTTTAAGTTTTTGCATGATGGTTATCAATCACCCATAAATTCTTGGAGCAATTCAATAGTCTACACAAATTTGAAAATTTTATCAGGGTTGAAATTTGACAGAGCTATGATCAAAGGCGATCATGGCTTGACCAACAACAGTAATGATCCTTAACAAAGACATCACTGTAGTGATTACTGTTACTGACTCTGGGGGTGTTACAGTTCACCTTGTTGGTAACCGCAAGAGTTGGTGGGACGACAGGGCAGGCACCAATGTACTGGTGGTCATGGTTGCTGTCGTTGTCCGCGACTCACCCAGAAAAGGGCAACGATAACGGTTGTCCCAACAGATAACAATAAAATGACTAATGGTTCAGGTGGATGACTTGAGTAGCCTTTTGGCTTGTACGCACTACCTCCACGTGGGATTACGGTGTGGGCCCTTCGCGTTGTGGTCTCGTTTGAAAGCTCTGAAAGACGTCCAGTTCAGCATGCGGCACGGTCGGATCGCGCTGGTGGCGCTGGAACTCACCGTCCTCGCAACGACCCGGAGAGCGAGGGGTGATAGGCCCATGACCCCCTTGCCCTTAGGGTTGTAGACCGGCGGGGACCTCTCTGATGAGCCGTAGGATGGGCCTCGGCGTGTCGGATAGCCTCGGTGGGGTGTTCCCTAACAAGGTGTGCGCCACCCTGGAGATCCGAGCATGTAGTATGACACCAGTGCAACCCTGCAGGGAAGATTAAACTATTCGAATAGCCGTGTCCACGGTATCAGGACGCTTTACGCTGAAGCCAGAGCCTACTACTACAAACTATTACTATTAAACTATTGGTTCCGGTTTCTCTTCCTTGCGGGGAAGTCGAGGAAGGGAACTCGGAGGCATATATAATTATTAATAATTACAACTTACTATTATACAATGCTGCAGCAACTTCTGCTGCATTGTTACTTTATGCTTTATATGAACTGTTGGATATTCTCTTCTCATGCTGCAAGAACCGTCGGAAGATGCTAGTCTTCGATAGGCCTAGCTTCTCATCCTTATTCCGATTTCTACCTTGCAGTCCACTATATATAGCCTCCCCTTTCCTTTTGATACAAATGCATAAATGCTTAGTAGCGGACGTAAGACTCACGGGTATGCTAGATACTCACCCTTGCTTTATTTTCCCTTTTTTTTGTTTTGCCTGATCGGCCGCTGCAGTCGACGTTGGAGCTCGGAGCAGGAGTATCTCGCTGCTGGCTACTACTATGCCGAGACCCCCTTTGACCAGGACCAGGATTAGTTTGGAGGTTCCCAGGCAGGGGGCCTCGCCTTTTTGATCGTTGTTGTTTTTGTGCTAGCCTTCTTAAGGCAGATCATGTGTACCTTGTGTCTGGACTCAAATACTATTGCTTCCGCTGACTTGGTGATCTCGAGCTATTGTATTCGAGCCCTCGTGGCCCCTGGCTTGTATTAAACAGCTTGTATTATTTTTATTTGTAGAGTTGTGTTGTGATATCTTACCGTGAGTCCCTGATCTCGATCGTGTACCTTGCGTGTATGATTACTGTACACAGTCTGATTTTGGGGGTGTCACATATATCTTGTACTCCATACAGACGATCATATATGCATATAGCTATGTGGGGACCTTCACACTATAGA
The DNA here is from genome assembly GCA_950022295.1 of Bromus sterilis. Lineage (NCBI taxonomy): Eukaryota > Viridiplantae > Streptophyta > Magnoliopsida > Poales > Poaceae > Bromus > Bromus sterilis. The sequence goes on from OX465598.1 coordinate 102,975,969, forward strand.
ACTTGGCTTGTATATTCCAATGATGAGCCTCCTCAAATGAGCTCTAAGTCTTCTTGAGCGAGCAAGTTGGATGCACCCCCACTAGTTCCATTGGAGAGCTTTTCTTAGCTCGTATGTGCATCCGTTGCATGGCAATCCCTACTCCTCACATCATATCTATCATTTGGCTTCTCTCGCCTATGATTGTCCTCAGTGATGTGAGCCATTCACACCCTTTTTTTCTTCCTCCTCCACTATATCTCTCTCTCTTTGCCATCCTAAGTGTCAACTCTCGTGCTTACGCTCATCCATTGCATGAGTGCTCAAAATACCGAAAGGGAGTGGAACAAATTGACTTGTACCTGGCTAGCGGTCTTGGGATGAGTCAAGATAAGATTTCAAAGAAGACTAAGTGTGAAACTTTAGTAGATTGAGTTCTTAACAAATACATATTTTTTCTCGTATTCCCATTTGCCACTTCTTGCACGCAAACACCATCTGGAGACATTCGAGTCACGGACAGCAAGAGCTATTGCACCTTTATGTTCTTACGTTACTTGTTTCAAGGCTAATATAGACTCTTGCCTGTTATGACTTGAATTGAATTACATACCTTGATTGCTTTTCTTAGAAGTTCTTATATGGTTGTTAGCATTTCACCACAGAAATTATGCTTGTTATCACTTACCTACTCGAGGACGAGCAGGAATTAAGCTTGGGGATGTTGATACGTCCCAAACGTATCTATAATTTCTGCCTGCTCCATGCATGTTTTGTGTGATATTGCTATGTTTTATATACACTTTCATACACTTTTGATCATATTTGGACTAACCTATTAACTCAGTGCACCCTAGTGCCAGTTCCTATTTTATGCTATTTTTCTATTTCAGGTTTCCCCCATATTAAAAGTGCTCCAAAAATCCAGAAAATACAATAAAAAATCAGCGCAACGGAAGCTTCTGGAAGAGCCAAAGTGGGGCTAGAGGGCCACCACCAGGGGCCCAAACGCCCTGGTGGCGCGCCCCAGGGGGTGGCCGCGCCAGGTGGTCCCCCTGGCTGCCCCCCTTCGCCTATATATTCTCCTTCACGGGAAACCTCCGAATACAAAACCCTTTTTCGCGATCTCGCCTCTGTTCCGCCGCCGCCGCGCTTCCAAGATCGGGAGCGCCAGCATACCTCTTCCTGGCACCCTGTCGGAGGGAGGATTGACCTCCGGGAGCTTCTCCACCACCATGGACGCTTCCCGAATGATCCATGAGTAGTCCACCTTGGACCATGGGTCCATGATTAGTAGCTATGTGATGTTCTCCTCCCCTCTTTGTTCTTCATGGTTTAGACCTCGTGAGCTTCCCTTCATGATCGAGGCACATATGTAATTTTTTGTGTTGTTGCTATGCTGAGTTTGCTGGGATCTGATGGATTATGAGACTATGTTCAGATTGTGATTGAGTAATATATTTGGTTCTTATCTTTTATATTTTTGTTACTAAGTAATTCTTGCATGTTCTCCGTTGCTGTTTATTGCTTTGTCCAAGTAATAGATAGTGACTCCAAGAGGGAGCGTTATGCTTGATTGTGGGTTCATGCCCCATGATGACTAGCTTGAGTGACAGAAACATGAGTCTAGGGGATGTGTTGTTGCCACAAGGGGGAAAACAACGGTGCTTGTAACCTCGGTTGCAAGGATTGTTTACTTTACGCAAAGTGCTTTCTAATGCAGTTGTTTGTTGCTTTGGGTTTACACTTTGGGTGGGTCTCGCAACTTAATACCAGCGAGATGTTCTGGATAGATATCTCAAGGTGGATGATTAGTAGTAGATGCAGTTGGATTTCGGTCTACTTATTTTGGCGTACCGCCCATGCTTTTGAGCCTCTTCCTTTCTTTGTAGCATAGTTAGCATTGGTTTGCGCCCGTAATCCTGTCAATTGCCCAGCTGTGATTCGTTTACCTCGCATAGCAGTTTTATCGTCTTTTGGGAGAGAGACATCACTAGTGAACATCATGGGACCCCAGTCCATATTTCTCATCACTGTTTACATGCTCAATTTACCTCTTGCTTTTACTTTCCAGTTGCAATTACCACCACTATTATCTGTTACGTTGATCCTTTGTAAACAACAAGACCAGAGAGATTGACAGCCTCTCTGAACTTCATTGGGAGCAAAGTTACTTGTGTGTGTGCACGTCCAGGCAAAGCAAGTGATTCTTTTCAGACGGCGCATCACTTGTCGAACCACCTACTTGTAGTTATCGGAGCCCTACGGGAGACACTCTAAACCTTGGCATCTTTGCCAAGGGAAATTTGCTACTATCCTACATCTCACCTTACACTTGGGGTAACCAACGAAGGGCGAGAAGCCATTATCATCTCTCGCGCATCAACGACACATCTCGGAGGCGATCATGGTGATGGAGAGGCCTCTAGCGGTCAATCCTCCCTTCGGCAGGGTGCCGGGACAACTTCTCTTGGCGATCCCGAGATTGGAATCGCGACGGCGGTGGAAAAGTGGATGGAATCGCGTAACGGGGTTTCTCTCGAGAGTTTTAGGAGAGAGAGGTAAATATAGGCCAAAGGGGGTCTGAGGGGTGCCCCCGGCCCAAGCGGCCAGGTGGCGCGACCACCCCCTCGCCGCGCCAGGAGGTCGCCTGTATGGGGGGTGGCTCCGCTCGAGGCCCCCCTTAGGGCTTCCAGAGTCTTCTGTCTTGTATATTTTTATATGATTTTTTTAATTTTCCGAGCACTTTTATTTTTGACATTTTCCTGCAATGCATGGACAATAGCAGACATAAACTGGCACTGGGCACTGGATTAGTAGGTTAGTCCAAAATATGTTGTAGATGATATGAAAGTGCATCAAAGCATATAGCAACTAGCAAATACCCCGCGCGTTGCGGTGGGACTATATTAAAAATATTTTATTTTAATATTAAGATAACAATTTAAAAAAATGTTGGTTGCATTTGTCCTCTTTGGTAAGAAGAAAATGTCATTGACTATATATTGTTAGAGACATATAGCTGGAAAATTATGTGGCTAGTAAACAGATTACAAAAAATGAGTATGCGGCGAAAGGCATAATTGGTATACTGGTTCATGAAATACAACAAATTTACTCACAAAAATTTAGTATTGTAGAAGTATCAAATGCATTTCTCCAAAGAATTAGTGTACATGAGTTGATCAACTTTCTAATGGTATTATGGTGACTTGGATATTCAGATACCGTACATATTCAGCCTGCACAATCCCAAAAAGAAACAAAACAATATGATTTATTAATTGAGATAAAACAGTGGTTGTTTATATATTAAAAAGAGGAGCTAAACTAAAGCAATGAGATGTGTACGACTGATTTGCTCTTTTCTCTATAAGAAATACTTACAGCAACTTGGCTAGCAAGTTAGAAATACCGATCATTGAGAAGAAATTTAACAACAAAAGTAACCTGCAAACACATAATATTTTGATTATCTAGAGATACATCCATCATACATCAGTAATCACAAATAGATGATGTGTGAAACGAAAAATAATATTATGGGAAATCATACCATCAAAGGAGATTTGTGCAAGCTAATTTCTTCACAGGTTAGAAATTATGTTTTGAATGACAAAGGAGTTGCGCGAAAGCCATACCATACCATATGGTAGCTAGCAGGTTAGAGCTGCCCAACATTGAAAAGAAATTTAACAACAAAGATAACTTGCAAACACATGATAATTCGATTATCTAGAGATATATCCAGCACACATAAGTAGTGATAAATAGAAGATGTGTTGAACGACAAAGAAGATTATGGAAGCCATACCATCAAAGAAGATTTTTGCAAGCTAATTTCTTCACATGTCTTTAGGAAAATCAGTGCAATCCTGTTAACAAAATTAAGGTACTGGAGTTATCTGAAGTAAGAGATTGACACATTCTGCTAGAGAAAATTAGAGTTGTCAATAGAAAATCTCCAACTTGAGCTTGAGGATGTGCACCATGGAGAAAGTGGTTATCATGAGGTACATGACGGGGTGTTCTAAGGTAGAAGTAGAACCTGAAGAACCTGCACACGATCATCTTAATCTGCTGGTATGGCGCATCTTTTCCCAGGTAGATCGCGGCCTCGCCTTGAACAACGACGTGTTGCGGAGCGCCGTTGCCGTCGATCCACCGATCTGGCCGAAAGCTAGCATCGTCGGGGTTGCACTCCATATGCCCCATGGAGTGGGCATGTACGGCACCATCCCGCAGGCGTGCACCTTGGTGCCGTTCGGGAGCACCTTTCCCTTGATGGCCCGATGACCTCCCCTATGAACTGGCTCCCTTATCTTAGTGAAGATGAAGATCAATCGGTGGGAAAGTTTATTGGGAAGACGATAGGGCCGCAGAAACGTTGAGGAAAGAAGAGATGAAGCATTGGTGATAGTGGGCTGTAGATATTATACCCACTGAAAATTTATGAGTGTCCCCATGGTCAGCCTGTGTTTGGTCAAGCGTGGTAGTAACTGAGTGCCAACGTGGTGATTCTGTACACAGTCAAGCGCTGTTGGGTCCCACCCGTAAGCTGGTGAGAAAACGCTGATGTGGCAATGCTGATGATGTGGATAGGCTGCATGTAAAGAGAATTGTAGTAGTGGGGAGCAACTTCTTAAGAATGATAGATGGTACCATAATAAGCATGGAGCAAGCAAAAATTATCGATACGTTTGAGACGTATCAAGAGGACATCATGAAAATGATTCACCTTTTTGGCAACCTTCGTGTTCACAACCCTTATTGACCTAACTCCACCAATGTGGTATAATTGTCAAAGACGGATGGGGCAAGGGTATTTGTAACCACATGCCAATGAGCCTTATCCATGCAATTGTCAAGATGCTTGCGATCCACCTTGAACCGCTCATGGAGAACCTTATTTCCAACAGACAAAGTGCTTTCATCAAGAAACGTATCCATGAAAACTTCCTATATGTGCTCAACCTTTCGGGACGCCTACATAAGAACAAAACCCCATCTATTCTTTTCAAGCTTGACATCCGCAAATCTTTTGGCTCGTTTCGTTGGGGCTATATTCTTGGCCTCCTTCAACGGAGAGGCTTCCCAAACAAATCTAGGGAATGTTTTGTCGCATTCCTTTGCACCTCTACTTCACGGTTCCACCAAAATGGTGTGGCCAACCACCATCATCAAGCATGTCGTGGTCTTCGCCACGGGGAACTTTACCACCCCTCCTTTTTGTCATTGCCATTGACCCGCTCCAACAAATTTTAGACTTTCCCACAACGCGTGACTTGCTCCACAATATAAGAGGGCGTGGAACAACTTGTAGGATGTCACTCTATGCTGATGATGCATTGTTTTTTTATCACTCCCATTAAGATGGATATTGACAACTTTTCACGCATCTTGGGTTGTTTCGGGGAGGTCACGGGTTTGGAGACTAACTTCCAAAAAAGCTCATATGCCCTATTAGGTCTGCCAATCATGACTTCAATAATATCCTTCAAAGTATTTCGAGCCCCGTGCCTCCACCCCTTGCATTATTTTGGGTATCCCCCTCTCGATTTGGCAACTCAAGAGGGTCAACTTTCAATTCCTCATGGATAAGGTCGCCGCAAGGTTGGTCCCATGGGATGGGAAAAACATCACCACCACGGGACATGCCATCCTTGTTCAATTCGTGGTCAACTCTCAAGTGATCTACCATGCTACCCCGCTTAGTATCCAACCACCTACCTTAAAGAGCATTAACAAAATCAAGAGTTCATTCTTATGCGCGGGTTCCAACAAGATTACCAGTGCCAAGTGCAAGGTTAACTGAGCTACGACATGCTACACAAAGGATCTTGGGGGCTTTGGTGTGCTTGATATTCATAAGTTTGTGTGTGCCTTGCAGTTGCGTTGGCTTTGGTACAAATGGAAGGAGCACAACAGGCTTTGGGTGGGTTCAAGGAATCCGTGTGACAAGGTAAACTTGGATGTCTTCTATGCCACTACAACCAGCACCATTTTACAAGGCTCAAATGAATGAAACAGATGGACACCATTCTTTTCATTTACAAGGCGTAAAAAAATGGGAAATTAAAGAAGGATTGACAAATGATGCTTGGGTACGCAAGATTTTCCTTGATGGAAATAAACTCCATGGAGCACCTTTGAGAATTCATTTTTCTTTGAGCGTGCATTGAGGGCACACAACATGACAAGGATAACGATGATGATGTAACTTGAAAGCACACACATAGCAGGCGTTACTCTTCCGCTTAGATCTATGCCGCATTCATTGGATCCACTTGCTCAACATTGCAGAGGTCAATCTAGGATACTTGGACCCCGCTTAAGTCCAAATGCTTTGCGTGGCTTGCAATCCAAAATCATATTTGGATGGTCTTTATCCTCTTTATACGCAAATCTATGAAAGTGGACGTTATTTATTTTTTCAATGTTGTTTCACGATCCGAATTTGGAACCTTGTCAGCAGTTGGCTTCGCCTCCATGCCATCGACACGTCCACTTGGGTGACGCAACACTCACTCAAGATTTGGTGGGACAAGATTTTGATAGACAACATCCTCAATAAAAAGGCAACGGGTACACTCACTATGCTCGTGAGATGGATCATCCGAAAAAAGGAATGCAATAATTTTTAGATCCAAATTCACTCCGCTTCCGATGATCTTGGAAAATATCAAGAGAGAAGCAAGACTTTGGGTTGTCGCGGATACAAAATAATTGGGTCATTATCATATCGAAAGAATAGTAACATTTATAATTGGATGTCTTTGTAATAAAACCTTTTCCCCATAAATTAATGGATGAGTCGCTAAAATAATAATAATAATGGATGAGGAACTCCATTTCGAAAGAGAAAGGAAAAGAAGGTGAAACCGCGTCAGAATCAACCGCGTCGAGAGGACCCTACCAACCCCCTCATCCAACGGTGGAAACCACATCGGACGCGAGATCGCCAGTCGTTGCTAAAAAAAGAAGGAAAAAACCCCGGTCCGTTCACAGTTCACACCATCCCCTTCCGAGTCCTGGACGGCTTGACCCCTCCCATACGGTCGTCGCAAACGTGTTGTACCCGCAACTCCTCTCTCTCTCTCTCCCCCCCCCGCCCCCCTCCCTCTCTCCGGAGTCCAAACCCTAGACGCGCGCCGCACGCCGGAAACGACCACACGCCCAGCGAACGGGATGAGGCCGCGCGGCAGGGGAGACGACCCCGACGACGACGAGGACTACGAGTCCTCCCCGCAGCGGAGCGCCCCGGGGCAGGAGGCCGAGCCGGAGTACGAGGACCCAGCACCGCCGCCGCCGCCACCGCAGCCCACGCGCGCCCCCCTCAGTAGCCTGGTCGTCAGGCCGTCGCCCCCGCCGCAGGACAACGGCGCGCCTTCCCCGTCCCCCGCCCGCTCGTCCCCCTCCCATCTCGGCGACCCACAGGACCGCCGCCGCGGGTCCTCGCTCCCGCGCCGCCGTCGCGAGTTCTCGCCGCCGGACCCCCGGATCAGGGAGAGGCGCCGGTCGCCGCCGCCGCCTCCTCCGAGGAGGCGCCCTGTCAGCCCCCCGCCCCCTCAGCGCCGCCGCTTCAGCCCGCCCGGTTACCAGCCTCGGTCCCCACGCTTCTACGGCCATTCGCCAGGTCGGTTGAAAACCCTCGAATCATTCAGTTTTCTCATAGATCTATTATTACTTTTGGATTCTCCTGACCCCGTAAGTTGCTATTTTGGATGTTATACGTGCCTGTAAACCTGCTGAATTTACGCCTTAGGGCTTAGTTATGTTTGGTCGTTGGATGATTCAAGATGCAGCCTGTGTTCCTTGTTTACCCGTGTGGTTGTTAGACGATTCAAGGTGTAGATCGCGAATTGACGATTCCTTATCTTCAGTTGATAATTGCTAATCCTTCGATCGTATATGCGGTGATATATGTGAGATATTTGCCTTGTTTATCTGTTTGTGTTATCTTATGTTTCGGTTCTCATTGAAAGGTTGGTCAAGGCTTTGAGCATGTTTGGAAAATAATCTTAATAAATTGAATAACTTTGTCTATTGAAATGTCCCTTGCGTTATACTGAATCTCTATATGCATCATCATTAATCAGTTTCACGTTCTATGTGCTGGTTAGATATGCTTTCGCTTATTTATCTGCGTAAGTTGCTGTAGATTGTAGTTTGTCTATGCATAGTCCGCGTAAGTACAATTAAATATGATTATTGTTGGGCTTCACCAACCATATAGTTCATTTTTGACGTAAGTTCTATTGGAAAAATCATTGATCAGTGCAATTTATGACATGTATGCTACTTCTGTGATCCCTTTCTTGCTAATGCTAGCTACAATTTGTCTAGCTAAAGATCTACACTTGGAGATCATTTGTAAATGATGATACATCTATTTATGAAAGGTAGCCTGAGTGAAACAGCTACCATTATTTCTATGAATATAATACCATTCTCAATGTTCTATATTGAGCTTGCTGCAAGAATTTTTGCATGGTAAATGCTAAATTGTTTTCTTCATATCAGTTACGATTCCTTTTTAATGGGTTGGGTGCCATTTGTACCTTGAGGAACTGCTATACATACTGTTTTGTTTGATCTGCTTCTCTTTTCAGACTTACATAAGTGTAGAATTGTATTTATGGGTTCCAGGCTTTGAACATTTGGTCTTGATTACATGAAATTATCACCGTGCTATAGTTACGAGAGTAGTTTTAGGAAGTGTGGTCAAATACATTAAGAGGTTTGTTCTTTGTTTGCCAGCATTTGCTCTGGATTTCTTATTTCTTATTCCTTGTCATGTATATGATTTCTATGTTTATTCATAATTTTGTATGTGATTGTATCGATTTTTTCTGTAGCAAGTCAGATATTCTATGGTAAGAATGAATTTTAGTATCCTCTCAATTTCAACTCTTTGTTTTATCTTTTAATGTGACTAGTTCAAATACCTATACGTGATGTAGGAATAGCCAATTTCACCAGTACCACTATATGTAGGAGCATAATGCACGGCGGAAGTGCAAGATCTGATGTATTTTGACTTTCAAGCGATTGTAGTTTGTAGGAATTATCTAATTCTTTACTGGCTTGGATATTCAGTGTTATGGCCAAGCACTGGAACCCCCTCTAAGTATCAAATGAAGTATCGAATTGGCTGTTCTACCGTAACAATTTCCAACTTGGCTGCATAGGAGACATGATCTTAGTATTGACGCTTCTTACAGCAATGTCTGCTTGTTGGTTTCGCTTATTTTCTGGCATATAACATGGATGATGAAACAACTCAGTTGCTGTGCAATCGGTGAACCCCGACAAGGTTGGAGTTGTGAGTGGCAAAACAAGGAAGGGCCGAGGACTTGAATTCTTTGACACAACTGTGGTTACATACTTGTCCGAGAGCTACAAGTCTGACCTTGTTGAAATTCACTTGACACATGAATACCTAGGAATTCCATTGATATGAACATGAGGAGTCACATCTTGCCACGATCAAATTGTTTGACCTGACCAACTGCTCCATTTGAGATTTTGAAATAAGAAGAGAGTTGAGATGAATTTGAGGTAGTGTTGAGGAAGCTGTGGTCAGTGTTTTGGCGTTGCCCTGAGTTTGGAGTTACTACGAATCTCAGATGTGCCTTGTTGCATCAAATACAACCTGACTAACTCCTCCATTTTGAGTATCTGGCAATTCTGGTAGCTTCACAGTGGATTTAAGTCGGGGGCTATATTTTGGAAGTAGCACCATGACGTTCTTTTTGCCGTTTTTCCAACAACTTGTTGGAGATTTGGTTGAGAAAAGCAGCATGCCTTTGATACCGGCGTAAAGTACATCAGGGAGTGCAGCAGTTGATATCATCAATTGGCACAGGGACTTTGGCGTTAGGGATCTGCATGTTGTTTGGATATTGAATTGTCTAATTTTTCATGTGGACAACTGATATTTCATTGTCCATGACCCTATGTGCAAGTAAGATTACAAGTTTGTTTGATGGCGAAGAGAAGATTGAAGCAGACAGACAACCTGGTAGCCGTTGCATGAAGACATTATGGTCAAAAAGTAACATAGGATTCCTGCTGGCTTGTTGCTTATGCCTTCATCATGTAGGAACTTTTCTTTAGCTTTCATTGGAGGATTAGCTAAGTAATGCCAAATAAGGTGACAAGCCTTATATGGAGTGACTTGGACAGAGAAGCCCCTGTGGTTTAGGCTGACTGCATGATTTACTGTCCAAGATACCATTGGCAAACTGCTGCGATGTACTGCTTGGCGCATATGCATTGACATGATGAATGGTTGAGAGTTCCTGACGTTGTGTGAAGTCATCGAGCTGTTACTGGCTCGCAAGGAAATGAGTTTTTCTAGCAGAATCTGATTCCTATATCTGGATGTGTAGTCATCAACAGATAGTTGTGTTTTGGGTTACGCAGAAGTTTCAACGGTATTTCCTTCTCAGAGATTTCTTAAGAAATGTTGGCCTTTGCTATTACTACCTCATTCGGTATGTGGAGAGTAACTTTGTTGGAAGTGGTTCTCCAGATGGGGTTTGCCTATTTCAACCCCATGTGGCTGGAGTAAGCACTTTTTGCTGAATATTCATGTTTCGTGTCTTCTAATGTTGATTTGGAATTGCTGTTACTTTCTTTGCAGGATATGGCATGCACTCTGGACCGTCACCGCCGCGCCAACGCAGATTAGAAAGCAGGAACTTTGATGACGCTATTGGTCCACGTTACACCCATGGCTATGAAGGGAATGGTAGAGGGTACGAAGGGGGTGGTAGGGGATACGAAGGGGGTGGTAGAGGATATGAAGGCGGTGGTAGAGGAGGTGCAAGGTTCCGAGATGGTTCTCCACCATATGGAAGAGGAGGCAGATCGCATGGGAGGGGCTATAAGGGTCCTCGAAAGGAGTTCATTCTAATTGATGGAGAATATGTTCACAGGAATGATCCAAATCTTTCACCAAGAGAAGGTGATTGGATATGCCAAAATCCGAGGTAGATTATTTTCCAGCTTATCTTAATTACTGCACTTCATCTTGCTTGCCTTAATGTTTTCATTATTTCTTGTTTCAGTTGTGGAAATCTCAACTTTGCTCGAAGAAGTCACTGTAACAACTGCAACAAACACCGCTATGAGTCTGGTCGCAGTCCTCCCAGGGGTTACTTTGACTCTCCTCCACGAGTGCCTGCAAGGCCGCTGGGTCCACCAAGTGATCGTGCCCCTCCAAGAGAAATGGCCAGGTACAGACCTCCGCCCCGTGATTGGGGTGTGGGTGATCCCAGAAGTTATCCAGCTAGATCACCTCCAGACCATGTAGGACGATTTCCAGATCCGTTGCCGAGGGAAAGGGGCTTTCGTGGTGACTGCGAGTTGAGGGACCCTGTGAAGTTTGAGTGGTCTGCTGCAGAGTACAAGCAGAGGGAGCGTCCACATGGTGGGGTGTATCTTGACAGGAGCCGGTCTCCTCCGGGGAACTGGGGGAGCGACAGGCGGGACAGAAGCCGATCTCCTGCTGGTAACAGACCAATGAAGGGCGCTTTCTTGGGCAGAGGTCGACCAGACCTAGAGTATGCTGGTTCATATGCAGGCAGAGGCCGGACTAACAATTTGGATGCTGTGCGTGGTCGTGGGCGTGGGCGTGGTGGTGGTGGTGGTCGTGCTTACAGGCCAGGAGGTGATCCATACCCTGGCGATGGTCGAGATGATGGGCGTGCTGCTCTTCATGGTAGGAATGATGAACGCTACTAGTTGTAAACTGACCGGGCACATCCTTGGAACTGGTGCTCTGGGAAAAAAAAATCTAGTTAAGAGGGTGTATGAGAACAGGCCCAGCCTGTAATATTAAACTCCCCGTATTGTTTCCTCTACTGTGATGACATTTGCACTGTTCAGAAATGAACTAGTTCACTATTGCATTGGATGATCATGTTATTTTGGTTCAGTGAGCAGCTGAAGTGTTATGTCAAACTGATTATTATGATTCTTTTGGGTTGCTTCTCTGTTGGTTTATACTCCTCAAGGCTTGTGAAGATAAGAGGTATGCAAGCACAATGATCTGGCAGCTTTTTGGGCACATGCCTTGGCCCTTGGGGTATAACAGAGAGGTTACACCATCACTGCAATATACACTTTCAATGGAACCCACTACATCAATGGAGAGTATTCTTTCTGCATCAATGGCTGTACAATCCTGATCTCTTGCTCAATGCATTATCAAAGATTGACTTCTGGTTAGTAGGATTCGGTCCATCAAGAAAAAGTACAAGTGCAATCAGGGATGATTTAACGTATTGGAAGAAACATAAGTTTGTAGTGTGCCAGTATCAATGTTTCACTGAGGCCTATTGTATTTAGGACGTTTCACCAAGAGACTGACATAGGTAGTGTGCAAAGATTGGATTCACGATACATTGTGTTATGGATATGCATCCTGTCCCAGTTACACCCGGTCTATCAATTCATTCACATATGACCATTTTTCTAGAAGCACATATGACTAATTGTAAGCAAAGTTTGCACATAAATCATCTCTCTTGAAGTTTCGTTGTTAATACTGCCTATAAGGCTTAGGTCCGCCTTTTACCACTGCAACCATTACTTTTGCTGTCTCTAAAATTTGACGGCAATCTCCAGTAACTGAGCAAATTAGACGATGTTTTTTCTGAGAATCTAGTACAACGCCGATGTTAACATACATGAGCATACATTCACTCATATGAACGCACACCTTATCCTTATGAGCATCTTCGCAATATTAAGCTGGCACATCATCTTAAGATTGATGAAGTTATCACAGACGTCTCTTGTCGACGGGAATGTCTCGTTCCACTAAAAGTACATCACCGAAAAGCCTGGAATAAATTCAGAAAATGTGAGCACCAATGTTAAATCTGGAACTTTAATTTTGGTGGGTTGGAGATACCACTATTCATCTAACCGACTCAACCACGGATTGATTCGTGACGACCTAGAGCTTTATGTGTCGAGATAATCATTGTCTTAATATGATTTAGTTCTAGCTCCTAAGTTTATGCTCAAGGATGCTATGTCGGCAACCGAAGAGATAGTGGTGCTTTAGATGGGGAGAGGAAGCGGCTAAGTGGAAGAGAAGATGGTGGCTCGGACAACAAATAGAGCAAGAGATGGCGAAGGGGCTGATGTTAGTGTGTGTGAAAGGGGTGATGGTGGTGTTGGCAATGAGGAGGATGAATTAACGGGTTGTTGAGGGAGATGATGTGGCGGGGTGATAGGTAGAAGAGGAAGCAACATGGTTGATGGGTGTGAGGGGCTAAAATCACCATTTTAACCCTTTTGTCAGAGTTTAACACGGTTTAACCTCTTTTTCCAAAGTTTAGCATGATCTAACCCTTTCTGAAAATGTCCAAGTCCATGATGTTTGGGTTGCACGGAAGACGTCAAGGTCCATAGCGTTTCCCCTTACCCAAACGCCCTGGCCCGTGTCGTTTCATCCCTAGCTAGTGATGCTAAGTTTCACAAGGGAACCGCTAGGGGGGAAACGCCATAGACCATAGCGTCTCATAAAAACAAAACATCACATTGTATGACATCGCAAAAAAGGTCAGAGCGTGCTTTATTTTTGAAAAAAGATTAATTCGGGTTAAACTTTTATAAAAAGATTAAAACAGTGATTTTGGCCCAAAAGCGATCAATAGAAGTGGCTTGATTGAGGAAAAACATGAATGGGGGGATTCCAAGGGATTCATAGGTATGGAGCTCTGTGTCGGGTTGGAGTGCTTCTAGTTCTCTATAGAATGTGGCCTAAAATCAATTTCCTATTAAGTTGCAATCCAAACAGTTGGGATGCACATACAATTCCTCAATTCAAAACCAAGTTCCAAATGAGTCGCTCACATTTATTTACCTTATAAAATATTTTGCCTTCTATTAGCCCTTCATTCGTGTCCGGACCTTTAAGGGTATGTACAATGCATGCGCTTAGGCCTGGACGCTAGGGATTAAATCCCACCCGTTTTGGCATAAGATGCAGTCAGGCGCTTAAAAACCAAGCACGAAATGCAATCGCTAGCGCATGCCGCCTGTGCAAGTTGATTTCCTCGGGATTTTAAGCACCCAAACTTTGGAGATGCCCTAAGTACTAACCCATCTTTACAAGAGAAAAAAGAGTAAAATGAGGACATAAACACCATTCCAAATTCGCAATATGAAATGAAAAAAAAAGAGATGCATTCAGGAATACTATCCAACAAAAGAGATGTTCAACATATAAATTTAATAGTCAAAGTCAAGCATAAAGTTTAAGACGACCTTGCAATACTTTATAGCATGAAAGAGTATAGAATTCTCCAATAACTACCATGCACACTGACTAAATAGATGAATTTATAGCGCTTCGCCTACCATCTAGGACCAATCCATCATCACAAATATAAGAGTGAAATTAAATTTGCAAATAATATGTGAAAGTACTTTTATCTCATATGGATGGATGGATGGAAAATCAAGTCTCATTTAACAAAAAATCCTATGCTATTTAATTTTACGTGGAGATCTATGCGGATATTTTCTTCATACAAAGTATCAATTGGATGAGACTTAGGTTAATGCACATGAAGATGAGAACTATCCACGTTCATTAATTTACGATGGTATTTTCCCGTAAAACACATCAATACATCCAGTGTAAGGACACCTGCAACACTATTCTCTAAAATGAATACACTAGCCGTCATGGACACAATACGAGATCCGACCATCCACCATATATCTCAAATATCCGTACCAAGCAACAAAACTATTCCGCCAAATAGTTAAAGGGAAAAATATCTCCCTCAATCGACTGATTCTTGCGCACACGTCCACTGTTTTCATGACTGTTGGACGCCCTTATAATCCAACGATGCGGGTGATCATGTCCGACCTCGAACCAACGGATCACTCTTTTTGCAACTGATCCTCTGTTGCAAAGGAGGTTACGCAACAAGCATCTTTGCAAGGCGGTCAAAAGGAAATTTAACGTAGAAGAAGAAAAGATAATTAGAAGACTTTTGCAACAGAGATGCCGTTGCAAAGGAGGTTACACAATAGACCTCTTGTCGCAAGGCAGACGAGGGGTGATTTAGCATACTCAAAAGACTTTGCAACAAAGGTGTTGTTGCACTAGCCTGAGCGCAACAGAGGGTCTGTTGCAAAGTGCCAGCTATCTCTTTATGTGTGGCGATTCTGATGTCAACAAAATGCTTCGGGGTAGGCTTTTGCAACAGAGGCTCTATTGTAATGATATACGCGCAACAAACGCTCTGTTGCAAAGTCGATGCACTAAGCGAGCAACAATCTCACGATCATCAATATCTCCATCACATGGTTCTTAAGGCGATGGATACTTCGTATGCTCTTGCCGGCTGACGCATAGCGCCGCCCATAGCTAAAAAAATCACTAGTGCCTTGTATCGAACATGGGTGTATGTACTGATTTTGTTTCTATTGCTCGGCGAGCGCATGAAAGGAATAAGACAAAACAATGGTGCCTTCCGCCATAGTCTTGCTTCCTAACTAGTCCCTTTCATCATTGTCTTCCTCTCTAACATTAGTGTGTGACAGCTAAATTTTTTGGATGATCCAACGGTTTAAATTACATGGGCCTTACTTAAGCCCAAGGATAATAGGATAATATCGTTCAAATTTTTTGGTTCATAGGATAATATCGTTCAAAAAAATTAATTGAATTTTATTATTTTAATAGCAAATAAATAAATGTTAGGAGTAAATTATTTTTTATACCAAAAATATCTCTCGGGGCTTCTCATGATACATGTGACATCGGTGTATCATATTCGGATCTGAACCGTCTAATCTGGTCCGACGAACGGTCCACATTCACTTGATGCACCGTAAAGAGACTCTAGTTTATTATGTGGATATTTGATTTTTGCGAAGTTTTGGCAAGTTTGCTTTTGGTTTGCGGAAAGATGAACATGTGAGCGCGTCCACGAACAAACAAAGACCCATATCGAATGATAAAATGAGTTCGAACAACTAGATTTGGAAATTTAGGGGTTACTTAAGAATCCATGTTAAAAATACCGTAAGTGCAGTTTATTTGGAGAGGTGTTATGTTTAACAAATATCTCCCGCCTCCTTTCCCCTGGGGTCGCTCTTGCAAATTGCAATGCTTTACTCTTCATAATATCAGAAGTGCCCTTCATTCCATCAGCAGCCATCCGTTTGCTGCTGCATTTCCCTTATCGCGGTGGATTGGCCTCCTCTATCTTGTTGGCCGCCCATCTCGACTCTCCTCAAACTCCCAGCTTCCTCCCTCCCTCCCTCCTTCCCTCCCACCCGCTGTTCTCGAATGGCGGCCACCTCCGGCCTCACGGCCACCGTCACCTCCCCTCCGGCCGCCCTAAGGACCTCGCCTCCTCCCGTTCTCTTCCTCCGGCCCATCTCTCGCTGCTGCAGGTCCCTTTCCCTCAAGGCCAAGGTCGGTACCTAGCACTGCCTTTCCCGTCCCCCCTCCCCTCCCTATGCTCCATGCCATGGAGAATTGTAGTGTCAGGATGCATATAGTTCACCTAGAGTTGGGGAGTGTAGTGACGTTGTAGTTTACTTTACTCCATGATACCAACATGCATAGCCTGTAGAGCAAAACCATGCAAAGAAACATCAATTTACTCGATGATATGAGGAATGGTTACATGAATCAGTTAGACCATCCTCCCTTTTCCCCTGTTAGATTTGGCACATTCTTCTCTCTTCGGATGAAAAAAAACATTATGGACAGATTGTCTTTGTTGTCTTTTTATATTTTTATAAATTTTGAAATCAGCGCTCAATTTTTTCTTTTGAAATCGTTTCATCTACGCAGGCAGCAGCAAAGGACCAGGGAGAAAAGAAGCCCGACGCTTCCAAAAAGAAGGCATACAGTCTTGTTTGCACTGCCTGTGAAGGGAATGGTAAGCCAGCATTCTTCTGTTTAGACTACAAGATACCCACCCTTGGGATAACTTTTTGTGGAACTCTAGATGCATAGAAAAAGAGATAAACTCTTTACCTATTGATCTTTGAACTGTGGTTACCATTTGCAATCTTTCTGCTCTGTGGCCCAGTTCCATGCTTATGAAGTGAGAATTTTGTATCATATTTTATCTGAGCACTTGTTATAGCTACGTACTACCATGATTTAATTACTTTGCTTGTTTAACTAATACAGAGTATATTTTACAAACAGATGCATAGAGTATACTTGTGGCTTTTCTGGTCATCCTCTGAACCAACTTTGTTGAAACCTTGAAAGCATAATAAGTTGAATTTTACTTCAGTACAACACTTATCCGAAAACTTCATCTATTTTGAATCAGTTTATATGTCTGTGCTTGAGAAAGCTTCGCTATGGCAAAGATAATTTGGTGGTGGGGCAAATTATATACTGTATCGAATCATGTTGCAATGTTTCAAGTGGATCTGAAAGTCTTAATTGCATTTTAATGGAGCTCTTCTCGATACAAGATGATCAAATTTTTGTGCATTGATATCCCAAGAGCTCATTCAGTTGACTGTAACAATCTTATGGATGACAGGAGCAATTTCATGCACCCAATGCAAGGGAGGAGGGGAGAATTTGGAAGACCATTTCGGTGGCCGATTCAAAGCTGGAGGATTATGCTGGCTTTGCAGGTAAAATAGTCTTAGTCTAAATGATAACGGTCCATTAGGAATACATTTCTATTACAAGCAGATTAACTAACCATCCAATCTCTTCTGCTGGTTCATTTCAAACATGGTAGAGGAAAGCGTGAAATTCTATGCGGGAGCTGCAATGGCGCTGGTTTCATGGGTGGATTTATGAGCACTGCCGATGACACTTCCGAATGAATGGTTTACGTTCTTATTTCTGCATATGTTGTATTTGACAAATTTTGAGAGATCTGTAACATCTTTACTTTTATCACTTCCAAGCAATTTGTCCCTTAGAAGAGGGACATTTATCACATTTAGCAAGTGTATACATTTTTTATTTGTGACAATGTATGTCACTGAGGCTCCTCACAGAACATATATGTTACTGATAGATGGCGCCAAACCCACCTTGGAACACATGATTTGTGTTGTGCATGAGAAGTTTTATGGATTTTTTTGAGGTTTTAATTTTATGTCATTAAATTCACCGAACATGAAATCACTCCGGGACCTACAAATGATGAGCAGTTTCCCACGAAACGGGTCCAAATCAACCATAACCGTGAGTTTTGGCGACCATTCCGTAAGCGAACACCGAGGTTCATCAAAGTGGAAATCAACTCGGGACCCCAAAACGGTAAGCAATTCCCAATGAAATGGGCCCAAATCTGCAAAGTAGCCATCCCATAAGCTCACCATGTGGTTCATTAAACGTGGAAATCACTCATGAACCCCAAAACGGTGAGCAATTCCCAATGAAACGGGCACAAATCGGTCAAAACTGTAAATTTTGGCGACCAGGCCGTAAGCGCACACCGGGGTTCATTAAACGTGGAAACAACTTCGGGACACCAAAATGGTGTGGAATTGCCAATAAAACGGGCCCAAATTGGTAAAACATACGAGTTTTAGCGACCAACCCGAAGCGCTCACCGGGGCTCATTACACGTGGAAATCACCCTTGGACCCCAAAACGACGAGCAGGTGCCCATGAAATGGGCCCAAATCGACAAAAACTGCGAGCTCTGGCGACCAGCCCATAAGCGCACACCTTGTTCATCAAATGTGGAATCACTCCGGGACTCTAAAACGACGAGCAATTTGCCCAAGAAACATGCCCAAATCGATCAAGACTAAAGTTCAGCTGGCTAGTCCGTAAGCGCACATTGAGATTCATCAAACGTTGAAATCACTCCTGGACCCCAAAACGGCAAGAAATTTTCCCACGAAACATATCCAAATTGACAAAGACTAAAGCTCTAGTGAGTAGTCCATAAGCGCACATTGGGGTTCATCAAACGTTCAAATCACCCCGGAACCCCAAAATTGTGAGTAATTGCCCATGAAACGTGCCCAAATCGTCCAAAACTGCGAGTTGTGGCGACCAGCCTATAAGTGCACACCGGTGCTCATCGAACATGGAAATCAATCCAGGACCCCAAAACGATGAGCAATTGTCCATGAAACAGGACCAAAATCTGCCAAGACTAAGAGTTCTGGCGACCAACCAGTAAGCGCACACCGGGGTTCAACAAACATGGAAATCACTCTATAACCCCGAAAGGCGAGCAATTGCCCATGAAACGGGTCTAAATCGACCAAAACTGCAAGTATTGGCGGCCGTCGCGTAAACACACACACCCGGGTTCATCAAACGTGTAAATCACTCATGGACCCGGAAAAAAACGAGCAATTTCCCATGAAATGGACGACTGGCTAGAGGAGGGGAAAAGTGAGTAGTGATAGATGGGAGGGGCAAAACTGAGTAGAGCTAAGGAAGGAGGGGCACGAGAATACAAAGCCCATTAAATTATGACATGAATGATCATAGCCATTGATATGTCCCAAATGTATCCATAATTTTTGCTTGCTCCATGCTTCTTTTGGTGATAATGTTATATGTTTTGACGCACTTTCATATCATTTACAATATATTTGGGACTAACCTATTAACCTAGTGCCCAGTGCTAGCTTATGTCTATTTTTTCCGTGCAATGGAGAAAGTGCTCGGAAAATCCAGAAAAATTCCAAAAATTCTATTTTGACGGAATACTCCACAAGCCCGAAGGAGAGCCAGAGGGCCCCCACCTGGCCAGGTGGGGCAACCCTCGATGCCCCCCTTTGTCCTATATTTACACTCTGTTACAGAAACCCTCGAGGAGGACTCGCCACGCGATATTCACCACTGTTCCGCCGCCGACGCGATTCTGAGATTGGGATCAGCAATTTTTTTTGTCCCGGCACTGTGCCGGAGGGAGGATTGATCTCCGGAGGCCCCTCCATCACCATGATTGCCTCCGAGATGCTCCGTGAGTAGTCCCACCTTTTACCATGGGTCCATGGCAGCAAGCTAGTAGATGTCCTGTGACGCCCCCAAAATCAGACCGTGTACAGTAATCATACACGCAAGGTACACGATCGAGATCAGGGACTCACGGTGAGATATCACAACACAACTCTACAAATAAAAATAATCCAAGCTGTTTAATACAAGCCAGGGGGCCACGAG
The DNA here is from genome assembly GCA_950022295.1 of Bromus sterilis. NCBI lineage: Eukaryota > Viridiplantae > Streptophyta > Magnoliopsida > Poales > Poaceae > Bromus > Bromus sterilis. The sequence continues at coordinate 102,996,115 of OX465598.1, forward strand.
GGCTCGAATACAACAACTCGAAAGCACAAAGTTAGCGGAAGCAATAGTATCTCAGTACAGACACAAGGATACAAGGTTTCCTTAAGAAGGCTAGCACAAAAATCAACAACGATCGAAAAGGCGAGGCCTCCTGCCTGGGACCTCCAAACTACTCCTGGTCAAAGGGGAACTCGACGTCGTAGAAGGCATCGGGGATCTTCACGTTGCGGTGGTCGGCATCGGGGATCTCCTGCTCCTGGACTCCAACGTCGACTGTAGCGGCCGATCAGGCAAAACAAAAAGGGGGAAATAAAGCAGGTGAGTATCTAGCATACCCGCGAGTCTTACGTCCGCTACTAAGCATTTATGCATTTGTATCAAATGGAAAGGGGAGGCTGTATATAGTGGACTGCAAGGTAGAAATCAGAACAAGGATAAGAAGCTAGGCCTATCGAAGACTAGCATCTTCCGACGAGTCTTGAAGCATGAGGTAAGGATCAGCCAACAGTTCAAAAGCATGAATGTAAATAACAATGAAGCAGAAGTTGTTGCAGCATTGTATAATAGTAAGTTGTATTAGATAACAATTATATATGCCTCTGAGATCCCCTCCTCGACTTCCCTGCGAGGAAAAGAAACCGGAACCAACAATTTAATAGTAGTAGTTTGTAGTGGTAGGATCTGGCTTCAGCATAAAGCGTCCTGTTACTGTGGACACGGCTATTCGAATAGATTATCTTCCCTGCAGGGGTGCATTGGTGTTATACTACACGCTCGGATCTCCAGGGTGACGTACACCTTGTTAGGGAACACCCCACCGAGGCTATCCGACACGCTGAGGCCCATCCTACGGCTCATCAGAGAGGTCCCCGCCGGTCTACAGCCCTAAGTGCAAGGGGGTCATGGGCCTATCACCCCTCGCTCTCCGGGTCGTTGTGAGGACGGTGGATACCACACAACTCTATCATGGATGCGGATCCGACCACGCCACAATGCTGAACTGGACGTCTTTCAGAGCTTTCGAACGAGACCACAACGCGGAGGGCCCACACCGTAATCCCACGTACAGGTAGTGCGTACAAGCCAAAAGGCTACTCAAGTCATCCGCCGAACCCATTAAGAATTTTATTAATTTTCTGTCGAGACAACCGTTATCGCTGCCCCTTATTGGATGAGTCGCGGACAACGACAGCAGTCAGGACCACCAGTAACATCGGTGCTGTAGGGGAACGCGGCAGAAAACAAAAAATTTCCGCACTACGAACAGCCCAGGACCACTATGGAGACTGCATACAAGGTTTTTGATCTGATCGTTACCGACTCGTAGCGCAGCGGAAGTAGAGTCGATGTAGATCGTCGGTGCAGATCCCCGCAGCTAGGATTTACAACCTCCCAACCGCGAGAATGTATTCCCTCGTCTGCTCCTCGGACAACGCTCAGGGAGGCGGTCAGACAGTCCCTCGGACGATGTCACGGACAGCCCTTCGGGAGGCCCCTCGAAACTCGATCGGTAACTCGGACAGCCCTCTGGGAGGACCCTTGAAACTCGAACGATAATTTGGACAGCCCTTCGGGAGGACCCTCGAACAGCCCCTCGGGCAAAAGATCGAAACTACGACCTCTCTACGGGGTTGCACACATACGGTGTCAGCTATCCGGCAGGGCTTCGCCGTCCAGAACTAGTTCCTGCCGGAACCCAGACAGCCTTTCGGCTCTACGAAACTATTTCGCGGGGAGGGAGAGAGAATGCCAGATCATGCATGGCTTGTGTATTGAACTCAAGGGAGAGCTTGGATCAAGCATATGGGGCTGCCCTCACACCTCTATTTATAGGAAACCCAAGGGGGCTTTCTTGGCTCCCAAGTCCTTCTAGAAGGCTTTCCAAAAATATCTCAAGTAGTACTTTTTACTATTCATGACACCACTTTTTCGCGTCCGAAAATTCCGAAAATATTTCTGTGGGTCTTAGAATAATTCCAACACCCACTAAAATGATTTTGGGCGCATTCCGAAACAATTCCGGATTAGTGATTTTCATCTGCGAAAAGCAACCTAAGCATTTCCGGCAGCTCCGAAATATTTCCGAAAAAAATATTTTAATCTTTTCTCCAGAAAAATTCCAGAAGTTACCAGAACAATTCTGGCACTCTCCAAAATTACCAGGTGCTCTCCGAAACCTTTTCGGCTTAGTGGTTTACCCCGAAACAACTTTTCGGTTTTCTCTCACGGAACTTTTCCGCCGTCTCCGAAACCTTTCCGGTGACTTTATCTCAGACTCCCTGTCTAGTATTCAACAGATAGATGACCCTTAAGCGTGTGACCCTGTAGGTTCGATGAAGTATAGACATGACCGGAACACTTTCCGATCAATGATCAATAGCGGAACCGAGGACATCCATATTGATCCCTATACCCATACGAAGAATTATTCGAGTGAACCTTTAGTTGCTGTGTGCTATTCCTGTTGCTTCGCGATATATTACAAATACCCGAGGTGAGACTTATTGGCATCCCCGTGAATCAACAACTTGTCCACTATGTCAGTTACCTCGTTCCTGGTATTGTTCTCTTTTCTCGTTCCCGCGTTCCGGCATCCCTGTGATCAAATCACACTGTGTCTGGCCAGACGATGGTGGATACCGTAACACCGAGAGGGCCCTAAGAATATCTCTCCAACGACGGAGGAGCAAATCCCAATCTCGAGCTACCTAGTTCCTTGTCATACTTTTCCGTGAACCCGCAAGCTGCCGTAATAGCCACCCTTTTACAGATGACGTTTAACAAAACCCCAAAGTTCACGAAGCAAGTACGAAGGAACTCGATACTCTCATGGTCTAAGGAATTATGCAAACGCACAACTTTCTCTGTGTTATTAACCATTAACTTGTGACGAATGTATCTCATAGCATAACATCAATTCGGGTCGATTCAACACAAATGTTCTTCTAACATTGTGCCCTCAAAATTGCCGGCATAGTCATGCCCATGATCAGGAAAACAGAACCATCATGCAACACTTGAGCTAGTCTTAGAGGCGAGACTAGGAATATATATTTTTTATCCGTTTATTATTCCACACGTGCATATGAGTCTTCCTCCGAGCCTCGTGGTTATTGCAGACTCGAGAACCATAGCAGTTATAGCATGGAATATAAACATAATTAGGAACATGGGGATAAATAATAACATTTATTATTGCCTCTAGGGCATATCTCCTACAGACTCCCACTTGCACTAGAGTCAATAATCTAGTCAATGCTAATGCACTTTACACCTACGGCATACTGGTGTAAAATATGCTTCACATGTGGTATAGCCTGATGTCCAACGGATCTGACAATTTCAACTCCGTGTGTATCTTTGCATATCCTCGCGTTTTCACGCTTTCACAAAATTCATATTTTGTGTGGACTTGGCTTTGTATATATGCGAATCACTGGTCGAACCTTGATTCCTCAGACTGAGCTATGGAGCAACTATCTTCAATAGTGTTCCATTGACCAAAGCCATATTGGAACCATACTAAGTTCATGAATGAACTATATGATTCAACATTTTCTTTGTTGCTTCTAAAGCGTCATCATACTCAGCCTTTGTTATAGAATTTGCCACAGTAACCTGTTTGGAACAATTCCAACTTACTGTGCCACCATATCGTGTATCACACAAAAACCCTTAACTTAGATCGAAAATCGCATGGAGCATTGATGAAGACTATATTGATGTAATTACTTACAACAAGCACTTCATAATCTCTTCTTGCGAGAAAACATGTCATCAGTGCTACTTTAGTACTCAATGACATTTTTCACTTTTGTCCCATGATCAGTACTTTGATCACTTTGGTATCTATACTCGCAACAACTTGGGAGTACTGGACATATCTGGTTGTTTTATATACCATGGAATACATGATTAATCCAAAGACAAAGGAGTATGGAATATCCATCATGTATTTTTCTCATCAGTGTTTTAGGACACCGAGTCTTGCAAAAACTCTTTCCATGTGACTTCGGCAAGAATCACTCCTTGGCGTTTTTAACGCTAAACTGTTTTAGCATCTTGTCAATATGTATTTTGGCTTAGCCCTATTAGGCAATTATATCTCGTAGATAATTATGCCTAATATCAAGACTACTTAGCCCAAGCACTTCGTCGAAAAACTATTTTCAATGAAGTCTTAATTTGTGTCAAGAAATTTATATTATTTCCAATTAACAATGTGTTAGGCACACAAGGTTTTTAGAAATATTATTATGCTCCCAGTTACTTTCTTGTAGCCACAAGCATCTTCGTTATCCATCAATGAAATCAAACTCTTTTGATTATTTCATCAAAAACGAAGATTCCAACTCCATTATGCTCTCTTTTGTCCATCGCAGGAACTCTGAAGTTTGCATACTTACTAGCATCCTCTGGACTGACAAAATACCTTGGACTGTATCTCCAAGGCAGTATTTCCATCTCATGGAAATCCTTTTGTCATCCATGTTTCATATCTCATGAATGAAATACGTATTAATTGCTAGTTTAACCCGAACCGACTTTAAGCATCGCTACGGAGAGACAATCTCGCCGTAGTTAATTCCTTGAAATTGTTATAAGCAACAAGTCGAGCTTTATGGATAAAACATTTTTATCCGTATCAGTTTATAGTTCCATTAATATTCGTTTGACTCTAAGTCTTCCGAATGGTCCATCAAGATACAATCTTGAATTACGTATATGGAAACTATCTCGGATTTGTATTGGCATTTAGCCAATTCCGGAGTCAGGGCCCATCATCGCTTCCTTGATTATCGTAGGTATGTTGTTGTCTAACAACAATATCTCGTTTGCGCACCTGAGAGGTTTGCACGAGTTTTGCCTACGTGGATCAGTTGCAAGTTTGACCGAAGTCCATACATCTCATGTAGAGGCTTCCGTATCAGTCGTAGTAGGAAACTCTGGAATCACTTCCAAGGTTCCTTTCCTTTGATCTGATGACGAAGATACTGTTATCTCGTCGAGTTGCACTGTCCTCCGACTCACCTTTTTGCAAGAACCATTCTCTTTAAAAGCATACCGTTCTTTGTGGCAAAACCTTTTGCCTCGGTATAGTGGTGGAGGAATTCCCAATAATTTGGGATAACCTACAAAGTAGCACTTGTCTGATTTGGAATAGGTTTGTAAACAGTTTACACAAGCCCCATATTCCAAATGTTAAGAAAAGATAAAAAATGGTTGGGCGTACCATACCATGGCGTCATTTCAACAGACCTGATGGCGCTCTTTTCAGTGTAAAAGCCGCAGTCTCTAAAGCATTACATTAAAAGGGATAATGGCAAATTTATTTATGTCATCTTTGATCTTACCATGTCATGAATGGTTCGATTAATTCTTCACGGACTTTCCACTTGCAGTGGTGTTCCGGGAGGTGCAAGTTATGAAAGCTCTTTTCACAACTCATCAGACATTGGCTAAACTTGTAACTCAAAAATTCCTTTCTGCAATCGAATTGTAGAAACATAATTTTCTTGTCACAATAACTTTCACTTCATTTTTGAAAACCTTTCGAATGATTTCAAAAGATCCAGACTTACGTCTCATCAAGTAAATATCCATATATCTACTTGAGTCTTTTCTGAAGATAGATAAATCCACTACTAACAACATTTAACGGACTACACACATCAAATGTATGATCACCAATAAGTTTGTTGTTCGTTCCTCATGGCCTGTGAACGGTATTTCAGTCACTTAACTTTTCGGACGAAAGTTGCAAGTGTGAGATGATTCATAATCAAATGACATCAAAATCCATCATTGTGGAATTTCTCCATGCGGGTTTCTCCAATGTGACCAAATGCAGTGCCACACATATGTGGTATTCTTTTAGTCTTTCGACATTTAGCGTCATTGTTATGGATGTATCCTATTACCATCAATATTCGTAACATACATCCCATCCCCGATGGAAGCATGGCCCTTTATGTTATTCATAATACTGAACAACAATTGTTCTTTTATGAAAAACCTTCTTGCAACATACTTTATGCAATCGGCTAGAGTGTATAAAACTCTAAAACGAATTATGAAAATAAATACAGATGGTGATACACCGATGGAAGGTATAGTAACTTTTACTATGTTCCCAGCGCGTATCTAAACCTCATTACTGGCAAGTCTTTTAGGCCGTAGTGGTTCTTGCATCGAGTTGCAACAGAATTCAATCGAGCGGGTATTCCTGTGATCAACTTTTAATCATAATACCCAAGAATTATGGACTAACTGTTTAATCACAATTCCCAAGAACTATTTATTTTTGACCAGCCTTCCATACATCAATAACTTTCATGACATTTATACATGAGCTGGATATTCCAGTCTTCTTTCCTTTTTGACTTTATACTTCTTAAAGTTTAACTTTCAATATTTCTCCTACTCTCAGAAGAAGCACCCAACTTTAAGAGCGGCGTTAGCCCCGGACTTCCTAGGCGTGTGAGTCACACTAACACCCTTTGGACATTTCCTTTCTCTTTAAGTTGTTTGTTTTATTCACCTTCATCATATGACAGGCGTTCTTCTGGATCCCTCTCTTATCAGTCAAATGCCCAGTAAACACTTTACTAATACTTTGCAAACAAATATTGCTTTGGATATCTCATCTCTTTTAGCCTTTGTCTGTATCTGAAAACAATTTTCAGTTCCATAAATATTACATAACTATCCCAAACTTGTGAAGTTCGGGTCTTATGGAAGCAAACGTATTGCACTTGACCACAATGGAATTCTAGATTTTGGATCGAAGGACGAGAGTCACATCATCCATAGCATTAGCGGGAGGACACCGAAAGCATGCGATAGGACAAAATCCTTCTCGGCACTCTTGAGGACAATCCTCGCATTACGTTACCAACCGTAAAGTTTTAACCAGATATTTAACAGCTTATTCAATTTTAATAGGGAAGGTGGAAACGCGAGCCATTATTCTACAACTATTAGCAAATTATACTTAGACAGTGTTCATAATTAATTGCACTCAGAATTAAACAAGTTAATTCTAAAATGCGCTCCCACTCAAATCAATATCTCTCAAAATTGATTATGAGTGATTCAAGATCCAAATATCAATACAACGCCATAGAATCATCATCTCATGACGAGGATTTTGATTTGGTAGGCCAACTTGCCGATCACATCTCTATGTGACTCTTGTTCATCTTTCGATGCGTGTGTTCCGAGCTCAGGACGATCCTGCCATGAACGTCAAGACAACCAAGTGATCTTGCTGCGAGGTCTGACCTCACCCGCCTTACATTTCTCCAATCGTTCGTACCCATGCATCCATGGCGCACCCCGAAAGGATAGATGCTGTGACGGTGCTACATTTGGGAGAACACTAACTACTTGATATTTTAAGTGAGAGATCACCCTAATAAAAAGCGACTACCGCGCAATCAAGAAGGGTGCAATTTAAGGGATAAATATCTCAGGTAATTCATAATTGCATGATATGGTATAGCCCCTTCTGACGGAGAAGTCAAGTATTTCTTCGTCTTAGGCATTTGCGTCGGAGTTCACCTTCGCGAAGTTTGCCACCACCTTGTCGATGCACCAAATAATATTGCTATCTTTATAGCTAATAAAATAAGTGCATTACATAAGGTTGACTCGCAGGTCATTAAAGTGACAATCATATGGCTCCAGCCATCATGCCGAATCATGACACGCAGGTCATGTTAATAAATTTACATTATATAGTCATCTCATACATAATCAAATTAATATGAGCTTTGCTATACCACATCACATGCACATCCTGCAAAACCAAGTTAGACGCCTCTAATCGGTTTATGCAAAATTTTATTTTACGTGGCTTCTAAGGTTTTGACTTAAACCGCAGCTACCAACGTTTATCATCAAGCATGATTATTCAAGTCGCTAGATTAACTTTGCGGGGTGTATGAAACACGAGATAATAAAATCTCGAGCCCCATACTGAACTTCGTCATACGCGTGATCCCCGTGCAGATCATATCTGCATTGCCCTTTAGTCTGCAGAATTTCTTCTTTCTCTAACTATGGTGGAATTCAACGAACTGTTAGCACTTCTTTGATCAATCAGGATCGCAGATTGCCAGAACTTTGAAACTCCACCATACTGTTATTGAGATCAGAAATACACAAATTCCAGGGAAGCAACAAGAACATCGGGTAACAGATTTCATCTGCCACCCGCATAAATAATTTTCAGCAATAGATCTGATCTACTCCAAAATTATATTATGCAATACCCATACATCTCTATGTATTCTAGATCGCAACATGCATCTACGCATAGTCTGGCTCTGATACCACTGTAGGGGAACGCGGCAGAAAACAAAAAAAATCCGCACTACGAACAGCCCAGGACCACTATGGAGACTGCATACAAGGTTTTTGATCTGATCGTTACCGACTCGTAGCGCAGCGGAAGTAGAGTCGATGTACATCGTCGGTGCAGATCCTCGCAGCTAGGATTTACAACCTCCCAACCGCGAGAATGTATTCCCTCGTCTGCTCCTCGGACAGCGCTCAGGGAGGCGGTCAGACAGCCCCTCGGACGATGTCACGGACAGCCCTTCGGGAGGCCCCTCGAAACTCGATCGGTAACTCGGACAGCCCTCCGGGAGGACCCTTGAAACTCGAACGATAATTTGGACAGCCCTTCGGGAGGACCCTCGAACAGCCCCTCGGGCAAAAGATCGAAACTACGACCTCTCTACGGGGTTGCACACATACGGTGTCAGCTATCCGGCAGGGCTTCGCCGTCCAGAACTAGTTCCTGCCGGAACCCAGACAGCCTTTCGGCTCTACGAAACTATTTCACGGGGAGGGAGAGAGAATGCCAGATCATGCATGGCTTGTGTATTGAACTCAAGGGAGAGCTTGGATCAAGCATATGGGGCTGCCCTCACACCTCTATTTATAGGAAACCCAAGGGGGCTTTCTTGGCTCCCAAGTCCTTCTAGAAGGCTTTCCAAAAATATCTCAAGTAGTACTTTTTACTATTCATGACACCACTTTTTCGCGTCCGAAAATTCCGAAAATATTTCTGTGGGTCTTAGAATAATTCCAACACCCACTAAAATGATTTTGGGCGCATTCCGAAACAATTCCGGATTAGTGATTTTCATCTGCGAAAAGCAACCTAAGCATTTCCGGCAGCTCCGAAATATTTCCGAAAAAAATATTTTAATCTTTTCTCCAGAAAAATTCCAGAAGTTACCAGAACAATTCTGGCACTCTCCAAAATTACCAGGTGCTCTCCGAAACCTTTTCGGCTTAGTGGTTTACCCCGAAACAACTTTTCGGTTTTCTCTCACGGAACTTTTCCGCCGTCTCCGAAACCTTTCCGGTGACTTTATCTCAGACTCCCTGTCTAGTATTCAACAGATAGATGACCCTTAAGCGTGTGACCCTGTAGGTTCGATGAAGTATAGACATGACCGGAACACTTTCCGATCAATGATCAATAGCGGAACCGAGGACATCCATATTGATCCCTATACCCATACGAAGAATTATTCGAGTGAACCTTTAGTTGCTGTGTGCTATTCCTGTTGCTTCGCGATATATTACAAATACCCGAGGTGAGACTTATTGGCATCCCCGTGAATCAACAACTTGTCCACTATGTCAGTTACCTCGTTCCTGGTATTGTTCTCTTTTCTCGTTCCCGCGTTCCGGCATCCCTGTGATCAAATCACACTGTGTCTGGCCAGACGATGGTGGATACCGTAACACCGAGAGGGCCCTAAGAATATCTCTCCAACGACGGAGGAGCAAATCCCAATCTCGAGCTACCTAGTTCCTTGTCATACTTTTCCGTGAACCCGCAAGCTGCCGTAATAGCCACCCTTTTACAGATGACGTTTAACAAAACCCCAAAGTTCACGAAGCAAGTACGAAGGAACTCGATACTCTCATGGTCTAAGGAATTATGCAAACGCACAACTTTCTCTGTGTTATTAACCATTAACTTGTGACGAATGTATCTCATAGCATAACATCAATTCGGGTCGATTCAACACAAATGTTCTTCTAACATTGTGCCCTCAAAATTGCCGGCATAGTCATGCCCATGATCAGGAAAACAGAATCATCATGCAACACTTGAGCTAGTCTTAGAGGCGAGACTAGGAATATATATTTTTTATCCGTTTATTATTCCACACGTGCATATGAGTCTTCCTCCGAGCCTCGTGGTTATTGCAGACTCGAGAACCATAGCAGTTATAGCATGGAATATAAACATAATTAGGAACATGGGGATAAATAATAACATTTATTATTGCCTCTAGGGCATATCTCCTACAGGTGCCTGCCCTGACGTCCCACCAACTCGTGCGGTTACCAACAAGGTGAACCGTCTCCTTACCTTGTCTCGCGTTTGCTCCGAAGAGCTCGACTTTCGTACAACAGGATATCTGTCGGCCACGAACAGTACCAGGACCGCCGCACACCGGTGGAATACACCTGACCCGTCGTTCCGCTAAGATACACTGCGCGGGCACCGTGGGGTCACCCGACTCCTTACTTGTAAGGACAACCATGGTTCAGTACCCTAAGACGGCTATACGGAGTCAGCAACGAGTGGATTACAAAGACTACTCCTCGATAGCTCACACTTGATGTGGCTCAGCAGAGCCGGGGTAGGGGCCTGAAGCGGTGTCTGCTCTGAACAGTACCTGTGACATTTTATACTGTATCGTTTCCACGATCACTCCCAGAGTAATCATGGCCCGCTATCTAATCCTATTGACTAACAAGGCGCAGGGCTAACTGCTGATTATAAGACATATATAAATAGGGCAGCATAGGATAGCGGAAAGGTAATCAAGGGGCGACAATGATAAGCTATGCAGTTGAATAGGATTGTAACGTAGCAGTAGCAGCAATGCCTAGTGCAAGAAATGTACGGAAAGATAGGCGATATCTGGGGAAGAGAATGGCTCTGCTTGCCTGGAAGCTCGACGATAGAGGTATGATCGTCGACGAAGTAGTCGATCACAGGGGCATCAGCAGCGGACGTCGGGACTACCGGACAATAAGAGAGGGGGAAGAAACAATAAATACACGGCAATAATATCAATACAAATACAAGACATGACAAACACAGTGTTAGGGGTGAACTAACGCAATGCTACACGTTGCAGACGAAACAGGAATTTTTAACCGGCAATTTTACCGGCTCCGGGCGATTATCGGACAGACGGCCCGGAGAGGGGATGTCGATGTTTGTTGTGTTGGAGGGGGGTGGTTGACATGCGGATAGCGTATTCGTATTCATTGTATTTTTTTGATCAATTTTCATGTATAAAGTTTTTGAATCTGACTTACGGTTTAAAAGATATTGATTTTCTAAGTTTTTTAATTATTTAAATCAATTTTTTGAATTTCTTTAATTATTAAAATCCAACCTTATCCAAAAGCTTATCCAGAATAGTAACCTAACAAAGGGGGACCCACATGTAATAGACATATTTTAATATACATGGATTAATCTAGTTAAATAGAGTTTATCAAAGGTGGGACCCATATGTCATAGCCATGTTCCCAGATTGCTATGAAATTTGGCTAAGTGGCTAAGTCCGGGGAACTACGGTTTTACCATCCGTTGGCGTTTTCGGACGGCTACGGTTTTGGGTTCGGCTCATCCGCCGAGTTCGTGCCTTATATCAAGTCAAACAATTTTTTGTGATCTCGAATCTTGTACGGAAGCCAAATTTATTAGGGTTCATTTGCCTAATTAAAACATTGCCTAAACAATGCTACCAATTTTTAATTACCGATTAGTTTATTTTATTCATTCTTTGCAACATAATAGCTATTGATCTATAGCTCAAATTGGGATACCTCCTATAAATAATTTGTCACATATAAGGTCTACTAACATTCTATGGGTTTAATTTTCATAAACCATTTCTGTACTTTATATATATTATTTTTTGCGAAAAAAACTTCCGATCTATTCATCTTCAATCATGGTAGTACAACGAATACCAAAAATAATAAAAATTACATTTAGATTCGTAGACCACCTAGCGACGACTACAAGCACTGAAGCGAGCCTAAGGCGCGCCGCCGTCATCGCCCCTCCCTCGCCGGAGCTGGGCAAAACTTGTTGTAGTAGACAGTCGGGAAGTCGTCGTGCTAAGGCCCCGTAGGACCAACACACCAGAGCAGCAACCGTCGCCGTTGAAGAGTAGAGTAGATCGGAAGGATCAAACCTGAAGACACACAAACGCAAACGAACTACGACGAGCTCCGAGCAAATCCACCATTGATAAATCTGCCGAAGACACACCTCCACACGCCCACCGATGATGCTAGACACACCACCGGGATGGGGGATAGGCGGGGAGACCTTTATTTCATCTTCAAAAATCCGCCACCATCTCATCTTTCTGAGCAAGAAACAAACCCTAACAAAATTTAGAAGAAACATCTAAAACGATGCCCTCCCACCGACACCAACCGAGATCTACCGCGTCACCATGGCCCTAAGGCCACGGAGACGAGGCGGATCAGCAGTAGCCCGGCGGGAGGCGGGAGGAGGCGGCGGCGGGCGAGGGGAACTGGCGGCGGCGGCTGCGCGTGCGCGTGCGCTATTAGTTCTCCCGTAACCCTATGGCTTACTTCCTGTACTTTATATATTAACAACCCTAAAGTAGCTATCAAGTAATTCCTTGTTTTGTCATTTGTGCCATTAACAAAAAGTTATAATTTGCGATTTTTGTAGGATTAAATCCATGCACCAAATGAAATGGGTCCAATGGAACAAATTGAAGTTGGTTATGTCTACTTTCTGCACGTATAAATTTTACACATATTAAACATCATTTGCTAGCAGTTTTTGGTTGTTGAATTGATGTTGTTTTTATTGCTCACAAGAAGGGTTCAGCAGCCGTAGTACTAACAGCAGCAGCAGCTGCTGCCAGCGGGGATGCAGACGCTCGGAGGGGGCATCCATACGGCGCCGGCGACGAGCAGCTGCAGTAGCAAGGAGCAGCAGGGGGTCGAAGGCCATACGCATACGCACAAGACACAGAACATCCACGCTGCACACACACAGGGCACTCAAAACACTCACGCACAGCACCCCGCATGTACCACACATGCACGGCCATGGCCGTGGCCACTGGCCAACGTCGGTCGCGGCGAGGCCGGCCAGCCAGGGAGCGGAGCCGCGACCGGTCGGAGCGGGGCGGAGGAGGCCTCGACCAGGAGCAGCGGGGCGCGCACGCGACGAGACGAGCAGCAGCGCGCGCAACAAAACGGGAGCTCAAGCTCCGGCAATGGAGGCCGAACACATAGACGACAGTGCACAGGCACGGAACGACATCCGGGGTGAGGGGAATCGAAGGAGGAGCTCACCATACTGCTAGGGGACATGGTTTGACGGCGCGAGGACGACCGGTTGCGACGAGCTCGACGACGGAAGACGACGGCCATGGCGGAGGAAGAGCTCGATTGCGAGGCTCCAGGGGGTCTTGGCTCCTATCGATGGCGCAGGGAGACGAAGCCGTGGGCGTGGAAGCGTCTGGACAAGTTGGCGCGGCTCGGCGTCGTCGTTGTCCGCGGCAAGCACTGCGGCGCGGTGACGGCTTCTCGGGCGTGGCCGTCCCCGGGCGGGAGGAAGAAAGGGCGAGCAAGAGGAAAAGGGGATCCGTCGGCTAGGGTTTCCAAAGGGGGGCTCCGGGTCTTATTTTTCCGGTGAGTCGCGGGATGGCCGCCACGGCGGCTTGATGCGACCATGGCGTCCATGGATGGCTGCCACGGTGCTCCTCTGAACAGGAGGTAGGAGATGAGGCAAGGTGGGCTGGGCCTTGTTGGATTTTGCACCGAGCGAGGAATAATCTTTTTCCATTTGTTTATTCTGCCAAGCATTTTACATTCTGTTTTATTTTGTTTGGCTAACAATTAGTTTTGAAAAAATGTTCCATTGGTCTTAAAATTCATGTTACAGTATTATGTATTGCCACAGAAAGTTTGAGGTCCAAAATAAATCAATTGATTTCCATTTAATTATTTAAAGGATCAAATGAGTCTGATTTGGTATTGTTTTATTTATGTAGACCAATTAAACATTTTATTAAATAGTGTTTGCTATGTTTCCATTACCTATGGAATATTTGCAAGATTTAGAATATTTTCCCAACATTATTGGCACAACTTTATTTTTCACTTTTATTTGAATTTCCCAGAGGAAATTTAATATTTAAAAATATTGTTTTTAGTTTTATAATGGCCTTGGGATTACCTACTATATTTAGGACACTTTTATCTAAGTTGTTTTGAAAAGTTTTACCTTGACTGGAATTTGCAATTTTGTTTGAAGTGAGTTACTTTCCTAATGCAGTTTTAAATGAGGATGATCATGATGACAAGCCAATCAAACTACCTTAATGCCAGGGTTAGGATCTGGTGGCGTTACAAATCTTCCCCACTACAAAGAATTCTCGTCCCGAGAATTAACAGTAGTGTAAGGCGTAAAGTTTTGGTTTCGCATTCTAACGATTCTTCCGGTGCTTGTTGTCCTTCGCGAAGAAGCTGTTCCTTGATGATGTTGTCTTCATTTCCCTGTATTGGTGCACCTCAACAAGTTATCATTCTTGCTTCAGGGTCTTCATCGTACTTACGAGTAGGCTAGGAGGAAAATTTAAGGGGGTCGGACCGGTATCCGGTTAATCAACCGAGGTTGTCCGAGGGGATGGCGTACAAAGAATCTCTTCCGAGTTTAACTCCGGGGAATACATCGAAAGATCAAAAGAAGGTATGAGAAGTTTCAAGCGGATAGGCATGCATTCGATGCCGATGACGGATGATGAAAAGGGGGTCCAGAGCATCAGGCATAAGCACTGATATCGGGCCGAATATCGTAAGGTAGATGACAAGAGTCAGGTTTCGATCCTGTGGAACTATGGGTTATGGGGCCACCGGGGGTGGTGACATTTTATGCGATCACGACGCAAGGTTTGTTAAAGAATAGCTTGTCAACAATTTTGGCAACAACGTCGATACCAAGGGCGAGGGACACTGAGAACCATTTTTCCGCTCGTTAAAACGAGGCGGACCAATTGGCAAGGTTCTCGTCCATAGGTGGTTATTGAAATGCCATCAACAATAGCAACAGGTTATACTGACTGAGTAGCGCATCGATGTGTTTTCATAAGCAGGGACTTATCATTGCTCAGATATTTTCTATTACAAGGGAGGTTAAACAGACCAATGGAAAGGAAAATGTGATGATACGCAAGTATCAGGTGTATATCTTTCCCAAGGGAAAGCAAATCACGATATACTCGACCAAGTTGTAATGGCAAAGAGTCAAGGGAGGTTGTCGATGATAACACAAATCATCGAGGGCAAGGATGGTATTTCACACGATGAATCCAATCGACACATGGAAGAAGCCATGTAAGATTAGTCGGATAATAATCCACAAAAGGTCGGGTGGTTCGCAAAGAATCTGATGTGAGTATCGACACTCAACCAGAAGGAGAAAGAATGCAAAGGCATCGGGTGATAGAGCCATCAAAATAATTTGACGCTTGAGTACAAGGAAATTATAATTTACAGATCGGGAGGTGGATACAATTATCCACACAGACTTATCGGTGGCAGGGGATTGCAAAGGCGATGAACACATAGGTGCTCGGGAACTTATCAGAGTGAAATCTTCGGAATCTTCAGGTGAAGCAAGCGATCATCTTGGGTGAAGGGCTCTCCGGCTAGATGCGACCACGAGATCCTAATGTCAGAGTTAGCAAATTTTCCCGAAAAGATAAGAGAGTAGAATCCCAGAGTAAAGGTACGAAGAAAAGGATCCTAATACCACCCAGTTTGCGACGTGGGCCGATAAGCCACACGACACTGTTAGTAAAATAGTTTTTTTTTCTAGACTCGACTTCGACCAAGGAATTGGAAGGGGGTTACCTACAGGCAGTTGGCTCTGATACCAACTTGTGACGCCCCGAAAATCAGACCGTGTACAGTAATCATACACGCAAGGTACACGATCGAGATCAGGGACTCACGGTGAGATATCACAACACAACTCTACAAATAAAAATAATACAAGCTGTTTAATACAAGCCAGGGGCCACGAGGGCTCGAATACAACAGCTCGAAAGCACAAAATTAGCGGAAGCAATAGTATCTGAGTACAGGCACAAGGATACAAGGTTTCCTTAAGAAGGCTAGCACAAAAATCAACAACGATCGAAAAGGCGAAGCCTCCTGCCTAGGAACCTCCAAACTACTCCTGGTCAAAGGGGAACTCGACGTCGTAGAAGGCATCGGGGATCTTCACGTTGCGGTGGTCGGCATCGGGGATCTCCTGCTCCTGGACTCCAACGTCGACTGCAACGGCCGATCAGGCAAAACAAAAAGGGGGAAAATAAAGCAGGTGAGTATCTAGCATACCCGCGAGTCTTACGTCCGCTACTAAGCATTTATGCATTTGTATCAAATGGAAAGGGGAGGCAGTATATAGTGGGCTGCAAGGTAGAAATCAGAACAAGGATAAGAACCTAGGCCTATCGAAGACTAGCATCTTCCGACGAGTCTTGAAGCATGAGGTAAGGATCAGCCAACAGTTCAAAAGCATGAATGTAAATAACAATGAAGCAGAAGTTGCTGCAGCATTGTATAATAGTAAGTTGTATTAGATAACAATTATATATGCCTCTGAGATCCCCTCCTCGACTTCCCTGCGAGGAAAAGAAACCAGAACCAACAATTTAATAGTAGTAGTTTGTAGTGGTAGGATCTGGCTTCAGCATAAAGCGTCCTGTTACCGTGGACACGGCTATTCGAATAGATTATCTTCCCTGCAGGGGTGCACTGGTGTCATACTACACGCTCGGATCTCCAGGGTGACGTACACCTTGTTAGGGAACACCCCACCGAGGCTATCCGACACGCCGAGGGCCATCCTACGGCTCATCAGAGAGGTCCCCGCCGGTCTACAGCCCTAAGTGCAAGGGGGTCATGGGCCTATCACCCCTCGCTCTCCGGGTCGTTGTGAGGACGGTGGATACCACACAACTCTATCATGGATGCGGATCCGACCACGCCACAATGCTGAACTGGACGTCTTTCAGAGCTTTCGAACGAGACCACAACGCGGAGGGCCCACACCGTAATCCCACGTATAGGTAGTGCGTACAAGCCAAAAGGCTACTCAAGTCATCCGCCGAACCCATTAAGAATTTTATTAATTTTCTGTCGAGACAACCGTTATCGCTGCCCCTTATTGGATGAGTCGCGGACAACGACAGCAGTCAGGACCACCAGTAACATCGGTGCCTGCCCTGACGTCCCACCAACTCGTGCGGTTACCAACAAGGTGAACCGTCTCCTTACCTTGTCTTGCGTTTGCTCCGAAGAGCTCGACTTTCGTACAACAGGATATCTGTCGGCCACGAACAGTACCAGGCCCGCCGCACACCGGTGGAATACACCTGACCCGTCGTTCCGCTAAGATACACTGCGCGGGCACCGTGGGGTCACCCGACTCCTTACTTGTAAGGACAACCGTGGTTCAGTACCCTAAGACGGCTATACGGAGTCAGCAACGAGTGGAGTACAAGGACTACTCCTCGATAGCTCACACTTGATGTGGCTCGGCAGAGCCGGGGTAGGAGCCTGAAGCGGTGTCTGCTCTGAACCGTACCTGTGGCAGTTTATACTGTATCGTTTCCACGATCACTCCCAGAGTAATCATGGCCTGCTATCTAATCCTATTGACTAACATGGCGCAGGACTAACTGCTGATTATAATACATATATAAATAGGGCAGCATAGGATAGCGGAAAGGTAATCAAGGGGCGACAATGATAAGCTATGCAGTTGAATAGGATTGTAACGTAGCAGTAGCAGCAATGCCTAGTGAAAGAAATGTACGAAAAGATAGGCGATATCTGGGGAAGAGAATGGCTCTGCTTGCCTGGAAGCTCGACGGTAGAGGTACGATCGTCGACGAAGTAGTCGACCACAGGGGCATCGGCAGCGGACGTCGGGACTACCGGACAATAAGAGAGGGGGAAGAAACAATAAATACACGGCAATAATATCAATACAAATACAAGACATGACAAACGCAGTGTTAGGGTGAACTAACGCAGTGCTACACGTTGCAGACGAAACGAGAATTTTTAACCGGCAATTTTACCGGCTCCGGGCGATTACCGGACAGACGGCCCGGAGAGGGGATGTCGATGTTTGTTGTGTTGGAGGGGGGTGGTTGACATGCGGATAGCGTATTCGTATTCGTTGTATTTTTTTGATCAATTTTCATGTATAAAGTTTTGGAATCTTACTTACGGTTTAAAAGATATTGATTTTCTAAGTTTTTTAATTATTTAAATCAATTTTTTGAATTTCTTTAATTATTAAAATTCAACCTTATCCAAAAGCTTATCCAGAATAGTAACCTAACAAAGGGGGACCCACATGTAATAGACATATTTTAATATACATGGATTAATCTAGTTAAATAGAGTTTATCAAAGGTGGGACCCATATGTCATAGCCATGTTCCCAGATTGCTATGAAATTTGGCTAAGTGGCTAAGTCCGGGGAACTACGGTTTTACCATCCGTTGGCGTTTTCGGACGGCTACGGTTTTGGGTTCGGCTCATCCGCCGAGTTCGTGCCTTATATCAAGTCAATTTTTTTTTGTGATCTCGAATCTGGTACGGAAGCCAAATTTATTAGGGTTCATTTGCCTAATTAAAACATTGCCTAAACAGTGCTACCAATTTTTAATTACCGATTAGTTTATTTTATTCATTCTTTGCAACATAATAGCTATTGATCTATAGCTCAAATTGGGATACCTCCTATAAATAATTTGTCACATATAAGGTCTACTAACATTCTATGGGTTTAATTTTCATAAACCATTTTTGTACTTTATATATTAACAACCCTAAAGTAGCTATCAAGTAATTCCTTGTTTTGTCATTTGTACCATTAACAAAAAGTTATAATTTGCGATTTTTGTAGGATTAAATCCATGCACCAAATGAAATGGGTCCAATGAAACAAATTGAAGTTGGTTATGTCTACTTTCTGCACATATAAATTTTACACATATTAAACATCATTTTGCTAGCAGTTTTTGGTTGTTGAATTGCTGTTGTTTTTATTGCTCACAAGAAGGGTTCAGCAGCCGTAGTACTAACAGCAGCAGCAGCTGCTGCTGCAGAGCTGCTGCCAGAGGGGATGCAGACGCTCGGAGGGGGCATCCATACGGCGCCGGCGACGAGCAGCTGCAGTAGCAAGGAGCAGCAGGGGGTCGAAGGCCATACGCATACGCACAAGACACAGAACATCCACGCTGCACACACACAGGGCACTCAAAACACTCACGCACAGCACCCCGCATGTACCACACATGCACGGCCATGGCCGTGGCCACTGGCCAACGTCGGTCGCGGCGAGGCCGGCCAGCCAGGGAGCGGAGCCGCGACCGGTCGGAGCGGGGCGGAGGAGGCCTCGACCAGGAGCAGCGGGGCGCGCACGCGACGAGACGAGCAGCAGCGCGCGCAACAAAACGGGAGCTCAAGCTCCGGCAATGGAGGCCGAACACATAGACGACAGTGCACAGGCACGGAACGACATCCGGGGTGAGGGGAATCGAAGGAGGAGCTCACCATACTGCTAGGGGACATGGTTTGACGGCGCGAGGACGACCGGTTGCGACGAGCTCGACGACGGAAGACGACGGCCATGGCGGAGGAAGAGCTCGATTGCGAGGCTCCAGGGGGTCTTGGCTCCTATCGATGGCGCAGGGAGACGAAGCCGTGGGCGTGGAAGCGTCTGGACAAGGTGGCGCGGCTCGGCGTCGTCGTTGTCCGCGGCAAGCACTGCGGCGCGGTGACGGCTTCTCGGGCGTGGCCGTCCCCGGGCGGGAGGAAGAAAGGGCGAGCAAGAGGAAAAGGGGATCCGGCGGCTAGGGTTTCCAAAGGGGGGCTCCGGGTCTTATTTTGCCGGTGAGTCGCGGGATGGCCGCCACGGCGGCTTGATGCGACCATGGCGTCCATGGATGGCTGCCACGGTGCTCCTCTGAACAGGAGGTAGGAGATGAGGCAAGGTGGGCTGGGCCTTGTTGGATTTTGCACCGAGCGAGGAATAATCTTTTTCCATTTGTTTATTCTGCCAAGCATTTTACATTCTGTTTTATTTTGTTTGGCTAACAATTGGTTTTGAAAAAATGTTCCACTGGTCTTAAAATTCATGTTACAATATTATGTATTGCCACAAAAAGTTTGAGGTCAAAAATAAATCAATTGATACCCATTTAATTATTTAAAGGATCAAATGAGTCTGATTTGGTATTTTATTTATTTATTTAGACCAATTAAACATTTTATTAAATAGTGTTTGCTATGTTTCCATTACCTATGGAATATTTTCAAGATTTAGAATATTTTTCGAACATTATTGGCACAAATTTATTTTTCCACTTTTATTTGAATTTCCCAGAGGAAATTTAATATTTAAAAATATTGTTTTTAGTTTTATAATGGC
Organism: Bromus sterilis; assembly: GCA_950022295.1. Lineage (NCBI taxonomy): Eukaryota > Viridiplantae > Streptophyta > Magnoliopsida > Poales > Poaceae > Bromus > Bromus sterilis. The sequence continues at coordinate 103,016,660 of OX465598.1, forward strand.
CTTGGGATTACCTACTATATTTAGGACACTTTTATATAAGTTGCTTTGAAAAGTTTTACCTTGACTGGAATTTGCAATTTTGTTTGAAGTGAGTTACTTTCCTAATGCAGTTTTAAATGAGGATGATCATGATGACAAGCCAATCAAACTACCTTAATGCCAGGGTTAGAATCTGGGGGCGTTACATGTCCTCTCTCTTAAATCTTGTGCTTCAATTATCTAGACCTGGTGAGCTGCCCATGATGATCAAGGAACTTTTGTTATAGTTCCTATGTTGTTATGTTGTGTTTGCTGGGATCCGATGGATTATGTTCAGTTTGTGAAAGTAATCTATTTGGTCTCCTTTATATTTGTGTTCTTGATTAGTCATGCATTTTCTCCGTTACAATTTGTTGCTTTGGGCGAGTAGTAGATTGTAACTCCAAGAGGGAGCGTTATGCCAGATAATGGGTTCATGCCTCCTGATGTCCGACTTGAGTGAAAGAAAATGGGAGTACGGAATTTATTGTTGCCATTAGGGATAAAACAACGATGCATATGGCTGGTGTCATAAGGATTGCTTACATTACGAATAGAGTGTTAATGCAGTTGTCTGTTGCTTTGAGTTCACCACATTAGTTGTGGATCCAGGAAACTTAATACCAGCGAGATGTTCTGGATAGATATCTCAAGGTGGATGATTAGTAAGTAGATGTTGATGAATAAAAGATCTACTTGTCTTGGTGTGATGCCCATACGATTGAGCCTTGTACTCTATGTCGTCGGTATGTAACGCCAGATGCCATGGGATGGCTAAAGTGAGGGGAAGACGCGAGGGAGAGAATGTCGATGGTACCGGAATCGGGTTGGGCACAAACATGGTGGAGGACACCACGATGTACCCAGGTTCGGGGCTCTCCGGAGAGATAACACCCCTACTCCTGCTTGTCTCTTATATATCAATGCTCTGGCTACAATAACTGCTTCTCTGCCTTCTCAGGGGAAGGTGAGCGCCGCCGCCGTGGGCAAGGCTCTCTCCGGCGTCCCTGAGGAGTAACTGCAAGCAGTGAAAGAACTGAGGGGAAAGTGAGTAATGGTGGTCTAGGATGAGTCGTCCCTCACGCAGGAGGGGTACCCTGGCTCTTATAGTGTGAGCCCAGGGTACTTCGGTAACTTCATTGCCGAATGGGCCCAGTTGTCATCCTCTAGTCGACCTGGGCCCACCGACTGCTCCTCTCCGGTTGACCCGGAACCTACGAGCGGCGGCCCATGCTGTAGACTCGTAGAGCGTAGGGATGAACAGTGGAGCTAGGGGGTGCGGTCTTGTCGGCCTGTCCGCGGAATCGGCGGAGAGGTCGACACCGTATCTCCCCCAGATCTTTGACATGACCTGGCCTTCCTGCCATCCGGATATCTGGGGATATGGCATTTATGACCTCGTAATCATACCCCCGACTGGGTATTAGGTGGTTCCGATTGCGCCTGGATCGACTGGTGGTACCTGGCAAAGTCGATTGCTCTGGGCAATCGGCCTTCCAGGTATCAACCTCGGGCCAGCTGCGGACCAATCGGATGATCGTCTTGGTAAAGGAAAGTTGGTCCGATTGCGCCTGGGCCGACTGCTGGCATTTGATACGGCTGATTGCCTTGGAGCAATCGGTCGTACATCTGCCCAGCTCGGCCCAGCTGCGGTCCAATCGGTCCATCCTTGTCTTGAAAGGTTTCTTCCGCTTGGGTTAGCCTACCCGGGTACCAATCCCCCGATAGTAGCCCCTAAAGCTGTAAAGGTCCCACGGTCACTTGACCGCGGGGCCTTTGCAGTTTTTAATCTCTCTCTTGATATCCTCCGACTGCTATGGCCTCTTCGAGTGCGTCATTCCGAGTTCGTCGACCGACTCGGAGATCACACTCGGCTGACCAAATTTTCATCCGATTGGATTTGGTTTGCTCCCAATTCGTGTCTTCACTTTTGTGAGAAAAACATCTTTTGCCGATTTAGTTCCAACGGTTACCTCCGATTCTTCCGGGATGTGATCAATGAGCTGGGACCCATGACCCACACGCGACTTGACATAACTGCAGGGCTTGACCCCCACGTCGCACGCCTCGCCTTTTGCGCCAGGATCCTTTGCGCTGGTTTGCCGGTTGCCGTTCCTGTGCCCTAGGCCACACCGAGCCACACAGCCGCAGACGCATCCCACTTCCCTCCCCCGCCGCCCATATAAGCCACAGGGGAGGCCTTCGCCTCTTCCTTCTCCCAGACGCCATCTTCAACCTCTAGCTCTCTCTCCTCTGCGCCATTGCAGCTCCACGCGAAGCTCTCTGCCGCGGACCTCTGCACCTTGGATCTGCTCCGGCCACAGACTTGTGCTCTCTGCCACTTCCGCCGCCTCCGCGGTAACTCTTCACCGCTGCTCTCGCGCTCTGCCTTTTTCTTTTTCTCCCTTCTTCTCCCCGCCCGCGAACGCCATGGCGCCACGGCGAGACATCTCCCAGGCGAGCCGCGGGTGCTGGAAAGGTTCTCAGGCTACCGCCGGCGCCGTTGAGTCCCTGATTCGCGCCCGGAAGATGCCTGCGGAGGTCGAGGGGCGCATTCCCGGCGCCAAGGTCGTGCCCAGCGCGCGCGCTGGCGAGAGGGTCGTGTTCCTCGCTCACTTCGAGCGTGGATTCGGCCTTCCTGCCAGCACCTTCTTCCGAGGGTTCCTCGATTTCCACTGACTGCAACCACACCATCTCGCAGCCAACTTCATCATGATTCTCTCCGGTTTCGTGACACTCTGCGAAGGGTATCTCGGCTGTCGTCCCAGCATTGCCCTCTGGAAACGGTTCTTCAATCTCCGAGCTCACAATGCTCGGACGGGGACCGTGGTGCCCTCCACCATCGAAGGCGGCGACCCGACCTACCCGACTGACATGACCGACTGCGGCAGTTGCCTTGTCGCAGCCGGCAAGCCGAAGTACAAGAGTCCCGAGATCGTCCAATCATGCAAAAATTGGCAGACCTCATTCTTCTACGTCAAGTCACCTGACCAAGGGCCCGATCTCCTGAATCTGCCCGAGTTCTCCCTCGCCCGGCCGACTGACAAGCACCAATGGTCGCTGAAGTATCGCGTCGGAGACTGTGATGTCGATGCCCAGGTTTCCAGGGTCGCCCAGCTAGAGGAAGAAGGGCTTCTCCCGACCGACCTGGTAGCCGCTTGGCTTCAAGCTCAGATTCTTCCCCTGCAGCGCCGAGTGCACCGTCTGTGCGATATGTCGGGTCCTCGAGATCCCACTCGGCTCTGCACATGGCGGGTGAAGAATGAAAACCTCAGCGCCAGGGTGAGGGCTATTACATCTAGCCCTTTGCCCGACCCTTTCCGCCTCGGGCTTGACTGCCTCACTCGCCAGCAGAAACCGCCTGTGGTATGCTCCGATTGCCTTCCTCTCCCGATTGCTTTTCCTTTCAGCTTCTCTGATTACTTTTATCCTCTTTCCAGCATTTCATTCAGTCCAACCTGATGGAGGACGGCCAGGAAGCTGGCGTGTACGTCCCCGATCGCGCGGAGGAGGACCCCGCCGATTTCGAGTATAACGGCGAGATTCCTTCTGCCGAGTCCGGTGATGATGATGAAGATGATGGCGAGTCCTCCGGAGAGTCCTCCGACTCCATGGATGCCAACGACGATGACGCCGAGGCCGCCAACCCTCCGAGGACCGACACCCGGCCGCCAGCTCAAGGGGGTACACCTGACCCTTCCCTTGAGCAATTTTTGGCCGAATGGAGTGATGATGACAGTGTCTCAAAGGCTGATGATTCTGATGCAGCTCCTCGTGCCAAACCTCCAAAGGTGCCGGCAAAGCGCACCTCGACCACCAGCTCCTCCGCTGGTACGGCCCCCAGCAAGGTTGCCAAAGCCACGCCGACTGCCAGCAAAGGCAAACAGGCCCAGGAGACGACTACCCGGAGCCCGACTGCTCAGGCGCCACTGAACATCGCTCCGCTGCGATGCCAAATGCCCTATGGCGCACCAAGAACAATCGGGTATGCTTCTGTCCTTATGCCTTGCATTTCACTGTCTTTGCTTATACTGATCCTCCTCTTCTTTCTTCTTTCAGGGAACCGATTGGGCTTGACGATGTCGACACTGGCGTTCCGGTTCGTGCCAGCGCCGTCATCTCACCTGCTGCCTCCGCTGCCGCCGTCCACAAACGGCCGACTGCTTCTCATCGCTCCTCCAAGGACGCCGAGCGCGCCGCCAAGAAGGCTCGCCTCGCGACGACTCAGAAGACCTCTTCTTCCACCCTTGCCTCCAAGACTTCCAAGCATGCAGCTGACCCGGTGGCTCCTGGTGGCAGAGGACCACAATCGGTCGATCCGATTGCCCCGTCTCCGCCACGCCGCTCCGACCCGGTCTCCACTGTCGCGACTACATCTGCTCCGACTGCCGCTTTAGAGCCACCAACGGTGACAAGCCCGCCGCCAATCGTGGTGTCGGCGCCGCCGACTGCCACAACTGTGCCACCGGTTGTTCTGCGCGTGCCACCGACGACAACGACCTTGCCGCCAGTCACACTTATCACTTCTGCGTCAGCTCACCCGACTGCGCCGTCACCACCACCGATTACTTCTGGCCCTCAGGTGACGCCAATGCCACTGGCCATTCCCACTGCTGCTTCCACCGCCACTCAAGCTTTAGTGCCAACGCCGACCTCCTCTGCGTCGGAGATTCTTATGCGCTCGGTGGATCAGTTCCGGGCCGAGTACTCTCGCGCCCGTCACATCGGCACCGAGCCTGACGCCTCGCATCGTCCTCAAGATCCTGTGACGACTGCTCTGAGCCGGGTGAATAACTTTGCCGCTGCCCTTGCTCGGGACCTCCAACAGCTCACCTCTCACCATACGGTAATTTTTGACTTTCTTTTTATGTCTTTCCTTTACTCGGAAGGCCTTTTGCTTTATCTTTTGCCTTCCTCAATCGGGAGATTTTCCTTCCGGTGGGTGCGCGCAAGCGCACCCACTGGGTGTAGTCCCCGAGATTCAGGCCGATTGGTTGCAATCGGTTCGGATCTTTAACACTTTTTGCTTTATCGTTTGCCTTCCTCGATCGGGAGACTTTCCTTCCGGTGGGTGCGCGCAAGCGCACCCACTGGGTGTAGTCCCCGAGATTCGGGCCGATTGGTTGCAATCGGTTCGGATCTTTCACACCTTTTGCTTTATCGTTTTCCTTCCTCGATCGGGAGACTTTCCTTCTGGTGGGTGCGCGCAAGCGCACCCACTGGGTGTAGTCCCCAAGATTCGGGCCGATTGGTTGCAATCGGTTCGGATCTTTCACGCCTTTTGCTTACTGCTGTGTCTCTAACTCCATCCTGCTGTTCCTCTCAAGCTGTTATGGAAGAAAAACGTGAGGTCTTCGAGAAGCTTCTTGATGCTTATACCGCCAGCCTTCGAACTCTTGCCCAGGCCCAGCTGCAGGTCAACAATCAATCGGCTGAGATCACTAAACTGAAAGGTAACTTCTATACCATTTCTGTCTTCTCTCCGATTAGACAATTGCTCTTGTTCTCATATCTTCATGCTCTTTTCTAGCTTGTACTCCCATGGTAGATGACCTTCAGGGCCGAATTACTGAATTAACTGCAGAACTTAACCAGCATGGTCCAGCTCTCGCCAAAGCCACTGGGGAAGTGACCCGACTGCAGGGGGTAGAAAATGATCTGAATCGGACTATCCAAAGCCTTCGATCTGAGATGGCCGCCCTCGAGAAAAAACATCTGGCCGACATAGCTGCCGTGACGGCCACTGGTGATGGTCTCCTCGCCAAGCGAGATGCCGACGTCGCCGCCCGAGAAGCCTTGCAAGCTTAAAGGGATGAAGCGGTGGCTGCACGTGATTCCATTCGGCGAGATCGTGACGAACACGTCGCCAAATTTGAAGAGCTGGAGAAACGCAACTACGAAGAGACCACCCGACTGCGCCGCCGAGCCAAAGGCTTCTGCGACACCATGACCGAGATGGACGTCCTCCTCAGCGGTGAGTGTTCCCTGCATCCGAGTGCATTTTCCGATTGTTTTCCTCTTTTATCTTGTTGCTCATGCTTTCTTTTCGTGATGTAGAAGCTTGGCCCGAGTCTGAAGCAGCTGCCTACGCAGCCGTAGCCAAATCCCGAGAAGAGACTGTTGCCGCAGGAGGGACCTGCCAACTTGAGGACAACGTCTGGACTCGGCACGAGTACCTGATCGGCACTGAAGCCCGCATTCCTGTTATCAAGGGCGTTGCCTTGTCCTTCAAGCTCGGCATCCTGAAGATTGCTGAGTCATTGTGGTCGCCGACTGAACTCAAGGTCGGACTCCAGAAGATGAAGACTGCCGCTGGCTCCTCCGCCGGTTCCCACAAGGCTGACGCGCAGGATGAAGAGGATTCTGACAAAGGGGAAACTCCGAATGCTACTATTGAACAAACTCGGACTCTCCTTAAGGCCATGCCACGTCGGATCGACGTCCTGCTGAATTCTGCAGGTCGGACTGGTGCGGAGACCGCCCTCCAGACTGCGCTGAGTTGGTATCCTCAGGTGAAGCTCTCCCAACTTTACAGCCTCCGTGAGAACGCCTCTGATCTGCTTGAGAAGACCTACACCGAAGTCAACCGGCTAGCCAGCACTATGGTGAACTGGTTCTCTCCATAGGAGTACACTCCGTATCTCGACGAGGGAGGGAATCCGCTTGATGCACCTTCAATCTCTGGCTTGGCCGAGGAGCTCTCTGATAGCGGCTCATCTCAGACATTTCCAAGATCCAAACAAACTGGTGCCACAGCCTCTGAAGCGCAATCGGATCCGACTGCTCCATCTTCTAGCTCCGTGCCTCCGACTTCCTGAGCCATGCTATCAACTGTTTTACTTATTGTAGCTTGCCGATACTGGATCGGTTTTATCTTATTTTGTCTTCCAATTACCCGTTTGTAAGACATATTTTTAATTCTGTCGACACCCACTGGGTGTGACTTGGATGTAATGAACTTATTCGGCCTTGGGCCTGTTACTTCTGATGCAATCCGATTGCTTGGCTTTTGCTTTTACTTATGCGATCAACTTTGCGTCTTTGTCGGTTTCCTTTATCGGCTGCACTTGGGGATGTCTACCGTGTCACCTTTGCTGCCGTCATGCGGTCCGCAATCGGATCAACGGTAGCTTACCAGCCAAGGTTCGATAAGTTTTTTTTTCTACACAACAAGATTTAACGCAAAGGATTCTGCGACAGTAGGCGCCGATTGCTCGCTATCGGGCTCGACGCCTTGGGCCGCGGCGCAATCGGCGACTTTGTTTTATCGAATATGTCCTTAGTGGCGCGTTTCGAATTGTTTCCCGGGGATTCGTACTGCCGACTGCCTCAAATACGACCCTTCTCAACGCCGCAAACCTTTTTGTGGTTTGCGCTTGAGCTGAGTGCCGAGTTGAGTGCCAGCCCGCAGTCCCCGTGCCTCGATGGCCTATTCGCTTGGCCTCGTAGTCGGTCAGTCCCCGGGTGTGTTATACACACCTCGGGTATGACTGAGCGTCGCCGATTGAGGCTAGCTCTTCGAATGAAATTATGCAAAGATAATCGAATGCTCATTTTCAGAGGCATGATAACTTTTACTGCTTGTTTGCCGAATGGCTTACATATATTTCTGCTGCTCAGCTATAGAACGGACATAACAACTCGGCGTTCCACGGCCGCTCCGTCTCTGCTCCTGATGTGTCCTTGTGCTTAGTGCCCTTGGTACAGTCGATCAGATAATAGGAGTTGTTCTTGAGCGCTCGGCTGATGACGAATGGCCCTTCCCAGGGTGAGGAGAGCTTGTGCTGTCCGTCTGACTTCTGGATTCGGCGTAGCACCATGTCTCCCTCTCGGAAAGCGAGAGGACGAATCTTCTTGTTGTGGTAGTGCCGCAACTTCTGCTGATAGACTGCTGACCTGGACAAGGCCAACAAGCAAGCTTCTTCTTTGAGGTCGATGCCGTCTTCTCGCGCCAATCTGGCTTCTTCTTTGGTGTACAGGGCATGCCGAGGTGAATCGAACTCGATGTCGGATGGGATGACTGCTTCTGAACCATACACCAAGAAGAAAGGAGTGAATCCAGTCGACCTGTTTGGTGTGGTTCTCAGACTGAACAGTACTGCGGGGAGCTCCTCAATCCATGCTCCGGGTGCCCTCTCAAGTGGTTCTACCAATCTGGGCCTGATACCCGATAGGATTAGTCCGTTTGCTCTTTCGACTTGACCGTTTGATTGCGGGTGCGCCACAGATGCCAGATCAAGCCGAATGCCCTGCTGAGATGCATATCGGGCTAGTGCACCCTTCACAAAGTTTGTGCCATTGTCGGTGATGATGCTGTTAGGCACACCATATCTGTATACAATGTCGGCCACAAACCGAACTGCAGTTGGACCGTCCAACCTTTTGATTGGTCTAGCTTCAATCCACTTGGTAAACTTGTCCACTGCGACTAGAAGATGTGTCATGCCACTGCGAGCTCTCTTGAATGGTCCAACCATGTCCAAACCCCATACTGCAAACGTCCATGCTATTGGGATTGTCTTCAGTGCCGATGCTGGCTGATGACTTTTTGCCTTGTACCGCTGACATCCCTTGCAGTACTTCACTAAATTCTCAGCCGCTGCCAGCGCAGTCGGCTAGTAGAAACCATGCCGGAAAGCTTTGCTGGCGATGGCCTTTGCTGATGCATGATGACCGCATTCACCTTGATGAATGTCTCTGAGCAGCTCCAAGCCTCTGTCCTCTTCTACACATCTCTGAAGGATACCAGTTGCACTCTTACGCACTAGCTCATTGTTGATTATTGTGTATGCCCACGATCGGCGGCTGATTTGCCTTGACTCTGCTAAGTCTTCTGGGAGGACTCCGTCTGCTAGGAAATCTCTAATCGGCTGTGCCCATGATGGCGCACTGACCACTGCCATTACCACTGCATGCTGGGGTGGGCCCTCTTCTTGTGTCTCAGTTCCTTGGTCGTTGGCCTCCTGGATCTCGGCCTCTTGGAAATCTGCCATTTCTATCTCTGCTTCTGAACTGCCGACTGCGACGCCTGGCACGCATTCGGCAGCCCCTAGTGCCGACTTCTCGTCTGGAGTTGGAGCTTCATCATTGCAATCGGCCATTTCTGATGGTATCGGCTCTTCGGAGGTTGTGCCTTCTGGCGCAGCCTCTGCTTGCTTCCCTTTGACTTTGCTCTTCTCGTGTTCCTCTGCAGCCCCTGGCTTGCAATCGGCAGCCCCTGGTGGTGTTGCCGAGACACCCTGGGCGCTGGATTGCTTCTTCACGGTTGCAGGTTTGACCGGTTGAACTTCTTTTGCCTTTCTCAGCGCTTCAAGATCGGTCTCCGAGATAAAAATGGACTCGGACTCTGGGGATGGTATGATGGATGGATTCTTGATGTGCTCCAACGATACACCTGGTGGAATAGCTTGCCTTGTTGAGCCGAGCTTGGACAACGCATCTGCTGCCTCGTTGTTTGCTCTTGGCACATGATGGAACTCGCACCCTTCAAAATATCCACTGACCTGCTGCACCAGGAAACGATAGCTCGCCATGTTTGCGTGCTTTGCATCCCAGGTGCCTGAGCATTGCTGTACAACTAGGTCAGAGTCACCAAAGCATTCGATACTCCGAATACCGATTTCCTTGGCGAGCTTGATACCATGCACAAGGGCTTCGTACTCGGCGACATTGTTTGATGCTGCAAAGTGAATCTGGAGCACATATTGCAGTTGATCTCCTCTTGGTGAAGTGAGTACCACACCAGCCCCTAGGCCATTCTTCATCTTGGAGCCGTCAAAGTGCATTCGCCAGAAATCCGATCCTGGGAGCTGCGGCATGTACTGGGTTTCAGCCCAATCCACTAGGAAATCGGCTAATGCTTCCGACTTGATTGCAGTTCTTGGTTCATACTGGATGCCATGACTAGCGACTTCGATTGCCCATTTTGCCACTCTTCCGGTTGCATCTCTGCTTCCCATGATGTCGGCCAATGGAGCCGAGCTGACAACGGTGATCAAGTGGGCTTGAAAGTATGGCTTCAACCTCTTGGCTGCCATGTACACTCCATAGCACATCTTCTGATAGTGAGGGTAGTTCTGCTTGGATGCCGAGAGCACTTCGCTGATATAGTACACTGGACGCTGAACTTGCTGTGCCTTGTCCTTCTCGGGCCGCTCCACCACCATGACTGCGCTGACCACCCGATTGGTTGCCGCAATGTATAACATCATTGGCTCCTTCTCAATCGGGGCAGCCAGAATCGGTGCCGTGGAGAGCATGCGCTTGAGATCTTGGAATGCTTCATTTGCTTGAGGGGTCCAAGTGAACTTCTCCGTCTTCTTTATCAACTGGTACAACAGGATTGCTTTTTCACCCAGCGGACTGAGGAATCGGCTGAGGGACGCGAGGCAACCGGTGAACTTCTGCACCTGCTTCAGGGTTTTGGGCTGTTCCATGCGCTCTATTGAAGCTATCTTCTCGGGGTTGCATTCGATTCCTCTCTCAGAAACGAGAAACCCCAAGAGCTTGCCGGCTTGGACTCCAAACACGCACTTCTCCGGGTTGAGCTTGATTTGATAAGTTCTTAAGTTTGCGAATGTTTCCTTGAGGTCGTCCAACAGTGTGACTCCTTTCGCCGACTTCACCACTAGGTCGTCCACGTAAACATGGAGATTTCTGCCGAGCTGAGAGTGTGTGCATCTCTGAATCGTGCGCTGATAAGTAGCTCCTCCATTCTTCAGACCAAATGGCATGGTGATATAGCAATAGGCCCCAAAAGGGGTTATGAATGCAGTTTTTATCTGATCTTCCACAGCCAGTTTGATCTGGTGATATCCAGCGGTAGCATCCAGAAAGGACAGCAGCTCGCAGCCCGCCGTAGAATCAATCACTTGATCAATACGGGGCAGAGCAAACGGATCTTTTGGGCATGCCTTCTTCAGGCAGGTGTAATCTATACACATGCGCCAGGTCTTGTTCTTCTTCATGACGAGGACTGGATTTGCCAGCCACTCGGGGTAAAACACTTCCATGATGAAACCTGCAGCCTGCATCTTCGCAACCTCTTCGCCGATTGCCCTTCTCTTGTCTTCAGAAAAATGTCTCAAGGGTTGCTTGACCGGCTTTGAACTTGGCCGAATGTGCAACTTGTGCTCGGCGAGTTCTCTCGGCACACCAGGCATGTCTTGTGGAGACCATGCAAAGATGTCCCGATTCTCACGGAGAAACTCGACGAGCGCGCTTTCCTATTTATCGCTAAGTCCAGCTCCGACTACAACGAACTTGGTTGAGTCGGAGGGATCTAGAGCGATCTTCTTGCTGTCCTTGGCCGACTGAAAATCCGATTCCTCATCTACTCTCTTTGCTGGGCCAACTGGAAGTGGATTCTTGTTTTGTGCTTGCGCCATTGCAATCACTTTGCTGAGCTGATGCTTCTCCGTTTCAACCACTAGCGACTCAGCCAAACTGCTGCCAGCAGATGTACACTCGAGGGACTTCCTGAAGTCCCCGGTGACATTGATGACGCCGTTTGGCCCCGGGATCTTCATCTTCAGGTATGTCTGTTGTGTATTGATCATGAACTTGGAAAATGCCGGCAACCCCAACAGAGCATGGTAAGGACTGCTGATGTCGGCGACCTCAAACCAAATCGGCTCCCTTCTGAAATTCTCCTCCGTGCCGAATATGACATCCAGCCGAATGCGACCCATGGGGGTGCAAGACAATCCCGGGACAATCCCATGGAAAGTCGTCCGACTGCGCTCTAGGTCTCTCTCAGTGAGCCCTAGCTTGAACATTGTATCTCTGTACAGAATGTTGATTGTGCTTCCTCCATCAATGAGCACTCGGGAGAATTTGCATGAAAACCTTGGTCCTGCGAACAGAGCGTCCACCACCAGCGGATAGTTGCCCGGATTCGGCAAAATGGTGGGATGATCTGCTCTGTCCCAGGATATAGGACACTCGGACCAATGCATGAATTGGGGAATCGGTGGCATAGTGGCATTAACCTCCTGAGCTCGGGATCTCCGACTGCCCTTATCCGTGGACTCGCTGGTGAAAATCATGTAGGCAGCGTCTTGCTGCGGGAACTGATTCTGCTGCTGAGGCGGTCCTCTGTTCTGAGGTGGTGGTGGGGGTGGAGGTGGTAAAGCTTCTCCCTTCGCAATCCTTCTCACAAAATCGCACTACCGAGTGGTGTGTGCGGATGGCCTGCCAGGCGTGCTGTGCAACTTGCATGGTGCGTCCAGCATATCCTCAAACGTGTACTTGGGTTTTATCTGTCCCGGGGGTCTCACATTTGGTCTCATCTTCCGACTGCCTCCTGCAGCCCCTGGATCTTCTTCATTCTGGACAACGGCCACCTGCCGACTGCCGTACTGAGTATCGGGCTGCTCGTCCTTGCATTTGCCATTGTTCTGCTGGTTGTGGTTGTTGTTGTTGCGGTTGTTCTCCCTCCTTTCCTTCCGACTGAGGCCTTGGTTCCCTGTGTCCGACTGCGGAGCCCCTGGTGACTGGATCACACCTCCAACTCCGAGCTGGATAGGGCGCATCGCAGAATCGGACATAGCGAACGCATTTTCCACCTTCATGAGCTCGGCGAGCGATGTGAAGTCTTTGCGGAGCAGCTTGTGCTTCAACATTGAATCAGCCAAGCATCCATCAGTAAAGTACTAAATGGCCTGGATCTCATGGACTCCTTCGCATGAATTCTTCAGCTTGATCCACCGAGATAAATAATCTCGGAGGGGTTCATCTTTGCCTTGCACACACAAAGCTAACTGCCGCGGGAGGTTGGGCCTCTCGTATGTGCTTGTGAAGTTGTGGATGAATGCCGTCGTGAAATCCTCCCAGCAGTTCACACTGTCCTTGGGAAAACTGTTCAACCACGTCCTTGCTGAGCCCTGCAGCATGAGAGGTGCATAGCGGACTGCTACACGCCGATTGCCTCCTGCAATGCGGACTGCTGTCATGTAATCGGACAGCCAGTCTTCAGGCTTCACAGAACCATTGTACTTGGGCGTGTCTCTCGGCAGCGTGAAGCTTTTGGGGAATTTTTCCGTCCGAATGCGATGTCCAAAACACGATGGGCCAGCTTCTCCTTCTTCATCTTCCTGAGCTTCCTTCTCCAGGAGCTCAATGCGATGCCTTGCATCATTCTGACCGATTTGGCGAGGGCCAAGTCGAGCGCTAATTGCTGGTCTTGGCGCCGATTGCTGCGGCATGTCATTGCGCCTGCTGCTGACCGCTGGCTCTTCCATTCTTCTGCTTGCTGCTGGAGGTGGCCGATTTCTTCTGACCTTGCTCTCGTGCCAAGATGGCGCGGGTTGGTGTCTGTTCTGGCGCGATGCATTCGGTCGCTGGCTAGCTCCTGCATTTGGCCTCACAGTTCCTCTTGATGCCTCTGGTTCTGCGTTCTGGTTGCCCATTGCTACGAGCCTCTGTTCCTTTGCGGCTGCTATCAGCTCACGCATTCGGCGCGATTGCTCACGCCGCTCATCTCCTTCCAGGTCTTCTAACTCAAGCGCTATCTGCTCGGCAGCTCTCAAGTTCTTGTCCGGCGTGCTGTACGTTGGCCTTTGGATGAATGCCGACTGCGTTGGTTGCTCCGGTTGCACCGGCCTTCTCGGACGCTCCGGCTGCTCGGCCCCCGACAACTGCTGGATGACTGCTCTGCCTCGGCTTCTCAGATCTTCCAGGACCGCGGGCTCAATCGGCCGGCGCGGTCCTGAATGTGCTGCATTGTATTCCCTTGTGATGGCTCCCAGCCTACGCTCTTCTGCCAGCACTTGCTCAGCCCTGCGAGCCAGAGCGAGCCGTGCTGTTTCCAGCTCCGTGTGAACCTGCTCCGGATCACCATTCCTGTTCACGGGTGTGTATAACACATCCCGCAACGCACTGGTGCCGATTCGCTCTGCAGCCTCAGCTACCTCCTTGGCCTTTCTAGCCTCACTCGCTGGATCGCGGTTGGTTGATGAAGATGCTCCCGCCATCATGACGGCGGCGTGCACTCGGCCTTCCTCTCTGCCAGGTGCTGCACTGCAGCCCCTGGTCGGGAGCGGGTCCGTAGCACACGAGAAGATGCGAATATCCCTGGGATACGCCTCGGGTAAGCTGCCGATGAAGGGGCGATGACTGCCAAGCTGCAGCGACACACCGGGCGGCAGGGGCGCTCCAGCCCTGTACCGCGCCGAGTAGTCCACCACATAGTCAATTGCCCCACGCCTTAGAATCAGGCCAGAGGCGTGGCTTCCGCCCGATGCAGAGGAAAATCCCGTCCGGATCTTGACTCCAGTCGACGCCTCGGTCTGCCCCACGGTGGGCGCCAACTCTCGTCGGTATGTAACGCCAGATGCCATGGGATGGCTAAAGTGAGGGGAAGACGCGAGGGAGAGAATGTCGATGGTACCGGAATCGGGTTGGGCACAAACACGGTGGAGGACACCACGATGTACCCAGGTTCGGGGCTCTCCGGAGAGATAACACCCCTACTCCTGCTTGTCTCTTATATATCAATGCTCTGGCTACAATAACTGGTTCTCTGCCTTCTCAGGGGAAGGTGAGCGCCGCCGCTGTGGGCAAGGCTCTCTCCGGCGTCCCTGAGGAGTAACTGCAAGCAGTGAAAGAACTGAGGGGAAAGTGAGTAATGGTGGTCTAGGATGATTCGTCCCTCACGCAGGAGGGGTACCCTGGCTCTTATAGTGTGAGCCCAGGGTACTTCGGTAACTTCATTGCCGAATGGGCCCAGTTGTCATCCTCTAGTCGGCCTGGGCCCACCGACTGCTCCTCTCCGGTTGACCCGGAACCTACGAGCGGCGGCCCATGCTGTAGACTTGTAGAGCGTAGGGATGAACAGTGGAGCTAGGGGGTGCGGTCTTGTCGGCCTTTCCGCGGAATCGGCGGAGAGGTCGATACCGTATCTCCCCCAGATCTTTGACATGACCTGGCCTTCCTGCCATCCGGATATCTGGGGATATGGCATTTATGACCTCGTAATCATACCCCCGACTGGGTATTAGGTGGTTCCGATTGCGCCTGGACCGACTGGTGGTACCTGGCAAAGTCGATTGCTCTGGGCAATCGGCCTTCCAGGTATCAACCTCGGGCCAGCTGCGGACCAATCGGATGATCGTCTTGGTAAAGGAAAGTTGGTCCGATTGCGCCTGGGCCGACTGCTGGCATTTGATACGGCTGATTGCCTTGGAGCAATCGGTCGTACATCTGCCCAGCTCGGCCCAGCTGCGGTCCAATCGGTCCATCCTTGTCTTGAACGGTTGCTTCCGCTTGGGTTAGCCTACCCGGGTACCAATCCCCCGACACTCTATGTAGCATAATTACCATTGCGGCGCGTTTATAATTCTGTCAATTGCCTAGCTATAATTTGTTCACCCAACATAACTTTTTACTGTATTTTGGGAGAGAGACACTACTACTGAGCACTATGGTACCCCGATCTATATCCTCATCATAAGTTCACACGGCTTTTATTTACTGCTTTACTTTTCCTTTCGTTGCATTATCACTATTACCATTTGCGTTTGACCCTTTGTAAACAACAAGGCCGGAGAGATTGACAACCTCTCTGTACTCGTTGGGAGCAAAGTTATTTGTGTCTTGTGTGCATGTCCACACAAGCAATTTCCCGTCAACTTATGCATCAAGTAACTTCTAGCGCTGTTGGTTTCCACCTACTTGTTCTCTTCGGAATCCTACTGGAGACAAACCTTAATCTCTTACGTGTGAGGGAAATTACCACTGTGTCAAGACCCTGACCTAGGTTTGTGCTTAGCATAAGTTGCATTTTTTTGCATCTTGAAAAAAATTGCAAAAGAAAAAGAAATAGGGAAAAGAAAAGCCCTAAATGAATTAATTAAAAGGCTAGAAATAAATCTTTTTCCAAAATTCTTTTGGATGTGTTGAAAAATCCTAAAAATGAGTGTGATCATTTTAAAAGTGATTTGGGGTTAAACCCATGCTCATTGATTTTTCAAAAATCCAAACAGTAGCTTGGAAATTAAATCAATTGTCTATTTGAATTCGAATTCAAATAATTTGAGTTTAAAAAAATTCCCAAAACTTGGGGTTGACTAATACTAAGTCACCTAGGTTTTATAAAAATAATTGGGGATTTTATTAAAATGCCCTAGCATTTATTTTAAAAGGGCAAACAAATCAAACAGAAAATAAAAAGAAGAAAAACAGAGAAACCCTTACCTCTCGCCTAGGCGAAAGCCCACCTAGCCCAGCCCACAGGGGAGGGCAGGGGCGTCTTCTACCTCCTGCCAGGAGGACGCCACCGATGGCAGAGGCGTGCACGCCTCGGCGCCACGTCATGCTTGCCCCCCCGTGTTTATCCCCGCAGCTGGAAGCGCCTGGAAGTCACCCCTCTCCTTTCCCCCTCTCGCAGGCTCACCTCTCTCTCTCTCGCACGAGTTCAAGCGCACACCCGAGACACCACCTCGCCGCCGACGTCAGCCGACGCGGCCACATGCCTCCCCAAGCTGCATCACCTTGTCCAGGAGCTACGCCAAGGTCTTCTCCGTCGAACGGCGCCCTCAATTCGAGCCCGGAGCCCCCGAGGACGACGCCTGCCTCGCCACTTCCTCGCCGGCCGCCGACGACCTCCAAATCGAATTCGCCGCCTCCCCTTCACCCTCGGCCTCGCCGCGCATTCCATCGTCTTCAGGTGAGCACGACGCTCAATTTCCCCCATCCATGCTTCTCCCCGAGCTCTCTGCGTCGATCCCGCCGTGACCAGAAGCTCAGGCCGCCGCCTTCTTGTCGCAGCCATGGCCTGAGGCCTCCTTCTCGAACCCCGCCTAGCCCAGCAGACGCGCGACGTCGCGAGGAGCACGCCAGCACCCTTTTCCCCCTCTCCCGTGACTCCTAGCCGATTTCGGCGAGTTCACCGGCGAGTCGCCGGCCAGCCCGAGCCTAACCCCCCTCCTCTCTCTCTCTGACCAGTGGGCCCAAGGCCATTAACCCTAATGACCTAGCTAAGTAACCCCCCTGACCCACTGACTTGTGGGGCTAGCCCCCCTAAACTAACTTTAGTTAGTTAATTAACACTCTGGTTAACCCAGAGAGGCTGACAAGAGGGCCCCACTGACAGGGTTGACTGGTCAGGCCCCTGACGTCATGCTGATGCCAGCATGACACAGTAAATCTTAAATCAATTATTAACTCAGAAAATACAGAAAATTGGCTAAACTTTGAATATTAATATCTTTTAAACCATAACTCCAAATGAAAAGATTTTTATATGAAAAATGATCAGAAGAAAATTTTCTATCCAAATAACCAACTTTCAACCATGTTTGAGTTGATTATCAAATGGGACCAATAGCTTTTGCTATTTGGCTTAAATGGAAATAATGCAAATTAAATGCTATGATCATTCTAACTTGAACCATTGCAATGCAATACATATCACATGAACATCAGGAGCATAACATACCCATGTTCATCATCATATCATGCCATATTGAATGTTCATTGCAATATTTTGAATGTGTGCTTTACTTCTAGTGCTTCGGTGTTTGCATCTTCTCGATAGAGTTGATCTCGGAGACGAGTTCAACCTCACGTCAGAAGAGTGTTACCTCGTGATTGTCAGCAAGGCAAGCACCCCCTCTTTGATCATGTCGATAAAATCCCAGTTCCCTCTCATTCTCGCTTATGCATGTTTAGGATGTCACCATGATACGTTCTACCGCTAGTTGAACCCATTCCTTTGCATGACCTATCATTTTGTCACAGTAGTAAGAAAACCACAATCCTAGCAGATGTAGGAGTTGTTTGATATCATGTGGCCCATGCAAATGTTACAGATTATTGCATGCTTAGAGGTTACAATGAGGCTACTTTGTTGTGAGTCGGGATGGTAGTGATCATGTGAATGATGGTGGTAACGTGTTGGTGAATTTGACCAAGGTGAATGATGAGAGGCTGTGTAGGAGTACACAGTGGGTTGTCTCGTTGAACACCGCCTTAAGCCCGAGTTCTTGTGTTGTTATCCAAGACTAAGAGTACGACCACGCATTGGGCTCACTGACCCCTCTCGGCCTAGTACCTCACCCCGGACCAAGTCCAGGAGTCGCAAGTAGTTCGAAGTTTAAACGATCTCAAGCAGGTACATCAAGGTAAGTGGTGGACGTAGGTTGTGGGCTCGTTGAATCAAGTGATCATGATCGAGTTGAGCTTGATGGCATTCACACAACGTTTGAGTCCGCATCGGAAAAATCGGCCGGATTCCGATCGTGGTCCCAACTCAAATAGGCGACTCCCTAGGACTATAGATGGTGCTGTGAGTGAAGTGTCGTGGCATCATCCTCGCCGGTACTCACTTGAAGGGTCCATCCCCAGGCGGTAACTGATGAGGCGTGTGTGTAGCAGTACACACCTGCAGGGTAAATGAACTATTCGAATAGCCGTGCCCGCGGTTATGGACTACTTGGAGACCTTTACTTGATCATAGACAACTTCAATGGTTACTCTAAAATTTCCCAGATAAGTGTGAGTGTTATGGCGTGCTTCCTCGTGGGGAAGTCGTGGAAGTATCCATAGTGGTGTATTGGTTGGAGACTTGATACTTGGACTCGTGTACGCTCCTTACCTCATTCTGGTATTCGTAGCACATGACTAGCCAAGTCAAAGCTGGCACTTCTGCAATGAAACCCCACCTCCCTTTGCCTTGATACATGTGCATGAGTAGTATAGTTCCTATGTAAGTCTTGCTGAGTACGTCTTTGTACTCATGTTTGCTTATTCTATGTTTTAGAGACGAGACCACTGAACCTGATGGTGGCCTCTACCTCGAGCTCGACGTGGACCAAGTCGTATAGTTCCAGACAGTAGCATGTGCCCTTTGGAGGGTCATTGTATTTTCTTTCAGGCTTCTTAAGCCATTTGTTAACCTTGTCTTTACTAAGACATAATTTGCTTCCGTTGATGTTTGATGTAATGTTGGATCACAGCCATGTGATCTCTGCTTGTAATACAACTACTATATCTGTTCTGTTTAGCAGAAGTTATAAAGACTATGAGTTTGTAGAGTTCATGTTGTGATTACCTGCTGTTTACACTGGACATGTATGCTGCGTGTATGGTTATAACATGCATGTCTTAGTGTGGGGTTTGATAGCTTAGTTGAGTTCTTGCCGGCGGTCTTTTATACACCAAGTGGCCCTTAGATGTGCGCAGCTTGGGGCATCGCGATGCGATTGCTCGTGACTCAGTCACGTGGCACACTTTGTTGTATGATTGAGCCCGCCCGAGACCCCAACTAAGAGATCGGGCTGGAGTCTGTTTATGTAAGTGTTATAATTCAATTGATAATATGGTTGAGGTGACTTGTCTATGAGTATGAGATTTCACCACCCATAATCATTTAGACTTGTGAGCGGGCGGTGAGGACCCATATCAGTTGATCATCCGGCCTGATGGGATGCCCCTCACGTTCGATGCTCTCCGAGAGTGTTCTGTGCTTGGCCTTGTCTGCTTAGACAAGTGGGTACGGCTCTCGGCTCTCCATATGATGGAGTTGTGACTGGAATTACATACGCAAACCCCGGGTCCCGACACACTGTCTGCATCATAACCTTCCACTTGGGGTAACCAATGAGGAGGTGTTATATGCACCCATTAGCCATGAATATCATAATCTGTCAGTTGTCCAATTGTAATTTGGTTACCACACTTTGCTACTTAGGGAGAGAGAAAGAAATGTCACTACTGGATGATATGGCCCATGGGGTCTATTTAAATCTTATACTTGATTTGGTTTTAAAGGCTGCGTACAATAGACCCAAAGTGGTCGGACCCTTCCCCGGACCCTGCGCAAGCGGGAGCTACATTTACCGGGCTGCCCTTTCTACTTGATTTGGTTTCACTACGTTACTATTGTTTCGTTCCACACTTGAAATCAAATATATGTTGCGAGAAAAGCTAGTATTGTAACTAGAAAGACAGGGGTCCAAACGGTGCGCTGAGACCATCAAAATGAAGCCCGAGTCATTGCGCTTCGAAGGAGCCATGCCACGGGTGCTGGGGTGCACCGTAGCGACGCCAGCGTCGAGCCCTAGCGGCGGCCGTGGCTCGGGGTTGGCGGCGAGGTTGCTGCAGGGGCGGAGCTTGGGGTTGCGCTAGTGCTACGTGACCCCGGGAGCACCAGGAACGCAACAGATGTCACGAACGAGATGGAGGAGCACTGGAGCCTCCTCGACGTCGTTCATGGCGGTGGTGCTCCTCGGCTTTCATGGCGAACGGCGACAGAGAGCGAGGGGGTGGCTATGGAATAGCTAGGGTGAAGCAGAAGCTCACCACGAATGCAACGGAGGCGTCGGCGCGGTCGGAGAAGCTCTGTAGGTGAGGAATTCGTCGATGGCGCGCGGCGGCTCTGGCGAGACGATGGCGATGATTGCAACAGCTTCGGGTCAAATTAGGACGCCAGCTCCTCCAGATCGACGAAGACGACGACTCTGCTCACGGGGGACATGGTGGTTGGTGCTGAATCCTGCGGTGGACGCGAGTGTGCGCGGTGGTGTTCTCCGGCGAGCTCCTGTCGGTGACGGGGACGAAGAACCAGAGCGGGGGAGAGAGCTATGAGAGGGGGGAAGTAGAAGGGGGCTTCGAGGCCGTCTCCGTGGCGTGCTTTGGAGCCCTGGGAGGGTCCAGACAGGCATGCAGGAGGCCGCTGGCGACGGCATGCCCTCCAGCCAACAGCTTGCCTCGCTGAGGGAAGACGACAAGGTTGGGGAGCGGGCCTGGGCCGTGGGGGGGATGAGTTGGGACAATTTTGCCTGGCAAGCCTTTTCTTCTTTTCCTTCTCCTTTTCTTTTCTGTCTTATGTTGGCCTTGCTAAAAAAAATAGCAAAGTATTTTATAAATGCTCCAAATTTTTATATGGCCTCAAAATAAATATAGCTAGCCACTTATAAAGTTTGGGCATTTTTAAAATTCAAATTATTTGAACTTTAATTCAAATAGGGGTTTAAATTTAACTCCATGCTCCTGTTTGAATATTTGAAAAATCTATGAGCATGGGTTTGAATCCAAATCACTTTATATGTGATCACACTCATTTATGAGACTTTTCAAAACTGCAAAAGGAATTTTTGGAGCAACAT
Organism: Bromus sterilis; assembly: GCA_950022295.1. Taxonomy (NCBI): domain Eukaryota; kingdom Viridiplantae; phylum Streptophyta; class Magnoliopsida; order Poales; family Poaceae; genus Bromus; species Bromus sterilis. The sequence continues at coordinate 103,037,785 of OX465598.1, forward strand.
TTTATCTGGCCATTTGAATTAAATTAATCTGGGGGGTTTTCTCTCCCATTTCAATTTCTTTTGACATTTTTATCATGATGCAAAGTGACTTGCTATTCTAGTACATACCTAACTTGGGGTTGTGACAATTTTGGGTCAATTTTGCTCAAATTTGAATATGTACATAATTTATTTTGAGATTTTGGACCCCAATTTTCTTTTCCACAATACCAAACCTAAAACTTGTTGCTTCCACTTGGGGGAATCCCCACTGCTACATGTGAGAGTATAGTCGACTTATTATGAAATCCCAATTTGAATATCAGACAAAGAAGAACGTCATTCTAAGTCACATTACTTCTGTCCTTGACCTAAAACTCTACCCAACCATCATGCCCTGATATTAGGTCATGAATATAATTTTATAAAAAATCTACCTTTGTTAAAACTATTTTAAATATTTAGACTTTCCAAAACTTCAAAATAGAGGCTTGAACTACAAGTCTTTATTTTTCCATAACAAAAAATCTTTAAAAATTAGACTCACAATTCCACCATTAAATATTTATTTAAAATGTATTTTAGTATATATTTCAAAAGTTTTTTGGGCCAAAAATGACTTTAAATAAGGAAAATAATTTTTATTTTCCAAATTTATTCCAATAATTAGGGGAGATTTGGATGATCATATAGATCATCATGATGAGTCTCACCTCATTGCCATTTTCAAGAATACCAAGATATAGCCATAAATTTCTTTCTGGCCAAATCAAGGGTTTGACTTGGTACCATTGGAAATGTTATCCAAACATTCCCTATTTTGACCACAATTTCATTTTGTTACTCTCCTCATCTCCACCGAATATCATTGAGGGCTACAAGGTGTAGCATGGGTAAAACAAACATAAACAACTTTTGCATTAAACTTAAAATTACAATTTGGACCTCTTCCCCTTGCCCATTTTGACTCAAATTTCTACCACAAATGCCTATAAACTTCCTCTTCCTCATGATCAACTTTTCCCATTGATACTTGGTCGATTTTGGGTCAATTTTGCTCAAATTTGAATATGTGCATAATTTATTTTGAGATTTTGGACCCCAGTTTTCTTTTCCACAATACCAAACCTACCTCACCTAGCTCCCCTATCCCTCCCACATTCTATATTATCTCATGGACACAAGTGGCTGTGGGCACCATTAAATAATTTTGCCATGCCGACCGTATGGTCGCTTTGGGCATGCTATAGTGCAATCCCGCACTATATCTGCACCCAACTCAAGCCCTCCGACCACCACATACCTCCTAACAATGTGCTATTGATGGGTGCAGATAACACCTCCTCGTTGTTTACCCCAAGTGGAAGGTTATGTTGTAGATAGTAGCAAATTTCCCTCAGTAAAGATACCAAGGTGTATGTATCCCATAGGATTCCGGAGACAACAAGAAGGTGAAAAAAAACGGCGCCGAAAATTATTTTTTTGGACCTACACACAAGAACACAAATAACTTCGCTCCCAACAAGTAAAAATAGGTTGTAAATCTCTCCGACCTTGTTGTTTACAAAGGTTAAAACACAAGAGATAGTAAAAGAGCAATTGAAAAGGAAAAGTAAAGTGGTAAATAGTAGCGGTGTAAACTTATGATGGGAATATGGATCGGGGCATCATGGCGCTCACCAGTGATGTCTCTCTCCCAAAAGACGGTAAAAGTTATGCTGGGTGAACAAATTACTGTTGGACAATTGGCATAATTATAAATGCACCACAGTGCTAATTATGCTACAAAGAGTGCAAGGTTCAATTGTATGGGCATTACACCAAGACAAGTAGATCGTGTATTCATCAACATCTACTTACTAATCTTCCAGCTTGAGATATCTATCCAGAACATCTCGCTGGTATTAAGTTGCGAGCCATAACTATATGTTATGAACTCAAAGCAACAGACAACTGCATTAACACTCTATGCGTAATGTAAGCAATCCTTGTAACACGCAGTCACAAGCACTGTTGTTTTACCCCTAATGGCAACAACACATTCCCTAGTCCCATGTTTCTGTCATTCAAGCCGAACATCAGGAGGTATGAACCCATTATCTAGCAGAACGCTCCCTCTTGGAGTTACAACTTACTACTTGGTAAAAGCAACAAACTGTAACGGAGAACATGCATGACTACTCAAGAACACAATATAAAAGTGATCAAAATATATTACTTCCACAATCTGAACATAATCTCATAATCCATCGGATCCCAGCAAACACAACATAACAACATAGAAACTATAACAAATATGCCTTGATCATGATAGGCAGCTCACAAGGTCTATTCATCGACGCACAAGTTTGGAGAGAAGACATCATCTAGCTTGCTGCCTCGAACCCTAGGTCCAAGGAGGAAGTACTAACGAAGCATCTCGGAGGCAAGCATGGTGGTGGAGGAGCCTCCGAAGATCAATCCTCCCTCTGGCAGAGTGCCGAGACAGGAACTTCTACTGATCCTGATATCGGGGCCGCGTTGGCTGCGGAACAGTGGCGTAGATGGAGAAAAAGAGCCGTCCCGAGGTTTTTCAGAACGAGGGGTAAATATAGGCGAAAGAGGGGCAGTAGGGGGTGGCCCACCTGACTAGGAGGCCAGGCCTTGGCCGCGCCAGGTGGCCGCCTGGCTAGGGTGGAGTCTTCTGACAAATAAGAGTTTCTGAAAATTTTCTGGATTTTTCTGGCAATATTGATTTTTCATCCTTTTCTGCAATGCACGGACAAAAACAGACAAAAACATGAACTGGGTACTAGGTTAATAGGTTATTCCAAAATATATTTTAAATGGTATGAAAGTGCATCAAAACATGTAGCAAAGTCACCAAAACAAGCATCGAACAAGCAAAAATTACAGATACATTTGGGACGTATCAACTATACGAGGGTGGCCCGTACACAGGTTAGTCGTGCTGCTAGCCGACTCAAGGAGCCGTACAGTGTGCACGTCAGCAGTTCTCCGTGATAAGATGGAGCCCTCCTTCCAAAAGCATCATCAACTTGACACACAAGGATAGGAATCCCTATTTTCCATAGTTGTAGGTCGGCATGACCATGTAACCCCTAGGCCTCTTCCCCCATATATAAGGCAAGGCCGGGGAGAGCTCGATACACATTGTCCTCTAGTCAGCAATCTCGGTAGCCTAGATGTTGGATATGTTCCCTAGAGGAAAATAATAAAGAGATTGTTTTGCCACATATCTATTTGTTCATAATAAGTTTTATACTATGCTATAGCAGTATTAAGCGGAAACATTAATGCACGTGTAGTATATAAACAACCAGGTCCCTAGTTAACATACGTCTGTTGACAAGGAATTCATGTCATTAGGAGAATGATATGATGGACACACACCCAAAAAAAAGTATTGCGATGTGATCCAGTCACATAGTTCAACATTGTGATAACTCGATAACGTAGTACCCCAATCCTTAGACCGTAAAGATCATATGTAATTGCTATCTCCGGAGGATGCTTTGATTGTATCAACCGTTGCACCATAATAGGGTAACCATAAAAGTGCAACTCGGGTATTCCGAAGGGATGTGTTGAGGAGTATGGATCAGAGTTGGATATTGCATCATACAGCTTGCAAGCATCTAACTAGGTCACGAAGATGTAATACCACAGATGAGTAAATATGTTTGTCAGTAATGAGGATGAACTAGGTATAGGATACCAACGATCAAACCTTGGACAAAAAAAGTGTCGTAGAACAAAGGGATTCGGACTCAACGTTAACGGTTCAAATGATGAAGTCAATTCGATAGAAGTACAGGGACCATCAAGGATTGTAATCAGGTCCCACATGATGGTCATTGATCAGAGAGTGTCTCGATCATGTCTGTTTTTGTCCCGAACCGTAGGGTGTCACGCTTAAGGGTAATCGATGCATTTAGGATAGATTCGGGATCACCGGTGAAATAAGAGAGAACACCAGAATTGTTTCGGAGGAGGCCGGGATGGTTATGGAGATTTTGAATTCAAAATATTGATTAAATATGTTTTATTATTTAATTTAAAAAATAAATATAAAAATATGATTAAAACAATTAAAAATGAATAAATAGGCACATGGGCAATGTCCTCCCATGTGTACTCGTTTAACATTGCGACAATGTCCTCATGAAGTGGCCCCGACCGACCTTACGCGTACACTTACGCGAGACTCGTTCCACGCTTGATATATGGCTTGGACCATATAAAGTGGCTAGGGGGTGCATGTCTCTCTAACATTCGCGATGCGAATACGTTTGGAACGTAGGGCCCCGACAAGGGTGTAATAGAGACAATTGCCGAATTGTGTTCTGGCTTGTTTTCGTAGGATAGAAACGGTTCTCTCTCGAAACCCGTAGCAGCCACGTAAAACTTGGAAAAAATAAAGTAGAATCATATCAACTTGAATTTTCAAAAAGTGGGGGGGGGGATCATAGCATGTATGCTTTATTGTTTTACATCCTGTTTTGCTTGTATGCTAGATATGCGACGGTAGCATGATAGGATGATCTCTATACCAACATACATGTTCTCCCTTAGTGAGAACCACCTGGAAATTTCTCTATTATCAGGCACCACGTGACGATCGGGTGTCACACATATTATCGTTAACATGAGGATGGGTTTTACAAGCCTAGCATATGCAAATATGGCCTTGCTAAAATAACTATTACACTGAGGTCAAATTGGCAAGCCTAGCATATGCAAATATGGCCTCGGAACACAGATGACCGAAAGGTTAAGCATGAGTCACATGATTGATGTGATTGGCATGATGGACAACCTTGGGGGATATATCGTCGGTCGTGTGAAATTCGAGGTCGATCATTCAACCTAGGATCATGTAAGCACTTAGAATAAACTTTGAGGGATGTTTGCCTGAGTGCGAGTTCTAGAATTGTTTTAGAACTTGAACTCCAAATTATGAACAAAGTCTAAATAAGTTTTCACAAATAACCATTGTAGATGTCGGCACCATCCCGCCCCTCATTCAACTTAGGGTCATATCTAGAGAAGGATAAACTGAGACTGATGGGTCAAACTTCACCAACTCGTTCCGCACTCTAAGGATTCTCCTCGTTTCCCTCAATATGACCTACGTACTTGATGCTGTGTTAGGTGATGCACGGGAAGATACCGCTACTCAGGCTGAGAAGAATGTCTACCTCACCAATTCGGATGATTACTCCCTTGTCCAGAGTGGCATGCTCTATGCCATGGAGGTTGAGCCGCAAAAGCGTTTTGAGAGGATGAGTGCTTATGAGATAATCACTGACCTCAAGGCTGTTTTTGCTTCGCAAGCCAGAGCTGAACGATATGAGGCTTATGAAGCCTTCTTCTTGACAAAGATGGAAGAGCATAGAAGTGTTAGTGAGCACGTAAAATGACTGGCTATATTCAACGCTTGAATGCTATAGAATGTTTGATTCTAGATGAACTTGCTTTTGATAGGGTGTTGTAGTCGATGCCCCCTAGCTAGAAAGGCTTTGTGTTGAACTACCACATGCAGGGGATGTCTAAGACCCTTCTTAGTTGTTCTCCATGCTAAAAATGACCGAGGTTCAGATCAAGAAGGAGCACGTCGTATTCATGGTCAATAAGACCGTTGAATTCAAGAAATCTCGCAAGAAGGGTAACCCTAAGAAGGGTGGCAAGCCAGTTGTCACTCCTCGCAAGGCGCTCAAACCCGGACCTAAGCCTGGTGTCGAGTGCTTCTACTGCAAGGGTGATGGTCACTATAAACACAATTACCCCAAGTACCTAGAGGATAAGAAGTTCGACAAGATTGTTGGAAGAGACAAAGGTATATTTGATATACATGTTATTGAAATTTTATTAACAATTGTCGGGAGCACCTCTTGGATATTTGATACCGGATCTATCGCTCACATGTGTAACTCCATTTAGGGGCTATAGAATAGGCGACACTTGTCAAGAAATGAAGTGAATACGTGTGGGTAACGACTGTCAAGTTGAAGTGGTGGCAGTCGACACGATGCATATTAGTCTCCCTTCTGGATTAGTTCTTGTTTTGAATACATGCTACTATGTACCTGGATTGAGTGTGAACATCGTTAGTGGGTCTTTCTTAAGGCAAGCTCATTATTCTTTTAAGTCAGATACAATTGGTTGTGCGATTTATAAGGATGATGTCCTTTATATTCATGCACCAGAGAGTAATTGCTTATTCATACTTAATCTTGATCGTGATGAATCTCATATCAATAGCATAGAAGAAAAAAGATTAAATCTTAGTAAAAAATAACACATGACAATGTGGCATTGTCGTCTTGTTCATATTGGCAAAAAACGCATGAAGAAGCTCGATTCTGATGGACTTCTGGAGTCACTAGATTTTGGATCTCTTAACACGTGTGAGCCAAGCCTTATGGAAAAAATGACAAGGAATCCATTGAATCCATTCTCTAGGATAATGGAGTGTGCGACAGACTTATTGGGAATCATACATACTGATGTTTGTGGACCAATGAACGTCTCCACACGCAATGGACTTCGTTACTTCGTGACCTTCACTGATGATTTCAGTAGATACGGGTATATCTACTTAATGAAACACAAGTCCGAAACATTTGAAAAGTTCAAGGAATTTTAGAGTGAGGTTGAGAATCAACTCGGGAAGAAAATCAAGCACCTTTGATCCGATCGAGAATGGCGAGTATTTAAGTCACGAGTTTGGCACTCATCTGAAGACTTGTGGCATTGTACCACAACTTACGCCAGCTGGAATACCTTAACGAAATGGTGTGTCCGAGCGACGTAATCGTACACTATTAGATAGCGTGCAGTCAATGATGTCTCATACCGACTTGCCTGTATCTTTCTAGGGGTATGATACGTCCCAAACGTATCGATAATTTCTGCTTGCTCCATGCATGTTTTGTGTGATATTGCTATGATCTAGATACACTTTCATACACCTTTGATCATATTTGGACTAACCTATTAACTCAGTGCACCCCAGTGCCAGTTTTTGTTTTCTGCTGTTTTTCTATTTCAGTTCCCCCCCCCCATATTAAAAGTGCACCAAAAATTCGGGAAAAATCAAATAAAAAAAATCAGTGCAACAGAAGCTTCCGGAGTCCCAAAGTGGGGCCAGGGGGCCACCACCAGGTGCCCAGGCGGCCACCTGGCGCGGCCTAGGGCCTGGCCGCGCTAGGGGGGCGCCTGGACTCCTAGTGCCCCCCTGGCTACCCCCCTTCGCCTATATATTCCCCGTGACGCGAAACCCCCGAAGACAGAACTCTTTTTTGCGATCTCGACTCTGTTTCGCCGCCGCCGCGCTTCCAAGATACGGGAGCGCCATCAGACTTCTTCCCGGCACCCTGCCGGAAGGAGGATCGATCTCCGAGAGCTTCCCATCCACCATGGACTCTTCTCGGATGTGCCATGTGTAGTTTTCCTTGGACCATGGGTCCGTGGTCAGTAGCTATGTGATGTTCTCCTCCCCTCTTTGTTCTTCATGGTTTAGACCTCGTGAGCTGCCCTACATGATCGAGGCAAATATGTAATCTATCTGTTGTTGCTATGCTAAGTTTGATGGGATCTGATGGATTATGAGATTATGTTCAGATTGTGATAGAGTAATATATTTGGTTCTTATCTTTATATTTTTGTTCCTAAGTAATTCTTGCATGTTCTCCGTTGTTGTTTATTGCTTTGACCAAGTAGTAGGTAGTAACTCCAAGAGGGAATGTTATGCTCGATTGTGGGTTCATGCCCCCTGATGACACGCTTGAGTGACAGAAACATGAGTCCAGGGGATGTGTTGTTGCCACAAGGGGGAAAACAACGGTGCTTGTAACCGGGGTTGCAAGGATTGTTTACTTTATGCAACATGCTTTTTAATGCAGTTGTCTGTTGCTTTGGGTTTACACTTTGGGTGGGGCTCGCAACTTAATACCAGCGAGATGTTTTGGATAGATATCTCAAGGTGGATGATTAGTAGTAGATGCAGTTGGATTTCGGTCTACTTATTTTGGCGTACTGCCCATGCTTTTGAGCCTCTTCCTTTCTTTTGTAGCATAGTTAACATTGCGGTGCATTTATAATCCTGTCAATTGCCCATCTGTAATTTGTTTACCTCGCATAGCAGTTTTATCATCTTTTGGGAGAGAGACATCATTAGTGAACATCACAGGACCCCGGTCTATATTCTCATCACTTTTTACACGCTTATTTACTTTTCTGCTTTTACTTTCAGTTGCTATCATTATCATTATCCCTTGTGTTTTGATCCTTTGTAAACAACAAGACCGGAGAGATTGACAACCTCTCTGAAATTCATTGGGAGCAAAGTTATTTGTGTCTGTGTGTAGGTCCAGGAGAAGCAAGTGATTATCTTCAAACGACGCATCACTTGCCGAACCACCTACTTATCATTATCGGAGTCCTACGTGTTCGATACTCAACCTTGGTATCTTCACCAAGGGAAACTTGCCGCTACGCTGCATGTCACCTTCCACTTGGGGTAACCAACGAAGGGCGAGAAGCTACTATCATCTCTCGCGTATCAAGCAAATTTATGGCGCCGTTGCCGGGGACTCCGAGTGCTAAGATAGGGGAGTTTCCCACTACCTTTTACCTTTGCTTTTTAGTCTTGTTAGTTTACCTTTCAGTTTTTACCTTTGTGTCTTATATCAAAAATTACAAAAAAATCTGCCACACTTGCTGCTACTATGGGTTCCACTGAAAACACCAAGTTGTATGACTTCACTAGTCACAACAACAAAGACTTTATCTGCACTCCTATTTCCACACGTGCCACTTGAGCTACCTCTTATGAAATTAAACCTGCTTTGCTAAACCTTGTTATGAGAGATCAATTCTCTGGTGCTGGAGATGATGATGCTTTACACTTAAATAATTTTGTTGAGTTATGTGATATGCAAAAGTATAAAGAAGTAGAAGGTGATGTTGTTAAGCTCAAGATTTTTCCTTTCTCCTTGAGGGAAGGAGCTAAAATCTGGTTTCAATCTTTGCCTAGGAATAGCATAGATTCTTGGGATAAGTGCAAAGATGCTTTTATTGGGAAGTATTACTCACCTGCTAAAATTATCCGATTGAGAAGTAACATTATGAATTTTAAGAAATTGGATAATGAACACGTTGCCCAAGCTTGGGAACGTATGAAATCTCTTGTTAAGAAATTCCCTACACATGGTTTGACTACTTGGATGGTTATCCATACTTTTTATGTAGGCTTGAACTTTACCTCGCGGAACCTGTTAGATTCAGCCGCGGGAGGAACCTTTATGTCAACTACACTTGGTGCTGCCACAAAGCTTCTCGATGAGATGATGACCAACTATTCACAATGGCACACCAAACGCGCTCCAGCAGGTAGGAAGGTAAACTCTGTCGAGGAGATTACCTCCCTAAATGAAAAAGTTGACTTAATTATGTCTCTACTTACCAAGCAACCCTCTATTGATCCTCATGATATTCCTTTAAATTCTTTGGTTGCTCCGGAACAAGTAGATGTGAACTTTATTGCTAGAAACAACTTTAATAACAATGCTTATAGGGGCAATTTTGCTAGCAATCCTAGACCGTTTCCATCCAACTATGGGAACAACAACACCTACCCTAGCAACAAGAACCCCACTTCTGAACTGGAAAACATGCTTAGAGACTTTATCACTACCCAAAAAGCCTTTAACAAGAACGTAGAAGAGAAATTAGCTAAATTAGATAATCTCTCTTTGAAGGTAGATAGCTTAGCCCTTGATGTTGAGATGCTAAAAATTAGAACCTCTATTATTGCTATCCAATTACAAATTAATGAAAATATTAGGATGATGGCTAAACTTAAAGAAAGATGGGCTAGAGAAAAAGAGGAAGAGGATAGATGACGGGGATCAACCCCGGCAAATCCCATGGTCAGGGACCCTGGGTTAGTCATAGAGATGGCACAGGTTGAACGATACTCGTCGGCTAACAGGAGAAGCACTTCCTGCTCGATATTATTACGTGAGGGGGCGATTACAGTGGAGGCCAAGGCGAGTTCTCGCAAGGCTAGGATGAGTAGATGCGTATTGAGATGATTTAGACGTCTCCCCTCCCAGCCTTTATATACTAGGCTAGGTCTCGGGGAGTCCATGCTAGGTTACATAGGTAGTTTCTTGATTCTAGTCCTGCCTTGTACGCCAAGTTGCACCTTCCATGTAAGTCGCGGACTCCTACGTCGGTGCTTGGTTGGGACAAACGTGGGCTTGTCGTAGCTTCCCAGTGGGCCTTCTGTCTTCATACGCACCAGGTAGCCTCACACGTAGGAGTCGTGGGGTCACCCCCGAGTGCCTGGGGGACTCGAATTCATCTGCGCCTTATTGTTTGTAAGCGTGGTATCGCCACGGGTCGCTGGCAGTTTTTGAGCCATGACAATATCTGTTTCGAGGGATTGCTAAGCTGAAAGGGCCCAAGGAGTCGACTGGTCGAGCCTTGGTGAATTGTGCTAGTGACAAATACCACAATAGCCCAATTAAGCCCATGTCCCTCGACATGAACTTGGAACACTGGTGTCAAGCAAAGTCATGCCGCTGCAGATCTTATAGGATCAATTGCTGCCAGTCTAAGCACATAGCCTGAGCGCGTCCGCTCGACTCTTTCTATCATGCAAGCGCATGGAAAAGGTCGGGAGTGGAATCGCTCTGCAGCAAGTCCCGGCCCGGCCGTTCTGCGGAGCGGGGTCTTACCTACACGCTAAGCTTGCGTGGCATCTGGGTACAGTGTATCGTAGCCCAGGAATAATTGTTTTTGTTTGAGGCACGGGGCCTAATTTAGCGATGCACCCACTTGGAATAAACAATAAAGTGAGATGTTTTAGTCGTCACTCGCGGAGTTTGTAGCGAACTCAGGCGAGGAAAATAAGATAGCACACACTCGGAATGTCGTCGAGTGCGCGAGTAAGTCATGTTTGCTGAATAGATGAATCTTTTGGGCGAGTGGTCACTCGAATGCTTTTCTGCTCTTGAGGTTAGGGAGCACCCGAACTCTGAGAGTATGTTGTTTCTGCTAGTGCGAGTGATCACTCGAGAATGTTTTTGCCTTCTGGGCGAGGGAGCACCCGAACTCGAATAAAGGTACTCCCAATGGGAGTAAGAATTTTTCTTTGAAATAATATGAAAAAAGCTTGTAAGGAGCTGGATGCTGACCGAAGATACGTGTTGCGACGCGTCGCTGAGGTGTGACGTTTGCTGGTTCGCCTGAGAGGTTGGGTTGCCATGTCAAGTGAAAATTGAGTGACTAGACATCTGTTGCCCGAAAATTTTGCACTTCGTGATGATGACCGTCGTTTTTCACGCGCGGTGGGCGGTATGGTTAGTGCGTCGGTTGAGTTTTCCATGTTCCTCGGCTATCGTGGGATCGTGCCACGTCTCCTGGATTCCAAAATGAGCGGTGACGATTTGTTTGCTCGGGCTTGTGGTTAAATACCGGGGTCTGGTGTGTTTTAGGTTTTCACCCAACCATTGCCTTCTCCTGTCTTCCTTTCTTCTTCCTTCGTTGTTCTTTGCCGTCCGACTATCTTTTCGTTCGGTTTGCTAGTTGAGATCCATGTCCAAGCGTCCCCGTAGAGCAGCGCAGGAGTCGGCGAGGATGACCGGTAGATGGGAGCGCTCTGCTTTTGGAGCTGCAGATCTGGATGAACTGGTGGCTGACGACGTGGTGGCGGGTGATGCCGCCCGGATTCCTGGTGATGAGGAGGTTCCTGCGCCCCGTCCAGATGAGCAGGTATGCTTTCAGAGTTTCTTCTACCGTGGTTTTGCACTTCCCATTCACCCTTTCCTCCGGGGGTTGCTTTGCGCCTATCAGTTGCAACTGCATGATTTAACCCCCAATGGGATTCTGCACATTGCCTGTTTCATTACGCTCTGTGAGGGTTTTTTGGGAATTTATCCCCATTGGGGTCTCTGGAAACGTCTCTTTAATGTGAAGAGGACAAATTCTGAATACGCCATTGGGGGCGTGGGGATCTCCATTAAGGAGAAATCTGCTTATTTTGATCTGGAGAAGTTGGACTCCGTCTTTTCGTGGCGGAGGAGCTGGTTTTATCTGAAGGACCAGTGCATTGCGGGTCAGCGGTTTGGTATGCCTCCTTTCGATCCTGCTGCGTGGGCGGTTAAGCTTCATGGGCGCATCCTTTGTCTGCTCGCGAGTCGTCTCTCGTGGAACCGTTTGTGCAGAAGATTGCTGCTTTGAAGGATGAATTGACTGGCGGCCAGCTTATCTCCGTGTTTGTCAAGAGACGCGTGCAGCTGCTTCAGCATCGGGTCCGTCCCATGTGGCAATATACTGGGCCTGATGACTCGACCAGGTGTTCACCCGAAGAGTTTTATGATGACAACCTTTTGGCCCGGGTTCAGCAAGTCACAAAGTGCACGAGCATTGGGGAGGAGAGTCTTGTTCGTCCTTACTCTGCTGACTTGCCTTTTCCTCAAGTACTTATCTTTAAATTTTATTTGAACTGCTGACTCGTTCCTATTGATTGATGATGTTGTTTTGATCTGTAGGGTCACAATCCTTTGTTGAACAATCCGCCGCAACCTGAGGATGCGGATATACTCGATGAACCTGGTGTGGCTGATGCTGATCATGTCCCTGCGAGTGATGGCGGTGCTTCTGGCACTTCGGGTTCTATTGCTGTCGAGTCCACGGGTGCTCCGTCGTCAGTTGCGGATGACTCTGGGGATTCAAGTCCTCTTCGTGTCAAACGCACTCGCCCTGCGAGTGGTCGTGATGTGGCGGGTGATGGGGAGGATTTTCCCGCGGTCGTACAGCCTGTTGTGTCGTGCCCTCCTCCTGCTGCCTCGAAGAAACGTAGGTTCGGGATATTGCTGCGTCTTGGCGCTGCGCCTGCTGGGTTAGTGTACATTTCCACTTTGCCGTTTCTGGCTTTCATTGACTTGGCTGGTGTTTTGAAGGTAACCATTTTGTAGGACTGCTCCTGCTCCGGCTGCTTCCTCTTCGAGTGCTGGTGCTGTCGCTGCTCCTTCGACTGATTCTGGTGCGACATCTGGTCGACTAGCCGGTTCCGCTACTCCCGTGGCTTCGGGTGCGGGGACGACCCCTGCGACTGTAGGTGTGGAAGGGACCTCTGCGACTGCTCCGTCTGGGGGGTCTGCTTCGGCTGCTGCTGCTCCTGAGGGTGACTTACCTCCGGATGTCAAACCAGTGATCCCTGAGGAGCACTTTCTGGAGAGGAGGGATCTCTCTGCTAAGGATAAAGCGAAGTTCTTTGATCGCATGGCGGAGCAGGTATGCGATTTCTTTGTCCTTCTGTGCTTTGCTATAGTAGCCCCCGAGGCTGCAAACGGTCACTTGTGGGTGGTTGTAGTCTATGATTTTGGTCTTCCTTCTGTCGGTCTGATATATATTGGGAGCACGGCAGTGCTCCCAATGGGAGTAGCCCCCGAGGCTGCAATCAATCATTTGTGATTGGTTGTAGCCTTTGATTTTCTTCTTTCCTATGCTTTTGACTTGGTGTTTCTGCTTGGGTGCGGCCTTTATTCCGGATGTGCGAGCATGTGCTGACTGAGACTGATCGGTGGCGACGTGCTCGTGACTCGGTCCAGGGGAGCTTAACTGCTATGACACGTGAGACCCTCGTTCGTGGTCTTTGTTTCTTTTGCTGATTGGTTTTGTCTGATTGGTGTTTGTTCCGTAGGTCGCAAGAAGGGTGCTGACAGGCGGGCGGAGGGTGCGAAGAAGGAACTTGCTGAGCTTTGGGATGCTCTGGAGTCCAAGGAAAAGGAACTGCAGGCGCAGCAGGGCGAGCTCGAGCGGTTGCGGCGGTTGGAGGAGAAATTTCTCAAGATCGAGAGGGTTGAGTGCAAGCGCCTGCATGAATTGGCGAGCTCGCTAACTCGTTGGTGGACTCTTCCTATCATCCGTTTTTTTGCAGTTTGTTTTCCTCTCTGATTGCTGGGATTTTACTCTGTGGCCTTCTTCCAGGTTCTGCGGGTGTTGGAGCGGTGGATGTTGCTGCTGCCGGTTTGGGTGTTTTCAGTGGCTCTGTAGATGCTGTCTCGGGCGCTGCTGTAGCTATTGGGGATATCTGTGACCGGGCTACCACTCTCCTGAAGCTTCTCCATGAGCACCTGTTCCCCGATGCGGAGAAGCGTCCTGAGGGTCTTGATTCTCTAGTTGTTGCCTTCGGTCCGGATGGGGATCAGCTAGAGGGCTTGCTTCGTGAGAACGTGGTGGGTGGGCTTGCCACGTCTATTGTTGTTCTTATGGGCCATGGTCTCCCTATTGAGGATTCCATGGTGGATACTTTGCCTGCTTACACGGACGAGCAGAGTGCTCGCACTACTCGACTGGCCCGCCAGCTGCAGCTGGTCGTAGAGGCAAATAATTCTGCAGCCAAGGAGTAGTGTGGTCCTTTTTGTGTTTTGAGATCTTTCAGTTGTAATGTGCCTCCTTCGGGACGGCGGATCTAATTCATGGACCTGCTTTGCTTTCTTGTGCTGCTTGTTGCCTTGCTTCTTTTGACTTGTTTCTCTTTGCGGTAGGCCATCACGGGCGTTTCTCGGGCTTGGAATTTGCTGAAGGAGGATGCTCGCGAAGGTGCTTACGAGTTCGTTTGCTTGAGGCTGAAAGAGGCCGAACGTGAGATCGTTCGTCTGAAAGGTGCTGTTGCGGTCCATCTCTCGAAACACGAGCGTGCTGAGGCTGTCTTGGATAGCTTGGTAGCTTGGATGTTGAAGCTGTCTGACCTTCTGAACGGTGATTTTGCTTTTTTCTTCGACCGTTCGGCTGCACGGGTTCTTTCCGTTGTGCTCTGCGGCTGACCTTTGTTCTTTGTTGCGAAGTGCTTGCTGGGTGTTCCTGCGAGGAAGAGGAGGCGGTACAGTCTGAGTTGCTGCGGCTGGAGGACCCAGTTGTGTAGGCGAACAATCCTTTCTGGATGGACAGGGCGCGTGCTCGGGCATTCGCAGTTTTGCGGATGCGGGCTGAGAGGGTACCGCGGGCTCTTGAGTACTGCCGCGGAGTGTTTGACAGGATTTTATCCGAATTTTACCCTTTGGATCTTGTCCCTTCATCTCTTGAGAAGCTTTGCCGGATGTTCTCCCAGCCTGCGGATCTTCGGCGCGTAGTTAATCACCAGATTTATGCAGGTGCTCGCTGTGCTTTTGCCTTCGTCCATAGTCATTGGCCGGGGGTTGATATTATGTTGGCAGCTCGAGGTCCTCCTGGTGGTCGAGCTCAGCCGATGGACGATCATTATGCCATGGCGGATGAGGCTTCAAGCGAAGTTGTGAAGTGGGTGGTCGAGGATAATGACCGTCGATTGGGTGCTCTGTGTAAAGTAAAGTCAGAGCCTAGGGATTAGCCCTTTGCTTGGCGCTCTTTCCTTTGCTGAGCAACGTTTTTTTGCTGTTCTATTTGGATTACTTTGTTCGTCTGCTGTAGATCAAACTTTGCGTGGTAAGGTTTGTCTTGTCGGCTGCTGAGTTTTTGGGCGAGGGGTCCTTGCTTGCCGATTTTTAGAGTCACGTATGCGAAGACGCCTCGAGGGGTGGCTGCGTAGGCGAGCCCCCGAGTGTTGATTTCTAGAGTCGCGTTTGCGAAGAACGCCTTGGGGGGTGGCTTCTTCGGCGAGCCCCCGAGTGCCAAATTTGTAGAGTCGCGTTTGCGAAGAATGCCTCGGGGGTTGGCTGCTTCTGCGAGCCCCCGAGTGCCAATTTTTTAGAGTCGCGTTTGCGAAGAACGCCTCGGGGGGGTGGCTGCTTCGGCGAGCCCCCGAGTGCCAATTTTTTTAGGGTCGCGTTTGCGAAGAACGCCTCGGGGGGTGGCTGCTTCGGCGAGCCCCCGAGTGCCAAAATTTTTTTAGGGTCGCGTTTGCGAAGAACGCCTCGGGGGGTGGCTGCTTTGGCGAGCCCCCCGAGTGCCAATTTTTTAGAGTCGCGTTTGCGAAGAACGCCTCGGGGGTTGCTGCTTCGGCGAGCCCCCGAGTGCCAAATTTTTAGAGTCGCGTTTGCGAAGAACGCCTCGGGGGGTGTCTGCTTCGGCGAGCCCCCGAGTGCCAATTTTTTTAGGGTCGCGTTTGCGAAGAACGCCTCGGGGGGTGGCTGCTTCGGCGAACCCCCGAGTGCCAATTTTTTAGAGTCACGTTTGCGAAGAACGCCTCGGGGGGTGGCTGCTTCGGCGAGCCCTCGAGTGCCAATTTTTTAGAGTCGCGTTTGCGAAGAACGCCTCGGGGGGTGGCTGCTTCGGCGAGCCCCCGAGTGCCAATGTGCAGAAATAATTTTTGGGAGAATATTTCCAATATTTTCCCTTTTTTGTTTCTTACACGAGGGGGGGGGGCTGCTGCTTGAAGGCAACCCCTTTATTTGGATCGATGGCTTAGTAGCCCTAAGAACGGAAAACTGCTGTGGCTCCCTTTTGCTTCTATGTTTGAGCCTCTTCTTCTGGTGTTGCGGCTCCGCTGGCTTGGTGTGCTCCAAAGGTTTCTGATATTTTGTGGAACGCCTTGTCGCAACGGTCAGATCTGACGAAGCTTCCGCTAACTGTGAGTACTCCTCGCGGGCCTGGCATTTTCATCTTGAGGAAGGCATAGTGTGGCACTTCCATGAAACGCGCGAAGGATGGGCGTACTAGGATGGCATGGTATTGTGATTTCCAGTTGACCACTTCGAAGTCCAGTGTTTCTTTGCGGAAGTTGCTCGTGCTACCAAAAATCACCTCAAGACTTATTTTTCCGAGGGGATAGACTGCTTTCCCTGGCACGATTCCGTGGAACGTTGTGCCTGAAGTTTTCAGTGCTGAGTTTTGGATGAGAATTTCTTCCAGGGTTCTGGTGAATATGATGTTGATTCCGCTGCCACCGTCCATGAAGACTCGTGACATATCGTAATTTCCGATTCGTGCTTCGAGTACTAGTGCGGCGTGTCCTGGGCGCGGGATGGTTGGAGGGTGGTCTTCTCGGGAGAAGGTGATTTCAGTCTCGGATCCGCGCAAGTATTCTGGGACAGCCGGGTGCGAAGAGACTGCGAGGAAAACTTGTCTGGTGACCTGCTTCTGGTGCCTGTTTGATGGTCTTCCTTCTTGTATCATGTAGATCCGACCGTGTGCTTTCGGGTATTTTTCTTCCTCGTGTGTCGTGCCCCGTTCTTGGATTACTGCTACCTACCTTACTGGTATGGCAGGTGTTGGCGGAGCATCGTGGGCGATGGTTCCGACTGCCACGCTTGCGAGAGGTCGTGCCGCTGCTGTTGCGGATCGACTTTTTTCTTCGGAGAGCTCGATGAATCGCCTGCAGTTCCTGAGGGTGTGCCCTGATCTGAGCTCTCCGTGCTCGTTTCTGAACCCGTGTATTGTGCATGGTCCGTCGAGCTGCTCTTTGGCCGAGCGATATGCTCGGGCGTCGTCCCGTGGCTTCCTTGTTCTCCAGTCCCGTTTTGAATTTGGGGTGTTTCTTCTTGGTTGTCCCTGTGCTGTATTCTCCTGTCATCGCGATGTCTGCCTTCTCTGTCATCTGGGAAGCCGGCCGCGACCATGTTGGGTCCTCTGTCGTTGTAAAAGTTGCGCCTCGGGCGTTTTCTTCTTCTATCGAATCCTCTATCGCTGGTGTGGTAGTCGTAGTCGCGTTCTGAGCGCGTTGTCTGGATCTCCGATTCGTTCCGTACGGAGTCTTCTCCATCTGCCCAGTTGCTGGCTTGCTCGAGCAGTCTTGCGAGTGTTCGGACTTTCATCTGCCCGAGCTGCTCCTTGAAGTCGATGCGTTGCAAGCCCCTCCTGAATGCATCGATTGCGCTTTCATCTGAGATGTCTTTGGCTGAGTTTTTGAGTATGGTCCATCGTTGGATGTATGCCCGTAGGGATTCTCTTGAACCTTGTCTGCAGGCCCTCAGCTCCTCGAGTGATGCCGGTCGTTTGTAGGTGGACTTGAAGTTCTCGATGAAGGCACTGCGGAACTGCCTCCAGGAGTCGATTGATCCTCGTGGTAGGTTCTTCAGCCAGTGTCGTGCTGAGCTCTCGAGCATGAGTTGTATGTACTGCATTGCTGTGATATTGGTTCCGCGCTGGAATTTTACGGCCGTTAGGTAGTCGTCGAGCCATGCTTCTGGTTCTTCCAGCCCGTCGTACTTGTGCGTCGTGGAGTTTAGCTTGAAACCTTTCGGCATCCTTGTTTTCCATATGGACCGTGTGAAGCACAGTGCTCCACATGGTTCTACGTTCTTGTCGGAAGCTTTCTCATCCGAGTAATCTTCGCGGGCTGCTCGCCTTCGTATTCCACGGTTGACTTTGCTTTGTGTTATGTCGTCGCGTGCGTCTCGCCGATTGTTGTTGCGTCTGTTGTTGTTGTCGTCGCTGTCGTGGTTCTTGTTTTTGTTTGGGCGCTTGCGCCAGGTATCGCTGCTGTCGTCGTCGGGTGAACTGGGGTCCCTGTCCGGGGTCTGCTCGCGGGGAGCCCGTCTTGCGCCTGCTTTTTTGGGGGATGAGATGGCGTCTTTCATTATTTTGAGTGCCATCGTCGTGTTGGGATCTAAGCTTCCTTTCTTGCTTTTCTGAGGACGAGATAGGTACTCTTGGGCAGTGAAAAGGGCTTCAGCTGGCGTGAGTTGTTCTTCCTCGTCGTAGTCCTCTTCTAGCTTGAAGTCGTCATCTAGCTTGCGGGCCACCTTCTTCTTGTCCGTGCGTTTCCGATTGCGGAATTTGGACCTGGCTCGGATGGGGGAGTCCTAGTCGGAGGAGTCGCTTCTGGGAGGTGATCTGCGGTTGCTCCTTGAGTCGATGGCGGTCTTTCCTTGCTTCTCTAGTTCCAAGCGTTTCTGTCTTGCTCTCTTGGTGGCGTCACTCGCCAGCTTGTTGTATGCTCTGAGCTCGTCTCGCGTTGCGTTCTCCGGGAGTAGTTTGCCGCGCTTTACTGCGTCCCTTATTCCGGCGATTGCTTCCTTGGATAGGTAGATCTTTTCTACGTGATGGTCCTCTTTCGCTATTCCTGGGGTCTGATGCTTGCTGCTTTCTGGCTCGTCGCTCCTGCGATTGCTATGTTCCTGGTTCTCCAAGCGTGACGGTGACCTGGCCAGTGTTGTCAGGATCACTGTCTTTGCTATTCGAGTGGTTGTCCCGTCGACTGCTCGGGTCATCATCTTGGTTTTTGCCATCTGTGGTTGGCTCATGGATGTCTGCCATGAATACTTGGGACAATGTCTTAAATGTCGTCTTGCTTGCGCGCGCGATGCGCTTCTTCCAGGGACCACTCGAGTAGTCGGGCTGGGGGTCGTGGCTGAATCGCGGAGTCGTCACGCGGGCGGGACCTGCTTCGATTGTTGATGTAGGATCTGCCGTCGCGGGTGCTCGAGCGCGATCCGTGAGACGGAGGGCTCCCCAGTGGTTGATGTAGATTTGGTATGCTCCGAAAATTAGGTTGACTCCAGTGCGCAGGTCGGTGAAAGCCGGTCGAAAGGCCGGGAGGTAAGCCATGAAACCGAGGGATCCGAATAGATCGGAGTCTGCCCGGATCGTAGAGTCGATGAGTGCTGATGAAGTCGCTGCCTTGACGAGTGTCGATGATGAGGCCGCCGAGATCGCGATTTCAACCTACGGAGTTCCCACAGACGATGCCAATTGACGGGGATCAACCCCGACAAATCCCATGGTCAGGTACCCTGGGTTAGTCATAGAGATGGCATAGGTTGGACGATACTCGTCGGCTAACAGGAAAAGCACTTCCTGCTCGATATTATTACGTGAGGGGGCGATTACAGTGGAGGCCAAGGCGAGTTCTCGCAAGGCTAGGATGAGTAGATGCGTATTGAGACGATTTAGATGTCTCCCCTCCCAGCCTTTATATACTAGGCTAGGTCTCGGGGAGTCCGTGCTAGGTTACATAGGTAGTTTCCTAATTCTAGTCCTGCCTTGTACGCCAAGTTGCACCTTCCATGTAAGTCGCGGACTCCTACGTCGGTTCTTGGTTGGGCCAATCGTGGGCTTGTCGTAGCTTCCCAGTGGGCCTTCTGTCTTCATACGCACCAGGTAGCCTCATACGTAGGAGTCGTGGGGTCACCCCCTCGTCAATAGAATTAAGAGCCTCTTACACACCACACAGTTGCCACTATCCAAATTGTTGAGGATACCGAAACTATTAGCACCCAATGCACTCCTGGTCCCACTGGACCTATTAATGGTGATGCTAATACCTCAACCGTAGAAGAAGAAACTCCTATGAACATAGATGGTTTCAAACAAGTGAGCCTATATGACACTACTACCACCGTTGATAGTAGTGATATTGGTTTTTATAGTTGCACCCTTTCAAAAGTTATTAGCTTGTTACACAAAATGTCTAGAGACCCCCACACTAGCAAACTTAATCTTGCCTTCACGGAGCATATCACTAATGCTCTCATTAAAGCTAGGGAGGAGAAGCTTAGGATAGAAGCCTCCATTCCTAGGAAGCTATATGATGGTTGGGACCCTATGATCAAAATTAAATTAAATAACTTCTCTTGCTATGCTTTATGTGACGTTGGAGCTAGTACCTCCGTCATGCCCAAAAGAATGTATGATATGTTTGAATTGAAACCTTTTGATTCTTGTTCTTTTGGTGCTCGTCTCATTGTTTTTTCCGTAAAGAAACCTTTGGGCAAGATCGACGATGTTCTTATCATTGTCAATGACAAATATGTTTCCGTCGATTTTATTATTATGGATATAGAGTGTGAACCTTTATGTCCAATTATTTTGGGACGTCCTTTTCTTCGCACTGTTGGTGCCGTTATTGACATGAAAGAGGGGAATATAAAATTTCAATTCCCTCTCAAAAAGGGGATGGAACACTTTCCTAGAAAGAAAATCAAGTTACCATTTGATTCCGTTACACGGGCTAGCTATTCTCTTTCTCTTGATAAAACTTGATTCTTCTTTTGCCTTATGCCTAGCTTAAAGGCGTAAAAGAAAGCGCTTGTTGGGAGGCAACCCAAGATGTTTTTACTTCTGTTTTTAGTGGTCTTGATGATTTTTACTACTGTAGCAACATCATTGTATCTTTATTTTCAAGCTTTGTGCCAATTTATAGCCTCATATGATAAGGGAAGCAAAAGTTGTGACATGCTGTCCAGAAAACAGATTCTGTCTTCTTGACGGAAAAAATCGGATCAAATCACCAGTTCATCTTTTTTACCTGATTTTTTTACACAGCGTGCTCTATACAATTTCGGAACTTTCGTATGTTTTGAGTTTTTTTATTTGAGTTGCAGAAGTTCCCAGAAAAAATTCTCTACTACCTGCTGTTCAGTTTTTCACAGATTCTGCCACGTTTTGTCTCTCCTCACTTTTGCAAACCTTAAGCTTGCCTTTTCTTTGAAAAAACATTTTGGAAATCTTGATAAACAGTAAATCTTCAAGAATATCTTTATATCCAGTGGGGAAAAATATTTTATTAAGGTTACTAACCTCTCTAATCAGTTTATGATGAGTTATGTATGAAGGGAGTTTTCAAGTGTGCGATGGAAGATGATGAAAGAAGATCCGGGAGTGTCAAGCGCTCAAGCTTGGGGATGCCCCCATGCATCCCCAATAAATATTCAAGGAGACTCAAGCGTCTAAGATTTGGGATGCCCCCGTGCATCCCCTTCTCCATCAACAATCATCAGTTTGTCCTTCGTCTCACTATATTTTTATCACTTCATGCGTTATGTGCTATGCTTGGAGCGTCCCGCTCTTAGGTTTTATTTTTAGTTTTCTTTAGCTTTTCTTGCTGTTCATAACAAGTTAGACCCCTTCTTACTTTGTGTGGGAGATAAACACACTCCACTCCAATCTAGAACACATCATAGGATTTTTCATGCTTATCTTTTTACCGTTGTGTGTTCTTTCTATTTTCGTAGCTACTGCCATGTTTAGTTTTAGTTTTATTTTGTCTTTAGCAAGAGCCTTGAATTTTTTTAGTTAGTTGCTGGAACTCTCTTTAGTTTTCATGTTTATCTTGTTAAGAGAGTTGGTTGTTGCACTGAGTTGTGTCTTGCCTTGAAAGTAGGTAATTGAGGTTGCTATTTAATTGTAGTAGTAACTTGCAATAGTTTTGAGGTATTGATGTGAGTAATGTTTGAACTTTTGGTGTCAAGAGCTCTAGCCTATTAGTGATAGGTGTCATATTTTGGGCAATCCGTGTTTATTTTCAAAAACCTACAAAACTAGTTGAGAACTCTAGCTACTAGATGGATCACTAATCTTTGGAGGGATCGGATATTAGAGTACACTCACGTATCATGAGTCGAGGTTGCGCAAGGATAACCAAACCCCCATACACTCCTCCTCGGGGTACTTGTCTCTTTGTGAACCTCCTTATTATATTGAGAGTTACCGATAATAAGTGCATGAGTTCTTCGGACTAATGTAAGTATTGAAAGTTGACACTTCCACCTCCTCATATTTGCTAGCCTCTCCTGTGCCGTGCATTGCTTTCTTCTCACTCCGAGAGTTGGCGTCCACCTTTGCCGGTACATCCAAACCCTTGGCCTGATACGCTCTGTCATCATAAACCTCCTTATATATTTCCTCAAAACAACCACCATACCTACCTGTCAAGGCATTTCCATAGCCTTTCCGAGATATATTGCCATGCAACATCCACCTCTTCATGACTTGATCTTCATGTCATACATGTTCATGCTACACTGGCAGCGGCATACATTGCATACACCATGATAAGCTACATCTTCTTTATGATTTGAGTACCTTGTAAAGTGTGAAATATCTTCTATACCCTCTTCTAAAATAGAGTGTTGCCCTTAAGTGAGGAAAAGATCCCAAAGTGGACAAAATAAAAGATCCCAAAGAGGACAAATGAGAGTTAAATAGAAAGAGCCATTGAGGGCAATACTACTATCCCTTTGAAAGATCCACACGAGTACTCCCTCTTATCCTTGTACTCCATAGAGATGATCATTTACGCATATATCTATGTGGGGACCTTCACACTATAGAACTTGGCTTGCATATTCCAAGGATGAGCCTCCTCAAAAGAGATCTAGGTCTTCATGAGCGAGCAAGTTGGATGCACCCCACTAGTTCAATTGGAGAGCTTTCTAGCTCATATGTGCATCCGTTTCATGGAAATCCCTACTCCTCACATCATATCTATCATTTGGCCTTCTCGCCTTTGATTGTCCTCATTGATGTGAGCCTTTCTCACCTTTTTGTATTCCTCCTCCACCATATTTCTCTCTTTGCCATCCTAAGTGTCAACTCTCGTGCTTACACTCATCCATTGCATGAGTGCTCAAAATATCGAAAAGGAGTGGATCAAATTGACTTGTACCTGGCTAGTGGTCTGGGGACGAGTCAAGATAAGATTCCAAAGAAGACCAAGTGTGAAACTTTAGTAGATTGAGCTCTCAACAAAAATACTTTTTTCTCGTATTCCCTATCCCCCTTCTTGCACGTAAACACCATTTGGAGACATTCGAGTCACGGACAGCGAGCGCTCTTGCACCTAATGTTCTTTTGTTACTTGTTTCAATGATAATATAGACTCTTGCATGTTATGACTTGAATTGAATCACATACCTTGATTGCTTTAATTTTCAAAGTTCTTATATGGTTGCTAGCATGTCACCACAGAAATTATGCTTGCTATCATTTACCTACTCGAGGACGAGCAGGAGTTAATCTTGGGGATGTTGATACGTCCCAAACGTATCGATAATTTCTGCTTGCTCCATGCATGTTTTTTGTGATATTGCTATGATCTAGATACACTTTCATACACTTTTGATCATATTTGGACTAACCTATTAATTCAGTGCACCCCAGTGCCAGTTTCTGTTTTCTGCTGTTTTTCTATTTCAGTTTTCCCCCATATTAAAAGTGCTCCAAAAATTCGGTAAAAATCAGATAAAAAAAATCAGCGCAACAGAAGCTTTCGGAGTACCGAAGTGGGGCTAGGCGGCCACCACTAGGTGCCCAGGCAGCCACCTGGGGATGCCTAGGTCTTGGCCGCGCCAGGGGGGGCGCTTGGACTCCTAGTGGCCCCCCTGGCTGCCCCCCTTCTCCTATATATTCCCCGTGACGCGAAACCCCCAAAGACAGAACCCTTTTTCGCGATCTCGACTCTGTTCCGCCGCCACCGCGCTTCCAAGATCGGGAGCGCCAACAGATTTCTTCCCGGCACCTTGTCGGAAGGAGGATCGAGCTCCGAGATCTTCCCCTCGACCATGGACGCCCTCCGGATGTGCCGTGAGTAGTTTTCCTTGGACCATGGGTCCGTGATCAGTAGCTATGTGATGTTCTCCTCCCCTGTTTGTTCTTCATGGTTTAGACCTCGTGAGCTGCCCTACATGATCGAGGCACATATGTAATCTTTCTGCTGTTGCTATGCTGAGTTTGATGGGATCTGATGGATTATGAGATTATGTTCAGATTGTGATAGAGTAATATATTTGGTTCTTATCTCTTATATTTTTGTTCCTAAGTTATTCTTGCATGTTCTTCGTTGCTGTTTATTGCTTTGGCCAAGGAGTAGGTAAAGAGGGAACGTTATGCTCGATTGTAGGTTCATGCCCCCTGATGACACGCTTAAGTGAAAGAAACATGAGTCTAGGGGATGTGCTGTTGCCACAAGGGGGAAAACAACGGTGCTTGTAACCGCGGTTGCAAGGATTGTTTACTTTACGCAGAGTGCTTTTTAATGCAGTTGTCTGTTGCTTTGGGTTTACACTTTGGGTGGGGCTCGCAACTTAATACCAGCGAGATGTTCTGGATAGATATATCAAGGTGGATGATTAGTAGTAGATGCAGTTGGATTTCGGTCTACCTATTTTGACGTACTGCCCATGCTTTTGAGCCTCTTCCTTTGTTTTGGAGCATAGTTAGCATTGCGGTGCGTTTATAATCCTGTCAATTGCCCATCTGTAATTTGTTTACCTCGCATAGCAGTTTTATCGTCTTTTGGGAGAGAGACATCTCTAGTGAACATCACGGGACCCCGGTGCATACTCTCATCACTGTTTACAAGCTTATTTACTTTTCTGCTTTTACTTTCAGTTGCTATCATTATCATTATCCCTTGTGTTTTGATCCTTTGTAAACAACAAGACCGGAGAGATTGATAACCTCTCTAAATTTCGTTGGGAGCAAAGTTATTTGTGTCTGTGTGCAGGTCCAGGAGAAGCAAGTGATTATCTTCAAACGGCGCATCACTTGCCGAACCACCTACTTATCATTATCGGAGTCCTACTGGTGTTATACTCAACCTTGGTATTTTCACCAAGGGAAACTTGCCGCTACGCTGCATCTCACCTTCCATTCGGGGTAACCAACGAAGGGCGAGAAGCAATTATCATCTCTCGCGTATCATGGTATGCATTAGAAATTGCCACTTACGTTCTTAATAGGGCACCATCCAAATCCTTAGAGACAACACCACATGAGATATGGTATGGTAAGAAATCGAAGTTGTCTCACCTGAAAATTCGGGGTTGTGCGGCTTATGTTAGGAAATTTCAGCCTGACAAACTTGAATCTAAGAATGATAAATGCATATTTGTAGATATCCAAATTGTTAGATATACCTTCTACAACAAGTCTCAAGGAAAAAAGTTTGTCGCAAAGACTGGAAACTTCCTTGAGAAAGAGTCCCTCTCGAAAAGTGTGAGTGGGAGGAAAATAGACCTCGATGAAATTATGGATCCTTCACTCCAGATGGAAGACAAGACAACGGAAAATGTTTCGGAACCATCTTCCGTAGTGGGAGCATTAGAGAATGATGATCGTGATATTCATGATGATCATGAAGATCACAACGAGGATCCTATTGTGCCTCGCAGGTCAGCAAGGGTCCGTTATGCTACTCAGTTTTACAGACAACTTTTCAATGCATTTATGTTAAATGAACATGACGAACCTGCGAACTACAAATAAGCAATGGAAGGACCTAAATTCGAGAAATGACTTGAAGCCATGAGATCTTAGATAGACTCCATGTATACCAACATCGTATGGACTTTGGTGGATATTCGCAAAAACCGCAAGGCCGTCGAGAATAAGTGGATCTACAAGAAAAAGACTGATACTGAAGGAAAAATATTTGTCTATAAAGTTTGACTCGTTGCAAAAGGTTTTTGACAAGTTCAAGGAGTTGACTACAAAGAGACTTTCTCTCCTATAGCGATGACGAAGTCTATTCGAATAATACTAGCAATTGTTGCCTATTATGATTATGAAATATGGCAGATGGATGTAAAAACTATGTTCCTAAATGGAAAAATTGAGGAAGATTTATACGTGGTGCAACCCGAAGGTTTCGTGGATCCTAAGGATGCTTGGAAGGTACGCAAACTTCAATTGTCCCTTTATGGGTTGAAGCAAGCATTTCTGAGCTGGAATCTTCGATTTGATGAAGTGATCAAAGCTTTTGGATTTGTCCACAATGTCGAAGAGTTCCATGTCTATAAGAAATTGACTGGGAGCTCTGTAGCATTCCTAGTACTATATGTGGATGACATACTATTAATAGGGAATGATGTGAAACTTCTTGAGAGCATAAAAGAACATTTGAATCGTCAATTTTTGATGAAGGACCTAGGTGAAGCTGCATATATATTAGGCATTAAAATCTATAGAGATAGATCGAAACTCCTATTAGCACTGAGTCAGAAGACTTACCTTGAGAAGATATATAAAAGGTTCAATATGGATGAATCTAGTAAAGGGCTCTTGCCTGTTCTTAGAGGTAGTCCATTGAGTGTGACTCAATGCTCGGTAACAACAAAAGATAAAAGGAAATGTCCTCAAAACCCTATGGTTCAACCATAGGATCTATCATGTATGCTATGCTGAGCACTCGACCAGATGTGGCCCTAGCGATTATTCTGACTAATCGTTTCTAAAGTAATCCTGGAAAGGAACATTGGAATGCAGTTAAGAATATCCCGAAGTACTTAAGAAGAACTAAGGATATGTTTCTTGTCTATGGAGGATGTGAAGAAGAGCTCGCCGTAAAGGGTTACATTGATGCTATTCTTGATAACGATCTTGATGACTCAAAATCACAAACGGGATACATATTTGTGTTGAATGAAGGCATGATAAGTTGGAGGAGCGGCAAGCAGTCAGTCGTCACCTAATCATCAATGGAGTCAGAGTACATTGCTACTTGCGAAGCGTCAAGTGAAGTGCACTGGCTAAAGAAGTTCGTGATTGAACTTGGTGTATTCCCAAGATGTAGTGACCCTGTTAGCATCTATTGCGATAATATAGGCGCCATTGCAAATGCAAAGGAACCAAGGACTCACTCTATAGCCAAGCACATTCTCCGACATTTCCATGTGACGAGAGACTACGTCAAGGATGGTCATACTAGGATTTTAAAAATACATACGGATCTGAATGTTGTAGACCCAATTACTAAACCTCTCCCACAAGGCAAGCATGACCAACGCCGAGAGACTATAGGTGTTAGATATTTGCCTGATGTAATCTAGCGTATTTGTACTGTAGTGCAAGTGGGAGATTGTTGGATATGTGCCCCAGAGGCAACTAATAAAGAGATTGTTTTGCCACATATCTATTTGTTCATAATAAGTTTTATACTCCCTCCGTTTATTTTTACTTCGCATATAAGATTTAGTCAAAGTCAAGCTTGATAAAATTTGACCACTTTTATAGAAAAATCTATCAACATCCACGATATGAAACCAATATCATTAAAAGCATCATGATATTAGTTTTCATATGGTATAACTTTTATGTTGTAGGTGTTGATACTTTTTAATATAAATTTGGCCAAACTTTATTAAATTCGACTTTGACCAAATCTTATATGCGAAGTAAAAAGAAACAAAGGGAGTACTATGCTATAACTGTATTAAGCGGAAACATTAATGCACGTGTAGTATGTAAACAACCAGGTTCCTAGTTAACTAGGGTATACTAGTTCATTGTGCAATCAATGATCAAGGTTTCCTGATCATGGAGACACACACGTCCATTAACAATGAAGTCACACCATTAAGAGAATGATATGATGGACACACACCCAAACCAAAGTATTGCGATGTGATCGAGTCACATAGTTCAACATTGCGATAACTCAATAACGTAGTAACCCGATCCTTAGGCCGTAATGATCATATGTAATTGCTATCTGTGAGGATGCTTTGATTGTATCATCCGTTGCATCGTAATAGGGTAACCATAAATGTGCAACTCGTGTATTCCAAAGGGATATGTTGAGGAGTATGGATCAGAGCGGGATTTGTCCATCTGAGTGGCAAATAGTTACTCTAGGCCCACTCGGTGATACTGCATCATACAACTTGAAAGCATGTGACTAGGTCACAGAGATGTAATACCACAGATGAGTAAATATGTTTGTCAGTAATGAGGATCAACTAGGTATAGGATACCAACGATCAAACCTTGAACAAACAAAGTGTCGTAGAACAAATGGATCATGAATCAACATTAACGGTTCAAACGATGATGTTAATTCGATGGAAGCACAAGGACCATCAAGGATTGTAACCAGGTCCCACATGATGGTCATTGATTAGAGAGTGTCTGTTGTTGTCCCGAATCGTAGGGTGTCACTCTTGAGGGTAATCGATGCATTTAGGATAGATTCGGGATCACCGGTGAAATAAGAGAGAACACCAGAATTGTTTCGGAGGAGGCCGGAGATGGTTATGGAGATTTTGAATTCAAAATATTGATTAAATATGTTTTATTATTTAATTAAAAAATTAAATATAAAAATATGATTAAAACAATTAAAAATGAATAAATAGGCACATGGGCAATGTCCTCCCATGTGTACTCGTTTAACATTGCGAGAATGCACTCATGAAGTGGCCCCGACCGACCTTACGTGTACACTTACGCGAGACTCGTTCCACGCTTGATATATGGCTTGGACCATATAAAGTGGCTTAGGGGGTGCATGTCTCTCTAACATTCGCGATGCGAATACGTTTGGAACGTAGGGCCCCGACAAGGGTGTAATAGAGACAATTGCCGAATTGGTGTTGTGGCTTGTTTTCGTAGGATAGAAACGGTTCTCTCTCGAAACCCGTAGAAGCCACGTAAAACTTGCAAAAAATAAAGTAGAATCATATCAACTTGAATTTTCAAAAAGGGGGGGATCATAGCATGTATGATTTATTGTTTTACATCCTGTTTTGCTTGTATGCTAGATATGCGATGGTAGCATGATAGGATGATCTCTCACTATACCAACATACATGTTCTCCCTTAGTGAGCACCACTTGGAAAGTTCTCTATTATCAGGCACCACGTGAGGATCGGGTGTCACACATATTAACGTTAACATGAGGATGGGTTTTACAAGCCTAGCATATGCAAATATGGTCTTGCTAAAATAACTATTACACTAAGGTCAAATTGGCAAGCCTAGCATATGCAAATATGGCCTCGAAACAGATGACCGAAAGGTTAAGCATGAGTCACATGATTGATGTGATTGGCATGATGGCCTACCTTGTGGGATATATCGTCGGTCGTGTGACATTCGAGGTCGATCATTCAACCTAGGATCATGTAAGCACTTAGAATAAACTTTGAGGGATGTTTGTCTGAGTGCGAGTTCTAGAATTGTTTTAAAACTTGAACTCCAAATTATGAACAAAGTCTAAATAAGTTTTTACAAATAACCATTGTAGATGTCGGCACCATCCCGCCCCTCATTCAACTTAGGGTCATTTCTAGAGAAGGATAAACTGAGACTGATGGGCCAAACTTCACCAACTCGTTCCGCACTCTAAGGATTCTCCTCGTTTCCCTCAATATGACCTACGTACTTGATGCTGCGTTAGGTGATGCACGAGCAGATACCTCTACTCAAGCTGAGAAGAATGTCTACCTCACCAAGTCGGATGATTACTCCCTTGTCCAGAGTGGCATGCTCTATGCCATGGAGGTTGAGCTGCAGAAGCGCTTTGAGAGGATGAGTGCTTATGAGATGATCACTGACCTCAAGGTTGTTTTTGCATCGCAAGCTAGAGCTGAACGATATGAGGCTTATGAAGCCTTCTTCTTGAAAAAGATGGAAGATCATAGCAGTGTTAGTTTGCACGTAAAATGACTGGCTACATTCAACGCTTGAATGCTCTAGAATGTTAGATTCCAGATGAACTTGCTGTTGATAGGGTGTTGTAGTCGATGCCCCCTAGCTAGAAAGGCTTTGTGTTGAACTACCACATGCATGGGATGTCTAAGACCCTTCTTAGTTGTTCGCCATGCTAAAAAGGACTGAGGTTCAGATCAAGAAGGAGCACGTCGTATTCATGGTCAATAAGACCGTTGATTTCAAGAAATCTGGCAAGAAGGGTAACCCTAAGAAGGGTGGCAAGCCAGTTGTCACTCCTCGCAAGGCGCCCAAACCCGGACCTAAGCCTGGTGTCGAGTGCTTCTACTGCAAGGGTGACGGTCACTATAAACACAATTGCCCCAAGTACCTAGAGGATAAGAAGGTCGACAAGATTGTCGGAAGAGATAAAGGTATATTTGATATACATGTTATTGAAATTTTATTAACAATTGTCGGGAGCACCTCCTGGATATTTATACCGGATCTATCGCTCACATTTGTAACTCCATTTATGGGCTATAGAATAGGCGACGCTTGTCAAGAAATGAAGTGACGATACGTGTGGGTAACGACTGTCAAGTTGAAGTGGTGGCAGTCGACACGATGCATATTAGTCTCCCTTCAGGATTAGTTCTTGTTTTGAATACATGCTACTATGTACCTGGATTGAGTGTGAACATCGTTAGTGGGTCTTTCTTAAGGGAAGCTCATTATTCTTTTAAGTCAGATACAATTTGTTGTGCGATTTATAAGGATTTATAAGGAAACCCCCTCCCATGGCGCATGGCCCAAGGGGGAAGGCTCCTGCTTCACCTAATATGTGCCATGGGAGGGGGGTTTCCCCCCCTTGGCCGGTGCACCCCTCCCCCTTGTGGGATTAGTCCCACATGGGAAGGGGAGGGGGATTGGCACCTCCCCTTGGCCTATATATTGAGGGGAGGTGTGCCCTTTTTTCATCATCCAATTTTCTCTCTCACTCTTTCTCCTTCCTTGGTAGGGTTCCCCTTGTTTGGAACCTATACTGGGTTAGGGGTTTCTCCATCATACGCACGCCGTCGTGATGCTGGAATTGGGATCTGAATCCGTCTTCTTTTGCTGCTCGCCTGGTTCAGAGCTTGGGGGAACATTTCTTACACCGTATGCGTGTGATACTACGAGGTGTTGCACGTGCGGTACTCCTTCATCGCCGGGGAGGTCTTCAGCACGACCAGGAAGTCATAAAGATCGCAAGTCTACGCCAGCCACCTTCATAGAACAATTCTCGCTTTCAGTCTTCGAAGGTATGAACACTGATTCCCTCCGTTACTTGCATCAGCATAGCATAGGTCATGGGTTTTGGGTGTCATAGGTAGGAAAAATTATTATTTTCTGTACTGAAGCCCCAACACTAGACACAATTGTAACCCCCGGCCTATCACGAGGCATCCATATACCCAAAATCAAGGAGTAGAGCATTATCTCTGCCATGAGGACCCGAACCTAGGTAAATCCCTTGCATGTTCTCCTTCTCTTGCACTTTTTGCTACTCAAACTAGCTTACCGGTGAAAGGATCGAGATGGACCTAGAGGGGGGGGGGTGAATAGGTACAATTACAAATTCTAATAACTACTTAGAAATTTTAGGAAATATTGTGGAATATGAAAGTGAGCCTAACAATTGCAATGATTGTTCTAGCTAGATAAGGAGAGTAACCAACACACGATATAGTTGCAAGTGAGGTAGTAAACGATAATGTAAATGCTAGCAAGAGAAAAGGGTAAGGGATAATAGAATGATGTGAAGACAACAATGTATCCCAATGTTCACTTCCTTGGAGGAAAGTTACTCACCGTTGGAGGGGTGGATGTTACCACGAAGGCAGACCGACCCCCGAAGTCTCACCCTATTCTCCCCTTGAGATATCACCACGAAGGCGATTCCCAACCACTAGCGGTTGACCTTACAGGTGGTCACAAAACCCTCACAAATGCAATGGGGGTAATCACAATGTCCGATTCCTCTTCGAAGAACTCCTACCCAAGTAGGAGTCTCCAACCTACAAGAGTAACAAGATCGATGGGGGAAAGCTCAAGACTTTCTCAATCATGATTTTATTTTGTCGGAAGATGGAGAAGGGACGGATCTATCATGAGGTGAAAGATCATACTAGAATTCTCACAAATCTCTCCGGGATCTTGGATTGAGTGTAAGAGATGAGGAGAGGGAGCACTTGATGTTATTGGATGAGTTTGAGTGAAGTGGTCAACCCTCACCCAGAGTGGGTGAGGGGCATATATAGTGTACCAAGATACTAGCCGTTCACACTTGATAGGGATGGCCCGGACGGTCCGGGTAGCCACCCGGATTGTTTGACTAGGTCAAACTCTAGCCAGCCCGAGAAGGCCCCCGAAAGTTTGCCAGCCAGCCCTTGCACTACTGGGAGCTTGAACGTCCTGACAGGAGCCCGGACAGTCCGACTTATGTGGAAGGCCCAATTCCTTTGTCTTGTAGATGCAAGCGGTCGGACGGCCCAGGGTCCTATCCGGACGGTCCAATCCCAACACAGACGGCCTGGCTTTGCGAATATTCTTCTCTTTCGGATTGGGAAGTATTTCAGACGGTCCGGGGGTGTACTCGAACAGTCTGGCTGTGCACATAGTATATCCATTTGAAGCACATTTTATTTCCTACACGACTAAGTAATTTCCTAGGATTGTGCAGAGTTGTGTATTTTACTTTTATTATTTTTAGGAGTTGAGCAAGTCAAAAACTTAACCCTATGATACCCTCTTAATAGTGTGGGGATCCCTATAACTCAATATGTAATTGAAAAGAAGACTTAACATCATCTTCGATCATATGTAGAATTCTTGAACATGGTGATGTTTTGGTACATGATCCCTACACGGTGAGTTCAAGGGGACTAAAATCTTGTGTATGCACTTAGCAAATATAATTAGTCCACTATATGAATATTGTCGTCAACATTAAAATATGCTTAAGGGAATGATTGCACTTTCAATCGAGATATCTGTTAGTTTTTTGCACTCTCACCTCCCCCTCTCGGGACATGTAGCTTGTCAACACCGATAACGTGCCCCAATATCACCTCTCCTTTCAATATATCTCCTTCCTAGGACACGATGCGCTCTTCCATCGCCCTATCCAAGTCGCAACCGGCATGTGTCATTCCCCTAAGCTCCCAAGCCACGGGTCCGATGCACCGCGCTCCTCCCTCCGTCCCAAGCCTCCTCCCATGCCAGATCCCCTCTACTCTCTACTCCGAGCCAAGACAAACTAGTGGGAACGCCCAATTTTTCTCCCTCCATCACCTCACCTCTTAGCCTCCTAATGCCCACAATTTGTGCCCACATGATTCTCCAAGTTCGCGCCCACTAAACCCCGCCCTTGGTTTTCCCTGTTGCCCATGTAATCAAGCACCTCCATTTACGCCATGGGACAATCCTACTATGCACCGAGGAACTCATATAAAAGGAGAACCCCGAGCTCCAATGGCACCTCGCACCACCTCCTCTCACACCCAATCTCATTATGGAAAACTTCCTCACGCTCACTCGCTCTCAATTTCATGGATTGAGCGGAGAAGCTTCATTTGGTACCCAACAAAAATCTTCATCCCCACTCACTCTCCTTCCTCCCCCTTTCGCCCACAAGCCTACCTGAGCTCTCTAAAGTGTTGGATGATCCCAATTTTAGGTGCTTCATCCCTGGGAAAGCGCGTGGACCTCGCCTTCCTTGCTGGCTGATGCTAGCAAGGAAGTTATTCTCGCCCCTTGTTGGTTACCCCAAGTGGAAGGTTGAGATGTAGCGTAGAGGAAAATTTACCTTGGCAAAGATACCAAGGTTTAGATCGAACCAGTAGGACTCCAACGGCGACAAGTAGGTGGTAAAGTGAACAATGGCACTGTTCACAACCTAAGGTTGCTTACTTTACCTGGACCTGCACACACAACAAGTAACTTTGCTCCCAACGAGTACAGATGGGTTGTCAATCCCTCCGGCCTTGCCGTTTACAAAGGATCAAACACAAGAGGTAATGATAGTGATAATTGCAACGAAAGTAAAAACAAGAAATAAATTAAGGATGTAAACAATGGTGGAAATATGGACCGAGGTCCCATGAAGTTCACTAGTGACGTCTCTCTCCCAAAAGACGATAAACAGCGATGCGAGGTGAAAAAATTACAGCTGGGCAATTGACAAGATAAAAAACGCACCACAATGCTAACTATGCTACAAAAGAAAGGAAGAGGCTCAAAAGCATGGGCAGTACGCCAAGAGAAGAAGACTGAAATCCATCTGCATCTACTCACTAATCATCCACCTTGAGATATCTATCTAAAAAATCTCGCTGGTATTAAGTTGCGAGCCCCACCCAAACTGTAAACTCAAAGCAACGGACAACTGCATTAAAAGAACTTTGCGTAAAGTAAACAATCCTTGCACCCGCAAGTACAAGCACTGTTGTTTTCCCCTGGTGGCGACAAAACATCCCCTAGACTCATGTTTCTGTCACTCAAGGTAGTCATTGGGGGGCATGAACCCACAATCATGCATAACGCTCCCTCATGGAGTCACGATCCATCACTTGGCCAAAGTAATAAAAAGTAACGCAGAACATGCAAGAATTACTCAAGAACATAAATATAAAAGGAGAAGAACCAAATATATTACTCATCGCAATCTGAACATAATCTCATAATCCATCAGATCCGAGCAAACTCAACATAGCAACAACAGGAAAATTACATATGTGCCTTGATCATTTAGGGTCGCTCACAAATAGTCTAGACATGGTCTTTGTAGCTGGGAGGAAGTAGATGCCACTTCCCAGTTATCGCAAAGTAACCAGTCATTTAGTAGTCCAAGTTGTACACAAGGTGGTCATATGTAAGGCCCGATATGCGGTACTGTTCCAGATCTAGATGTTTCCATCCAGATCCGGGGACGAAGCACATATCGGTCCCACCGCGACATATGGCATAGCCATATGCCCCGGATTTCCAACATGATATCACAACATTACAGATACAAGGATACAACATCTCATACAATCGGCATACAACTGCCTTAAATACAATACATCAATGGAAGGTATATGTCTGAGTACAGACTACAATCAAATGCCTAGTGGCAAAGAGAAAAAAAACGATCCCCATAACCACACGGGTCCAGGCCCTCCGCCGGGATCCGCCTAACTAGTCGTCGTCGAGTCTCCACGTGAAACGTCGATCACCGTACCTGTTGTCGATCAAGAACCCTGAAAAGAGTTTGGGGGTAGTATCATGAGTACAGAAGTACTCAGCATCCAACTGTAGTGGTCAACTGACCCAGCACGGACTTCATCACTCGTCATTCTAGGACAACTAGGAGTTTACGGTAAGGATGGGGTAAGTGGTGAGGTTGCTGCCGCACTAGCATTTATGAAGTGGCTATCGATCTAGAGAGTAAGATATGAAGCCAAGCATTCGATGAGGAATCGCCTCCAACAAGTCTGCTATCCACCTACTTACGCAAGCATAACACCTATCCTATCCTTGTCCTCCTCTTCGCATCCCGACGAAGAAGAAGCAGTCAAGGAACACACACGTTGACCAAGTTATAGTTATGATTCAGTTGAATGTTATCTATGAACAAGACGTAGGTTCCAAGTCGTCCATAACCGTGGACACGACTTCTCGAAAAGATTTAACCCTGCAGGGGTGTACCAACTGCCCATTACAAGGCTCCGCACGCACGCCCATCTCTATCAGTTGCTACCCATTATAGGCAACCATTTTATGATTTAGTTCCGAGAGATCCGAAACGACAGGTCCCTCTAACTAACAACGAACAAATCCGGGTGGCCCTCGGTGAGTCGACACCCAACTCAAAAGCCGGCCGCGCTCTCGAATCGGTCTCTACCGTCTGTCGCAGGTTTGGATAGCCGGTTAAGCACACATGGGAAACCGGGTCCTCAGCTGAACAAGGTGGGCCAGCAAGGGAACTATGTCCTCACTGGTCCGGGTTGGTTGGAAAACTACTAGCGGCCGACCAGCACACACACGGTTTCAAATGGTAAATCAGCTTGGGCCACCACTAGAAATGTTTGAAGCTAGGTAGGTAAGAAAAGGGGACCCCATAAAATCCCACACGCGGTTAGGAACGCTCAGTCTTAGAACCAATACCCGTAACTCGGATCCTAGGTGACTCGAATGGAACAAAGCGTCGGGGCGGGATAGCCTAGACCTTCCATCCTTCGTCGAATATAGTCAACATTATAATAATAATAATCATATCATCCAAAACAATATAATAATGTGATATCCCAAACCAAGGAGTAACAGGTTAACATCGTAGCATCCTAAGCATGCATACTAAGCAGGGGCTGAGCAACGAGCAATAGTAACATAACAGTACATGGTTTGCTGGGAAGGGACATGGCTGTATCGGTTTGAAAGAGGCTGTAAACATGTGGTAGGATCAAACATCGAGCCTATCCTAGACTAGCATGCAAACTGCTGGTTGAAATAGAATGGATCATAAGTAATGCATAGTCCTTGCCTGTTGATAAGTCGGGTTCCGAAGGTGTAGTTGATCGTAAGATCGCACCGTCTCCGAGAGGTACCCGCGAAAGCACACAAGAGGTAAACACTGGAAAGCAATCAACGAGCAAGCATCTATTACTACGAAGCAAACACGAGCAAGCATCAACAAGGGGGCAACATAGGACATCGCACCTACCGTCGAGAGCGGTTACTAACAGGTTAAGTGGAGTACTCGTCACACACGACGATACCGCACATTTGGAAAGGTTCAAGTTGTTTAGCTACGGGTGATCAACAAAGGTTGTTAACATGGCATCTCACTCAAGAATGGCATATCACACAAACATGACAAGAGGTGAAGCATAAGATAAACTATCTATGCTAGTCAATTTAAGTGAGGCACAACCTAAACATGGCATAACACTAAGTGCCGCACGATAATTAAAACATTTAGTACTGTTCTGCCCTAACCATATTTTAGGTTGGTTAACAACAGCAAACAATAGCACAAACATAAATTACACGAAAAACTAATCAAGTTACATATAAAGAACACTCCAAACGGAGTTACGGTTAAAAAGATACAAGCAAAACAAGTTTGGAACACAATCTGCACACATCACGAAGCACACTTTAGAGCAATGCATAAACATGATAATGAATGCAAACATGCTCACAAATGATATGTAACTAAAGTAGACATGGCAGGGAAGGCATGGCAAAAATAATCATGCAAATAGGCATCATGAACAACTAATTATAGCTCATGCAAAATGCAATAAAACATTACTGGTCAAGGACTTAGTGAAAAACAGAGAAACATGGTAGAAACTGTTATTTTTATGCTATACAAACAGGAGAAAAACTATATGCAAAATTGTAGCAACATGACATAGCAATATATGAGCATGAACTAGACATGATGATGATCAGGTACAAACAAGAATCAAGGTAATAGACATAACAGATCAAAAGATATTAAGCATGCAACATGGCATCGGAACGTTACAGACTTAGAGAAAAACAGAGGTTGCTGTCAAAAACAACAACATAGCAAATTTGGAGCTCAATAACTAGATGACCAGCAAGCATATCATGACAATGCAATACATGTAATGAAAGTAGACATGATGCTTAACAGTATGCAAAAAGAATCAATGCGATAGGCCTCATGGATGTGTCACAATCATCATGCAAACTTGCAATAAAATAACAGCATCAACACACTAACAGAAATTAATAGCATTTAACAGCCTGATGCCCAATTCAACATAGATTAACAACATCAAGATGGCCTCAAATCAAAATGCTCACAAAATATGGATTGAAGTACACACAATTCTAAGAAATTTTCCTTTTGGGCGCAACACGATCCGAGCTACGGTTTGATCGCAAATCGCTTCGCAAAACAGTATCAGCAGCAATTAAATACAGGACTTAGTGAAAACTCACAGGTTTTAACAGCAGAAAAAAAGGTGGAGGCCTCACCCATGGGCCTCGGCCCAACAGGCCTGGCTGGTTCGGGCTGGAGCTGCTGGGAGGTGGGCCGCGAGGCGCCTGGGCCGGCCCATGCGGCGGCGGTGGTTGGTTGTGGCCGGTCCCGAGCGGGACGTGTCACAACCCCAACTTAGGTATGTGCTAGGGTAAGCTTAGGCCTTTGCATCATGATAAAATTTTCAAAAGAAATCAAAATGGGAAAGAGAACAGCCCCCAGATAAATTAATTCAAAAGGCCAGATAAAAAGTTTCTCCAAAAATTCCTTTTGCATTTTTGAAAAGTCTTATAAATGAGTGTGATCACATATCAAGTGATGTGGGACCCACCCCATGCTCATAGATTTTTCAAATATTCAAACAGGAGCATGGAATTAAATTTAAACCCCCATTTGAATTAAAGTTCAAATGATTTGATTTTTAAAAAGTGCCAAACTTTATAAGTGGCTACTCTATTATAATATGAGGTCATATAAAAAGTTTCAGCATGTTAAAAAATGCCTAGCTATTTTTTTTGCAAGGCACAATAAATGTCAGAAAAGAAAACAGAAAAGAAAAAAAAAGAAACTTACCTGAGCAAAGGGGCCCAACTTGTCGCCCCGCAGCCCAGCCAGCCTGGCTCAGCCCACCCCTCCTTGGCGTCTTCCTCCCCGCCAGCCGAAGAAGCTCGCTGTCGAGCATGCCACGGCCGGCGACCGCCACGACAACGCCCTCGGTGTTCCAGGCGTCTCCAAGCCTCCTCTTCTCGCCACGGAGACCAGGAAAGAC
This sequence comes from Bromus sterilis, assembly GCA_950022295.1. Taxonomy (NCBI): domain Eukaryota; kingdom Viridiplantae; phylum Streptophyta; class Magnoliopsida; order Poales; family Poaceae; genus Bromus; species Bromus sterilis. The sequence goes on from OX465598.1 coordinate 103,076,659, forward strand.
TGCCGCGTCACTTCCCCTCCTCTCGAACGCTCTCCTGCCCCCGACACGGTTCCCCCAAATCGGCAGAATGCCGCCGGAGTTCATCGCCGTGAGAAGCCGCAGCCACCGTCGACGAGAAGGCCAGCCCCCATGTCCATCGTGCGCAGCGTTGCCGATTACCCCGATCTGGAGAAGATGGCGTCCTAATCGAGCCACAGGACGACGCACGCTTCACCGAGAGCTCGCCGGACCCGCAAGTCGCCGTCGTCGATTACTCCGGCCACAGACCCTCTCCGACCACGCCACTGCCTCCGTTGAACTCACGGTGAGCTCACGGTTCACCCGAGCCTTTCCTTCGTCTCCCTCCTCCTCTCTAGCAAAATCCGCCATGGGAGCCGGAGCTTCTCGCCGCCGGGATCCATGGTGACGCCCACCTGTAACGAAATCGAGCTCACCTCCTTGTCAGTCGTCTTCGCCACGCTCCACTGCGTCGATTTATCCCTTTGCTGCTTCAAGTGGAGCTCCACATCAAGTTTTGCCTCGAGCCCGAGCCACGGCCGCCGCTAGGGCTTGTCACCGGCGTCGCTCCGGTGAGTTCCAGCCCCCTGGATGGCTCCATGCGATGCGGCTTGGTCCCAGCTCGCGTTTGGTGTCGTCGGCGCGTCAAATGCGTGCCCAGAGCGCGTTCCCGTGCACTCCGGCGTGCTCTGGTTTGCCGGAGCCTCGTCGCCGGCAGCGCTGATGTGGCCGCCATTAGATTAGGTGCTAATGACCCCCTGGTGAGACTGACCCGTGGGCCCAAGGCCACTAACTAACCCCCCTGGTTAGTTTAACTAACCGGGTTAATTAACCCCCCACTGACACCCCGGCCCCACTGGTCAGCCCCCTGCTGACGCCATGCTGGCGCAGTGCTGACGCGGTAAAGGATTTAAATCGTTTTAATTAATTCAGAAAATTCCAGAAAATAGATTAAACTTTGAAATTCAATAACTTTTTAATCCTAACTCCAAATTGGGAAAATAATATGTCTAAAATTATCAGAAAAATACAAGGATTATGAATATGCAATTTGTTTTCATGTTTGACCTTTTTCAAATGGGTGAACAGTAGCAAACATGCATATGGATCCTTTTCAAATTCAAATTTGGAGTGATTTTGCAAATGATTTTGCAACACCCTTAATTCAAATGGATTCATCCACACATCAGAGACATTACTTCAACTATACAACATCACTTCATGATCAACATTTTCAAATGAACTTTCATGCATTCAAATGCATTTGAAATTCATCGATAAATCAAATGGAGTTTGATTTGCATTTCAAATGCAATATACTCCTTTTAAATGGAATGCTCAACACATCAGTACCTTGAACATCACCATTGCAATCTTATTCATGTGATTGTGCATTGTACATTATGTTGATCCTATGATTGTCATGTTGCTGATAGAAGTGGAGCCGGAATCCGAGACCACCCCCTTCGTTGAAGACCCCGTGACTGAACCTCGTCAGCAAGGCAAGCAAACCCCCATTGATCATGTCGATAAAATCCCACTTCCCTCTCATGTCTCGCTTATGCATTGTTTAGGATGATCGCCATGATAAGGTTTCTATCGCATAGTTGAACCCATATCCTTTGCATGACCTATCATCTTGTCACATTAGTAAGCAAACCACAATCCTAGCAACTGTAGGAGTTGATTGATATCATGTGGCCCCTGCAACTGTTACTGCTTATTGCATGCTTAGTGATACAATGAGGTTGCTATTGATGTGAGTCGGGATGATGATAAACATGGTGTTGATGAAAGTGAAATGTGTTGGTGAATCTACCCTAATACAAGGTGAACGATGAGAGGCTGTGTAGGAGTACACAGTGGTTTGTCTCGTTGAACACCGCCTTAAGTCCGAGTTCTTGTGTGGTGATCTAAGAAGAAGAGTACAACCACACATTGGGCTCACTGACCCCTCTCATCCTAGTACCTCACCCCGTTCGAACCCCAAGAGTCGCAGTAGTTCGGAGTTCTGGTAGGGCTGTGGCACGGTATGCCAAGTGGATGAACGGCTTTTCAAGACCGGCTTGGGACCCTGCACACATCGTTTGAGGCTGTACTGGAACCTCGGTCGGACTTCCATACGGATCCCCCTCAGATAGGCAACTCTCTGGACTAGAACGGAGCTGTGGGCGAAGTGTTGTGGTGGCATCCTCTCTGTCATCTCTTGAATGGTGACACAAAAAAGGCGGTAAATGATGACACGTGTGTGTAGTGGTACACCCCTGCAGGGTTAACAAAACTATTCGAATAGCCACGTCTGCGGTTATGGACTGCTTGGAAAGCTTAGCTTGATTATTAGACAACTTGAACTGGATACTTCTAAAATACACCAAGATAAGTGTGAGTGCTATGGTGTGCTTCTCGTGGGGAAGTCGAGGAAGTAACCATAGTGGTGTAATTGGTTGAAGAGATGTAGTGGACTCGTGTACGCTTCTTACCTCAAGTCTGGTACTCGTAGTTTGGGACTAGCCAAGTCAAAACTGGCAATTCTGCAAGTGAAACCCCACCTCCCTTTACCTTGATACATATGCATGAGTACTATAGTTCCTATGTAAGTCTTGCTGAGTACGATTTTGTACTCATGTTTTCTTAATCTATGTTTTAGATGAACCCACCGACCCCGATGGTGGCTTCTACCCGAAGCTCGAAGATTGAAGACTCAGACCAAGACCAAGCTAGTGTAATCCCAGTCAGACGACTGGTTCCCTCGTGGAGGGCTTGTTTTTAGATAAGGCTTCTCTAAGCCATTTGTTAAACTTGTCTGTACTCAGACCTACTTTGCTTCCTCTTGTTTGTTGTTATGTTGGATCACATGCTTGTGATCTCTGTGTGCACTCTGTAAGAGTTATTAATAAAGATGTATACTTTGTAGAGAATTGCGATACCTGATGTTCATACAAGGCATGTGTACTGCGTGTATGTTTATAAACATGCATGTCTTTGTATGGGTTTTCAAGACCTTAGTTGTGATCTGGCTGGCGGTCTTTTATACACCAAGTGGCCCTTAGATGTGCGCAGCTTGGGGCATCGCGATGCGATTGTTCGAGACTCTGTCTCGTGCACACTTTGATGTATGATCGAGCCCGCCCTAGACCCCGACTAAGTGATCGGGCTGGAGTAAGTCTATGTAAGGGTTATAATACAATCGATAGTATGGTTGAGGCGACTTGTCTTTGAGTATGGGAGTTCACCACCCATATCAATTAGACTTGTGTGCAGACGATGAGGACCCATCTCAGTGGATCATCCGGCCTGAATGGGATGCCCCTCACATTCGATGCTTTCCGAGAACGTTCTGTGCTTGGCCTTGTCTGCTTACACAAGTGGGTACGGTTCTCGGCTCTCCATATGATTGTGTTGTAGCGAGGCTTGCATACGCTAACCCCGGGTCCCGACAGGACGAGACGGCGGCGGCGCATGGCGAGCCACCGGCCGGCAACGGAGGCCTGAGGAGTGCGCTGGGGTCGTCGTCGGCTGCGCGGCGGCGCAGATCCGCCTGATCCGGTCGCCAACGGGATCCTAGGCGGCGCGGGGCAACGACGTGGTGGCTGCGGTGTAACGACCCAATTCACACCGAATTGAAGTCTCTGTGTTCAAGTGCCAGTCCCTGGATCGAACTCGCTGGCACACACAGTATAATAGATGTATATCAAAGTACAAGTGCATCATTATTACAACGTATGATCCAGAGTAAATAAATAACAAGTTGCATAGCTCAAGGCTAGCTTATTCAATATAAATATAGCGGAAGCAAAAGCAAATAACGTAGAGTCCCATCAACAGCCACAAGCGAACATGCTGAGTGTAGACTCGCAACCCCTAAACGCACCTTACTGGTCGTCTGAAAAACCTGCAACACCGAAGGTTACAGCCCGACAACGGGTCAGTACATCTGATTTGTACGGCAAGTGACACGGAAAAGTTTATATAAAGGACCTACAACTACATGCAAGGTAAGTCAAAGGAAAGGCTTATGGTTTTGTTTTGCAGAAAGCCAATTTTCTCCTGAACGAAACTAGTCAAAATTTTAAGTTGAGTTCTACCTGAAACACACAGCAACCCAAGCTACTCTTGTCCAAACCAAATTATTATTAAGTGTTCATCTGTCAAGATCATTCATCAACAGTACTGACTAGTTGCTCAAAGTTCGTCCGTAACCGTGGACACGGCTAATCATGATCAGTTTATACGCTCTGCAGAGGTTTGTACACGTTCCCCACTGGACTCAACCCGAAGATTGAGACAAAGACTTTCCGAAGAGGTTGCCTCCACCCTTTGGTAGCCGGTACACCTAACACAATTCTACATCAGCTAGCTACCAGGGCCAGGTTCCCCACAACTTACTCATCTAAGCCAGAGCCCATATAGCCAGTGGCTATACACGGAAGCTACTAGTAATATTGCATGTCTGATCTTTTTGAGCCTGGACGGCGCCCACTGCGTGAGAGGGTAGACACCATGACGCACCCGGTTCACCACCAAACAAACCATTGGGTGCATTTAACCCCGGCATTGTCCTCAACGGAGCCACAACTACCGGGATGCAACCCGCCCGTCCAGAAGTGATTTCTATTTATTATAAAGTTGCTACACAGTTTATTAAATAGCTCACATGCACTCCATGAATTCTCACAACCCAACCTCGTCTACAAAGCATAGCAATAAAGTAACAACACGGCTAGGTTGATCTACAGTAGTCAAGTCAAGACATATGGCTATCCTATCTGGTTTTGCAGCAACAGTAGAGTAAACTACCTATCATGCAATAGAGTGATATTTCCTAACATAATGCATATAGAAAATATAGGTATGAGTATGGTCAAAGTATCACTTGCCTTATACATTCGATGAAGATCTTCGCTCTCACGTTCCAGTCAACTCTACTCGTCACACTCCGAGCAATCTATCGTCAACGAAAGAACTCAATAAGAAATCACACCACAAGGACAAAACATAAGTTCAACAAAACAATTACTAAAGGTTTAGCAACAAAACAAAAGGTTTTGAAGTGCAAAGGTGTGGATGTGCTCGAAGGTGATCGGTGGAACGTGAACTCGAGAGAGTCAACGGATAAGGAATTGTCGATACAAAAGTATGACCGAGGCATTATGAATTCAAGGTAAAGATCATAGCAATATGAATGGTATGTCGATATTGCCGATAAGATGTCTCATATGATCCAATATGCAAAAAGAATCACGTGAAACGGAATACTACAACGCAGGTCATAGCAGTTGCAACATTGAATTGAATTTGACTTAAAACAGATCAATAAACTTGTGAATTTTTGTGCATACATGATATAAACAGAAAGTACATGACACGAGTGATCCAACGCAAAAAGAATCACTCGATTTGGATCAACGGTATAAAAGATACGGCCACCGGAATTTGAATTTGAATTTGAAATAACTTCAAATTCAAAAGTGTGCAAAGTGTGAAAAACTTGATACCATGCTAAAGTACAGAACAACACGAACGCGTTGCAAAAAGTTTCACCTCGTTCCGACTTACGGTGTAGAAGATATCGCCGGTGCGAGTACGGGGGGGTTTTCTGCCAAAAGGACCCGTTCGCAATTATAATTTTTCCAGAAAAAGCAATCGGGTCCTCGAAACCGGATCTGGCCGGAGTTGCTCCGGCGAACTCGAAATCCGGCGAACTGTGCACGGCTCCGGCGACGTCCGACGTGGAGGAGGCAGCAGGGGCGGTGGGGTGGCCGGCGGCGGCGTGGTGCCCGGCGGCGGCCGCGGCGTCGGCGGCCTGGCCCGGTCGGTGGTGGGGCGGCGCGGCTCGCCCGCGGTTCCGGCGAACCAGCGCGGCGGCGCGAGGCGAGCCCGGCGGCTGGCCGCGGTGGAGGGAGAGGCGGCGAGGGGCGGCGGTGGCGCGGTGCTCGCGCGCGAGGAGGCGGCCGGCGGTGGCGCTCCGGCGCGGGCGCGGCTCGGCGAGGTCCGCGGGAGGCGGCGGCGGCTGACGAAGGCGGCGGCGGCGGCTGACGGCGGCGGCGAAGCGGGACCCGCCGCTAGGGTTTCCAGGAAAAAAGAAATAAAAGGAAAAAATAGAAAAACCGAAATTTTATTTATAAGATGGAAATAAAAAAAACCTGGATCCGACTTGGGCTCTAATTACGCTCGCGTGCGAAAAAGGCTAATGGGCCGGCTGCCCGGATTTTTCTTTTTTTGATACAAACCAAACTTCAAACAATAAAATAAAAATAACCGTAACTCGGAAAAATATGAAATAAAATTCTAAATTCATCAAATAATATAAAGAAAATTATGCACTGAAAACATTTTCCAAAAAGGAAAATAAAAATAAAAACATTTTCGAAATACTTTATTTAAATATAAAATACTTTTCATAAATCAAATAAAATCCAATAAACCTTTTAAAATATTTTTATTTGGTCAAAAACATTAACAAACCATTTCTAAATAATAAAATATAAATTTTAAAATTGTTACATCAATAAATGATTCGGAAAAATAAAAATATCCCATTGGAATACTTTTTCAACTCTTTTTTTAAAATATTTTATAAATCATTTCCATGAAATAAAAACTCTCTTAGCATTATAAAATCTCTAAATTAATTTTAGAGTTATTTATAATACTAAAAATAAATTTTAAAAACTTTAAAAATAATATTCTAAATATTTCCAACTTTATTTTAAAAGGGGATAAGTCATTTTATATCCTCTCAAATGAATTTTCCTTTAGTTGAAAAATATCTTGAATAATCAAAAGAATTCGAATAAAGATTTAAAACCTTTTCCAAACTTTAAAAATGTTGAAGGAGTCATATTACCTTCTCTCATTTTATTTTGTTGGTTTTGTTTTTAAATAATAAATTCCAAAAACACCAACGGTGAATATTAGGGAAAGTCATGTTATTCCCTCTCTATTTAATATTCAACAAACTCCAAAAGTTTTAACTCCCAGAGAATATCAAACACATCAAGCAAACAATCATTATCTATTTAATTTATTAACATTTCAAAATTCGGAGAATTTTGGGATGTTACATGCGGCCAGCTGGCTCGGTCCGCCTCGCATGGCGCGGCGGCGTGGCGTACTGCCGGCGGCGACCTGCCCAAGACAGAGGGGGAGGGGTGAGGGGAAGAGAGAGGAGAGGAGGCGCCGGTAGTGGTGTCATGCCCTAGTGAGATTGAGGTGGAAGTTATGAGCTAGGGTTCTTGAGGGAATGGAGAACGAGATCGGATCTGGCTATATTATTTGTAGGAGTATATATATATATATCTCAAATGATAATAGGATCCTTAGCTTACAAACCACACAGTCCCGGTTAACTGAACCTGTCCTACTCACGAACGATGATAGTGTAGGCCTGACAACGCCCCTCCCTGGAGACGAACTTGTCCTCAAGGATTTTGTGGATGGAGCCAGTCTTGCACAGTTTCCTTGAAGAATGCCGGAAAGGTGTGCTTGATGAAGTCAGCGTCTTCCCAGGTAGCGTCGAATGGTGGCAAGTTGTGCCAATGGATGAGCCATTGGACGATAGGGAGATTGTTGCGCGGAATCTGGCGTGTTTCCAAGGTCTTCAAGGGCTCAGTGAGGATAGTGCCATCCTTGGTAACCAGAGGAAGATCAGCACAAGGTACAACCTTAGGGCCAATGTGCTTCTTGAGCTGACTGACGTGAAAGACTGGATGTTGTAGGGGGTAGCAGCAGTTTGTAGGCCACCTTTCCCACCCGAGCAAGAACTCGAAAGGGGCCGAAGTACTTACTTTGGAGCTTGATATGGGAGCGAATCCCAAATGCATTGAGACGATAGGGTTGGATCTTGAGATAAACCATGTCCCCCACGGTGAGAATGCGCTCGCAGCGACGAAGATCCGCGAATTTCTTCATCCGAGCTTGTGCTGCCAGGAGGTTGGCTCGCAATTGTTGTGCAAATTGTTTTCTACTCTGAACAATATCAGTCGCCTCTGCAGAAAGTGCTCCAGGTATGGCGAGCTCACTGAAAGATGGTGGAGGGAAGCCGTAGACTGCCTCAAATGGTGTTTTCTTCAGAGAGTTATGGAAGGACGTGTTGTACCAGTATTCAGCCATGGGTAAATGAGAGCTCCATTTCTTTGGTTCCAGGGACGCCATACAACGTAAGTAATTCTCAATGCATTGATTGATACGTTCCGTTTGACCATCAGATTGAGGGTGATCGGTAGAGCTGTACCTGAGTTCAATTCCCATTGTCTTGAAAATTTCTTGACAAAGCTTGCTGGTGAAGATTCTATCGCGATCAGAAACTATGGCAATAGGAGGACCATGCAGCTTGATCACATTGTCTAGAAGTGCTTGTGCAACAGTATGAACTGTGAATGGGTGTGCCAGAGGGATGAAGTGGGCAAATTTGGATAATCTGTCGACAACGACGAAAATTACATCTTTCCCCCCCGACTTAGGAAGGCCTTCCATGAAATCCATGCTTATGTGAGTCCATATCATATCTGGTATGTGCAATGGATCCAGTAGCCCAGGGTAAGGGCAATTTTCACCTTTGTTCTTCTGACAGGTAGGGCAAGCTGTCACATAAGTGTCAATATCTTTTTTCATACCTGGCCAGAAAAATATGTTCTTGGCTCTCTGGTAGGTTGCTTTCATGCCAGAGTGGCCTCCAACAGCAGATGATGAGGACATCCCTACTACCCTTGCACCTCCAACACCTAATGAAGAACCAATGATGATTAAGTCCAATGAAATCAGAATTGGACCTATTACAAGAGCTCGTGCAAAGCTACTAGAACAACAGGTGAACTTATTCCTCATAGAATCTGATGCTTTACTTCGTGAGGATTTTATACTTCCTAAGTCCTCGTATATATGTGTTATCAGGTACCAAGGAGTTATATAAGAGGAAGAGAAGGAACAAGGGCAAGTTGCACGAGGAGAGAGTCGCGAGAAGATGAAGCAAAAGGAGGAAGTGTGTCGGGACCCGGGGTTAGCGTAAGCAAGTCCAGTTAAGACATAGTCATATGGAGAGCTGAGAACCATACCCACTTGTCTAAGCAGACAAGGCCAAGCACAGAACGTTCTCGGAGAGCATCGTACGTGAGGGGCATCCCATCCAGGCCGGATGATCAACTGAGATGGGTCCTCATCGTCCGCACACAAGTCTAATGATATGGGTGGTGAACTCCCATATTCAAAGACAAGTCTCCTCAACCATACTATCGACTATCTCATAACTCTTACATAGACTTACTCCAGCCCGATCACTTAGTCGGGGTCTAGGGCGGGCTCGATCATACCACAAAGTGTGCACGAGACGGAGTCTCGAGCAATCGCATCGCGATGCCCCAAGCTGCGCACATCTAAGGGCCACTTGGTGTATGAAAGACCGCCAGCCAGATCACAACTAAGGTCTCGAAAACCCATACAAAGACATGCATGTTATAAACATACACGCAGCACACATGCCTTGTATGAACAGTAGGTATCATTGCAATTTTCTATAAAGTATACATTTTTATTGATAACTCTTATAGAGTGCACACAGAGATCACAAACATGTGATCCAACATTACAACACAAGCGGAAGAAAAGTATGTCTGAGTACATACAAGTTTAACAAATGGCTTAACAAGCCTTATTTAAACACAAGCCCTCCACGAGGGAACCAGTCGTCTGACTGGGACTAGACTAACTTGATCTTCAGTCGTCCAGCTCGATGAAGAAGCCACCTTCGGGGTCAGTGGGTTCATCTAAAACATAGATTAAGCAAACGTGAGTACAAAGTCGTACTCAGCAAGACTTACATAGGAGCTATACTACTCATGCATATGTATCAAGGTAAAGGGAGGTGGGGTTTCACTTGCAGAAGTGCCAGCTTTGACTTGGCTAATCCTGAACTACGAGTACCAGACTTTGAGGTAAGAAGCGTACACGAGTCCACTACTTTCTCCAACCAATTACACCACTATGGTGCCTTCCTCGACTTCCCCACGAGAAAGCACGCCATAGCACTCACCCTTATCTTGGTGTGTTTTAGAAGTATCCAGTTCAAGTTATCTAATAATCAAGCTAAGCTTTCCAAGCAGTCCATAACCGCGGACGCGGCTATTCGAATAGTTTTGTTAACCCTGCAAGGGTGTACCGCTACACACACATGATCATCATTTACCGCCTTTGATCTCGAAACCATTCAAGGGGTGCCAGCGAGGATGCTCACGACAACTGTTACCTCATAGCCGATCTAGTCCGAGAAAGCCGCCTACTTGGGTTGGCTACCACTATGCCGGTTTACCGAAGTGGACCCAAGTGATGTGTGCGTGGTGCATAAGCCGGTCTCGGGTGAGCCATTCTCTCACTTAGCATCCAGGCCACAAGCCTACCAGAACTCCGAACTATTGCGACATCTGGACATCGAGAGGGATGAGTTAGTAAGCTGAGAGGGGTCAGTGAGCCCAATGTGTGGTTGTACTCTTCATCTTGGATCACCACACAAGAACTCGGACTTAGGGCGGTGTTCAACGAGACAACCCACCGTGTACTCCTACACAGCCTCTCATCGTTCACCTTGTATTAGGGTAGATTCATCAACACTTTTCTACCATCATCATCATGATCACTACCATCCCGACTCACATAACAGTATCATCATGGTATAACTCTAAGCATTCAATAAGCAGTAACAATTGCAGGGGCCACATGATATCAATCAACTCCTACATTTGCTAGGATTGTGGTTTGCTTACTACTGTGACAAAATGATAGGTCATGCAAAGGAATGGGTTCATCTATGCGGTAGAAACGTAGCATGGTAATCATCCTATACAATGCATAAGCGAGACATGAGAGGGAATTGGGATTTTATCGACATGATCAATGGGGGTTTGCTTGCCTTGCTTACGAGGTTCGGGTTCGGGGTCTTCAACGAAAGGGGCAGCCTCCTGTTCCGGTTCCACCTCTACTCGACAAACAACAAACAAGGTAGCAAAGTAAATACAATGCACAATCACATGATGGAAGGTTGAACTTGATGTATATGCTTTGATGTGTGAGGCAATTCCATTTAAATGGAGTATATTGCAATTTGAATTGCAAATTCAAACTCCAATTTGAATTCAAACTTAGTCAAGTTACATGTGACATTGATTGATCAATTTGAATCATTTTGAAATGTGTATGATATGCCTCTGAAGTGTGGTTGAAAAGTAGCATAATTCCATGGTCCAAGTTGCAAAATCATTTGAATTGAATTTGAATAAATTCCAAATAAATCAAATGACATATGCTACTGGTCCCATTTTAAAATCAACTCAAACATAGTTGAAAGTTGTATTTTTGGATAGATTATTTTCTCCTGATCATTTTTCATATATTATTTATCCAATTTGGAGTTAATATGAATTTTCTATGAATTTCCAAAGTTCGGGCTATTTTCTGGATTTTCTGGAATTTCTTTAATTCAATTTATTCTGGAAATTCGTTTATGGCGTCAGCATGACTACATGCTGGCGTCAGGGGGCCACTGACAAGGGGGTCCCACCTGTCAGCCTCTCACTGTTTAAATAAAACGATTTAAACTTAATCCAGTGTTTAGTCAGGGGCTGGGCGCACATGTCATCGGCTCTGGGGGGTCATTAGGGGGGTGTATTAGGTGCTAATCACCCCGGCCACGTCGGACTTGCCGACGGCTAGCCGGCGGTGACCAGAACCACGGTGGCGCTGTACGGAAAGGCGCTCCCGTGGTCCAAATTGAGTGCCTCAACCACCGAGACTTCGCTCTTGGTGCTGCGCATCGAATGGAACCAAGTGGGGGGGCCTGGGGGGCACTGGTTTGACGGCGACGACGAGCCCTAGCTGCGGCGGAGCTGCTGGCTCGAGGTGAACTCGGCTACGGGGCACCATTTCAGCCGGTGATGCTCGCAATCTACGCAGAGGAGCAAGGCGAACACGGTGGACATGCCCCCGAGCTCGTTTGCTTTACTGGTGATCGACTACGACGACTGTGGCGGCGAGGGACTTCGGCTTCCATGGCGGATCGACAAGGAGACAACGATAAGGGGCGGGGAGAGAGGGGTTTGGACCGCCTGCTCACCAGGAACTCGACGGAGGTGGCGGCGAGGGTTGTGGTAGCTCGACGGCGACGGAATCGACGATGGCGTCCTTCGGGTCCGGCGACGGCTCGAGCTCGATTCCGGCGGCTAGGAGGGCTCCGGGTTCGATTCGCTGCACTGGAAGACGTAGACGACGACGAGGAAGAGGATGGACACGGCGGTGGCGCTCAACAGGCTCACTGGCCACGCAGGTGCGGCGGCGTGCTCCGGCGTTCTTCACGGGTGTCGACGAAATCGGCGAGGGAGACGGGGAGAGTGTCCGTGGAGGGGGGGAATGGAACGTGGAAGCTCCTGGGCGTCTCCAGGCGTGAAGATGTGGCGCGGGGGAAGCAGGAGGTGGCCAGGCGTCGCCGGCATGCTCGCCACGGCGGCAGCAGCCTGGCTGGCGCGAGGAAGAAGACGGGCTTGCCCCTGGGCTGGGCTGCCTCGGTAAGTTGGGCCCTTTTGCCTGCGAGCCCTTTTTCCCTTTTTCTTTTCTGTTTTCTTTTCTGTCTTTTGTTTTGCTGGGCTAATTAAATAGCTAGGCATTTTATTAAATGCTGAAACTTTTTATGTGGCATCACAAAATACTAGGTTAGCCACTTGTAAAGTTTGAACATTTTTAAAATTCAAATAATTTGAACTTTAAATCAAATAGGGGTTTTTAATTAATTCCAAGGCACTGTTTGAATATTTGAAAAATCTATGAGCATGGGGTGGGTCCCACATCACTTGATATGTGATCACACTCATTTATAAGTCTTTTCAAAAATCTAACATGAATTTTTGGAGAAGATTTTTATCTGGCCTTTTGAATTAATTCAACTAGGGGGTTTCCTTCTCCCATTTTGTTTTTGATTTTGATTTCAAAGATTTCTTTTGAAATTTTAACATGATGCAAGAGACTTGCTAACCCTAGCATATTACCTAACAGAGGGTTCTGACAAAGTGCTGAAAACGTCGGACGACCGGATTGCAAGTCGAACCATCCGACCTCGGCCCGGACCGTCCGAGTACCAAGTCGGACCGTCCGACTTATGACGCCAAACATCAGTAGCATTTACGTCTTAGGTCGGACCGTCCGAGTAACAGGTCGGACCATCCGTCCTGAGGCCGGACTGTCCGAGCTACAGGTCGGACCGTCCGACCTGCCCGATGGCTGCGCGCAGAATTAAGGGCTGCGGCCCATGTATCCCCGTTTGGACACCCTAGCTTATAAATATAGGACCCCCTACGTGATTTTAGGTCAGACCACGTTTAGATAAACCCTAGTTCTTGAGAATAGCTCCAAGCTTTCATCTTGAATCATCTACTTCAATTTGTATCGATCTGAAGTGTTGCTACTGAAAGTTTTGTGTGATCTGTTGTTCCACTGGGAATTAGTAGATTGCAAATTACCGTCTCGTGGTCGACGGCTACATTGCGCAAGTGTGTGAAGTTGTGAATATCCAAAGGGTAGAGAGTTGTCGCATTGGCAACAGGGATCTAGCGAGGAGAGTTCATCGGCTACATACAAGTTATCTATCATCACCCTCATATTTACCGTCCGCTTACTGAGAAGATCGGGCCACCCCATATCATCTTGGTATCAGATTTCCAGTGTTCCCTCGGTAAGCATCCACCAAATCCCCCGTAGATCATTTTGTTTCGTCCTATCCAGAAAAAGCCATACAAAAATATTAGGGTTTAGTGTTTTTCCATAACCTAGAGTGCATCTTTTCCAAGTTTTAGTTGCTGATCGTCGTCCAGTTTGCGTAACTTGTTTTTGATCAAGTCTTAGTTTTTCTTATATTTTTGTCTCACAAGTCGGAGTGTCTTTGTCATGTTAGATTGGTTTGTGTCGAGTCAGTTTGTTTCGTTGTCTTTTATCCCTTAGATTGTGTCTCCGTTTGATACCCATAGTTAGCCTTTCTTTTGTGTAGCACCTTCCTATTGAGACTAGCATATCTTTGCTCTTCGGGCTGCTCCTATAGGTTTTGAAGTGCATCAAGTGGTTCGTGCAAAGTTAAGTTGGGTTGCTGTTTACTTCACGTTGAGTCAGAAAATTCAAAAAAAAAGAGAACGAGAAAAGAGAAAAAGCAAAAAAAAAAGAGTTGAGCAAAAAGCCTAGCAAAAAGAGACAGAAAAGGCAAAGTTGATTACATATTTTGTGACGCCTCGGTTTACTTTCTCTACCACGTTCATAGCACTAGTAGATTGAGCAATCTTGTGCCCGTACACTTTGAGCTTTGCTAGAATTTCTCTCTTGTGCAATCGCAACATGAGCATTACTCCGCCACACTTTGTGAGTTCAATTTAATAGTTGCTTTTGCCCAGTTGTTCTCCACCGTGTGTGTTCCCGTAGAACTTCTTGGCATACGATCAGCACTAGGATTTGTGAATTGGTGTAGATAGGGTTTCCTACCTATAGCTCCACTACATATATCCTGCTTTGTCGTGTGTTCACTCTTTTACTCGGGTATTCACTTCATCACATCCGTGCACTAGTCCTCCATCCGAGTGGGTACGCATTACTATTCACTTTGGAACGGTAAGATTCACCTTTTCTTGTCAGTTTTGAGTGAGTTGTGAGTGTCCACCAAAGGATTTTGATTTAGTGCACTAACCTACTAATCCTGTCTCAAAGTGGTTTTGATGTGACGCAGAAACAGGAAAAGGATGCGCCAGTTACATGGGAGGCATATGAAGGTCTCCGTGATCATTTGACTGGGATGATTACTACATCCGCTGATGCGATTGATACAAATGTTCAAGCGGTCCAACTGAAAGTGGACACGACTGAAGCTGCAATCACCACTATGCAACAACAACTTGCTGCTATACAGCAGAGCCTACAACAAATGACAACATCTGTCACGGGCATACAAGCAGCTATTGTACAATGCCAACTTGACGCTCAGGAAGATGATGGTAGTGTCCATGGCGACAATGCTGATTTGAGGGGCAATCAAGGCCGTGGGCGTGCTCCAGGGCCGGTTTGCCAACCTCCACTTGGTTTTGGTGCGCGCCGTCTACCCATTCAGGAAGAAGATGTCTTTAGCAAGCCCAAGTTTAACATCCCGAAATTTGAAGGTTCCACGGATGTGGAAGAGTACCTCACATGGGAGCTTAAGATGGAAAAATTATGGCGTTTGCATGATTATTCGGAGGACAAGAAGATCAAGATTGCTTATTCCGAGTTTGTCGATTATGCCTTGCGTTGGTGGGAGAGTGTGTTGACCGAGATACAAGAAACCGACGGGCAGCCTATTCGTACATGACGTGACATGAAGGCGACCATGAAAGCTCGGTTTGTTCCCACAAATTACTTACGGACAGTTTTTGATAAATTGCAACAATTGAAGCAAGGTACTATGTCCGTCGATGCCTACTATATGGAGATGGAGATGTTGCTGCAACGTGCACGAGTTCGTGAAGAGGTTGATATGACTATGCAACGTTTTCTCCATGGGCTGAAATTTAACATCAAAAGTATTGTGCGGCATCACCAATACTATAATATGAATGATCTATTGCATCTTGCAAGGGAGGATGAATCACAGCTTGCAGAAGAGGCACAACTGAAGGCCAAATACACATCATCTAGTAGATTTTCTCCACGGACACAGTCTTCCGCGCCTATGGAGAACTATGGTGCCAACACTCGGGCTTCTTCTTCAGTTTCCAAGCCAGCCTCCAATGGTTCTATGGCCAAGAAACCAGCTGCTCCTGCCACTAGTGCAGGCTCCAACATGTCTACAACTCGCAATCGCGAGATGACTTGTCACTCTTGCGGTAATCCGGGCCACTTCAAGAGAGATTGCCCGAACCGAAAGGTCATGTTCATTAATGAAGAAACCGGCGAGTATGAAACCGGTGATGATGAAGACCCAGCCGCGTTTGATGACGAAGGATACAACAGTGAAGAAGGCATGGATGCTTTTCCGTCTCCTGCTCCTACTATTGTTGTGTCACAACGTTCTCTCACTGTACAGCCACATGCTGATTCTCAGCGTTGTAATCTGTTTCAGACCAAGGCATTAGTTGGTCCCAACAAAGCTTGCAAAGTGATCATCGATGGAGGTAGCTGCCGCAACCTCACAAGCAAGGAGTTATGTGCCAAGCTGAATCTGAAATACTTACCTCACCCAAATCCATATTATGTCCAATGGTTGAGTGACAGTGGTGAGATGAAAGTGAATCATATGGTGCGCGTGAATTTTGAGATAGGCCCATACCAGGATTCCATTGATTTTGATGTGGTGCCTATGACAGTTTCCCATCTTCTATTGGGTCGGCCGTGGTTATATGATCGCCATGTGCAACACAATGGCCGAGCCAATACATATCACTTAGAGTTCAAGGGCAAGAAAGTTACTCTCCATCCTATGTCTCCACAGCAAATTGTGAATGAGTCTCGTCAGAAAGTTGAGGTTAATTTAGGACCCACACGAGAGAACAATGTAATAGCTGTGCGTGATTCTATAACGAAAAGTGCGAGAGAGTCTAGTTTGCTTATATTAGCCACCAAAGAAGACATGAGAGAATTTGGTGAGGATCCTACAGCCATGCCACTTGTGCTTATGTACAAAGGCAAGGTCTTGCTTTCTAACGATAATCATCCTCTTTCTCCTGGTGTGTCTAATGTTTTGCAGGAATTTGATGATGTGTTTCCGGTGGAGGTACCAGCGGGATTGCCACCATTACGTGGTATTGAGCACCAAATTGATCTTATACCGGGTGCTACACTTCCCAACCGGGCACCGTACAGGACCAATCCCCAAGAGACGAAGGAGATTCAACAACAAGTACAAGCACTTCTGGATAAAGGGTATATTCGTGTCAGTCTTAGCCCTTGTGCAGTGCCTGTTATTTTGGTTCCTAAGAAAGATGGTACATGGCGTATGTGCGTAGATTGTAGAGCTATAAATAATATTACTATTCGATATCGCCATCCTATTCCACGTTTAGAGGATATGCTTGATGAATTGAGTGGTGCTGCTATTTTCTCTAAAATTGATTTGCGTAGTGGATACCATCAAATTAGGATGAAAGAAGGGGATGAATGGAAAATTTCTTTCAAAACTAAGTTTGGTTTATATGAGTGGTTATTTATGCCTTTTGGTCTTACTAATGCTCCTAGTACTTTCATGAGATTAATGAACCATGTTTTGAGGGAGTTTATTGGTCGTTTTGTGGTTGTGTATTTTGATGATATACTTATTTACAGCCGCACTGAATTTGAGCATGCTGATCATATTAGACAAGTTTTGCAAGTGTTGTGTGATGCTAAATTATATGCTAATCTTGAGAAGTGCACATTTGAAAAAGATAAGGTCATATTTCTGGGATATGTTGTCTCTAAGCATGGGGTAGAAGTAGATTCTTCTAAAATTGAGGCGATTCAAAATTGGCCTACTCCCATGAATGTTAGCCAAGTACGAAGTTTTCACGGTCTTGCTGGTTTTTATAGACGTTTTGTGAAAGACTTTAGTACTATTGCTGCACCTTTGAATGAATTGACTAAGAAAGGTGTACCTTTTGTTTGGGGTGTTGCCCAAGACCTTGCATTTGATGAGCTAAAACGTTTGCTTACTTCTGCACCATTACTTGCATTACCTGATTTTGCTAAGAAATTTGAAGTTGAATGTGATTCTAGTGGTATAGGCATTGGTGGTGTGTTGATGCAAGAAGGTAGACCTATGGCTTATTTCAGTGAGAAACTTTCTGGTGCTAGATTGAACTACCCTGTTTATGACAAAAAATTGTATGCACTTTGTTTGAGTTCTTGAGGTTTGGCAACATTATTTGTGGCCAAAATAATTTATCATACATTCTGATCATGAAGCTTTGAAATACTTGAAGGCGCAATCTAACTTGCATAGGCGCTTAGCTAAATGGGTTGAGTTCATTGAGTATTTTCCCTACATCATTAAACATAAGAAAGGGAAAGATAATGTTGTTGCTGATGCTCTATCTAGGAAGAACATGTTATTGATACATCTTGATGTTAAAATTCCTGGTTTAGAGAGCTTGTGTGATTTATATGCAACTGATCCTGATTTTGCTGAACCATATCGTTTGTGTGTGCTTCGAAACGCATGGGACAAGTTCCACATACATGATAGATTTCTGTTTCGTGCTAACAAACTTTGTGTTCCAGAATCGTCTGTGCGTTTTCTTTTGTTGCAGGAATCACATGCTAGAGGCTTGATGGGTCACTTTGGGCGTGAGAAGACGCTACTCATGCTTGCTGATCATTTTTATTGGCCCAGGATGAGGCATTATGTGGACAGGTTTGTTCGTCGTTGCATTGTATGCAACACATCAAAGTCCAAGTTGAAGCCTCATGGTTTTTATACTCCACTATCGGCTCCTACCACACCTTGGGAAGATATTAGTATGGATTTTGTGTTAGGATTGCCACGTACTAAACATGGTCATGATAGTATATTTGTGGTAGTGGATAGATTTTCTAAGATGGCACACTTTATTGCATGCCACAAGAGCGACGATGCGTCGCATGTTGCTAATCTGTTTTTCAGGGAGATTGTACGCTTGCATGGAGTGCCCAAGACAATTGTTTCTGACAGGGATGTGAAATTTGTGAGCTACTTCTGGAAGACACTTTGGGGAAAGTTAGGAACAAAATTGATGTTCAGCACTACATGTCATTCTCAAACTGATGGTCAAACGGAGGTGGTGAATAGAACATTGTCACAATTGTTGCGCACTATGATCAAGAAAAATATGTGTGAATGGGAGGACTGTTTGCCACATGTTGAGTTTGCTTATAACAGGGTAGTACACACTACTACTCAGCTTTGTCCTTTTGACGTGGTGTATGGTTTTAAGCCTATTACGCCATTTGATTTTTTGTCTCTTCCATTGCAGGAAAGAGTTAATATGGAGGCATCCAAAAGAGCTGATTATGTGAAGTAGATTCATGAGAAAACTCGAGAGGCTATTGAGAAGCAAGGCAAGAACGTTGCTGCTGCACGGAACCAGTCACGGAAGGAAGTTCTTTTTCAGCCTGGAGATAAGATTTGGGTGCATTTGCGCAAGGATAGGTTTCCAGCGATGCGGAACTCCAAGTTGAAGCCACGTGGTGCTGGTCCTTACAAAGTGTTAGCCAAGATCAATGAAAATGCCTATTCGATTGATATTCCCATTGCTGAGTTTGGAGGTGCTAGCAACAGTTTGAACGTTGCTGATTTGTCACCCTACGATGGAGATGACCTTGGAGCGTCGAGGTCGACGCCTTTTGAAGGGGGGGAGATGATGAGGAAATCCCTACTACCCTTGCACCTCCAACACCTAATGAAGAACCAATGATGATTAAGTCCAATGAAATCAGAATTGGACCTATTACAAGAGCTCGTGCAAAGCTATTAGAACAACAGGTGAACTTATTCCTCATAGAATCTGATGTTTTACTTCGTGAGGATTTTATACTGCCTAAGTCCTCGTATATATGTGTTATCAGGTACCAAGGATTTATACAAGAGGAAGAGAAGGAACAAGGGCAAGTTGCACGAGGAGAGAGTCGCGAGAAGATGAAGCAAAAGGAGGAAGTGCTGAAGACGTCGGACGACCGGATTGCAAGTCGGACCGTCCGACCTCGGCCCGGATCGTCCGAGTACCAAGCCGGACCGTCCGACTTATGACGCCAAACATCAGTAGCATTTACGACTTAGGTCGGACCATCCAAGTAACAGGTCGGACCGTCCGTCCTGAGGCCGGACCGTCCGAGCTACAGGTCGGACCATCCGACCTGCCCGATGTCTGCGCGCAGAATTAAGGGCTGCGGCCCATGTATCCCCGTTTGGACACCCTAGCTTATAAATATAGGACCCCCTACGTGATTTTAGGTCAGACCACGTTTAGATAAACCCTAGTTCTTGAGAATAGCTCCAAGCTTTCATCTTGAATCATCTACTTCAATTCGTATCGATCTGAAGTGTTGCTACTGCAAGTTTTGTGTGATCTATTGTTCCACTGGGAATTAGTAGATTGCAAATTACCGTCTCGTGGTCGACGGCTACGTTGCGCAAGTGTGTGAAGTTGTGAATATCCAAAGGGTAGAGAGATGTCTCATTGGCAACAGGGATCTAGTGAGGAGAGTTCATCGGCTACATACAAGTTATCTATCATCGCCCTCATATTCACTGTATGCTTACTGAGAAGATCGGGCCACCCCATATCAGCAGAACTGTGGAGAGCTCCAATAACTTTCTCCTGAGGGTCTGAGATTTGCCCACATATATTCTGCCCTTGTGTCTGATTACACCTCCATGTAGGGAATTATGCTGAATGGTATGAGCAGGAGCAAGGAGCAATTGTTCCAACAATGCTTTACAAACAGGATCAGAATGGTAAGATGATTCCACTTCTTGTATCCAAGCTGGAGTAACCATGGAAAGGGATAAAATAGAGTTTTGTCTCGAAAGGGCATCAGCAACAATATTCTCTTTGCCCTTTTTGTATTCCAACTGGAAGGTGAATTCCATTAGTTTCATCATGAGTTTGTGCTGCATGGATGTGGAAACTTTCTGGTCAGTCATGAATCTGAGAGACTGGTGATCACTTCTGATGATCAGGGTGTTGCCTAAGAAGTAATGCCTCCATCTTTTTAGGGCTGCAATTCTTGCAAGTTCTTATTTTTCATATGTAGAGAGGGCTGCATTTCTGGGGCAGAGACTGGAACTGTAGAAAGCGATTGGTTTACTACTTTGCATCATGACTGCTCCCAAGCCCTGTCCTGATGCATCAGTTTCCAGGACAAATGGTGCTGAAAAGTTTGGTAGTGCAAGGACTGTGGCGCTAACCATAGCTTGCTTGAGTTGATCAAACGCTGAGTCCTGTACCACAGTCCAAGAAAAAATGTTCTTTTTTAGAAGATCATGTAGAGGCCTTGCTATCTGTCCAAAGTTCTTCAAAAAGCGCCTGTAGTATCCACATAATCCTAGAAATCCTCAGAGTTGTGTGATAGTTGTAGGTGTAGGCCAGTCAGTAATGGCAGAAATCTTGGCTGGGTCTATAGAGACCCCATCCCGACTGATAATGTAGCCTAGGTAATCAATCGTTGGGATAGAGAAAGTACATTTGGATAATTTGGCAAATAGTTGGTGTTTCCTGAGTAGTTGTAGCACGATTGTCAGATGTTGCAAATACTCTTCAGGGGATCTGCTGTAGATCAAGATGTCATCGAAGAAGACAAGAATGAATTTTCTGAGGAAAGGTCCAAATATGTTGTTCATCAAAGACTGAAAGGTGCCCGGGGCATTGGAGAGGCCAAACGGCATGACCAGGTACTCAAAGAGCCCAAAGAAGGTGATTAATGCAGTTTTAGATATATCTTTCTCACTCATCCTAATCTGATGATTCCCTGATCTCAAGTGCAAATTTGTAAAGATGGTTGCTCCATGCAGCTCATCCAAGAGATCATCAATTATTGGGATTGGGAACATATTTTTAATTGTGGCAGCATTGAGCTTCCTGTAATCAATACAGAGTCTCAAAGATCCATCCTTCTTTCTTACTAAGATAGCAGGAGATGCATAGGAGCTTTGGCTTCTTCTGATGACCCGAGCTTTAAGCAATTCCCTTATTTGTTTTTCCAATTCAGACCTCTGGACATGAGGTACTCTGTAAGGCCTGGACTTAGGTGGTATTGTATTTGGTTTTAGTGTGATCTCATGGTCACAATCTCGCACAGGAGGAAGACCCTTAGGCTCTTGGAACACATTAGAAAACTTCTTGAGAAAGGACTCAATTTCTGGAGGATTAATTGATCCTGAAGAAAGAGAAGTGGTAGTATCTTGAAGCAGATGAATAACATATCCTGGAGCTCCTTGGGAGACCAATTTCTCCATCTCAGGGAAATCAATATGGTTGGCTGCAGGAATAGGGTCGCAAGCAGGAATGACTACAGGGTATGTCTTGTTTTGTGGACAGTGATCTGTCTAGGGTCATAATTGAAAGATACGGGGCCATGCTGAGCCATCCAATCTGCCCCTAAGACCATTTCATGGCCTGGGAGGTCCAGAATCCGGAATGAGTGTGTGAGCTGTTCTTTTCCTGCAATGAATGTAGTAGGTGGAATGAATGATCCCGACCAGAGGGTGCCACCTCCTGCTACTGTAACTTTCCTGGTGACATCCTTCAATATGGTGCAATTGGTTTGGAGAGCAAAGTGCAAGCTGAGATATGTGGAATTACTACCAGTGTCGACCAATGCAGTTCCTTGTTTGCCCCCAATGAGGATTGCGATGGATATAGTGTGGACATTATCTGTCTGCAAGGCTTGCAGAGAAAGAGACATGCACTGCTCGTCAGTGGTTTGTTGTTCATGGTGTTCCATCTGTTCTTCTTCTTCCATGGTTTGTTGTTCCTCTGTAGGTTCTTCACCTATCAACAGATTTATGGTGGGAGCTTGCTTGCATTTGTGACCATAGACCCAGGGTTCTCCACATCGCCAACAAGTACCTGGTTCTCTATACTTGCGTGGAGCACCAGGGGCTTGTCCATCAATTGGTCTATCAGGTTTGGTCTGTTGCTTAGGGCATACTGCATATGGCTTGCCATGGCCTGTGCTTGGTTGGGACTTGTGTGGAATGAAAGTGTTCTGCTCCATATCGACAACCAACCAATATGCATCAGTGAGGGTTGCTGGTCGAAGTGGCCGCAGTTGGAATTTTAAATGAGGGCATAGGCCATTGACGTAGAATTTTATGAACCAGTCTTCAGTGAGGAGAGGGCTTTCTTCCAGAATATCAGCCATAAAATATTCAAATTGCTCTGTGTAGTCGGCCACTGAAAGTTTGTGTTGTTTCAGCGAATTGAAACGCTCAGTTAGAGCATATGAGATTGTTGCAGAAAACCGGTGGAGAATCTCTTCACAAAATTCATCCCAATACAAACGTTTCTTCTGAATTCCTGATCGCCGTAGCCAAACATCTGCTTTTCCCACAATGTTCAATTGGCCAAGTCCCACACGATACCCAGGAGGTGTGCCCGCCATTTGGAAAAACTTGTCACACTGCCTTATCCATCCTGCTGGATTGGTGCCCTCAAAACGTGGGAAATCCATACGAGGCCCTTTTGTGATGGACTTCAAAAACTCCTGTCTCATCTCCTGCTCGTATTGGCGATAAAAGTCGTCCCATTGAGTACAATGCTGGTGTTGAGACGCAGGAGTAGCAGTAGTTCTGGAAGGAGCAGTTGGTGATGCATTCCCAGAACCTGTTTCTACGAAAGTGACATGCCCAAATCCTGGAGGAGCCGATCGACGGGTCGTATTAAGCTGTGGTAACAGTGGCGATACCTGAATGGAAAGTTGGCGTGTCTTCTCTTGTTCAATAGCCAGTTGCTGACGCAATTCAGTTGTAGTTTGATGTACTGGACCATCACTTATCTCACGGGGTGCTGGTGAGCGCGAGATTCGCACGGATGCTTGAGGTAGCACTGGTTGTTGTGTGGAAGAGGATGACGGATTGGGTCCAAAGGATTTCAGAACATCAGACATAGCGGATAACTGATGGCTGAGAGTGGTAACCGCTTCCTGGACGCCGGTCATAACCGAGGCCATAGCGTCTTGTTTGAGGCCCATGGCGTGGACGTCCTTTCGGAGGTCGTCGACTTCACCCCGTAGATCTGTTGTCTCTTCGCGAGCGTCAAGGAGCTCACCTTTCATAGCGAGGAGGTCGGTGATGTACGCATCCTCCACGCTAGCCTTCGATCTGCCCATCTTTGTTGACTGAACCAGAAGAGGAATTTTACTTCCAGAGGACTCGTAACCTGAATCCGGATCGCAACTCTGCCGCCGCCGAAAAAACCCGCCACTGATTCAGCACCGCTCGCTGCTGACGAGGGATTTCACACCGAAACAGTTTGCTCGGGAAACCTGTCACGCGGCGACGAGTTGTCGACGAATTTGTCTACCGCCGCCAACGCCATCAAATCACCGCCGCCAACGCCGCCCCTCAGGGTTGGAGAAATTTTTTGGGAGGGAAGGGTGGGATTTGACTACAGATCCGTGGAGTGGAGCCCTTGCCGAGGAAGATTAACCTTGCTCATGATACCAAATTGTCATGCCCTAGTGAGATTGAGGTGGAAGTAATGAGCTAGGGTTCTTGAGGGAATGGAGAACGAGATCGGATCTGGCTATATTATTTGTCGGAGTATATATATATATCTCAAATGATAATAGGATCGTTAGCTTACAAGCCACACAGTCCCACTTATATAGCCGAACCGGCAAAAAGGGGTAAATGGTAAATAGTAAATGACAACAGAACTACTACAGTTAATGGTAAAAGATGGTGAGAAACGCGAGCCATACGATCTGGAGTTGGAAACAATCGGGGATGTCTGTTAACTGAACCTGTCCTGCTCATGAACGATGAAAGTGTAGGCCTGACAGGTGGGCTGACCTGCGGCGGCGGCTCGGCTGCTCACCGGCGTACGGCCGGATATGGGAGGCGGCGGCGTGGGGTTGCGTCCACGGGAGAGAGAGGAGAGATTGGAGAGAAAAAAAAGGGCTGACGTGGCGTCACCGTAGCCCTCCGATCTGCGATCCGACGCCTCCGGGAGTGTCCAGGGCTAGGGTTTCGAAAATGGAGGGAAAATTGGGCAGATCTGGCAAAGTGGAGGGGGGTGGCTGCAATTTTGTTGCTAGGGAAACCCTAGAAAGGGGTGGAAGTGTGGTGGTCTTTATATAGCCCAGGTGGCTGGCAGTTTTCAAAAACATCCCCGGTTTTTCTCTCTCGCGCGCGGTGTTTACGTTTCTAACCGCCGGGGGTCCGCAGGACCTCCGATTCGGGTAAAACTTCAAACTGCGCGATAAGCACGTCGAGTCGGCGGCGTTCACCTAGCGCTGGAACCGTCCCGAGAACTCTTTCCGGCGTGCTATAAAAATAGACCGTTTAATTATTAAATGGGGTTTTTCGTTCCGTTGGCTGCGGCTGGTCTCGTGCGGTTTTCGCGACGGTGATCGGGTGAATCCCGGTGTCGCAAAGGTCGAGTGTCAGGGTGGCAAGGGTCGGTCTCCGTCCGGTACGAGATAAGAGGGGGGGAAATAATCGCCGATCGATAAATCGGGGATGCAAACACCGCAAACAAATCAGACAATCAAACAATTCACACCGAAAACAAAATTTTTAATTTTTGTGAAATCTGGGCTGTTACATCATATATCTTGTACATTTTCCAAGTGACCTTCTCAGCAGGTTGTTCCTTCCACCATAGTTGAAAGAAACCCCGTCCTATACTCATATTCCATTACTCTGATTTGTGACTTAGTTCTCTTAAGTTCATCTACCACGTCATACGTGTTGATGTCGGTTAACACACACACTTGCAATTCAGATTCCATAGAATGAAGTATGGTGTATTGGACAATCATTCATATGTGAAAATGAGTACGATACTCATCATCATCTTCCTTAATTACGGAGGTATCAGGTGTATCTCCTAGAAGTTCTCGTATTACGTCTAGCAAGTCATTACTAATGAGTATAACTCTAATGGTGTTGGTAACAATCAATGAAGTAAGACCCATCTACCTTAAGTTCTTCATTACACTAAAAGAGACATAGTTATAAACATTTTGGGCATGACATTATCTACAATGATATCTGCTAAGACATGAAGATTAAGTTCATAATATGTGGAGTTCAGTTTTAATTAATTCTAAAACTCCCACTTAGTAAAATATCTCTCAAATTTACCATGCCATTGCACAATCCTAGAACCCCATACATCCCCCGATCGTCACAGCCATCAGTATGTGGTTAAGGTAGGCCATCATGCCAATCACATCAGGTATGTGACTCGTGCTCGATCTTTCGATCTTCTGTGTTCCAGACCTGCATCTACATACGCCAAGCCTGCCATTCCGACCTTAACGTTAGTTGCTTAGCAAGGCCATATCTACATATGCTAGGCTTTCCAAACCTAACCTTATGCAAACACCGTTTATTACGTATGACATCCATTTCTGGTATGTCGGTCGTAAGGGAGATCCTTCCAGGTGGTGCCCATTAAGGGAGAACACAATACTGTTATTGAGAGAGATGATCCTATTTATGCTACCGTCGTTATATCTACCATATTTGCAAAAACGGGATGTAAAACTGTAAATCATACATGCTATGATTCCCCTCGACATGCAAATTAAAATTAAAACGTCTTCTACTTTATCTTTTGAAAGTTTTACGTGGCTGCTAAGGGTTTCGAGAAAAGAACCGTTTCCTATCCTGCGAAAACAAGCCACAACACCAATCCCGCAATTGCCTCTATTACACCCTTGTCGAGGCCCTCCGTTGCAAACGTCTTCGCAAAGCTAATGTTAGAGAGACAGACACCCCCTAGTCACTTATATGGTACAAGCCATATGTCAAGCGTGGAACCAGTCTCGTGTAAACGCGTAAGGTCGGTCGCGGCTGCTTCATCAGAACATTGTCGCAATGCTAAACGAGTACACGTGAGAGGGTAACAATTGGAGAATTGATGCCCACATACTAGATGTGTTCTATCCGTACAATACATCTACACATAGCCTTGCTCATGATACCAGTGTTGGAGTTCGGGGCAGAAAACACAAAATTTTCATAACCTACGATACCCAATCCCAAGATCTATGCTATGGCGATGCAAGTAACGGATGGAAATATATCGCATACCAGTATGTAGTCCGTTAAGCGGGAAACGTTCCCACGTGAACGTGGTTGATGTAGTCGTACCGGCAATCCCCGATGCCACGCAGATCCACGATGACTCCAGTAGCCACCCGGTCCTTGTAGACCAATGACGGGATTACGTTCCCGTCGGAATGTTGTCGGTGAAGACGTCGCGATATGGCCACGACGATGAAGTAGCACCACAAGTGTAGCGCCTCACGGGATTACACTCATACGGTGTACCCGACGTTCCCTCCGGGCTCTGAACCAGGCGAGTAGCGGAAAGAAGATGGATTCGAATCCCAGCAGCACGACGATATGCGTATAGTGGGAAAATCCCCAACCAAGTGTAGACTCCAAACAAGGGGAGTCCACTCAAGGAAGGAGAAAGGAGGAAGAGAGATGAGAATCTTGTCTCAAACTTTCATGAAGAAAAAGGGCACCCTACCCCTCCTTATATAGGCCAAGGAGGGGGGAAACCTCCCTCAACTTCCCATGTGGGACTAATCCCAAGGGGTGGGGGTGGCGCACCCTAAAGGGGGGGTGGGCCCCTTTCCTTGGCGCCATGGACCAAGGGGGAGACTCCCTCTTCCCCTAATGGGCCTCTTTAGGCCCATATGCCTTTTCTTCCATTTTTAAATATATATAATTATATTTTAATATTAAATCCCGTTAATTAAAAAATAAAACATATTTAAACATTATTAAATAATATTTTGAACCTTTCAAAATACCTAGAACAATTTCTGGTCTCCACCGGAACAATTCCGGTGTTCTCTCTTATTTCTCCGGTTGTCGGGACCCGGGGTTAGCATGTGCAAGTCCCGCTACGACATAGTCATATGGAGAGCCGAGAACCGTACCCACTTGTCTAAGCAGACAAGGCCAAGCACAGAACGTTCTCGGAAAGCATCGTACGTGAGGGGCATCCCATCCAGGCCGGATGATCAACTGAGATGGGTCCTCATCGTCCGCACACAAGTCTATTGATATGGGGGATGAACTCCCATATTCAAAGACAAGTCGCCTCAACCATACTATCGACTATCTCATAACCCTTACATAGACTTACTCCAGCCCGATCACTTAGTCGGGGTCTAGGGCCGACTATCTCATACATCAAAGTGTGCACGAGACAGAGTCTCGAACAATTGCATCGCGATGCGCCAAGATGCGCACATCTAAGGGCCACTTGGTGTATAAAAGACCGCCAGCCAGATCACAACTAAGGTCTCGAAAACCCATACAGAGACATGCATGTTATAAACATACACGCAGCACACATGCCTTGTATGAACAACAGGTATCATTGCAATTCTCTACAAAGTATATACCTTTATTAATAACTCTTACTGAGTGCACACACAGATCACAAGCATGTGATCCAACATTACAACAGACAAGCGGAAGCAAGTAGGTCTGAGTACAGACAAGTTTAACAAATGGCTTAGAGAAGCCTTATCTATAAACAAGCCCTTCACGAGGGAACCAGTCGTCTGACTGGGACTACACTAGCTTGGTCTTGGTCTGAGTCTTCAATCTTCGAGCTTCGGGTAGAAGCCACCATCGGGTCGGTGGGTTCATCTAAAACATAGAATAAGAAAACATGAGTACAAAGTCGTACTCAGCAAGACTTACATAGGAACTATACTACTCATGCACATGTATCAAGGTAAAGGGAGGTGGGGTTTCACTTGCAGAAGTGCCAGCTTTGACTTGGCTAGTCCTGAACTACGAGTACCAGACTTGAGGTAAGAAGCGTACACGAGTCCACTACATCTCTTCAACCAATTACACCACTATGGTGCCTTCCTCGACTTCCCCACGAGAAAGCACGCCATAGAACTCACACTTATCTTGGTGTATTTTAGAAGTATCCAGTTCAATTGTCTAATAATCAAGCTAAGCTTTCCAAGCAGTCCTTAACCGTGGACGCGGCTATTCGAATAGTTTTGTTAACCCTGCAGGGGTGTACCGCTACACACACGTGTCATCAGTTACCGCCTTTTGCGTGTCACCGTTCAAGAGATGACAACGAGGATGCCACCACAACTGTTACCTCATAGCCGTTTTAGTCCATGAAATCCTCCTATCTGGGTTGTCTTCCACTATCGTGAACCCGACCGGTTTACCGAAGTGGACCCAGATGATGTGTGCGTGGTGCGAAAGCCGGTCTCGGATGAGCCGTTCTCTCACTTGGCTACCAGGCCACAATACCTACAGAAATCCGAACTACTGTGACATCTGGACATCGAAGGGGATGAGTTAGCAAGATGAGAGGGGTCAGTGAGCCCAATGTGTGGTTGTACTCTTCATCTTGGATCACCACACAAGAACTCGGACTTAGGGCGGTGTTCAACGAGACAACCCACCGTGTACTCCTACACAACCTCTCATCGTTCACCTTGTATTAGGGTAGATTCACCAACACCTTTCCACCAACATCATCATGATCACTACCATCCCGACTCACATAACAGTAACATCATGGTATCATTCTAAGCATGCAATAAGCAGTAACAATTGCAGGGGCCACATGATATCAATCAACTCCTACAGTTGCTAGGATTGTGGTTTGCCTACTACTGTGAGAATTGATAGGTCATGCAAAGGAATGGGTTCATCTATGCGGTAGAAATGTAGCATAGTAATCATCCTATACAATGCATAAGCGAGACATGAGAGGGAAGTGGGATTTTATCGACATGATCATGGGGGTTTGCTTGCCTTGCTGACGAGGTTCAGTCACGGGGTCTTCAACGAAGGGGGTGATCTCGGATTCCGGCTCCACTTCTATCAGCAACATGACAATCATAGGATCAACATAATGTACAATGCACAATCACATGAATAAGATTGTAATGGTGATGTTCATGGTTGCATTGTGTGGACAATTCTATTTAAAAGGAGTATATTGCATTTGAGTTGCAAATTCAAACTCCATTTGATTTGTCAATGAATTTCAAATGCATTTGAATGCATGAAAGTTCATTTGAAAAGGTTGATCATGAAATGATGTGGTATAGTTGATATAATGTTTCTGATGTGGGGGTGAAACCATTCAAATTAAGTGTGTTGCAAAGTCAATTGCAAAATTACTCCAAATTTGAATTTGAAAAGGATCCATATGCATGTTTGCTACTGTTCACCCATTTTAAAATGGTCAAACATGAAAACAAACTGCATATTCATAATCCTTGTATTTTTCTGATAATTTTAGACATATTATTTGTCCAATTTAGAGTTAAAATGAATTAGTTATGATTTTCTAAAGATTTGGCTATTTTCTGGATTTTCTGTAATTGATTTAATCAATTTAATTGACTTATTGCGCCAGGCTGACGTCATGCTGGCGTGTGGGGGGGGCTGACAGGTGGGTCCAGGCTGTCAGTGGGGGTTAGTTTAATTAGTTTTCTGTTAAACGAACCTTTAGTTAGTTAGGGCCCTGGGCCTAGTTGTCAGTGAGTTAGGGGGTCATTAGTGGGGCGGGGTTAGTGCTAACGACGCCGGCCACGTCATCTCGCCGGCGACGAGTCGGCGGCGACTCGCAGACGCGGCGGCGTCCATGGAAACGGTGCTCCCGGCCACCATTTCGCACGCCGAGACCACCAGAAGGCTTCCCGTGCTCGTCCGCACCACCTTGTGCACACGGGGAACCATGGGGGGCACTGTAGCCTCGCCGGCGACGTGCCCTAGCAGCGGCCGTGGCTCGGGCTCGACGGAAAAGTTGCTGCGAGGGGAGAGCTTGAGTTAGCGCTGCATCAAACGACTCCTGGAGGTGCCAGGAGCACGTTGGACATCACGGGGGTGGCGGAGGGGTACTGGAACCTCCTCCTCGTCGTTCATGGCGGCGGTGCTTTTCGTTCCTCATGGCAAACGGCGACAGAGTACGGGAGGGAGACCCTGGGATAGCTCGGTTGAATTAGAAGCTCACCACGAGTGTGCTGGTGGTGACGGCGAGACTGGGGAGGGTCTGTAGGCGACGAATTTGACGACGACGTGCGGCGGCTCCGGCGAGACGATGGCGAGGATTGCGACGGCCTCGGGCTCGATTAGACCTCCATCTTCTCCAGATCGAGGAAGTCGACGACGCTGCGCATGATGGACAAGCTCTTCTGGTCTAGCTCCGGCGTTGGCTGCGTTTCCCGTCGACGACGAACTGCGGCGGCGCTCGGGTGGTTTGGGGAAACGCACAGGGGGCGGGAGAGACTGTGGCGAGAGGAGGAAAAGGATGCACGGCTTCTAGGCGTCACCGTGGCGCAAGGATAGGGCTCGGGGACGTCTGGAACGTCCTCGACGTCGCGGTGGCGGCCGCCGCGCGCTCTCGGCTCGCCACCGAGCAGCTTGAAGAAGACGACAGACGAGCTCGCGGGCTGGGCCAGGCTGGTGGGCCGCTGGGCGATGAGTTGGGCCACTTCGGCCAGGTAAGTCCTTTTTCTTTTCTTTTTTGTTTTCTTTTCTGACATTTTTTGTGCCTTGCAATAAAAAATAGCTAGGCATTTTTATAAATGCCCCAAATTTCTATGTGGCCTCTAGATATATATAGCTAGCCACTTATAAAGTTTGGACATTTTTAAAATTCAAATTATTTGAACTTTAATTCAAATAGGGTTTTAAATTTAAATCCATGCTCCTGTTTGAATATTTGAAAAATCCATGAGCATGGGTTTGGTCCCACATCACCTGATATGTGATCACACTCATTTATGGGAGTTTTCAAAAATACAAAAGGAATTTTTGGAGCAACTTTTTATCTGGCCATTTGAATTAATTCATCTGGGGGGTGTTCTCTCTCCCATTTTGATTTATTTTTAAATTTTTATCATGATGCAAAGGCCTATGCTTACCCTAGCACATACCTAACTTGGGGTTATGACACCGGTGATCCCGAATCTATCCTTATTGCGTCGAATACCCTTAAGTGTGACACCTTATGGTCCGGGAAACAGCAGACATGATCAAGAAACTCTCTTGATCAATGACCATCGACCAGACCTGGTTACAATCCTAAATGGCCCCTGCGCTTCCATCGAATGAACTTCATCGTTGTTGGATCCATTAACGTTGTGCTTGTTCCCTTTGTCCTGCGGTACTTTGTTTGTCCAAGGTTTGATCGTCGGTATCCAATATACCTAGTTCATCCTCGTTATTGACAAACATGTTTACTCGTTCCCGTGATATTGCAACCCCGTGACCTAGTCACACGTTAACTCATACTTTATGATGCAATATCATCGAGTGGGCCCAGAGTACATATCCGTCACTCAGATGGACAAATCCTGCTTTGATCTATTTGCATACTGATCAACATATCTATTTCGGATACCCAAATTAAACCTTTATGGCCAGCATATTTCAGTCATGGCCATCATATTTCAGGTGGTGGGTTGCAAATCAAAGCATCCTCATAGATAGCAATTACGTATGATCATTACGATCAAAGGATCTGGTCACTACGTTATAGTTATTGCAATGTTGAACTATGTGACTGGATCACATTGCAACACTTCTAGTGGGTGTATGTCCATCATATCATTCACCCAATGATACGACCCCTTGTCAATAGGCGATTATGTCCTCATGATCAGGAAACCTTGATCATCCGATTCTCCAATGGACTAGTACTAGAGTTAACTAGGGACCTGGTTGTTTTATACCACACGTGTATTAATGTTTCCGCTTAATACAATTATAGCATAGTATAAAACTTATTATGAACTAATGGAATATCCTAATAAACATATTTTATTTGCCTCTAGGGCACATTCCCAACACTTTCTTAGACACAACTGCCGGACCAAGCTAGTCGGGCTTCAGTTTCTTGGTCACTTGTCGGACGGGGTCCGCGGCGGGGCGTGGAAGTCCTCCGGAATGCTTGTTTCTCGTTGGGGCGTCGGAACCTGGGGTTCCGCTCTTCTTTCTTTGCTGGAAGGTCTTCCGGAAAGAGGGGTGTTACCCCCGAGAACGTGCACCTCTCTCAAAAGCAGTGCCTCCCAGCTTCCCTTGCGACAGCGGCCTTCTTTGTTCGCCTTGGACGCAGCGCAGAGCTTCTCGCGCGTCACCGGCTAGTGTGATGACAACACGAGGGCCCGGAATCTTGACGAGGTTGTATAACCCGTGATGCACGGAAGAAAACCTTCTGATAAAGGCCGCTCGAGCGGTCCATTGTATAGAAGGGGCAAGTCCGTAACATCGACGATGAGCATCTCCGTCTGGATATTGGCGGGGTCCCCAAGGGTAACAGGAAGCGAAATCTTCCCAAGTGGCTGGACCTCCATCCCACTGATTCTGCGGAAGGTAGCGGACGGGATGAGGTGGCTTCTCGGTATCTGCATCTTCTCGAAGGCGCGGGAGGACAACAGGTTGATGTTGGACCCGGTGTCGTACATCATCTTGCTAACTTTGATGTTGTTGATCGTCGGGGAGAGGAGCGTGGGTGGCATGCCGTCTCTATCATCCGGAAGAGTAGCAGGGTGGTCGACGACGTCCACCACCAGAGGGATGTTGGCCCAGCGGGAAATTCGAGGGCCTTCGGGTGGGGACTCGACCGCGAGGACCTATCTCACTTCCTTGTGGTATTGGTGGTTGGAGGCGAGCGCGGACGCTCCCTCATGGGTGTAACCAAAAAAATCCACAGCAGCCTGGAAGTCGTCGCCTCTGAACTCCTCATCTCCGGAAACATTACCGCCGGAAGGTGGCCTCTTCGACTTTCCCTTGTTCTGGTAGTCGCCTCGCTGGGCCTTCCTCTCGGTGTCCTTCTTGGCGTAGAAGGCCACCATGTATTCTTGGAGCTTGATGACGGAGCGGCACTCGGACAGGTCATCCTTGTTGGTCTTGTGTATCTTGCAATATGGAGACAGGGTGCTGTCCGCGGCAGCAACCACGACGTCGGTGGAGGGTGGTTGCGGAGTGGCCACGTTCCCCTCCGTGGTGAACACGGCTTGGTGTACACGTTTTTGGGCCCAGGCTCCCCGGAATGCTGATTCTTTCCGGAAGGAGCTCGAGCCGCAGGGCGTCTTCTGGCTTCTCGATTAACAGGCAGGACCGCTTCTTCGACGTGGGTGACCTTGTCAGCCAGCTCGAACAGGGCGGTGATAGTATTGATGGACTGAGTGCTCATCTTCTCGAGCATGCGCGGGTTCTTGAAGTTGGCATGAAAGGTGGAAATGATCGCGGCCTCATGCGCGTCGGGGATGCAATGCTGCATCTGAGTGAACCTCTGGACGAACTCTCGGAGAGGTTCGCCGTCTTTTTGCACTACTCGGCGCATGTCACTGATGGTTTTTGGAGGTTGGACATCCCTGAAAAATGCTCCAACGAACTTTCACAAAGCTCCGCCAACGAGCCGATGGAGTTGGCCGGTAGATGCATCATCCACCGGCGGACGTTGTCCTTGAGCTTCATGGGGAAATAATTGGCTTTCGCCTAGTCGTCTCCCCCCCCCCCCCGCGATTTCCACGGCAGTGTTGTACATGCGGATGAACTCATGGGCGTTTGTATTCCCGTCGTACGGAAGTGGAACGTCTATCCGGAACTTCATGGGCCACTTGACGCTACGGAGATCTTTGGTGAAGGCTACGCAAACGGTGTTGTAGTCGCTTTCACCGGCAAGAATCCCCTCCCGGACAGCATCGAGAGGAGGAACTCGGGCGTCGGAACACCGGCGAGTTTCCTTTTGCCTAACGATGGTGGTTCGAGTGTCTTCTTGGCGGCGATCATCCAGGTGAGTACGTTGGTACGGGGACCCACGGTGTCCGGAAGATGCCACAGAAGCTGCACCAGGAGATCCGACCCGTCGATGAGCGATCTGGCAGACAGCGGGGTCGCGGCAGCTCTCATCTCGGGAGTGGTCTTGTCGAGGCCCATCTTGGGGTGAGTGCACAGTGCGCTCCTGTCATCGGGCGGAAGCGTTAGGGAGATCGGTCGGCCCATGCGTTGCCGAGATGGCACAGGAGCACAACGATCGAGCTAATGTTGCTTCTGCAAAGCCCACGCGGAGAGCTGGACGATGGTCAGCCTCCAGGTCTCAAGCCGATCACTGGAAGGGAGAAACTGGCTGAGAGCTTTTACTTGTGCCTGCCCCTCCGCGGGGGTACGTAGCCCGTCTAGAGTGGGGATACGTGGAGTCCCACCGCTCCGGTCGGAGGCCCGGCACCGGCTTGACTCCGGTAACGCACCACCTTGGCGTTCGGGGTAGCGACGAGAGGGTACGACATCGTTGGCTGATGTATGGCCGCCGTGAAGTGCCGTTTATTCGTGTGGTCCGTCAGGTTGGGTCGTGCGCTCCTCGGCGGGGGCCTGAGCGCAGCCTGCTGACGGGTCTTCTGGAGGCAGGGGGATGCCACGAGGCTGCCTGCTCCGCGTTCCTCACCGTTGCATTCTGAGGGTGGAAGGCTACCGGCTGGACACCCCTCTTCCGAGGCAGTCTTGACTCCTCTTCAGCCACTAGGCGAATGATCGCTCTGCGCCCGTCGACGGGAGAGCGTCTCCAAGTTGGAAAGCCCCCCATCGATGTCATGCTGAGGGTGAGCTCGCGTGTGTTGAGGGGTCGACATCGCGAAGTCGGCTTGGTGACGAAGAACCTAGATGACGTGTGTGTGGCGCCCTCCTTCTAGCGTCAGATGTCGGGGGTAGGATCCCCCGGGGGTGATATGATTCTGGGACACGCACGCGAAACACAATGAGATCCGTAGACACTGGGACACGTTGGGTTTTACCCAGGTTCGGGCCGTCCGGAGACTAAAAGCCCTACTCATGCTTTTATGAATTGATACGAGGGATGCTACAAGAGTGGGGAGCCCTTCCGAGATGGATACGAGCTCTTTTGTGGTAAAGGGGTGTTGTTGATGGGTTGTCTTGTGTCTTTAACAACTTGGGCCTCCCTTTTATAGCCATGGACAGCATCATTCTTCTGGAGCCTGGGGTGACGGGTGTCACCGAAATGTTCCTTCTGGGAAGTGTGTGTGGCGAGGCGTCGCCACTCCTCCTGAGTGGGTGTGCGGGACCTCAACACGTACGAGGAATAGAACAGAGGCGAAAGCGCCGCTGTAGCCCTGTCTCTCAGACCAGTGGGCAGCGCATTGAATGGCTTTTTGAATATTCTGCATGTGGTGGGACCGTCTTGTCCCCTCCGCACTGCTTAAGGGAGAGAGTGGCGCTGCTTCTTCTGGTATCCTGCTGCGTGGAACTCCCTTTCGGCAATGTCATGTTTGTACCAAGAGGTATTCTTCCTTGGCAAGCTGGTGTAGGTTTCCGGGATGGGGGAGCAAACTCCCGCTCCCCGACAACAATGGTGATGGACTCCACTGCTGGGACACCTTCTAGCTCGCATACACCGGGAATGTCGTCCTACGCAATCATAGCATTGCATGCAAATCCTACATGACACGCCAGGTCAGTACATTGAATGTACTTGAAAGCTCACAACAACCAAAGCATCAAGGAAAAACAATAACATGGCAATAACAGTTCAAGCAATGCTAACATGGTGAATCTAGCATAATACCAAGATTAAGACTAGTGCAAGAACAACCATCGGTTAAGGTCACATGGACCACTTACTCACCTCATGATCATGCCGCTTACCTGCGACATCCTGGATTTTGGAACTTTCTTTTTCCAAAAACTTTTCTGATTTATTTCTGGATTTGCCATTTGATTTGGTTTTGAGCACCTCTTTGGACTTGAAACTTGAGCATATTTTCTTTCCATGCTCAAGTAGGCATTGTATCCAAGCCTTTCCAATGTCATTCCACTGTTCCATACCATCCTAGCCACATTTTTATTCAAACCATATATTCCTTTTCCAATAAAAGGGATATTCCTATTATTTGAGGTTTGTGAAGCAACCCATATTTTTATTGCTCCATAAATCTCCAAATAATTCCCACGTATTCTTGATGTTATATCTTACCAAATTCTACAAAAACATTTCATAGCCCAAGTGGATTTTTCCTCTAGAAAAATTCATTTGTCTGTGGGGTCAGAATGGAGATTTGTGAATGGAGTGCCATTTCTCTTGATCCATTGCTGGTGAAACTTTTTGTGCAATCTCATATGATCATACCATTGGCCTACACCAAATTCCACCATCATTTGCCTAGCCAAACTCCCACAATAAATTCCCAAAGTTTGGATGCAGCAAGGGGGCATTGTGAAGAAAGTGCATGATAGGGGTACCCATTTGCCTTGAAACTTTTGTGGCTATTCCCACAACCAAATAACTCCACTAAACCAAGTTTGAGCCAAATCCCATCATCCATATGAGTGCACCATCAAGTGTAAGTTTCTGGTCAGCAGGACACCTTGTGAAGCAAGTGCTAGCTAGGCTTGTCCAATGGCCATAACATTTTATACACATGTGCACACCACCAAATAACCTCACTCCACCAATTTTGAGACAATTCCATCACTCCATTGAGATACTAGCTTCAACTTTGCATTCTGGCCTATTTGGACATTTGCAAAGGAAGTACTAGCTACATTGCTCCATTTGAGGTGAAACGTGGTACACCTACTCACCATGATGTATGATCAATCTCAGCCAAAAATCATGCTTAGGGGAGCAATGTTCAAGCCATACCACAGTACAAACACCTTCTGCCTCAATGCCACATTTGCAAAGGAAGTGGCATGTGCATTAGTTCATTTGAGCCCAAACTCCACAGTACTCTAGTCCTTCCTTTCCTTAGCCCAGAAGACAACCTGGCACCACCCCAACCCCCACCATGTGAGCTATGATTCTTTTCCAAGTTTGTTGTATCAAACTTTCCAGTGATGGTGTGGTCACACGAGGGCTACTTTGGTCCAACTTTTTCCACTGTTGTCATCAGGGATGAAAGGACTACACCCTGGATATCTTTGTCCACGAATAAACCCTCCCCAGATAAACCTCCCTTGGTGGCCACGCTCTCAGCCGCACATGGCATGCTCTGAGCGCGCTCCGCGCGTGCTCGACGGGTCCCCATCGTGCTCCACTGCGCTATTGTCCTCTTCTTCATGTCTAGCCACGCCGCACGGCTTTCTGCAGCTCGCATGCGCCACGCCACCCCCTCTCGAACCTCCTCGACGTCGCCAGCTCACTTTGGCCGCGGCCGCGTCCGCTTGTCATCTCCCGGGCCGGGCATCTCGCCCCGCCTATATAAGAGGTGTGCTCCCGAGCCTCACAGAGCACCCAACAGCATCCCCACCTCTCCTTGCTCCCAAACCCCCTCCCAATTTTGGCGCCGGAGCGCGTCCTTGCCTTTCACGGACACCATGGCCGCCGCCGGCCTCCTCTGAAATTGGCACCACCGGAGCCTCCCTCTCTCCCCTGGACCACTCCCCTCGCCACCCCGGAGCCTCCCCGCTATCCATACCCCGTCGGAGCCCCCCTCCACAGCTGTCTCGCTGGCCCGAGCCCGCGCAAGCGCCGCCCACGGCCGCCGCGCCCCCGGCCCGTGGTGCCAACGCTGCCGGCCGCCCCGGGCAGCCTCCCAGCCACCGGCGAGTGCGCCCCGGCAAGGCGCACCCAAAGGACCCGACGGCGAGGCCTCTCGCTCCGGCTATCGACGGCAGCGAGCGCCGGCTCGGCCTCCTCTGTTCCATGGCGTGAGAAAGAAACAGAGCAGAGGAGAGAGGAGAAGGCCCTGACGGGTGGCCCCCGCTCGTCAGCGGCTGGAACCCGGGCCCATTTTTCTTTTAGTAGAAACGTACTTGCCGAAGTGCGTTTATGCTTAAGGAAAGCGTACTCCACGTCCCTTCAGCCCGAAATACACCTTCCGACACCTAAAGCGTATTTTTCCCTCTACTTCATCCAAAGTACGTTTTCACTGACTAGAAAGTGTATTCCACCCAAAAATCAGCCCCTGAACTTCCCGCCCTCGTATCTCCGCAACCGTAAGTCCAAACGAGGTGATTCTTTTTGCGTTTGTTTTTTCCCGATCTCCTCTTCATTTTGGCATAGGTTTCATGTCATGCCTTGATGTTGTTATTTGCTGGTCAAGTCAAAGTGGTGATTGACATTTTTGTCCGTTGCTTTATTTGAAATATTTTGCAGGGTTTTGTCGGTGTCGAAGACCGGGAGTGTTTCACACTCCTCTGGTGAAAGGCAAGACACAATAACCTTTGCACCTTTGCAAAGCTTTGACGTGTTTTAAAACGTGCTTTAATCTTTGATGTATAATGATTATCTCGATATGCTTGTTGATGCTACATTTCCATGATATGCTTGACTATGATGCTATGCTTTGAATATGTTATAATTCCGATATGCTCATATGCTTGTACCACTTTGATGTCGCTATGTTATGTTAATACCATGACATGCTATGATCTTATGCTCTCATGCATATTATGCCATGTTATGTTCATGATAAACTTGGATCATGCTATCACTGCATCATGTTTAGCTACATTCTGATATTGCCATGTTGCATGAAAATATCGTGATCATGTTTATATAACTAAGTTCATCAACTAAAATGTGAGTTGAATCATGATGTGACTATGACTGTATCTTGTTCCACTTATGTTGATATGCCATTAATTTAAATACTCATGTTGCACCTGACACTTGTGTTTGTTGTTGGAGATGTGATCTGTGCCAAGTTGCTAAGGTGCCATCGAAGTGAACTTATTTCGGGCAGCCACATTTTCCTGTATGGGCAGGCCTTGGCTTGTGCTATCGTAGTGCCTTCACGAGAGCCACCAAAGAGGGGGGATTACGTATTGCACGCTACCCTGGCCCGGTAGGTGGCGGTAATCTCGAGATCCAGAGTTGATATGTTTACCCGGGAGTCCCCGATTGGGACAATGTTAAGGACCATGCGATGGTCAGGGCCATGCGATGGCAGGGGATACCCAAGACATGCGATATCGGTGGCACCGTAGGAGGATTACACGGTAGTCAAGTTTCGTTGGAGCTCACAAAGGGTGCCAAGAGTGTCAGTGCTCGATACAGACGAACACGGGTGGCGTGGAGCTCGAAACGGAGAGCGCGTGCATCACGATCTCTGTCACTAGCAAACCTAGCAGTCACCTGGAGTGCTGGATCCTCTGCAGAGTGATCTGAGTAGAGTCCGGTGTAATATCCCTCTTCTCCTGGAAGTGCAGCAGGGATATAGAGGAAGGAGGTCTCTCTCAGCATGGTGTGCTCCTCTCTTAGCAGGGTAATACATGAATATGCAGCATCCTGCACAGCCATGTTCTCGGTAACGCCAATGCCATGTCCAAAATGGATAGGCTGAGTGACTCCAACGTGGTGCGGGTAGATCCTGACAATGCAGTGGAACTGCGTCTGGTTGAAGTCGTGAAACTGCTCTTCGACGGTGTACTCAGGGTACCACCGATATCCCACATAGGACATCATCTCGATCAAAGTGGCGGGATGGCCACGCACACCGAGGCACCTGGTCAAACGAACAATCTGCCGAGGGGGAAGATCTGCCATCTGAAACAGAAGGAGTTTGCAAATGCATCATATTATGAGATAAACCTGGAATGACTCGGACATCATAACGGTTGTAATTGCAAGAAAAAGACAATTTCTTACAACATGGAAACAACACTTACATACGATGTAATAAAACAGGGAGCATAACCACTCTAACAAACTGGTCACAACTTTCCTACGGCTACAAGGAAGCAAACAACGAGATGTTCTAATCAGACAGAGGAGAGCCTAGTCCTATCTTCCCGTAGAATAAGATGAGGGTGACTCAGAACTCAGAACGAAGGGGGTAAGGAGAAAAAAGAAGCCTTACGTTGTTCCCTTATATACCCAGAGTAACTATATAACTATAGAAGGCTAGACTCGACTTCGGCCAAGGCTACTAGTCCTACAGTCAGTCCTGCTCTGATACCAAGTCTGTCGGGACCCGGGGTTAGCGTATGCAAGTACAGCTAAGACATAGTCATATGGAGAGCCGAGAACCGTACCCACTTGTCTAAGCAGACAAGGCCAAGCACAGAACGTTCTCGGAAAGCATCGTACGTGAGGGGCATCCCATCCAGGCCGGATGATCAACTGAGATGGGTCCTCATCGTCCGCACACAAGTCTAATGATATGGGTGGTGAACTCCCATATTCAAAGACAAGTCGCCTCAACCATACTATCGACTATCTCAAAACTCTTACATAGACTTACTCCAGCCCGATCACTTAGTCGGGGTCTAGGGCGGGCTCGATCATACCACAAAGTGTGCACGAGACGGAGTCTCGAGCAATCGCATCGCGATGCCCCAAGCTGCGCACATCTAAGGGCCACTTGGTGTATGAAAGACCGCCAGCCAGAACACAACTAAGGTCTCGAAAACCCATACAAAGACATGCATGTTATAAACATACACGCAGCACACATGCCTTGTATGAACAGCAGGTACCATTGCAATTCTCTACAAAGTGTACAACTTTATTGATAACTCTTATAGAGTGCAAACAGAGATCACAAACATGTGATCCAACATTACAACACAAACGGAAGCAAATTATGTCTGAGTACAGACAAGTTTAACAAATGGCTTAAGAAGCCTTATTTAAACACAAGCCCTCCACGAAGGAACCAGTCGTCTGACTGGGACTAGATTAGTTGGTCTTCAGTCGTCCAGCTCGATGAAGAAGCCACCTTCGGGGTCAGTGGCATCATCTAAAACATAGATTAAGCAAACGTGAGTACAAAGTCGTACTCAGCAAGACTTACATAGGAGCTATACTACTCATGCACATGTATCAAGGTAAAGGGAGGTGGGGTTCACTTGCAGAAGTGCCAGCTTTGACTTGGCTAATCCTGAACTACGAGTACCAGACTTTGAGGTAAGAAGCGTACACGAGTCCACCACTTTCTCCAACCAATTACACCACTATGGTGCCTTCCTCGACTTCCCCACGAGAAAGCATGCCATAGCACTCACACTTATCTTGGTGTGTTTTAGAAGTATCCAGTTCAAGTTGTCTAATAATCAAGCTAAGCTTTCCAAGCAGTCCATAACCGCGGACGCGGCTATTCGAATAGTTTTGTTAACCCTGCAGGGGTGTACCGCTACACACACATGATCATCATTTACCGCCTTTGATCTCGACACCATTCAAGGGGTGCCAGCGAGGATGCTCACCACAACTGTTACCTCATAGCCGATCTAGTCCGAGAAAGCCGCCTACTTGGGTTGGCTACCACTATCGTGAACTCGGCCGGTTTACCGAAGTGGACCCAAGTGATGTGTGCGTGGTGCATAAGCCGGTCTCGGATGAGCCGTTCTCTCACTTAGCAGCCAGGCCACAGACCTACCAGAACTCCGAACTATTGCGACATCTGGACATCGAAAGGGATGAGTTAATAGGTTGAGAGGGGTCAGTGAGCCCAATGTGTGGTTGTACTCTTCATCTTGGATCACCACACAAGAACTCGGACTTAGGGCGGTGTTCAACGAGACAACCCACCGTGTACTCCTACACAGCCTCTCATCGTTCACCTTGTATTAGGGTCGATTCACCAACACTTTTCTACCATCATCAACATGATCATTCGCATCCCGACTCACATCACAGTAACATCATGGTAACATACTAAGCATGCAATAAGCGATAAACATTTGCGGGGGCCACATGATATCAAACAACTCCTACATTTGCTAGGATTGTGGTTTGCTTACTACTGTGACAAAATGATAGGTCATGCAAAGGAATGGGTTCATCTATGCGGTAGAAACGAATCATGGTGATCATCCTAATCAATGCATAAGCGAGACATGAGAGGGAAGTGGGATTTTATTGTGGTTTGCTTGCCTTGCTGACGAGGTTCGGGTTCTGGGTCTTCAACGAAGGGGGCAGCCTCCTGCTCCGGTTCCACCTCTACTCGACAAACAACAAGCAAAGTAGCAAAGTAAATACAATGCACAATCACATGATGGAAGGTTGAAACTTGATGTATATGCTTTGATGTTTGAAGCAATTCCATTTAAATGGAGTATATTGCAAATTGAATTGCAAATTCAAACTCCAATTTGAATTCAAACTTAGTCAAGTTATATGTGACATGGTTTGATCAATTTGAATCATCTTCAAATGTGTATGATATGCCTCTGAGGTGTGGTTGAATTGTAGCATAATTCCATGGTCCAAGTTGCAAGATCATTTGATTTGAATTTGAATTAATTCCAAATAATTCAAATGACATATGCTACTGGTCCCATTTTAAAATCAACTCAAACATAGTTGAAAGTTGCATATTTGGAAATATAAATTTCTCCTGATCATTTTTCATATATTATTTGTCCAATTTGGAGTTAATATGAATTTTCTATGAATTTCCAAAGTTTGGGGTATTTTCTGGAATTTCTGGAATTCTTTAATTCAATTTGATTTTCTGGAAATTCATTTAAATGACTTATTGCGTCAGGCTGACGTCAAGCTGGCGTCAGGGGGGGGATGACATGTGGGTCCAGGGTGCCAGTGACTGGTGATTAAATCCGCTGGGTTAATTCAATCCAGTGGCTTAATTAAGCCACTGGGCCCACTGGTCAGTGACCCAGGGGTGGTTAGGAGGTGGATTAACGGGGGGGGGGGGGGGGTTTGGGCTAACCCACCGGCGGCTAAACGCTGGCGACCAGACTGCGGCGGCGCTCTGCGTTCTCCCTCTCCTGGCCTCTATTCTCTGCGCCGTGACCACAGGAATGCAGCCCAAGCATTCGCGCGTCACCTGGTGCACGCGGTTGACCTTGGGGGTGACCAAATCGACGACGGCGACGACCTTCTGCGGCGGCCGTGGCACGGGCTCGGGGTGAAACTCGGAGCAGAGCACCATTGAAGCCAACGTTGGGCGCGTTCGAAGCAGAAGACCACGGCGGAGGTGAAGGACAAGACGGCGAGGACGATTGCTTAGCAGAAGCACGCCGACGACGACCGTGGCGGCTCGGTACTCCGGCGACCATGGTAGCTCGAGCTAGAGGAGGAGAAGGAAGCCGTGGCTTGAGGGGAAACGCTCACCAGGCTACAGGGAACTCGACGAAGTAGTCGACGGAGCCGGTGAGGGAACGTGGACGGAGTATTGAACGGCGACGAGCAGCGGATCCGGCGAGCTCTTGGTGAGGATTCCGACGAGTAGAAGGGCTCCGGGATCTTGATTCCTTGCAGGGAGACGTAGTCGATGGTGGCGAAGCTGATGGACAAGCTCTCCTGGTCCCTAGCACACGTTGGCCGCGTCTTCCACGGTGGCGAGTTCCGGCGAGTCCTCGGACGACGACGAAATCGGGCGAGGGAGACGAGGAGGGAGTTCGTGGAGAGGGGGAATGGAGCGGGGAAGGCTCTGGGCGTCTCCAGAAGGTGGTGTGGCGAGGGGATAGCCCTCCCGGGAGGCAGGCAGCTGCCTGGCGCGCTCACGACGCTCGTCGGCGACCTGCTAGCCTGCCTGTCCAGGGAGGAAGACGCATGTGCCCCCCTGGTGGGCTGGGCTGCGGGAGAGGTAAGTTGGGCCGGGGTGGCCCAGGTAAGTGGGCTACTTTCTGTTTTTCTTTTTCTTTCTGTTTTCTCTTCTGATCTTGGTTCTGTTTAGCTAAATAAAATAGCTAAACATTTTATTAAATGCTGAAAACTTTTATATGGCCTCATAACAATATAGACTAGCCACTTATAAAGTTTCAACATTTTTAAAATTCAACTTATTTGAATTTTAAATCAAATAGGGGTATTTCTTTAAATCCAAGGCACTGTTTGAATATTTGAAAAATCTATGAGCATGGGGTGGGTCCCACATCACTTGATATGTGATCACACTCATTTATAAGACTTTTTAAAAATCTAACATGAATTTTTGGAGAAGATTTTTATCTGGCCTTTTGAATTAATTCATCTGGGGGGGGTTCCTTCTCCCATTTTGATTTTGAAAATGAATTTCCTTTGATTTCTTTCATGAATGCAAAGTGAAAAAGATCCTAGCACATTACCTAACAGAGGGTTCTGACAACTCGCCCCCACTCAAAAGAATCTCGTCCCGAGATTCAGAAGTCTGCGGGAGGAAGGTGGGGTACTCGGCACTGAGACGGTCTTCTCTTTCCCACGTAGCTTCTCTTTCAGAGTGGTGTGACCACTGCACTTTCAGAAACGTACTCTTCTGACGACGAGTGACACGCTCTGCGGAATCAAGAATACGAACGGGGTATTCTCGATAGGAAAGGTCATCTTGGAGATCAAGCGTTTCATGGTCGACTTCGCGGATGGGGTCCTTGAAGCAACGCCTGAGTTGGGACACATGGAATACATCATGT
The DNA here is from genome assembly GCA_950022295.1 of Bromus sterilis. Lineage (NCBI taxonomy): Eukaryota > Viridiplantae > Streptophyta > Magnoliopsida > Poales > Poaceae > Bromus > Bromus sterilis. Next base: position 103,121,651 of record OX465598.1, read on the forward strand.
ACTCGGGAGAGGTGCGGGGGTAGTTCAAGTTGGTAGGCAACTTCTCCATGTTTAGCAATAATGCGGAAAGGTCCGATGTAACGTGGGGCCAACTTGCCTTTGATACCGAAACGTTGGGTTCCCTTCAGAGGAGTAACCCGAAGGTAAGCCTTCTCATCCAGATTGTAGCTCTCTTGCCTATGATGACGATCATAGTAGCTTTTCTGAAGAGACTGGGCTGCTTTCAATTGATGACGAACAATGCGAACTTGCTCTTCTGCTTCCTTGATCATATCCGGTCCAAAGAATTGTCTTTCACCGGTCTCTGACCAGTTTAGTGGTGTTCGACATCGTCGTCCATATAGGAGTTCAAAAGGAGCCATGTGTAACACCCTCAGTTGTTGTAACAGTAATCATCATCACTGTTGACCATCACTGTTTGTTAAGCACTGTTATCCCCTGTCCTTAATCGAACTTGGCTTCTGCTCCTTTCAAACCATGCTGGTTGGTAATCAAAACCCTAATCCCAATGCATCTTCCTCATCAAGAAACTATACCCTAGTTGAAACTACTTTGAATGAAAAATAAAACAAAAGTGCTCAAATAAAGTTGTTCCAAAAATCATGAAACTATTTTTGTAAATTGCCTAAAATCATTATAATCATGTTGGACCAACTTTGGTAATTTTTGTAGTTACAGAAAATTTCAAACAATTCAAACAGTAGGTTAAAACCCTTGTTTTGGGCATTTAATAATTAAAAGAAATATCTAATGATTTTATTTTGCTGCAAAATCTTTTGTGGCACCTCAGTAATATGTAACCCTAATTTACAAACACCAATAACCTTTTACAAAAATGTTAGGGTTGATAAATTAATTACAGAAAAGAATTAGGGCAAACAGAAAACAAAACAAAATAAAAAGGGGCTTAAGCTCGCCTGGGGCGAGGCCCACCTCAGCCAGCCCACCCTGGCCCGTCTTCCACCTCCCACCTGCCCCAATCACGTCGGCCACCTGCTCGACGCCGTGGCGCAGCCGTGGCCGTGGGCGCCGCTGGAGCCCCCTCCCTCACCTACTCCCCTCTGTAGCTCCAGTCGACGTTAAGGCCCCCCCTGCGCCCCCTGGACACCGCCTCACCATTTCTCCCTTCCTCCCCTTCTCGCCATCGACTTCCACCTCCCGCCCGACGCAGCCATGGCCACGGGCTCGTGAACACCCGCGGCCACACTGCCCCCCAGCCCCAACCAGCCTGTCCCCGAGCCCCGCCGTCGACGTCCACAGCACCTCACCAAAGGAATCGATCCCGGAGCCTCCACCTCGCGCGCATCGGGTCGTCTTCAACCTCGAGCCGCCGGAGATCGCAGAGGAATTGCCACCGCCTTCCGCTACCATCGAGCTCACTGCCATACCCTACCCGACCGCGGTGAGCACCGAAACCATCCCCAAGTGCTCCCAGCCGCCCGATAACCTCCAGTTGCGTTCCCCTGTTCGTCTTGCACTGACCGCCGCCGTAGAGGTCCTAGCCGTGCCCACCGTGGGTTCCAGCGCGTGCTTTTGGCACCCTCGCGTGTCTGAGGAGCCGTAGCTTCGCGCTAACTAGCTCGCGTCCCCTGTATGGTGCCGTAGCAGCGATTTCGTGCACCTCCAGAGACCGCCACCGCCATTGCCGAAGTAGAGCTCACCTCCGGCCATCTCGTCTCGAGCTGCTTGCTGGAATGGACGCGGCTCGTACCCAGGGACACGCAGAGACAACCCCCGTCGCGAATGGCCACCGGAATCCAGCGTAGGCTCGTCGGCCGTGGCTGCCCTCGCCGCCGGCGAGCTGCCCGTGCCACTGACATGAGGGCCCCCTTCGTCAGAAAAACGATTAGGGGTTAATTAACCCCTATGGGTCACTGACATGTGGGTCCGCCTGCTAATCAAAACGGTTGTTTAAATTAAATCCATTTGGATTAGCTACTGTCTATGACAGGTGGGCCCTAGGCCATTAAGTTAATTAAATAACTGTTAAATTATTTCTGTTAGTATGACAGGTGGGTCCAGAGGCATTTTCTGATTTAATTAAATGATTTATAAATAACAGAGGCTGACATGTGGGTCCCACATGTCCGCACTGTTCTGGATAATGTTGTGGATAATGTTTTGGATAATGTTGAATAAATAATAAAAGAAATCCAGAAAATCATTTAAATTGATTTAAACTTTGAAATTCAATAACTTTTAAACCGTAACTCGGATTCAAAAACTTTTTACATGAAAGTTGATCAGAAAAATATAACGAATACAAATACGCTATCCGTATGTCTACCACACCCCTCTAACACGACGAACATCGAACTTTCCCCCTCCGGACCGACTGTCCGATAAATCGTCCGGTACTGTTAGAGTGCCCGGATGAATTTATTCCGAACACGAATGTTTCTCGGAATAGATCAACTAGCACGGATACACCCCCCTTATGTTGTTCCGGTAACCACAACACCTCCGGCTTGATCCTTCCCCCTCCGGACACCCTGTCCGGTAATCACCCGGAGCCGGTAGTTCATCCCCAGATGAATTTTCGCTCCGAGCATATTGCATTGCACTTCGTTAGAACACCGTTAACATTTCATCTATCATGTCATGCATCTGTTTGTATATGCTTGTTGTGTATTTACTGTTTCTTCCCCCCCTTAATCTCCGGTAGACCCCGCTGCTGCCGTCGACTACACCGCTGGTGAGTACGACTACGTCGTCGACGACCCTACTACTACCGTCGAGCTTGCAGGCAAGCAGAGCCATTCTCTTCCCCAGATATCGCCTATCTTTCCGTACATTTCTTGCACTAGGCATTGATACTGCTGCTGCTACGTTACAATCCTATTCAATTGCATAGCCTGGTTTTGTCGCACCTTGATGTGCCTTCCTTTATCCTATGCTGCCTATTATTATTATTATGCATTATTCAGCAGTGAGCCCTGCGCATTGTTAGCTAGGATTAGATAGGGGGTCGTGGTCACTCAGGGGAGTGAACGCGGATACAAATATTATAACTGCACAGGTACGGTACAATGCAGACACCGTCTAAGGCCCCTACCTGGGTTATGCCTAGTCACCTCAAGTGTGAGCTAACCAGGAGTAATCCTGGTACTCCACTCGAGGCTGACTTTGTCTTACCGCCATAGGGTCCTGAACGACGAGGTCCTTCAGGTAAGAAGTCGGGAGACCCAACGGTGCCCGCGAGAGGTATTGCGACGGGACGACAGGGAGGGTACGACCAGTGTACCGGTGTGCTTGGCCCCTGGTCGTTGGCCGCGAGAGTTACCAAACTACGAAAGTCGAGCTCCTCCCGGAGCACACGCGAGACAAGGTAAGGAGACGGTTCACCTTGTTGGTAACCGCAGTGACTTGGTGGGACGACGGGGCAGGCACCGATGTACTGGTGGTCCTGGCTGCTGTCGTTGTCCGTGGGTCGGTTAAGTCGGGGCAACGATAACGGTTGTCACGCAGGTTAATTAAAATGCTAAATGGTTCAGTGAATGTCTTGAGTTGGCTATATGCCATGTACGCACTACCTACCCGTGGGAATTACGAGTTATGGGCTCCTCCGCTTCTTAGTGTCGTCCGAGGACTCTTCAGGCGTCAGCAGTACTGCGGGCTGATTGCCGGGAAGTGGTGTTGTCTTATTTGCTCGCGCGGTGATGTCTTATTTCGATAGGCCTAGCTTCTTACCCTTGCTCTGAATTTCTGTCTTTCAGTCCACTATATACAGCCTCTTCTTTCCGTTGATACCATGCATAATGCTTAGTAGCGGACGTAAGACTCGCGGGTATACTAGATACTCACCTGCTTTATTTCCTTTACTGTTTTGCCTGATCGGCCGCTGCAGCCGACGTTGGAGCTCAGGAGCAGGAGTACCCCAGAGGCGCCTACTACGACGTCGAGTTCCCCGTTGACCAGGAGTAGTTCTATGGATCCCAGGCAGGAGGCCTCGCCTTTTCGATCTGTATCTCTGATGTGATTTGTGCTAGCCTTCTTAAGGCAAAACTTGACTAACTATGTCTGTACTCAGATATTATGGCTTGTATGACTTATATATTCGGGTCCGCGTGACCCCCTCTATTGTAATATATTTGTTTATCCTTTTGTGTTTAGTGTTGTGCTGTGATATTATCACCGTGGCACCCTAATCTCAGTCGTGTACCCTGTGTGTATGATTACTGTAAACGGTCTGATTTTTGGGGCGTCACAAGTTGGTATCAGAGCCGACTTCCTGTAGGAAGCCACCCCACCACTACTTGGTCGATGTTGAGTCTAGACTTTGAAAATGTATTTTGCTAACTTAATATTTGGCTTACGGGCCCACATCGATGTCACTACGTGTGATATCTATGGTATTAGGATCCTTTTCTCCTTACCTATGCTCTGGGAATCTGCTCTCTTATCCTTGCTGGTAAGTTTTACAAAATCTGACATTAGGATCACGTTCTCTTGATTCCACCCGGCGTTTTTGGTGCTTCCCCCATTGATTGAGTCGTGTCGCAGGCGTCGTACGCCAGATCCCAGACCGCGGATCCCATTCTCATTCTGGGCAGGCCGCGCGTTCTCTGGCCAACAGTTTTCTTGCGGCGTCATTGACATAGTGGAATCTATGTCGCGTCGTGTTATCCTTACCGCGGTCTGCGCGCCGCCTAGAGAGTCCTTTTTCCTTAATTTCTACGACGTTACGCTGCCCGATTTTTGATTGATTCTGTGTGCGAATGTGTATGTCTTATATGACTACTCCTTTATATATCTGCGCCCCCTTTTCGTTGTCGTTTTTACTTCAGGCTTGATTCCGGTATCTCGCTAAATTTCCATCGCTGAAATACCCCTGTTAAATTCTAGCAGGATGGCTGGTCGTGGTGGCCGTGGTCGTGGTCGTGCTGCCAACGACCCACCTCCGCCATCGGATTACATGGCCGCGATGATGCAGCAGTTCGAGATGAATCGTCAGTTCATGCAGAATATCATGGCTCAGTTCCCCCAGCCGAATTAGAATTGGCACCACCATCAGCATGCCACCGTGACTCTGCACGACTTCACCCGCCTCAACCCCACTATGTTCCGCAACACTGTTCAGCCGTTGGATGTTGATGACTGGCTTCGCGACATCACTCACGAGCTGGAGTCTGCTAATGTCGATCCAGCCGACTATGTGAACTTTGCGTCTTATCATCTGAAAGGCGCCGCTGCTCAGTGGTGGAGCACCCACAAGCGTTCCCTGCCAGTTGAAGAAGTCATCACTTGGGAAGAATTTCAGTCTGCCTTCCGCGCCCGCTACATTCCTCAGGGGATCATGGATCGTAAGGCGGAAGAATTCCGTAACCTCACTCAGGGTGATATGACTGTTGAAGCCTATCAGCGCGAGTTCCTCAACCTCTCTCGCTATGCGGAAGGACAGATCACCACTGATGCTCGAAGGCAGCAGAAGTTCCGTTGTGGCCTCAACCCAGAACTCAGGCTCGCTCTTGCCGTTCATGATTTCTCCAACTTCGCCACCATGGTGAACAAGGCTATCACCGTCGAGACTGCACAGTTGGAGCACAAGAACTCTCTGAAGCGTTATCGTGACGTTGGCTCATCTTCGGGCGCAACGCAGAAGCGTCGTATCTGGCTCCCTACCAGTGTGACCCATTCAGCTGTCCCTGCTCCAAGGCCGTCTTATGCTGCACCCCGTCTGCCTCCGCCACCGCAGTTGCCAAGAGCTCTGCCTGCACCACTCAATGCTACCCCCCTTCGTCCTCAGGATGGATTATGCTTCACATGCCGCAAACCTGGGCATTTTTCCAGGGAGTGCCCCCAGAAACAGAAGCAACTGGTAGTTCACCCCGCTGGCCATGGAAATGGTCGTGGCAACAACATGACCCCCAACTATAATACTGGGTCTGCCGCTCATGCTCGTGGACATGCTTACAACATTAATGTGGAAGCAGCTCAGGAACAACCCGCTACCGTGATGGGTACCCTTCTCGTTAATTCCGTACCTGCTACTGTTTTATTTGATACAGGAGCATCGCATTCATTTATGTCGGAAGCATTTGCATTGTCGCATAACTTCGCATTGGAAAAGATGAACCCACCGATGGTTGTTCGCACCCCGATAGGCCAATGTCAAACCACCAAGATAGTGCCCGAAACCATTGTTGAAATTGAAGGGATTGAATTCCTTGCTTCCCCCATCGTTCTGAAGTCTTCCACCATAGACCTCATTCTGGGAATGGACTGGTTGAAATTTCACGATGCCGCACTCTATTGTGGCACCAAGTCTGTCCAACTTTTTCACCCCTCTGGTGAGATTGTTAACCACACCACCCGAGTTACCCGTAATGCTGAAACACAGATATTCATGATGAATGCCTTGAATGCTGCCCCCCTCGAAGGAATTGAGAACGTTCCGGTCGTTCACGATTTTCCGAACGTCTTCCCCGAAGAACTGCCGGGAATACCCCCGATCAGAGAAGTGGAATTCGTCATCGACTTGAAGCCAGGCACTGTTCCTATTGCCAAGCGTCCTTACAAGATGCCGCCACATGAACTCCTTGAACTTAAGGAGGAAATCGACAAGGCACTTCAGAAAGGATTCATTCGCCCCAGTTCCTCAGCCTGGGGAGCACCTTCGCTTTTTGTCAAGAAGAGCGATGGGACAAACCGATTGGTCCAAGATTATCGGCCCATTAACCAAGCCACCATCCAGAACAAATACCCACTTCCCCAGATCAACGATCTGTATGATCAACTTGCTGGATCCAAGGTGTTTTCTAAACTCAACTTGAGATTGGGTTATCACCAAATCCGAGTCCGTGATGAGGACATTCCGAAGACTGCCTTCATTACTCGCTATGGTTCATACGAGTACACCATCATGTCCTTTGGCTTAACCAATGCTCCAGCCACCTTCTCCAGATTGATGAATTATATTTTCATGGAGTACCTCGACCAGTTCGTCGTGGTTTATCTGGATGATATATTGATATATTCCAAGAATGAAGAAGAACATGCTGAACATCTTCGTCTTATACTGGAGAAGCTTCGAGAACACAAACTCTACGCTAAGTATTCGAAGTGTGAGTTCTGGCTTCCCGAAGTAACCTACCTTGGGCATGTGATCTCCAAGGATGGCATTGCCGTCACCCCAGAACGTATCCAGGCTATTCTTGACTGGACTCCTCCCAAGACCGTCAAGCAAGTCCGCAGTTTCCTCGGGCTCGCTAGCTATTGCCGCCGTTTCGTCGAGAATTTCTCCAAGATTGCCAGGCCTCTGACTAATCTGCTTCACAAAGGCGTCAAGTTTGAGTGGACAGATAAATGTCAAGAAAGTTTTCAAGCACTCAAGGACAAGCTAACTTCTCCCCCGGTGCTCGCTCCCCCTGATACTCAGAAGGACTTCGTGATATATTGCGACACGTCCCGTCAAGCATTAGGCTGTGTCCTATTGCAAGAGCGCAAGGTGATTGCTTATGGCTCTCGTCAGTTGCGTGCTCACGAAGACAAATACCCAACACATGATCTCGAATTGGCAGCAGTAATTTATGCATTGAAGCTGTGGCGACATTACCTCGTCGGTAATCGTTGCGAGGTCTACACCGACCACCAAAGTCTGAAGTACCTGTTTACTCAGCCAGACCTGAATCTTCGTCAACAACGATGGCTCGAGACAATAGCCGACTTCAACATGGATATTTCATATACCCCTGGCAAGGCTAATGTAATGGCCGATGCCTTGAGCCGCAAAGCTTACTGTTCTGAACTTGAGGTTCAGGTGCAGCAACCACTCCTGTATGAAGAGTTTCGCAAGTTGAATCTCGAGATTGTTCCTCAAGGTTACGTCAATAACCTGGTTCTCGAGTCAAAACTCGACGCCCTCATCAAGAGTAGACAATCTCTGGCCCCGGACATTGTGAAGATCAAGCAGGACATCGCCGAAGGGAAGCCCTCCTCTTTTACCATTGATGCCAATGAGGGTGATACTGTGTACTTCAAGGGCCGCTTAGTAGTTCCTGTGAGCCCGGCCCTCATTAACTGTGGTCCGGATATCATGGAAGAAGCCCATAATTCTCCCTTGTCAATCCACCCTGGCAGTACCAAGATGTATAAAGACCTTCGTCAACGGTACTGGTGGCCTTACATGAAGCAAGATATTTGCAGTCGCGTCAAAGCCGGACATCAGAAACCTGCTGGTTGGTTGCGACCACTCCCTCCTCCTGATTGGAAGTGGGACAAAGTCGAGATGGACTTCGTCACCGGTTTTCCTAAGTCACAGAAAGGTAACGATGCCATCTTTGTCGTCATCGACCGATTCTCCAACATTGCACACTTCCTGCCGGTCAAGGAGACGATCACTGCTAGTCAATTAGCACACTTGTATATCTCCCGAATTGTGTCACTCCACGGTATTCCGATGGAGATCAGTTCAGACCATGGCAGCATTTTCACCTCACGATACTGGAATAGTTTCATGGAAGCTTTCGGGACTCGTCTGAATCTCAGCACCGCTTATCACCCCCAGTCGCAAGGCCAAGTTGAACGAGTTAATCAAGTGCTGGAAGACATGCTTCGCGCTTGTGTCCTTTCTTTCGGCATGAAATGGGAGGATGCCCTCCCGTACGCGGAATTCTCGTACAAAAATAGCTATCAGGCTAGCTTGAAGATGGCCCCCTTCGAAGTTCTATACGGACGTAAATGTCGAACCCCCCTGAATTGGTCAAGAACTGGGGAACGACCCTACTTCGGACCGGATCTTGTCCAAGAAGCTGAAGAACAAGTTCGCATTGTGCAGGAAAATCTCAAGGCTGCACAGTCTCGTCAGAAGAGCAACTATGACCATAAACACCGTGAAATGGAGTATCAGCCTGGTGAATACGCTTACCTCCGTGTCACTCCCATGAGGGGCACTCATCGCTTCGGTATCAAGGGAAAGTTGGCTCCTCGCTACATTGGCCCGTTCCGTATCCTTTCCAGGAGTGGACCCGTGCCATACCGGTTGGAATTGCCGCCAAACCTCTCACAAGTCCACGATGTCTTCCACGTGTCTCAACTCCGTCGCTGCTTCAAGGATCCTATCCGCGAAGTGGAGCATGATATGATCGATCTGCAACAAGACTTAACTTATCGAGAACATCCGAGCCGCATTCTCGATCAGTCCGAGCGTCGAACCCGCAACAAGACCGTCAAGTTCCTCAAGGTCCAGTGGTCGAATCATTCCGAAGATGAAGCCACATGGGAACGCGAAGATCGTCTTCGCGATGAATACCCCGATCTTTTCCTCGCTAGCACTTAAATTCTCGGGACGAGAATTCTTGTAGTGGGGGAGATTTGTAACACCCTCAGTTGCTGTAACAGTAATCATCATCACTGTTGACCATCACAGTTTGTTAAGCACTGTTATCCCCTGTCCTTAATCGAACTTGGCTTCTGCTCCTTTCAAACCATGCTGGTTGGTAATCAAAACCCTAATCCCAATGCATCTTCCTCATCAAGAAACTATACCCTAGTTGAAACTACTTTGAATGAAAAATAAAACAAAAGTGCTCAAATAAAGTTGTTCCAAAAATCATGAAACTATTTTTGTAAATTGCCTAAAATCATTATAATCATGTTGGACCAACTTTGGTAATTTTTGTAGTTACAGAAAATTTCAAACAATTCAAACAGTAGGTTAAAACCCTTGTTTTGGGCATTTAATAATTAAAAGAAATATCTAATGATTTTATTTTGCTGCAAAATCTTTTGTGGCACCTCAGTAATATGTAACCCTAATTTACAAACACCAATAACCTTTTACAAAAATGTTAGGGTTGATAAATTAATTACAGAAAAGAATTAGGGCAAACAGAAAACAAAACAAAATAAAAAGGGTCTTAAGCTCGCCTGGGGCGAGGCCCACCTCAGCCAGCCCACCCTGGCCCGTCTTCCACCTCCCACCTGCCACCATCACGTCGGCCACCTGCTCGACGCCGTGGCGCAGCCGTGGCCGTGGGCGCCGCTGGAGCCCCCTCCCTCACCTGCTCCCCCCTGTAGCTCCAGTCGACGTTAAGGCCCCCCCTGCGCCCCCTGGACACCGCCTCACCATTTCTCCCTTCCTCCCCTTCTCGCCATCGACTTCCACCTCCCGCCCGACGCAGCCATGGCCACGGGCTCGTGAACACCCGCGGCCACACTACCCCCCAGCCCCAACCAGCCTGTCCCCGAGCCCCGCCGTCGACGTCCACGCCACGTCACCAAAGGAATCGATCCCGGAGCCTCCACCTCGCGCGCATCGGGTCGTCTTCAACCTCGAGCCGCCGGAGATCGCAGAGGAATTGCCACCGCCTTCCGCCACCATCGAGCTCACTGGCATCCCCTACCCGACCGCGGTGAGCACCGAAACCATCCCCAAGTGCTCCCAGCCGCCCGATAACCTCCAGTTGTGTTCCCCTCTTCGTCTTGCACTGACTGCCGCCGTAGAGGTCCTAGCCGTGCCCACCGTGGGTTCCAGTGCGTGCTTTTGGCACCCTCGCGTGTCTGAGGAGCCGTAGCTTCGCGCTAACTAGCTCGCGTCCCCTGTATGGTGCCGTAGCAGCGATTTCGTGCACCTCTAGAGACCGCCGCCGCCATTGCCGACGTAGAGCTCATCTCCGGCCATCTCGTCTCGAGCTGCTTGCTGGAATGGACGCGGCTCGTACCCAGGGACACGCAGAGACAAACCCCGTCGCGAATGGCCACCGGAATCCAGCGTAGGCTCGTCGGCCGTGGCTGCCCTCGCCGCCGGCGAGCTGCCCGTGCCACTGACATGAGGGCCCCCTTCGTCAGAAAAACGATTAGGGGTTAATTAACCCCTATGGGTCACTGACATGTGGGTCCGCCTGCTAATCAAAACGGTTGTTTAAATTAAATCCATTTGGATTAGCTACTGTCTATGACAGGTGGGCCCTAGGCCATTAAGTTAATTAAATAACTGCTAAATTATTTTTGTTAGTATGACAGGTGGGTCCAGAGGCATTTTCTGATTTAATTAAATGATTTATAAATAACAGAGGCTGACATGTGGGTCCCACATGTCAGCACTGTTCTGGATAATGTTGTGGATAATGTTTTGGATAATGTTGAATAAATAATAAAAGAAATCCAGAAAATCATTTAAATTGATTTAAACTTTGAAATTCAATAACTTTTAAACCGTAACTCAGATTCAAAAACTTTTTACATGAAAGTTGATCAGAAAAATATAACGAATACAAATACGCTATCCGTATGTATACCACACCCCTCTAACACGACGAACATCGAACTTTCGCCCTCTGGACCGACTGTCCGATAAATCGTCCGGTACTGTTAGAGTGCCCGGATGAATTTATTCCGAACACGAATGTTTCTCGGAATAGATCAACTAGCACAGATACACCCCCCTTATGTTTTTCCGGTAACCACAACCCCTCCGGCTTGATCCTTCCCCCTCCGGACACCCTGTCCGGTAATCACCCGGAGCCGGTAGTTCATCCCCAGATGAATTTCCGCTCCGAGCATATTGCATTGCACTGCGTTAGAACACCGTTAACATTTCATCTATCATGTCATGCATCTGTTTGTATATGCTTGCTGTGTATTTACTGTTTCTTCCCCCCCCCTTAATCTCCGGTAGACCCCGCTGCTGCCGTCGACTACACCGCTGCTGAGTACGACTACGTCGTCGACGACCCTACTACTACCGTCGAGCTTGCAGGCAAGCAGAGCCATTCTCTTCCCCAGATATCGCCTATCTTTCCGTACATTTCTTGCACTAGGCATTGATAGTGCTGCTGCTACATTACAATCCTATTCAATTGCATAGCCTGATTTTGTCGCCCCTTGATGTGCCTTCCTTTATCCTATGCTGCCTATTATTATTATTATTATTATTATGCATTATTCAGCAGTGAGCCCTGCGCATTGTTAGCTAGGATTAGATAGGGGGCCGTGGTCACTCAGGGGAGTGAATGCGGATACAAATATTATAACTGCACAGGTACGGTACAATGCAGACACCGTATAAGGCCCCTACCTGGGTTATGCCTAGTCACCTCAAGTGTGAGCTATCCAGGAGTAATCCTGGTACTCCACTCGAGGCTGACTTTGTCTTACCGCCATAGGGTCCTGAACGGCGAGGTCCTTCAGGTAAGAAGTCGGGCGACCCAACGGTGCCCGCGAGAGGTATTGCGACGGGACGACAGGGAGGGTACGACCAGTGTACCGGTGTGCTTGGCCCCTGGTCGTTGGTCGCGAGAGTTACCAAACTACGAAAGTCGAGCTCCTCCCGGAGCACACGCGAGACAAGGTAAGGAGACGGTTCACCTTGTTGGTAACCGCAGTGACTTGGTGGGACGACGGGGCAAGCACCGATGTACTGGTGGTCCTGGCTGCTGTCATTGTCCGCGGGTCGGTTAAGTCGGGGCAACGATAACGGTTGTCACGCAGGTTAATTAAAATGCTAAATGGTTCAGTGAATGTCTTGAGTTGGCTATATGCCATGTACGCACTACCTACCCGTGGGAATTACGAGTTATGGGCTCCTCCGCTTCTTAGTGTCGTCCGAGGACTCTTCAGACGTCAGCAGTACTGCGGGCTGATTGCCGGGAAGTGGTGTTGTCTTATTTGCTCGCGCGGTGATGTCTTATTTGGATTTGCTTCAACTTCACCGGCCAGCCACGCACCGTGCAGGAGTACGTTCGGGTTGGGGTCCAAGGCTCGGCGTACTTAGGATTTAGACCGGCGGATGACCTCTCTGTTGAGTTTAAAAGATGGGCTATGAAGTGTCGGATAGCCTCGGTGGAGCGTTCCCTAACAAGGTTCCCGCCACCCTGGAGATCCGTGCGTCTAGCGTAACACAAGTGCACCCCTGCAGGGAAGTTTAATCTATTCGAATAGTCGTGTCCACTGTAACAGGACGCTTTATGCTGAAGCTGGATCTTACCACTAGAAACTATTATTATTAAACTGTATGGTTCCGGGTTTTCTTCCTCGCGGGGATGTCGAGGAGGTAAACTCGGAGGCATTGCTAATTATTACAACTTATTATTATACAATGCTGCAGCAACTTCTGCTGCATTGTTACTTTATGCTTTATATAAACTGTTGGCTAATTCTTACCTCATGCTGCAAGACATCGTCGGAAGATGCTAGTCTTCGATAGGCCTAGCTTCTTACCCTTGCTCTGAATTTCTATCTTTCAGTCCACTATATACAGCCTCTTGTTTCCGTTGATACCATGCATAATGCTTAGTAGCGGACGTAAGACTCGCGGGTATACTAGATACTCACCTGCTTTATTTCCTTTACTGTTTTGCCTGATCGGCCGCTGCAGCCGACGTTGGAGCTCAGGAGCAGGAGTACCCCGGAGGCGCCTACTACGACGTCGAGTTCCCTGTTGACCAGGAGTAGTTCGGGGGATCCCAGGCAGGAGGCCTCGCCTTTTCGTTCTGTATCTCTGATGTGGTTTGTGCTAGCCTTCTTAAGGCAAAACTTGACTAACTATGTCTGTACTCAGATAATATGGCTTGTATGACTTATATATTCGGGTCCGCGTGACCCCCTCTATTGTAATATATTTGTTTATCCTTTGGTGTTTAGTGTTGTGCTGTGATATTATCACCGTGGCACCCTAATCTCAGTCGTGTACCCTGTGTGTATGATTACTGTACACGGTCTGATTTTTGGGGCGTCACACCATGTTCAGACTAGATTGAAAACTATTGTTATAAGCAAATTCGGCGAATGGAAGAAACTTCTCCCAATTCTTTCCGAATGAGATAACACAAGCTCTGAGCATGTCTTCAAGAATTTGGTTAACCCTTTCGACTTGACCGCTAGACTGAGGATGGAAAGCTGTACTAAAGGAGAGATGAGTTCCCATAGCATTCTGAAAGCTTCCCCAAAATCTAGAGGTGAAAAGGCTACCGCGATCAGAATTGATCTCCAAAGGAACACCATGAAGGGATACAATTCTAGAGATATACAAGTCCGCTAACTGGCTAGCAGTTATAGACTCGCGAACCGGAAGGAAGTGAGCAACTTTGGAAAGCCTATCTATGACAACGAATATGGCATTGTTTCCTTTCTGGGTTCTTGGAAAGCCGGTGATGAAGTCCATACCGACTTTGTCCCATTTCCACTCGGGAATAGACAAAGGTTGAAGTGTACCAGCAGGTCTTTGATGTTCTGCCTTAATGCGACGACAAACATCACATTCGGCAACAAATTGAGCAATGTCTCTCTTCATCCTAGTCCACCAAAATCTCTGGCGTAGATCTCGGTACATTTTTGTGCTACCGGGATGAATCGAGAGGGGTGTGTCATGGGCTTCCTTGAGGACGAGTTGCCTTAGTTCCCTATTCTTAGGTACTACCAAACGATTTTCAAAGAATACCGTTCCCTTGCTATCTGTGGAGAAACATTTAGCAACTCCGCTAGCAATGTTCTCCTTGATCCGGCGAACACCTCGTGCACGCCTTTGGGCAACTATGATTTGATCCTCAAGAGTTGGTTTCGCCACCAAGGTAGAAAGATAGCCATGAGGAACAATTTCAAGGTTGAGCTTGCGAAAGTCCTCATGAAGAAGTGGTTGATACTGTTGTAACATGAGGTTGTTACAATACGACTTACGACTTAGTGCATCAGCCATGACATTGGCTTTGCCTGGGGTGTAAGAAATTCCTACGTCGTAATATTTTATCAACTCAATCCAGCGTCTTTGCCTGAGATTAAGATCTGGCTGGGTGAAAATGTATTTGAGGCTTTGGTGGTCGGAATAAATCTCACAACGATTACCAAGGAGGTAATGTCGCCAAGTTGTTAGGGCATGAACTACGGCAGCGAGTTCAAGGTCATGGGTAGGATAGTTCTCTTCATGTGGCCGCAACTGGCGTGAAGCATAAGCTACCACATGTCGATCTTGCAGAAGTATGCATCCTAACCCTTGCCGTGATGCGTCACAATAGATCTCGAAATCCTTTTTGGTGTCTGGAGGTGCAAGTACAGGGGCAGAAGTCAATCTTCTTTTTAGCTCTTGAAAGATTTCCTCGCACTTGGGAGTCCATAAGAATTTTTTATCTTTCTTGAGGAGTTCAGTTAGAGGCTTTGCAACTTTAGAAAAGTTCTCGACGAAGCGACGGCAATAGCTGGATAGGCCAAGAAAACTCCTAACTTGCTTAACCGATTCAGGTGGAGTCCAGTCAAGGACGGCCTGAACTCTCTCGGGATTCACAGCAATGCCTTTTGCAGAAATCACGTGGCCTAAGTAGGTCACTTCTGGTAGCCAAAATTCACACTTGGAGAATTTAGCATACTGGCGATGCTCTCTAAGTTTCATCAATACCAGCCTTAGGTGTTCGGCATGTTCTTCTTCGTTCTTCGAGTATATAAGGATGTCATCGAGGTAAACCACGACGAACTGGTCCAAATACTCCATGAAGATCGAATTCATCATGCGTGAGAAAGTGGCGGGGGCATTGGTTAAACCAAAGGACATGACAGTGTACTCGTAAAGACCATAACGAGTAGTAAAAGCCGTTTTGGGAATGTCCTCGTTTCGGATTTTGATTTGATGATAACCTAATCTCAAATCCATCTTGGAGAAGACAGAGGATCCTACAAGTTGATCATAAAGATCATTGATCCTGGGCAATGGGTACTTGTTCTTTATCGTCGCTAAATTTAGCGGGCGATAGTCTACGCACATCCTTTCTGTTCCATCTTTCTTCGTTACGAACAGAACGGGGCAACCCCATGGCGATGAGCTAGGGCGGATGAAGCCTTTCTCCAACAAAGCTTCCAGTTGGGTTTTAAGCTCAGCTAACTCACGTGGGGCCATTTTGTATGGGCGTCTAGAAATTGGTGCGGTTCCTGGAACAAGATCCACTATAAACTCTACACATCTATCGGGTGGCATGCCCGACAGCTCTTCAGGAAAGACATCCGGGAAGTCACGAACCACCGGAATATCTTCAAGTTCGGGAAGGGGAAGTACATTCAAGGAATGCACTTGGTTTCTTGTTCTGGGTGAGGTATAGTTGACTGTTTTGCCTGAAGGGTGGGTGAGTTTCACGGATTTGCCTTTGCAATCCAGGTAGGCATTCTGTCTTGATAGCCAATCCATGCCAAGGATGACATCAATATCTGAAGACTTGAGGGCTATGAGTGAAGAAAGGAATACTAAACCCTCAATTGCAATTTGATTACCATGGCTTACTCTATTAGTTTGCCATCTTGACCCTGGAGTTTGAATAATCATGGGGGTGGATAATTCAACAAAAGATAACTCATGACGAAGTGCATAACTTTCCGACATGAATGAATGAGATGCTCCTGGGTCGAAAAGAACGGAAGTAGGAACATAATTGACTGGGAGCGTACCAAGAATGACGTCAGTGGTGTCGTCAGTCTCTTCGGCGGCAATCTGTTTCACACGTCCACGAGTGGCGGGAGGAGCGGTTTTGGCGGTGTAGACCTTCTGGGGTGGCTTGCCACGACCATTGTTGTTGTTGCCTCCGGCACGGGGTGGAGCATTCTGGTGCTGGATCTGGTTCTGGGGACACTCACGAGAGTAGTGGCCTGCCTGACCACACTTGTAATAGGCTCCGAAAACAGTGCGTGGAGCTGGGTTGTTTGGTGGAGCTGGGTGGAACTGGGTTGGTGGACGAGGCGCCACATAGGATGGCCTCGGTGGGTTGTTCTGGCGGAACATACTGTTTGGGATCCAGATCTTGCGCTTCTGGGAGCCAGAACTGGATGAACTGTCATCTCTAGGGTGTCTGCGAAAGTCGTTGGGGGTGTTCATGTCCTCGGCCTTGATGGCCTTGTTGACAAGGACCTGGAATGTGGCAAATTCATGAAGATTGAGCTCACGACGGAGTCCAGAGTTGAGGCCACGACGGAACCTCTCTTGCTTCTTTGCGTCGGTGGAGACTTCTTCGGTAGCATAACGAGCAAGTCGGTTGAACTCACGACTGAACTCGTCAACAGTCCTTCTGCCTTGGGTGAGGTTGCAGAACTCCTCACGCTTGTGGTCCATAAGACCCTTGGGAATGTGGTGCTCACGGAAGGAAGTACAGAATTCCTCCCAAGATGCAGGCGGTCCAACGGGACGCATATTCAGAAAGTTCTCCCACCAAGAGCTAGCTGCACCTTCGAGGTGATAGGTGGCATAGCTGACCTTGTCGCCATTTGCAACATGGCCTGCTTGGAGCTTCCTCTCGATGCTGCGAAGCCAGTCATCAGCGTCAAGGGGCTCGGTGGAGTAACTGAAAACCGGGGGATGAAGCCGGATGAAGTCGTTCAGGGACACCAACTCGTTGCACTGCTGAGTGGTGTTGCGTGCAATGACTTCCAGCAGGTGGTGAGAGTCTCGACGGTTCCTCTCGACCTCCATCAGGACCTGAGCCATCGTGGGTGGGGGTGGAAGGTTGCCTTCCTACTGGTCATTCCCACGACCTTGGTTACGACCAATCTGGCCACGGGTTCCTTGAGACATCCTGAAGGTAAAAACCAATGTCAAACAGAGTTGATTGGAAGAATCTAAACAAGGTATTGAAGTACTGGAAGGATTGCAGAGCAAAGGAAGTAATCATCTTGACAACATGGTGATAAAGCATACAAGCCATATATTCACAAGCTGTCATACAAGCCATACATCGTTTTAGTACAAGCACCAAGCTAATACAAACGTGATGAAGATGATACATCCTTCAGAGGCACTCTGACTTCCTATACATTATTTATCTAAGCCTCTGGAACTTAGACACCTTGCATACAATATACTAAGATACTACTACATCACCACTAAGTAAGACCACAGGCGGTCTCACTCATCTCCATCTCCATAGTAGTCCTCATAAAAGTTACCCGCGTATCCCGGTAGCTGAAGGTGACCATCGGAAAACACGGAGGCCTGTGGACCCTGATATCCATTTGGGCAAGGATGGGGCCTAGGTCCAGCGTAGGGTGGAAGCAAAGGACCACGGGGTCGAAAAATGCCTCCAATCTCGGGCCAAGCAACTCGAGAAGGCATCTGAGTCCTCACTGGGTAGATCGCATCAAACTCAACTGATCCCACGCTCACAAAGGGTGCCAAGAGTGTCAGTGCTCGATACATACGAACACGGGTGGCGTGGAGCTCGAAACGGAGAGCGCGTGCATCACGATCTCTGTCACTAGCAAACCTAGCAGTCACCTGGAGTGCTGGATCCTCTGCAGAGTGATCTGAGTAGAGTCCGGTGTAATATCCCACTTCTCCTGGAAGTGCAGCAGGGATATAGCGGAAGGAGGTCTCTCTCAGCATGGTGTGCTCCTCTCTCAGCAGGGTAATACATGAATATGCAGCATCCTGCACAGCCATGTTCTCGGTAACGCCAATGCCATGTCCAAAATGGATAGGCTGAGTGACTCCAACGTGGTGCGGGTAGATCCTGACAATGCAGTGGAACTGCGTCTGGTTGAAGTCGTGAAACTGCTCTTCGACGGTGTACTTAGGGTACCACCGATATCCCACATAGGACATCATCTCGATCAACGTGGCGGGATGGCCACGCACACCGAGGCACCTGGTCAAACGAACAATCTGCCGAGGGGGAAGATCTGCCATCTGAAACAGAAGGAGTTTGCAAATGCATCAGATTATGAGATAAACCTGGAATGACTCGGACATCATAACGGTTGTAATTGCAAGAAAAAGACAATTTCTTACAACATGGAAACAGCACTTACATACGATGTAATAAAACAGGGAGCATAACCACTCTAACAAACCGGTCACAACTTTCCTACGGCTACAAGGAAGCAAACAACGAGATGTTCTAATCAGACAGAGGAGAGCCTAGTCCTATCTTCCCGTAGAATAAGATGAGGGTGACTCAGAACTCAGAACGAAGGGGGTAAGGAGAAAAAAGAAGCCTTACGTTGTTCCCTTATATACCCAGAGTAACTATATAACTATAGAAGGCTAGACTCGACTTCGGCCAAGGCTACTAGTCCTACAGTCATTCCTGCTCTGATACCAAGTCTGTCGGGACCCGGGGTTAGCGTATGCAAGTACAGCTAAGACATAGTCATATGGAGAGCCGAGAACCGTACCCACTTGTCTAAGCAGACAAGGCCAAGCACAGAACGTTCTCGGAAAGCATCGTACGTGAGGGGCATCCCATCCAGGCCGGATGATCAACTGAGATGGGTCCTCATCGTCCGCACACAAGTCTAATGATATGGGTGGTGAACTCCCATATTCAAAGACAAGTCGCCTCAACCATACTATCGACTATCTCAAAACTCTTACATAGACTTACTCCAGCCCGATCACTTAGTCGGGGTCTAGGGCGGGCTCGATCATACCACAAAGTGTGCACGAGACGGAGTCTCGAGCAATCGCATCGCGATGCCCCAAGCTGCGCACATCTAAGGGCCACTTGGTGTATGAAAGACCGCCAGCCAGAACACAACTAAGGTCTCGAAAACCCATACAAAGACATGCATGTTATAAACATACATGCAGCACACATGCCTTGTATGAACAGCAGGTACCATTGCAAT
The DNA here is from genome assembly GCA_950022295.1 of Bromus sterilis. NCBI lineage: Eukaryota > Viridiplantae > Streptophyta > Magnoliopsida > Poales > Poaceae > Bromus > Bromus sterilis. The sequence continues at coordinate 103,141,181 of OX465598.1, forward strand.
TCTCTACAGAGTGTACAACTTTATTGATAACTCTTATACAGTGCAAACAGAGATCACAAACATGTGATCCAACATTACAACACAAACGGAAGAAAATTATGTCTGAGTACAGACAAGTTTAACAAATGGCTTAAGAAGCCTTATTTAAACACAAGCCCTCCATGAAGGAACCAGTCGTCTGACTGGGACTAGATTAGTTGGTCTTCAGTCGTCCAGCTCGATGAAGAAGCCACCTTTGGGGTCAGTGGCATCATCTAAAACATAGATTAAGCAAACGTGAGTACAAAGTCGTACTCAGCAAGACTTACATAGGAGCTATACTACTCATGCACATGTATCAAGGTAAAGGGAGGTGGGGTTCACTTGCAGAAGTGCCAGCTTTGACTTGGCTAATCCTGAACTACGAGTACCAGACTTTGAGGTAAGAAGCGTACACGAGTCCACCACTTTCTCCAACCAATTACACCACTATGGTGCCTTCCTCGACTTCCCCACGAGAAAGCACGCCATAGCACTCACACTTATCTTGGTGTGTTTTAGAAGTATCCAGTTCAAGTTGTCTAATAATCAAGCTAAGCTTTCCAAGCAGTCCATAACCGCGGACGCGGCTATTCGAATAGTTTTGTTAACCCTGCAGGGGTGTACCGCTACACACACATGATCATCATTTACCGCCTTTGATCTCGACACCATTCAAGGGGTGCCAGCGAGGATGCTCACCATAACTGTTACCTCATAGCCGATCTAGTCCGAGAAAGCCGCCTACTTGGGTTGGCTACCACTATCGTGAACCCGGCCGGTTTACCGAAGTGGACCCAAGTGATGTGTGCGTGGTGCATAAGCCGGTCTCGGATGAGCCGTTCTCTCACTTAGCAGCCAGGCCACAGACCTACCAGAACTCTGAACTATTGCGACATCTGGACATCGAAAGGGATGAGTTAATAGGTTGAGAGGGGTCAGTGAGCCCAATGTGTGGTTGTACTCTTCATCTTGGATCACCACACAAGAACTCGGACTTAGGGCGGTGTTCAACGAGACAACCCACCGTGTACTCCTACACAGCCTCTCATCGTTCACCTTGTATTAGGGTCGATTCACCAACACTTTTCTACCATCATCAACATGATCATTCCCATCCCGACTCACATCACAGTAACATCATGGTAACATACTAAGCATGCAATAAGCGATAAACATTTGCAGGGGCCACATGATATCAAACAACTCCTACATTTGCTAGGATTGTGGTTTGCTTACTACTGTGACAAAATGATAGGTCATGCAAAGGAATGGGTTCATCTATGCGGTAGAAACGAATCATGGTGATCATCCTAAACAATGCATAAGCGAGACATGAGAGGGAAGTGGGATTTTATCGACATGATCAATGGGGGTTTGCTTGCCTTGCTGACGAGGTTCGGGTTCTGGGTCTTCAATGAAGGGGGCAGCCTCCTGCTCCGGTTCCACCTCTACTCGACAAACAACAAGCAAAGTAGCAAAGTAAATACAATGCACAATCACATGATGGAAGGTTGAAACTTGATGTATATGCTTTGATGTGTGAAGCAATTCCATTTAAATGGAGTATATTGCAAATTGAATTGCAAATTCAAACTCCAATTTGAATTCAAATTTAGTCAAGTTATATGTGACATGGTTTGATCAATTTGAATCATCTTCAAATGTGTATGATATGCCTCTGAGGTGTGGTTGAATTGTAGCATAATTCCATGGTCCAAGTTGCAAGATCATTTGATTTGAATTTGAATTAATTCCAAATAATTCAAATGACATATGCTACTGGTCCCATTTTAAAATCAACTCAAACATAGTTGAAAGTTGCATATTTGGAAAGATAAATTTCTCCTGATCATTTTTCATATATTATTTGTCCAATTTGGAGTTAATATGAATTTTCTATGAATTTCCAAAGTTTGGGGTATTTTCTAGAATTTCTGGAATTCTTTAATCCAATTTGATTTTCTGGAAATTCATTTAAATGACTTATTGCGTCAGGCTGACGTCAAGCTGGCGTCAGGGGGGGGATGACATGTGGGTCCAGGGTGTCAGTGACTGGTGATTAAATCCGCTGGGTTAATTCAATCCAGTGGCTTAATTAAGCCACTGGGCCCACTGGTAAGTGACCTAGGGGTGGTTAGGAGGTGGATTAACGGGAGGGGGGGTTTGGGCTAACCCGCCGGCGGCTAAACGCCGGCGACCAGACCGCGGCGGCGCTCTGCGTTCTCCCTCTCCTGGCCTCTATTCTCTGCGCCGAGACCACAGGAATGCAGCCCAAGCATTCGCGCGTCACCTGGTGCACGCGGTTGACCTTGGGGGTGACCAAATCGACGACGGCGACGACCTTCCGCGGCGGCCGTGGCACGGGCTCGGGGTGAAACTCGCAGCAGAGCACCATTGAAGCCAACGTTGGGCGCGTTCGAAGCAGAAAACCACGGCGGAGGTGAAGGACAAGACGGCGAGGACGATTGCTTAGCAGAAGCACGCCGACGACGACCGTGGCGGCTCGGTACTCCGGCGACCATGGTAGCTCGAGCTAGAGGAGGAGAAGGAAGTCGTGGCTTGAGGGGAAACGCTCACCAGGCTACAGGGAACTCGACGAAGTAGTCGACGGAGCCGGTGAGGGAACGTGGACGGAGTATTGAACGGCGACGAGCAGCGGATCCGGCGAGCTCTCGGTGACGATTCCGGCGACTAGAAGGGCTCTGGGATCTTGATTCCTTGCAAGGAGACGTAGTCGACGGTGGCGAAGCTGATGGACAAGCTCTCCTAGTCCCTAGCACACGTTGGCCGCGTCTTCCACGGTGGCGAGTTCCGGCGAGTCCTCGGACGACGACGAAATCGGGCGAGGGAGACGGGGATCGGGAGTTCGTGGAGAGGGGGAATGGAGCGGGGAAGGCTCTGGGCGTCTCTAGAAGGTGGCGTGGCGAGGAGATAGCCCTCCCGGGAGGCAGGCAGCTGCCTGGCGCGCTCACGGCGCTCGCCGGCGACCTGCTAGCCTTCCTGTCCAGGGAGGAAGACGCATGTGCCCCCCTGGTGGGCTGGGCTGCGGGAGAGGTAAGTTGGGCCGGGGTGGCCCAGGTAAGTGGGCTACTTTCTGTTTTTCTTTTTGTTTTTGTTTTCTCTTCTGATCTTGGTTCTGTTTAGCTAAATAAAATAGCTAAACATTTTATTAAATGCTGAAAACTTTTATATGGCCTCATAACAATATAGACTAGCCACTTATAAAGTTTCAACATTTTTAAAATTCAACTGATTTGAATTTTAAATCAAATAGGGGTATTTCTTTAAATCCAAGGCACTGTTTGAATATTTGAAAAATCTATGAGCATGGGGTGGATTCCACATCACTTGATATGTGATCACACTCATTTATAAGACTTTTCAAAAATCTAACATGAATTTTTGGAGAAGATTTTTATCTGGCCTTTTGAATTAATTCATCTGGGGGGGGGTTCCTTCTCCCATTTTGATTTTGAAAATGAATTTCCTTTGATTTCTTTCATGAATGCAAAGTGAAAAAGATCCTAGCATATTACCTAACAGAGGGTTCTGACAACCACCCAACTCAACAGGTCATCGCGTGACCAATAACTTATACGGGTCGTCGCACGACCACCCACTTGCACGAGTCATCGTATGACCAATCAACTTGCACGGGTCATCGCATGCCCACTAACTTAGCACGATCATTAAACCGGGTTCATGTAGATCCATAGTGTGACCTAGTACGAACTATGTCCAGTAACGTGGACTCGGATATTCGAATAGATTTGTAACACTCTCCAGAGTTTGCGCACTTTACCCACACTATGGAGTTCTTCCTCCATCCAGTACCTTGGAACTTGTCCCACACGAACCTCGAAACTCATACCATAGGAGTGGACTAGGACTTCTCCAACGAGACCGTTCTACCGCGTGCCTCCCTTACCGTATCACCCGACTTACTCCGCGAGTCATGTCGTGGATAGCCCCGTGTCCTCCAGACACCTGCCACCGCATGGCAAACACCATTGTCCCAAACGGGGACTGGATCCATATAACCAAACCGGCTCTCAAGACTATCGCCGTTTATCGGGCCATGGTAATCACGCGCGCATAGCCTTCCCTCCTTGGTAATACGAATAAAAGAGCGCACCGATAGACCGAGCCAAGGCCTTCCCATACAAGCGAGTGTGGCTGCACTGATAAGTTCAGTTCGGTGGCACCTGATGAACTTGGCATAAACCATGTCTCCAAATGCATAATCATCAAATATCAGGTGCTATATGAAAATCCATAGTCCACGTCAGCAATATATGTAGAACAATCCAAGGTACGATCACGGTTATATCATAATCCAAAGCATGATCAGATGATTAACTTATCCATGTCACGATGAGCAAGATGAATCTAATTATAATCATGTGCATCATGTCAAGATCAAAATCATACTAGGGGTCATGGAGTATACAAGCATATATCATGGTAATGACATTATCATAACAATCCAAGCATATCAGTAGAAATTATCATAATATTTGAAAGTTAAAGCAATTTTTAAACCACGTCAATATTTTACGAAGATGAAAATGGGAGTTGTGGCTTCCCTTTCACCAAGGTAGTGTGAATGTACTCCTGGTCTTCAACACAAATAAATTCCTGAAAAATATATTTTTAAAATAGCAAAAAAAATGTTACATAAAGCTATTCTTTTTCTCAACAATAATCAACAGAACAACATAGCATAAAAGTTGTGCAAAATTAAAGAGGGGTTCATGAGAAAAATTATGCAAAAAGAATCAACCCATTTGGACTTGTAGTTTAGAAGATATCTCTGGTCAAAGTTTGGTCAAAGAAATGATTTAAATATGATTTAAACCATTTTCTGGATTTTCTCAGGGGAGGGGGGTGACGTCGAAAGCGTAAAGCGCAAATATGCTTTCACTTATACCCCTTCGGGCTGGGGATGGGTGGCTGACAGTGGGCCAACCCTGTCAGGTTTAGATGGGGAAGAGGGAAACAGAGGAGGGAGCTCATGGGCGGCGAGTTCCACGGCAAGGAGGGAACGGCCAGGGTCGGGAAGGGCGCATGTGGATTGGGAGGTCGACGACGAGCATGCCCGTACTCGTGGCACACAGGGAGGTGGCCGAACGGTGAGGCCACGGTCGACCCGGCGGCGGTTGGGACACGGGCTCCGACGAGCTCAACGATTTCGGCCGCAATCGAGCGAGCGGGAGGTTGGGGAAGAACCAAAGGACCAAGGGGAGTGAAACGGTGGTGGTTGCGTGGTCGGGGAGGCACTGCAGCGAGCTGGCCGCGTCGAGGCAAAGCGGAGAAGCTGCCCGCCGGAGATGGGGAAGAAGGCCTCCCGGGCGCTAGTTCTTGGCACTGGAGGTTGATTGAGAGGGAGGGGAAGGCTATGGTGGCAAGCTGGGAGCGAGGTCGTCGGCTTAAATAGCCTGGGCGCGATGCCATGCCCGAATGCCGCCAAGCATACGCGGCTAAGCTCCATGGTGAGATGGACGATGAGCTGACGGGTTCGAATGGCCCTGGATGTGACTAGAGGGAGCACAACGAGCACATGGAGCAAGGGGGGAGAGTCATGGCACTGGGGGCCGCGGCTGCTCACTGTGGCCGTCGGATCCCGTATGGCGGCGAGCGATTCCGGCGAGGGGAAGGCGGGGAAAGGGACGCGTGGCCTGGGAAAGCCGTGCAGCACGGGAGGACATGGGCTATACGGCGAGGGCACGCTACAGGGGGCGACGTGTCCAGTGGCTTCGGGCCCGCCCAGAGCATGCCAAGTGTATGCCAACAGCGTGCTCACCACGTGCACCAGTGCACTAAATGGGATTTGGCGTGGCCAAACTTGTCCAGTGGGTTGTCCACTCAACTGTGATCATAGTGGTGCAATCCAATGCTCAAGGGGTCCACTGGTGTGAGCTGGACATCAAGAAACAGTTTGCTATTGCAAAGTTGGGAGAGAAGCTGAGCTCAGTTGATGAGGATTGGGAGAGGTCCATGTTGTCACATGGGTTTAGGGTTGGAAGGACAACCATCCTGTGAAGTTTTAGCTCATTTGACCAAGAGAACAATGCACTTCCTTTGTAAACCCCAATTTGGTCCAGAAATGCATTGGTGAAGCTGGCATCACTTTGTCTTGATGGATTTGACTCAAATTTGGTGGAGGTGGGTTATTTGGGGGTGTGCACAAGTGTGCAAAATTTCAGAGGCATTGGATGTACCTAGCTAGCACTTGCTTCACAAGGTACCCTGCTGGCCAGAAACTTGATCTTCAGGGGAACATGTGTGGAAGAGTCATTTGGAGGTGGGAACATGTGTGCAAAATTTCAGAGCAAATGGATGCTCCTATCTTGCACTTCCTTCACAATGCTCCTTGATGCATACAAACTTTGGGAATTTGGTGAGGGAGCTTGGCTAGGAAAATTGAGCTGGAACTTGGCATCGCCTAATGATATGATCATGATAGCTTGCACAAAAATTTTCAGAAGCAATGGATAAATACAAATAACAGTTCTTTCACAAAGTGCTATTCTGCCCGAACAGACAAATTAATTTCTCTGGAGGGAAAATCCACTTGGGCCATGCCATGTGTTTGGATATTGTGGAAAGATAGGATGTCAAGGACATGTTGGAATTATTTGGGGATTTATGGAGCAATATAAATAGGGGTTGCTTCACAATCCTCAAATGAAGTGAATATTCTTTTAATGGAAAAGGAATATATGGCATGAAGAAAAATGTGGCTTGGAGGGGATGGATCAATGGGAAGACATTTGGAAAGTTTTGAGAATCATGGTCCACTTGAGCAAGGAAAGAAAATATGCTCAAGTTTCAAGTCCAAAGAGTTGCTTAAAATCAAACCAACTGGCAAATCTTGAAATAAACCAGAAAAAATTTCAGAAAGAAAAAGTTCGAAAATCCAAGGTGTCACAGCACAACCCAATGCTGCCACCATCACCTTGCTAATGCCATTTGTGCAGCTACCACCATCAATCATCAACTTGCATGCTTTGCCTTTGATCATACACTGCGTCTGAAATAAATTCTATCGCTGGCATCTATCCACTGTCATACAAGTATCATTATGTACTCTCTTGAGTTGCACATTCAGCCCACTCAATGGTACAACATCATCCACAACATCCTTGGCCACTTGCAATTCTTCCTGACGTGTTCGGTCTAACAAATCTGTCATGTCACAACAGGGAGAAAGACGAACAATACGTTGGATGTTATCATTCAAACCTGAGATAAAACGTTGCATTGTTTGTTCTGGCTCTTCACGCACCGAAGTACACTGCAAAATAAGCGTCATCTCCTAAAAATGGTCATCCACGAACAAACTTCCTTGCTGCAAAGTCGGCAATTTATCACGTTAGGAATTAATATAATTTAGTGGAACGAAACGAGCACGCATCGCATCCCTCATAGCACACCAAGTAATATTAGCTTGCTGTCCCATCGCTATTCTGGTACGCACAATTGTTTCCCACCAATCCAAAGCACCATCATGGAACGCAGAACATGCTAACGTGACTTGCTCAATATCGGTAAACGAATTCATGCATAACACTCTTTACATGTCCAATTTCCCAACGAAGATATACCTCAACATCAACTGTGCCCTCAAACTTGGGAATTGTATAGTTGCCCAAACGAACTGCAGCCATCTTCGTACCTTGTGCATCAATGCAATCTTGATAGAATCAACTCACAGAAACCGCAGTATTGTTTGCATGTTTGCGGCTGGACCGCTGCGAAACGGGGGCTGTGGGTATATGATTTGGAAAGCACACGAGACGTGCATTCCAAACTATGCTTACACGCTTGATTTGGAGCACCAACGCGAATTCTACACTTATAACTTTTTTGGGACTCCTGACAGCCAAATCTAATTACGAATTTCTTTTCTTAAACCTCTAGCAACTTCCTTGCAAAGCAATCTGACGGAAACAAATCTGCACAAACACAGCAGCAATCTGCCGCCTCTATGCACAATCTCCTCCAAGCAAATCAATCTGAACGAGAAACTCCAAGCAAACTCTTCCCAATCAACCGATCTAGATGAGATCGATCAATACAACCTTGTCGTGATCAGCCCGAAAATCTGATACCACATGATAAGGAGGAACACACCAAATGATATGAATCACCGGGGGAATCCTCTTGAGTTTGTCCCGATCTTTCACATCGAGCAACCCGGATAGAAATCCTTCCAATAACGCCAATGAACGTCACCTGAAGAAGAGGAACGAATCCAGCAAGCAACATGATGGAGATCACCACACCTCAAACCAAAGCACGATAATCCTTGATGAGCACAAGAACCTCCGCGGCGATCTTTATTGGATAAATGGCATCGCCAACCCTGGAGGGAAGCTTCACCAAAGAGTCACAACTCAATAGTTCTCAATCTCAAATTCTTAGCTAACCCTAAAATGAAGTGGTTGCTAGGTATTTATAGTCTAAGGGGTAAAACTAGGGATACATGGGCCGCAACCCTAAATTCTGCGCGCAGGCTGTTTTAGACTACTATAGGGTTTCGGACGTCCGTCGGGTTTCGCTGACTTCAGGCCTGGGGCGTCCTGGTGTGGCCATCTTTGGACGTCCATTCGATGTCGGATGTCCGACATGTCGGACGTCCGATCTCCATCGGAAGTTCGTTATTGGCGGGAGGTCTTCTGTATACGAAGGTCTCCGTCCTCATAGCCGATGTCGGACGTCCGAATTGGGCCGGACATCCGATGTCCAGAATCCTGTCCATCTTCGCCTCTTCTTTCTTGCCCATATCATTGCCTCCTCCGTCGTTCCCATATCATATAGAGTGTTGCCCATAAAGTGAGGAAAATATCCCAAAGAGGGCAAATTGAAAGATCTCAAAGAGGACAAATGAGATATAAATAGAAAGAGCCAATGAGGCCGCAAAAATACAAAAAATAGAAAGAAAGAAAGAAAATAAATAAAACAGAGAGAAAGGGGAAACACTACTATTCCTTTTGAAAGATCCACACTCGTGCTCCATATAGTATTTTGTACTCCATAGAGATTTTCATATCATTCATGCATAACTATATGGGAATCCTTACACTATAGAACTTGGCTTGCATATTCCAAGGATGAGCCTCCTCAAAAGAGCCCTAGGTCTTCGTGAGCAAGCGAGTTGGAAGCACCCCCACTAGTTCCATTGGAGAGATTTCCTTAGCTCATATTTGCATCCGTTGCATGGCAATCCCTACTCCTCACATCATATCTATCATTTGGCTTTCTATCGCCTATGATTGTCCTCATAGATGTGAGCCTTTCACACCTTTTTGTCTTCCTTCCCCATAATTATTCTCTTTGCCATCCATTGCATGAGTGCTCAAAGTCAAAAGGGAGAGGATCAGTTTGACTTGTACCTAACAAGTGGTCTGGGGACGTGTAACACCCTCAGTTGCTGTAACAGTAATCATCATCACTATTGGTCATCACTGTTGGATTATCACTGTTTGATCTCCCTTGTACTTGATAAAACTTTGTGATGCTAATGATCAACCTTGCTGTGGTTGATCAACACCCCATGCACCATGTACTTGAGCCCTTGGGATCAAAACCCAAAGCCAAATGCACCTTGCTCATCTAACAAACCAAACCCTAGTTGAAACTACTTTAAATGGAAAATAAAACAAATGTGCTCAAATAAAGTTGTTCCAAAAATCATGAAACTATTTTTGTAAATTTCCTAAAATCATTATAATCATGTTGGACCAACTTTGGTAATTTTTTATGTTACAGAAAATTCCAAACAATTCAAACAGTAGGTTAAAACCCTTACTTTGGGCATTTAATAATTAAAAGAAATACCTAATGATTTTATTTTGCTGCAAAAACTTTTGTGGCACCTTAGTAATATGTAACCCTAATTTACAAACACTAATAACATTTTACAAAAATGCTAGGGTTAATAAATCAATTACAGAAAGAAATAGGATAAACAACAAAACAAAATAAATTGAAAAAGGTTTAAAACCCGCCCAGGGCGAGGCCCACCTCGGCCCAGCATCTCCTTCTTCCTCCTGTTCCAACCACCCCCCTGGTGCCATGCCGCCGCCGTGGCCGCCACTGTCAAGCCGGCCCCGCCCTCCTCACCTGCTCCCCCGTCCCCTAGCCGGCCGGACTCGATAAGGGACCCCCCCCCCCCCCCCGCACATCCTGGATCTCACCTGCCCCCTTCTCCCCTCCTCCTCGCGCTGCTCTCGCTGGGGAAAGTTCCCACCCGTAGCCCTCGTCGCCGCCTCCGTGAACTCCCGTGGCCGGAGACCTCCTCGGGCCCGGTCGCCTTGTCCAAGCCGTTCAACGACGTCGACTACTTCACCCTGCGCAAGGAACCGAGGTGGAAGCCTCCACCCCGAGCACACAGTCACCTTCCCCAACTCCGGCCGCCGCGACGTCGCAGAGGAAATCCGGCGCCACCACGACGCCCCCGAGCCCGCTCTCTGCACCGTCGAGCTCCTGGTGAGCTAGTGCTCCCTCCCCAAACCCCCGTGAACGCCCGCGTAGCCCATAGACGCCGCCCCCCTTTTACTCATTCCGGCCGCCGCGCGCACTCGTCGCCGGCGAGGCCACGGTGACCGATTAGTCCCAGAAGTGTCACCGTCGTGATCCCCACACGCTGTGGTTCCCGTTGGGGCTCTTTGCGTGCACCTAGGGCCCCTGTAGCGTCGACATCGTCAAGGTCCGTGGCGCAGCCGCCGCCTTCGTCGTCGCCGACGTTGCTCCGGCGCGTCTCCAGCGCAACCACCACCACCAGAGCACTCGTCGTCGTCTTCTGCTTCGAGCGCATCAAGCCGCGCACCCTCCCGTGCCCTGGGGCGAGCTCCCCGTCGACCTCGCCGGCGGCGGGCTCCGGTGACCCTCCGGTGAGGCTGCTAGGTGGGGCCCCCGTGTCAGTTAGTTGATTAGGGGCTAACCAGCCACTAACAGTGGACCCCCCCGGGCTAATTGCTTAGTTAGCTTAATGGAAAAATTAATCAGAGAGATAATACCCCTCCCAGTCATTGACATGTGGGTCCAGTGGCATTTTCTAATTTAATTAAATGTTTTATAAATAACAGAGGCTGACATGTGGGTCCCCCATGTCAGCACTGTTCTGGATAATGTTGTGGATAATGTTTTGGATAATGTTAAATAAATAATAAAAGAAATCCAGAAAATCATTTAAATTGATTTAAACTTTGAAATTCAATAACTTTTAAACCGTAACTCGGATTCAAAAACTTTATACATGAAAATTGATCAGAAAAATATAACGAATACAAATACGCTATCCGTATGTCTACCACACCCCTCTAACACAACGAACATCGAACATTCCCCCTCCGGACCGACTGTTCGATAAATGGTCCGGTACTGTTAGCGTGCCCGGATGAATTTATTCCGAACACGAATGTTTCTCGGAATAGATCAACTAGCACGGATACACCCCCCTTATGTTGTTCCGGTAACCACGACACCTCCGGCTTGATCCTTCCCCCTCCGGGCACCCTGTCCGGTAATCACCCGGAGCCGGTAGTTCATCCTCAGATGAATTTCCGTTCCGAGCAATGTGCATTGCCCTGCGTTAGAATACCGTTAACATTTCATCTATCATGTCATGCATCTGTTTGTATATGCTTGCTATGTATTTACTGTTTCTTCCCCCCTTAATCTCCGGTAGACCCCGCTGCTGCCGTCGACTACACCGCTGCTGAGTACGACTACGTTGTCGACGACCCTACTACTACCGTCGAGCTTGCAGGCAAGCAGATCCATTCTCTTCCCCAGATATCGCCTACCTTTCCGTACATTTCTTGCACTAGGCATTGTTACTGCTGCTGCTACGATTACAATCCTATTCAATTGCATAGCCTGATTTTGTCGCCCCGTGATGTGCCTTCCTTTATCCTATGCTGCCTATTATTATTATTATGCTTTATTCAGCAGTGAGCCCTGCGCATTGTTAGCTAGGATTAGATAGAGGGCCGTGATCACTCAGGGGAGTGAACGCGGATACAAATATTATAACTGCACAGGTATGATACAATGCAGACACCGTCGAAGGCCCCTATCTGGGTTATGCCTAGTCACCTCAAGTGTGAGCTATCAAGGAGTAATCCTTGTACTCCACTCGAGGCTGACTTTGTCTTGCCGCCATAGGGTCCTGTAAACGGTTGTCCTTCAGGTAAGAAGTCGGGTGACCCAACGGTGCCCGCGAGAGGTATTGCGACGGGACGACAGGGAGGGTACGACCAATGTACCGGTGTGCTTGGCCCCTGGTTGTTGGCCGCGAGAGTTACCAAACTACGAAAGTCGAGCTCCTCCAGGAGCACATGCGAGACAAGGTAAGGAGACGGTTCACCTTGTTGGTAACCGCAGTGACTTGGTGGGACGACGGGGCAGGCACCGATGTACTGGTGGTCCTGGCTGCTGTCGTTGTCCGCGGGTCGGTTAAGTCGAGGCAACGATAACGGTTGTCACGCAGGTTAATTAAAATGCTAAATGGTTCAGTGAATGTCTTGAGTTGGCTATATGCCATGTACGCACTACCTACCCGTGGGAATTACGAGTTATGGGCTCCTCTGCTTCATAGTGTCGTCCGAGGACTCTTCAAACGTCAGCAGTACTGCGGCCTGCGCCGGGAAGTGGTGTGTCTTATTTTCCGCGGCAGTGTGATTTGTATTTGCTTTGATTTAACTTCACCGGCCAGCCTCGCACCGTGCAGGAGTACGTCGGGGTTAGGGTCCAAAGCCCCGCGTACATAGGATATAGTCCGGCGGATGACCTCTCTGTTGAGTTTGAAAGATGGGCTATGAAGTGTCGGATAGCCTCGGTGGAGCGTTCCCTAACAAGGTTCCCGCCACCCTGGAGATCCGTGCGTGTAGCGTAACACAAGTGCACCCCTGCAGGGAAGATTAATCTATTCGAATAGCCCTGTCCACGGTAACAGGACGCTTTATGCTGAAGCTGGATCTTACCACTAGAAACTATTATTATTAAACTGTATGGTTCCGGGTTCTCTTCCTCGCGGGGATGTCGAGGAGGTGAACTCAGAGGCATTGCTAATTATTACAACTTATTATTATACAATGCTGCAGCAACTTCTGCTGCATTGTTACTTTATGCTTTATATAAACTGTTGGCTGATTCTTACCTCATGCTGCAAGACATCGTCGGAAGATGCTAGTCTTTGATAGGCCTAGCTTCTTATCCTTGCCCTGGATTTCTGTCTTCAGTCCACTATATACAGCCTCTTCATTCCGTTGATACAATGCATAATGCTTAGTAGCGGACGTAAGACTCGCGGGTATACTAGATACTCACCTGCTTTATTTCATTTACTGTTTTGCCTGATCGGCCGCTGGAGCCGACGTTGGAGCCCAGGAGCAGGAGTACCCCAGAGGCGCCTACTACGACGTCGAGTTCCCCGTTGACCAGGAGTAGTTCTATGGATCCCAGGCAGGAGGCCTCGCCTTTTCGATCTGTATCTCTGATGTGATTTGTGCTAGCCTTCTTAAGGCAAAACTTGACTAACTATGTCTGTACTCAGATATTATGGCTTGTATGACTTATATATTCGGGTCCGCGTGACCCCCTCTATTGTAATATTTTTTTTATCCTTTTGTGTTTAGTGTTGTGCTGTGATATTATCACTGTGGCACCCTAACCTCAGTCGTGTACCCTGTGTGTATGATTACTGTACACGGTCTGATTTTGGGGGCGTCACAGGACGAGTCAAAATAAGATTCCGAAGGAGACTAAGTGTGAAGTTTTAATAGATTGATTTCTCAATTAAACTATATAGTATTTTTATGCTCTAAACCCATCTCCCACTTGTTGCACGCAAACACCATTTGGAGACATTCGAGTCACGGACGGCGAGAGATCTTGCACCTTTATGTTCTTACTTTGTTAGTTTCAATACTAGATATAGACTCTTGCTTGTTATTGTCTTGACTTCAATTGCATATCTTACTTTCTTTACTTTGAAGTTCTTATATGTGTGATAGCATGTCACCACAAAAATTATCTGTGTTATCATTTACCTACTCGAGGACGATCATGAATTAAGCTTGGGGATGTTGATACGTCCCAAACGAATCTATAATTTCTGCTTGTTCCATGCTCTTATGGGTGATATTGCTATGTGTTTTGCTACACTTTCATACCTTTTTACACATATTTGGACTAACCTACTGATGCGCGAGAGATGATAATGGCTTCTCGCCCTTCGTTGGTTACCCCAAGTGGAAGGTGACATGTAGGATAGCAGCAAATTTCCCTCGGTGAAGATAGTCGACAAGTAGGTGGCCACGACGCTAGAAATTAGGAGGTTGACGTGGACCTGCACACACACAAAATAACTTTTCTCCCAATGAAGTTCAGAGAGGTTGTCAATCTCTCCGGCCTTGTTGTTTACAAAGGATCAGACGCAAGGGATAATGATAATGGTGATAGCAGCTAGAAAGTAAAAGAAGAAAATAAAGGAGCGTGTAAACAGTGATGAGGATATGGACTGGGGTCCCGTGATGTTTACTAGTGATGTCTCTCTCCCAAAAGACGATAAAACGGATATGCGAGGTAAACAAATCACAACTGGGCAATTGACAGAATTAAAAACGCACCGCAATGCTAACTATGCTACAAAGAAAGGAAGAGGTAACTTGATTTTCTTTCTAGGGAAGTGTTCCATCCCCTTTTTGAGAGGGAATTCAAATTTTATATTCCCCTCTTTCATGTCAATAACAGCACCAACGGTGCGAAGAAAAGGATGTCCCAAAATAATTGGAAATAAAGGTTCACACTCTATATCCATAATAGTAAAATCAACAGGAACATAATTGTCATTGTCAATGATAAGAACATCGTCGATCTTCCCCAAAGGTTTCTTTATGGAAGAATCAACGAGACGAACACCAAAAGAACAAGGCTCAAAGGGCTTCAATTCAAACATATCCTACATTCTTTTGGGCATAACGGAGGTACTAGCTCCAACATCACATAAAGCATAGCAAGAGAAGTTATTCAATTTAATTTTGATCATAGGATCCCAACCATCATCTAGCTTCCTAGGTATGGAGGCTTCTATTCTAAGCTTCTCCTCCCAAGCTTTGATGAGAGCATTGCTTATTGGCTTCTCACCCTTCGTTGGTAGGCCCCAAGTGGAAGGCGTGATGCAGTACAGCAGCGAGTTTTCCCTCAGTGAAGATATCAAGATTTGTCTCCAGTAGGACTCCAGAGATGATAAGTAGGTGTCAGCGGCGCAACTGACGCGGACCTGCACACAGACACAGATAACTTTGTTCCCAACGAAGTTCAGAGAGGTTGTCAATCTCTCCGGTCTTGTTGTTCACAAATGATAAAACTCAAGGGATAATGATAGCAACTTGAAAGTAAATGCAGAAAAGTAAATATAGCTTGGAAACAATAATGAGGATATGGACCGGGATACGTGATGTTCGCTAGTGATGTCTCTCTCCCAAAAGACGATAAAAATTTCTATGCGAGGTAAACAAATTACAGAAAGGCAATTGACAGGATTATGAACGCACCGCAGTGCTAACTATGCTACAAAAGAAAGGAAGAGGTTCAAAAGCACGGGCAGTACGCCAAAATAAGTAGACCAAAATCCATCTGCATCTACTACTAATCATCCACCTTGAGATATCTATCCAGGACATCTCGCTGGTATTAAGTTGCGAGCCCCACCCAAAGTGTAAACCCAAAGCAACAGACAACTGCATTAAAAAGAACTTTGCGTAAAGTAAACAATCCTTGTAACCGCGATTACAAGCACCGTTGTTTTCCCCCTTGTGGCAACAGCACATCCCCTAGACTCATGTTTCTGTCACTCAAGCATGTCATCGGGGAGGCATGAACCCACAATCTAGCACAACGCTCCCTCTTGGAGTCACTACCTACTACTTGGCCAAAGCAATAAACAACAACGGAGAGCATGCAAGAATTACTTAGGAACAAAAATACAAGAGATAAGAACCAAATATATTACTCTATCACAATCTGAACATAATCTCATAATCCATCAGATCCGATCAAACTCAACATAGCAACAGCAGAAATATTACAAAGGTGCCTCGATCATGTAGGGCAGCTCACGAGGTCTAAACAATGAAGATCAAAGAGGGGAGGAGAACATCACATAGCTACTGATCACGGACCAATGGTCCAAGGAAAACTACTCACGAGACATCCGGGGAGCATCCATGGTGGAGAGGAGACTCCCGGAGGTCAATCCTCCCTCCGGCAGGGTGCCGGGAAGAGGTCTTCTGGTGCTCCCCATCTTGGAAGCGCGGCGGCGGCGGAACAGAGGCGAGTTCGCGGAATAGGGTTCTCGTTCTGGAGTTTTCTCGTGATGGGGGATAAATAGGCGAAGGGGGGCAGCCAAAGGTGGACCAAGGGCCCCAGGCGCCCCCCTGGCGCGACCAGGGGTGGGGCCGCGCCGGGTGGCCGCCTGGGCCCCCCCTGGCTCCCCTCTGGCCCCTCACGGGCTCTTGTCGAAGCTTCCGTCACGCTGATTTTTTATCTGAATTTTCCCGAATTTTTCTGGCACTTTTTATATGGGGGAAAACTGAAATAGAAAAACAGCAGAAAACAGGAACTGGCACTGGGGTGCACTGAGTTAATAGGTTAGTCCAAATATGATCAAAAATGTATGAAAGTGTATCTAGATCATAGCAATATCACATAAAACATGCATGGAGCAAGCAGAAATTATCGATACGCTTTGGACGTATCAAGCATTAGTGATATTATCTGTGAAGGCAAGATTTAGTGTGCTAGTGTGGGGGTCTCTAGACATTTTGTGTAGCAAGCTAATAACTTCTGAAAGGGTACAACTATCAAAATCAATATCACTACTATCAAAGGTGGTAGTGGTGTCATCTAGGCTCAATTGTTTGAAACACTCTATGTTCATAGGAGTTTCTTCTTCTATGGTTGTCGTGGTAACACTAAAGGTATACCCCTAGGCAAGGGAAATCAAGGGGTATACTCAAGCCTTCGGTTCTCCGACACAATAAGATCAGTTAGAAACACGGAGATGTAACAATCTCAGAGACGCAACTTCCTCTCCGAGTAAGATGTTACTCGGAGAACGGAAACCACTTCCGAGTAAACAGTCACTCGGAGGATCAGTGAGATCCGAATAAGTCAGTACTTGGAAAAGAGGAGCGGCGAGCCATTCGTTATTCGGAGGATGGAAACGCAACGGACAGGAAGCATTCAAGGCCGCGGACATTTCTCCTCCTTTATTAGTAGTAATGGACAAACTGTTTCTTTTATTTAAATACATTCAATCCTGTAATTAAGACCCATTAGAGATGAGGCATTAAGGGGGCAGGGGCGCACTCCATATAAGCCCCCCTTCCTCTAGCGGGGGCACGCGCAAAACTTTCCCTCTCAGTATTTTGAGAAAAGAACACCCCAGTCAGCCTAGGACAGGACTAAGGTTTTTATCTCTACGGAGAAGCCTAACCTGTATAATTCCCATGCGTCAACCCTCTCTACGTACAGATTCATCTAGCTCCTTTCATACCCCCTCTCTATTGTCAGGATTATATCCCCGACAGTTGGCGCCCACCGTGGGGCTAAGTTGATCAGCAATCGTAGAGATGGCATTTTCTTCATACTCTTCGCCGGTTCACGGCCCTGATCTCATCGTCAGAGAGGTTTTCCATTTCGGATCATTGGATTTCATAGCTGATGATTCCTCCTGGTTGGTGGATTCTCCACTCCAGGCACAACTGCTGCCTTCAAGAGGCAGCGTCCACTTCCGAGCTGACGAGTCGGGGGCTCTGCGCCTCCAACTGTCGGCCCGTCATCAAGCACCTGTGCCGTTATCTGCCCTCCATAAGAAGAAGCGCTCGAGTCGCCCGCGTGCTCATCATCGTGCCAAGCCAGGCAGTATACAGCAGGTGGCAGTCATCGACTCGGTGGAATCAGCCCAGAAGGCCTTGGATGGACTGATTGCAAGAGAAGGCTCCACAGCATCTCTCTTGCCTCTGTTCGACTCGGTCGAAGAAGAAGGCATGGCGGCATCTGACCCCGAGTCAAGCTCTGAGCAAGAGGGCAGCAGCGGCGCTCCAGTCGCAGTTGCAGAAGTATGTATGGCTGAAACTCCGCCCTCTCAGCCATCACCAACTCGGGATAATCATGCCCGAGACGAAGCAAACAGTCCATCCGGGGCTGGTGTCCGGGAGCCAGCTCGGCGTGTATCCGCTTTCCGAAGGTTAGAGCTCGGAGAAGCAAGTCGGCAACCCCGCCCCCTTACTCTGGAAGAGCGGGAAGAAGCAGAAGCGGCCGAGCGGTTGCTAAACACCCCCTTTGACACAAGCACTCCAGAAGGGCGAGGCCTGGAGGCAGCCAGATTAACTAACTTGGCTGAGCGAGAGCGCCTGGCCGAGCTAGAAAACACTTTGGAGCGTCAAGCTCGGGAGGTAGCTCGGCTCAGGCAAAGCAGAACAAGTCGGCAACTGCGGGGGCTAGGCCGAGAACCTTTCCGAGCCATGGGTACCCCAGTAGAAAATCTCATAGAAGCGACTCGGATTGCAAACTCTCTGCAGCCTAGTGGATCGGCAGCAGAAGAAATTCAGCACTTGGCATTTTTATTGCAAATCGCAGTGGATCAAAATGCTGCTGTCAGTCAATCACAGCAGCGAATTCACTCTCAAGTTCCCCCTACAAGAACGTCACAGTCAGTGCACACGCCTTATGGAGAAGCGCGGAGAAACAGGAACAATTCTCCTCGGCACAGAAATGATCCCCGAGGAGATCACCACCAAGATCAGTATCGGCATGAAGACCACAGGAGGGCAGAAGCTCGCGGGACGGGTCGGGCCGCACCGCGGAGAGAGGAGTTCCCTCGGCACCGGGACGACCGTCATTTTGATGTTGAAGACGACGCCCGAAGCCATCTGGTACAAAGCCGAGTCGACCGCGCTAGATCGCATCGTCAGGACCAAGATCGACCCTCAATGTCTACAGGGTCAGTTTGCTTCAGCGAAAGGATTCGGTCTACCCCTATTCCGCCTCACTTCAGGATAGCTCAAGGGGTGGATAAATACCGAGGTGATGCCAAACCTCAGACATGGTTAGATGATTACAGAATAGTCATGCAAATCGGATGAGGAGGGGACGAGATAGCTATGATGCACCTGACGTTGATGCTAGAAGGCTCAGCTCGGGCGTGGTTGAATCAGCTCCCCCCTAGTAGCATCTGGGTTTGGGAAGACCTTGAGAAAGTATTCGTCAAGAATTTTGAGGGGACCTACAAGAGACCCGGGGGTCTAACCGAGCTCCAATTATGTGTCCAGAGCAACACCGAATCTACTCGGGATTATATCCAGAGATAGATCACACTTCATAACTCGATTGAAGGAGTCTCTGAGTTCCAGGCCATTCATGCCTTCAAACAAGGGGTCGAGTACAGAGAGTTGCGTCTCAAGTTGGCAAGATCACCTTATGTCACCTCACTCGGAAAACTGATGGAGATAGCGAATAAGTACGCCAACGGTGAAGATGAGATTCGGCAGAAGAACCAGCATCATAGAGGAGGCAGCAGCTCGGCGCCTAACCCGAAACAGAAGACCGAAGGCAACAACAAACGAAAAGCAGAAGACACCCCAACAGACGCAGAGTTAGTGGCGGCGGCAAACGCCTCAGGCATTCATGGCAAGGGTCAAGCACAAAAGGAGTGGCAATCACGGCAGAAAAAGATGTCCAATGATGATGAAGTTCTAGATCAACCTTGTCCTCTTCACACTACCCGAGATACCGAGGGAAAGTTAGTTATTCCAAAACATACAGCTCGATAATGTCGCCTGATCAAAAGAGTAGCCCAGAATGCAAGGACAGGTCCCCAGCAAGATAAGGATACCCGAAAAAAGAAAGCGCCCAGCCCAGATCTGGACAGCGAAGGCTTCCCAAGAGAAGACGGAGTGTTAGTCATCTTCGCAGGACGGGAGTCGAAGAGGGTAGAAAAGATAAGGTTCAGAGAAGTCAACTCGGCAGCTCCGGCAGTTCCGAGTTATATGAAGTGGGCTGACATCCCAATCGCTTTCGACCAGTCGGATCACCCTCCTCACATCCCTCACCGAGGAAGGCATGCTCTGATTGTTGATCCTTTGGTGGAAACAGGGAATGGGAACTTCAGGATCAGAAATGTTTTGATGGATGGTGGCAGTGGGATTAATATCCTATATGCGAGCACTCTGAAGAGCATGAACATTCCAATGTCCAAGCTTCGCAAAAGCTATCTGGAATTTCATGGGATAATCCCGGGGAAAAAGGCATACTCACTCGGAATGATCTCCCTCAATGTGGTCTTTGGTACTCCGAGTAACTTCCGGAAAGAAAAGATCACCTTTGAAGTGGTGGATTTTCCGAGTGCATATCATGCTCTACTCGGAAGACCAGCTTATGCAAAATTCATGGCCATCCCATGTTACGTCTATCTGAAGCTAAAGATGCCTGGCCTGCACGGCGTGACCACTGTCTCGGGAGACTACAAGCAAGCCGAAGAACTATTGCAGAAGGGGTCCCTGATACCGACCAGCAAATGGCTGAGGTTGAGCTGGCCGAATACAAAAAAGCCGCTGACTCATCCGACTTGCTGCAACCAAAGAATACATCTTCATTCGAGTCGGCTGGGGAGACTAAGAGGGTACAAATACATCCCACGGATAAGGACAAATACACCAACATTGCAACCGATTTGGATCCCCAATAGGAACTCGAGCTCGTCAACTTCCTCCGTCAGAATTGGGATATCTTTGCATGGAAGCCTGCTGATATGCCTGGAGTCCCAAGGGAGTTGGCCGAGCACAAGTTACACGTTGATCCGAAAGCAAGACCGGTGAAAGAGTCCCTTCGGCGGTTCTCCTCCGAGAAAAGGAAGGCCATCGGACAGGAGATAGCTAGATTATTAGCAGCCGGATTCATTAGGGAAATCTTCCACTCCGAGTGGTTAGCGAATCCTGTAATGGTTCCGAAGAAAGATAAATCTTGGAGAACTTGTGTTGATTTCCGTCATATCAATAAAGTTTGTCCAAAAGACCATTTCCCCCTTCCTTGCATTGACCAGATTGTGGATTCCACATCGGGTTGCGATAGATTATGTTTCCTCCATGCGTACTCAGGTTATCATCAAATCCGACTATATGAACGAGATGAGCTCAAAACAGCATTCATAACCCCATTCAGATGTTTTTGTTATGTCACGATGCCATTCGGACTCAGAAACGTGGGCACTACATATCAGCGCATGATGCAAAACTGCCTGATCTGGCAAATCGGGAAGAATGTGGAGGTCTACGTGGATGACATTGTGGTCAAGTCGGTTAAAGGAAGTAGTCTGCTAGCCGACTTAGCTGAAACCTTTCAAAGCCTCCGAGCCTACATCATCAAGCTCAATCCTGAAAATGTGTTTTTGGTGTACCAGCGGGGAAGCTACTCGGATTCATGGTCTCCGAGCGCGGGGTAGAAGCCAACCCGGAAAAATTGCTGCAATCCAAAACATGAAACCACCCAAGAAGCTCCGAGACGTCCAAAAATTGACAGGTTGTCTCGCATCACTCAGTAGGTTCATCTCCAGACTGGGAGAGAAAGCCCTACCTCTCTACCAGCTGATGAAAAAATCGCCAAATTTCGTTTGGACGGAAGAAGCTCAAATGGCGTTCGAAGAACTAAAAAAGCAATTGTCAACTCGGCCGGTCCTGGCAGCACCCCAAGAAAAGGAGCCGCTCTTATTATATATTGCAGCCACAAGCCGAGTTGTCAGCGTGGCTATAGTGGTGGAGAGAGAAGAAGAAGGAAAGTCACAAAAGGTACAAAGACCGGTGTACTTCATCTCCGCAGTCCTCACACCATCCAAACAGAGATATCCCCACTACCAGAAGTTAGCAATGGGAATTCACTTGGCATCACAGAAGCTTGCACATTACTTCCAGGATCATTCCATCACATTGGTCTCCGAAGCTCCCCTGGCAGAAATCATGAACAACAGATACTCAACAGGCAGAATAGCAAAATGGAGTTTGGATCTACTACCCTTCGACCTCAACTATCAAGCCAAAAAAGCAATCAAGTCACAAGCACTGGCGGATTTCCTGGCCGAGTGGATTGAGTTCCAACATCCTCCACAGCCCACGCCAGAGCATTGGACGATGTTCTTTGATGGGTCCAAGATGCTGAATGGAGCAGGGGCAGGGGTGGTACTGGTTTCACCAAGGAAAGACGAGATGAGATACGTCCTCCAAATCCATTTCCCAGCAACAAATAATGAAACCGAGTATGAAGCTCTTCTGTACGGCATGCGAATGGCCATTTCACTCGGAATCAGGAGACTCATGATATTCGTAGATTCAGACCTAGTAATCAATCAAGTAATGAAAGAGTGGGACATCCGGAGTCCAGCAATGACAACCTACTGTGTAGCAGTGAGAAAATTGGAGAAAAAATTTGATGGTTTGGAGCTCCATCACATTCCAAGGGTTAAAAATCAGGCAGCAGATGACCTAGCCAAGTTGGGCTCTACCCGGGGTCAGATCCTTCCAGGAATCAATTTGGAGCAGTTGCACTCTCCAACAGTCAAGGAAGACCCTTTCCTAGAAGCCGATCCAGATATGCTGCCTGACGAGAACATCCCTAACAAAGAAGATATACCCGCAGTAGTCGACATGGTGTTTGATGTGGAGGTCATTCCCCCCGAGTGGAAACTTCCAATCCTTGCTTATCTGCAGAAACAAGAGTTTCCTGATGATGAGATAGAATCTAAGCAAATCTTCCGCAAATCAAAGTCTTACTCAGTGATCAATGGGGAGTTATACAGAAACAACATCACTCGGCTCCCCCAGCGATGCATCTCCGAGGAGGAAGGTCGATGTATCCTGCAAGAGATCCATGTGGGGGATTGTGGCCACCATGCCTCAAGTAGGACGTTGGTGGAAAAAGCTTTCCGAGCTGGTTTCTTCTGGCCTGAAGCCCTCAGCGATGCTCGGTACATCGTGGACCACTGAGAAGGCTGTCAGTTTTATGCCAACCAGCCACGCAAACCAGCCTCTGAGCTGAAGACAATCCCTCTAGCCTGGCCATTCACAGTATGGGGACTGGATATGATCGGACCGCTCAGAACGGGCAAACATGGTTCACCCACATTTTGGTTGCAGTAGACAAGTTTACAAAATGGATAGAAGCAAAACCTATCAAGGCCCTCGACTCTGCCACAGCAGTCAGCTTTATGCAAGGCATCATACATCGTTTTGGCGTTCCACATGACATCATCACTGATAATGGGTCGAATTTCAACTCGGCTGAATTCAAGAAATTCTGTTGGACCAATGGTATTCAGGTGAACTTCGCCTCAGTCGCACACCCACAGTCCAACGGCTAGGTTGAACAAGCAAACAGATTAATACTCAAAGGAATCAAGCCTCGGCTACTTCGGGAACTGAAGGAAGCAGCGGGTGCCTGGGTCGACGAACTCCCTTCGGTCCTGTGGGGATTGCAGACAACCCCCAATCGCTCAACTCGGTCAACCCCTTTCTTCCTTGTTTACGGTTCAGAAGCAGTTCTCCCGAGTGACCTTAAGCACAATGCCCCCCCGTG
This sequence comes from Bromus sterilis, assembly GCA_950022295.1. Lineage (NCBI taxonomy): Eukaryota > Viridiplantae > Streptophyta > Magnoliopsida > Poales > Poaceae > Bromus > Bromus sterilis. The sequence goes on from OX465598.1 coordinate 103,164,839, forward strand.
TAAGCCAGTACACGGAAGCTGAAGCCGAAGTAGCACGACAAGATGGTGTTGATCTCTTGGAAGAAGAGCGAAACCTAGCTCTCACCTGCTCGGCGTTATATCAGCAAGACCTTCGCCGATATCACGACCAACATGTCCGAGCTCGCTCATTTCAAGAGGGCGATATGGTACTTCGCATCAAGCAAACTTCGGACCACAAACTAGCTCCCCCATGGGAAGGCCCATATGTGATCTCTAGAGTACTGCACAATGGGGCCTATCGCTTGTATGATGTAACTAATAATATAGAAGAGCCTCATGCATGGAACGCCCAGTTATTGCGACGTTTCTATGCATGAGCACGTTTCTAAGATCTGAATAAAATATTATTTCGCACACACAGTGTGCCTTGCTCAATCTGTATTCCATTACATTAGTCCTCTAAAATCAGGTTTTCTTTCGAGTTGTGCCCAGCTCGGACGAAAACTCACAATCAGGTTTTCTATCCGAGCTGTGCGCAGCTCGGACGAGAACCTAGAAAACACTTTCTAAGTGCTTGCCAACACCCAAGAGGCTTGGGGAAGCACAAAATCATCTGCATTGAGGATCTTGTCTACAAGATCATGAATACAAACATTTATAAGTACTTTCCAAGTCTCAGGAGGCTTGGGGGCTGCTTAAAGTTATAAAATCAGGTTTTCTTTCGAGTTGTGCCCAGCTCGGACGAAAACTCACAATCAGGTTTTCTATCTGAGCTGTGCGTAGCTCGGACGAGAACCTAGAAAACACTTTGTAAGTGCTTGCCAACACCCAAGAGGCTTGGGGAAGCACCACATCATCTGCATTGAGGATCTTGTCTACAAGATCATCAATACAAATCTTTCTAAGTACTTTCCAAGTCCCAGGAGGCTTGGGGGCTGCTTAAAGTTATAAAATCAGGTTTTCTTCCGAGCTGTGCCTAGCTCGGACGAAAACTCACAATCAGGTTTTTTATCCGAGCTGTGCGCAGCCCGGACGAGAACTTAGAAAACACTTTCTAAGTGCTTGCCAACACCCAAGAGTCTTGGGGAAGCACAACATCATCTGCATTGAGGATCTTGTCTACAATATCATCAATACAAATCTTTCTAAGTACTTTCCAAGTCTCAGGAGGCTTGGGGTTGCTTAAAGTTATAAAATCAGGTTTTCTTCCGAGACGTGCCCAGCTCGGACGAAAACTCACAATCAGGTTTTCTATCTGAGCTGTGCGTAGCTCGGACGAGAACCTAGAAAACACTTTGTAAGTGCTTGCCAACACCCAAGAGGCTTGGGGAAGCACCACATCATCTGCATTGAGGATCTTGTCTACAAGATCATCAATACAAATCTTTCTAAGTACTTTCCAAGTCCCAGGAGGCTTGGGGGCTGCTTAAAGTTATAAAATCAGGTTTTCTTCCGAGCTGTGCCTAGCTCGGACGAAAACTCACAATCAGGTTTTTTATCCGAGCTGTGCGCAGCCCGGACGAGAACTTAGAAAACACTTTCTAAGTGCTTGCCAACACCCAAGAGTCTTGGGGAAGCACAACATCATCTGCATTGAGGATCTTGTCTACAATATCATCAATACAAATCTTTCTAAGTACTTTCCAAGTCTCAGGAGGCTTGGGGTTGCTTAAAGTTATAAAATCAGGTTTTCTTCCGAGCCGTGCCCAGCTCGGACGAAAACTCACAATCAGGTTTTCTATCCGAGCTGTGCGCAGCTCAGACGAGAACCTAGAAAACACTTTCTAAGTGCTTTCCAACACCCAAGAGGCTTGGGGAAGCACCACATCATCTGCATTGAGGATCTTGTCTACAAGATCATCAATACAAATCTTTCTAAGTACTTTCCAAGTCTCAGGAGGCTTGGGGCTGCTTAAAGTTATACAATCAGGTTTTCTTCCGAGCTGTGCCCAGCTCGGACGAAAACTCACAATCGGGTTTTCTATCCGAGCTATGCGCAGCTCGGACGAGAACTTAGAAAACACATTCTAAGTGCTCGCCAACACCCAAGAGGCTTCGGGAAGCACAACATCATCTGCATTGAGGATCTTGTCCACAAGATCATCAATAGAAAATTTTCTAAGTACTCTCCAAGTCTCAGGAGACTTGGGGGCTACTTAAAGTTATAAAATCAGTTTTTCTTCCGAGCCGTGCGCAGCCCAGATGAAAACTAAGAAAATTCCCACAAGGATAAAACCAAGCATCGGCAGATAAATACGTTCCCCACTAGGAAACAGAATAGGAATCCATAAAATGAAGGAGTGCCCAGTACCTAGATCACGACATCAAGCAGTATATCTTATTACAGAGTCACTCGGCATTCCGAGGAAAATTTAACACCAGTGTTTTTTCCGACACACTTGTCCAATCGGGCTCACTCATTCCTCGCCCGCCTCGTCAGACTCACTCATTACGCCAGTCGATTCTACGAAGAAGTTCAGATCAGGCATCAAAGCAACACGGCTGGCAGTCTCAGCATATCGCGGCAGAAAGGCAGTGCAGCTCTGACCATCCTTTGGATCACCACCGCCAACCCACTCTATATTATGGACCCGCTCCGGAAAATGTGCTTTGGTCAAAGCCAGTGCATAATTCGCACCACTCTGTGCCGCTGAACGCTTCCAGCGTGCCAGCTGCTGAGGGGCCTCTCGGAGGATGGGCACAACAGTGTCCAGCTTCACCCTGCTTCCCTCATCAGGAGACAGTTTGCTCTTCAAGGCCAGAGTAGCGCCCATAACTTCCTCAGCAAACTTCTTCGCCTTCGCACACCTCATGGTTAGCAGACCCTGATCCAGTGCAAATTCTGTCATTACCGGCGTGTAATTGTCCCTCTTCATCATCTCGGCAAACTCGGCCATGCGCGCCTGCTCGGCCTCCGGGTCTGTACCATACGCTGCATCAATAAGGAAGATGAGTACATAATGAAAAGATATGAGCTCATTTCTCCATCGCAATTGGGTCACAAAACTCACCAGACAAGGTCTCGCTGAAAACGACAAACCGCCCAGCGCAAGGCTCCTCAGCTGCCTTCACCGCCTTCCGAGTAGCGTCCAACTCGGCTTGATGTTTCTTTTCATCCTCGGCACGCAACTCGGATAACTTCTCCAAATCAGACTCCAGTTTCGTGATACAAGCTTCGTTCTCCTTCACCGCCTGCTTGTAATGGTACAAGCTGGTTTCCAAGGCTTTCTTCTCCTTGGCCCGCCTCTCAACTTGGTCTATCTCCTTCTTTATTTTTGCCACAAAATCACCGTTCTCTTTAACCTTGGCGTCAAAAGCTTTCTTCTCCGCTTCTGCAATCAGAATTCCAAATGGTTAATAGGAAGATGAAAGATACAACACAGGAACGCAAGAGTCCTTACCATTTTCCTCAACATGTTGTTTCTTAAGTTTGTTATGTTCTTCAAGCAGTGCCTCGTACGCACTCTTGGCAGCAGCGTTTTCCCCCTGCAACTTCACGAAGGCAGATCCAAGTTTGCAAGCCTCCTACGAAGACGAAAGAAACACCATGTTATAAATACAAACCCCATATAAAACAGACTCCGAATAACTTCAAGAAGTTACTCGGAGCCTTGGGGGCTACACCCAGTGGGTGCACTATGAAGTGTTCCCACTGGAAGATCCTCAAAATAATAACTCCTATCTAAAAGACTCCGAATAACTTCAAGAAGTTACTCGGAGCCTTGGGGGATACACCCACTGGGTGCACTAAGAAGTGCTCCCACTGGAAGATCATCAAAATAATAAATCCTATCTAAAAGACTCCGAATAACTTCAAGAAGTTACTCGGAGCCTTGGGGGCTACACCTAGTGGGTGCACTGAGAAATGCTCCCACTGGAAGATCCTCAAAGTAATAACTCCTAACAAAAAGACTCTGAATAACTTCAAGAAGTTACTCGGAGCCTTGGGGGCTACACCCACTGGGTGCACTAAAAGTGTCCCCAGCGGAGATTTCAAACTTGCAGAATAACAAAAGTATGCCCAAAGGTCATTTCGACACCCACTGGGTAAAAGACTTACATAAGTACTTACGTGCATGTTGGACTTCAGCAACTAGGCCTCGGACGCCAGCTCACGCAGCCGCAATTCAAATTGAGTCGCCTTTACCAAAGACTCCTTCAGACCACCAACAATGGCACTCTCCACCGGGGCACCGACTGGAATGGATACTGAGACAGCAGGTCCATCCCCTTGAGTAGCCGTCGGGGTGACAGAAATCTCCTTAACAGCCTCCTTAGCAAGAGCGTCAGGTGCGGCAGGAGAGGCAGGCAAGCTCCCGGCAGCTCGATGACCGGACCCAGAGGACACCGCCCCACCCCCCCCCCCCCAGGAACAATCACCTCAGGAGAAGCGGTCCCAGCAACGGCTGGCTCAGTAGCAATCCGAGTTGGGCCAGCAGTGGATTCAATATCCATGTCTGCGGCAGATACAACAAACAATTAGAAGCAGGAAGATGACAGCAGTAGAAGCCTCAAACAGGTCTATTGAAGAATCCTCACCAACGGCCATAGCATCTTCTGGAATAGTGTCCATGACAGGAAAGTCAGTCACCCCGCAAGTACTGACATCCTCGAAAGCGTCAACCCCAGGATCCTCGATCCCAGGCAGCGACTCAGAACCACTCGGACGTACACTGCAAAATAAAACAGTTGAGGAAGGGCCCGGGAAACCAATAGAGCGCTAAATCATAAGAGAACCAACGACATTACTTATGGACGGTCTTCAAAACTATGCCTCGGGGGAGCAACCCTGGCCGGACCAGTTCCATCCCCCTTGGCCTTCTCAACAGCAACACCCCCCCCCCCGAGGGGTTAACCTCTCGGCCACCAAGCTTGACAAGTTTCTTCTTCTTCATAGGTGCAATCTTCCCAGAACTGAGGCTTAAGGGCGGAAGTTTCCCGCTACCCTCTTCGCCACTCAGAGTATGGGCCCTTTTACGTGTCCGAGTAATCCCTTCCCGCGCCGACTCGCGGTCCTGGTTGGTCTTGGAGCATTGCTCGGACGCCGCCTGAGCCCGGGCCACCTCGGATTCTAACTCCGACCCCTGCTCCAGTAGTACTATCTTCATCCTCCTCGGCAGGATGTTGTGGAGCCAGAGGAATAGGAGAATGGAACTGAGAAAAATCCTAGCAAAAAATAGAGGAGTCTGAGTCAGAACCAACAGACGATACACACTCAAGACACACATGGCACGGGATGGCATACCAAGGTCGGAGGATTCTCGATGCTGAGAGGTCTCACTCGGCCAGTCGGCTGAAGACCATGGGTCACGCTGGTTATCATCTTCATCTGGAGCTCGAATTCATCCAAAGGCATCTCGGTTTTATTATAGTGGGTGTCATCCTGCAACCCGGAGTACGCCCACATCCCCCGAGCCCTGGCTTGAAGAGGCTTAATCTTCCGAATCACAAAGGCGGCTATTAGATCCATGGCATCCAAGCCATTCTTCTTCAGCCTAATGACTTCACGCATCAAGGGGAGCACATGCTCCTTCTCAACATTGGTGATTCGAGGATTCCAGCCCTGGGAGGAAGTTAGTCTAACGTCCGAGTAGGGAGGCAAGGTACGCACTCCCGGCCCCTCAGCCACCTTGCAATAAAACCATCTGTTTTGCCAATTCTTAACAGAATCCGGCAGACTAGAAGAAAAATACTGCACCCCCTGTTTCCTAGCCAAGAACAGACCGCCGCACAAGTGATTGAACTCCACGCCACCATCCTCCCCAGACTTCTTCGCCTTTTGAGGCTTAATAGCATATATGGTACGGAAAAGGTGCCAGTGAGGCTCAATGCCTAAGAATCCCACACAGAGGGTGAAGAAGCTAGAGAGGAGAGTAATAGCATTGGGGACAATATGATGGAGCTGAGCACCCGTGAAAGCCAAGAAATCCAAAAAGAAGTGTCGGGACCCGGGGTTAGCGTATGTAATTCCAGTCACGATACAATCACATGGAGAGCCGAGAACCGTACCCACTTGTCTAAGCAGACAAGGCCAAGCACAGAACGTTCTCGGTAAGCATCGAACGTGAGGGGCATCCCATTCAGGCCGGATGATCAACTGAGATGGGTCCTCATCGTCCGCTCACAAGTCTAAATGCTTATGGGTGGTGAATCCCATACTCATAGACAAGTCGCCTCAACCATGTTATCGATTGGATCCTAACTCTTACATAGACTTACTCCAGCCCGATCACTTAGTCGAGGTCTAGGGCGGGCTCGATCATACAACAAAGTGTGCACGTGACAGAGTCACGAGCAATCGCATCGCGATGCCCCAAGCTGCGCACATCTAAGGGCCACTTGGTGTATAAAAGACCGCCAGCCAGATCACAACTAAGGTCTCGAAAACCCATACTAAGACATGCATGTTATAAACATACACGCAGCACACATGCCTAGTATGAACAGCAGGTATCATCACATAACTCTACAAAGTACTCTTTATTGATATACACATAGAGCATACAAAGATCACATGTCTGTGATCAACATTACATCATACAAGGGAAGCAAATTAGGTCTGAGTACAGACAAGTTTAACAAATGGCTTAGAGAAGCCTTGTAAACAAACATGCCCTTCCACGAGGGACCAGACTGCTGTCTGGGACTATGCTAACTTAGTCAACGTCGAGCTTCAGGTTGATGACTCCATCGGGGGTCCGGGTTCTCATCTAAAACATAGAATAAGCAAACGTGAGTACAAAGTCGTACTCAGCAAGACTTACATCAGACCTATACTACTCATGCTCAAGTATCAAGGTAAAGGGAGGTGGGGTTTCATCATGCAGAAGTGCCAGCTTTGACTTGGCTAATCCTGAACTACGAATACCAGACTTGAGGTAAGAAGCGTACACGAGTCCACTACATCTCCAACCAAATACACCACTATGGTTCTTTCCTCGACTTCCCCACGAGAAAGCACGCCATAGCACTCACACTTATCTTGGTGTATTATAGAAGTATCCAGTTCAAGTTGTCTAATAATCAGGTACAGGTTCCAAGTAGTCCTTAACCGCGGACGCGGCTATTCGAATAGTTTTGTTGACCTTGCAAGGGTGTAAACTACACACACATGACCATCGGTTACCGCCAGGTCTCGCCACCGTTCAAGAGGTGACAGCGAGGATGTTCACCACAACACTTCGCTCACAACCGGTCTATTCCAGGAGTCGACTATCTGAGTTTGCCTCCGCTCGAGAGCCCGGCCGGATCAACGAAACGGACTCAAACAATGTAGGTGACCGAGACGCCACCTCTGGCAGATGGTTTTCCTGCCTCACAGGTGCACCCACATATCTATATGATGCAACCATTTCCTTCGTTCTTTTTCTATGCACATGTCAAATGGAAAGCCCGAACTAATGTGACTCCTGGACGTCGACACGGATCAAGGTACTAGGACGAGAGGGGTCAGTGAGCCCAATGTGTGGTTGTACTCTTTGTCTTGGATTACCATACAAGAACTCGATGCTTAAGGCGGTGTTCAACGAGACAACCCACTGTGTACTCCTACACAGCCTCTCATCGTTCACCTTGTATTAGGGTGGATTCACCGACACAGTTTCACTTTCATCAACACCATGTTCACTATCATCCCGACTCACATCAAAAGTAACCTCACTGTAACACTAAGCATGCAATAAGCTGTAACAGTTGCAGGGGCCACATGATATCAAACAACTCCTATGTCAGCTAGGATTGTGGTTTGCTTACTACTGTGACAAGATGATAGGTCATGCATCGGATATGGGTTCAACTATGCGGTAGAATCGATACAAGATGATCTCCTAAACATGCATAAGCGAGACTGAGAGGGAATTGGGATTTTATAGACATGATCAATGGGGTTTGCTTGCCTTGCTGACGATATACGGTTCTTAACGGTGGTCTTCTTCTTCGGGGGTGATCACCGTCTCGGCAAAGCTGTTACCGGCACAATCATCAACAAAGGGGGCCAACATTGTAATAGAATGCACAAACACATGTTTAAGTTGTTACATGATGTGAAAGGTATTGATGTGACCTAGGTTCAATTTGTCACATTTTAATTGAAGTTGATTTGAAAAGTAATTCAAATTCAAACTCCAAATGTTATTCAAATTAGGTCAACTTGCATTTGCTAATGTTTGATCATTGTATACCATGTCATCATGTGTTGGATAAGCTTCTGAAGTACAAGTGACCATATGTGCATTGTATTGGTTCAATTTAGAAATGCATTTGGAATAAATTTGAATTAATTCCAATTAAGCCAAATAGCAAAAGCTACTGGTTCCAATTTAAAATCAACTCAAACATGGTTGAAAGTTGCATATTTGGATAGAGAATTTTATGCTGATCATTTTTCATATATTATTTGTCCAATTTGGAGTTCATATGAATTAGTTATGAATTTCCAAAGTTTAAAAGATTTTCTGAAATTTTCTGGAATATCTTTAAATAATTTCTATTTTTCTGGAATTGAATTATTGCGTCAGCATGATGTCAGGGTGATGTCACAGGGGGGGCTGACAGTTGGGACCCACCTGTAAGTCTCAGTGGGGTTAATCCAGTTTTATTTAAATTAAACTGTGTTTAATTAGAGGGACTGGGCCCACTGTCAGTGACTCTAAGGGGGATTAAGGGGGGATTAGCTTAGGTTTAGGGGCTCTAATGGCGGCGTCGCCGGAAGTCTGCCGGAGACTCGCCGGAGTTTGGATTTAGGGCGCGGGGAGGGTTCTGGAGGCCACGGGCTTGCTCCTCGTCGTCCGTCGCATCCAGTGGTGCCATCGGGGGGTCACGAGAGCGCTCCAGTGCACGGTGACGACGACGTGCGCACGGCGGCTGTCCACTGACGACGACGGCGAGGCAAAACAAGGCACGGGGAGGGCAACGAGAAGGGGGAAACGGCGCGGCTGCTCACCCTGAGCGCGACGGAGACCTCGTCGGAGCCGGAGATGGAGCGGGCGACGCTCGATTGCTCGTCGGAGCTTCGGTGCCCGGCGAAGAAGTCTTGAAGCTGGCGGCGCACACAGTGGCTCCGTTGCTCAACCGAGAGCACGGGAAGACGAGGAGGACGGCGGGCTTCCTTCTGGACAGGTCGACGCGTCGTCTCGTCGACGTTGGCCGTGGTTGTGCGCGGCGGCGTGCTCCGGCGGCTCTCGGGCTGCGCGAGATTCGCGAGGAAGAGAGGAGGAGAACGAGCGGCGAGAGGGGGAAGTGAGGGAGGAGGCCGAGGGCGTTGTCGTGGCGAGGAGAGGGAGCCCGGGGAGGCCTAGACGGCTCTCGCCGTCGAGGTGGCGGTCGTCGCCCCCGGCATGCTCGACAGCGAGCTGCTTGGGGTAGACGACAAGCCCCTCGTGGGCTTGGGCCGGGGTGCAGCTAGTTGGGCCCGAGGCCAGCAGGGGTTGGGCTGCTTTCCGTTTTTCTTTTTCTCTGTATTTTGCTTCTGTTTTCCTTTTCTGTTGTTTGTTTTGCCCCAAAATAAAATAGCAGAGCAATTTTAAAAATCATGAAAACTTTTATGTGGGCTTATAACATATATAGCTAGCCACTCATAAGTTTTGGTGATTTTTGAAAATCAAACAATTTGAATTTAACTTCAAATTGGAGTTTAATTTAATTTCCAAAGCACCTTTTGAATATTAGAAAATTCCATGTGCATGGGATTGATCCCAAACCACTTTTAAAATGATCAGCAACATTTCTAGGAATTTTCCAAGCATTCAAATGATTTTTGGAAAAAATATTTTTATCTGGCCATTTGATTTAAATTTCTCAGGGCTTTTCTTTTCCCCATTTTTGATTTCTTTTGAAAATTTTGCATGATGCAAAGGGGCACTCAAACCCTAGCACTTACCCTAGTTGGGGTTCTGACAAGAAGGGATGTGGAGGAAGAGAAAACCCACGGTCCACATGCGAAAGCAAAAGGACCCTCTCATCGTCCCGTGAAGCAGGCTCGTCTTCCCCAGCCGCGGGAAGGCGACAACCCTCGCGGGGAACCAGGCCATCATCCCGGTACCCCAGCAACATATCCTCCATCACGATTGACGGAAGCCACTCCCCTGCAGACATGGTCTCGGCGGCGGCAGAAGTGCACCGCGAGTGGCGGCCTCCCAGGATGAAGCGCGGACGGCCGGCGAAGGTTTCCTGGAGGCGGAAGCAAGTAAGCAATAAAGAGAAAGAGGCGAAGCGAGAAAGAGAAGTGGGAGCGGCCGCGCGGGGGAAAGTGAGCAGATCTTCTCCAACCCGAAAGGAGGGAGCGGTTTTATAGCTCGAGGTAGCAACTGCCACGCGTCAGATCCACACCCCATTATGGGCCTACCGGTTGCCCTCCCCATAAAACCGCTCCACTTCCCCATAATCCCTCCCACTTCCCCATGAGCGGTTAATCATTATCCTCTAAGACCGCCGCGGAAATCGAGGAGACGGGCCCAACAGTGTACCCACTTGTCTGGATGAAAAGATTCTCTGACAAGACGAGATCTTATTCATTTATTTAGAACTGAATCAGATTTCGATTCGAAGCCCGAGACTACTTTAACTACTCGGAAGACGCGAAGCACGCACCCACAAAACTCTCCGAGTAAGTCACCAATCGGAAGAAATCACTAAGCTCCCTCAGCGACCGAGTAATCTATCACTCGGAAATACAACGAAGAGAACCACTTGAGATTTTCCGCAAACGAAAAGTCTCGCACCCAACTGCTCAAGCAAAAATCCGAGTAGTTAACTCGCTGGTGGCCCGTCTCTGACGAAGAATGTCAGGTCACCAGTAAGACCCGGCGCAGGGGGTAAAGAATCGATATCCCACGTGGCATGGCCTAGGACTCGCTACGATATCCTAGGATATTGAACTTTACAAATTTGGTTCATATGGAGTTTAAGGCCTTTTACTCCGAGACACGCCTTCCGAGGCCTCAGTCCACCTCTTCCGAGAGACGTTTGAGTGTCGCCAAATTTTTCCATCAACCTGCCCAACCCATGCTCGAGGGAAAAGTTCAAAACATCAATAAAGCCCTTCCAGGCCTCTTACTGAGTATAATCTTCACATGCCTCAGAAAATCTGACAAATTCCAGTTGCCTCAATTGCGAGCACCCGAAAGCGCTTGGGGGATACTGTCGTGGTAACACTAAAGGTATACCCCTAGGCAAGGGAAATCAAGGGGTATACTCAAGCCTTCGGTTCTCCGACACAATAAGATCAGTTAGAAACACGGAGCTGTAACAATCTCAGAGACGCAACTTCCTCTCCGAGTAAGATGTTACTCGGAGAACGGAAACCACTTCCGAGTGAACAGTCACTCAGAGGATCAGTGAGATCCGAATAAGTCAGTACTCGGAAAAGAGGAGCGGCGAGCCATTCGTTATTCGGAGGATGGAAACGCAACAGACGGGAATCATTCAAGGCCGCGGGCGTTTCTCCCCCTTTATTAGTAGTAATGGACAGATTGTTTCTTGTATTTAAACACATTCAGTCCTATAATTAAGACCCATTAAAGCTGAGGCATTAAGGGGGCAGGGGCGCACTCCATATAAGCCGCCCCTTCCTCTAGCGGGGGCACGCGCAACACTTTCCCTCTCAGTATTTTGAGAAAAGAACACCCCAGTCAGCCTAGGACAGGACTAAGGTTTTTATCTCTACGGAGAGGCCTAACCTGTATAATTCCCCTGCGTCAACCCTCTCTACGTACATATTCATCTAGCTCCTTTCATACCCCCTCTCTATTGTCAGGATTATATCCCCGACAACGGTTGAGGTATTACCATCACCATTAATAGGTCCAATGGGACTAGGAGTGTGTTGGGTGCTAATAGTTTGGGTGTCCTCAACAATTTGGATAGTAGAAACAGTGTGGTGTGTAGGAAGGCTCTTAATTCTATCATCTTCCTCTTTTTCTCTTGCCCATCTTTCTTTAAGTTTAGCCATCATCCTAATATTTTCATTAATTTGCAATTGGATAGCATTAATAGGAGTGGCCTTACTCTCCTCAAGGGGGGAGGTTCTAATTTTAAGCATTTCTACATCAAGGGCTAAGCTATCTACCTTCAAAGAGAGATTATCTAATTTGGCTAATTTCTCTTCTACACTCTTATTGAAGGCTTTTTGGGTAGTGATAAAGTCTCTAAGCATGCTTTCTAATTCATAAGTGGGGTTCTTTTTACTAGGATAAGTGTTGTTGTTCCCATAGTTGGATGGAAACGGTCTAGGATTGCTAGTAAAATTGGCCCTATAAGCATTATTGTTGAAGTTGTTTCTAGCAATAAAGTTCACATCTACTTGTTCCTGAGCAACCAAAGAATTTAAAGGGACATCATGAGGATCAATAAAGGGTTGCTTGGTAAGTAGATACATAATTAAGTCAACTTTTTCATTTAGGGAGGTAATTTCCTCGACAGAGTTTACCTTCCTACCTGTTGGAGAGTGTTCGGTGTGCCATTGGGAATAGTTGGTCATCATTTCATCTAGAAGTTTTGTGGCAGCACCAAGTGTTTTTGACATAAAGGTTCCTCCCGTGGCCGAATCTAACAGGTTCCACGAGGTAAAGTTCAAGCCTGCATAAAAAGTATGGATAACCATCCAAGTAGTCAAACCATGTGTAGTGCATTTCTTAACAAGAGATTTCATTAGTTCCCAAGCTTGGGAAACGTGTTCATTATCCAATTGCTTAAAATTCATAATATTTCTCCTTAATTGGATAATTTTAGCAGGCGGGTAGTACTTCCCAATAAAATCATATTTGCACTTATCCCAAGAATTTATGTTATTCCTAGGCAAAGATTGAAACCAGATTTTAGCTTCTCCCCTCAAAGAGAAAGGAAAAAGCTTAAGCTTAACAATATCACCTTCTACTTCTTTATACTTTTGCATATCACATAGCTCAACAAAATTATTCAAGTGTAAAGCAACATCATCTCTAGCACCACAGAATTGATCTCTCATAACAAGGTTTAGCAAAGCAGGTTTAATTCATAAGAGGTAGCTGAAGTGGCAGGTGTGGCAATAGGAGTGCAGATAAAGTCTTTGTTGTTGTGACTAGTGAAGTCACACAACTTGGTGTTTTCAGTAGAACCCATAGCTGTAGCAAGTATGGCAGATTTTTTTGTGATTTTTGATAAAGGACACTAAGAAAAAAACTGAAAGGTAAACTAACAAGACTAAAAAGCAAAGATAAAATATAGTGTGCAACTCCCCTATCTTGTAGATTGGAGTCCCCGGCAACGCCGCCAGAAATTTGCTTGATGCGCGAGAGATGATAATGGCTTCTCGCCCTTTGTTGGTTACCCCAAGTGGAAGGTAAGATGTAGGATAGCAGCAAATTTCCCTCGGTGAAGATACCAAGGTTATCGAACCAGTAGGACTCCAAGGTCGACAAGTAGGTGGCAATGACGCTAAAAATTAGGCGGTTGACGTGGACCTGCACACAAAACAAATAACTTTGCTCCCAACGAAGTTCAGAGAGGTTGTCAATCTCTCCGGCTTTGTTGTTTACAAAGGATCAAACACAAGGGATAATGATAATGGTGATAGCAGCTAGAAAGTAAAAGAAGAAAATAAAGGAGCGTGTAAACAGTGATGAGGATATGGACCGGGGTCCCGTGATGTTCACTAGTGATGTCTCTCTCCCAAAAGACGATAAAACTGATATGTTGTTGGATATATGCTCTAGAGGCAAATAATATATGATTATTCCAATATATCTAAGCAAGTTCATAACCAGTTTCATACCGTGCTAGAACTGCATCAGTGAAACAATGATGCAGGTGTGGTATAGAAACACCCAGAGTTCCTAGTTAGCCTCTACATCGATAACTAGTTCATGGTCAACATGATGGTCGTGGTTTCGCGATCATGAACAATTAAGTCTCTTGACTATGAGGTCACCTCACGGGTTAAGTGACGTGATGAACATTACCAAAAGTAAGCATTACAGCATGATCAAATCTTATGAAGGTTCAGTGTTGTAATTACAGAACGTGGTAGACCGTTCCTTTGACCGTGAGTACGTGCATAATCACTATCTTCCCGGATGCTTTGACTTACATCCCACCACCTGACTGAAATATGCGGGTCATAACGGTTGTATCTTAGGTATTCCGTGGAGATACGTTGAGGAGTATTGTTTACAAGAGCGGGATTTGTCAATCCATATAATGGATAGATACTCAGGGCCCACTCGGTGAGATTCCATCCATAAAGCTGCGCAGCGTGTGACTGGGTCACGGGGATGAATATCACGGGAACGAGTGAATGAGGATTAGTTCGGAACGAGGTTGAACCAGACATAGGATGTCATTGATCGAATCTCGGAACAATCCAGTATCGCTGACAAAGGGAATGCTATACGGCGTAAGGTCCAATCGGTGTTGATATCCGGAATGCACAGGGGTCATTATGGGCATCCAGGTCCCGCTGATGATCATTGACTGTTGCCTCTGCTCGGTCATGACTGGAGTGTTCTCGGGCCGTAGGGTAACACACTTAAGGGCTCGATGAAATCGGAGACCTTTTCGGAACCATCGGAGCAACCAGAGAATTAAGGAGACAATATCGGAGGAGTACCGTATTGAACCGAAACAAGTTCGGAGTGAGCCGGAAGTGTTTCCGGAGCACCGGGAGATGGAATAATATGTTTTAGTTATTAATTAATTGAATTAATAATTAAAATCATTTTATTTCTAATTAATATGTGCTATGGGCCTTAGTGGAGAAAAAGGCCCATTAAGGAATTAAAGGGAAAAGAAAAAAAGAAAAGAAAAAGGGGGGGAGGCGCCATGGGCCCTAGGGCCCATGAGGGGTGTGCCCCCTCTCCCCCCTTGGCCGGCCAACTCCCCCCTAGCAAAGGGTTTAGTCCCACATTGCTAGGGGAGGTGGGTTGACTCCCTTCCCCAGCCTATATAAAGACAGGCAGGGTGCACATAATTAATACACAGAAAATTCCAGAAAAATTACAGATAATTTCTGTAGATCTCTCTCTCCCTATTTCTCCCTCCTATGAGCGGACTCCCCTTGTTTGGAGTCTGCACTAGGTTGGAGATGTCTCCACTATACGCACGCCGTCGTGCTGCTGAAACTCTGGTTCCGGAGGTATGCTTCCGCCACCTCCGCTGGATCGGAGAACGGAGGTCGTTATCGAGTCTCGTACATGTGCGAGTACTACGAGGTGCTGCACGTGTGGCACTACACCCATCCGGGTGCTCAACACAGCCAGGGGGCTGTGAAACTTGATCGGCTACATCAACCACGTTTGCGGGAACGTTTCCCGCGCAACGGACTACACCCCGAGGTATGTTATTTCCGCACTACTGTCCGTTACGGTAATACGGCTAGCTAGATCTTGGGTTAAGGGAACGCTAGTTAGAAAAATTTGTGTTTTCTGCTGCGAACCCCAACAGTGGTATCAGAGCTAGGTCTATGCTTAGTATTACTGTACGGATAGAACACATCGGGGATGTGAGCGTTGATTGTATGATTGTTACCCTCTCACGTGCACTTGTTCATATCTGCGGCATTGTTTGATGAAGCGGCCCCCGACCGACTTTACGCGTACTCTTACGCGAGACTAGTTCCACGCTTGACATGCGGCTTGTATCGTATAAAGTGGCTAGGGGGGTGTCTGTCTCTCTACTTTAGCGGATGTGGCATTTGCAACGGAGGGCCCCGTGCGGGGTGTAATAGAGACAATCGTATGGTTGACGTTGTGGTTGACTCATAGGTTAAAACCTGTTTAACTATGAAAGCCCTAGCAGCCACGTAAAACTTGCAATATACAACTAGACCGTCTAAACCTTGTATTGCAAAGTGGGGGCTATCGTTTGTTTGTTTGTGATGTAGTGATAGCTTTGCTATGTGTTACTAGTAAGTAGTAATCGTCATCATAAAACAAACTAAAATGGAGACACTGTAGACTTAGTGTTGCCATAGCCCAGACATCTTAAAACTTGCTAGTATAGGATACACGACGGTAGCATGTGATAAGATGATCCCTTAACAAAGCCAAACATAAGTTACCGAAGTGTGCACCACCTGGAAGGTTCTCCCATATGGCCTGATGCTCCGTACATACCGGAGTTTTCCTACATATTCAATGGAGTTCGCATGAGGTTGGGTTCGGCAAGCCTGGCATTTGAAAATATGGCCTTGCTGAGCAGCATATAACATGGAGGTTAATTTGGCGAGCCTAGCATATGCAGATATGGCCTCAGAATACTAGAGATCGAAAGATCGAGCATGAATCACAGTACATATAAGATAATGTGATCGCACAAGTTGTTGTCTACCTTTGAAACTGACCCGTCGGCCGTGTGATATTCGAGGTCGGGCAGTGAATCTGGATCATGTAATCACTAAAACTTCTTAGGGATGAAATGTTTTAGTGCGAGCTCATATGATTATATGAACTCATTGTTGTGAACTAGTCTTAATTGTGTTCCTTGCAATTATGTTTGTAGAAAATGAATGCACTAGAGCAACGTGAACTATCTTTCTTCATGGAAGGTGAAAGACTTAGAGAAAATGGGTCAAACTTTGTTGATTGGTATTCACGCCTTAGGACGTCGCTCAAGAGAGCAGACATCTTGTTTACAATAGAAATGCATGTGGAAGAACATCCGGACGATCATGTTGGCGATCAAGAGATACTTGATCATTATGCTCGCCGACAGAAATGCTCCGTAGTCAGGAATGTCATGATCTTCAGCATGTCAGAGAAGTTGGGCATACAGTTACAGGACACTGGCCCATATGACATGATGGACACGCTAAAGACAATGTTCATACGTGAGTTCAGAATTGCCAGATTTGAGTTAGAAAGCAAGTTTCTATCTACAAAGATGGAAGAACGCACAAGCCTTGATGATCACTTAGGCAGGATGCATGAGATGTACCTGACCCTAGTGGAGGACTATGAATATTGGACAATGAACGAAAGCACCACGGAAGAGTTTGCAATAAATACGTTATTGCACTCACTCCCTCCGAGTTATGGTGATTATGTTCATAGCTATGTCGGAAGAGGAGCTAACATGAGTCTCCGGAACTTCATGACTGATCTCTTGACCACGGACATTGCTCCTTTCGAGGATGTAGAAGTCATCGATGGAGAAGGTATATACTTGATATACTTTATAAATGTTTACTCCCTTATACAACAGTTGCAGTAAATGAGTATCTGATACTTATTCTGTTTTATGAAAACAGGACCTGCTGTTGCATGGACGGAAAGAGGTGAAATCAAGGATTGATGGACATCAAGTCAGTTGATGGCCAGCATGGATTCCACCGAGACATCTATCATATGAGATACTTAGAGTATTAGATAAATCTTATGTAATCATTATAGTATGAACACTTAGTTGTGTGTCTTGCATCTCGCAAGACAAAGTTATTCATGTAATGAGACAAGTCATTTGTTCCATCTTTATGAATAAAAGTGTGCTTATACTTTGATTACGTCTTGATTTATGACATGATAGAAAGCATTTATAATACTACTATTATTGTCAAGAAATATTCAATGTTTAATGATAAAGTTGTCTTGATTATAACAAGTCAAAGATTTGATTGCATGAGGTGACTTCATAACGGATGAATTCATTAAATGTATGATCTATTAACTTGTGAGTTCATTATCGAATGAAAATCATAACTTGATTGCATGAGATGGATTAGATACACGATCTATGAACCTCTGCAACAAATATAATCATGACAAGGTTCTAGCAAGTAGAAATTGTGCCAATCATTATACATAAATGATGTAGAATGGGCATGTGAGTTATCATTAAAGACTTCATATGATTAATTGAAAGTTGTATTCAATTGAGATCATAAAACTGAGATTCGGGAATCACAGTGAGAAATGAGAATACAAGGATACATATCACTACGCTACGATCCGAAGTGATAAGTATTGATATTGACATAATGGGAGACTTGTGGAAGTTGTACCACAAACTACGATGGAAGTTGAAAGTGCTAGACTACTTAAACCATTCGTAGTCATACTAAACCGTAGTATGGTCTAAACGTTCTTTCCCCTAGCACTATAGTTATTGTCGAATAAGATTGTTTAATTCATTAAGTTAAAACACCCACTTCATGAATAGGAAACCATCCTAATTCTTAAACGAGACATGATAGCTCCATAACTGATGGTGTTATAAGGTTTCTTAAAAGGAAATAATTTCTTTGTAATAAAACTACGAGCAATTGAAATTACGTATTCTCCCCGAATAGCAAAATTTGTGTTGCTTAATTGGTAATACGAGAAAAGTCTCTCGACACGGATCCAATGGGAGATAATGGAAACTTTGACCGGGGTATTGGACCTTGCCTTCAGAATATCAGAGTATTGCAACGGAAGCATGTAATGACGCTATATAAGGAAGGATATGCCAAAGATAATTGATCTTGGTATATGAGTTGAAGCCATTGTTGAATTTAGAAGGTTATCATGAATACGTTCTGTACAGAACAATGATCATGAGTCTTCTTAATAAAACAATAGGGAATAATATTGCTTGAAGACACAAAGGAATGATGGTAGCCTAGAACACGAGGAGAAATGAAATAATATTGAGTTACATTAAGGATGGCTCACGTCCTGTGAAATAAATCAGTTATTTCATATTCTCGACAAACTGGAGAGTTATTGAGAAAAATGTAATGGGCACAAGGCATTATTTGGTTATGACCAAAGTTCAATGGTGATTGACTACGGAAACGTAGGAATGCTTTAATCAATAAAATATTTCATTTACACTACAATGGACCATAGCCTGAAATTGCATCTCAGTCAAATTTGGGATTTGAAAGAGAATTGTAATGGGCATGACGAAGGTTACTTCGTTAAAAGGATGGACTATAGTACCTCAAGACAGGAACCCTCAACCTTGATTTGATCAAGTGATTTTGTGATGACCAAAATATTGAGTGGGCCTGCAGTTTCATGAAACTGAGTGGGAGCTTTGAAAACTTCCCAGAAACTTGAAATGCAGAGGGCATTTTCTGAGTGGGAGCTTTGGAAGCATTGTCATTATGTAAGACATAATAAACAATAAAATGACTTGATGAAAGCTGAAACCACAAATATATGAGTATATGATGGATATATTTGAGTGGGAGCATGATCATTGTCTCAAACATATATGCATTGATATGTGTGAAGAATGATCTCATATGTATATATATATATGGATATGCATTGATTGTGTATATAGAGAATCGTCTTATATACATATGTGCATTATTATATATATATAGAGAGCATAAGGCAAATAAAATACAAGATTGCAAGAATCTTCTTTTATGTGAAATACCAACACATTACACGTTGAAATCTATATGAGTAGATTAAGATACGGATAATGAAACGAAGTGAAGGTTGGAATAATCTTCTAGACAAGAAACAGGTTCTTGTGGCTAGAAATTATATAATGGATGAAATCCAAATATCACAAGCAATGTCTTGATGGAAGAATAGAGATGCACCATGTACTGGACATGTGATCTCATATGTTCTTGACATATGATTCTACCATATAACATGCATTGTGAATCCAACAACAGAATGACTCAAAAGTTCTTGAAAGAAGAACCGATTCCGATGTGCTTTAGGAGTAAAACACAGAATCTGAATAAAGTCCATGCATTCAGTATAGAGAGGCATACTGAGGACTATTCTCTAAAATATAGAAAGGATAATAGACTTGAATGTAATGCAAGATTACAATTGCAAGCCATATTATGGGTCTATATGGAATTAGAGACATCACCAAAGACATGAAAGGAATGTGAGCAAAATTCACGGTACTACAAACATAATACTACTTAAGAAAGTAGACGTATGGATAAAAGTTTAGCGTTAGAAGTATTGGACTTCTGGCTGAGTGTATTTCCCAGTATATATGACTAAGGATGAGTCTTCTAAAGACTGAACCAAGAGATCATTGGAGGATACTGTGAAATAATAGTCTTACTCTCCCGCGAAACTTATATCCAACCATTATATGATAATGAGTGGTATGTCAAAAGAGCTTTTGACCTATACCAGTTGCAAAGGAAACATACGAATCTGAATTGGTGCAGTTCGTTGACGAACCCTCTTCCATGAGCATGCATGATCAATGAAACACTTATGTGATAAGATGTTTATGATCGGAAAAATGCGGCTAGATTATTAGCACTCTAGTGCAAGTGGGAGACTGTTGGATATATGCTCTAGAGGCAAATAATATATGATTATTCCAATATATCTAAGCAAGTTCATAACCAGTTTCATACCGTGCTAGAACTGCATCAGTGAAACAATGATGCAGGTGTGGTATAGAAACACCCAGAGTTCCTAGTTAGCCTCTACATCGATAACTAGTTCATGGTCAACATGATGGTCGTGGTTTCGCGATCATGGACAATTAAGTCTCTTGACTATGAGGTCACCTCACGGGTTAAGTGACGTGATGAACATTACCCAAAGTAAGCATTACAGCATGATCAAATCTTATGAAGGTTCAGTGTTGTAATTACAGAACGTGGTAGACCGTTCCTTTGACCGTGAGTACGTGCATAATCACTATCTTCCCGGATGCTTTGACTTACATCCCACCACCTGACTGAAATATGCGGGTCATAACGGTTGTATCTTAGGTATTCCGTGGAGATACGTTGAGGAGTATTGTTTACAAAAGCGGGATTTGTCAATCCATATAATGGATAGATACTCAGGGCCCACTCGGTGAGATTCCATCCATAAAGCTGCGCAGCGTGTGACTGGGTCACTGGGATGAATATCACGGGAACGAGTGAATGAGGATTAGTTCGGAACGAGGTTGAACCAGACATAGGATGTCATTGATCGAATCTCGGAACAATCCAGTATCGCTGACAAAGGGAATGCTATACGGCGTAAGGTCCAATCGGTGTTGATATCCGGAATGCACAGGGGTCATTATGGGCATCCAGGTCCCGCTGATGATCATTGACTGTTGCCTCTGCTCGGTCATGACTGGAGTGTTCTCGGACCGTAGGGTAACACACTTAAGGGCTCGATGAAATCGGAGACCTTTTCGGAACCATCGGAGCAACCAGAGAATTAAGGAGACAATATCGGAGGAGTACCGTATTGAACCGAAACAAGTTCGGAGTGAGCCGGAAGTGTTTCCGGAGCACCGGGAGATGGAATAATATGTTTTAGTTAT
Organism: Bromus sterilis; assembly: GCA_950022295.1. Taxonomy (NCBI): domain Eukaryota; kingdom Viridiplantae; phylum Streptophyta; class Magnoliopsida; order Poales; family Poaceae; genus Bromus; species Bromus sterilis. The sequence goes on from OX465598.1 coordinate 103,186,016, forward strand.
TAATTAATTGAATTAATAATTAAAATCATTTTATTTCTAATTAATATGTGCTATGGGCCTTAGTGGAGAAAAAGGCCCATTAAGGAATTAAAGGGAAAAGAAAAAAAGAAAAGAAAAAGGGGGGGAGGCGCCATGGGCCCTAGGGCCCATGAGGGGTGCGCCCCCTCTCCCCCCTTGGCCGGCCAACTCCCCCCTAGCAAAGGGTTTAGTCCCACATTGCTAGGGGAGGTGGGTTGACTCCCTTCCCCAGCCTATATAAAGACAGGCAGGGTGCACATAATTAATACACAAAAAATTCCAGAAAAATTACAGATAATTTCTGTAGATCTCTCTCTCCCTATTTCTCCCTCCTATGAGCGGACTCCCCTTGTTTGGAGTCTGCACTAGGTTGGAGATGTCTCCACTATACGCACGCCGTCGTGCTGCTGAAACTCTGGTTCCGGAGGTCTGCTTCCGCCACCTCCGCTGGATCGGAGAACGGAGGTCGTTATCGAGTCTCGTACGTGTGCGAGTACTACGAGGTGCTGCACGTGTGGCACTACACCCATCCGGGTGCTCAACACAGCCAGGGGGCTGTGAAACTTGATCGGCTACATCAACCACGTTTGCGGGAACGTTTCCCGCGCAACGGACTACACCCCGAGGTATGTTATTTCCGCACTACTGTCCGTTACGGTAATACGGCTAGCTAGATCTTGGGTTAAGGGAACGCTAGTTAGAAAAATTTGTGTTTTCTGCTGCGAACCCAAACATATGCGAGGTAAACAAATCACAGCTGGGCAATTGACAGGATTAAAAATGCACCGCAATGCTAACTATGCTACAAAGAAAGGAAGAGGCTCAAAAGCATGGGAGGTACGCCAAAATAAGTAGACCGAAATCCAAATGCATCTACTACTAATCATCCACCTTGAGTTATCTATCCAGAACATCTCGCTGGTATTAAGTTGCGAGTCCCACCCAAGCAATAGACAACTGCATTAAAAAGCACTTTGCATAAAGTAAACAATCCTTGAAACCGCGGTTACAGCACTGTTGTTTTCCCCCTTGTAGCAACAGTACATCCCCTAGACTCATGTTTCTGTCACTCAAGCTAGTCATCAGGGGGCATGAACCCACAATCGAGCATAATGTTCCCTCTTGGAGTCACTACCTACTACTTGGCCAAAGCAATAAACAGCAACGGAGAACATGCAAGAATTACTCAAGAACATAAATATAAAAGATAAGAACCAAATATATTACTCAATCACAAACTGGACATAGTCTCATAATCCATCAGTTCCCAGCAAACTCATCATAGCAACAACAAAAAATTACATATGTGCCTCGATCATGTAGGGCAGATCACGAGGTCTAATCCATGAAGAACAAAGAGGGGAGGAGAACATCACATAGCTACTGATCACGGACCCATGGTCCAAGGTAGACTACTCACGGATCATCTGGGAAGCGTCCATGGTGGAGGAGAGGCTCCCGGAGGTCAATCCCCCCTCCGGCAGGGTGCCTGGAAGAGGTCTGCTGGCGCTCCCAATCTTGGAAGCGCGGCGGCGGCGGAACAGGGGCGAGATCGCGAAAAAGGGTTCTGTCTTCGGTAGTTTCACGTCACAGGGAATAAATAGGCGAAGGGGTCATCCAGGGGGGGCCACCAGGTGTCCAGGCGGCCTCCCGGCGCGACCCAACCCTAGGCCGCGCCACCTGGCTGCCTGTGCACCAGGTGGGGCCCCTCTGGCCCTCCTTCGGGACTCCGGAAGCTTCCGTTACACTGATGTTTTATCTGATTTTTCCCAAATTTTTGGAGCACTTTTAATATGGGGGAAACCTGAAATAGAAAAACAGCAGGAAACATGAACTGACACTGTGGTGCACTGAGTTAATAAGTTAGTCCAAATATGATCAAAATTGTATGAAAGTGTATCTAGATCATAGCAATATCACACAAAACATGCATGGAGCAAGCAGAAATTATAGATACGTTTGGGACGTATCACCTACTAACTCAGTGCACCCAGTGCCAGTTTCTGTCTGCTGATGTCTGTGAATTGCAGGTTTATACCCATATTTACAGTGCCTGAAAAATTCCAAGAAAAATATATAAAAAATCAGCATTCCAGTAGACTCCAGAAGTCCGAAGGAGAGCTGGAGGGGGGGTCACCCCCTCCCAGGCGGACAGGGGGCGCGGCCCCACCCTAGGTCGTGCCAGGAGGCCGCCTGGAAGGGTGGGACCCCCTTGATGCCCTCCTTCGGCCTATATTTACTCCTCGACACAGAAACCCTGAAAAAAGACCCCGCATCGCGAAATTCACCACTGTTCCGCCGCCGCGATCCCGAGATCGGGATCGCCAGAAGACCTCGTACCAGCACCCTGCCGGAGGGAGGATCGATCTCCGGGAGCTTCTCTACCATCATGAACTCCTCTCGGATGTGTCGTGAGTAGCCCCCCTTGGACCATGGGTCCATGAACAGTAGCTATGTGATTTCTTCTCTCCAATCTTGTGCTTCAATTCTTAGTCCTTGTGAGCTTCCCTACATGATCAAGGCATCTATGTAATCTTTTTGTTGTTGCTATGTTGTGTTTGCTCGTTACGATGGATTATGATATTATGTTCAGATTGTGATGAGTTATATATTTGGTTCTCCTTTTATATATTTGTTCTTGAGTAATTATTGCATGTTCTCTGTTGCTTCTTATTGCTTTGGCCAAGTAGTAGATAGTAACTCCAAGAGGGAGCGTTATGCTTGATTTGGGTTTCATGCCCCCCCCCGATGTCTAGCTTGAGTGACAGAAACATGAGACTAGGGGATATGTTATTGCCACCAGGGAGAAAACAACGGTGCTTGTAACTTCGGTTGCAAGGATTGTTTACCTTACGCAAAGTTTGTTAATGCAGTTGTCTGTTGCTTTGGGTTTACACTTTGGACGGGGCTCGCAACTTAATACCTACGAGATGTTCTGGATAGATATCTCAAGGTGGATGATTAGTGAGTAGATGCTGATGAATAAACGGTCTACTTGTCTTGGTGTACTGTTCATACGATTGAGCCTCTAACTTTCTTGTAGCATAATTAGCATTGCGGTGTGTTTATAATTATGTCAATTGCCCAGCTGTAATTTGTTCACCCATCTTAGTTGTTTTATCGTCTTTTGGGATAGAGACATCACTAGTGAATATCATGGGACCCCAGTCCATATTTTCACCATTGTTTACACCTCCACTCTTTATTGCTTTCATTTCCTTTTCGTTGCAATCACCATCACTATTTCCACCGTGTGTTAGACCCTTTGTAAACAAAATACCGGAGAGATTGACAACCTCTCAGAACCGTTGGGAGCAAAGTTATTTGCTTTTGTGTGCAGGTCCAGGTCAAGTAAGCAAACTCGGTTGTGAATGGCGCCATTGTTTCCTTGCCACCTACTTGAAGAACTTGGAGTCCTACTGGAGACATAAACCTTGGTATCTTCGCCGAGGGAAATTTGTCGTTGTCTACTTCTCAACCTTCCACTTGGGGTACCCAACGAGGAGCACTACTTCAGTGCCATCAACGTCTCTCTTGCATATGGTTAGGACATTAACTTAAGTTGTCATTAACACACAAAAATTAAGTGCATAAATGACCTTTTATTGGTGATATATCAAGAAGAATAGGGTGAGCCTTCTTGGTAACACCGATCCCTTCAACAATGACTAACTTCCCTCAAAGGAAGTGAACATAAGGATACATTATCATCTCTGGTGTCTTAAGTTATCTCTAACTCTAGCTCATTACTTGTGGTTTACTTTTAAGTATCATATACATTGCATATCTCACCATAGCAATTGTTGGGCACACATTTACAGTTCTCATAGTCTAAAATTGCTAATTATCAAAGTACAATTTTTAGTTGTGCCCATTCATCCTCCCTCTAGGTCTATATCGATCTTTGCACCTACGAAAGAATTGATGTTTCAATATCTTAGTGGTTACAAGTTGACTACAATGGTATTTTCTCAACGAGGAATGAATTCGACTTGAGATTTTGTGATATAATCTAATTAAGTTTGCATTTTTTTGAATGGGCCTACTGTATCTTTAGACCAAGTCTGCTATATTTTTACCCGAGACTATTGTATTTTTGGAACGAATGTACTACCATTTCTTTTGAATTGTACATAAATTTATATGAAAAACAAATAAATTAAAACCACGGGGTTATCTAACATAATTGAAGAAAAAGTAAAATTTAGCTAAACACGTATGTATAGATTTGTTTTAAATCTAGATACATCTATATTCACATAAATTTGTGTCAAGTAATTTGAAACAGAGGAAGTAGTAAACACTACTCCATAGATGTGTTTAGGGCTGCGATATATTATGATGACCTAGCCTTTTGTTAATGTTATTGTTTGGCTAACCAATTGTTCATGGTTGTGTTATTCCTTCCATTACTATTTTTTGTATTTTGGGCTTTACGTTCGATGTAAAATATATGTCAACATAGATGAATGAAAGAAATTTAAATGTCTCATGCAAAAATAATTAATATTTCAATATCTTAGCAGTTACATGTTGACAATGGTGGTACTTCCTCGATGTGGAACGAATCGGGTCCGAGATCTTGCGATATAACCTAATTAAGATTAGATTTTGGACCGGTTCTACGATATCTTTAGAGTAAGTCTCTATATTTTTCCTTAAGTACTCTATCTTTGGATGGGATGCATTGCATTATTTGCAGGACTTGTACAAAATAAATGAAAAAATCATAGAAAACCATAAGATCTAAAAAATAGGTCTAGAAAAATCATAGAATTATCTACACATGAAAAAATAAAGTAGAAAATGAAAAATAAAGGAAGAAAGAAACTAATAGCAATGAGCACTACTCCGCAGTTCCGTTTAGCATTGAGCTCGATTACGACAATTTAGCTTTTGTTGTTTGCCTAACTAATTGTTTTGTGCTTTCGTGGCTATCTTTTTTCATAAAAGAGTTCTAGCACAATATACTTCACCAAACGCAAATGTAGCTTATCAACCTATTTACTTATTTCTTATGTAACAATAATATTAGAAAGACGATGATATAATATTTTGGGGCATTATTAGCTTTATTTCTACCCCGCCCTCCCCCAAATACAACCTAGCACAATACAATGGTGATCTATTCGGCGCCTGCTTAATATTGAAAACCAAAAGTTTCTAAATTTTTTTTACCAAAGATCTATTTTATTTGGGTAGTATCTATTGTCCGTGGATGAAAAATCAATAGTACATATCCATACTTTTTTGTAACAATAAAAATGGAAATTTGAACAATATCAAGATCCACACTGTAACGAAATTTGAAAGTTTAAGGAAAATCTTAGGGCAATATCAAAACTAAGCTTATGGTACTATATTTTATTTCTAGAGCAAGAAAAAGCTTCTACACTCAAATGTTAGACCAAGTGGTAAACTTGGTTAGCTATCAACAAACAATTGCAATAAAATGTAAGTATAATACTAATAAGGTAAAAAAGAAAAGGAAATTTACAGCTCAAATGCGCAGCTGACCATTCACACCTATAGATAAACGAAAATAAATGACCAAATAAAAACGCTCCCGTCTATTAAAAATAATAAATAAGCAGCATGAGCAGGAATTACAAAATTAAAAGAGAAGAACGAAAGAAAAAGGAAAGTGAGTCGGAATATAACACATGAGATTCAAAAACTTGGGAGAGACCAAACAAACCTCCTGCGTGTTGCCCATCAGCTCTTTCTCCCCCGTCCTCCTCCTCCTCCTCCTGCCCCCCGAATCCGCCCGCGGCACAAATTCCTCCTCTCCAAATCCTCGCCGCATCCCTCCTGAATTCAGCTTCTTGGATTTGATCCCTCCTCTTGCCGCCTCTTCATTTCGCCGGTTTCCTCCTTCTGCTGGCTTCCTGTTGAGTTGGGAGTCGCCCAAAGAAGTCGAGTTCTTGGCTCCTTGATCCAAACCCTGCCAATTCCGCCAACCAGCGCGCGGAGACTCAGTTACGAGGTCTGCCGGAGCGGTTTGGGCGCCTCAATCGGAGAGCCCGCCCGGGGAATTCGTTTCCCCGACCTAAACGGGTGGGAATTTTTCTTGATTCGCGATGGAGCCGGAGAAGCAGCAGACGGTCCAGCCTCCGGCGCCCCCCGCAGCTGAGCTCAAGCCGCCAGCGCCTTCCCCGCAGCCGAGGCCAGTGGTCTCGACGCATCCTATGATGCCCACGCAGAGGCCATGGCCAGTGGCCTTCACGCCTTTGTAAGCAAATCTTTGTTTTCTTCTCACAATTTGAAATCTACTCTTGGTCTTTGTTCACGTCTTGGTATGGACAACTTAGCTCGATTGAGGCGTTTTTTGAATTATATTTTGTCAGTGTAGTTTTCAAAGAAAGAAAAAAAAAAGCGAGGTTAGAGAAATTTTGGGTGTTTGGGGATTTGATATGCTTGTGGACGTGGTGCTACTTTATACTTGCAGTACTAAAAGGATTGATATCCTCTAGTATATTGGACTCAGTAGCTAGTGACAAGGATGTGGTTACTGAATTTGCTATCGGATTTTTAGGGTTTGAATGGTTTGCTTTGGATGTTTGATACTTCAGCATTTCGAATTTAAGTACTGAAATTCTACTTGCACTACTAAAAAATTGAGATTAATCATTCACAATGATACCATGCCTTGCGTGCTAACTTTTGTTTTGTCTTAGTGGGTCTTGTACCTAGAAGCGTCGATGAAAAGAGTCTGTGCTGAAAATCTTGCTGTTACGGTAGAGCCATCTCTGTTCACCATTCTTAAGGGAAACGAAAATTCCAGATGTTATTGGTTATTTGCAGTCAGATGCCACTTCATTGGTCAGAGATAACAAATGCAAGCACAGTATTGCATCTATAAAAAGTTCTTTACTGATGATCTATTTTTAATTTGTATTTTTCAGGAAGCCGCCAGTGGTCGAAATTAAGAGTGTTACTCCACCAAAGAGAAAGAAGCAGTGTAATTGCAAAAACTCACACTGTCTAAAACTGTGAGTTTTCTAGCACATGAGTGTTTTATTTACCATGCCCATCGAGTAATAGAAATATTCAGTTTAAGTGAACCTTTTGCAAATGCATACTATAACATTCTATTGTCATGCAAAGAAAGTTAGCATTGTGTTAGTGATTAACTCAACTGTGTGGTGTTGTTTAAAAAAAAGGAAACCTCGTCTACCTTTTAAGATGTCAACTAGTAGGAATAAGATGATCAATTATAGTAGTAACATAGTTTCCTCCATTTGTCTTGTTCTCCTTAATGGACAATTTGCAGGGAACATGCCACATTATGATGTGTGTAGAAGCTTTCTGTTTCCTTTTGGTCCAGAGTGATGTTTGTAGTCATTGACAAAAATATAAAGCATAAATTACATCAAGCTTAACTAGTAAGATCAGTTTGTTTTGAAATTAAATTCACAGGTTCAGCTCTCATGCTCTTGTTTTCTTTTGGGGGATCAATGGTAATGTTGTATTCTCAAGTTTCTACTAAATTACCACTTTGGTAGTTTTAACACATTCGTATAAAATTTAAGGTTTCTTGTTCTATATGGTTAGTTGACTGATTCCATCCAATTTATAAATGAACTCATTTATTATCAAATGTAATATCTTTTGAATAGAAGTTGCAATCACTAACAGAATATTTATTTCTTAGGTACTGTGAGTGTTTTGCAGCAGGATCTTATTGCGATGGCTGCAATTGTAAACAATGTGGAAACAAAGTTGAGAATGAAAATGCTAGGCAGGAGGCTATTAACAGTACTAAGCTACGGAATCCAAAGGCTTTTCAACCTAAGATCGAAACAGTTCCAAGTACTCTTAGTGTTCGAAAGGTACATTCTTTCCTCTGATAGAATGGTTTAGATGCATCACACAACAATAAAAGTGAAGTTATATAAAGTGGATAATGAAAGTTTAACACGTATGAAACATCAGTTCTGCACTTCTACAATCGTTTTTATGATATTCTTACATGATGTAATAATTACATGTTACAACTTAGAAGATATGCTTGTGTATACGCCTGTTAAGCATGCTGCAAGGCTGTAAGTTCGAAGGAATCCTAGAATCGATGCCAAGGACAGTCCATGCACCATACTTAAGGAACCTATTCAAGAACGATCTAACATGACCATATTTGTATGAACTAAACTTGATGAGCTCGTATTAAATAGTGATAAAAAAACACACATGGCATGACTATGTGAAGACTATTCGATATTATCAGTTACTGTTTGTATGAAATGTGCGAAAGTAAGCTTCTGAATTACTGCAGTGGGTTATCTTTATATTAAACTCCCTCTGTTCCAAATTAGATGACTTCCATACATGTACACAAATGAAAGTAATCTAATTTGGAACGCAGGGAGTAGATCATATATTTCCAATCAGTGTGTAACGTTCTTTATTACACATATAGAACATCCATTCTCTGCCAACTATCAACCAAGTGCAGAAACTAAATTCTCAAGTTTTATGTAAAGATGTATTCGGTTATTTTTAGTTGCTGCACTTTTTTTCCCCAATCCGATAAAGAAGGAATACTATTCTTGGGTTATAATTCAATCCAAGAATGATCTCACTTTTGTATCACTCAACTCACTATTATCATTTTGAAAAGGTGTCATTTCCCTCCTCGTTTGGCACACATTTGTGCCAGATGTTTTATTCCTGTGTGTCATGCGACAGTCTACTTGATGAGTCCCATGCCCAGAGGTGTGTAGGTGATCAGTAGGCAGATTTAGTTGCAACAGTCAGTAACAGGGACATGTTGTTCATTTACTATGCCGCCTTTTGGCTTAATTTTGGCCATGAGTTACTTTCAGTGGACGAACCTTGCAGGTAAAACCTTGGGTTTTGGGGCATTATACTCTACCAATTTTTCTTCACCCAAGCCAACATTCTCAGTTCTGCTTCATCGGCTCCTACTTTCATGATAGCTTTAAGATAGAAACGCCGATAGCTCACATTTATTTTGCATAATGTGTTGATGTCTGAACCGAAATCCCCTTTGTCCTGCCCATCTAGTTAAATTGGCTATACTGTGTCTCCTGGTGGTGGTACTGTCGTCTGCTGGCTGGGATGTGCCTCGTCTTGGGCTCCCATTTTTTTCCTCATCTTTCTTTTTACCCTTGTTACTTGTATGGTTTTCGGCCCAGTTTCCCTCATAAACTGGGTCAACTTGTTCCGGTTTTCCTTATAAACTGGATCAATGAAAAACAAAAAACTTCATATTTTAGTCTGACCTGTTTGTCCTTTTGCATTATTGAATATCTTATCAATAATTTATTTTACTGCATTTAAATATAATAAATTGTTTTCTTCTCATTTAACTAATGTTAGTTTCCATCAGGATGCTGGAGCACCTTCACTTCCGAAACATAATAAAGGTTGTCACTGCAAAAAATCAGGGTGTCTCAAGAAGTACTGTGAATGCTTTCAAGCAAATATTCTTTGTTCCAAGAATTGTAAATGTATGGATTGCAAGAACTTCGAAGGAAGTGAGGAGCTACAGGCTATAATTCAAGGGGATAATGCATCTGATAAAAATAACATTCAGCAAGCAGCTAACATCACTCTGAATGGTGCCATTGGATCCTCTGGGTATAAATATTCACCTGTACGCAGAAAAAGACACCCAGAAGACCCCCTTGGTCTAGAGGTAATTTCAAGATTAGCTGGTTCTGCAACTTGATATAATCTGCCATATTAAATTCTTATCTCGTGTGACATATCTATTTTGTTGGCAGCATCCTTTTATTTCTGGTAGTGTCAAAATCCAGTTGGATGCACATCCACTTGATCACTGTTACTGATTTTCATCTAACTTCAGCTAATAATTTTGATGGGTTGCTAATTGTTTCATGTGTTCTAGGCTAATCACATGGATGCTTCACAAGTTGCTTCTTCTAGTGGACTTGACGGGTCTATTGGTTATCAGGGCAAATCTAAAATGGTCTATAGGTAAGTAAAAGATGCTGGACTGGTTAATTTGAATACTGGATAACCTCCTTGCAAAAATAAATAAATGAATAAAACCTTAGAACAAAACTGATCCAACTAAACTCCTATCCAAATTAATGGCAACAATATATCTCTTTCACTAATGTATTATTTTAATTAGACCAAGCCAGATACTTGTACTTCTCAACAACAACAACAACAAAGCCTTTCAGTCCCAAACAAGTTGGGGTAGGCTAGAGTTGAAACCCATAGGATAAACCAAGTCAAAGTTATTTTTTTACTGCTCACTCTATAGCTTATGAAAGTGGCAGTGCCTTATAAAACTATTTGTTGCAAAAGAACAGATGTCAATGCAGTTGTACATTGAAGCCTCATTCTTGCATTGGTTATTAATAAAATTTGCACTTTTATAGGTCTCCGCTAGCAAACACTATCCGTCCTACGGAGGTTAATAATCTTGCCAATTTTTTGGTGATTGGGTGCAGAAATTCAACGGAGGCATTCCTGACAATAGCTGGTAACTGTTTTTATCCTTTTCATTTGACTTGGTTATTTTCGTAAATTCTGTAAGTGGGCACTCGAATTAGGTGAACTATGCAAGTAGTCACGGTTAAAAGATAAACTACCTTGGTGTCCAGGAACAAAACATCTTTGTGTTTATTAAGTCACAAATGTTTTTTTTATAATTAAACCTGGCTCCTAAACTAACATGTTGATTGGACATAGATATAGGATTTCAGATGCTTGTATAGTTGTTATAATTGTTAAAATAAGAGTGTAAATATTATATAAAACTTCTGAGATGTCATTTGCGTCAGTTTGGCTACCTGTTCTCCAGTTTCACATTAAAGAAATATCTGCATGTAGAAGAATAGTTTTGTTTCATCAGTTTAAACGGACATTTTGTTGCAAAGTTGAAAGAAATACCATTTTCGTTTGAGCACCAAATGCAGGCAGCAGTGCTGTCAGTCCAGATCTATTTTCAGCTGAAGTGTCTTCACATTTGCAGATAATAAAGTCGAGATGGAAGTAGAGAGGGGAATTTACACAAATGCTGACCTAAACAATGATAAGATGAAAAGGCATGATGTTCAGAAAGCTGTTGTTAGTCAACCTGATGTTGCAACCTATATAGATCAGCAGAATGCTGGTGATCTCGAATCACCTTGCTATAACACCCAAGAGGATTATAGACCTGCCTCTCCAGGAACACAGGCGCTGCTGTGTGATGAGCAGGGCACTGCGTTTGGATCGGATTATAGAACTTCATTTCCAGCGGCATTTCATGATCAGGACACTCCAGAGCTAAGCGCTCTGCAAGAAAAGACAGTGTTGACAGGGTTTCGAGACTACCTCCGGCTACTTATCACACGCGGGAAGATCAACGGTGAGAATAATTTAATAAGGTCTTTCTACCCTTCCATGCCATTGATGACTTGACACTGATATGAGATATCCAGCTTGTTACACTTAGGTACATTGCAAGTAAATTCACCCTATGCTACTACACTTTAGTTTTCAAACTGGCCATTTTAACATATGCCACATTCACAAAGAAAAATCATCAGGGTGATCTTAATTGAGTCTCAGTTATGACTTTCCCGATGAAATCAGAACTACACACAGGCTCGATAACAGTTGATAGTGTGCACATATCATGACTCCAGGTGGTGAACTCTTGTCGAGTGTAGACGCAAAGAGTACTAATTAAGTAGTTCCTATCCACCATGAACAAAGTATTTTTCATCCCATTCTTGTGCAGGATGATGTTTGATCCCTGATGGTATTAAGCAAACTTTATTATGAACCTTAATGTTTTCTTCTGTTGCCTCTCCTGGAACTTGGGCAGCGAATAACTCTGCCGGGATGACAGAAGCCAACACAGCGCCCGAGCCTGTCGCTATGGAGCTGGATGCTCAAAGAAACGATGGGGCGACCACGGGCGTCAGCTCGTTTCCATTAGAAGCTGTGGAAAAACCGAAAGCCCCCGGCGATCCGGAAAATCTGAAGACAAGCGACCCCTCTGCATCGAATTGTTGATTAGAAAGACCAAAATGCTAGACTGTTAAAGCAGTAGGTTTACCCACGAAATCTGTAATAACAAAGCCTATTCATGTGTATATGTGGATAGTTATAGTCTCTGTTGCCGTTTCTGGCAACCGGCCCGCCATGTAGCATCGGTCAGTCCCGAGGTGTAAAAGTAGGCAAAGATAGATGTTCCTTCTGATTGTGTAATTAATTTGATCAATAGTACTAATGATTTCATATTATTTTCTTCTTCTTTTGACCTGTTTTCTTTCTTTTTTTTGAGCAATTTTGTTGTTGTTGAGCAATTGACCTGTTTTCTTCTTTATCCTCTACTTGTAACGTTTAGAGTTGGTGGTGAGCTCACTCATCCACTATTACTGAAATACTCCCTCCGTTCCAAATTAGATGACTTTCAACATCTACACAAATGAAATGAAAGTCGTCTAATTTGGAACGGGAGAGTACTATATATGTGATGTGGGACCAAGCTTTGCAAAAGTTACAAATAGGCAATTGTGCCCCAACCCTCGATGCCGAGCCTTAGGCTTCCTCCAATGCAAAGATGTTAAATGAGGTGTTAGAAGCATTAAATGTGCTAAGCAATCATAGTCTCCAATGCATTGGTGCTTAGCTTATTGTTGCTAAGGTTGCTTTATTTAATGATTTAGCAACTAAAGTCTTGCATGCATAGGCTAGTTCTCTTTATTTTTAATGTTTTGCATAAGTTCCTGTGACTAGCACCGTTTCCTCCTGAGGTAACCAAACTCCCCTCCCTCTTCTTAATTAGGGTGCCACATAGATTTTTTTTACCTTGTTGGCATGCTTAGCACCCATCCAAGGTCAAGCATTGGGAGCAGCCTTAGAAAGCCCATATCCCAAAAAATACTCCGTATGCCCCAAGCCTTTGACATAAGCAATCTTTTGCTAGAGTGAGTTGGGGGCATAAACAAAGGAAGAAAAGGAAGTGGCTAGCAGACAGTTGCATGCAAATCTTAAATGGATCAGTCGATTTCCTATCTTCTATCCCAACCGTTGGATCTTGGGCTCATCTTCAACCTCGAAATATTTCCCTTCTTCCCGCTCAGATACGCCAACTGCCTTGATCCGCCCCACCACTGCCAGTCGATCCTCTTGCCTCCGTTGCGCTCAGCTGTGAACTGTGCCCCCCCTCCCATCGCACCCATAAGAAAGAGATCGAGACATTCTTCTCCGGCAAATCTACAGAATCAACTGACCAGAAATTCTTTTCCAATCGTCTGGCATATACTTCTTGTGGGAAGAAAATGAGGTGATGCTTTTGGGACACATCGACAAGGAATTCAGTGAGCAAATTAGATTAGTGACCATTCTTCCCTTTTGGCCATGCCTCTCACACCCATCTCCTTCCTCTCTTTCCTGCCCTCTGATGTCTACGCACGCTTCTATTCTTGTAGACTATGTTGGGCCTCCAAGTGCAGAGGTTTGTAGGACAGCAACAATTTTCTTCAAGTGGGTGACCTAAGGTTTATCGAACTCAGGGAAGTAGAGGTTGAAGATGGTCTCTCTCAAGCAACCCTGCAATTAAGATACAAGAAGTCTCTTGTGTCCCCAACACACCTAATACAACTAGGAGTTGTATAGGTGCACTAGTTCGGGGAAGAGATGATAAAATATGGGTGATAGGTGTGGCAAAACAATGTAATATAAATCTGTAATAAAAAGTGCAGCAAGCAAACATGTAACAAAAGTGAGTGCGAACGGTGTAACAATGATGGAAACAAGGCCTAGGCTTCATACTTTCACTAGTGGCAACTCTCAACAACATTAACATAGTCTAATCACATGATATTTCCCATAAAACATGCAATGGAGACGCACTCGAAGGTCATTCCTTTGTGGTCAAGAGAGGACGAGAATTATGTAGGGCTACAAAAGCACACCTCAAAGTTCGTAGTTCTCAATCTATGGATTTCCCAATGTCACCGCGGCCATCCAAAGAGAGTACCACAATCACCACAACATATCTCAAGGATAGTCAAAGACAAGCACCAAGAGACTCTCAATCTTCAATCAACACACAAAAGAGGAAATCACTCATGATAATATTCTTCTAACCCATGTCCAATAGACCGCTGTCACCATGGTCTCGGGGATTATACTAGATAAGATCAAGTGAGTACATCAATCCAATACATAGAGGAAGGGGAAATATCATGGGATCACCCTAGATTAACATAGCCTATGATCACAACGAAGATCACATCATGGGAGAGAGAGAAGAACACATAGCTACTGGTAGAAACCTCAGCCCCAAGGGAGAACTACTCCCACTTCATGGAGGAGGGAAGCAACGACGATGGAGATAAATCCGGGGGCACTTCCCCGTCCCGGCAGGGTGCCGGCACAGGAATTCTGTCCCCCCGAAACTTGATGGCGATGGCGGCGGAGATCGGAATTGCTTCTGGAGAAAAGGGGCCCGGAATCAGGGTTTCCTCCGCGGGGGTAAAAATAGGGCCAAAGGGGGGCACCAGGGGGGCCACAGGGCAGCCAGGAGGGTGCCCGGCGCTGCCTAGGGTGGGGCCGCGCCAGGGAACCTTCTGGAGTCCCTGTGGTGGCCCTCCCCTCCTTCCTTGGTGATTCCGGAAGCTTCTGGGACGCTGATTTTTATATAATTTTTCCGGAATTTTTGGAGCACTTTTAATGGCCGGAAAACCTGAAATACAAAAACAGCAGAAAACTGGAACTGGCAACTGGGTGCACTGAGTTAATAGGTTAGTCCAAATATTCTCAAAAGTGTATGAAAGTTCAAGCAAAACATGGCAAAGTCACACAAAACATGCATGGAGCAAGCAGAAATTATAGATACGTTTGGGACGTATCAACATCCCAAGCTTAATTCCTGCTCGTCCTCGAGTAGGTAAATGATAACAAGCATAATTTCTGTGGTGACATGCCACACAACCATATAAGGACTTTTAAGTAAAGCAATCAAATCATGCAATTCAATTCAAGTCTTAACAAGCAAGAGTCTATATTAGCATTGACACAAGCAACAAAAGAACAAAAGGTGCAAGAGCTCTCGCTATCCGTGACTCGAATGTCTCCAGATGGTGTTTGCGTGAAAGCAGGGGACTGGGAAAAAGAGAGAAAAAAGGTTGTTGAGAACAACTATCTACTAAAGTTTCACACTTGGTCTCCTTTGGATTCTTATCTTGACTCGTCCCCAGACCACTAGCCAGGTACAAGTCAAACTGATCCACTCCCTTTCGATATTTTGAGCACTCTTGCAATGGATGAGCGTGAGCAAGAAAGTTGACACCTAAAAGGCGAAACAGAAAGAAGGTGGAGGAGGAAGACAAAAAGGTGTGAAAGGCTCACATCAATGAGGACAATCATAGGCGAGAGAAGGCCATATGATAGATATGATGTGAGGAGTAGGGATTGCCATACAACAGATGCACATGTGAGCTAAAATCTCTCCAAGGGAACTAGTGGGGGTGCATCTAACTTGCTTGCTCAAGAAGACCTAGAGCTCGTTTGAGGAGGCTCATCATTGGAATATACAAGCCAAGTTCTATAGTGTGAAGGGTCCCCACATAGCTATATGCATGATGATGATCTCTATGGAGTACAAGGGATAAAGGATGAAGTACTAGTGTGGATCTCTCAAAAGTAATAGTAGTGTGCCCCCTTCTCTCTTTTTTTTCTTTTTTTTTGTATTTTTTGGTGGCCTCAATGGCTCTTTCTATTTAACTCTCATTTGTCCTCTTTGGGATCTTTTGATTTTGTCCTCTTTGGGATCTTTTCCTCACTTTAGGGGCAACACTCTATATTTTACAAGAATATAGGAGATCTTTCACACTTTACAAAGGTACTCACATAAACAAGATATAACTATCATGATGCAAATGTATGCTTCTGCCAGGATAGCAGGAACATGTATGACATGAAGATCAAGTCATGAGAAGGTGGATGTTGCATGGCAATGTATCTCGGAAAGGCTATGGAAATGCCTTGTAGGTAGGTATGGTGGCTGTTTTGAGGAAAGATATAAGGAGGCTTATGATGACAGAGCGTATCATGCCAAGGGTTTGGATGCACCGGCGAAGTATGCGCCAACTCGCAAGGTGAGAAAGGGCAATGCACGGTACCGAAGAGGCTAGAAAAAGTATAGGTAGGTGGAAGTGTCAACTTTCGAATACTCACATTAGTCCGAAGAACTCATGCACTTATTATCGGTAACTCTCAATCTAATCAGGAGGTTCACAGAGAGACATGTACCCCGAGGAGGAGTGTATGGGGGTTTGGTTATCCTTGCGCATCCTCGACTCATGGTACGTGAGTGTACTCTAATATTCGAACCCTCCAGAGGTTAGTGATCCATCTAGTAGCTAGAGTTCTCAACAGGGGTTTTTGGTTTTCGAAAAACACACGGATTGCCCAAAATACGACATCTATCACTAATAGGCTCGAGCTCTTGACACCAAAAGTTCAAACATTACTCTAGTCAATACCTCAAAACTATTGCAAGTTACTACTATAAAGAGAATAGCAACTTCAACTACCTACTTCCTAGTCAAGACACAAAACTCAGTGCAACAGAAAAACTCTCTAACAAGATAAAACATGCAACCTATAGAAAGTTCAACATAAAACAAAAGGAAATCTCTAGAAAAACTAAAGCACTATAACTAAACAGAGCAGCAGCTAAGAAAAGAAAAAGAACAACTCACAGCTAAGGAAATAATCATGCAAAACCTATGAGGAGTTCTAGTTCAAACGGAGCGTGTTTCTCTCCCACACAAAGTAAGACGGGATCTAACTTGTTATGAACAGCAAGCAAAGCTAATGAAAAGTAAAAATAAAACCTAAGAGCGAGATGCTCCAAGCATAGCACATAATGCATGAAGTGATAAAAATATAGTGAGACGAAGGACGAACTGATGATTGTTGATGGAGAAGGGGATGCACGGGGGCATCCCCAAGCTTAGACGCTTGAGTCTCCTTGAATATTTGTTGGGGATGCATGGGGGCATCCCCAAGATTGAGCGCTTGACACTCCCGAATCTTCTTTCATCATCTTCGATCGCACACTTGAAAACTCCCTTCATACATAACTCATCATAAGCTGATTAGAGAAGTTAGTACCCTTAATAAATAATTTTTCCCACTGGATATGAAGATATTCTTGAAGAGCTACTGTTTCTCAAGATTGCCAAAAAGCTTTTGCAAAGAAAAAGCAAGTTTAGGGTTTGCAAAAGTTAGGAAAGACAAAACGTGGCAGAATCTGTGAAAAACAGAACAGCAGGTAGTAAAGAATTTTTTAGGGGTACTTCTTCAACTCGAATAAAAAACTCAGAACAGACGCTCGAAATTCAATTGTATGGAGCATGCTGTCAAAAAAATTCAGATCAAAAAGACGATCTGGTGATTTTAGGCTAATTTTTTCGTCCAAGGACAGAATCTGTTTTCTGGACAGCATGTCACAACTTTTGAACTTTCTTGCAATCGGAGGCTAGACTTGGCACAAAGATTGAAAATAAAGATAAAATGATGTTGCTACAGTAGTAACAATCATCAAGACCACTAAAAACTAAAAGTAAAAACTCAAACTAAAGATGACAAGGGTTGTCTCCCTAGTGCTCTTTTGTATAGCCATAAAGATAGGCTTAAGATTTTAATGATGCTCTCACAGGAATAAGGAATAAGAGTTGAAGAACAAAAGAGAGAATCAAGAAGCAAATAACAAACACATTTAAGTCTAACATGCTTCCTATGCAAAGGGATCTTGTAGAGAAATAACTCATTGAAGCATAAAGATATTAGCATAGGAAGCGAAAATAAGTGCAACTTCAAAACCTTCAACATAAAGAGAGGGAACTTGATATTATTGAAATATCTATAAGCATATGTTCCCCTCTCATAATAATTTTCAGTGGGATCATGAATAAACTCAACAATATAAGTATCACATAAAGCATTGTTACCATGATCGACATGCAAAAGGGTACTCTTACTCTCCACATAAACATAATCTTTCTCATTGGTAATAGTGGGAGTAGGACTATCATAAACAACTTGAACACTATAGATTAATTGTGTATTAGGAAGATGGTGTTCAACAAGGGAGTAATTCCCTCCATGATTATGACAAGTTTCATAAGGATAATTTCTCCTTATGTCATAGGTACCTTTATAATCACTAAAGATAGGAGTTATAACATCATCATAGTAGATAAGAGCATTATCATTGCTAGAAACTATATTTGTAAACATGTTGTCTTTATTCTTACTAGCAAAATAATTATCAATTACCACATCACTAATGGGTAAAGTACTTGCAATCCTATCATCCCCAAGCTTAGAGCTTTCCATATCATCACTCTCAGAGTTAGTACCAAAAAGATTTTCAAGATCATAAGTAGCATTATCATCATTTTCCCAATCAAAAAAAGTAACATGCATATCATAATAAAAATCATCTTCAATAGTGCCTACAGACTTAACATCAGGATAATAATGAATGCAATCAAGCTCACCGTCCTCCAAAAATTTCTGTCTGTTAGGATAAAAATTGATGCGAGGAATATGCTCAGGCCAGGTTGATACCCATTCTTCTTCCTTCTTGCTCCTCTTCCTCCTCCTCTTCTTTTTCTTCTTATTTACCTTAGGAGGGAGTGGTTGGAGATGAAGCTTCTCCACATATCCTGGTTTATCATTAGAAACAATAGGGGAAACTTGGGAGAAACTCTCCTTTTTATTAGTAGAGATATAAGAGACATTTTTATACTTTGGTAAAGTTCCCTCCTTTCTAATCTTACTTATGTAATCATTTCCATGGCAATTAACAACACAATAGAGATGGCAGTTTTGCAAAGTGTTGCTAATTCCTAAGGCATTAACATCTAGCCAAGAAGTCTTTTCTGATAACTCTTCACACATCAAAAATAACATAAGTTCATCATAAAGATCAGAAGTGATCATGTTATCACACAACTGATTAACAGTTATGCTTTGAAAGTTCATGCATTGAAAATTAAAGTGACCCTCTATGCAACAAAGTTCACAAGTAAAAGGATAAAGGTCACACAATTCTCTAGCAATTTCATTTAAATCTTTGACCCAAGTGATTTTTATTTCATGCTTATGTTGCTTACAATACTTCTCTTCTTCAATCATAGGCCTTTAACAAGGTCTATCCACTCCACAAAAATTAACATGCTTATATAAAACTTCATTTTCAGGAATTAGATCATGCATGTTGCAATCATCATGAACAATCTCATTTTCTTTGCAAATCTCTTTAAAAGGTTCATGATGCTTGATCCAATTCTCCTTAGGAATATTAAGATGTGAAGCAAAATATTTGAGGAAATCAACAAGGAGTTGAGAATCAAGCCCAAACTTAGCATTAAACTTATTAAAACTTGCAGTTTCAACAAAGGACTTAATGCAATCATACTCATAATTTATACCTGACTCTTTACCTTTGTCGATCTCCCAATCTTCAGTATTGCGTTGAATTCTTTCACGGAGTTCCCATTTAGCATCAATCTTTTCATTTGTGAAAGAACCCATAGAGGAAGCATTGAGCAAGTCTCTATCCTGTCGAGAGAGCCTTGCATAAAAATTAGTAATAATTATATCTTTCGGGAGCCCATGTTTAGGACATTCCAGCATTAAAGTTTTTAGTCTCCCCCAAGCTTGAGCTATGCTCTCTCCGTCGTGAGGATAGAAATTATAAATATAATTCCTATTCTCATGAACTTCATGAAGAGGATAAAACTTGGAGTAAAAGAGAGACTGAATCTCTTCCCAATCC
Organism: Bromus sterilis; assembly: GCA_950022295.1. NCBI lineage: Eukaryota > Viridiplantae > Streptophyta > Magnoliopsida > Poales > Poaceae > Bromus > Bromus sterilis. The sequence continues at coordinate 103,205,826 of OX465598.1, forward strand.
CGTAGGTGAGAATCATCTAGTAGCCTATACCATTCCAATGCTTTTCCTTTCAGGGACAAGGAAAATAATTTCTTCATGACTTCACCTCTTGTCAAACCTGAAATCTTAAATAACTCACAAAGTTCTGTAAGTTTCAACAAATGAATACTAGGATTGACTGTCCCATCATAACAATCATTAATAATTATTTCAACTATCCCAAGTGGTATTTTGAACGGGATACATTCAGTAGGTGGAGGAGACTTCTCTACCACGGGCGTGGTAAAGAGGCCTTCCCCAAACAGCGAACTAAGAGTGCAGTTTTCCATAAGCATAACTAGTGAAAAGTAAAAACAAGAAACGAAAAGATTTAATTGCAAGATCTAAAGATATACCTTCAAACACTTACTTCCCCGGCAACGGCGCCAGAAATAGCTTGATGTCTACGCACGCTTCTATTCTTGTAGACTATGTTGGGCCTCCAAGCGCAGAGGTTTGTAGGACAGCAGCAATTTCCCTCAAGTGGATGACCTAAGGTTTATCGAACTCAGGGAAGTAGAGGTTGAAGATGGTCTCTCTCAAGCAACCCTGCAATTAAGATACAAGAAGTCTCTTGTGTCCCCAACACACCTAATACAACTAGGAGTTGTATAGGTGCACTAGTTCGGCGAAGAGATGATAAAATATGGATGATAGGTGTGGCAAAACAATGTAATATAAATCTGTAATAAAAAGTGCAGCAAGCAAACATGTAACAAAAGTGAGTGCGAATGGTGTAACAATGATGGAAACAAGGCCTAGGCTTCATACTTTCACTAGTGGCAACTCTCAACAACATTAACATAGTCTAATCACATGATATTTCCCATAAAACATGCAATGGAGACACACTCGAAGGTCATTCCTTTGTGGTCAAGAGAGGACGAGAATTATGTAGGGCTACAAAAGCACACCTCAAAGTTCGTAGTTCTCAATCTATGGATTTCCCAATGTCACCGCGGCCATCCAAAGAGAGTACCACAATCACCACAACATATCTCAAGGATAGTCAAAGACAAGCACCAAGAGACTCTCAATCTTCAATCAACACACAAAAGAGGAAATCACTCATGATAATATTCTTCTAACCCATGTCCAATAGACCGCTGTCACCATGGTCTCGGGGATTATACTAGATAAGATCAAGTGAGTACATCAATCCAATACATAGAGGAAGGGGAAATATCATGGGATCACCCTAGATTAACATAGCCTATGATCACAACAAAGATCACATCATGGGAGAGAGAGAAGAATACATAGCTACTGGTAGAAACCTCAGCCCGAGGGAGAACTACTCCCGCTTCATGGAGGAGGGAAGCAAAGGCGATGGAGATGAATCCGGGGGCACTTCCCCGTCCCGGCAGGGTGCCGGCACAGGAATTATGTCCCCCCGAAACTTGATGGCGATGGCGGCGGAGATCGGAATTGCTTCTGGAGAAAAGGGGTCCGGAATCAGGGTTTCCTTCGCGGGGGTAAAAATAGGGCCAAAGGGGGGCACCAGGGGGACCACAGGACAGCCAGGAGGGTGCCCGGTATTGCCTAGGGTGGGGCCCTCTGGAGTCCCTGTGGTGGCCCTACCCTCCTTCCTTGGTGATTCCGGAAGCTTCCGGGACGCTGATTTTTTATATATTTTTTCCGGAATTTTTGGAGTACTTTTAATGGCCGGAAAACCTGAAATACAAAAACAGGAACTGGCAACTGGGTGCACTGAGTTAATAGGTTAGTACAAATATGCTCAAAAGTGTATGAAAGTTCAAGCAAAACATGGCAAAGTCACACAAAACATGCATGGAGCAAGCAGAAATTATAAATACGTTTGGGACGTATCAATCTCCTACAAGCATCTCCAGCCGTTGGACCCCCAAGCCGTTTTTTGACGCTATTTTAGCGCCGCTTGGGGGCCTCTTAGCGGCGAAAGCGGCTTGGGGGCGGTCGGCCACCCAGCCGCTGTCCCAGGTTCGGCCCCGAACAAAACGACGAAATCTCATAATTTTGAAAACCGGTCTCCCCGCTTCAAAAAATTGCAAGGTTCGGCGATCAACATGCCAATGTTCGGTGATCAAACATGCCACAGATAACGTGATCTTCGCAGGGAACAAAAAGTAGGCCGCTAGGGTCTCAAAGGGGGTCGTCGAGGTCGACGGCAGACGCCATGGGCTCGCCGAGTTCGTCGGCTGGTGAGGACGGCGTGGCCGGAGTGTACGACGTGCTCCTGGCAACGTTTCCATAGTCGACGTACTTGAGGAAGCAGCTAGGGCGGTGGACGACGCGGGCGGCGTGTTCTTGGGCGCCGCCATTTGAGCCAAGGTCTTGTCGCGCTCGAAAATGAACCACACCCTGACCGGCGTGTCCATCGTCGCCATTTGGGTCAGAAACGCGTGGTCGGTGTTCCTCTTCTTTGCGGCGGCGTTCGTCCTGAGAAGGTCGAGCTTGGCGTCCTGCTTCGTCAACAGCTCCGACCACCTCGCTTGGGTCTTCTCCTCCCTGATGGAGGCGTTGCTTGCGACGTCGGCGATGCACTTCTCGATCGCCGACTGTAGCCGTTCGACAGACGGCACCGCAGTTTTCGCCTCCTTGGCCTTCTTGTTACCCTCGGCTGAGCGACCTTCGGACGCCGCTGGGGGCGCCGCGTCTGGGTTGTAGACGCCGTTCTTGGACTTGGCGAGCTAGAGGCGGCACTCTGTCCATTTCTCTCACAACTCGAGCCGGGTGAAGACGTGAAGAAACTTGAACTCGCCGCCGTTATCCTGCCGAAACATGTTGAACATGCGCACGAGTTGCACACGGCGAGGTCGTGGCGAGTTCACGGCGTACCTTTTGATCGTTGCACGGGCCGCTCTTCGGCTAGGCAAACACCTCCTCCTGGATGCCGTGCCACTTGTTGCACGCCGCCTGGATGGCCGACCAATAGCTGGCCATGGCTTTCGTGCCGCACTCCATGAAGACGCCGGTGAAATCAGGGTCGACGAGCTTTCGCTCATCGAGCGCCGCCTTCACCCTCTGATGACTAACTCCTCGTTGGTTACCCCAAGTGGACGGTTAGATGTAGGATAGCGGCAAATTTCCCCTAACGTAGAGGATAGGGTTTGTCTCCCGTAGGACTCCGATAACTTCAAGTAGGTCGTGAAGTGAACAATGGCATCGTTCACCATCTAAGATTGCTTAATTTATGTGGACCTGCACACACAACAAGTAACTTTGCTCCCAACGAGTACAGAGAGGTTGTCAATCTATCCGGCCTTGCTGTTTACAAAGGATCAACACAACAGATAATAGGTAGTGATAATTTCAACTGGAAAGTAAAAGCGAGAAATAAACTGAGCGTGTAAACAGTGATGAGAATATGGACCGGGGTCCCATGATGTTCACTAGTGATGTCTCTCTCCCAAAACGATAAAACTGCTATGTGAGGTAAACAAATCACAACTGGGCAATTGACAGGATTACGGGCGCAAACCAATGCTAACTATGCTACAAAGAAAGGAAGAGGCTCAAAAGCATGGGAAGTACGCCAAAATAAGTAGACCGAAATCCATCTGCATCTACTACTAATCATCCACCTTGAGATATATATCCAGAACATCTCGCTGGTATTAAGTTGCGAGCCCCATCCAAAGTGTAAACCCAAAGCAAACAGAAAACTGCATTAAAAGACTTTGCGTAAAGTAAACAATCCTTGCAACCGCGATTACAAGCACCATTGTTTTCCCCCTTGTGGCAACAACACATCCCCTAGACTTATGTTTCTGTCACTCAAGCTAGTCATCAGAGGGCATGAACCCACATCAAGCATAACGCTCCCTCTTGGAGTCACTACCTATTACTTGACCAGAGCAATAAACAGCAACGGAGAACATACAAGAATTACTCAAGAACAAAAATATAAAAGATAAGAACCAAATATATTACTCAATCACAATCTGAACAAGTCTCATAATCCATAAGATCCCAGCAAACTCAGCATAGCAACAACAGAAAGAATTATATATGTGCCTTGATCATGTAGGGAAGCTCACAAGGTCTAATCCATGAAGAACAAAGAGGGGAGGAGAACATCACATAGCTACTTATCATGGACCCATGGTCCAAGGTGGACTACTCAGGGATCATCCGGGAAGCGTCCATGGTGGTGGAGAAGCTCCCGGAGGTCAATCCTCCCTCCGGTAGGGTGCCGAGAAGAGGTCTGCTGGCGCTCCCGATCTTAGAAGCGCGGCGGCGGCGGAACAAAGGAGAGATCGCGAAAAAGAGTTCTGTCTTTGGAGGTTTCCTGTGACGGAGAATATATAGGCGAAGGGGGTAGCCAAGGGGGCCACCAGGGGACCAGGCGACCACCTGGCATGGCCTCCCCTTAGGGCGCGCCACCAGGGCGCCTGGGCCCCTGGTGGTTTCCCTCTGGCTCTACTTTGGTTCTTCTGGAAGCTTCCGATGCACTGATTTTTTATTGTATTTTCCTGAAATTTTGGAGCATTTTTAATATGGGGGGAACCTGAAATAGAAATACAGTAGAAAACAGGAACTGCCACTGGGGTGCACTCAATTAATAGGTTAGTTCAAATATGATCAAAAGCGTATGAAAGTGTATCTAAAACATAGCAATATCAAATAAAACATGCATGGAGCAAGCATAAATTATAGATACGCTTGGGACGTATCAACATCCCCAACACTACTGGAATTCAGACGTTTGTCGTCTGCCACGGCAGTAGGCAAACATAGGAAAGGCGGACGGCAAAGCTCTTTCCCGTCTGCCGTGGGACGGCAAAGCACTCGTCAGCCATTTCTTCGGCAAAGAGGTGCTTTGTCGTCAGTTTTTTATCAACGGACGGCAAAGACTTTGCCATCAGCCAAAGTACAATTTTGCCATGAGTGTTATATACACAGACGGCAAAGAGGTTTTTTTAATATATAAAATAAAAGTTGTTAGCTCCCCACGCCGGAGCACCAGTTGCACCTCGTCGGAGCATCTCGACGGAGCACCTCGTCGGAGATCTCACCGGAGCATCTCGTCGAACCTCACCGCATGGAAGACAGACTGTGTTGCACGCACGCCATGGCTTTCCCTGACACATCGGAATCAGTAGGAGGGAGGCTCCCGGAGCACCTCGCCGGAGTTCCACCGGCTGGTCCGCCACCTAGACGCCCTCGTGAGGATGCGCGCGCATACGGCGAGCTCCAGCCTCAAGGTCACGCCCGTGGAAGCGGGGACCGTACGAGCGCAACTGGCAAGATGGGGCAGGCTGCTGGTGAGGAGGGAGAGGCGGGGCGCCCAACGACGGCGAGTCGAGGCGGCCGGTGAGGCGGGGTGCAGGCAGGCTTGCCGAGCAGGCCGTCGGGGCGAGGTGCAGGCGAGCCGCGACAGGGCCGACGACGGGAGAGCTGGGCGAGGGGGGCGGCCGGCGAGGGGTGGCAGGGCAGCCGGCGAGGGCTGTACTGGGCCGCCGGTGAGGCTGTGCTTGGCCGCCGGCGAGGCGGAGCAGCCGGCTCCGGGCTCATCAATGGCGGCATAGGAGAGAATACGTGGGAGAGAGGAGAGGATAAGGAACGGGGGAGAGGAGAGGATAAGGAACGTGTGGTGGCCTGGTGGGGGAGTACGTACGTGGTGGGGCTGGGGGTTTGATGCCACGTCAGTGATCCGAGAGAGGTGAGCTCAACCAATAGAAAACAAGCAGGTTTTGTACTTCTTTATACTCATTATTTTGACAAAATAAATACTTTAAACTTTAGATTTTTTTTTACAAAAATACCACGTCTTCTAACAAACATAAATCAATACCAGATTAAATTTCACATTATTTCAACCTTGTTTGCCTTTTCAAAAAGTTAAGAAATCAACAAACCCATTTTTTCTATAGTTATGCAAAAACATTCTTTGCCATGAGCTTAATAAAAACAGATGGCAAATGTGTTCTTTGTCGTCTATTTTTTGTTTGACGGACGGCAAAGGCTATCTTTGCCATGCGTGGGAAAAAAACAGACGGCAAACGCTATCTTTGCCATGCGTGAAAAAAAAACAGACGACAAAGTAATCGTTGTTGTCCGCATTTCTTTGCTGTCCGCAGCGGACGGTAAAAGGCCTCTTTACCGTCCGCCCCGATGAAAAACATACGGCAAAGCACTTGGCGCATGGCAAACTTACGAATTCTAGTAGTGCAAGCTTAATTCCTGCTCGTCCTCGAGTAGGTAAATGATAACAAGCATAATTTCTATGGTGACATGCTAACAACCATATAAGAACTTTGTAAGTAAAGTAATCAAGGTATGTAATTCAATTCAAGTCATAACAGGCAAGAGTCTATATTAGCATTGAAACAAGCAACATAAGAACATAAAGGTGCAAGAGCTCTCACTTTCCGTGACTCGAATGTCTCCAAATGGTGTTTGCGTGCAAGAAGTAGGAGATGGGAATACGAGAAAAAATATATTTATTTGTTGAGAACTCAATCTACTAAAGTTTCACACTTAGCCTTCTTTGGAATCTTATCTTGACTCATCCCCAGATCACTAGCCAGGTACAAGTCAAATTGATCCACTCCTTTCGATATTTTGAGCACTCATGTAATGGATGAGCGTAAGCACGAGAGTTGACACTTATGATGGCAAAGAGAGATATGGTGAAGGAGGAAGACAAAAAAAGGGTGTGAAAGGCTCACATCAATGAGGACAATCATAGGCGAGAGAAGGCCAAATGATAGATATGATGTGAGGAGTAGGTATTGCCATGCAACGGATGCACATGTGAGCTAAGAAAAGCTCTCCAATGAAATTAGTGGGGGTGAATCCAACTTTCTCGCTCAAGAAGACCTAGAGCTTGTTTGAGGAGGATCATCATTGGAATATACAAGCCAAGTTCTATAGTGTGAAGGTCCCCTCATAGCTATATGCATATATGATCATCTCTATGGATTACAAGACATAGGAGGGAGTATGAGTGTGGATCTTTCAAAAGGAATAGTAGTGTTGCCCTCTTCTCTCTTTTTATTTTCTTTTTCTCTTTTTATATATTTTTGTATTTTTTTGGGTGGCCTCAATGGCTCTTTCTATTTAACTCTCATTTGTCCTCTTTGGGATCCTTTAAATTTGTCCTCTTTGGGATCTTTTCCTCACTTAAGGGCAACACTCTATTTTACAAGAAGTATAGAAGATCTTCACACTTTACAAGGTACTCATCATAAAGAAGATGTAGCTATCATGATGTATGCAAATGTTTGCCTCTGCAAGTGTAGCAGGAACATGTATGACATGAAGATCAAGTCATGAGAAGGTGGATATTGCATGACAATATATCTCAGAAAGGCTATGGAAATGCCATGATAGGTAGGTATGGTGGATGTTTTGAGGAAAGATTTAAGGAGGTTTACGATAACAGATCGTATCATGCCAAGGGTTTGGATGCACCGGCGAGGTGGACGCCAACTCTCGGAGTGAGAAGAGGGCAATGCACGGTACCGAAGAGGCTAGCAAATTTGAGGAGGTGGAAGTGTCAACTTTCAATACTTACATTAGTCCGAAGAACTCATGCACTTATTATCAGTAATTCTCAATCTAATAAGGAGGTTCACAAAGAGACAAGTACCCCGAGGAGCAGTGTATGGGGGTTTGGTTATCCTTGCGCATCCTCGACTCATGGTACGTGAGTGTACTCTAATATCCGATCCCTCCAAAGATTAGTGATCCATCTAGTAGCTACAGTTCTCAACTAGTTTTTGTAGTTTTTGAAAATAAACACGGATTTCCCAAAATACGACACCATCACTAATAGGCTAGAGCTATTGACACCAAAAGTTCAAACATTACTCACAATAATACCTCAAAACTATTACAAGTTACTACTACAATTGAATAGCAACCTCAATTACCTACTTAAAGACAAGACACAACTCAGTGCAACAACCAACTCTCTTAACAAGATAAACATGAAAACTAAAGAGAGTTCTAGCAACAAACTAAACTAAAGCTCTTGAAAAAGGTAAACATGAAAACTAAGAGCTAAACATGGAAGCAGCTACGAAAAGATAAAGAACACACAACAAAAGAAAGATAAGCATGAAATCCTATGATGTCTTCTAGTTTGAAGTGGAGCGTGTTTCTCTCCCACACAAAGTAAGCTGGGTTCTAACTTGTTATGAACAGCAAAAAAAGTTAAAGAAAACTAAAAAGTAAACCTAAGAGCGAGACGCTCCAAGCATAGCACATAACGCATGAAGTGATAAAAATATAGTGGGACGGACACGAACTGATGATTGTTGATGGAGAAGGGGATGCACGGGGGCATCCCCAAGCTTAGATGCTTGAGTACCCTTGAATATTTATTGGGGATGCATGGGGGCATCCCCAAGCTTGAGCGTTTTACACTCCCTGATCTTCTTTCATCATCTTCCCACGCACACTTGAAAACTCCCTTCATACATAACTCATCATAAGCTGATTAGAGAGGTTAGTACCCTTAATAAAATAATTTGCCTCTACTGGAAATAAAGATTTTCTTGAAGGTCTACTGTTTCTAAAGATTGCCAAAAAGTTTTTGCAAAGAAAAAGCTAGTGCAAGTCTTGCAAAAGTAAGGAAAGGCAGAACGTGGTAGAATCTGTGAAAACAGAACAGTGGCTGGTAAATAATTTTTTCGGGGTACTTCTGCAACTCAAATAAAAAAACTCAAAACAGAAGCTCAAAATACAATTTTATGGAGCACACTATCAAAAAAATTCAGATCAAAACGATGATCTGGTGATTTTAGGAGAATTTTTCCTTCCAAGGACAGAAGCTATTTTCTAGACAGCATGTCACAACTTTTGAAATTTCTTGCAATCGGAGGCTAAACTTGGCACAAAGCTTGAAAATAAAGATACAATGATGTTGCTACAGTAGTAAAAATCATCAAGACCACTAAAAACAGAACCAAAAACATCTTGGGTTGCCTCCCAACAAGCGCTTTCTTTTACGCCTTTTAGCTAGGAACGGAGATTGCAAAAGATGCTCACAAAGGAATAAGAGTTTAAGCAAACGAGAGCATCAAGAAGAAAATGTGAAACACATTTAAGCCTAACCCACTTCCTATCAATGAAAAAAAATAGCGTGCTATGACAAAATAGTGTGGCCCCAAAAATATGCTATTAGCGTGCTATTTCGCGCTATAGCATGCTATTATCGAGATATTGTACATAGAGGCATTTAGCGAGGCATTGCCCGAAACGCTATAGCGTGCTATTAGCGACGCTATAACGCGCTGTTTTTTTCATTGCTTCCTATGCCTAGGAAACTTGTAAACAAATCAATCAAAGAGCACAAAGTGACATGCATCGGAAGGTGGAAAAGGAACAACTTCAAAACTTTCAACATAAAGAGAGGAGTTTTAGTAATGTGGAAGTTTCTACAACCAAACTTTTCTCTCTCAAAATAATTTTCAGTAGCATCATGAACAACATCAAGAATATAACTATCACATAAATCATGTTGTTCATGACCTACAAGCACAGGTGCATAGTTTTCAACACGGTCTTTAGGATCATAAGATAAATGCAACCCATCATATTGAGCCTTGATAAGAGCAAAATTATCCGGAATATGAGTTGGAGATTTCAAAAGGATAATAGGGCAATCAGTGTGGGTGCAATATCAACAATTTCATGCTTAACATAAGGAACTATACCAAGTTCATCTCCGTAAGCATCATTCATAATGGCATTATGGCCACAAGTATAGAAGGTATCAACTTCATCAAAAAGGGATATTTGAAAAGAATCCATAGGATCATAACACTCATATAAGGTAAGAGTCAAAGAGTTATTCTCATTAGAAGGTAGACACGGATGGTTCCATTCTTCCTCCTTTTGTTCGTCAGTCTCCTCCTCTTTTTCATCCAAGGAGATTTCAGGTTCAACGATTTCTTCTTCCATAGAGTCCTGCAAAACATTAGTATCTTCCTTTGGGGGAGAGATTCTCTCAAGATGATCAGTACTATAATAATTTGCATCGTAATTTTTCAAACAATAGTTAAGTATAGCAAGTCCCTCCGATTTGTAAGGGGCATCATCAATATTTTTAAGAAGAGAAGTAATTTCATAGGCACCCTTATAAGCAACAAATTCTTCTTTTTTTCTTTGCATCATAAAAATCATAATTTCTCTTAGCATAAGAAGCTAAGGTTTCATCATCATTGTACTCACATTGGAAAGCAAGGTGTTTATGCATCATAAAGCAACAAGATTCATCCCTGCAGAAAGATATATCATATATTGAGCACAAGCTCCTAGCATACTCATACAACTAATGTATTTGTTTCCATAAGTGTATCCCCTTTTGAGACAAGCAGTGTTACTTGTACCATACTTGTTGATCCTCAGTGAATCATCCATGCCAATAGGATCTGGTTTCAAAGAAGTTAGGCATTGGTGGCAAGCAAGTAACTAGACATACTATTTTTGGGGGTTTTGGTATAAGACACAAAGGCAAAAAATTGAAAGATAAACTATCAAGACTAAAAAGCAAAGGTAAAAGATAGTGTGCAACTCCCCTATCTTGAAGATTGAAGTCCCCGGCAACGGCGCCAAAAATTTGCTTGATGACTAATTCATCATTGGTTACCCCAAGTGGAATGTTAGATGAAGGATAGCGGCAAATTTCCCCTTACGTAGAGGATAGGGTTTGTCTCCCATAGGACTCCAATAACTTCAAGTAGGTGGTGAAGTGAACAATGGCGCCGTTCACAATCTAAGATGTCTTACGTTACCTGGACCTGCACACACAACAAGTAACTTTGCTCCCAATGAGTACAAAGAGGTTGTCAATCTCTCCGGCCTTGTTGTTTACGAAGGATCAACGCAACAGATAATAGGTAGTGATAATTGCAACTGGAAAGTAAAAGCGAGAAATAAATTGAGCGTGTAAACAGTGATGAGAATATGGACCGGGGTCCCATGATGTTCACTAGTGACGTCTCTCTCTCAAAAGACGATAAAACTGCCATGCGAGGTAAACAAATCACAGCTGGGCAATTGACGAAATTACGGGCGCAAACCAATGCTAACTATGCTACAAAGAAAGGAAGATGCTCAAAAGCATGGGCAGTACGCCAAAATAATTAGACCGAAAGCCATCTTCATATACTACTAATCATCCACCTTGAGATATCTATCCAGAACATCTCGCTGGTATTAAGTTGCGAGCCCCACCCAAAGTGTAAACCCAAAGCAACAGACAACTGTATTAAAAGAACTTTGCGTAAAGTAAACAATCCTTGCAACCGCGGTTACAAGCACCGTTGTTTTCCCCTTTGTGGCAACAACACATCCCCTAGACTCATGTTTTTGTCACTCAAGCTAGTCATCAGGGGGCATGAACCCACAATCAAGCATAACGCTCCCTCTTGGAGTCACTACCTACTACTTGGCCAAAGCAATAAAAAGCAACGGAGAACATGCAAGAATTACTCAAGAACAAAAATATAAAATATAAGAACCAAATATATTACTCAATCACAATCTGAACATAATCTCATAATCCATCAGATCCCAGCAAACTCATCATAGAAACAGCAGAAAGAATTACATATGTGCCTTGATCATGTAGGGCATCTCACAAGGTCTAATCCATGAAGAACAAAGAGGGGAGGAGAACATCACATAGCTACTGATCATGGACCCATGGTCCAAGGTGGACTACTCACGGATCATCCGGGAAGCGTCCATGGTGGTGGAGAAGCTCCCGGAGGTCAATCCTCCCTCCGGCAGGGTGCCGGGAAGAGGTCTGCTGGCGCTCCCGATCTTGGAAGCGCGGCGGCGGAACAGAGGCGAGATCGCGAAAAGGGGTTCTGTCTTCGGAGGTTTCCCGTGACGGAGAATATATAGGAGAAGGGGGCAGCCAGGGGGTCCACCAGGGGTCCAGGCGACCACCTGGCGCGGCCTCCCCTTAGGGAGCACCACCAGGGTGCCTGGGCCCCTGGTGGTAGCCCTTTGGCCCCACTTTGGCTCTTCCGAAAGCTTCCGATGCGCTGATTTTTTATTGTATTTTCTCGGAATTTCTGGAGCATTTTTTAATACGGGGGAAACCTGAAATAGAAAAACAGAAAACAGGAACTGGCACTGGGGTGCACTGAGTTAATAGGTTTGTCCAAATATGATCAAAAGTGTATGAAAGTGTATCTAAAACATAGCAATATCACACAAAACATGCATGGAGCAAGCATAAATTATAGATACGTTTGGGACGTATCACCCTCCTCCAGTACGTGTCGCTGTTCTGGTTCGTGCCGGTGATTGGGTCCAAGCTCATCGTCTTCCATGCTTCGGCCAGGCATTCGTCCTCCTTGGCCTTCCACTTGACGCGATTCAGTCTAACCTCGTCGACCTTCCTCTTCTTCTTTCCCTTGGCAGCCTGCTCCTCCGACGCTTCTTGTGTCTCTTCCTCGGCCTCGGCGTCCTCTTCGGCCTCGGCGCCCTCTTGTTCGGCGCCATCCCCCTCCTCGGCCTGGGTGTCGTCCACGTCCTTGGCTGCGTATGTATCAACGTAGGTGGCGGCGGAGCCGACGATGATGATGTCCTCCATCTCCGCGACGAAGGGGATGGCTCCGCGGCGTAGGGACGGGGAGGAGGCAGAGGTGTAGGCCGGCGAGTACGCGGCCGAGCTGGGGTGGGCTCGCGGGAAGGCAAGGTTGGGGTCGAAGCGACTCGCCGATATGGCGGCGTAGTCCGGCGACTGTGTGTACCCCCATGCCGAAGGCGTCGAAGGTGAGAAGTTCCCGGTCGGCGAGACGACGCTCTGCTGGCTGGGTGCGGAACGACGACGGCCCGGTCGAGCGAGACATGGCAAGCGCCGACACCGCGCGGGTGTCCTGCAATTCCTTCTTAGCCCCTGCCGCCTCCTCGCAGATGGCCTCCAGCTCTTTCGCCGCAGCCTCGACCGCGTCCCGGGCTTTCTGGGCGGCGAGCCTGCTCCGCCGGTCGGTTGTTGACACGAAGCGACGCTCGCAGTCGGCCTTCCACTCGCCGTCTGTCAAGCCCTTCGACCTGGCTAGCGGCGCTCTCTGCTTCCTCGGTTTGGGCAATGGTGGTGGTTCATCGGTGAGGCGGGGAGTGGGGCACATATTTCGTCTTCTTCGGCGGCATGGCGGGCAGACCTGGAGGAAAATGGCGGGAGCTACGACGGGGAAGGGAGGGAAAGGGAGGAAAACGGCGAGAGATGCGGCCTCACTCGCCGACACCATGGCCCCACTCGTTGTTTCGCTTCATCCGGCGCCTCTAGGAGCCCCCCAACGCGCTGGGTTCGGCTTGGGGTCGTCGGATCTACTTTTGGTCCAATTCGGCGCTATTTGGGCTCTTGGGGTGCGGCTGGGCGAAAATCTTTCATCCGGCGCAAATAGCGTCGCCCTGGGGCTGGCTGGAGATGCTCTAAGACGGAGACAGAGAACTGGAGATGCTCGTGCATGGAAAAGTCACACACCTCAGACCGGTCAGGTTTATTCAGAATGGAAAACCCTAACCCACATGCCCAAAACCTGGTGACGACCATCAACAAAAAACACACAAAAAGTGCGCTAAGATTCACACCTTCAAATCAGAAGGCCACACAATCCAACTGATAACAAAATCAAAATCAGTTCACTGAAAATTAGGGGGGAAAAGACGAGAAAGGACCGAACATACATTAACGAACGCATGAAAAATAAGAGATTCATGCAACCTGAATAATGATATTGCTGGAAATTTATTCATGCTGGGACTACAATATTTATGCATCGGCCATGTTTGTAGTTGTAATGTAAAGTCACAACCCAGTTTCCCTATATGAATCATCAGAGGATACAAGGTTTACTTATAATCTCTTTCATACACCAACACTACTAACATTGCCCGGTTCTCACACCATATTGGGCCTTTGGGGCAGAAGGAGGTTGTAGAACTTGTCCTTCAAGAAGAAGCTCCGACCCTTGCTGTCGACGGACTTCTTCCACGCGCACCATCCACCATTAACAATCTTCTTGAGGTCATCAGCACCAGTGTAATGTGGATCGAGGATGAGAAAAGCACAATCGCCACTGGCTTCGTTGTAATCAACTCCCAGAAGGGTATAAGCCAAGACTCCACCACCTGCGCTCATTACCAACGATAGAAAAAAAGGATCAATAGAAGAATAGGTTTATTTATGCAACCAAGTGTAGCCACTTTGCAAGAACTATCCGACTCAATTAATCTATCTGTGTCTACCACAATTTTGATTCATCTTATATTCATTTCTTGCTTATCAGGAAGTGCTATGCATGGACAGTCTGGGAAATGTAGGTCTAGAAAATGTAGATGGCTAAAATAGATGAGAAATAGTGATTGCCATCGAGATGACCGCATGCTTCGGAACACTGCTATTGTTACTTGGTCAATCAGCACAAACATTACACTTGAGTTCGGATAAAAGGTATGCTAGACTCTGGTCCAGGCTTCTCAAAAGAGTCTGCTGACTAAAGCTCTAAAGGCGTATAGGTTCTACTAAAGAGGAGCAATCTAATCCTGCGCAAACAACAATGTAGAAAGCATCAAGATTGATTTGCCTGGTGAGCTCAATCTGATCAAAACTAATAGATCATGTAGTATTAGACAAAAGAGGAGTCAGTGCAGGGATGTGCACACTAAAACCCTGAAGTAACCATTGGCTAAGTAACTATTGAATTTAACACACCAAGCAGTTCATCCAAAAGTCCGAACTGATAGAGAGAGGCGGGCAATATATTTCAACACTCCACCTCGTGTCTAGGCTCCACAGGCCTTGGGCCTTAGGCGTGGGATCAGTGCAACTGTATGTATTTAGTTAGTAGTGTGTTGGCCAGCTTGAACTTGAGACCTTTTGGCTCTAATCAATATTGAATTTAATGCACCAGCCAGTTCATCCAGAATCCTATACTGATGAAGAGAGGCCGGAAATGTCAACAGTAACCACTGCTATCAAGAGAGCCATAGCTCACAACTCAGTCCGGAACAAGAAACTGTTGTCTGCTTAATCTTCCAAGCATAAGAGAACCACCACGAAAAAAACATACTCCCTCCATTCCAAATTACTTGACATGGCTTTAGTTCATGTTTGGTTTAAACTTGAACTAAAGCCATGTCAAGTATTCGGAACGGAGGGAGTAGTAGGCAAGACTGACAAATGGAATGATCACTAGACAGATTTGGATATGCCTATAGCTGGAGCGTGGCTGGGGCTTCCCCTTGGCCTAACCAAACCCAGAATTAGGGACTATTGTCCTCTACTCCACACTAAAGCCATCATGAGTGATCTGCTCACGTTTAACATGCGCATTGAAATAAAAAAAACTTTTAAAAAATAAAAAAAGAACATGCGCATTCTCAAATTACCAGATGGTGTCGTTGAGATTGTGGGTAAAAATTAGGACAATTGCCTTTGGGGTATATCTGCCCTCTGGTGGAGAAATAAGGCCCTTGCGGCCTAGAATCGTGTATGCCTCCCTAAGGAAAAGGGTGGTCTGGACATCATAATCTCCACATCCAAAATGAATCCCTGCTCTCAAATTCCTCTAAAAATTCTTCAACAAGGCCGATATTATTCACTGGGTTCACTTTGTTTGCAGTTACTACACTAATTCTATTCCTCAATCTTCAAATCCTGTTGGGTCCTTTTGGTGGCGTGATATCCTAAAGCTCTGTCCAATTATGTGAGACTGGTTTCCTTTTCTATTGCTTCACGAATCACTACCTTTTTGGGAGTGATTCAGGCAATCTCCTCACATGCACTCAAAATTTCCCAGATTACACTCCTTTGCCACCAACCATCCTATTTCTGTCAGTGAGGTCCTCAACTCCCAGGAGCTTTTTGACCTCTCTTCTATCTGCCTTTAACACCCCAAGCCTATGAGTTCAGGCAGATTGTTATTCAGCATGTCCCAATCCTACGGGTGCTGATGTTTGGAGTTTCAGATAGGGTGCCTCCTCTTCAACTCCATCTGTGGCCCTATCAATTATAGCTGGATTTGGAGCTTCAAATGTCCGTCTAAGATCAAAGCATTATTTTGGTTACTCCTTAATGATCACCTCAATACCAAAGACATGCTTCAAAAGAGGAGATTCCACCTTGATGATGGCGTTAACTGCATCCTTTGCAATGAGGTGCTACCTGGGTCCAGGGATCACCCCTTCTGGGACTGCAGTTTTAGCAAGCCATGCTAGAGAGTCCTCATCCTCTTCCCCCAAGGTGATGCTGGAATGGACACTTGATCTCCTCTGTATCAGCTTCCTTCAATAAGCCTTTCTTCATGGAGACCTTCGCTGTGGCTGCTTGGAATATCTGGAAGCAAAGGAACATGAAAGTTTTTGATAATGTTAACCCTAGACTAGGCTCCTGGTCCTTCTTTTCAAAAAGGAGTGTACAGAATACAGATCCCCTCTTATTTCTTGGTTATAGTCTGGACTAAGCCTCGGTTTCCCCTCCCTGTCTGTATGTTCCATATCTTCCCTCTCTTTAAGTATTGCCCTGTGTGGGGGCCTCCCCGAGTAATGCTACACCTACGAAATGGTTTTTACGTAACCTACGTAATTGATGAGCTGGCTGTGCTCTATTGGATATTAGGTGAGGCGCAGGGCCCACGGTTGGTTTCAGGGGGGGCCGTTTTGTTAGGAAGGAAGAAGTTACGTAACCTTTTGTAGGATAATTACGTAGCTCTAGCATTTTTGGGGCCTCCCCTATAGTTTTCAGTTAAAAAAAGAGTTGGCGCATGGAAATAGAAGACAGCAACCAATAGTCCCATGAAGATAGCAGAACAGAAGGCGACTTTTGGGAGCAGACGCAAACCTCCCACGAAGATAGCAGAAGAGAAGATGACTTTGGGAGCAGAAACAAACCAACTCAAGATATGCACCAAGTTTTAAAAAGAACTCAAGCTATGCACTCGGTATGAAATGTCAAGATGAGTCTGAAATGCTTTATACACCACAGACAGAGTGTTAATTAACCCAAAGTCCTTAGGAAGATGAAAATATGTTTCAAGGGTTTATAGCGATATATGGAGAACCGTGGTTTTCATTTATAATGCTCAATACCTTATTGCAGCAGTAAATAATGGCATCAAACATAAGTACGTACCTATCATCACAGGAGTTCCCTGGGTTTCAAAGTGTATCGCAAGTTCTCTGCATTTCTCAGGAAGCTCATCACCAGATCTCACATTAATTATCTTGCAACTAACCTGTATGACAAAATTATATTAAGCGGTTTAATCCAATCCAATCCAATATAGTATGATATTGATATATGAATAAGATACATGAGTGTATTCAAATTAATTGCCTCCTCCCGAATTAAAACAACTAATGATAATACAAAAGAACATCAACTACACACTGGTGTATCCCTAAGAAAAGCTACATACTGGTGTAGTCTTATGTGCAAGAGATCTTGGGGTAAAGTCCCAGTCCTTGTGAATGGAACTTTTCATGCTTTTACTATTTTATTCCAATCGAATAGAACAAAAGCACAAGGATTCCAACTCAAGATCGTTCACATCCAAGGCAAGGGCATTACAAGTGTTATCCACTGGTTTGTGCACCGAGTACGATTAGGAACAAATTTACACAAACCTGGAAGACTTAAAAAGTTCATATTCAAACAAATTTTGACCCTCTCAGAAATTCAGTTTCTCCTGAAATTATTCTGTGGATCAGACACAACATCTGAATTCACAGAGAAAAATGGACCACAAGAACATCTAACAAAAGAAAAATGTTCAAAAGAGTTATAACTAAAATGTTCTGTTTCTATGTTTACAGGCAACACTGCAACCAAGCTTCAGGATATGATATTCAATCAGAACTTATACAAACTACAGTCTTGCATCATAAAACATGCACAATTATTCATCAAACACAAAAGTAATATAAACTCACACCAAGCAGTTTGTCAAGCACAAAGCTTAATTCTATCGCTCCAATCCATTCCCGGGATCCAATAAATGATGGATCCTTGTCACCAATTTCAACAAGAACTTGCTGGATCTCCCTGATTAGAATGTTGGAGCAAATATATTAATCAGTCTGACATCTTAATTTCTGCTACACCGTTGTAGAAAGAAGTTATTGTTAAACAATTGTTGAACAAATAGACATGAGAACATCTAGTCTGTCCAACCTGTGTGAAGGAACATTTGTAGATGAATACTGTTGTAGCTTGTACCAAGACATGATTGTTTGTAGAGAACGGTATGCACATCCCCATCCCTGAAACAGGAGGATAACAAAGACTTGTCAACACCAATCACAACAGAAACTCAAAAGATTTGTCACCACTATATGATGAGGTACACCGAAAATGGCTAGCATTCTCTTCCAGGCATGCAGTATGCACAAAGTTACCCAAATGTACCCGAGCAGGAACACAACGTAGCCCCAGGCATTGGTATTATAGCAGAAGGCAAGAATCCTGTTAATTCAAATTGTTGACCAACACACAAGAGCAATTACATGATTGGAAAGGCAAGACTTTATAGCCTGGAAAATATCCAAATCAGAAATTTCAGCTCCAATCATTTCACACCAACCGGTATAATGCAAAAGTACAAGGCACAAACAATAAACAAAAAAGTCCAGTCTGTAATACCAATGTTTGATTTAGTGCTATAGCAAGCAACTTTTACCTATTTTCCAAATTCTAACAATTTAGTTGTAAGGCTTAAGCAAATGCCCACTACAATGAGCCCTTCAATAATTTCGTCCTGGTTCCACATGAATGGGCGAAAGACACCTATGTTACTACAGAATTATTAACAAAACCAAAACATGGAAGTGGAACTAACAGGGAAATTTCAGGTGGAAGGTTTCCAAATGCAACTCATGAAATATCATTCTCTATGGCCTCCTCAGCTGAAGAAAGGGGCACCAACCAAACATATAATAAAACCTATAACAGCAAAATTCTCTGACAAATGTTTTAAAACTAAAGTACGATGATTTATTAATTTGCTTACGAATTTAAAGGTAACAACAGATATATGAGAAGCATTAATTTCACAGAAAACGAACATCAATTAGAATTGTCTGGTAAAATGGCAGTCATCACGATAGGTGCTACTGCAGTCAGATTAGGTACACAATAGGTTGGTTTGCGAAGACTGCAAGTCTTGTTGCTCTACAGTTTTGCAAGCAACAATTGAAAATTCAGAAGTATGGAGAGAGCTGATATGCAATATTGTTCGATTCAGATCACCAATTTATATCCTCATAATAACAAACTTATTCCGCCATAAAAAAAGGGTGGGGGGGACATGGCAGACATATAGAAAAACACTATAACAGTAACCCAAGGCATGACACTAAGAAAACCTCTGTTAGGTTGTTACTAAGCTCATCATTATGTGGAGACGATGTTCGTTGTTCAGCCACATCCATGATACGAACCTCTCCATTAAGCTCATTATATACCATGTTACTAAAACATGGAATAGATATATGTTGGCGTTAAAGGGTAGACCCCACAAAATAAGCCTTCAAGGTAGCAAGTCCCCTCTCCAATAGAGCATTTACTGGCTTGGGAGGCAGGACTCTTCCTCCTTTCTCTACCACTTCAGACCACATAAAATCCTATGTGGCATGATTTTAGAACGAGTGACGTGGACTAGTGGAGTTACTCTAAGAGTACTATTTTCAAATAATTTGATAACATCATGAATAAACATTTCGATATTTCAAATCAGATATTTGAATTTAAACTTCTTTACAGTTGTATTTTTATGTAAAACAGATAACCTTTTTTCTAGTATATTGAACTTCAGTTCAAAAAATTAGGTAAATAAGATGTATTCGAACTAAGTACATGTGCCATCACATCTAATTTCATCCAATCAAAGGGTGTGCTTGTCTATCATCTACGTGGAATAGGACTTCAGAGCACTGACGGAAGAAATGCAGAAACCAACGTCCAGCCATGCGGTGGGAATATATAATCAGTTATGAAGGTAAAGGATCTAAACATGCTGTCAAGAACTGGACAAGATACTCAAACAAACCCTAAATATTACTTAACATATGCAGACATCCCACAATAGAACACATCTATATGAAACAAACTGTCGAGAAAAGAGGTAAGAAATTAATAGAAAAAAAATCCTGAAGTACAAAAACAAACATTACATTGTCATCGATACCATCGTGTAAGTAATGGTAATACTCGTATGAACCATCAATCAATGACATGATTCCTCCAGATACTGCAATAAACATGAAATTAAAAACCATTATCCCCTTAGAAAATCAGCAAATTTGTTAATGTGTTCAAAGTAATAAATAAAGCAACTACTAACCACAACTGGATGGAATTTCTTTGTGGACATCTCGAAGCAATGAGGAACCTGGACTCAATGATAGATCACAGTGGATGTAAGGAAAATATTTTCTAACTGGAAGGTAAGGAACAGAACAACTAAGAAGACTACAGATTATAAGAGTATAATGTTGTAACAAATGCATATAACTGATACAGTACCATTTTTTGATGAGCTTCTATCTCTTCTTTCCATGCCACCAAAAGTTAGTGCATTAGAAGTCCGTAATAAAGGACGATCCAAGGGCAGACCAAGCCGTAAGTGCAGATTTCTTCTCAGTTCACCTACAAATTTATCATGCAAACTGTAAAAACCCAAGTATAATGGCATGCTAAGTTAAAGCAAGAACTACTAAATACATCAAAGCATCACAGGAAATCTCATACTCTGCTTTTCCTCAATCTCCCCGTATCTTGTGTCGTATATAGCTGTTAGAGGAATAAGCAACCCAGGAGGAATAAAATGATACGGATAAAGCTTCAAAGAATTAAAGGAAATCAGATATATATATATATATATATATTAAACAGCAAGAAAATCATGGCTAAAGGTGCAACTAAATTATGTTACTGTATGGAGATTATGACAACAAAATATTAGAACAAGAAAACTACCCTCTCCACGGAGCTAGATGTTAATTGATTGATGATTTTTTTTTTACTTTTTTTATTGCATTAGAAGTAGTGAATTGCCAATCTCATGCTACCTTTCACTAGATTGGCAAGCATGGCAACAGGACACATATGTTGTACTCCCTCCGGTCCATAATAAGTGTCGTTCATTTTGTACTAAGCTAGTACAAAGTTTGTACTGGATGAGCTACACTTATTATGGATCGGAGGGAGTACATTTTTTCGCAACAAATCAAAATTGAAAGGAGGACATAATTGTGAAGACTTTATAGCACCTGATATTATTGTTTGGAGTGACGTTCAAAAGTTGGGTAAAGCCGTAAAGGACACTTGGCCTCATCTACCTACTGGCATGGCATAATCTCGTATCATGGTTTGACAAGGAGAACTGCCTATACCCTAGAGGAATAGAACCTCTATGTCATAACAAACCCCAGCCTTAGCTATATAGATAGTATCTAGGATTCACTGCTGCTATGTGCTTGGTGCATTAGCCAACCTACTACATATTAGCACATAACAATATTCAGTTCAGAAATGAACTAATAATAATGTAAAATCTGAAATAGTTTCACTATTTGAAATTTTGTTAGGTGAAGTCAAGGATGCAATGGCTGATAAGAAAGCCTGAGAATAAGGACATTTGCCACATCACCAACCATCCATCTAGAGCTCAATCTTACTACGCTCTTACAGGTGGATACATGCCCCAAAACTCACAAGAGTCCAACCAGTGCTTATTCAAGCATCGATGCGCACGTTTTGATTCCATTTCTCACCAACGAAGGTCAGAAGGCAACATTTAAGCACCTGTAACTGTAACCTTCGAGAATTGGAGATGTGACCAGAGAATAATTATTATAACCTCTTTTTTAAGATTAAATATTACCTCTTGATTCTAAGTTTCTAACAAGTCCCACTCGTAGTTTTAATATAGCTTTCAGTGTATTGTAAAGAGCCTTTGCAACTCCATAACATGCTGCCGCTTTTCATATAATATCTTGAGATTTGGACCTAGCTAGACCCTTTTGCTTTTACCTGGATTATTAGGTTTTTAAATCGTTCAATAATAATCTATTAGAGTTAGAGCTGGCGACCTTATACATCTCTACTACAATATCTAGGCAGCATGCTGAAGTGGCACCTCCAACATTATATACTGTTCATTTGTAGTTTGTAGTACAAAGGTAGATATCCGTTGCCCTTTCATGTGCATATACTAATTGATTTAGTGATGACACCGTGGCAGTTAGAAGACTTATGAATCACATACCTGAGGTTGTTGAGTTAAGAGCTCTGAGACAATAGCCTTCTTCATAATGCCTAGCTGATCTGCTAATCCCGGAATAACTAGCTCAGATACAGCCACGGCTACAGGAAGATCCATAGAAGTATAGCATAGTATATCTAGCTTCAAGTTGATTACTCTCAGGCTAGCTGGTGCTGGTGCTGATATAAAATATGAAAAATACTTTCAGTGAGGAAAGTGACAAGTGATTCAAATATGAAAGGGAAAAAGAAATGCACTCCATCTATGCTGCGACCTGTTTGCAGAATACTTGTACACAACAGTGAACTTCCCGTACTGAACGAGTGAATTTCCTAGAGTGAATATGTAAATTACCAGGCAATGTCTGACCAAAAATAATGGACTTCCCAACTGAAAAATGGACTTTCCGACAAAAAGTGGGCTTACCAAGTAAAAAAGTGAACTTCCAACATAAGGTAAACTTCTTGCGTGGACTTAGTGAACTTCTATTTTCTAGTTATACAGTGGGCTGCTGCAGTTCACATAGTGAACCGCGGCGGTGTGAAGAATAAACATCTATTTTATATCGAGAACTGCAACAGTTTGCAGTGGACTCCTTTTTTTTTCTTAACATAGTGAATTGTTTGCTGTTCTCGATGAATGGACTTCTGTCTGTTGATGCAGCGTACTGTGGCTGAAGACGGGAGCGGGATACAGCGTGGTGGCGAAGGTAGAGGAGGGGGCGGCGAACGAGGATGGTAAGGGGTGGTTGTATCATAGATCCACGACCATGTTAAAGGTGTAAGGTGTAGTTAGGCGCACGTCTCATATATTACATAGTATATATAGGGAAAATACTTTCTACTACCGGGTGTGTGGTGTAGTTAGACCCGCGTCTGATATACTATGGTGTTGTGGTACATATACTACTTTGGCACTCTGGATGTGCTCATATGTTGTGAATATACTCATACTAGCACAATGCCCGTTTGTCGCTATGAATCCATAAAAAAGGGTAGTGCAGCTTAGAGATCATCAAAAGGCATTGGTATCCTACAGCCATTGTGCAGTTCACTATTAAAAACAGAGCGAAAATACAAACAGAGATCATGCGGCAGGCGTTGGAGAATCTTAAGCGGGCATAATAGGTCCTTTGTAAGATTTAAAATGACAACATTTCGAATTTTGAAACATAGGAGAATGGCATTAGTAAGTTGACTGCACATGGTCATGGATATGAAGACAAGGTCTACCATCTCGTTGGAATTACAATTTATTTGTTTTCTTATGCTATGATATAGAACTGGAAGAATTGGTTGGGACTTGGGAAGAGAAACTAAAACCATGAGCACGATTTTGAGTAAGAATCGCATTTCTGTATTTGTTATTTCTGCCTTTTACAAGATTGTTGTTCTCACGTGAGTAGTAGTGTATTTATTAGGTCCCACATATGAGTAATAATATATTTGTTTATTTATGTCTCTTGAAAGGTTGCTAGTCCCATATGTGGATAACAATACATTTGTTCATCTATGAAGGTTGTTGGTCCCACATATGAAATAAAAACTACATTTGTATGAAGACATTTGTTTTTATTTATAAAGTTTGCTAGTCCCACATGTGAATAGGAATAAATTTGTTTATTTATAAAGGTTGCTGGTCTCACATATGAAAACATGATGCTTTGTTTATGTTTTAAAATACCTTTAGATTTGTACAGGTAAAGGAGTATGTCAAAACAATAGTATGTACTCCCTCCGTAAAGAAATACTAGGACATATGCCCGTGCGTTGCAACGGGAAAAGATATTGTATCAATCGAAACATTTATTATTATAGTTCGACAACATTCGAAGCCACACGAAAGTGCACGGTAAGATAAAAAATATTATATATGCAAACATTATAAATTAGTGTGCTTACTTTTTCTCTTAAAAATCAGCTTATAAACTGCTTGGTGATGCACTTACTTCCTTAAAGAAAAAAGAAAAGGCATATAAGGAGTAAGAAGGTGCATATCAAGGCCTAAGAATAAATGTACATCAACAAAAGTTGTTCGTTAGTGTGCTTGTTTTTTTTAAAGTAAGTTATAAATTGCTCAGTTGCGCTTGTTTTTCAATAAATTAGCAATTAGTAATTTAAATTGTTGTAGCCAGAAAGTATATTACAATATCTCGCTTTCTCTTTAAATATTAATAAATAAATATTGCAAAGTTGTGTGTAGACCGATCTAACTAAAGCCGGCTTGATTTTCCTTTATTGGTGATGCAAACTTTTAATTATTACACAAAACTTATGATTGCACCGCACAAAAGAGTATTAAATTATGAATAATACCGTTAAATTGAATTGTAAATATTAGGGATGATAATTACAAACAATTTAGCATTTTTATAATATAAACAATAGATATAAAAGAATCGATCAAAAAAATTATTTATTGCACGCATCTCTTCTCTTTCATTTCCACAACCAATCACGCCAAGCGTCAAAGTTCATGGCAATTTCAGAAAATATGTAATGTAAGAAACATTCAAATAGTTTCATATATTTTATTCTATTAAAAAAACTGAACATGCATTTGGATTTTTCTAATATTTATTCGAAAATATGTTCAAACATATTTTGAAAAAAGAAATTACACAATAAAAAAAAGTTCACGTAGAAAAGATCATGAGTTCAGCCCACCCGAAATTATATTTTTTTCCTCTTATTCAAAGCCCATGTCTCACGGCCCATTAGACACACAAGGCCTTCGGTCTGCCAGCTAAACCGATTAAATAAAGGTTGCTGGTCTCACATATGAAAACATGATGCTTTGTTTATGTTTTAAAATACCTTTAGATTTGTACAGGTAAAGGAGTATGTCAAAACAATAGTATGTACTCCCTCCGTAAAGAAATATAAGAATGTTTCTAAACACTCTTATATTCCTTTACAGAGGGAGTACTAACTAAAAAGTAGTATATGCTTACCTAAGTGGGCTTACATACTACATACTCTTCGGTATGATAGATACTACCTAAGATGTATGAAACACACGGGAGTGTAACTACACCTGGTCATATATACACGACATAGATGCATAAAAGTATATTTCTTGTAAGCAACCAGGGGAAAAGGGCGGAAGTTTTATTTTACGAGAAGCAGAATATTTTTATAAGATAATAGTTACCTGGAAAGTACTTTAACCCAGGGACAGGGGAGCCAGCCTTTGAGATGTTGAATGATTGATTGGATAGGACGGTTATCTGAATTGCATCTGCATTCTAGCAAATAAGACACATCAAAGGATGTCATGTGATATAGAAGTACAAATCAACATCACCACACTACACAAATTCAGGAACTAAAGGCATCTCCATCCGATAGATGCCTTTGACCTTCATACACTTTATATTTCTAAGCAAGTCATCCATAAGACTGGAAACAGATTATCACGAAATATGTGGTTCTCAAATATTAAGAGTAGGTATACTGTTTTTCATGACTGAATAAACAAACAGCAAGATAGGTAAGTGACTGAAGATGACAATGTCTCACAATTGACATTAGTCATTAGAACTACAAAACAAGTACAAGAAGTTTAGTTCAGTACAACTTACCTCCCTTATTGAGGAGAGGCCATACCTCCTCTTTGTTGGTAAGAATTCTGAACAAGATACAATTTTGGCATTGCACTCGTTTGTTTTGGGGTTGATGGGTAGTTGGGAAACAGAATTCAAATTATTGCCATGTAAGATAACTGAATGGTGTGATTCATCAACTGTTGCAGTCGGGCCTTCAACTAGGTAAGAAACATGAGGACCTCTGAGGTTAGCAGCTGTAAATTCAATGAGTGAAGAAACCTTGGCTTCAATGCCTACAAAAGGTAAGAGATGGTAAAGAATTACGCCTTCCGTTCATTAGAGGATGGTTTATAGTCCTGCAAGAATTTCTTTCTGCTTTATAAGAAAATACAATTTCAATAAAAATAGGGAGAAATGATGCAAACATGATAATTATGTCTTAAAAAAATCTCTCTGCATATGCTTGCATCATTTCGTTTGCAAGTGCACCTTCGCCAGGCCCAAGAAATCGCAAATAATTGGGCATTTAACCAATGGTTCTGTTTACAAGATGGGCAAAGAATTGTGCGGAAGATATTTATTATTATGCAGCTATTCAAGTATTAATGTCAGAGAATTATCCTAACAAATGCAACCCAAGAAGTAAACTAGAAGAGTTCCTGAGTAAGCAAATCACCAAAGGGTACATATACTAAAAATTATCCATATGATAACTGAGAAAAAAGGAATTACATCTGACATTTCAACCCTCAGTAGTTTATTTTGAAGTTCCAAAGTATAAAATAACAATGCAACCATTCTGGCATTTTACCAATATACAAGAAAAACATGGAACTGGAGATAATACTAGATGTGAAACCGAAGCATAATAAGCACTAATGAACACAAAAGAGACAAGAATTCTACAACACGAAAGCCTTGCATGCTTTAGACATATGGTTTCATACTCAACAAATGCAAAATTAAAATAGAGACTTGGATAATCAAAATTCGGAAGGACTTCAACATTTACAGCTGAATAAGTGGGGGACACACTTACCAGACATGGTCTCATCCGAAGGAAGATAGAGTGGCAGCTGCAGTTGCAGCTCGCAGCGCAGAAGGCAGCCCTTCTCCAGCAGCAACCTCCCCGGCTCATCTCCCCACAGAACCTCCTGCCCTTCCACCGCTTCTGACCCGTTGCTCTCCGAAACAAGAAACCGAATGTCCCCACTGGACGCATCCACGCAGCCTCCAACCATACCATGGCTCGCCCTTTCGCCGAACAACCGCTCCCTCAGCTCCCCAGCCAGTTCCAGCGCTCTACCGGCATCGGACTCGAAATTCGCGCTCCCGACGAACAGGCCCCCCACGATGTCGAACCCCCTCACGAGCAACCCACGGATTTCGTCTGCACGCAACACCGGAGATTGTCAGGTGAGATGAGAAAGACCATGAGTGGGACTAGCTACAGTGGATCGAGGACTGCAAGTGAGTGGGTTGGGTGTGAGAGACTTGCCTGCTTCGTGGGGAAGATCGGGGGAGAATGGACCGTCGTCGGATAGGAAGCGGAGGCAGCGGAGGACGGCAGCGACGGTGACGGACTGGAGGAAGCGAGGGGAGCCGACGAGCCAGAGGAGGGATGGGTAAGGAGAGGAAAGGACGGACTTCGTAGGGCATAGGAGGCGGAGGGCCGGAGGGCGGCGGGAACCAGCGGCGGCAGTGTCCATCGGCGGCGATCGGGAGGATGGAAACGCCGGTGGGCTATGCTTCGCGTGAGCGCACTGTGGGACTTTTTCTGAGTCACCAAACTAGGCCTTCTTCAGTTGGGCCGGGGCCGGAGCCGGCCGTGGTCGTCGGTCAGCCGGCCGTGGGCCCAACTTACACGGCCAGTTGGGAGTCAACCTGGCAATCCGACCCATGGGCGGCCACGCCCATGGGCACCCGACCCTAATGGGTAGGGTATGGGTCATCATATTAACCCATAGGTAACCCGATTAGTCATGGGTAGGGTATGGACACAAGGTTTTACTCATCGGCTCGATTATACTATTGATTAAAGTATATTTATAATTTTATATGATGTGTAGACGTTTTGTTGAAGATATGCTAATTAATTTAGTTAGAATAACCCAACGCTGGCAGTAGCATTTTCTTTAGGCAACGCTGCCAGTAGCGGTGGAGTATGCATGCATGTTTGCTCTGCCATTTATTTATTTCTTGATCAATCTAGAATGATAAGGCCCATCACTGAGTTAAGAATACTACTCATCTAGGAGGAGTACTAGTTCGGCCTATTGGGCCTCCAGTGGTTGAAGCCTTGATAAAGTTCATGCACAACTGACGTGATGTGCCTGTGCATGCGTGGCAGCGAACTGAGCATGGGAGGAGCTTTTTTAGTACCACCTTGCTTGAGCGCACGGTAGGCTGAGCTTTCCTATAAAGAGGAGGCGGAAGGGCATCTGCCCAGGGGAAAGAAAAGAAGCAGCCAAGCTCAAGGCATGCAAGCAGTCTGTTAACACTAATAACGAATTAAAATATTACGCCTGATGGGTGCCCTAATGGGTCGGGTCACCTGTCGGGTTCGGGCATGGGTCTCCTTCTCTGCCCATGGGTAGGGTCGTGGGCAGACAGTCCACCCATATAATATTCGGGCGCGGGTCTGAGAAAGCTTGACACGGTCAAAACCGACCCGATTGCCAGGTTTAGTTGGGAGGGGGGGATTTTTGGGAAGGCAAACTAATTCTAAGTACTGGTTCGCAGCCCAGTCCAGTGAACAGCGTCACGTGTTGTGCTCACAGCGATTTTTCGGGATTTCGTTTTTTTTTATTTTTGTGTACGTGTTTTTTATGTTTAAAATTGGTTTTTTCGATGGTTTTTTCTTTTTTCCCGGTTTTCCATGTTTTTTCTATACGTTTTGATGAAAAAATATCAAATTTTCTTTTTGAAAAAAAGGCACGACCTTGCCTCCTCCGAGGGAGGCACGAGTCGTGCCTCAAAAAAGGAGGCACGAGTGTGAGGCATTGTCGTGCCTCCGTGAAAAAGGCACTATCGTGCCTCCGCGAGAGGCACTCGTGCCTCTAAAAACAAGAAAAACGGAAAACCTCCAAAGCGCGCCACTTGGCGTGCACGGGGGGGGGGGGGGGGGGGGGGAGGGGGGACGCGTTGTTCGTTGCTACGAGTACTCTACAATTAATGATTTCGGATTTTTGGAGAGCAACTAGTTTGTAGAGTAACCCTAAAAACTAGTTTGTAGAGTGAGGGGTCACATGTTTGGATTTTATATAAATAATATACTTTTATTAGTAAATTATAAAAATAATACACGTTTTTTAAAATTTATAAAAATAATACAGCATCGGCCAGGCCTAGGGTGACAAGACCCAATTGGCCAGGCACATCCGATAAGGCCCAGCCCGACTGGAGCCCCTCCCCAGGCTGTCAGCCGCTGGCGCCATGTGTTGGGAATGTGCCCTAAAGGCAAATAAAATATGTTTATTAGCATACTCCATAAGTTCATAATACGTTTTATACTGTGCTATAATTGTATTAAGCGGAAACATTAATACACGTGTGGTATAAAACAACCAGGTCCCTAGTTAACTCTAGAATACTAGTCCATTGGGCAATTGATGATCAAGGTTTCCTGGTCATGAGCAACTAAGTTGTTGACAATGGAGTCGTATCATTGGGAGAATGGTATGATGGGCACATACCCATCAGAAGTGTTGCAATGTGATCGAGTCACATAAGTTCAACATTGCGATAACTACAACATAGTGACCAGATCCTTTGACCGTAATGATCATACGTAATTACTATCTATGAGGATGCTTTGATTTGTAACCCACCACATGACTGAAATATGCTGGCCATAAAGGTGCACTTTGGGTATTCCGCATAAGATATGTTAATGAGTATGCAAATAGATCAAAGCGGAATTTGTCCATCCGAGTGACGGATAGGTACTCTGGGCTCACTCGATGATATTACATCATAAAGATTACAATCATGTGACCAGGTCACGAGGGTTGTAATATCATGGAAACGAGTAAACATGTTTGTCGGTAACGAGGATGAACTAGGTATATTGGATACCGACGATCAAATCTCGGACAAGCAAAGTACCATAGGACAAAGGGATAATGCTCAACGTTAAACGGATCCAACAACGATGAAGTTTCATTCGATGGAAGCGCAGAGGCCATGTAGGATTGTAACCAGGTCTGATCGATGGTCATTGATCAAGAGGGTGTCTTAATCATGTCTGTTGTTTCCCAGACCGTAGGGTGTCACACTTAAGGGTATTCGACGCATTAAGGATTGATTCGGGATCACTGGAGAAATAAGAGAGAACACCAGAATTGTTTCCGGTGGAGGCCAGAAATTGTTCTGGGAATTTTGAAAGGTTCAAAATGTTATTTAATAATGTTTAAATATGTTTTATTATTTAATTATCTGAACTAAATATAAAAATATAATTAAATATAATTAAAATAGAAGAAAAAGGCATATGAGCCTAAAGAGGCCCATTAGGGGAAGAGGGAGTCTTCCCCCATGGGCCATGGCGCCATGAAGGGGCCCATGCCCCCCCTAGGCGCATTTGCCCCCCTCCCTTTGGTTTAGTACCACATGGGAAGTTGAGGGAGGTGTGCCCCCCTCCTTGGCCTATATAAGGAGGGGTAGGGTGCCTTTTTCCTTCATCCAAATTTGAGATAAGTTTCTCATCTTTCTTCCTCCTCTCTCCCTCCTGTGAGCGGACTCCCCTTGTTTGGAGTCTGCACTGGGTTGGGGATTTCTCTCCACCATACGCACGCCGTCGTGCTCTGGAATCGGGATCCGAATCCATCTTCTTTCCGCTTCTCTTCTGGTTTGAAGCCTGGAGGGACGTCGGGTACACCGTATGTGTGTAATCCCGCGAGGCACTACACTTGTGGTGCTACTTCGTCGTCGTGGCCGTATCGCGGCTTCTTCACCGACAACGTTCCGACGGGGACGCAATCCCGTCATCGGTCTCAAGGATCGGGTGGCTATCAGAGTCATCGTGGAGCTGCGCAGCATCGGGGATTGCCGGCACGACTACACCAACCACGTTCACGTGGTAACGTTTTCCGCTTAACGAACTACATACTGTTATATGACCTATTCCATCTGTTACTTGCATCGCCATGGCATAGGTCTTGGGATTGGGTATCGTAGGTTATGAAAATTTTGTGTTTTCTGCCCCGAACCCCAACAGTGGTATCATGAGCAAGGCTATGCGTAGATGTATTGTATGGATAGAACACATATAGTATGTGACATCAATTCTCCAATTGTTACCCTCCCACGTGTACACGTTTAGCATTGCGGCAATGTCCTGATGAAGCGGCCCCGACCGACCTTACGCGTTTACGCGAAGCTGGTTCCACGCTTGACATATGGCTTGTACCATATAGGTGGCTGGGGGTGTCTGTCTCTCTAACATTAGCTTTGCTAAGACGTTTGCAACGGAGGGCCCCGACAGGGGTGTAATAGAGACAATTGCTGAGTTTTTGTGGTTGTATGTTCGTAGGCATAGAAACGGTTCTATCTCGAAAGCCCTAGCAGCCACGTAAAACTTGCAAAAGATAAAGTAGAGGCGTCTAAACTTTAATTTGCAGGGGGCATCATAGTTAGTATGATTTATATTGTTGCATCCTGTTTTGCTAATATGCTAGATATACGACGGTAGAATTATAGGATGATCCCTCACAAAAAACCAGCATAGTGTCATTACCCTAGTGAGCACCACCTAGAAAGATCAACATTATGGAGGCATCACATGGCACACGGATGTCAAACATATTCGCGTTCAAATGAGGTGGGTGTAGCAAGCCTGGCATATGTATATGATATGGCCTTGCATGACACATCAAAAAATCACATAGGGTATGGTGGCGAGCCTGGCATATGTATATGATATGGCCTCGGGACACAAGAGACCGAAAGGTCGAGAATGAGTCACATAGATGGTGTGATTGGCATGATGGCCTACCTTGGACAACATACTAATGGTCGTGACGATCGGGGGAGGTATGTTCTTCGAGGATCGTGTAATCACTTAGAATAAACTATGAGGGATGTTTGTCTGAGTGGGAGTTCCAGAATTGTATTTGTTGGGTCTCGCAGCAAAAAACAATAATTTTTCTAACTAGCGTCGCCCTTAACCCAAGATCTATCTAGCTGTAATGCCGTAACGGAAAGACTTGAGGAAACATACCTCGGGGTGTAGTCCGTTGCGCGGGAAACGTTCCCGCAAACGTGGTTGATGAAGCCGTAAACCTTTCAAAGCCCCCTGGCTGTGTTAGCACCCTGTTGGGTGGTAGTGCCGCACATGCAGCACCTCGTAGTACTCGCACACGTACGGACTCGATGACGACCTCCGTTCTCCGATCCAGCGGAGGTGGCGGAAGTAGACCTCCCGGAACCGAAGTTTCGGCAGCACGACGGCGTCCGCGTAGCAGAGAAGCCTCAATCCCAGCACAGGTTCTACACAAGGGGACCCCGGCTTGAGAGAGACGAGAGAGGGGAGAAGACCGGTGAAAACCGATCTCAATTCGGAGTAATATTGAATTCTCTGCGATTTTTTCTGTCTTCAAGAAGTGCACCCCTGCCCATCTTTATATAGGCAGACGGAAGGACTCAACCCCCCTTCCCTTGGCAATGTGGGACTAATACCTTGCCAAGGGGGGAGGGTGCGGCTAGGAGGAGGGGGAGGGGGAAGTGGGGCGCCACCCACATGGGCCCCAAGGCCCATGGCGCCCCCCTTTTTTTCTTTTCCTTTTCCCTTTTATTTTCCTCCTTCCCCTAATGGGCTTCTTTCACAAATAAGGCCCATTGCACTTTTTAATCTGAAATAAATTATTATTAATTATTAATTCACTTAATTAATAAATAATACATATTATTTCATCTCCCGATGATCCGGAACTCCTTCCAGCTCACTCCAAACGTCCTTCGGACCAACACAGAACTTTTCCGGTACGTCTTTCTCTCTTCTCCGGTAACTCCGATAGTTCCAAAAAGGTCTCTGATATTCATCAAGCCCTTAATTGTGTTACCCTACGGTCCGAGAACACTCCAGTCATGACCGAGACAAAGGCTACGGCCAATGATCAATAGCGGGACCTGGATGCCCATAATGACCCCTGCGCATTCCGGAAGTAACCGATTGAACCGTACACGTTGTATACCATTCCCTTTGTCATGCGATACTAGATTAGTCCAAGATTGGATCAACTGCATCCAATGCATTAGTTCTATCTTGTTACCGACAAATCTTATTCACTCGTTCCGTGATATTCATCCTTGTGACCTAGTCACACGCTGCGCAGCTTTATGGATGCAATCTCACCGAGTTGGCCATGAAGTATCTTTCCATTATATGGATTGACAAATCCCGCTCTTGAATCAACACTCCTCAACATATCCCATCGGATAGCCCAAGATACACCTTTATGGTCACCATGTTTCAGTGTGACGGTTAATGCACTCAAAGCATCCTCAGAAGATAGCAATTATGCATGAACTCACGGTCAAAGGAACAGGCTACTACGTTCTGTAATTACAACACTGAACTTTTACGATTTGATCATGTTGCAATGCTTGCATTGGGTAATGTTCATCACGTCATTCATTCAATGAGGTGACCTTAACGTCAATTGACTTGATTGTCCATGATCGTGAAACCACAATCATCAGTTGACGATAAACCAGTCATCATGAGAGGCTGACTAGGAACTCTGGTTGTTTCTATACCACACATGTATCATTGTTTCACTGATACAGTTCCAGCACAGTATGAAACTGGTCATGAACTTATTTAGATATATTGGAATAATCATATATTATTTGCCTCTAGAGCATATATCCAACAGTCTCCCACTTGCACTAGATAGCAAATAATCAAGCTGCATATTTTCTCGATCATAATCATCTTATCATATAAGTGTTTATTGATCATGCTTGCTCATGGAAGAGGTTTCGTCAACGATCTGTACCTGTTTAGATTCGTATGTTCCTTTTGCAACAGGTATTGGTCAACTTGCTTGATATACCTTTCATTATCTAATAATGCTTGAATTATAAATTTGGCGGGAGAGTGAGACTTCTTATTTTACAGTATTCTCTAATGACAAAATGGTTTTAGTCCCTAGGACTCCCATAGTCATGTATACTGAAAATACACTCAGCCAGAAGTCTAAACTTCTTACGCTAAACTTTATTCAACCTTCTACTTCCTTAAGTAGATATTTATATTTTGTAGAGTTTTGGTTCGTGAAATTATAGCTCACATTTCCTTTCTATTCCTTTTGGTGATATCTCTAATTCGTATAGACCCATAATAAGGCTTGCTATCGTAATCCAGTATTACATTCAAGTATATTATATTTTCTATCATTTAGAGTATTGTCCTCAGTTTCTCTTCAGATACTGAATGCTTGGACTTTGCTCAGGTTCTGTGTTTTTCCAACCAAGCACATCGGAACCTGTTCTTCTTCAAAGAACTTTTGAGTTATTTTGTTATTGGATTCACAATTTCCGTTTTATGGTAGAATCATATGTCAAAGGTCATATAGGATCACATGTCTTGAGACAAAGTGCATCCCTATTCTTCCATTAAAACATTATTTTGTGATATTAAGGTTTTACATCCTTTATATAATTCCTAGCCACAAGAACCTTTTCTTGTTTAGGATATCATTCCAATCCTTTTGATATTCATTAAACGTGTCCTAATCTATCCTTATAGATTTTAGTGTGTGACACATCTGTATTTCGTTCATATAAGATTCTCGTAATCCTTTCATCTTATTAGCCTTAATCTCCATGTATATCAACGTATATATATGAGATTGTTTTCACATATATCATCGTATATATATGAAATTGACATTGTGCACCCACTCAAATATATCCGACATATATATGTAAGTAAGCTTTTATTAAGTTTCTATTCTAATTATGTCAGACATAATAATATTGCTCCCAAAGCTCCCACTCAGAAAATGCTCTCTGCATTCCAAGTTTTCAGGAAGTCTCCAAAGCTCCCACTCAGTTTCATGAAATTGCAGTCCATCTCAATATTTTGATTACTTCAAAATCACTTGATCAAATCAAGGTTGAGAGTTTCTGCCTTGAGGTACTATGGTCCATCTTATCGAAACATTCTTTCGTTATGCCAATTGCTACTTCTCTTCAAATTCCACAACTTGAATGTGATGCAATTTCAAGCTATGGTCCCTTCATAGTGTTCGTGAATGAAATACCCATATTGATTTAGCATTACTACGCTTCTGTAGTCAATCATTATTGAATTTAGCCATAACATCTTTTATGTGCCAAATCATGCCTTTATGTGTTGCATCATTCTTAATAACTTCCTGGTTATTCGAAATGTGAAATAACTACTTTATTTCATAGGATGTCAGCCATCCCATATGCAACTCAATATGATTTCATTTCTCCTCGTTTCCTAGGTAACCATCAATCCTTCGTAATTTATGAGCAGTGTCCCTTTGTTTCACTTAAGAAGACTCATGATTATTGTTCTGTACAGAACGTATTCATGACAATTTTCTTATTTTTAAACTAAGGCTTTAACTAATATACCATGATCATCATCAATAGCATATTTCCTCTTCTCATGGAGTCATTTCAGCGGAACGTTTTTCGTTGCGTTACTCTGTTATCTGGAGGCAGGGTCAATCACCCTGGTCAAAGAATTCACTTTTCTCCCATTGGTTTATTCCTTGAGAACCATCTTCTCATTTATCAATTAAGCAATACAAGTTTTGCTATTTGAGAAGGTGTGTTTTACAATTGCTCACAACTCTAATACAAAGAAAGTTATATCATATAAAACTTCTAGAAACTTTCTAACACCATCATCATATGGAGTCATCAGCTTCATTAAATTCAGAATGGTTTCCTTATTTCATGAAGTGGGTGTTTTAACTTAATAAATTATAACAACTTTGTTCATTCAATAGCATTAGCGTAAGTGGAATGTATTTAGACCACACTACATTTTAGCATGACTACGAATGGTTTTAGGTGCTTGAGCACTTTAAACTTCCATCGTAATTTGTGGTATTACTTCCACAAGTCTCCCATTTATGTCAACTATAATACTTATCACTTTGATCACATCATGGTGATTCGTTTTCTTATATTTTACTTCACTGTGATTCCGTAATCTCAGATTTATGATCTCAATTGAATCCTTGTTCAATTAATCATGCGAAGCATCTTTAATTATTATTCATGCGCTTGGTTAATACATCATTTATGTACAATGTTTGGCGCAAGTTCTACTTTGCTAGAACTCCGTCATTAGTCATCTTGGTTGATAATAAATTCATGAGTTAATAGATCGAGTATCTAATGAGTTCATCATTTATGAATTCATCTCATGCATTTAGTATAGTTATGACTTTTGACCTTATTGTTATTCATAATAACTTAATCATTAAACATTGAATATCACTTGACAATTATGGTGTTTTATAAATGCTTCTATCATATTATAAACTCAACTGCAATCATAGTATAAGCACACTTTATTCATCAAACTGGAACAACTGACTTGTCTCAAAACATGAATAACTTTGTCTCGCGAGATGCAAGACATACCACTAAGTGTTCATATTCGATTGATTACAAAAGATTTATCTAATACTCTAAGTATATTTCTATGATAGATGTCTTGGTGAAATCTTGGTGGCCATCAACTGTCTTGGTTGCCATCAATCCTGGATCGCACCTCTTCCCGTCCATGTAACGGCAGGCCCTGTTTTCATAAAACAGAACAAGTATCAAATACTTATTAAACTGCAAATGTTGTATAAGGGAACAAACATTTATAACGAGTATATCAAATATATACCTTTCCATCAACAATTTCTCCTTCAATGGGTTCAACCTCTAAATCTCGGAGGTTGACCATGAACTCAAAGAACTGAAGGCTTTCACCTCTTCCGACATAGTCATGGACAAAGTCTGTGTAACTCGGTGGAAGCGAGTGTAGCATTGTGTTTATAGCAGACTCATCTGTGGTCCAATAGTCAAAGTCCTCCACGAGTTTCAGATGTATCCCATGCATCTTGGCTACGTGAGTTTTCAGACAAGTGTTCTCTTCCATCTTTGTAGTAAGAAACTCATTTTCTAACTCAAATCTGGCCACTCTGAACTGATGTATAAACAATGACTTCATCATGTCGATTGTGTCAAACGTGTCCATATCTGCATGTTGTTCACGTAAATCTTGCGGAAAGCTAGTTTCTATGACACTTTTAACCATGGCGTAAGTCCTTCGACGATTATGGTAATCAAGCATTACTTTTTCATCCATGTTGTCTACTGGAGGGTCTCCCATAGGCTCTTGTATCACGAACAAGAGGTTAGCTCTCTTGAGCACAGTCCTAAGGTATAAGTACCAATCAACGAAATTTGACCCATCATCTTTAAGTCTTTCACCACGTAAGAAAGTAACCAATCCATGATACTGAGTCATGTCCATTTTAATTTTCTACAAAATATTTGCAAGGAAAACAATTAAGACTAGTTCATAACAATGAGTTCATAATAATCATATTATAGATGAGCTCGCACTAAAACAATCATCCCTAAGAAGTTTTAGTGATTACATGATCCAGATTCACTATCCGTCCTCGAATATCACAACAGCCGACGGATTAGTTTCAAAGGTAGACAACTAGTTTGTGCGATCACATCCTATATGTGACTCATGCTTGATCTTTCGATCTCTAGTATTCCGAGGCCATATCTTCATATGCTAGGCTCGCCAAATTGACCTTAGTGTTATATGCTTCTTAGCAAGGCCATATCGACATATGCTAGGCTTGCCAGGCCCAACCTCATGCGAACTCTAATGTATGTATGACACCCGATCGTCACGGCCTGCCTATCATAAAGAGAACCTTCCAGGTGGTGCACACTTCGGTAGAATACTTATGTTCGACATTTTATAAGGGATCATCTTATTTTAAGCTACCGTCGTGTATCCTATACTAGCATGTTTTAAGATGTATGATCATGGTGGCACTAAGTCTACAGTGTCTCCATTTAAGTTTGTTTCATCATGATGAACGTTTACTACTTTCTAGTAACACATAGCAAAGCTATCACTACATCAAGATTAAGCAAACAACAATATCCCCCTCTGCAATATAAAGTTAGATGCCTCTATTTTGTATATTGCATGTTTTACGTGGCTGCTAGGGCTTTTCATAGATCAACCGTTTCTACGAACATTGAACCACAACTGATTATAGATTGTCTCTATTACACCCCGTACGGGGCCCTCCGTTGCAAATGCCATATCCGCTAAAGTAAGAGAGACAGACACCCCCCAGAGCCACTTTATACGGTACAAGCCGTATGTCAAGCGTGGAACCAGTCTCGCGTAAGCGTACGCGCAAGGTCGGTCGGGGTCCGCTTCATCAAACAATGCCACAGATATAACAAGTACACGTGAGAGGGTAATAATTGTAGAATCAACGCCCACATCCCCGATGTGTTCTAACCGTACAGCAATACGAAGCATAGATCTAGCTCATGATACCGTTGTTGGGTCTCGCAGCAGAAAACAATAATTTTTCTAACTAGCATCGCCCTTAACCCAAGATCTATCTAGCTGTAATGCCGTAACGGAAAGACTTGCGGAAACATACCTCGGGGTGAAGTCCGCTGCGCGGGAAACGTTCCCGCAAACGTGGTTGATGAAGCCGTAAACCTTTCATAGCCCCCTGGCTGTGCTAGCACCCTATTGGGTGGTAGTGCCGCACGTGCAGCACCTCGTAGTACTCGCACACGTACGGACTCGATGACGACCTCCGTTCTCCGATCCAGCGGAGGTGGCGGAAGTAGACCTCCCGGAACCGGAGTTTCGGCAGCACGACGGCGTCCGCGTAGCAGAGAAGCCTCAATCCCAGCACAGATTCCAGACAAGGGGACCCCGGCTTGAGAGAGACGAGAGAGGGGAGAAGACCGGTGAAAACCGATCTCAATTCGGAGTAATATTGAATTCTCTGCGAATTTTTCTGTCTTCAAGAAGTGCACCCCTGCCCATCTTTATATAGGCAGACGGAAGGAGTCAACCCCCCTTCCCTTGGCAATGTGGGACTAATCCCTTGCCAAGGGGGGAGGGTGTGGCTAGGAGGAGGGGGGGGGGAAGTGGGGCGCCACCCACATGGGCCCCAAGGCCCATGGCGCCCCCCATTTTTTTCTTTTCCTTTTCCCTTTTATTTTCCTCCTTCCCCTAATGGGCTTCTTTCACAAATAAGGCCCATTGCACTTTTTAATCTGAAATAAATTATTATTAATTATTAATTAACTTAATTAATAAATAATACATATTATTTCGTCTCCCGATGATCCGGAACTCCTTCCAGCTCACTCCGAACGTCCTTCGGACCAACACAAAACTTTTACGGTACGTCTTTCTCTCTTCTCCGGTAACTCCGATAGTTCCGAAAAGGTCTCCGATATTCATCGAGCCCTTAAGTGTGTTACCCTACGGTCCGAGAACACTCCAGTCATGACCGAGATAAAGGCTACGACCAATGATCAATAGCGGGACCTGGATGCCCATAATGACCCCTGTGCATTCCGGAAGTAACGGATTGAACCGTACACGTTGTATACCATTCCCTTTGTCATGCGATACTAGATTAGTCCAAGATTCGATCAACTGCATCCAATGCATTAGTTCTATCTTGTTACCGACAAATCTTATTCACTCGTTTCGTGATATTCATCCTTGTGACCTAGTCACACGTTGTGCAGCTTTATGGATGCATTCTCACCGAGTTGGCCATGAAGTATCTTTCCATTATATGGATTGACAAATCCCGCTCTTGAATCAACACTCCTCAACATATCCCATCGGATAGCCCAAGATACACCTTTATGGTCACCATGTTTCAGTGTGACGGTTAATGCACTCAAAGAATCCTCAGAAGATAGCAATTATGTGTGATCTCACGGTTAATGGAACAGGCTAATACGTTCTATAATTACAACACTGAACTTTTACGATTTGATCATGTTGCAATGCTTGCATTGGGTAATGTTCATCACGTCATTCATTCAATGAGGTGACCTTACCGTTAATTGACTTGATTGTCCATGATCGTGAAACCACAATCATCAGTTGACGATAAACCAGTCATCATGAGAGGCTGACTAAGAACTCTGGTTGTTTCTATACCACACATGTATCATTGTTTCACTGATACAGTTTCAGCACAGTATGAAACTGGTCATGAACTTATTTAGATATATTGGAATAATCATATATTATTTGCCTCTAGAGCATATATCCAACAGTTTTAAAACATGAACTCCATATTATGAACTTAATCTTCATGTCTTAGCAAATATCATTGTAGATAATGGCATACACAAATGTTTATAACTATGGCTCATTCAGTGTGATAGAACTTAACGAAAACGGGTCTTACTTCATTGATTGTTACCAACACCGTTAGAGACATACTCGTTAGTAATGACTTACTAAACATAATACGAGAACTTCTAGGAGATACACCTGATAACTCCGTAATTAAGGAAGATGATGATGAGTATCGTACTCACCGTCACTTATGAATGACTGTCCAATACAACATACTTCATTCTATGGAATCAGAATTGTGAATGCATGTTAACGACACCAACACGTATGACTTGCTAGGTGAACTTGAAAGCACTAGGTCACAAATCAGAGTAATGGAATATGAGTATATGGACGGGTTTTCTTTCAACAATAGTGGAAGGAACAACCTGCTGAGAAAGTCACTTGGAAAATGTATAAGATACACGAACACCTTGTGTACAACTTGGACTACTAAATTTACTATTACTTTGCGATAGTTGGGGAGTTGCATCCGCTTCCTCCCAGCTACAAAGACCACGTCTAGACTATGTCATGAAGGAGAATCGTTCACCTTTCATGAGGTCAAGGTTAAAGTTAATTGCAGTTGGTTAAGTATTCGATGCTTGAACTTACTGCTTATAGAGTGTCTTGGAAGGGATGAGGTGACAATGTGTGCTGATGATAATCAAGATAGTTGATAGTCGACAACACTCTCCCTCTACATCTACCATTTGATTAATATATGAATAAGATTGTTTGAATGTGAACTTTATTAGTGTGTCTTGCATCTCGCGAAGACAATTATTCATATTAGTGAGAAACAAGTCAGTTCTTCTTCTTTTATGAATGATATCTTTTATGGTCACATTACGGTTATGAATGAGTTATTCTTATATTGATGATAGTAGTTTGATCATTTATAAGAAATATTGTAATCCCAATAATTATCCAAACTTGATAATGACACTACCGTTTACGTCATGAATGGTATGATGGAGTTTTGAGATACTTGATCTCTTGACACATGCAAACCATGCACTTTTAGGTGAGATGACTAAAACCTCGCGTTCTGGTAAAACAGAGTGTGTACTGATTGTTGAATATCATACATAGTGATGTGTCGTATTTCAACATGTAGTGAATTTCATTATTTCGTGAACTTCATATGTGGACTTAGATGAATATGTGTATTCACTAATGAAACATGAGTCTGAAATAATTTGATCTGATCAAAGGGATTTCAGAATGAAGACCTGTATTAAATTAACAAGAAAAACAAGTCTCTGCGATCTGATCAATGTGACAAATGTTTTGAGTTAGCCTTGGGCATACAGACTTGTGTGAAAGTTGTTCCACAAATTACAATGCTTGGAACACTTCAATATTGTTGATGTGCCTGAACATTATAATCATACTCTATTTAATAGTGTATGGTGTAAGTTATCTCTTACCAAGTTAAGTTATTATTGTTTAGAGTTATTAATTTAATATGCAAACACTCACTTCAGTATAGGGAACCATCTGAGTTCGTGTAAACTAACACTATATATGTCATGGTGTATCGCGGTTTCTAGGAAGCTTAATTTATATGATAAATTGTCTTTGTAGTGTATCCTTAGACAACTATGGATGCATCTTCCACAACTAGAACCAAAAGAGCAAAAATTGTGTTGCTAAGTGTTTTGGTGTTTATCAAGAAAAGTTCTTGATGAATGTGTTAAGGGAAGAAAAGTGAAAGTTCAACCAAGGTGATTGACCTTGCCTCCAAATGTCAGAGTAGCGCAATGGAATATGTTTCAGAAGCAAAGCTCCACGATTAGAGGAGAAACTGATGATAATGATCATGGTGTTTCGGTTAAAAATTTTACTGAACAAAGTAGGATTCAAGAATACATATTTGCCCTTGTGCAAAATTATATTCATGATTCACTTGTCAAGTTAATGGAACAAGACATACCTACAAACTATGAAGAAGCGATGGTGGACCTAAGTACGAGATATGACTATGAGTCATGAAATCCCATATTGAATCACATTTAAGATTACTTGAAACTTATCGAGTAAGGAATTTACTTGATATTCTTAGTGACTTCAAAGTTATAAGGAATAAATGTGAACATAAAAGTAGACATCAAGATCGATTTGTCTCAAAGAATGTTTCTGACAAATTCAAAAGGTTGACTACAATATGTAGCGATGCTTGAGTCAATGGGATATTCACTACGATTGATCCAAATTGTTATCAATACCGTGACTTCCTCAAATCTTGCATTTTAAGAAGTGTTGTAACTGGTACAACAAGAAGTTTTTTGAAACATATGGATGCTAGTGTCTCGTAACCTGAATTCTCAATTTGATGGATGATCAAAGTGATTTTGGACTTAGTGTGGCACCCCGGCTCAGAGCAGCCGGTTTACCTTAAATTGCCAGCCCAGAGATCAAGTCTTCTGGCAATGCACAACATATTGGTACATAATACAACCGCTTCATAGTAATTATACAGGTACATAGATTCGGGATTACAACTGCTACGAGGCATGGCGACACATCTCGTGCGGCAACACTATCAACATTATTTATGTCACATCTCAGGGCCTCAATACGATTGACGGAGGACTCTACGGCAGCGGAATAACGAGGTGACGGGACTCCACTCCACGGGGACACTGCTGGGACACGACCTAGTTCGCGTAGTACAACTCAGCCAACTCTTCAGGTGCGACACCTCCTGCATCTGGCATGACACGCCAGGTCAGTACATGGAATGTACTTGCAAGCTCATAACAGCCAAGTCATCAGGAGAAACAATAGCATGGCAAGAATGCAAACAATAACATGGCAAACATGACAAGAATAATAATACCACTTGTCTCATGAACACCACATGATTCATCCAGCTTACCTCCGAGTCGTGCGGACTCGGTAACCGGGTCATCTCTTGACCCACCATCATACGGGTCGTAGCTCGACCACTCAACGGGTTAGGTGTCCTCAGTTACCACCCAACCAATCACATGACCACAGTTTCAGCATTAACATTCATATTATTAAACAGATTAGTGTTGACCTCTGTGTGACCTAGTACGAACTGTGTCCCATGACCGAGGACGCGGCTATTCGAATAGATTTTGACTCTGCAGAGTTTGTTCACGTTACCCACATTATGGAGTTCCTCCTCCATCCAGCACCTCGGTACTTGTCCCACAGGATCCTTGGAACTCGTACCGCAGGAGTGGACTAGGACATCTCCAACGAAACCCGACTACCACGTTACCTCCCTACGGACTCACCGACACACGGCCTTGGGTATCCCTGTGGTTAGGTGTCCACGTTACCACCATAGCCACTCGGCCACCTTGTGGCAAACTGTCCCAACGGGGGCTCCCGGGTAAACAACTATGGATTTCGAGATTATCACCACCTACCTGATCAGGGTAGCGTGCGTGCATAACCTCCCCTACTGGGTGATATCCGTAGAAGGTACTACGATAGCCCAAGTCAAGGCCCGCCCATACAAGCAAATGTGGCTGCATGGATAAGCTCGGTTCGGTGGCACTTGCTCAACAATTTGGTTCATTAGGTTCTAGTGAATGGCATTATAAAGACATGGCAACAAGGCATGAGTATGAACTACTAACATGCATATGCAACTACTAGCATGACATACAATCATGAACATGATCATTACTAGCATGATTCCGGCATAGACTTGGAAACGAAATAAACATGGTGATAACCTGTACTAGAGTGACATGATAAAATCAGTAGGCATGGCATGTTTATATCAACTTATTATGGTTATTCATTTTTATTAGCAAGCAATGTGAAGGCAATCAAAATAAACCCAAGTAAATGGTTTAAATCCTCAAAAAGCAACTTAACCTCCTCATGACCAGATTGTTATGGCTTGCCTTGGTCAAGTGGAGTATCCTTGAACTCCTGGTCTCCTGCAAGCACTTGATCACCTTCTGAAAAAATAAAACAAGTGACAAACAAAAATAAGTCCAAAGTACTCCTTCACTATCCAGTGGACCTAAACAGTGAGCCAAGTTCCCAAACTTTGCCAACTTGAAGAGGATCTCAAAAGAAAAATGTAGCAAAAAGAATCAACTCATTTGGCGTTGTGGTTTAGGAGTAATTGATGGTCAAAGTTTGGTCAAAATTCCATTTTTAAATAGATTAAATCAATTTCCAGAGAAAATCCAGAGGAGGCCACGTTGAAGGCGTAAACCTACGCGGGCGTCTCCACTTATACCGGTTCGGAGAGGCTGGAGTGGTTGACGGGTGGGGTCAAGGTGTCAGGTCCAAATAAAAAGAGAGGGAGACAGAGGCCGCGGCTCCGGCGACGGTGGTTCGCCGGCGAAGAGGCCTCGGAGGTGAACTAGGGCTAGGGGAGGAGACGCAGGGGATCATGGCGAGCTTCCACGTACCCGAAATTCCTCGAAC
Organism: Bromus sterilis; assembly: GCA_950022295.1. Classification (NCBI taxonomy): domain Eukaryota; kingdom Viridiplantae; phylum Streptophyta; class Magnoliopsida; order Poales; family Poaceae; genus Bromus; species Bromus sterilis. The sequence goes on from OX465598.1 coordinate 103,250,449, forward strand.
GGTGGCCTGACGGCTTCGCTATGTTCTTCTCCAGCTACGGTGGCGGCGGCGCCGCGATGTGATCTCCGACCAGGGGCTTCCCCGGCCGGCTTCCTCCTTGAGTGCGCCTTCTGCGAGTGGAGTGGGGGTGTGTGGTGGTGGCTACGAGCAGGGGAGGGGCCAATTTATAGCCACAACGTCGATTCCCCTCCGGGTGTTGCTTGACAGAAGACGACGGCGCCGTGCTCGCGTGCGGGTGAGCAGTGGGGGTTCGGGTGAGCTCTAGGAGGTTCTACTGATGGTGTAGCACGCGTGCGTGCGTCTCCCAATGGACTGCGTGGACGGGAAGCACGGGGTGGCAGCACCCATGGCACTCCTGCGGCCTGAGTCGGCGAAAGGGGTGGCGGGCGGCGCGGCTTTGAGGGGCAGGTGGCGCACGGGGGATGCGGTGACGCTAGGGACGCGCAGATGCAGCCACGGGCCAAGCGGTGGCGTGCTGGCCACAGTGGTCGTCTCGCGTGTCCTGGAGCAATCATGGCGACGACGGAGAGGTCTCCGGCGGGCGGCGGGGCTTTGGGGTGAGTCAGGTGAAGCACGAGTGTGCCACGATGGCTACGGACACACGCAAGCGGCCGCGGGTGCTCAGGGTGCGGCGTGCCCGTGATGACGACCTCACGGCCACGGCCAGAGCACGCCTGTGGCTGGCAGTGCGCGTGCTCACCCCTGGCACGCGTGCACTGAGGGCGTCCAGGGCGTGCGCACTGTGTCCTTGCGTGTAGGTATCGTCCAGTAGCATGGGTGAGGGGTTGGGAGGCTTGCAGGTGGGCTCAAACACATGGTAGCTTCAAAAATGTGTTTCTGCAGGAAACTTTGAGAATTTCTCCAGAGAGTTTGGCTAGGTTTTTGGGGCTGAAACTTGGTTTGCCTGGGTTATCTAGGAAGGTGCTTATGTGGTAAAAATTCCAGGGAAAATGGATAAGTCTACAGGGTACTTGCTTCACAAAGTGCCTTTCTGGTCATAAATGGAAATGAATTTCTAGAGGGGAAACTTTGTACTAAGCTTGTCCATGTTTTTGCATAGAATCATGATGCATGTCCCCCTTGCTTGGCACAAAAAGTTTCACGCCAAAAGGAGGAGCAGAAGTGAGGCTAGCTTCAAAAAGGAGAGGGAAAAGATCAATTTCCTTTAGTGAAAAGGGGGTTTTATGAGAAATAAAAATAGGGCATGGGCTAGTTTGATCAAAGCTTGATCATAGCCATAGGGGAGAAGGGTTTATGGGTCACTTGGCCTAGGGGAAAAATTAAGCCCAAGTGATCAAGGCCATCTGAGTTGAGAAAATCCAAGCAAATAATTTCAAACCCTAGAAAATCAGCAAATAAAGTTGCAAATAAAAAGGGGCCAAAAACCAGGGTGTCACAAACCTACCCCCCTTAGGGTAAATCTCGTCCTCGAGATTTGGTTGCTCAGGGAACAGATACGGATATGCAGCCCTCAGAAACTCTTCCCTTTCCCAGGTGGCTTCTTCCTCAGTATGGCGCTCCCAGAGCACCTTGTAAAACCGTATTACCTTACTGCGGGTGGTCCTTTCCATCTCATCCAAAATCCTGATTGGTTTCTCCTCATATGTCAGATCCTGGGCCAGCTCTAACTCCTTCACATCCACTCGTTTGACTGGTGGCGAGACACACTTGCGTAGTTGCGATACATGAAATACGTCATGGATGTCAGACATTTCCGGGGGTAGGTCCAGTTGGTATGCTACTTTTCCCCGCTTAGCCATTATTGGGAATGGCCTGGCATACCTTGGGGCAAGCTTTCCCCGGGTCTGGAATCTCCTTACTCCTTTCATTGGCGTCACTCGGAGATAGACGTATTCTCCAGGCTCAAAGTTCACCTCTCGATGCTTGGTGTCATAGTAACTCTTTTGTCGAGACTTGGCGGCTCTCAACCGGTCCTGAATTTCCTTGACTTGCTTTTCTGCTTCAAGCATTAAGTCGGTGCCAAAGAGGCGACTGTCCCCTGTCTGTGACCAGTTCAATGGGGTGCGGCATTTCCGCCCATATAATGCTTCAAAGGGTGACATCTTGAGGCTGGCCTGGTAGCTGTTGTTGTATGAGAATTCTGCGTATGGTAAGCAGTCCTCCCACTTGGACCCGGAGGCTAACACACATGCCCTGAGCATATCCTCCAATATCTGATTTACTCGCTCGGTCTGGCCATATGTTTGGGGGTGGTAAGCGGTGCTGTGCTTTAGTCGTAGCCAGAATGCAGACGTGAACACTGACCCTCTGTCTGAGGTGATGGTCTTTGGGATTCCATGGAGACTGGCGATCCGGGACATGTATAGCTCTGCCAATTGATCAACTCGGTAAGTGGTCCTGACGGGAATAAAGTGGGCCACTTTGGTGAGCATATCCACAATTACCCATATGGAGTCGTGACCCCGGGCGGTCCTTGGGAGCCCTACAATGAAGTCCATGCATATGTCATCCCACTTCCATTGCGGAACTTGCAGGGGTTGCAGTAATCCAGCTGGCTTTTGGTGCTCGGCCTTGACTCTGTTGCATATGTCGCAGCATGCCACATAGTATGCGATATCTTTGCGCATTCCGGGCCACCAAAATGTGGTCTTCAAGTCCCGGTACATCTTGGTGCTGCCGAGGTGGATAGAATATGCGGACTCATGTGCTTCTCGCAGTATTTGCTGCCTCAAGTTAGCCTGGTCCGGTACACATATTCGGTTTTTGAACCATAGCACTCCTTGGGTATCCAGGTGAAAGGATTCGGCCTTGCCACGCGGAATTCGTCCCTTGATTTCTTGAATTTCCGGATCTTGAGCCTGTGCTCCCTTAATTTCCTCTACCAAGGTTGGGGTGATTTCCAATGTCTTCTTGGTCATTGAGTCACACAACACGAGGTTGAGTTGAGTGACTTCCTCCCGTAGCTGAGGGTGGAGCCTTTCCCAGAGTGCATTCACTGAACTTGGCTTACGGCTAAGGGCGTCGGCAACCACGTTAGCCTTCCCGGGGTGATAATTTATCCCGAGATCGTAATCCTTGACCAACTCGAGCCACCTTCTCTGCCTGAGGTTGAGGTCCGGCTGCGTGAAGATGTACTTGAGACTTTTATGATCTGTGTACACCTCACACCGTTGCCCGATGAGATAATGCCTCCACAATTTCAATGCGTGTACCACAACAGCCAGTTCCAGGTCATGCGTGGGGTAGTTTACTTCATGTTGGCGTAGCTGTCTGGAGGCGTACGCTACAACCTTTCCTTCTTGCATTAGCACACATCCAAGGCCATGCCTGGAGGCATCGCAATATATATCAAATCCCTTGTGGATGTCCGGCAGAGTCAAAACAGGGGCTGAGGTTAGCTTGGTCTTGAGTTGCTCGAAGCTTTCACCGCACTCCTTGGTCCAGACAAATTTCTGGTTCTTCTTCAACAACTCGGTCATTGGTTTGGCTATCTTGGAGAACCCTTCAATGAATCGGCGGTAATATCCCGCCAATCCTAAGAAACTTCGGACTTCCGTCACGGTGGTTGGTGGCTTCCAATTCAACACATCGGTCACTTTACTGGGGTCTACGGCTACTCCTTGAGCCGTCAGAATGTGACCCAGAAATCTCACCTCCTTCAACCAGAACTCGCACTTGCTGAACTTGGCATAAAGGCGATGAGCTCGCAGTCGTTCCAGCACCGTACGGAGGTGCTGCTTATGCTCTTCTTCACTTTTGGAGTATATGAGTATGTCATCAATGAATACCACCACGAACTTGTCCAGAAAGTCCATGAAGACCTTGTTCATCATGCCCATGAAATAGGCTGGGGCATTCGTTAAGCCGAAGGACATGACCGTGAACTCATACATGCCATATCTGGTGGTGAAGGCTGTCTTGGGAATGTCTTCCTTTCGGATCTTCAGCTGGTAATAGCCTGTACGAAGATCGACCTTAGAGAATACCCGGGCACCTTTCAGTTGGTCGAACAAGTCATCGATGCGTGGCAGTGGATATCTTGATGGTGACTTCATTCAGGGGGCGGTAGTCCACACACATCCGCAAAGTTCCATCTTTCTTCTTGACGAATAATACCGGTGACCCCCAAGGTGAGGTGCTGGGGCGAATGTACCCCTTCTACAATAGCTCATCCAGCTGTTTCTTTAGTTACACCAGTTCGGTGGAAGGCATCCGGTAATACTTCTTGTATATAGGGGAAGTACCGGGGACAAGCTCGATGGCGAACTCCAGCTCCCTGTCTGGCGGCATACCCGGCAATTCTTCTGGGAACACATCTGGAAACTCTCTGACAACAGGAATCTTGTCCATCTCTGAGGTGGTGATCTGGCATACCGTTGCTTCCTTCTTGTGTGGCATACTAACAGCTGTGAATTGAGTTGCCTTTCCGTCCAGGTTAACCAGTTCCACTATCCGGGTCTTGAAGGCAAGGCGAACCTCATGGGCGGTGAGCCAATCCACTCCAAGAATCGCATCAAGTCCCTTGGATTCCAACACCATGAGAGAGGTAGGGAGCTTCACTCCATATATTTCAGTGGTCAGGTCCTTGCATATACCGTCTGCTTTGAGCACTCCTCCAGGGGTTTTGACCACCACAATTGTGTCCAAAAGATCAATAGGAAAATTGTTTTGGGTGGCGAAACTCCGCGATATAAACGAATCGGTTGCCCCGGAATCAAATAATATAGCTGCGGGTATGTTATTAGTAGGAAACATACCGATGAACACGTCGGGGGATCCGCGGGCTTCTTCGGCCGAGACGTGGTTGACTTGAGCCTGGCGATAGTTGTTCTGCCCCCGGATGTTGTTGACTTGAGGTGCTGGGTTCCCCGGCTTGCTCTGGCATTGTCTGGCAAAATGTCCTTGTTTCCCGCAATGAAAGCAGGCGCCCTTCCGAATGTAGTCTGCTTTGGCTTGGGGGTTGATGTTAGACTTCTCTTGAGTGGCCGGCTTGTCGGTTGCGGAGCCGACGTGGTTCCAGGCGGGCTAGGAATTGGCTTGAGCCGGCTGGGGAACGGTGATGGCTTCTCGCCCCCTTCGTTGGTTACCCCAAGTGGAAGGTTGAGATGTAGTGCAGCAACAGTTTTCCCTCGGTGAAGATACCAAGGTTTTTCTCCAGGAGGACTCCAAAGATGATAAGTAGGTGCCAGCGGCGCAACTGACGCGGACCTGCACACAGACACATATAACTTTGTTCCCAACGAAGTTCAGAGAGGTTGTCAATCTCTCCGGTCTTGTTGTTCACAAGGATAAAATGCAAGGGATAATGATAGCAAGTAAAAGAGGTAAAATAAATAAAGCGTGGAAACAGTGATGAGGATATGGACCGGGATACGTGATGTTCGCTAGTGATGTCTCTCTCCCAAAAGACGATAAAATTTCTATGCGAGGTAAACAAATTACAGAAAGGCAATTGACAGGATTATGAACGCACCGCAATGCTAACTATGCTACAAAAGAAAGGAAGAGGTTCAAAAGCACGGGCAGTACGCCAAAATAAGTAGACCGAAATCCATCTGCATCTACTACTAATCATCCACATTGAGATATCTATCCAGAACATCTCGCTGTTATTAAGTTGCGAGCCCCACCCAAAGTGTAAACCCAAAGCAACAGACAACTGCAATAAAAAGAACTTTGCGTAAAGTAAACAATCCTTGTGACCGCGGTCACAAGCACCGTTGTTTTCCCCCTTGTGGCAACAGCACACCCCCTAGACTCATGTTTCTGTCACTCAAGCATGTCATCGGGGGGGGGGGGGGGCATGAACCCACAATCTAGCACAACGCTCCCTCTTGAAGTCACTACCTACTACTTGGCCAAAGCAATAAACAACAACGGGGAACATGCAAGAATTACTTAGGAACAAAAATATAAGAGATAAAAACCAAATATATTACTCTATCACAATCTGAACATAATCTCATAATCCATCAGACCCTATCAAACTCAACATAGCAATAGCAGAAATATTACAAAGGTGCCTCGATCATGTAGGGCAGCTCACGAGGTCTAGACAATGAAGATCAAAGAGGGGAGGAGAACATCACATAGCTACTGATCACGGACCCATGGTCCAAGTAAAACTACTCACGAGACATCCGGGGAGCATCCATGGTGGAGAGGAGACTCCCGGAGGTCAATCCTTCCTTCGGCAGGGTGCCGGGAAGAGGTCTTCTGGTGCTCCCGATCTTCGGAAGCGCGGCGGCGGCGGAACAGAGGCGAGTTCGCGGAATAGGGTTCTGCTTCTGGAGTTTTCCTGTGACGGAGAATAAATAGGCGAAGGGGGGCAGCCAGAGGTGGACCAGGGCCCCCCTGGCGCGGCCAGGGGTGGGGCCGCGCCGGGTAGCCGTCTGGCCCCCCTGGCTCCCCTCTGGCCCCTCCCGGGCTCTTCTCGAAGCTTCCGTCACGCTGATTTTTATCTGAGTTTTCCCGAATTTTTCTGGCACTTTTTATATGGGGGAAAACTGAAATAGAAAAACAGCAGAAAACCGGAACTGGCACTGGGGTGCACTGAGTTAATAGGTTAGTCCAAATATGATAAAAAATGTATGAAAGTGTATCTAGATCATAGCAATATCACACAAAACATGCATGGAGCAAGCATAAATTATAGATACGTTTTGGACTTATCAAACGGGCTGTACAATTCGGGGCTTCTGGGCATGGGGCTCGTACGGGGTCTTCTTGGGCTCATACTTGCGCTTGCGGTCTTCATAACTTCCCTTAAGTTCGGCGACCGACTTGTATTCGCGTTCTGCTATGAGTGCCTTGTTGACGAGTGTCTGGAAGTCTGGGAAGTCCAGCATGCTGAGCTGACAACGGAGAGTGGGGCTAAGACCACCAAGGAAGCAGTCTACCTTTCTCTCTTCAGTGGCCACATCATGAACCGAGTATCTTGCCAGGTGGTTGAACTTGTTCAAATATTCAGTTACAGTCATGCTGCCTTGCACAAGAGCGAGAAATTCCCTCTGCTTGGTCTTCAGCACTCCGGTGGGGATATGGTAAGTGCCGAACTTCTCCTTGAATTTCTCCCAAGTGATATCTTCTCCCGCAGGCCATACTGCCTTGGTATTGTCCCACCAGATTGCGGCATAGCCCTCGAGGTAATGGGTGGAAAATGGAACCTTATCCACCTCATCACAGTGAGCGATTTCCAGCTTCTTTTCCATGGTTCTCAGCCAATCATCAGCTTCAATGGGGTCTGTTACCTGATCAAAGCTCGGCGGTCGGGTACGCTGAAAGTCAGATAGCTTGGAACGTGACCCCTGATTCTGATTCTGTCCCACAATGTTCTGCATACCTCGCAGCAACTCCATGAATTCCTGGTTTCTTCTTTCCTGAAACATCCTGATAACCTGCTCTGTGGTAGGTGCCTGCGGTGGAGGAGGTGGTGGACGCTCGGGTGACAGTCCAGCTTGCCTGGCGGATCGACGACGGGGGGTGTCGTCATCACCCGAGTGGCTGCACTCACCTCGCCTCATCCTATATCCGTTCCCAAATAGAGCACCAATATCATGAGAAACCACAAAGAGGGAAATAGGCGAAGTGACGGAAGAGCGGAAGAAACTCGAAACTCCAAGAGGTGGTGGTTGGTGATCATCCGAATCCTTTGATAAAACGGTAATTAATCCAGCGGCCACCATAACGGTCTTGACAACTCGGATCTGGGGCGTTGCCGGGGTAACTCACCACTTGCTCAAGACGGCCGCAAAATAGCTCAGAGCTTGGAGCAGGGTGATTAAGAAGAAGGCAGAGGTCCCCTAAGACGGCCGAGAAAACAGCTCAGAACATAGGGTCTCCACTGCGAAAATAAACTCAACGACTGCCTAAGACGGCCGAAAAGCAGCTCAAAACACAAGACAATCGCTGAAAGAGAAGAAAAAGGAGGCATCCACCCCGGACGGCCGACCAAGAATCATCACAGAACCAGGCGTGGTGCCATATAAGAGAAAGCAAGCAAGGATCCGTCTGAGTCACCTACACCAAAACAGGGAATATGAGAACATCATCAACAAAATCCGAACGAAAGAGCGAAGCAACCTCATAATTATACATAGCATCATGAACTCATACATAACAACTAGCATGGATGGCATAACGAGTACTGCTCACACGGCAGTTTGACAACATGCATATCATAACGGTAGAAGCGACCATACTACTCGACTTCGTCCTAGTCGTGAGGGAGCGGGCACGGGCAGTCAGCGGAACCATCGGAACTATCCTCGGAGTCAGAACTAGCAACGTGGATCGCGCTGCGGTCAGGGATGTCAAGGCGGCGACGCTGACGAGAGGGCTCTCCCTCAGGGGAAGGAGTGTGCTGGCTAAGCATGGGAGCAGCAGGGGTAGCAGTCAACGCGGCCCACTCCTCTGGGATCTTGCGCCGAACGGCCATCGGAACAGCTGGGGTAGGTGCAGGTGGAATGGGTGGAGCTGGCACCGGAGTATAGGTGGGAGGCGGCGGAGGGGGTGACTGAATACTGCTGATAGACGCGAGTGCCTCCCGGGAACGAGCCAACTCCTCAGCAAGACTAATGACCAGCTCGTACTGAGAGACCATGTAGCGAGCGAGGTGCACCGTCGTCCGGTCGCACTCCGAGTCTGGCGGGAAAAGGATCTGCCCGGAGGGAGACAAAGTGGGGTAGTGAGAAAGACCTGGGTGAAGCTGCATTCTGACCTCATGGTGACGCAGGTCAACGAGAGCCTCAAGAGAAGCATAGAGAATAGCCTGCTCTGGGGTGGAAGCGGGTCCTCCCTTCGCGGAACGCGAAAGGCTGCCATACGTGGAGCTCGAGAACAGGAACACCTCAGCGCGGTACTCATGCACGTAGTCAGCCAGCTTCTCGCAGTACACCTGGAACATCGGGTCTTCTCCCTGCGGGTACAGACGGAGCCAAACTCGGCGGAGCAGCGACGGAAAGCTTGTCGGTGACGCCTTGTACTCAAAGGGGTATGGAACGGGTGCCATCTACACTCACAGGGTTATCCATTAGCAAAAATAAATGCATCTACATGGAATGCATCAACCAATGCATCACTCAAGGTGCACAGATCAAGCAAGACTCTAGACTAACGTTCTTCTAGCGCGCGGCCTAACTAGCGTGTCCTACAGTAAGCGGGCTCTGATACCAATCGTTGTGGCACCCCGGATCAGAGCAACCGGTTTACCTTACATTGCCAGCCCAGAGATCAAGTCTTCTGGCAATGCACAACATATTGGTACAGAATACAACCGCTTCATAGTAATTATACAGGTACATAGGTTCGGGATTACAACTGCTACGAGGCATGGCGACACATCTCGTGCGGCAACACTATCAACATTATTTATGTCACATCTCAGGGCCTCAATACGATCGACGGAGGACTCTATGGCAGCGGAATAACGAGGTGACATGACTCCACTCCACGGGGACACCGCTGGGACACAACCTAGTTCGCGTAGTACAACTCAGCCAACTCTTCAGGTGCGACACCTCCTGCATCTGGCATGACACGCCAGGTCAGTACATGGAATGTACTTGCAAGCTCATAACAGCCAAGTCATCAGGAGAAACAATAGCATGGCCAAATGCAAACAATAACATGGAAAACATGACAAGAATAATAATACCACTTGTCTCATGAACACCACATGATTCATCCAGCTTACCTCCGAGTCGTGCGGACTCGGTAACCGGGTCATCTCTTGACCCACCATCATACGGGTCGTAGCTCGACCACTCAACGGGTTAGGTGTCCTCAGTTACCACCCAACCAATCACATGACCACAGTTTCAGCATTAACATTCATATTATTAAACAGATTAGTGTTGACCTCTGTGTGAACTAGTACGAACTGTGTCCCATGACCGAGGACGCGGCTATTCGAATAGATTTTGACTCTGCAGAGTTTGTGCACGTTACCCACATTATGGAGTTCCTCCTCCATCCAGCACCTTGGTACTTGTCCCACAGGATCCTTGGAACTCGTACCGCAGGAGTGGACTAGGACATCTCCAACGAAACCCGACTACCGCGTTACCTCCCTACGGACTCACCGACACACGGTCTTGGGTATCCCTGTGGTTAGTTATCCACGTTACCACCATAACCACTCGGCCACCTTGTGGCAAACTGTCCCAACGGGGACTCCCGGGTAAACAACTATGGATTTCGAGATTATCACCACCTACCTGATCAGGGTAGCGTGCGTGCATAACCTCCCCTACTGGGTGATATCCGTAGAAGGCACTACGATAGCCCGAGTCAAGGCCCGCCCATACAAGCAAATGTGGCTGCACGGATAAGCTCGGTTCGGTGGCACTTGGTCAACAATTTGTTTCATTAGGTTCTGGTGAATGGCATTATAAAGACATGGAAACAAGGCATGAGTATGAACTACTAACATGCATATGCAACTACTAGCATGACATACAATCATGAACATGATCATTACTAGCATGATTCTGGCATAGACATGGCAACGAAATAAACATGGTGATAACCTGTACTAGAGTGACATGATAAAATCAGTAGGCATGGCATGTTTATATCAACTTATTATGGTTATTCATTTTTATTAGCAAGCAATGTGAAGGCAATCAAAATAAACCCAAGTAAATGGTTTAAATCCTCAAAAAGAAACTTAAGCTCCTCATGACCAGATTGTTATGGCTTGCCTTGGTCAAGTGGAGTATCCTTGAACTCCTGGTCTCCTGCAAGCACTTGATCACCTTCTGAAAAAATAAAACAAGTGACAAACAAAAATAAGTCCAAAGTACTCCTTCACTGTCCAGTGGACCTAAACAGTGAGCCAAGTTCCCAAACTTTGCCAACTTGAAGAGGAGCTCAAAAGAAAAATGTAGCAAAAAGAATCAACTCATTTGGCGTTGTGGTTTAGGAGTAATTGATGGTCAAAGTTTGGTCAAAATTCCATTTTTAAATAGATTAAATCAATTTCCAGAGAAAATCCAGAGGAGGCCACATCGAAGGCGTAAACCTACGCGGGCGTCTCCACTTATACCGGTTCGGAGAGGCTGGAGTGGCTGACGGGTGGGGTCAGGGTGTCAGGTCGAAATAAAAAGAGAGGGAGACAGAGGCCGCGGCTCCGGCGACGGTGGTTCGCCGGCGAAGAGGCCTCGGAGGTGAACTAGGGCTAGGGGAGGAGACGCAGGGGATCATGGCGAGCTTCCACGTACCCGAAATTCCTCGAATGGTGGCCTGACGGCTTCTCTATGTTCTTCTCCAGCTACGGTGGCGGCGGCGTCGCGATGTGATCTCCGACCAGGGGCTTCCCCGGCCGGCTTCCTCCTTGAGTGCGCCTTCTGCGAGTGGAGTGGGGGTGTGTGGTGGTGGCTACGAGAAGGGGAGGGGCCAATTTATAGCCACAGCGTCGATTCCCCTCCGGGTGTCGCCGGACAGAAGACGACGGCGCCGTGCTCGCGTGCGGGTGAGCAGTGGGGGTTCGGGTGAGCTCTAGGAGGTTCTACTGATGGTGTAGCATGCGTGCGTGCGTCTCCCAATGGACTGCGTCGATGGGAAGCACGGGGCGACAGCAGCCATGGCACTGCGGCGGCCTGAGTCGGCGAAAGGGGTGGCAGGCGACGTGGCTTTGAGGGGCAGGTGGCGCACGGGGGATGCGGTGACGCTAGGGACGCGCAGATGCAACCACGGGCCAAGCGGTGGCGTGCTGGCCACAGTGGTCGTCTCGCGTGTCCAGGAGCAATCATGGAGATGACGGCGAGGTCTCCGGCGGGCGGCGGGGCTTTGGGGTGAGTCAGGTGAAGCACGGGTGTGCCACGATGGCTACGGACACATGCAAGAGGCCGCGGGTGCTCAGGGTGCGGCGTGCCCGTGATGGCGACCTCACGACCACGGCCAGAGCACGCCTGTGGCCGGCAGTGCGCGTGCTCACCCCCGGCATGCATGCACTAAGGGCGTCCAGGGCGTGCGCACTGTGTCCTTGGCGTGTAGGTATCGTCCAGTAGTATGGGTGAGGGTTTGGGAGGCTTGCAGGTGGGCTCAAACACATGGTAGCTTCAAAAATGTGTTTCTGCAGGAAACTTTGAGAATTTCTCAAGAGAGTTTGGCTAGGTTTTTGGGGCTGAAACTTGGTGTGCGTGGGTTATCTAGGAAGGTGCTTATGTGGTAAAAATTTCAGGGCAAATGGATAAGTCTACAGGGTACTTGCTTCACAAAGTGCCTCTCTGGTCAGAAATGGAAATGAATTTCTAGAGGGGAAACTTTGTACTAAGCTTGTCCATGTTTTTGCATAGAATCATGAGGCATGTCCCCCTTGCTTGGCGCAAAAAGTTTCAGGCCAAAAGGAGGAGCAGAAGTGAGGCTAGCTTCAAAAAGGAGAGGGAAAAGATCAATTTCCTTTAGTGAAAAGGGGTTTTTATGAGAAATAAAAATAGGGCATGGGCTAGTTTGATCAAAGCTTGATCATAGCCATAGGGGAGAAGGGTTTAGGGGTCACTTGTCCTAGGGGAAAAATTAGGCCCAAGTGATCAAGGCCATCTGAGTTGAGAAAATCCAAGCAAATAATTTCAAACCCTAGAAAATCAGCAAATAAAGTTGCAAATAAAAAGGGGCCAAAAACCAGGGTGTCACACTTAGCCAAAATGTTGAGAAACATGCATTTGCATGAAACTGAGTGGGAGCTTAATAGTTTCCTAAACCTAATACGTGGACGACATATTTTGAGTGAGATCTATGGGAGTATTATCCTAGTCTTATATGTGTCTGACATATCTGAGTGGGAGCTATGTGGATGTTATCCTTACCTTATATGTAACTGACATATTTGAGTGGGAGCTATGTGAGTGTTATCCTGAACTTAATATGTGCATGACATATTTGAGTGGGAGCATAACAACACTCTCATATATGGATAACATATTAATAATGGTGTAGTTGGTGTTAATGATTATTGAAATCTTTCATGAATTAAGTTGAGCATTGAAAATCTATTAAGATAGATTAATGTGTTTAATAACATTGAGTCGGAATACTTTCCTGGATAAGATTCTGAAGGAGTTCAGAATGGTACAAGTCAAGAAGCAGTTCTTACTTGTATATCCAAGAGAAGTATCGAGTTGATCTCGGTACAAGAACAATGGTTAAATAAAGGAAAGAAATGGATGTGCTACATCCTCTATGCCTCTGTCATAGGTTCTTTCATATAAAACCAGAGGTATGTACTCGACGTAATGTGACCCAAGTTCTTAGCAAGAACAACATGTTGTGATATGATTTATGAGTAAATCACTGAACAAAGAGTTCAGTTTATCCTTCAGTGTTTGGAGAGAACTGAGGATACATCTCTAATTTGTAAAGGATAGTGGACTTGACCATAAATGTTATGCTATTTCAAGTTGTGACACTAACCTAGAAAAATGAGATATCATGCTAATGAATGCCTAAGTTGAAAGAAATATGGTTAGACATCAAAGTTGCATTCAATGCACTAAGGATTAAATCTACATTGATGTGGCTGCTTTAGAAGTGGCAAGAGTTATATTTTGGCTTAAGAAGTTCGACTTCTGACTAAGTGAGTTTCAGTTTGCATGAGTATGGGAAATTCCTCGTGACCCACCGGATGTCATTGCTGAAACATAACAAATGAAGTCTCACTCTACCGCGAGATATATATACCTCATCATTATAATGGATAATGAAAAGAATGTCAAACTAGGTGACATTAATGATTTGCAAAAGAAATACGGATCAGAATGGTACCCAGACCGTTGATACAACCTTTTCCATAGGCAAGCATGATCAATAACCATATACTTGATATGGATTATGATCCACATAAAATTGCAACTAGATTATTTGTACTCTAGTGCAAGTGGGAGACTGTTGGGAATGTACCCTAGAGGCAAATAAAATATGTTTATTAGCATATTCCATAAGTTCATAATATGTCTTATACTGTGCTATAACTGTATTATGCGGAAACATTAATACACGTGTGGTATAAAACAACCAGGTCCCTAGTTAACTCTAGTATACTAGTCCATTGGAAAATTGATGATCAAGGTTTCCTGATCATGAGCAATTAAGCTGTTGACAATGGAGTCGTATCATTGGGAGAATGGTATGATGGACACACACCCACCCGAAGTGTTGCAATGTGATCGAGTCACATAAGTTCAACATTGCGATAACTACAACGTAGTGACCAGATCCTTTGACCGTAATGATCATACGTAATTACTATCTATGAGGATGCTTTGATTTGTAACCCACCGCCTGACTGAAATATGCTGACCATAAATGTGCACTTTGGATATTCCGAATAGATATGTTAATGAGTATGCAAATAGATCAAAGCGGGATTTGTCCATCCGAGTGACAGATAGTACTCTGGGCCCACTCGGTGATATTACATCATAAAGATTGCAATCATGTGACCAGGTCACGAGGGTTGTAATATCACGGGAACGAGTAAACATGTTTGTCGGTAATGAGGATGAACTAGGTATATTGGATACTGATGACCCTCAACTGTAGGGGATCGTTTGTAGCGTTTTCGATAAATAAGAGTGTCGATCCCAACGAGGAGCAGAAGGTATTGGTAAGTGACTTTGGTAAATAAATAGCTGCAGGAATTGAAAGATAAATTTTTAGGGGTTTTCGAGATAAGCAACAAAAAGGTAAAAGAGAGCAAAGAAAGAAGCACTGAGGAGTAACGAGTGGCCCAATCCTTTCGAACAAAGGATAGGCCTAGCAACTGAACTTATAGAGGCTAAAGCGTTCTTGAGGACACACGGGAGAAATAGTCACGTGCTTTCGCCATATTCCACATCGGTACTATGTGCTGTGTTGATAAGTGTCGAGTGGGTGGATCTATGCTAGTACACCCTCTAGACTAAGATCAGTGCACTCTTATGATTAAACACCTTGAAAGCATCCGCAAATACAAGATAGTAATTAAGGAAAAAGCCTAACCATAGCAATACGATCGTTGACCCATTGTTCCCTTGTGCAAAAGCGTGCGAACTGGGGTTCAGGTTTCAGTCACTCTGGCAACCCACCGTAAGAATTCTTTATACACAATGCATTCCCCTAGGTCCTTAATAAGGCAAAGTGTTGAGTGTTCGACTCACACAACACCACTAGGAAAATAAAAACACAACTTAAATATCAAACAACACATATTACTTCAACATCATATGACTACTAACAACTAGACTTCTCCCATGTCCTCAAGAACTAAAGTAACTACTCACAAGACATAAAAGAGATCATGATCAGTGGGGATAAATAGATGATAAACAATCTGGACACAATGATATTTATCCAACAAAACTCAATAGCATTCATCACAAGGTAGCAATCAACACCATAGAGTAGAGAGGATAGATAGTACGGATTACAACACAAGTTGAACTTGTGAGGTGAGATTGGATGAAGATGAAGATGGTGCTGATGTTGGGGATGATGTTGATGATGATCTCGATGATGCCCGTGACGATGGTGATGACGATGGCGACGATCTACCCTTCCGGGAGGTGTTCTCCCCGGCGGAATCTGCCCGCCGGAGATGTCTTTTCTCCTTTGTTGGTTTCCGCCACAGAGCGGCGGCAGAACTCGCGAAAAACTCCCTCTTTTAGGGTTTTTAGACGATGAGGGATATATAGGCCAGAGGGGGAGCCGGGAGTGGCCCCAGGAGTCCAAGCGCCCTCCCCGCGCGGCCAGGGTGGGGGGCGCGCCAGGTGGCCGCCTGGGGACCCTGTGGCCCTCCTCTGGCCCCTCTTTTGCGTGTCTTCATCATCCTTCTGGAAAATACCCTCCGTCGATTTTCAGGTAATTTGGAGGTTTTCTCCTTCAGCAACTCAGCGTCCACTTATTACCGCTGAATCCTACGTCTGCTGCTTCGGCATTGGAAAGTTGCAAACTATGTAAATTAAGCAACATAATAATAGCATCATATCATGAAATATATCAATGAGTAAGAAAGAATTACTATATAAAATAGTGATGCATTTTGGACGTATCAACTCCCCCAAGCTTAGACCTCGCTTGTCCCCAAGCGAATACTGAGCTCGGTAAACCTGCCCACAAGTTTAGAGAGTGAAGTGTCGATAAATAGAATACGGACAAGAAGCATCAAGGTTTCTTCACCAAACTCAAGCATCCTCAAAAGCAACCTCAACTCATAAGGCCCTTATGGGAAAGTAGTAACAATTATAATCAAAAGTAGGGCTGAGAAAACTCATTAAATTATGGCAAACATATCCTTCGTCAAAGGACAACTAATAACTTTTTACTTTTGCTCTTTCACTTTTTAATGAAACAATTTGAAGATTTTGAAAGAACATGTTATTAGTCATGAAGTGCAAATGCTAACACAAAGGAAGATGTTTGCTTGGCAAAAGCTTTTGCGAACAACTTACTTATCAAAAGATAATGTCAACAATGATGTGGCATGGTAAAACTTAATGCAACATTATATGAATGAATCATCATAAGCATCAAGTGTCTGCTCTCTTTAGAGAAGGAAGGAAGTGGGAAAACTGACTCAACACAAAACTAAAGGAAAGGCCGTGTTATAGGCAAGCATGGAAAACTCATGTGCTATCCTTAAATCAAACAGAATGAAAATAAACTTTGGGAGGTGCATAGTTTGTCAACGAATGCTAATAGATAGCTCAATTACTTCTCAAGATGGACAAGTTTCGAGGAACGGCTCCCAAGTCGGGACAATCACATCCCCTTAATCTCCTTTGTTTATCACTGCCAAAGTTTCTGATTTCTCATAGACCAAGCGTGAAGGAGGGTTTGTTTGTTATATTATCTTTTGAGCTGGGCGCACTCATGCCAGTTCCTCCTCGTATTATGGGTTTGCAGATTAGACATGCAATCCCGGGATAAAACTTGTCCAACTTAAGAAGATCATGAATTACCTACTACTTCCTCATGAGCTAAACAAGAGGCACAAAACAGAAGATTTTGAACATTTAAGGATAACACATAAATTCTATACTTATAGGAGTGGTAGGGTGATGGCTTCTCGCCCCTCGTTGGTTACCCCAAGTGAAAGGTTTGAGATGCAGTGCGGCAGCAAGTTTCCCTCGGTGAAGATACCAAGGTTATCGAACTAGTAGGACTCAGGAGATACAAGTAGGTGGCAACGTCGCCAGAAATTGCTTCCTGACTAGGGTGTTGTCGTGGACCTGCACACATCAACAAATAGCTTTGCTCCCAACGAGTACAGAGGAGTTGACAATTCCTCCGGCCTTGTCGTTTACAAAGGATCAATGCAAGAGATAAAAGGTGCAAAGGAAAGTAAAAGCTGAAAGTAAATTGAGGGTGTGAACAATAATGTGAAGATGGACCGGGGTCCCGTGATTTTCACTAGTGACGTCTCTCTCCCAAAAGACGATAAAAGTGCTAGCGAGGTAAACAAATCACAGTTGGGCAATTGACAAGATTATGAAGGCACCGCAATGCTAACTATGCTGCAAAGAAAGGAAGGGCTCAAAATCAATGGGCAGTACACCAAGGTAAGTAGACCGAAATCCATCTGCATCTACTAGGAATCATCCACCTTGAGATATCTATCCAGAACATCTCGCTGGTATTAAGTTGCGAATCCCACCCAAAGTGTAAACTCAAAGCAACAGATAACTGCATTAAAAGAACTTTGCGTAAAGTAAACAATCCTTGCACCCGCAGGTACAAGAACCGTTGTTTTATCCCTGGTGGTAACATCACATCCCATAGTCTCATGTTTCTGTCACTCAAGCTAGACATCAAGGGGCTGAACCCACAATCGAGCATAACGCTCTCTCTTGGAGTTGCAAATAAAATACTTGGCCAAAGCAAATACCGCAACGGAGAACATGCAAGAATTTACTCAAGAACAAAATATAAAAGAGAAGAACCAAATATATTACTCATCACAATCTGAACATAGTCTCATAATCCATCAGATCCCAACAAACTCAGCATAGCAAAAGCAGAAATTACATAGATGCCTCGATCATGTGAGGCAGCTCACGAGGACTCGAAAGTGGAAGCACAAAGGGGGGAGAGATAGATCACATAGCTACTGGTCACGGACCCATGGTCCAAGGGAAACTACTCACGTTACATACGGGAGGCGTCCATGGCTATGGATGGTCTCCCGGAGGGGGTAGCTTCTCCCGGCAGGGTGCCGAGGCAGCTTCTCCAGGCAGCCCCGATCTTGAAACGGCGGCGACGGCGGTACAGAGGAGAGATCGCGAAAGAGGGATCGATATTAGGGGTTTCCGCCCCTAGGGGTAAATATAGGCGAAGGGGGGCATCAAGGGGACACACGAGGCAGTCAGGAGGGTCCCTTGCGCGACCCAGGGTGGGGCCGCGCCACCTGCCCTCCTGGCTGCCTGGTGGTGGCCCCCCTTCCCTCTCTTGGTGATTCCGGATGCTTCTGTTGCGCTGATTTTTTTTATATTTTTCCCGGAATTTTTGGAGCACTTTTAATGGCCGGAAAACCTGAAATACAAAAACAGCAGAAAACAGAAACTGGCAACTGGGTGCACTGAGTTAATAGGTTAGTCCAAATAGGTTCAAAAGTGTATGAAAGTTCAAGCAAAACATGGCAAAGTCACACAAAACATGCATGGAGCAAGAAGAAATTATAGATACGTTTGGGACGTATCAACATCCCCAAGCTTAATTCCTGCTCGTCCTCAAGTAGGTAAATGATAACAAGCATAATTTCTGTGGTGACATGCCACACAACCAAATAAGGACTTTTAAGTAAAGCAATCAAAGCATGCAATTCAATTCAAGTCTTAACAAGCAAGGGTCTATATTAGCATTGACACAAACAACAAAAGAGCAAAAGGTGCAAGAGCTCTCGCTGTACGTGACTCGAATGTCTCCAAATGGTGTTTGCGTGCAAGCAAGGGACTGGGAAGAAAGAGAAAAAAGGTTGTTGAGAACAATTATCTACTAAAGTTTCACACTTGGTCTCCTTTGGATTCTTATCTGGACTCGTCCCCAGACCACTAGCCAGGTACAAGTCAAACTGATCCACTGCCTTTCGATATTTTGAGCACTCATGCAATGGATGAGCGTGAGCAAGAAAGTTGACACCTAAAAGGTGAAACAGAAAGAAGGTGGAGGAGGAAGACAAAAAGGTGTGAAAGGCTCACATCAATGAGGACAATCATAGGCGAGAGAAGGCCATATGATAGATATGATGTGAGGAGTAGGGATTGCCATACAAAAGATGCACATGTGAGCTAAAAGCTCTCCAAGGGAACTAGTGGGGGTGCATCTAACTTGCTTGCTCAAAAAGACCTAGAGCTCGTTTGAGGAGGCTCATCATTGGAATATACAAGCCAAGTTCTATAGTGTGAAGGGTCCCCACATAGCTATATGCATGATGATGATCTCTATGGAGTACAAGGGATATAAGATGAAGTACTAGTGTGGATCTCTCAAAAGGAATAGTAGTATGCCCCCTTCTCTCTTTTTATTTTTATTTTCTTTTCTATTTTCTCTTTTTTTTTATTTTTTTGGTGGCCTCAATGGCTCTTTCTATTTAACTCTCATTTGTCCTCTTTGGGATATTTTGATTTTGTCCTCTTTGGGATCTTTTCCTCACTTTAGGGGCAATACTCTATATTTTACAAGAATATAGGATATCTTTCACACTTTACAAAGGTACTCACATAAAGAAAATGTAACTATCATCATGCAAATGTATGCCTCTGCCAGGGTAGCAGGATATGCAAATGATACTAGCGCGTCATGTAGCAATGATTAGGGCAAGGCCCAACTAGCATGCGGCTCATCAATCAAGCAAGTAGCATGTATGACATGAAGATCAAGTCATGAGAAGGTGGATGTTGCATGGCAATGTATCTCGGAAAGACTATGGAAATGCCTTGTAGGTAGGTATGGTGGCTGTTTTGAGGAAAGATATAAGGAGGCTTATGATGACAGAGCGTATCATGCCAAGGGTTTGGATGCACCGGCGAAGTATTGTTACGTCCAAAACGTATCTATAATTTCTATTTGCTCCATGCATATTTTGTGTGATATTGCTATGATCTAGATACACTTTCATACACTTTTGATCATATTTGGACTAACCTATTAACTCAGTGCACCCCAGTGCCAGTTCCTGTTTTCTGCTGTTTTTCTATTTCAGTTTTCCCCCATATAAAAAGTGCCAGAAAAATTCCGGGAAAAATACAGGAAAAATCAGCGTACAGGAAGCTTCGAGAAGAGCCCGGGAGGGGCCAGAGGGGAGCCAGGGAGGCCCAGGCGGCCACCCGGCGCGGCCCCCCCCTGGCCGCGCCAGGGGGGCGCCTGGGGCCCATGGTCCACCTCTGGCTGCCCCTTCTCCTATTTATTCTCCGTCACGGGGAAACTCCGAAGACAGAACCCTATTTCGCAAACTCGCCTTTGTTCCGCCGCCGCCGCGCTTCCGAAGATCGGGAGCACCAGAAGACCTCTTCCCGGCACCCTGCCGGAGGGAGGATTGACCTCCGGGAGTCTCCTCTCCACCATGGATGCTCCCCGGATGTCTCGTGAGTAGTTTTCCTTGGACCATGGGTCCGTGATCAGTAGCTATGTGATGTTCTCCTCCCCTCTTTGATCTTCATTGTTTAGACCTCGTGAGCTGCCCTACATGATCGAGGCACCTTTGTAATATTTCTGCTATTGCTATGTTGAGTTTGATGGGATCTGATGGATTATGAGATTATGTTCAGATTGTGATAGAGTAATATATTTGGTTTTTATCTCTTATATTTTTTTTCCTAAGTAATTCTTGCATGTTCTCCGTTGTTGTTTATTGCTTTGGCCAAGTAGTAGGTAGTGACTTCAAGAGGGAACGTTGTGCTAGATTGTGGGTTCATGCCCCCCGATGACATGCTTGAGTGACAGAAACATGTGTCTAGGGGATGTGATGTTGCCACAAGGGGGAAAACAACGGTGCTTGTAACCGCGGTTGCAAGGATTGTTTACTTTACGCAAAGTGCTTTTTAATGCAGTTGTCTGTTGCTTTGGGTTTACACTTTGGGTGGGGCTCGCAACTTAATACCAGCGAGATGTTCTGGATAGATATCTCAAGGTGGAAGATTAGTAGTAGATGCAGTTGGATTACGGTCTACTTATTTTGGCGTACTTCCCGTGCTTTTGAGCCTCTTCCTTTCTTTTGTAGCATAGTTAGCATTGCGGTGCGTTTATAATCCTGTCAATTGCCCTTCTATAATTTGTTTACCTCGCATAGCAGTTTTTATCGTCTTTTGGGAGAGAGACATCACTAGTGAACATCACGTATCCCGGTCCATATCCTTATTATTATTTCCACGCTATATTTACCTTACTGCTTTTACTTGCTATCATTATCCCTTGCGTTTTATCCTTTGTGAACAACAAGACCGGAGAGATTGACAACCTCTCTGAACTTCGTTGGGAACAAAGTTATCTGTGTCTGTGTGCAGGTCCACGTCAGTTGCGCCGCTGACACCTACTTATCATCTCCGGAGTCCTACTGGAGACAAAACTTGGTATCTTCACCGAGGGAAACTTGCTGCTGCGCTACATCTCCACCTTCCACTTGGGGTAACCAACGAAGGGCGAGAAGCCATCAAGCGAATTTCTGGCGCCGTTGCCGGGGACTCGGAGTGCTAAGATAGGGGAGTTGCACACTACCCTTTACCTTTGTTTTTTATTCTTGTTAGTTTATCTTTCAGTTTTTATATTTGTGTCTTTTATCAAAAATTACAAAAAAATCTGCCACACTTTCTGCTACTATGGGTTCTACTGAAAACACCAAGTTGTGTGACGTCACTAGTCACAACAACCAAGACTTTATCTTCACTCCCATTGCCACACCTGCCACTTCAGCTACCTCTTATGAAATTAAACCTGCTTTGCTAAACCTTGTCATGAGAGATCAATTTTCTGGTGCTGGAGATGCTGCTGCTTTACACTTGAATAATTTTGTTGAATTATGTGATATGCAAAAGTATAAAGAAGTAGAAGGTGATGTTGTTAAGCTCAAGCTCTTTCCTTTCTCTTTAAGGGGAGTAATATTATGATGCTAAGATTATCCAATTGAGGAGTAATATTATGAATTTTAAGCAATTGGATAATGAACACGTTGCCCAAGCTTGGGAACGAATGAAATCTCTTGTTAAGAAATTCCCTACACATGGTTTGACTACTTGGATGGTTATCCAGACTTTTTATGCAGGTTTGAACTTTACCTCGCAGAACCTGTTAGATTCGGCCGCGGGAGGAACCTTTATGTCAACTACACTTGGTGCTGCCACTAAGCTTCTCGATGAAATGATGACCAATTATTCCCAATGGCACACCGAACGCGCTCCAACAGGTAGGAAGGTAAACTCTGTCGAGGAAATTACCTCCCTCAATGAAAAAGTTGACTTACTTATGTCTCTACTTACCAAGCAACCCTCTATTGATCCTCATGATGTCCCTTTAAATTCTTTGGTTGCTCAAGAACAAGTAGATGTGAACTTTATTGCTAGAAACAACTTCAACAACAATGCTTATAGGGGAAATTTTGCTAGCAATCCTAGACCGTTTCCATCCAACTATGGGAACAACAACACTTACCCTAGCAACAAGAACCCTTCTTCTGAATTGGAAAGCATGCTTAGAGACTTTATCACTACCCAAAAGGCCTTCAACAAAAATGTAGAGGAGAAATTAGCTAAAATAGATAATCTCTCTTTGAAGGTAGAAAGCTTAGCCCTTGATATTGAGATGCTTAAAATTAGAACCTCCCCCCTTGAGGAGAATAAGGCCACTCCTATTAATGCTATCCAATTACAAATTAATGAAAATATTAGGATGATGGCTAAACTTAAAGAAAGATGGGCTAGAGAAAAAGAGGAAGAGGATAGAATTAAGAGCCTTCCTACACACCACACAGTTGCCACTATCCAAATTGTTGAGGACACTCAAACTATTAGCACCCAGTGCACTCCTAGTCCCATTGGACCTATTAATGGTGATGCTAATACCTCAACCATAGATGAAGAAACTCCTATGAACATAGAGGGTTTCAAACAAGTGATCCTAGATGACACTACTACCACCTTTGATAGTAGTGATATTGATTTTGATAGTTGTACCCTCTTAGAATTTATTAGCTCGTTACACAAAATGTCTAGAGACCCCCACACTAGCACACTTAATCTTGCCTTCACGGAGCATATCACAAATACTCTCATCAAAGCTAGGGAGGAGAAGCTTAGAGTAGAAGCCTCCATACCTAGGAAGCTAGATGATGGTTGGGATCCTATGATAAAAATTAAATTAAATAACTTCTCTTGCTATGCTTTATGTGATGTTGGAGCTAGTACCTCCGTTATGCCCAAAATAATATTTGATATGTTTGAATTGAAACCCTTTGAGCCTTGTTCTTTTGGTGTTCGTCTTGTTGATTCTTCCGTAAAGAAACCTTTGGGGAAGATCAACGATGTTCTTATCATTGTCAATGACAACTATGTTCCCGTTGATTTTATTGTTATGGATATAGAGTGTGAACCTTTGTGTCCAATTATTTTGGGACGCCCTTTTCTTCGCACCGTTGGTGCGGTTATTGACATGAAAGAGGGGAATATTAAATTCCAATTTCCTTTCAAAAAGGGGATGGAACACTTCCCTAGAAAGAAAATCAAGTTACCTTTTAAGTCCGTTACACGGGCTAGTTATTCTATTTCTCTTGATAAAACTTGATTCTTCTTTTTGCATCATGCCTAGCTAATGGCTTTAAAGAAGCGCTTTCGGGAGGCAGCCCGCAACGAATTTAGGTTTTTCTTTTTTTTTGCTTTTGTTTTGTCTTGATGATTGTTACTACTGTATCAACATCATTGTATCTTTCTTTTTCAACTTTGTGCCAAGTTATAGCCTCTTACGGCAAGGGAAGTAAAAGTTGTGACATGCTGTCCAGAAAACAGATTCTGTCCTCGTGACCAGAAAAATTCCAGAAAAATCCCAGTTTATCTTTTTGAGATGAAATTTTTACACAGTATGATCTATACAATTACGAAACTTCCGTATGTTCTGAGTTTTTTGATTTGAGTTGCGGAAGTGCCCCTAAAAAATTATTTACTATGTGCTGTTCTGTTTTTCACAGATTCTGCCACGTTTTGTCTCTCCTAACTTTTGCAAACCTTAAGCTTGCTTTTTCTTTGCAAAAACTTTTTGGCACTCTTGAGAAACACTAGCTCTTCAAGAATATCTTTTTATCCAGTGGGGAAAAAATATTTTATTAAGGGTACTAACCTCTCTAATCAGCTTATGATGAGTTATGTATGAAGGGAGTTTTCAAGTGTGCGATAGAAGATGATGAAAGAAGATCCAGGAGTGTCAAGCGCTCAAGCTTGGGGATGCCCCCATGCATCCCCAATAAATATTCAAGGAGACTCAAGCGTCTAAGCTTGGGGATGCCCCCGTGCATCCCCTTCTCCATCAACAATCATCAGTTCGTCTTTCGTCTCACTATATTTTTATCACTTCATGCGTTATGTGCTATGCTTGGAGCGTCTCGCTCTTAGGTTTTGTTTTTAGTTTTCTTTATCTTTGCTTGCTGTTCATAACAAGTTATATCCCGTCTTACTTTGTGTGGGAGAGAAACACGCCCCACTTTCAAAATCTAGAACACATCATAGGATTTTTCCTGCTTATCTTTTTGCTGTTGTGTGTTCTTTATCTTTCCATAGCCACTGCCATGTTTAGTTTTAGTCTTAGTTTGTCTTTAGCAAGAGCCCTGGCTTTTGTTTAGTTTGTTGCTGCAACTCTTTTTAGTTTTCATGTTTATCTTTTTAAAGAGAGTTGGTTGTTGCACTGAGTTGAGTCTTGTCTTGAAAGTAGGTGATTGAGGTTGCTATTTAATTTTAGTAGTAGCTTGCAATGGTTTTGAGGTATTGATGTGAGTAATGTTTGAACTTTTGGTGTCAAGAGCTCTTGCCTATTAGTGATAGGTGTCGTATTTTGGGAAATCCGTGTTTATTTTCAAAACCTACAAAACTAGTTGAGAACTCTAGCTACTAGATGGATCACTACTCTTTGGAGGGATCGAATATTAGAGTACACTCACGTACCATGAGTCGAGGATGCGCAAGGATAACCAAACCCCCATACACTCCTCCTCGGGGTACTCGTCTCTTTGTGAACCTCCTGATTAGATTGAGAGTTACCGATAATAAGTGCATGAGTTCTTCGGACTAATGTAAGTATTGAAAGTTGACACTTCCACCTTCCCATATTTTGCTAGCCTCTCCCGTGACGTGCATTGCCTTCTTCTCACTCCGAGAGCTGGTGTCCACCTTCGCCGGTACTTCCAAACCCTTGGCATGATACGCTCTGTCATCATAAGCCTCCCTTTATCTTTCCTCAAAACAGCCACCATACCTACCTATCAAGGCATTTCCATAGCCTTTCCGAGTTACATTGCCATGCAACTTCCACCTCTTCATGACTTGTTCTTCATGTCATACATGTTCCTGCTACACTGGCAGCGACATAGATTGCATACATCATGTTAGTTACTTCTTCTTTATGATTTTGAGTACCTTGTAAAGTGTGAAAGATCTCCTTTACCTTCTTGTAAAATAGAGTGTTGCCCTTAAGTGAGGAAAAGATCCCAAAGTGGACACATTAAAAGATCCCAAAGAGGACAAATGAGAGTTAAATAGAAAGAGCCATTGAGGCCACCAAAAAAATAAAAAAAATAAAAAAAAGAGAAAAAGAAATAAAAAGAGAGAAAGGGGCAACACTACTATCCTTTTGAGAGATCCACACTAGTACTCCCTTTATATCCTTGTACTCCATAGAGATGATCATTATAGGCGGCCACCCGGCGCGGCCCCACCCCTGGCCGCGCCAGGGGGGCGCCTGGGGCCCCTAGTCCACCTCTGGCTGCCCCCTTCGCCTATTTATTCTCCGTCACAGGAAAACTCCAGAAGCAGAACCCTATTCCGCGAACTCGCCTCTGTTCCGCCGCCGCCGCGCTTCCGAAGATCGGGAGCACCAGAAGACCTCTTCCCGGCACCCTGCCGGAGGGAGGATTGACCTCCGGGAGTCTCCTCTCCACCATGGATTCTCCCCGGATGTCTCGTGAGTAGTTTTCCTTGGACCATGGGTTCGTGATCAGTAGCTATGTGATGTTCTCCTCCCCTCTTTAATCTTCATTGTTTAGACCTCGTGAGCTGCCCTACATGATCGAGGCACCTTTGTAATATTTCTTCTATTGCTATGTTGAGATTGATGGGATCTGATGGATTATGAGATTATGTTCAGATTGTGATAGAGTAATATATTTGGTTTTCATCTCTTATATTTTTGTTCCTAAGTAATTCTTGCATATTCTCCGTTGCTGTTTATTGCTTTGGCCAAGTAGTGGGTAGTGACTTCAAGAGGGAACGTTGTGCTAGATTGTGGGTTCATGCCCCCCGATGACATGCTTGAGTGACAGAAACATGAGTCTAGGGGATGTGCTGTTGCCACAAGGGGGAAAACAACGGTGCTTGTAACCGCGGTTGCAAGGATTGTTTACTTTACGCAAAGTGCTTTTTAATGCAGTTGTCTGTTGCTTTGGGTTTACACTTTGGGTGGGGCTCGCAACTTAATACCAGCGAGATGTTCTGGATAGATATCTCAAGGTGGAAGATTAGTAGTAGATGCAGTTGGATTACGGTCTACTTATTTTGGCATACTGCCCGTGCTTTTGAGCCTCTTCCTGTCTTTTGTAGCATAGTTAGCATTGCGGTGCGTTTATAATCCTGTCAATTGCCCTTCTATAATTTGTTTACCTCGCATAGCAGTTTTTATCGTCTTTTGGGAGAGAGACATCACTAGTGAACATCACGTATCCCGGTCCATATCCTTATTATTATTTCCACGCTATATTTACCTTACTGCTTTTACTTGCTATCATTATCCCTTGCGTTTTATCCTTTGTGAACAACAAGACAGGAGAGATTGACAACCTCTCTGAACTTCGTTGGGAACAAAGTTATCTGTGTCTGTGTGCAGGTCCACGTCAGTTGCGCCGCTGACACCTACTTATCATCTCCGGAGTCCTACTGGAGACAAACCTTGGTATCTTCACCGAGGGAAACTTGCTGCTGCGCTACATCTCCACCTTCCACTTGGGGTAACCAACGAAGGGCGAGAAGCCATCAATTATGCGCCAAGTCTCGAGGTGAGAAAGGGCAATGCACGGTACCGAAGAGGCTAGAAAAAGTATAGGTGGGTGGAAGTGTCAACTTTCAAATACTCACATTAGTCCGAAGAACTAATGCACTTATTATCGGTAACTCTCAATCTAATCAGGAGGTTCACAAAGAGACAGGTACCCCGAGGAGGAGTGTATGGGGGTTTGGTTATCCTTGCGCATCCTCGACTCATGGTACGTGAGTGTACTCTAATATTCGAACCCTCCAGAGGCTAGTGATCCACCTAGTAGCTAGAGTTCTCAACAAGGGTTTTTTGGTTTTCGAAAAACACACGGATTTCCCAAAATACGACATCTATCACTAATAGGCAAGAGCTCTTGACACCATAAGTTCAAACATTACTCTAGTCAATACCTCAAAACTATTGCAAGTTACTACTACAAAGAGAAAAGCAACTTCAACTACCTACTTCTAGTCAAGACACAAAACTCAGTGCAACAGGCAAACTCTCTAACAAGATAAAACATGCAACCTATAGAAAGTTCAACCTAAGACAAAAGAAAAGCTCTAGAAAAACTAAAGCACTACAACTAAACAGAACAACAGCTAAGAAAAGAAAAAGAACAGCTCACAGCTAAAAGAATAAGCATGCAAATCCTATGAGGAGTTCTAGTTCAAGCGGAGCATGAATCTCTCCCACACAAAAGAGTAAGTTGGGGTCTAACTTGTTACTACAGTAAATAAATCAAAAGAAAACTAAAAAAAAACCTAAGAGCGAGAAGCTCCAAGAATAGCACATAACGCATGAAGTGATAAAAATATAGTGCAACGAGGGACAAACTGATGATTGTTGATGAAGAAGGGGATGCATCGGGGCATCCCCAAGCTTAGACGCTTGAGTCTTCTTGAATATTTATTGGGGGTGCACATGGGCATCCCCAAGCTTGAGCGTTTGACACTCCTGAATCTTCTTTCATCATCCTCCATCGCGCACTTGAAAACTCCCTTCATACATAACTCATTGTAGACTGATTAGAGAGGTTAGTACCCTATTAAAATAATTTTTCCTCTACTGCAAATAAAGATAATCTTGAAGATATACTGTTTCTCAAGATTTCCAAAAAGTTTTTGCAAAGAAAAAGCAAGCTTAAGGTTTGCAAAAGTAAGGAGAGACAAAACGTGGCAGAACCTGTGAAAAACAGAACAGCAGATAGAAACGAATTTTTTAGGGGTACTTCTGCAACTCAAATAAAAAAACTCAGAACATACGGAAGTTCCGTAATTGTATAGAGCACGCGGTGTAAAAAGTTTAGCTCAAAAAGATGAACTGGGATTTTTCTGAGATTTTTCTAGTCACGGGGACAATCTGTTTTCTGGACAGCATGTCACAACTTTTACTTCCCTTGCCGTATGAGGGTATAAAAGGCACAAAGCTTGGAAAGTAAAGATACAATGATGTTGCTACAGTAGTAACAATCATCTAGACCACTAAGAACAGAACAAAAGCAAAAAGAAAAACCTAAATTCGTTGCGGGCTGCCTCCCGAAAGCGCTTCTTTAGAGCCATTAGCTAGGCTTAAAGCAGAAGATCAAGTCTTTTCAAGAGAATAACTAGCCCGTGTGACGGACTCAAAAGGTAACTTAATATTTTTCCTAGGGAAATGTCCATCCCTTTCTTGAGATGGAATTGTAATTTGATATTTCCCTCTTTCATGTCAATGATAGCACCAACTGTGCGAAGAAAAGGACGTCCCAAAATAATTGGACAAGAGGGCTCACACTCAATGTCCATAATAGTGAAATCAATGGGAACATAATTGTCATTGACAATGATAAGAACATTGTTGATCTTCCCCAAAGGTTTCTTTACGGAAGAATCAACAAGACGAACACCAAAAGAACAAGGATCAAAAGGTTTCAATTCAAGCATATCATACATTCTTTTGGGCATAACAGAGGTACTTGCTCCAACATCACAAAGAGCATAACAAGAGAAGTTATTCAATTTAATATTTATCATAGGATCCCAACCATCTTCTAGCTTCCTAGGTATGGAGGATTCTAGTCTAAGCTTCTCCTACCTAACTTTGATTAGAGCATTGGTGATATGCTCTGTGAAGGCAAGATTGAGTGTGCTAGTGTGGGGGTCTCTAGACATCTTGTGTAGGAAACCAATAACTTCTGGTAAAGTGCAGTTGTCAAAGTCTAAGTCACTACTATCTACCAAGGAAGTAGTGATATCATTTAAGCTCACTTGTTTGAAAGCCTCTATGTTCATAGAGGTTTCCTCTTCTAAGGTTGAGGTGGTAGCATCACCATTGATAGGTCCAGTGGGACTAGGGGTGTGATGGGTGCTAGCAGTTTGGACATCCTCAACTACTTGGATAGTGGCTACTGTGTGGTAGTTAGGAAGGCTCTTAATTCTCTCTTATTCCTCCTTTTCTCTAGCCCATCTCTCTTTTAGTTTTCCCAACATCCTAATGTTTTCATTAATTTGGACTTGGATAGCATTCGTAGGAGTGGTCTTCCTCTCCTCGGGGGGAGTGGTTCTAATCTTCAACATCTCTACATCATGGGCTATGTTGTCTACCTTCGAAGAGAGGATATCTAGTTTATCTAATTTCTCTTCCACACTCTTGTTGAAGGCTTTCTGGGTAGTGATAAAGTCTTTGAGCAAGGTCTCTAGCTCTGAAGTGGAGTTTCTGGTGGTAGGATAAGTGTTGTTCCCATAGTTGTTGGATGGGAAAGGCCTAGGATTGTTGCTACCAAAGTTACTCCTATAAGCATTATTGTTGAAGTTGTTTCTAGAGACAAAATTAACATCTACTTGCTCCTGAGCAACCAAAGAATTTAAACGAACATCTTGAGGATCAATAGAAGGTTGCTTGGTAAGTAGAGACATGATAAGGTCAACCTTTTCATTTAAAGAGGAGATCTCCTCGACAGAGTTTACCTTCTTACCGGTTGGAGATCTCTCGGTGTGCCATTGCGAGTAGTTCAACATCATCTCATCTAGTAGCTTTGTGGCAGCATCAAGCATGGTTGACATAAAAGTTCCTCCCGCGGCCGAATCTAACAGGTTCCGCGAGGTGAAGTTCAAGCCTGCATAAAAAGTCCTGATAACCATCCAGGTAGTCAGTCCATGTGTGGGGCAGTTATTGACAAGCGTCTTCATACGTTCCCAAGCCTAGGCAACGTGTTCATTATCCAATTTCCTGAAATTCATAATGTTACTCCTCAATTGAATAATTTTAGCAGGGGGATAGTACTTCCCTATAAAAGCATCTTTGCATTTACTCCAAGAATCGATACTGTTCTTAGGCAAATATTGTAGCCACTCCTTAGCTCTTCCTCTCAAAGAGAAAGGAAAAAGCTTCAGCTTGACGATGTCTCCATCCACTTCCTTGTACTTCTGCATGTCGCAGAGCTCGATAAAGTTGTTTAGGTGCAAGGCAACATCTTCTCCTGCTCCTGAGAATTGATCTTTCATAACAAGGTTAAGCAGAGCAGGTTTAATCTCATAAGAAGGTGCTGAAGTGGCAAGTGGAGCAATAGGAGTGCAGATAAAGTCACTGTTGTTGTGACTAGTGAAGTCACACAACTTAGTGTTTTCATTGGAACCCATAGTAGCAGCAGGTATTTTTGGTATTTTTGATTAAGGACACAAAAGTAAAAACTGAAAGGTAAACTAACAAGACTAAAAAGCAAAGGTAAAAGATAGTGTGCAACTCCCCTATCTTGTAGACTTGAGTCCCCGGAAACGGCGCCCGAAATTTTCTTGATGGCTTCTCGCCCCTCGTTGGTTACCCCAAGTGGAAGGTTTGAGATGCAGTGGAGCAGCAAGTTTCCCTCGGTGAAGATACCAAGGTTATCGAACCAGTAGGACTCAGGAGAAACAAGTAGGTGGCAACGTCGCCAGAAATTGCTTCCTGACTAGGGTGTTGTCGTGGACCTGCACACAACAACAAATAGCTTTGCTCCCAACGAGTACAGAGGAGTTGACAATTCCTTCGGCCTTGTCGTTTACATAGGATCAACGCAAGAGATAAAAGGTGTAAAGGAAAGTAAAAGATGAAAGTAAATTGAGGGTGTGAACAATAATGTGAAGATGGACCGGGGTCCCGTGATTTTCACTAGTGATGTCTCTCTCCCAAAAGACGATAAAAGTGCTAGCGAGGTAAACACATCACAGTTGGGAAATTGACAAGATTATGAAGGCACCACAATGCTAACTATGCTGCAAAGAAAGGAAGGGCTCAAAAGCAATGGGCAGTACGCCAAGGTAAGTAGACCGAAATCCATCTGCATCTACTATGAATCATCCACCTTGAGATATCTATCCAGAACATCTCGCTGGTATTAAGTTGCGAATCCCACCCAAAGGGTAAACTCAAAGCAACAGACAACTGCATTAAAAGAACTTTGCGTAAAGTAAACAATCCTTGCACCCGCAGGTACAAGCACTGTTGTTTTATCCCTGGTGGCAACAACACATCCCCTAGTCTCATGTTTCTGTCCCTCAAGCTAGACATCAAGGGGCTGAACCCATAATCGAGCATAACGCTCTCTCTTGGAGTTGCAAATAAAATACTTGGCCAAAGCAAATACCGCAACGGAGAACATGCAAGAATTTACTCAAGAACAAAATATAAAAGAGAATAACCAAATATATTACTCATCACAATCTGAACATAGTCTCATAATCCATCAGATCCCAACAAACTCAGCATAGCAACAACAGAAATTACATAGATGCCTCGATCATGTGAGGCAGCTCATGAGGACTCGAAAGTGGAAGCACAAAGGGGGAGAGATAGATAACATAGCTACTGGTCATGGACCCATGGTCCAAGGGAAACTACTCACGGTACATATGGGAGGCGTCCATGGCTATGGATGGTCTCCCGGAGGGGGTAGCTTCTCCCGGCAGGTGCCGGGGCAGCTTCTCCAGGCAGCCCCGATCTTGAAACGGCGGCGGCGGTACAGAGGCGAAATCGCGAAAGAGGGATCGATATTAGGGGTTTCGACCCCGAGGGGTAAATATAGGCGAAGGGGGCATCGAGGGGACCCACGAGGCAGTCAGGAGGGTTCCTGGCGCGGCCCAGGGTGGGGCCGCGCCACCTGCCCTCCAGGCTACCTGGTGGTGGCCCCCCTTCTATCTCTTGGTGATTCCGGAAGCTTCTGTTGCGATGATTTTTTTCCCCGGAATTTTTGGAGCACTTTTAATGGCCGGAAAACCTGAAATACAAAAACATCAGAAAACAGAAACTGGCAACTGGGTGCACTGAGTTAATAGGTTAGTCCAAATAGGTTCAAAAGTGTATGAAAGTTCAAGCAAAACATGGCAAAGTCACACAAAACATGCATGGAGCAAGAAGAAATTATAGATACGTTTGGGACGTATCATAGGGGAATACCACGAATAGGAAGTTATGGTGGACTCATATGGAAGGTATTGGTTTCAGGGTATGGATGCACAAGCAGAAATCGACTTGGTAGAGAGTTTGGCTAGCAAAGGCTTTGAGAGAACAGAAAATTGATGCTAGCTTAGATGCAAAACATATAAAGAATAAACATTAAGGTAAGCATAACACATCAAGATGTCTTCGTTGTCAACATAACACTTCAAGCATAATAACATAAAGGTTTTATCTATGTCGCTACTTGAGAAAACATGTATGTTGTCGAGACCAAAGCTATGTTTGCCAAAATTAAATAAAGTTTTCAAAGCCATACCTGATATAAGGTCAATAATCCCCATAAGAATCATCATATAAGGCCGATTGCATGAAGAGAATACCGAGTGCAGCGAAGGAACCAATAGACTTCTCATTAATATTCCATCATAGGCGACTCCACACTCACGGATACAAGCTCTCCACAGAATGAGTGATAGACCTCGATGCAAACACCTATTTCATATAATAACTTTCCTAGACATGATACAACTCTACTTGACTCTAGAAGACTAAGATAAAGATAAAGATACCGGACACTCCCCCAAGCTTGGAACAAGCTAAGGGGATGCCATTACCCAAGGAGATTTACTCCTCATTCCTGTTGTTGTTGTTGTTGTTGTTGTTGTTGATGTAGTCATGGACGAAGCGCTTCCAAGGTAGAGGTTATCCGGTCCCATGAGAGGCTTCAGTCTCCAAAATCCTACTTCCAGCACCTAAACCCATGCGCATAAACTTTAGTTCATACTCACAATTCTGGTTGTGCAGATCATAGATCTGCCCTTGGAGATCATCAATTCTTTCTTCTACCGCGGTGATGCTTGACCATATCCCCCTCATCTCCTTCTTGTAGAACGTCTTCAGCTCGTTGATGAGGTCGAAGTTGGCTTCAACACCCCTCTCAACCATCTTCTTGTACTTAAAGACTTCTTGCTCCATCTCTTCTAGCTTGGCCTCGATGCTCCCCTCCTTGGCAGGTTCCTTTAGATCTTCTTGGTGAAGGACACCATCCTTTAACTGGACGGTTCGAGGATGGTTCTTCACCTGAGCGAGGTAGGGGTTGATGACGTTGACGACGAACTTGTCCTTGGGGGAACTTGGGGAAGCCATGGTACCTAGGTCTAGCTAAAAGATCTCCTGGAAGAAACAACTCGAGAAGAAAACACATGAAATCGTGAGATACGGTGTCGGGGCTATCTGGGAAAATATATAACAAAATTTGTGCAACAATAGGAAGGTAATGAGCCAAAGTGGAGTCAGATACAGGCTCCCGGGGTGCCCAGGTGGCCACCCGGCGCGGCCAGGGGGTAGGCCACGCCAGGGGGCTCCTAGGCCCCCTGGAGTTCCTCTCCAGCTCCAATTAGGCTCTGAATTTTCTATATTTTGCAAAAACTCATAATCTAGAACTTTTATGGCGGTTTCGCGATGTTTCCTTACTGTAATATATACCTTTACTTATTCTGGTTCTACTGGAGTCTGAAACGGGGCTGCAACATATTCTTCATGAGTTGTTGTGTGTATTATATTTACATCAACATTGACGGGATCTCCCACCATGTAATGCTTGAGTCTTTGCCCATTCACAACTTGAGGTTTGGTTCCATCAAAATTATTAATCCTGATTACACCTGACCGGTAGACTTCTTCGATATGAAATGGCCCTTCCCATCTGGAAAGTAATTTACCTGGAGAAAACCTGAAACGGGATCTAAACAATAAAACTTTATCACCAACATTAAATTCATGTTTCATAATCCTTCTATCATGCCACTTCTTTACCTTTTCCTTGAACATTTTAGCACTCTCGTAAGCTTCACTTCTCCACTCGTCTACAGAAGTCAACTTCATGAGGCGCTGATACGTCTCAAACGTATCGATAATTTCTGCTCGTTCCATGCATGTTTTGTGTGATATTGCTATGATCTAGATACACTTTCATACACTTTTGATCATATTTGGACTAACCTACTAATTTAGTGCACCCCAGTGCCAGTTCCTGTTTTCTGCTGTTTTTCTATTTTAGTTTTTCCCCATATAAAAAATGCTCCAAAAATCCGAGAAAAAGAAGATAAAAAATAAGCGTGTCGGAAGACTCCAGAAGCCCGAAGGAGGGCCAGGGGGCCACCACTAGGCACCCAGGCGGCCACCTGGCGCGACCAGGGACCTGGCCGCGCCAGGGGGGCGCCTAGGCCCCTGGTGGCCCCCCTGGCTGCCCCCTTCGCCTATTTATTCTCCGTCACGGGGAAACTTCGAAGACAGAACCCTATTTTTCAAATTATCCTCTGTTCCTCTGCCGCCGCGCTTCCAAGATCGGAAGCACCATCAGAACCCTTCCCGGCACCCTGTCGGAGGGAGGATCGACCTCCGGGAGCTTCTCCTCCACCCTGGACGCTTCCCGGATGTGCCGTGAGTAGTCTACCTTGGACCATGGGTCCGTGATCAGTAGCTATGTGATGTTCTCCTCCCCTCTTTGTTCTTCATGGATTAGACCTCGTGAGCTGCCCTACATGATCGAGGCACATATGTAATTCTTTCTGCTTTTGCTATGCTGAGTTTGATGGGATCTGATGGATTATGAGATTATGTTCAGATTGTGATAGAGTAATATAATTGGTTCTTATCTTTTTTATTTTTGTTCCGAAGTAATTCTTGCATGTTCTCCGTTACTATTTATTGCTTTGGCCAAGTGGTAGGTAGTGACTCCAAGAGGGAACGTTATGCTCGATTGTGGGTACATGCCCCCTGATGACACGCTTGAGTGACAGAAACATGAGTCTAGGGGATGTGCTGTGACCACAAGGGGGAAAACAACGGTGCTTGTAACCGCGGTTACAAGGATTGTTTACTTTACGCAAAGTTCTTTTTAATGCAGTTGTCTGTTGCTTTGGGTTTACACTTTGGGTGGGGCTCGCAACTTAATACCAGCGAGATGTTCTGGATAGATATCTCAAGGTGGATGATTAGTAGTAGATGCAGATGGATTTCGGTCTACTTATTTTGGTGTACTTCCCATGCTTTTGAGCCTCTTCCTTTCTTTTGTGGCATAGTTAGCATTGCGGTGCGTTTATAATCCTGTCAATTGCCCTTCTGTAATTTGTTTACCTCGCATAGCAGTCTTATCGTCTTTTGGGAGAGAGACATCACTAGTGAACATCACGGGACCCCGGTCCATATTCTCATCACTTTTTACACGCTCCTTTACTTTATTACTTTTTTACTTTCAGTTGCTATCATTATCATTATCCTGTGTTTTTTTATCCTTTGTAAACAACAAGACCGGAGAGATTGACAATCTCTCTGAACTTTGTTGGGAGCAAAGTTAATTGTGTTGTGTGCAGGTCCGCGTTAGGTGCGCTGCTGACACCTACTTATCATCGCCGGAGTCCTATTGGTCGATACTCAACCTCGGTATCTTCACCGAGGGAAACTTGCTGCTACGCTGCATCTTACCTTCCACTTGGGGTAACCAATGAAGGGAGAGAAGCAATCCTCTCTCGCGTATCTGGCGCTTTTCACCAGCTAACTTTGGGTCAGCATTAAGCTCTCTAACAGCCCAGAAAGCTTTATGTTCTACTTCTAATGGAAAATGGCAAGCCTTGCCATATACCATCTTATACGGAGACATGCCCATGGGGTTTTTGTAAGCAGTTATATACGCCCACAAAGCATTTCCTAACTTCTTTGACCAATCCTTCCTAGAATTGTTAACTGTCTTTTGCAAGATCAGCTTGATCTCTATGTTGGTGAGCTCAACTTGCCCACTAGTTTGAGGATGGTACTGTGAAGAAATTCTATGATTGACATCGTACTTGGCTAGAGATTTTCTGAAAGCTCCATGCGTGAAGTGTGATCCTCCACCAGTCATAAGATACCTAGGTACACAAAACCTAGGGAAAATTACATCTTTGAGCATTTTCAAAGATTTTTTGTGATCATCACTCTGAGTGGGGATTGCTTCAACCCACTTGGTCACATATCAACAACTACTAAAATGTGAGTGTACTTGTGTGAAGGAGGAAAAGGACCCATAAAATCAAAACCCCAGCAATCAAAAGGTTGAATCACTAGTGAGTAATTCATAGGCATCTCATTCCTCCTACTGATATTACCAACTCTCTGACACTTATCACAAGATAAAACATAATTTCTAGCATCTTTAAAAAGAGGAGGCCAATAAAACCTGATTGGAGAACCTTATGTGTGGTCCTCTCATCGGCGTGATGTCCTCCATAGGGACTATCGTGAGATTGCTTGAGAATGTCCTTCTGCTCATGTTCCGGTATGCATCTTCTCACGATCCCGTCAGGACCTTCTTTGAAAAGATGAGGGTCATCCCAAAAGTAGTGCCTCAAATCATGAAAGAACTTCTTCCTTTGCTGAAATGTTAAACTTGGGGGCAAATACTTTGCAATGATAAAATTAGCATAATCTTCAAACCAAGGATCGGAAAGAGATTGCACTTTTAGAACAACAAGTTGTTTGTCTGGAAAACTGTCGTTGACTGGGATGGGGTCATGCGGTATATCTTCCATCCTTGAAAGATTGTCCGCCACCGGATTGTCTGCTCCTTTCCTATCAACAATCTGTAAATCAAATTCTTGAAGAAGGAGTACCCACCTGATGAGTCTTGGTTTGGCATCCTTCTTCGCCATAAGGTACTTAAGAGCAACATGGTCAGTATGAATAATAACTTTTGAATCAATAATATAAGGCCTAAATTTATCACAAACAAATACTACTTCTAAGAATTCATTCTCAGTCGTAGCATAATTCTTTTGAGCACTATCAAGGGTTTTACTAGCATAATGTATAACATTCAATTTCCTATCAACCCTTTGTCCTAAAACAGCTCCGACAGCAAAATCACTAGCATCACACATAATTTCAAAAGGCAATTTCCAGTCAGGTAGTTGTACTATAGGAGCGGTTATCAAAGCTTTCTTAACAACTTTGAAAGCCTCTTTACAATCTTCATCAAATACAAAAGGAACATCCTTCTGGAGAAGATTAGTGAGGGGTCTCGAGGTCTTAGAAAAGTCTTTGATAAATCTTCTATAGAAACCAGCATGACCGAGAAAACTACGAATACCTTTAATGTCCCTTGGATAGGGCAAAGGGATAATGCTCAACGTTAAACGGATCCAACAGCGATGAAGTTTCATTCGATGGATGCGCAGGGGCCTGATGACCCTCAACTATAGGGGACCGTTTGTTGCATTTTCGATAAATAAGAGTGTCGAACCCAACGAGGAGCAGAAGGTATTAGTAAGTGACTTTGGTAAAGAAATAGCTGCAGGAACTGAAAGATAACCTTTTAGGGGTTTTTGGGTATAAGCAACAAAAAGGTAAAAGCGAGCAAAGTAAAAGGCACTATGGAGAAAAAAGTGGCCCAATACTTTCGAACAAAGGAGAGGCCTAGAAACTGAACTTATATAGGCTAAAGCGTTCTTGAGGACACACGGGAGAAATAGTCACGTGCTTTCGCCATATTCCGTATCGGTACTATCTGCCGTGTTGATAAGTGTTGAGTGGGTAGATCTATGCTAGTACACCCTCTAGACTAAGATAGGTGCACTCTTATAATTAAACACCTTGCAAGCATCAGCAAATACAAGATAGTAAATAAGGCAAAAGCCTAACCATAGCAATACGATCGATGATCCATTGTTCCCTTGTGCAAAAGCGTGCGAACAGGGGTTTAGGTTTCTGTCACTCCAGCAACCCACCGTAAGTATTCTTTATACACAATGCATTCCCCTAGGTCCTTAATAAGGCGAAGTGTTGATTGTTCGACTCACACAACACCACTAGGAAAATAACAACACAACTTAAATATCAAACAACACATATTACTTCAACATCATATGACTACTAACAACTAGACTTCTCCCATGTCCTCAAGAACTAAAGTAACTACTCACAAGACATAAAAGAGATCATGATCAGAGGGGATAAATAGATGATAAACAATCTGGAAACAATGATATTTGCCCAGCAAAACTGTAACAGCCCAGTTTTCACAAAAATTAAAAAATTTGTTTTCGGTGTGAATTGTTTGATTGCCTGATTTGGTTGCGGTGTTTGCATCCCCGATTTATCGATCAGCGATTATTTTTCCCCCTCTTATATCGTATCGGACGGAGACTGACCCTTTCCACCCTGACACTCGACCTTTGCGACACCGGGTTTCGCCCGATCACCGTCGCGAAAACCGGCACGAGACCAGCCGCAACGAACAGAACGAAAAACCTTGTTTAATAATTAAACGGGTTATTTTTATAGCGCGCCGGAAAGTGTTCTCGGAACGGTTCCAGCGCGAGGTGAACGCCACCGGATCGACGCGCTGATCACGCAGTTCGAAGTTTTACCCGAATCGGAGGTACTGCGGACCCCCGGCAGTCAGAAACGTAAACACCACGCGCGAGAGAGAAAACCCGGGGATGTTTTTGCAAACTGCCAGCCACCTGGGCTATATAAAGACCACCACCCCACTTAGGGTTTCCCCTAAGCACCTAGGCAGCCACCAGCCCCAGATCTGGCACAAAAACACCCCATTTTCGTCCACAAACCCTAATTTCCAGATCCAGATCAGCCCAGTGAAGTCTAGACCGTCAGATCATCAGATCCGACGGCCTGGGATCGTCCACGTCATCTCCCACCTCTCCTCTCTCTCCTGGAAGCCGCCCCCACGCCCGGGCAGGCCGCGCCGCCGCTTCCTCCGGCCGGAGAGCCGCCCGCCGCCGGCGAGGCACCCCTGCAGGTCGCCTCATCTCCTCCTTCCCTCCATCTCCTCTTCTCACCGCCCCCCTCTCCCTCGCAGGTCGCCGTGGTGGCCGACGAGGCCCGAGGCGCCGCACCTGCCATGGGAGGCCGAGGCCTGCTGGCCATGGAGCTTGGCGCCACCAGCGTCCCCCGCCGTTGCCTCCCCGCCGTTGCCTCCCAGCCGCCTGGATCCGGCGTCCTCTGCGCTGCTCGCCTCGCTGGAGGAGCCCACCTGCCGGGCCGGAGCCGCTCGTCGCCGGCGACAGAGGGACGAGCCCCTGCCTCCCCGCTCGCCCGTTCGCTGTGCCCGTGGTGGGCCAGATCCCCACCGCGGCCCAGCCGACACCTGCGTGGCCCGAGCGGCCCAGCCAGCGCAGCCGGCCTGCCTCGCCAGCCCTTGCGTCCTGGGCTCGGCCCATGGGGTGAGCAGCCCCCCTTTTCCTTTATTTTTATTTTTGTTTGTTTGTTGCGGTAGTGGGCTTGGCCCATCTCTGTTTAGCGCCCAGTAGCTTTCGGCCCAATAGACTTTTTTTTCTCTCTGATTTATAAATAAAATTGCAGATTATTGTTATATTTTGCGGTGCCCGTATCTTTTCACCGGTAGCTCCGATCGCGACGATTTAAACATGAAAGTTGCTTAGTTTTTCGTGTAGTTCAATAAAATGTGCTCCTTTGCCGTGTTTGACTTTGTTTACATGTTGTTTACCTGCTAATTACAACTGCTTGCCACTTAAACTGCAATTGGCATAACTTTTTAACCGTTGCTTTGTTTAAAATGTTCTTTATATGTAACTTGGCTAGAATTTTGTGTAGATTGTGTTTTTGCTGCTCTTGCTTGCTAATAAAAATTATAAAATATGCTTTAGGTCAAAACAGTACCAAATTCCATTTTATCGTGGGGTCCACAATAGTTTGCCATGTCTAGGATTTCACCCACTTAAATTGACTAGCTTAGGTAGTTTATTTATGCTTCACCTCTTGCCATGTTTGTGTGCTATGCCATGCTTGAGTGAGATGCCATGTTAACAATCTTTGTTGATCACCTGTAGCTAAACAACTTGATCCGTTGTAAACGTGCGGTATCGTCGTGTGTGACGAGTACTCCACTTAATCTGTTAGTAACCGCTCTCGACGGTAGGTGCGATGTCTCGTGTTGCCTTCTTGTTGATGCTTTCTCGTGTTTGCTTCGTAGTAATAGATGCTTGCTCGTTGATTGCTTTCCAGTGTTTCCGTCTTGTGTGCTTCCGCGGGTACCTCTCAGAGACGATGCGAGCTTGCGATCAACTACACCTTCGGAACCGGACTTATCAACAGGCAAGGACTATACATTACTTATGATCCATTCTATTTCAACCAGCGGTTTGCATGCTAGTATAGGATAGGTTCGATGTTTGATCCTACCACATGTTTACAGCCTCTTTCAAACCGATACATCCATGTCCCCTCCCAGCAAACCATGTACTGCTATGTTACTATTGCTCGTTGCTCAGCCCCTGCTTAGTATGCATGCTTAGGATGCTACGATGTTACCCTGTTACTCCTTGGTTTGGGCTATCACATTATTATATTGTTGTTGATGATATGATTATTATAATGTTGACTATATTCGACGAAGGATGGAAGGTCTAGGCTATCCCGCCCCGACGCTTTGTTCCATTCGAGTCACCTAGGACCCGAGTTCCGGGTATTGGTTTTAAGACTGAGCGTGCCTAACCGCGTGTGGGATTTTATGGGGTCCCCTTTTCTTACCTACCTAGCTTCAAACATTTCCAGTGGTGGCCCAAGCCGATTTACCATTTGAAACCGTGTGTGTGCTGGTCGGCCGCCAGTTGTTTACAAACCACCCCGGACCAGTGAGGACATAGTTCCCTTGCTGGCCCACTTTGTCCGGCTGAGGACCCGGTTTCCCATGTGTGATTAACCGGCTATCCAAACCCGTGACAGACGGTAGAGACCAGATCGAGAGAGCGGCCGGCTCCTGAGATGGATGTCGACTCACCGGGGGCCACCCGGATTTGTTCGTTGTTAGCTAGAGGGACCTGTCGTTTCGGATCTCTTGGAACTAAATCATAAAATGGTTCCCTATAATGGGTAGCAACTGAGAGAGATGGACATGCGTGCGGAGCCTTGTAATGGGCAGTTGGTACACCCCTACAGGGTTAAATCTTTTCGAGAAGCCGTGTCAATGGTTATGGACGACTTGAGACCTACTCCTTGTTCATAGACAACAACAACTGAGATAATCTTAATATAACTTGATCAACGTGTGTGTGTGCCTTGACTGCTTCTTCTTCGTCGGGATGCGAAGAGGAGGACAAGGATAGGATAGGTGTTATGCTTTGCGTAATTAGTTGATAGCAAGACTTGTTGGAGGCGATTCCTCATCGAATGCTTGGCTTCTTATCTTACTCTCTAGATCGTTAGCCACTTAATAAATGCTAGTGCGGCAGCAACCTCACCACTTACCCCATCCTTACCGTAAACTACTAGTTGTCCTAGAATGATGAGTGATGAAGTCCTTGCTGGGTCAGATGACCACTACAGTTGGATGCTGAGTACTTCTGTACTCATGATACTACCCCCAAACTCTTTTCAGGGTTCTTGATCGACAACGTTTCACGTGGAGACTCGACGACGACTAGTTAGGCGGATCCCGGCGGAGGGCCTGGACCCGTGTGTTTATGGGATCGATGTTTTTCTCTTTGCCAGTAGGCATTTGCTTGTAGTCTGTACCCAAACATGTATCTTCCGCTGCTGTATTGTATTTGAGGCAGTTGTATGCCGGTTGTATGAGAAGTTGTATCCTTGTATCTGTAATGTTGTGATATCACGTTGGAAATCCGGGGCATATGGCTATGTCATATGTCGCGGTGGGACCGATATGTGCTTCGTCCCCGGATCTGGATGGAAACATCTAGATCTGGAACAGTACCGCATATCGGGCCTTACAAAAACTCAATAGCATTCATCACACGGTAGTAATCAACACCGGTAGAGTAGAGAGGATAGATAGTACGGATTACAACACAAGTTGAACTTGTGAGTTGCGATTGGATGAAGATCAAGATGGTGCTGATGCTGGGGATGATGTTGATGATGATCTCGCTGATGCCCGTGACGATGGTGATGACGATGGCGACGATCTCCCCTTCCGGGAGGTGTTCTCCCCGGCGGAATCTGCCCGCCAGAGATGTCTTTTTCGTCTGTTGGTTTCCGCCACGGAGCGGCGGCGGAACTCGCGAAAAACTCTCCTCCTTAGGGTTTTTGGACGATGTGTGATATATAGGCCAAAGGGGGGAGCCGGGAGTGGCCCCATGGGTCAAGGCGCCCTCCCCGTGCGGCCAGGGTGGGGGCCGCGTCAGGTGGCCTCCTGGGCACCCTGTGGGCCCCCTCTGGCCCCTCTTTCACGTGTCTTCATCATCCTTCTGGAAAATACCCTCCTCCGATTTTCAGGTAATTTGGAGGTCTTCTCCTTCAGCAACTCAACGTCCACTTTTTACCGCTGAATCCTGCGTCTGCAGCTTCGGCATCGGAAAGTTGCAAACTGTGTAAATTAAGCAAAAACAGCATGAGAATAGAATCATATCATGAAATATATCAATGAATAAGAAAGAATTACTATATAAAATAGTGATGCATTTTGGACGTATCAGTGCCATATAGGATTGTAACCAGGTCTGATCGATGGTCATTGATCAAGAGAGTGTCTTGATCATGTCTGTTGTTTCCCGGACCGTAGGGTGTCACACTTAAAGGTATTCGACACATTAAGTATTGATTCGGGATCACCGGAGAAATAAGAGAGAACACCGGAATTGTTTCCGGTGGAGGCCAGAAATTTTGCTCGGAATTTTGAAAGGTTCAAAATGTTATTTAATAATTTTTAAATATGTTTTGTTATTTAATTATCTGAACTAAATATTAAAATATAATTAAATATAATTAAAATAGAAGAAAAAGGCATATGGGCCTAAAGAGGCCCATTAGGAGAAGAGGGAGTCTTCCCCCATGGGCCATGGCGCCATGAAGGGGCCCATGCCCCTCATAGGCGCATTTCCCCCCCCCTCCCTTTGGTTTAGTACCACATGGCAAGTTGAGGGAGGTGTGCCCCCCTCCTTGGCCTATATAAGGAGGGGTAGGGTGCCCTTTTTCCTTCATCCAAATTTGATACAAGTTTCTCATTTCTCTTCCTCCTCTCTCCCTCCTGTGAGCGGACTCCCCTTGTTTGGAGTCTGCACTGGGTTGGGGATCTCTCCACCATACGCACGCCATCGTGTGATACGTCTCAAACGTATCGATAATTTATGCTTGCTCCATGCATGTTTGTGTGATCTTGCTATGATCTAGATACACTTTCATACACTTTTGATCATATTTGGACTAACCTATTAACTCAGTGCACCCCAGTGCCAGTTTCTGTTTTCTGTTGTTTTTTTATTCCAGGTTTCCCCCATATTAAAAGTGCTCCAAAAATTCGGGAAAAATCGGATAAACAATCAGCGCATCGGAAGCCTATAGAACACCAAAGGAGGGCCGGGGGGCCAGCACCAGGTGCCCAGGCGGCCACCTGGACTACATGATCGAGGCACATATGTAATCTTTCTGCTGTTGCTATGCTGAGTTTGACGGGATCTGATGGATTATGAGATTATGTTCAAATTGTGATAGAGTAATATATTTGGTTCTTATCTTTTATATTTTCGTTCCTAAGTAATTCTTGCATGTTCTCCGTTGTTGTTTATTGCGTTGGCCAAGTAGTAGGTAGTAACACCAAGAGGGAACATTATGTTCGATTGTGGGTTCATGCCCCCTGATGACACGCTTGAGTGACAAAAACATGAGTCTAGGGGATGTCCTATTGCCACAAGGGGGAAAACAACGGTGCTTGTAACCGCGGTTGCAAGGATTATTTACTTTACGCAAAGTGCTTTTAATGCAATTGTCTATTGCTTTGGGTTTACACTTTGGGTGGGACTCGCAACTTAATACCAGCGAGATGTTCTGGATAGATATCTCAAGGTGATGATTAGTAGTAGATGCAGTTGGATTTTGGTCTACTTAATTGGGCGTACTGCCCGTGCTTTTGTGCCTCTTCCTTTCTTTGTAGTATAGTTAGCATTGCGGTGCGTTTATAATCCTATCAATTGCCCATCTGTAATGTGTTTACCTCACATTGCAGCTTTATCTTCTTTTGGGAGAGAGACATCACTAGTGAACATCACGGGACCCCGGTCCATATTCTCATCATTTTTTACACGTTGATACGTCTCAAACGTATCGATAATTTCTGCTCGTTCCATGCATGTTTTGTGTGATATTGCTATGATCTAGATACACTTTCATACACTTTTGATCATATTTGGACTAACCTACTAACTCATTGCACCCCAGTGCAAGTTCCTATTTTATGCTATTTTTCTATTCTAGGTTTCCCCCATATTAAAAATGCTCCAAAAATTCAGGAAAAATCGGATTAAAAACCAGCGCAACGGAGTCTTCCAGAATCACCAAAGTGGGGCCAGAGGGCCACCACCAGGTATCCAGGCGGCCACCTGGTGCGGCCAGGGGGGCGCCTGGACCCCTGGTGGCCCCCTGGCTACCCCCCGTCGCCTAT
Organism: Bromus sterilis; assembly: GCA_950022295.1. Taxonomy (NCBI): domain Eukaryota; kingdom Viridiplantae; phylum Streptophyta; class Magnoliopsida; order Poales; family Poaceae; genus Bromus; species Bromus sterilis. Next base: position 103,295,429 of record OX465598.1, read on the forward strand.
TTATTCTCCGTCACGGGGAAACTCTGAAGACATAACCCTATTTCGCAAACTCGCCTCTGTTCCGCCGCCGCCGCGCTTCCAAGATCGGGAGCACCGTCAGGACCCATCCCGGCACCCTACCGGAGGGGGTCCGAGATCAGTAGCTATGTGATATTATCCTCCCCTCTTTGTTCTTCATGGTTTAGACCTCGTGAGCTGACCTACATGATCGAGGCACATATGTAATTCTTCTGCTGTTGCGATGCTGAGTTTGATGGGATCTGATGGATTATGAGATTTTGGTCAGATCGTGATAGAGTAATATATTTGGTTTTTATCTCTTATATTTGTGTTCCTAAGAAATTCTTGCATGTTCTCCGTTGTTGTTTATTGCTTTGGCCAAGTAGTAGGTAGTGACTCCAAGAGGGAATGTTATGCTCGATTGTGGGTACATGCCCCCTGATGACACGCTTGAGTGACAAAAACATGAGTCTAGGGGATGTGCTGTGGCCACAAGGGGGAAAACAACGGTGCTTGTAATCGCGGTTGCAAGGATTGTTTACTTTACGCAAAGTTCTTGTTAATACAGTTGTCTGTTGCTTTGGGTTTACATTTTGGGTGGGGCTCACAACTTAATACCAGCGAGATGTTCTAGATTGATATCTCAAGGTGGATGATTAGTAGTAGATGCAGATGGATTTCGGTCTACTTATTTTGGCGTACTGCCCATGCTTATGAGCCTCTTCCTTTCTTTTGTAGCATAGTTAGCATTGCGGTGCGTTTATAATCCTGTCAATTGCCAATCTGTAATTTGTTTACCTCGCATAGCAGTTTTATCTTCTTTTGGGAGAGAGACATCACTAGTGAACATCACGGGACCCCGGTCCATATTATCATCATTGTTTACAAGCTTATTTCTTTTTCAGTATTTACTTTCAGTTACTATCATTATCACTATCCCTTGTGTTTGATCCTTTGTAAACAACAAGACCGGAGAGATTGACAACCTCTCTGAACTTCGTTGGGAGCAAAGTTAATTGTGTTGTGTGCAGGTCCGCGTCAGGTGCACCGCTGACACCTACTTATCATCTCTGGAGTCCTACGGGAGACAAACCCTATCCTCTACATAGGGGAAATTTGCTGCTATCCTACATCTCACCTTCCACTTGGGGTAACCAACGAAGGGCGAGAAGCCATTACCACTTCCACGCCATCAAGAAAATTTCTGGCGCCGTTGACGGGGACTCCGAGTGATAAGATAGGGGAGTTTCCCACTATCTTTTACCTTTACTTTTTAGTCTTGTTAGTTTATATTTCTGTTTTTATCTTTTGTCTTATATCGAAAATTACAAAAAAATCTGCAACACTTGCTGCTACTATGGGTTCCACTGAAAACACCAAGTTGTGTGACTTCACTAGTCACAACAACAAAGACTTTATCTGCACTCCTATTGCCACACCTTCCACTTCAGCTACCTCTTATGAAATTAAACCTGCTTTGCTAAACCTTGTTATGAGAGATCAATTCTCTGGTGCTGGAGATGCTGCTGCTTTACACTTGAGTAATTTTGTTGAATTATGTGATATGCAAAAGTATAAAGAAGTAGAAGGTGATGTTGTTAAGCTCAAGCTTTTTCCCTTCTCTTTGAGGGATGGAAATCTGGTTTCAATCTTTGCCTAGGAATAGCATAGATTCTTGGGATAAGTGCAAAGATGCTTTTATTGGGAAGTATTACCCACCTGCTAAAATTATCCAATTGAGGAGTAACATTATGAATTTTAGGCAATTGGATAATGAACACATTGCCCAAGCTTGGGAACGTATGAAATATCTTGTTAAGAAATGCCCTACACATGGTTTGACTATCTGGATGGTTATCCATACTTTTTATGTGGGCTTGAACTTTACCTTGCGGAACCTGTTAGATTCGGCCGCAGGAGGAACCTTTATGTCAACTACACTCGGTGCTGCCACAAAACTCCTTGATGAGATGATGACCAACTATTCCCAATGACACACCGAACGCGCTCCAACAGGTAGGAAGGTAAATTCTGTCGAGGAAATTACCTCCCTAAATGATAAAGTTGATTTAATTATGTCTCTACTTACCAAGCAACCCTCTATTGATCCTCATGATGTTCCTTTAAATTCTTTGGTTTCTCAGGAACTAGTAGATGTGAACTTCATTGCTAGAAAAAACTTTAATAATAATGCTTATAGGGGAAACTTTGCTAGTAATCCTAGACTGTTTCCATCCACTTATGGGAACAACAACACTTACCCTAGCAACTCCTATCCTACTTATAAGGAAAAAGACCTACCTAGCTATGAAAAATTAATGGAAATAGAGAAGGCTACTAAGAATTATATGCATACCCAGTTTCAACAAAACAAATCCTTCTCTAAGCAAATAGGTGAGCACATTGCCATTCTGCAAAACATTAGTGAACAACTTGAGAGCCTAAACGATGAGATCTCTAATCTCCAAACTAGACTTACCTCCACTGAAACCATTGTTTCGAATATGTCCCACACCCAATCTACTTTGATAAATAAAATGGCAGCCAAATCAGAAGTTATCCCTATGGAAGATGATAGAATTAAGAGCCTTCCTACACACCACACCGTTGCCACTATCCAAATTGTTGATGATACCGAAACTATTAGCACCCAATGCACTCCTGGTCCCATTGCACCTATTAATGGTGATGCTAATACCTCAACTATAGAAGAATAAATCCCTATGAACATAGAGGGTTTGAAACAAGTGAGCCTAGATGAAACTACTACCACCTTTGATAGTAGTGATATTGATTTTGATAGTTGCACACTCTCAGTAGTTATTAGCTTACTACACAAAATGTCTAGAGACCCCCACACTAGCACACTTAATCTTTCCTTCACGGAGCATATCACAAATGCTCTTATCAAAGCTAGGGAGGAGAATCTAAGGATAGAAGCCTCCATACCTAAATTAGCTAGATGATGGTTGGGACCCTATGATCAAAATTAAATTAAATAACTTCCCTTGCTTTGCTTCATGTGACGTTGGAGCTAGTACCTCCGTCATTCCCAAAAGAATGTATGATATGTTTTAATTGAAACCTTTTGATTCTTGTTCTTTTGGTGTTATTCTTGTCGATTCTTCCGTAAAGAAACCTTTGGGGAATATCGACGATGTTCTTATCATTGTCAATGACAACTATGTTCCTGTTGATTTCATTATTATGGATATAGAGTGTGAACTTTTATGTCCAATTATTTTGGGACGTCCTTTTCTCCGCACCGTTGGTGCTATCATTGACATGGAAGAGGGGAATATAAAATTTCAATTCCCTCTCAAAAAGGGGATGGAACGCTTCCCTATAAAGAAAATCAAGTTACCTTTTGAGTCCGTTACACGGGCTAGCTATTCTCTTTCTCTTGATAAAACTTGATTCTTCTTCTGCCTTATGCCTAGCTTAAAGGCGTAAAAGAAAGCGCTTGTTGGGAGGCAACCCAAGATGTTTTTACTTCTGTTTTTAGTGGTCTTGATGATTTTTACTACTGTAGCAACATCATTGTATCTTTATTTTCAAGCTTTGTGCCAAGTTATAGCCTCTTATGATAAGGGAAGCAAAAGTTGTGACATGATGTCCAGAAAACATATTCTGTCTTCGTGACGGGAAAAATCGGATCAAATCACCAGTTCATCTTTTTGAGCTGAATTTTTTACATAGATTGCTCTATACAATCACGGAAATTTCGTATGTTCTGATTTTATTATTTGAGTTGCAGAAGTACACCTAAACAATTCTTTACTACCTGCTGTTCTATTTTTCACAGATTCTGCCACGTTTTGTCTCTCCTAACTTTTGCAAACCTTACGCTTTCTTTTTCTTTGCAAAAACTTTTTGGAAATCTTGAGAAACAGTATATCTTCAAGAATGTCTTTATATCCAGTGAGGAAAATATATTTATTAAGGGTACTAACCTCTCTAATCAGCTTATGATGAGTTATGTATGAAGGGAGTTTTCAAGTGTGCGATGGAAGATGATGAAAGAAGATTCGGGAGGGTCAAGCGCTCAAGCTTGGGGATGCCCCCATGCATCCCGAACAAATATTCAAGGAGACTCAAGCATCTAAGCTTGGGGATGCCCCCGTTCATCCCCTTCTCCATCAACAATCATCAGTTCATCCTTCGTCTCACTATATTTTTATCACTTCATGCGTTATGTGCTATGCTTGGAGCGTCTCGCTCTTAGGTTTTATTTTTAGTTTTTCTTTAGCTTTGCTTACTGTTCATAACAAGTTAGACCTCGTCTTACTTTGTGTGGGAGAGAAACACGCTCCACTTTAAAAATCTAGAACACATCATAGGATTCTTCATGCCTATCTTTTTGCTGTTGTGTGTTCTTTATCTTTTCGTAGCAACTGCCATGTTTAGTTTTAGTTTTAGTTTGTCTTTAGCAAGAGCCTTGGCTTTTGTTTAGTTTATTGCTGGAACTCTCTTTATTTTCATGTTTATCTTGTTAAGAGAGTTGGTTGTTGCACTGAGTTATGTCTTGTTTTGAGAGTAGGTAATTGAGGTTGCTATTTAATTTTAGTAGTAACTTGCAATAGTTTTGAGGTATTGATGTGAGTAATGTTTGAAGTTTTGGTGTCAAGAGCTCTAGCCTATTAGTGATAGGTGTCGTATTTTGGGCAATCCATGTTTATTTTCAAACCCTACAAAACTAGTTGAGAACTCCAGCTACTAGATGGATCGCTAATCTTTGGAGGAATCGAATATTAGAGTACACTCACGTGCCATGAGTCGAGGATGCACAAGGATAACCAAACCCCCATACAGTCCTCGTCGGGGTACTCGTCTCTTTGTGAACCCCCTTATTAGATTGAGAGTTACCGATAATAAGTGCATGAGTTCTTCGGACTAATGTAAGTATTTAAAGTTGACACTTCCACCTCCTCATATTTGCTAGCCTCTCTTGTGTCGTGCATTGCCTCCTTCTCACTCCAAGAGTTGGCGTTCACCTTCGCCAGTACATCCAAACCCTTGGCATGATACGCTCTGTCATCATAAACCTCCTTACATCTTTCCTCAAAACAGCCACCATACCTACCTATCAAGGCATTTCCATAGCCTTTCCAAGATATATTGCTATGCAACAGCCACCTCTTCATGACTTGATCTTCATGTCATACATGTTCCTGCTACACTGGCAGCGGCATACATTGCATACATCATGATAGCTACATCTTCTTTATGATTTGAGTACCTTGTAAAGTGTGAAAGATCTTCTATACCCTCTTGTAAATTAGAGTGTTGCCCTTAAGTGAGGAAAAGTTCCCAAAGTGGACAAAATAAAAGATCCCAAAGAGGAAAAATGAGAGTTAAATAGAAAGAGCCATTGAGTCAACCAAAAAATACAAAAAAATAGAAAAAGGAGAAAAAGAAAATAAAAAGAGAGAAAGGGGCAACACTAGTATCCTTTTGAAAGATCCACACTAGTACTCCCTCTTATCCTTGTACTCCATAGAGATGATCATTCATGCATATAGCTATGTGGGGACCTTCACACTATAGAACTTGGCTTGCATATTCCAAGGATGAGCCTCCTCAAAAGAGCTCTAGGTCTTCATGAGAGAGAAAGTTAGATGCACCCCCACTAGTTTCATTGGAGAGCTTTTCAGATCATATATGCATCTGTTGCATGGCAATCTGTAAGGCCCGATATGCGGTATTGTTCCAGATCTAGATGTTTCCATCCAGATTCAGGGACGAAGCACATATCGGTCCCACCGCGACATATGACGAAGTCATATGCCCCGGATTTCCAACAGGATATCACAACATTACATATATAAAAATACAACATCTCATACAAGCGGCATACAACTGCCTTAATACAATACAACAACGGAAGATATTGTCTGAGTACAGACTACAATCAAATGCCTAGTGGAAAAAAGAAAATCATCGATCCCCATAACCACACGGGTCCAAGCTCTCCGCCGGGATCCTCCTAACTAGTCGTCGTCGAGTCTCCACGTGGAACGTCGATCACCATACCTGTTGTCGATCAAGAACCCTGAAAAGAGTTTGGGGGTAGTATCATGAGTACAGAAGTACTCAGCATCCAACTGTAGTGGTCAACTGACCCAACAAGGACTTCATCACTCGTCATTCTAGGATAACTAGTAGTTTACGGTAAGGATGGGGTAAGTGGTGAGGTTGCTACCGCACTAGCATTTATGAAGTGGCTAACGATCTAGAGAGTAAGATAAGAAGCAAAGCATTCGATGAGGAACCGCCTCTAACAAGTCTGCTATCCACCTACTTACACAAGCGTAACACCTATCCTATCCTTGTCCTCCTCTTCGCATCTCGACGAAGAAGAAGCAGTCAAGGCACACACACGTTGATCAAGTTATATGAAGATTATCTCAGTTGTTGTTGTCTATGTACAAGGAGTAGGTGAAGTCGTCTATAACCGTAGACATGGCTTCTCGAAAAGATTTAACCCTGCAGGAGTGTACCAACTGCTCATTACAAGGCTCCGCACGCACGCCCATCTCTCTCAGTTGCTACCCATCACAGGCAACCATTTTATGATTTAGTTCCGAGACATCTGAAACGACAGGTCCCTCTAACTAATAACGAACAAATCCGGTGCCCCTCGGGGAGTCGACACCCAATCCAAAAGCCGGCCACGCTCTCAGATCAGACTCTTCCGTATGGCTAAGGTCGGGGTTAGCCTCACCTGAACTCAGGGGCTTCCCTAGCTCACTAGTGTGGACCAACAGAGGAACTCTGTCTCCGCTGGCCCGAGTTCATTTAAAACTGCTGGGGGCCCAACCAAGCCCACACACGGTTTCAAATGGTAAATCAGCTTGGGCCACCTCTATAAATGTTTGGAGCTTGGTAGGTAAGAAGAGGGGACCCCATAAAACCCACACGCGGTTAGGCACGCTCGTCAAGAGACACAATACCCGAAACTCGGGTCCTAGGTGACTCGAATGGAACAAAGCGTCGGGGCGGGATAGCCTAGACCTTCCATCCTTCGTCGAATATAGTCAACATTATAATAATCATATCATCCACAACAATATAATAATGTGATATCCCAAACCAAGGAGTAACAGGGGGTAACATTCGTAGCATCCTAAGCATGCATACTAAGCAGGGGCTGAGCAACGAGCAATAGTAACATAGCAGTACAAGGTTTGCTGGGAGGGGACATGGCTGTATTGTTTTGAAAGAGGTTGTAAACATGTGGTAGGATCAAACATCGTCCTACCCTAGACTAGCATGCAAACCGCTGGTTATAATAGAATGGATGATAAGTAATGCATAGTCCTTGCCTGTTGATAAGTCGGGTTCCGAAGGTGTAGTTGATCGCAAGCTCGCATCGTCTCCGAAGGTAACTCCGTGAGCACTCAAGACGGTAAACACTGGAAAGCAATCAACGAGCAAGCATCTATTACTACGAAGCAAACACGAGCAAGCATCAACATGAAGGAAACATGATACATCGCACCTACCGTCGAAAGCGGTTACTAACAGGTTAAGTGGAGTACTCGACACACACGATGATACCACACGTTTTACGATGGTTGAAGTTGTCTAGCTACACAACATGAGCAAGGTTGCTAACATGGCATCTCACTCAAGCATGGCATGTCATACAAACATGGCAAGAGGTGAAGCATAAAGTAAGCTACCTATGCTAGTCATTTTAAGTGGGGGTAAAACCTATACATGGCAACTATTACGGATCCCACGATATTTAAATCATTTGGTACTGTTCTACCCTAAACTATATTTTATTATTTTTATTAGCAAGAAAGAGCAGCATATTCATAATCTACACACAATTCTAGTCAAGTTATATATAAAGAACATTTTAATCGGAGCAACGGTTAAAAATTTATTAAAGAAACAGTTTACGGTGGCAAGAAATGTAATTAGTAGTCAAACAACATGTAAACAAAGTCAAACATGGCAAAAGAGCACATTTTATGAAACTAGACAAAATTCTAAGCAAGTTTCACGTTGGAACCATCACAATCCGAGCTACCGTTAAAAAGATATCGCTCTCGCAAAACCCTATGTTTTTCTGCAATTTAATTAATGTGTAGATAATTGCTAAACACTCACTGGGCTGAAATAGCACTAACGGACCTAACAAAGCAAGCACGAATTAAAAAAAACGCCCAGGGCGCTACACTATACACGGGCCGACCCAACAGCAGCAACATCAAATAAAAATAAAAAAGGAAAAAAACAGGGCGCCTCACCACTGCGGGTTGTGGCCCAAGACGCGAGTGGACGAGGCATAACAGCGGCTCACCTTGAGCGAAGGGGCGCCGTGGGCCGGGGCCCTAACTTGGGCCGCTGGGGCTGCTGCAGGGGAGCTGGGCCGCTGAGGCACTCGCAGGCCCACGCGAGCGGCCGGTTGGAGGCGCTCCCGGGTCGGGGCAGCCGCGGCGCTGGCCACCGGCGACGAAGACGGGCGGAGGACGCCAGATCCCGATGAGGGCGAGGTGGGTTCGAGGGCGCATGACCGGGGAGAGGTGCCGGGGTCGCTGGATCCGTCCAGCGGGCACCGACGGAGGGGCGCAGGCGGCGGTGCGAGCTCGGCTCGGGCCGTCCATGGCTGCTGCTCCTCGCCGGCCATGGCGCATCGGCGGTGCGGCGGCTCCTGGGGAGGAGAGGTAGGAGGTCAGGGGAGGCCGAGAGGAGAGAGGAGGAGGGCGTGGTGACCTGGGTGGCCGGCGGCAGCCGCGATGGTTGCCGACGGTGAGGCGGCGTAGTGGCCGACGAGGAGAGACGGACGACGCGTCCAAATAGGCTCCGGGCGGGCCGACGGCGGCGGATCCCGGCCCTGCAGGGCCCAGGCGCGGTGGAGGCTGCTGTGGAGGTGGGGAGGAGGTGACGTGGCAAGATCTGGGCCATCAGATCTCAGATCTGATGGTTCAGATTTGAGGGGAGCTAGGGTTTCGCAATTCTGGGGGCTATTGGGAAGATTTGTGGCAATTGTGAGGGGGGGGGGTGGCTGAAAGATTTTCTAAGGGAAACCCTAGAAAGGGGCGGGAGAGTGGTGGTCTTTATGTAGCCCAGGTGGCTGGCAGTTTGCAAAAACATCCCCGGTTTCTCTCTCTCGCGCGCGATGTTTACGTTTCTGACCGCCGGGGGTCTGCAGGACCTCCGATTCGGGTAAAACTTCGAACTATGCGATCAGCGCGTCGAGCCGGCGGCGTTCACCTCACGTAGGAACCGTTCCGAGAACACTTTCCGACGCGCTATAAAAATATCCCGTTTACTTATTAAACGGGGTTTTTCATTCCGTTGGCTACGGCTGGTCTTGTGCGGGTTTTCGCGACGATGATCGGGTGAAACCCGGTGTCGCAAATGTCGAGTGTCGGGGTTGCAAGGGTCGGTCTCCGTACGGTACGAGATAAGAGGGGGGCAAATAATCGCCGCTCGATAAATCGGGGATGCAAACACCGCAAACAAAGCAGGCAATCAACCAATTCACACCAAAAACAAATTTTTTATTTTTTGTGAAATCTGGGTTGTTACAATACAACACCACCAACGAGGGATCTCGTCCCGAGATCCAGGATGATGCGGGGGAGAGGGGGGAGAGAAAAGAGAGTCGACAATCTTCGACACCACCAACAAGGGACTCTGCTTCATGTCGACGATGACCTTTCGTCGATAAACTTTCCGCAGGGAGATGGCGACGTCGAAGAACGAAGCCATCAGGAGATCAAGGGAAGAACAACAATTCCAAACGAGGGTCAAGGGAAGCATTCTCACTCAAATCGCGAGGATACTGGGCAAGAGGAATGAAGTCAACGGACGACCAAGATGTTTACCCAGAGTCGGAAGAACTAAAGTTACCACAGGATTTCCCAAACCTGAGATCGAAATTTAGACAACACGCTGCAAGCAAGGCATTGTAACGGTTCCGATACTCCACACTCATCGAGATTCTAGAGTTTGAAGGGGATAAGACGAGAATAAAACACTTACGACACTTGTCCTGACCAGAGCAAGGGTAAGGAGTAAAAAGATTCCTACTCTTTGATAACTAACTTAGTAACTACAAAATAGTTGTTGTCTAGACTCGACTTCGGCCAGAATGGTCGGTAAGGCTCTGATACCAATTTGTAAGGCCCGATATGCAGTACTGTTCCAGATCTAGATGTTTCCATCTAGATCCGAGGACGAAGCACATATCGGTCCCACCGCGACATATGACGAAGTCATATGCCCCGGATTTCCAACAGGATATCACAACATTACAGATACAAGGACACAATATCTCATACAATCGGCATACAACTGCCTTAAATACAATACAACATCGGAAGATATTGTCTGAGTACAGACTACAATCAAATGCCTAGTGGCAAAAGGAAAACCATCAATACCCATAACCACACGGGTCCAGGCTCTCCGCCGGGATCCGTCTAACTAGTCGTCGTCGAGTCTCCATGTGGAACGTCGATCACCATACTTGTTGTCGATCAAGAACCCTGAAAAGAGTTTGGGGTTAGTATCATGAGTACAGAAGTACTCAGCATCCAACTGTAGTGGTCAACTGACCCAGCAAGGACTTCATCACTCGTCATTCTAGGATAACTAGTAGTTTACGGTAAGGATGGGGTAAGTGATTAGGTTGCTGCCGCACTAGCATTTATGAAGTGGCTAACGATCTAGAGAGTAAGATAAGAAGCCAAGCATTCGATGAGGAATCGCCTCCAACAAGTCTGCTATCCACCTACTTACGCAAGCATAACACCCATCCTATCCTTGTTCTCCTCTTCGCATCCCGACGAAGAAAAAGCAGTCAAGGCACACACACGTTGATCAAGTTATATTAAGATTATCTCAGTTGTCGTTGTCTATGAACAAGGAGTAGGTCTCAAGTCGTCCATAACCGTGGACACGACTTCTCGAAAAGATTTAACCCTGCAGGGGTGTACCAACTGCCCATTACAAGGCTCCGCACGCACGCCCATCTCTTTCAGTTGCTACCCATCACAGGAAACCATTTTATGATTTAGTTCCAAGAGATCTGAAACGACATGTCCCTCTAACTAACAACGAACAAATCCGGGTGGCCCCCGGGGAGTCGACACCCAATCCAAAAGCCGACCGCGCTCTCGGATCGGACTCTTCCGTATGGCTAAGGTCGGGGTTAGCCTCACCTGAACTCAGGGGCTTCCCTAGCTCACTTGTGTGGACCAACAGAGGAACTCTGTCTCCGCTGGCCCGAGTTGTTTTAAAACTGCTGGGGGCCCAACCAAGCACACACACGGTTTCAAATGGTAAATCAGCTTGGGCCACCTCTAGAAATGTTCGGAGCAAGGTAGGTAAGAAGAGGGGACCCCATAGAATGCCACACGCGGTTAGGCACGCTCGTCAAGAGACACAATACCCGGAACTCGGGTCCTAGGTGACTCGAATGGAACAAAGTGTCGGGGCGGGATAGCCTAGACCTTCCATCCTTCGTCGAATATAGTCAACATTATAATAATCATATCATCCACAACAATATAATAATGTGATATCCCAAACCAAGCAGTAACAGGGGGTAACATTCGTAGCATCCTAAGCATGCATACTAAGCAGGGGCTGAGCAACGGGCAATAGTAACATAGCAGTACAAGGTTTGCTGGAGGGGACATGGCTATATTGGTTTGAAAGAGGCTGTAAACATGTGGTAGCATCAAACATCGTACCTACGCTAGACTAGCATGCAAACCGCTGGTTATAATAAAATGGATCATAAGTAATGCATAGTCCTTGCCTGTTGATAAGTCGGGTTCTGAAGGTGTACTTGATCGCAAGCTCGCATCGTCTCCGAAGGAAACTCCGTGAGCACTCAAGACGGTAAACACTGGAAAGCAATCAACGAGCAATCATCTATTACTACAAAGAAAACAAGAGCAAGCATCAACAAGAAGGCAACACGAGACATCGCACCTACCGTCGAGAGCGGTTACTAACAGGTTAATTGGAGTACTCATCACACACGACGATACCGCACGTTTTACGATGGTTGAAGTTGTTTATCTACACAACATGAGCAAGGTTGTTAACATGGCATCTCACTCAAGCATGGCATAGCACACAAACATGGCAAGAGGTGAAGCATAAAGTAAGCTACCTATGCTAGTCATTTTAAGTGGGGGTAAAACCTACACATGGCAACTATTACGGATCCCATGATATTTAAATCATTTGGTACTTTTCTGTCCTAAACCATATTTTATTATTATTATTAGCAAGCAAGAGCAGCATATTCACAATCTACACACAATTCTAGTCAAGTTATATATAAAGAACATTTTAATCGGAGCAACGGCTAAAAAGTTATTAAAGAAAAAGTTTATGGTGGTAAGTAGTGTAATTAGCAGTCAAACAACATGTAAACAAATTCAAACATGGAAAAGGAGCACATTTCATGAAACTAGACAAAATTCTAAGCAAGTTTCACGTTGGAGCCATCGCAATCCGAGCTACCGTTGAAAATATATCGCCTCGCAAAATCCTATGTTTTTCTGTAATTTAATTACAGTGCAAATAATTGCTAAACACTCACTGAGCTGAAATAGCACTAACGGGCCTAACAAAGCAAGCATGAATTAAAAAAAACGCCCAGGGCGCTACACTATACACGGGCCGGCCCAACAGCAGAAACAACAAATAAGAAAAACAGGGCGCCTCACCACTGCGGGTTGTGGCCCAAGACGCGAGTGGGAGAGGCATAACAATGGCTCGCCTTGAGCGAAGGGGCGCCGCGGGCCGGGGTGCTGGCTTGGGCCGCTGGGGCTGCTGCAGGGGAGCTGGGCCGTTGAGGTACTCGCTGGCCCACGCGAGCGACCGATTGGAGGCGCTCCCGGGTCGGGGCAGCCGTGGCCGCGCTGGCCAACGGCGACGAAGACAGGCGGCGGACTCCGGATCCCGACGAGGGCGAGGTGGGTTCGAGGTCGCATGAAGGAGGAGAGGTGTCGGGGTCACTGGATCCGTCCATCGGGCACCGATGGCGGGGCACAGGCGGTGGTGCGAGCTCGGCTCGGGCCGGCCATGGCTGCTGCTCCTCGCCGGCCATGCCGCATCGGCGGTGCGGCGGCTCCTGGGGACGAGAGGGAGGAGGTAAGGGGAGGCCGAGAGGAGAGAGGAGGAGGGCGTGGTGACCTGGGTGGCCGGCGGCAGCCACGATGGTCACCGGCGGTGAGGCGGCGGCGTGGCCGATGAGGAGAGACGGACGACGCGTCCAGATGGGCTCCGGGCCGGCCTATGGCGGCGGATCCCGGCCTTGCGGGGCCCAGGCGCGGTGGAGGCTGTGACGCCCCCAAAATCAATCCGTGTACAGTAATCATACACACAGGGTACACGGCTGGGATTAGGGTGCCACGGTGAGAATATCATAGCACAACACTAAACACAAAAGGATAAACCAATATGTTACAAGATGAGGGGGTCACACGAACCCGAATACATAAGTTATGCAAGCCATAATATCTGAGTACAGACATAGTTAGTCAAGTTTTGCCTTAAGAAGGCTAGCACAAATAGCATCAGAGATACAGATCGAAAAGGTAAGGCCTCCTGCCTGGGAGCCTCCGAAACTACTCCTGGTCCTGGTCAGCGGGGGTCTCACGTAGTAGTATCCGCCTCTGGGGTACTCCTTCTTCTGGGCTCCAACGTCGACTGCAGCGGCGATCAGGCAAAACATAAAGGGGGAAATAAAGAAAAGGTGAGTATCTAGCATACCCGCGGACCTTACGTCCGCTACTAAGCATTTATGCATTTGTATCAAATGGAAAGGGGAGGCTGTATATAGTGGACTACAAGGTAGAAATCAGAATAAGGGTAAGAAGCTAGGCCTATTGAAGACTAGCATCTTCTGACGTGTCTTGCAGCATGAGAAGAGAAACAACCAACAGTTCAATAACATGAAAGTAATAACAATGCAGCAGAAGTTGCTGCAGCATTTTTTATAATAGTAAGTTGTAATAATTAATAATAATAATGCCTTCGAGTTCCCCTCCTCGACTTCCCTGCGAGGAAGAATACCCGGAACCATAAAGTTTAATAGTAGTAGTTTGTAGTGGTAAGATCCAGCTTCAGCATAAAGCGTCCTGTTACCGTGGACACAGCTATTCGAATAGATTAATCTTCCCTGCAGGGGTGCACTGGCGTGACTCTACGACGCTCGGATCTCCAGGGTGGCGTACACCTTGTTAGGGAACACCCCACCAAAGCTATCCGACACAAAGTAGCCCATCCTTCGGCAATCAACAGAGAGGTCATCCGCCGGACTATATCCTATGTACGCCGGGCTTTGGACCCTAACCCGAACGTAGTCCTGCACGGTGCGTGACTGGCCGGTGAAGCAAAATCAAAGCAAATACAAATACACTGCTCGAGCAAGAGAAGACAACACCACTTCCCGGCAATCAGCCCGCGATACTGCTGACGTCTGAAGACCCTCGAACGAGACTACGATGCAGGGGAGCCCACACTCATCATCCCACGTTTAGGTAGTGCGTACAAGCCAAAAGGCTACTCAAGACATCCGCCGAACCATTTAGCATTTTAATTAACCTGCGTGACAACCGTTATCATTACCTCGACTTAACTGACCCGCGGACAACGACAGCAGTCAGCACCACCAGTACATCGGTGCCTGCCCTGTCGTCCCACCAAGTCTCTGCGGTTACCAACAAGGTGAACCGTCTGCTTACCTTGTCTCGCATGTGCTCTTGGTAGAGCTCGACTTTTCGTGGTTTGGTAACTCTCGCGAGATACAAGCAGGGGCCAAGCACGCCATTAACGTCGGTCGTACCCTCCCTGTCGTTCCTGACGCAATGCCGCTCTCTGGCACCGTTGGGTCGCCCGACTCTTACCTTTGAGGACACCAGTTGATTCGAGTGCCTGCCATTAAGTGAAACCAGGAGGTATCACCCTTGATGGCACACTTAAAGAGGTTCGACAGAGACATCAGCGGAATGAACTAAAGAGGAATATTCTCGTATCACCCCGGTGGTGCCGAGACACCAGCGGAATGAACTAAACAGGGATACCCTCGTATCATCCCAGTGATGCTACGCTACTGACCCGACGAGAGTGAATTACGAGTCAGTCCACTCGTAAGTCAAACTTGAAGCGACTCGGCAGAGTCTCTCCGTTGTAGGTTCCCGAGGGCGTCTGCATTGATCCGTACCTGTTGCAGTTGTATATATTTTATTTGATAAATAAACATTATCCACAACATTGGAGTTGACTGGTCAAACCTGACCAGTGGGTCCCACTGGTCATCCTCACAATACTAATAATTCATTTTATTAAATTAAAACAGAGCTAGGGCCCACATGTCATACACTGGGATAAATCTAAATTCTTTTAAATATTAACCTGACCATGGGGTCCACCTGTCATAGACTCATATGCTTAATATTTTCTATTTATTTTTAAACAGAGGGTTACGTGGGTGGGGCCCATATGTCATAGTCAGTGGGGTTAGTCCTAACAGTTTTCATTTGTTTTAATCCCTGGATAATTAATAGAGGGGCGACCCACTGTCATTGGCCCATTAGGGGTTAACCAAACCCCTGACAGGTTGGTCCCACCTGTCGGTGGCACACCTCGACGCCAGCGAGGACAGAACACGGCGAGGTCGTCGTTCCGGCCGTTTCCGGCGACAGTTTGATGCGCAAAGGGGCGCGTTCAAACAGGCACTTCAACGCGCGTCTACTGGTGGTCTTGGATGGAGCGGGGGCGACCGGAGTTGACGCCACGGTCGACGGCGGCGGCAAAAGGCGTACGGGTCAGATGGCAAACGACGATACTGAACGCGAGCGAGCGACCTACGAGGTGGAATCGACGTAGCGTTCGACGGGGAGCACGTTGGTGCCATTTGCGTGAGCTGGGGAGCACTGGGTCAATCCCGCGGTCATCCATGGCGGAGACTGAGCTCGGCGTCAATGGCGGGGCGGCCTACGGTGCAAGGGAGGGGGCGAGGGAGGATGGGGACAAAGGGCGCGCTCACTGTGATCCTTTAGGTGAGATTAGCGTGCGTGATGGCGAGTTGTGGCGGCCGGAATCGATGACGACGGCGGCGCGATGCAGAAAGGGTGGCGGCGGCGATGCGCTCGATGCCGACGGTCTCGTTTCGATTCCCCTCGTAGACTGGTGAAGACGACGATGGCAGAGCGTATGGACAACACGGCAGGGCGGCTCGAGCACGTTGGCCACGACTGGCCACGCCAATGGCGATGGTGGTGGCCACGTGGTTTTTCCCGAGCGAGTGTGAGGAGAAACGGGAGGGGAATGGAGCTAGGGTTTTTCCGTGGGGCTCGGGGGCGAGCACTTAACCACAAGAGCCAGCGGCTGGGCACCGTGGATGGATGCCACGGCGACAATCGTCGTCGAACACCCTCTTTCATGGCGACACGAGGGCTCGGGTGAACAGGGGAGGGAGACGACCCGGGATGGGCCGAGTGGGCTGGTTTGGGACGCACTGTGCACTAGTTGTACCAGGAGGTTGGGCCAGTTTTTTTTTATCTGTTTTCTTGCTTTTCTGTTTTATTTGTTTTGTTAGCTTTTGAATTTTTGTAAAGTATGGAACTTGTTCCACAATTGGTATTGCACAATACTAGAGTGCCCCAAAAAGATTGGGACTTTTATAAATTCATTTGTATTTTGTTTTATATAAAAAGGTATTAAATGCCACTGTTTTACTACTGTTGTGAATTGTTTGATTTATTTGGTAGCTTAATAAATTCCCATACCCACATGGACATGGTCCACTGGTTTTTAGGGATTTTAAAAAAATGTTTCATAATTTGTGGACAATGTTTTATTTCCACTTATTTTTAATATTCATTAAAAGGCATTTTGGGTTTGTTTGAATTCAAATACATCAAGGTGCATTGGCACATTGTTTACAAGACCAGACATCAAGATTTTGAATGTGATAAGGGCAAAGTTTGATCAGAGCATGATTAGCAACAGCGATTAACAATAGTGTTATCATTAGAAAAGTAATTACCGTTCCACAACACTGAGGGTGTTACAGAGGCTGCTGTGGACGTGGGGAGGAGGTGACATGGCAAGATCTGGGCCATCAGATCACAGATCTGATGGTTCAGATTTGAGAGGAGCTAGGGTTTCGCAATTCTGGGGGCTATTGGGCAAATTTGGGGCAATTGTGAGGGGGGGGGCTGCAAGATTTGCTAGGAGAAACCCTAGAAAGGGGTGGGAGAGTGGTGGTCTTTATATAGCCCAGGTAGCTGGCAATTTGCAAAAACATCCCTGGTTTATCTCTCGCGCGCGCGGTGTTTACGTTTCTGACCGCCGGGGATCTGCAGGACCTCCGATTCGGGTAAAACTTTGAACTGCGCGATCAGCGCGTCGAGCCGGCGGCGTTCACCTCGCGCGGGAACCGTTCCGAGAACACTTTCCGGCGCGCTACAAAAATATCCCGTTTACTTATTAAACGGGGTTTTTCATTCCATTGGCTACGGCTGGTCTTGTGCGGGTTTTCGCGACGATGACCGGTGAAACCTCGTGTCGCAAAGGTCGAGTGTCGGGGTGGCAAGGGTCGGTCTCTGTCCGGTACGAGATAAGAGGGGGAAAATAATCGCCGATCGATAAATCGGGGATGCAAACACCGCAAACAAGCAGGCAATCAACCAATTCACACCGAAAACAAAAATTTTAATTTTTGTGAAATCTGGGCTGTTACACAATCCCTACTCCTCACATCATATCTATCATTGGGCCTTCTCGCCTACGATTCTCCTCATTGATGAGAGCCTTTCTCACCTTTTTGTCTTCCTCCTCCACCATATTTTCTCTTTGCCATCCTAAGTGTCAACTTTCGTGCTTACGCTCATCCATTGCATGAGTGCTCAAAATATCGAAAAGGAGTGGATCAAATTGACTTGTACCTGGCTAGTGGTCTGGGGACGAGTCAAGATAAGATTCCAAAGAAGAGCAAGTGTGAAACTTTAGTAGATTGAGTTCTCAACAAAAAAAACTTTTTTCTCGTATTCTCTATCCCCCTTCTTGCACGCAAACATCATTTGGAGACATTCGAGTCACGGACAACGAGAGCTCTTGCACATAATGTTCATTCGTTGCTTGTTTCAATGCTAATATAGACTCTTGCATGTAATGACTTGAATTGAATCACATACCTTGATTGCTTTACTTTTCAAAGTTCTTATATAGTTGTAACATCCCAATTTTCTAAATTTGGATGTTAATAGATCATCATATGCATCTCACGCTGTTTCCGCATTTTTTCCGGAGTTTTAAAATATTTTTAAACATTTTTCAACATATGGCAGTTCGCTGGAGAGGATATAAAAGGACTTAACCCCATTTATAATTTGTTGGAAAATAGTTTAAAATATTTTTGGCAGACTTTTTAAATTTACTTTGGAGTTATAAATATTTTTCTAAAATTATTTTTGGGAATTTATTTATGCTCCGGAAAAGTTTTAAAGTCAATTTCGGATTTTTCGGTATTTTTAAAATGCCAGAAAAGTATTTTTAAAATGTTTAAAAATAAGTTGCAAAGTTTTTATTTTTATTTAATATTTTGGTAAAGCCAAAAATTCAGTTTCATTATTTTAAAAATATTGGCGAAGACGGAATTTAAAATCAAATATCCGTGATTTTTCTATAATTGTTTTGGGCCTAACGGGCCGTCCTCTTTTTTTTCCCGCAGACCGAATTTGTTTTTAATTCGGATTAAAAAAATTTGCGGATCGGGTTATAAAAACCCGCGGACCCTCGGGGATTAGGGTTTCGCCCGAAACCCGACCCGCCGCCGGTACGTCGCGCCGCCCGCACCGACCCCGTCGCCCCGCCGCCCCGCCGCGCCGGCCGCCGTGTTGCGCCGCTGCGCCGCGCGTGCTGGCCGCTGGCCGCCGCCGCGCTGGCAGCCGCCCGCCATGGCCGTCGTGCCGCGCCGCCGCCGGCCGGATTCCGGCGAGATCTGTTTTCAAATCCGCCGGGGACCTGATCGCGTTTTTATGTTATTTTAATTACGGATAGGCCCCTGTTTGCAGATTAGATCCCGTTTTCGCGCGGTACCGTTTTCGCGAGTACTTTTTAACCGTAACTTGGAATCGAGTGATTCCAGTTGCGTTGCGACCGTGGTGAAATTTCCTAGCCAGTACACAAAGTTTTACAGAAGTTTGAAGTTTTCAAATTTGAATCCCGAGCAGATCCAAATTTGAACTTCCGGTAGCCGTAACTTTTTAACGGTGCGCCCGTTTGCGCCGTTACTTTTTGCGTTGGTTTTATTTTGATAAGCACTTTAAGTTTAGCTACTGTTAGGCAAGTGTTGATGCTGTTATTTGAATATTTATTAATGTTTGAGCATATTTGTATTGAATATATGTTGAGTGGTGCTATGTTTGCTCGTATAGATTGTCCAGAGTGTGCCACCTCGTTTTGTGAGGATTGTGATCGTCAGGAACAGCAAGAAGGCAAGTGATGCTTTGACCATACTCATACCTATATTTTCTATATGCATTATGTTAAGAATATCACCCTATGACTTGACTTTACTGTAAGGTAGTTTACTTTACTGTTGCTGCAAAACCAGTTAGGATAGCCACATGACTTGACTTGTATTTGTAGATCAACCTAGCACGTGTTGTTACTTTATTGCTATGCTTTGTAGACGTGGTTTGGGTTGTGAGAATTCATGGAGTGCATGTGAGATATTTAATAATATGTGTAGCAACTTTATAATAAATAGAAATCACTTCTGGACGGGCGGGTTGCATCCCGGTAGTTGTGCCTTGTCTAAGGACAGTGCCGAGGTTAAATGCACCCAATGGTTGTTTTGGTGGTGAACCGGGTGCGACATGGTGTCTACCCTCTGACGCAGTGGGCGCCGTCCAGGCTCAAAAAGATCAGACATGCAATATTACTAGTAGCTTCCGTGTACAACCACTGGCTATATGGGCTCTGGCTTAGCACGAGTACGTTGTGGGGAACCTGGCCCTGGTAGCTAGCTGATGTAGATGTGTGTTAGGTGTACCGGCTACCAAAGGGTGGAGACAACCTCTTCATAAAGTCTTTGTCTCAATCTTCGGGTTGAGTCCAGTGGGGAACGTATACAACATCTGCAGAGTGTTTAAACTGATCATGATTAGTCGTGTCCACGGTTACGGACAAATTTTGAGCAACTAGTTAATACTGTTGTTGAATGATCTTGACAGATGAACACTTAATAATAATTTTGGTGGGAAAGAGTAGCATGGGTTGTTGTGTGTTTCAGGTAGAATTCAACTTAAAACTTTGACTAGTTTAGTTCAGGAGAAAATTGGCTTTCTGCAAAACAAAACCATAAGCCTTTCCTTTGACTTACCTTGCATGTAGTTGTAGGTCCTTTACATAAACTTTTCCGTGTCACTTGGCGTACAAATCAGATGAACTGACCCGTTGTCGGGCTGTAACCTTCGGTGTTGCAGGTTTTTCAGACGACCAGTAAGGTGCGTTTAGGTGTTGCGAGTCTACACTCGGCATGTTCGCATGTGGCTGTTGATGGGACTCCACGTTACTTGCTTTTTTTTCCGCTATATTTATATTGAATAAGCTAGCCTTCAGCTATGCAACTTGTTATTTATTTTACTCTGGATCATATGTTGTAATAATGATGCACTTGTACTTTGATATACATCTATAATACTGTGTGTGCCCGCGAGTTCGATCCAGGGACTGGCACTTGAGCATAGAGAGTTCAATTCTGTGTGAATTGGGTCGTTACAATAGTTGCTAGCATGTCATCACAGAAATTATGCTTATTATCATTTACCTACTCAAGGACGAGCAGGAATTAAGCTTGGGGATGTTGATACGTCTCAAACGTATCGATAATTTCTGCTCGTTCCATGCATGTTTTGTGTGATATTGCTATGATCTAGATACACTTTCATACACCTTTGATCATATTTGGACTAACCTACTAACTCAGTGCACCCCAGTGCCAGTTCCTGTTTTCTGTTGTTTTTCTATTCCAGGTTTCCCCCATATTAAAAATGCTCCAAAAATTCGGGAAAATCGGATAAAAAATCAGCGCAACGGAGTCTTCCAGAATCACCAAAGTGGGTCCAGAGGGCCACCACCAGGTGTCCAGGTGGCCACATGGGGCCTGGCCGCGCCAGGGGCGCGCCTGGACCCCTGGTGGCCCCCTGGCTGCCCCCTTCGCCTATTTATTCTCCTTCACGAGGAAACTCAGAAGACAAAACCCTATTTCGCAAACTCGCCTTTGTTCCGCCGCCGCCGCGCTTCCATGATCGGGAGCATCGTCAGGACCCTTCCCATGACCCTGCCGGAGGGAGGATCGACCTCCGGGAGCTTCTCCTCCACCATGGACGCTTCCTGGATGTGCCGTGAGTAGTTTCCTTTGGACCATGGGTCCGTGATCAGTAGCTATGTGATGTTCTCCTCCCATCTTTGGTCTTCATGGTTTATACCTCGTGAGATGCCCTAGATGATCGAGGCACATATGTAATTCTTCTGCTGTTGCTATGCTGAGTTTGATGTAATCTGATGGATTATGCGATTTTGTTCAGATCGTGATAGAGTAATATATTTGGTTTTTATCTCTTATATTTGTGTTCCTAAGTAATACTTGCATGTTCTCCATTGTTTTTTATTGCTTTGGACAAGTAGTAGGTAGTGACTCCAAGAGGGAACGTTATGCTCGATTGTGGGTACATGCCCCCTGATGACACGCTTGAGTGACAAAAACATGTGTCTAAGGGATGTGATGTGGCCACAAGGGGGAAAACAATGGTGCTTGTAACCACGGTTGCAAAGATTGTTTACTTTACGCAAAGTTCTTTTTAATGTAGTTGTTTCTTGCTTTGGGTTTACACTTTGGGTGGGGCTCACAACTTAATACCAGCGAGATGTTCTGGATAGATATCTCAAGGTGGATGATTAGTAGTAGATGCAGATGGATTTCGGTCTACTTATTTTGGCGTACTGCCCATGCTTATGAGCCTCTTCCTTTCTTTTGTAGCATACTTAGCATTGCGGTGCGTTTATAATCCTGTCAATTTCCCATCTGTAATTTGTTTACCTCGCATAGCAGTTTTATCGTCTTTTGGGTGAGAGACATCACTAGTGAACATCACGGGACCCCGGTCCATATTCTCATCATTGTTTACAAGCTTATTTCCTTTTTAGTATTTACTTTCAGTTTCTATCATTATCACTATCCCTTGTGTTTGATCCTTTGTAAACAACAAGACTGGAGAGATTAACAACCTCTCTGAACTTCGTTGGGAGCAAAGTTAATTGTGTTGTGTGCAGGTCCGCGTCAGGTGCACCGCTGACACCTACTTATCATCGCCGGAGTCCTACGGGAGACAAACCCTATCCTCTACATAGGGAAAATTTGCTGCTATCCTACATCTCACCTTCCACTTGGGGTAACGAACGAAGGGCGAGAAGCCATTACCACTTCCACGCTCATTTACTTTTCCGCTTTTACTTTCAGTTGCTATCATTATCATTATCCCTTTTGTTTTGATCCTTTGTAAATAACAAGACCGGAGAGATTGCCAACCTCTCTGAACTTCGTTGGGAGCAAAGTTATTTGTGTCTGTGTGCAAGTCTAGGAGAAGGAAGTGATTATCTTCAAACGGCGCATCACTTGCCGAACCACCTACTTATCATCATCGGAGTCCTACTGGTCGATCTTAACCTCGGTATCTTCACCGAGGGAAAATTGCCTCTACGCTGCATCTCACCTTCCACTTGGGGTAACCAACGAAGGGCTTGAAGAAATTATCATCTCTCGCGTATCAAGCAAATTTCTAGCGCCGTTGCCGGGGACTCCGAGTGATAAGATAGGGGAGTTTCCCACTACCTTTTACCTTTACTTTTTATTCTTGTTAGTTTACCTTTCAGTTTTTATCTTTTTGTCTTATATCAAAAATTACAAAAAAATCTGTCACACTTGCTGCTACTATGGGCTCCACTGAAAACACCAAATTGTGTGACTTCACTAGTCACAACAACAAAGACTTCACTAGTCACAAGATAAATATTTTTTTTGTGATTTTTGATATAAGACACAAAGATAAAAACTGAAAGGTAAACTAACAAGACTAAAAAGCAAAGGTAAAAGGTAGCGGGAAACTCCCTTATCTTAGCACTCGGAGTCCCCGACAACGACGCCAGAAATTTTCTTGATACCCGAGAGATGATAATTGCTTCTCGCCCTTCGTTGGTTACCCCAACTGGAAGGTGAGATTCAGCGTAGCGACAAGTTTCCCTTGGTGAAGATACCAAGGTTGAGAGTATCGACTAGTAGGACTCCGGCAATGATAAGTAGGTGTCAACGGCGCAACTGACGTGGACCTGCACATAACACAAATAACTTTGCTCTCAACGAAGTTCAGAGAGGTTGTCAATCTCTCCGGTCTTGTTGTTTACAAAGGATCAAACGCAAGGGATAAGGATAATGATAGCAACTAGAAAGTAAATGAGCGTGTAAACGGTGATGAAAATATGGACCGGGGTCCCGTGATGTTCACTAGTGATGTCTCTCTCCCAAAAGACGATAAAACCGCTATGCGAGATAAATAAATTACAGTTGGGAAATTGACAGGATTATAAACGCACCGCAATGCTAACTATGCTACAAAGAAAGGAAGAAGCTCAAAAGCATGGGCAGTACGCCAAAATAAGTAGACCGAAGTCCAACTGCATCTACTACTAATCATCCACCTTGAGATATCTATCCAGAACATCTCGCTGGTATTAAGTTGCGAGCCCCACCCAAAGTGTAAACCCAAAGCAACAGACAACTGCATTAGAAAGAACTTTGCGTAAAGTAAAAAATCCTTGCAACCGTGGTTACAAGCACCGTTGTTTTCCCCCTTGTGGCAACAACACATCCCCTAGACTCATGTTTCTGTCACTCAAGCGTGTGATACGTCCAAAACGTATCTATAATTTCTGCTTGCTCCATGCATGTTTTGTGTGATATTGTTATGATCTAGATACACTTTCATACACTTTTGATCATATTTGGACTAACCTATTAACTCAGTGCACCCCAGTGACAGTTCCTGTTTTCTGCTGTTTTTCTATTTCAGTTTTCCCCCATATAAAAAGTGCCAGAAAAAATCGGGAAAATTCAGATAAAAAATCAGCGTGACGGAAGCTTCGAGAAGATCTCGGGAGGGGCCAGAGGGGAGCCAGGGGGGCCCAGGCGGCCACCCGGCGCGGCCCCACCCCTGGCCGCGCCAGGAGGGCGCCTGGGGCCCCTGGTACACCTCTGGCTGCCCCCTTTCTCCTATTTAATCTCCGTCACGGGGAAACTCCAGAAGAAGAACCCTATTCCGCGAACTCGCCTTTGTTCCGCCGCCACCGCGCTTCCAAGATCGGGATCACCAGAAGACCTCTTCCCGGCACCCTGCCGGAGGGAGGATTGACCTCCGGGAGTCTCCTCTCCGCCATGGATGCTCCCCGGATGTCTCGTGAGTAGTTTTCCTTGGAACATGGGTCCGTGATCAGTAGCTATGTGATGTTCTCCTCCCCTCTTTGATCTTCATTGTTTAGACCTCGTGAGCTGCCCTACATGATCGAGGCACCTTTGTAATATTTTTTCTGTTGTGTGTTCTTTATCTTTTCATAGCTACTGCCTTGTTTAGTTTTAGTCTTAGTTTGTCTTTAGCAAGAGCCTTGGATTTTGTTTAGTTTGTTGCTGGAACTCTTTTTAGTTTTCATGTTTATCTTGTTAAAGAGAGTTGGTTGTTGCACCGAGTTGTGTTTTGTCTTGAAAGTAGGCAATTGAGGTTGCTATTTAATTTTAGTAGTAGCTTGCAATAGTTTTGAGGTATTGTTGTGAGTAATGTTTGGACTTTTGGTGTCAAGAGCTCTTGCCTATTAGTGATAGGTGTCGTATTTTGGGCAATCCGTGTTTATTTTCAAAACCTACAAAAACTAGTTGAGAACTCTAGCTACTAGATAGATCACCACTCTTCTGAGGAGTCGAATATTAGAGTACACTCACGTACCATGAGTCGAGGATGTGCAAGGATAACCAAACCCCCATACACTCCTCCTCGGGGTACTTGTCTCTTTGTGAACCTCCTTATTAGATTGAGAGTTACCGATAATAAGTGCATGAGTTCTTCGGACTAATGTAAGTATTGAGAGTTGACACTTCCACCTTCCCATATTTTGCTAGCCTTTCCCGTGCCGTGCATTTCCTTCTTCTCACTCCGAGAGTTGGTGTCCACCTTCGTCGGTACATCCAAACCCTTGGCATGATACGCTCTGTCATCATAAGCCTCCCTTTATCTTTCCTCAAAACAGCCACCATACCTACCTATCAAGGCATTTCCATAGCCTTTTCGAGTTATATTGCCATGCAACATCCACCTCTTCATGACTTGATCTTCATGTCATACATGTTCCTGCTACACTGGCAGCGACATACCTTGCATACATCATGATAGTTACATCTTCTTTATGTTTTGAGTACCTTGTAAAGTGTGAAAGATCTCCTTTACCTTCTTGTAAAATATAGTGTTGCCCTTAAGTGAGGAAAATATCCCAAAGTGGACACAATAAAAGATCCCAAAGTGGACAAATAAAAGATCCCAAAGAGGACACAATAAAAGATCCCAAAGTGGACACAATAAAAGATCCCAAAGAGGACAAATGAGAGTTAAATAGAAAGAGCCATTGAGGCCACAAAAAAATACAAAAAATAGGAAAAAGAGAAAAAGAAATAAAAAGAGAGAAAGGGGCAACACTACTATCCTTTTGAGAGATCCACACTAGTACTCCGTTTATATCCTTGTACTCCATAGAGATGATCTTTATGCATATATCTATGTGGGGACCTTCACACTATAGAACTTGTCTTGCATATTCCAAGGATGAGCCTCCTCAAACGAGCTCTAGGTCTTCATGAGCGAGCAAGTTAGATGCACCCCCACTAGTTCCATTGGAGAGCTTCTTAGCTCGAATGTGCATCCGTTGCATGGCACTCCCTACTCCTCACATCATATCTATCATTTGGCATCTCTTGCCTATGATTGTCCTCATTGATGTGAGCCTTTCTCATCCTTTTTGTCTTCCTCCTCCACCTTATTTCTCTCTTTGCCATCCTAAGTGTCAACTCTCGTGCTTACGCTCATCCATTGCATGAGTGCTCGAAATATCGAAAAGGAGTGGATCAAATTGACTTGTACCTGGCTAGTGGTCTGGGGACGAGTCAAGATAAGATTCCAAAGAGGACCAAGTGTGAAACTTTAGTAGATTGAGTTCTCAACAAAAATACTTTTTTCTCTCGTATTCCCTATCCCCTTTCTTGCACGCAAACACCATTTGGAGACATTCGAGTCACGGACAGCGAGAGCTCTTGCACCTTTTGTTCTTTTGTTACTTGTTTCAATGCTAATATAGACTCTTGCATGTTATGAATTGAATTGAATCTCTAACCTTGATTGCTTTACTTTTCAAAGTTCTTTTATGGTTGCTAGCATGTCACCACAGAAATTATGCTTGTTATCATTTACCTACTCGAGGACGAGCAGGAATTAAGCTTGGGGATGTTGATACGTCCAAAACTTATCTATAATTTTTGCTTGCTCCATGCATGTTTTGTGTGATATTGCTATGATCTAGATACACTTTCATACACTTTTGATCATATTTGGACTAACCTATTAACTCAGTGCACCCCAGTGCCAGTTCCTGTTTTCTGCTGTTTTTCTATTTCAGTTTTCCCCCATATAAAAAGTGCCAAATTTTTTTGGGAAAATTCAGATAAAAAATCAGCGTGACGGAAGCTTCGAGAAGAGCCCGGGAGGGGCCAGAGGGAATCCAGGGGGGGCCAGGCGGCCACCCGGCGCAGCCCCACCCCTGGCCGCGCTAGGGGGGCGCCTGGGGCCCCTGGTCCACCTCTGGCTGCCCCCCTTCGCCTATTTAATCTCCGTCACGGGGAAACTCCAGAAGAAAAACCCTATTCCGCGAACTCGCCTCTGTTCCGCCGCCGCCGCGCTTCCAAGATCGGGAGCACCAGAAGACCTCTTCCCGGCACCCTGTCGGAGGGAGGATTGACCTCCGGGAGTGTCCTCTCCACCATGGATGCTCCCCGTATGTCTCGTGAGTAGTTTTCCTTGGACCATGGTTCCGTGATCAGTAGCTATGTGATGTTCTCCTCCCCTCTTTGATCTTCATTGTTTAGACCTCGTGAGCTGCCCTACATGATCGAGGCACCTTTGTAATATTTCTGCTGTTGCTATGCTGAGTTTGGAGGGATCTGATGGATTATGAGATTATGTTCAGATTGTGATAGAGTAATATATTTGGTTTTTATCTCTTATATTTTTGTTCCTAAGTAATTCTTGCATGTTCTCCGTTGCTGTTTATTGCTTTGGCCAAGTAGTAGGTAGTGACTCCAAGAGGGAGCGTTGTGCTAGATTGTGGGTTCATGCCCCCCGATGACACGCTTGAGTGACAGAAACATGAGTCTAGGGGATGTGCTGTTGCCACAAGGGGGAAAATCACGGTGCTTGTAACCGCGGTTACAAGGATTGTTTACTTTACGCAAAGTTCTTTTTAATGCGATTGTCTGTTGCTTTGGGTTTACACTTTGGGTGGGGCTCGCAACTTAATACCAGCGAGATGTTCTGGATAGATATCTCAAGGTGGATGATTAGTAGTAGATGCAGATGGATTTCGGTCTACTTATTTTGGTGTACTTCCCGTGCTTTTGAACCTCTTCCTTTCTTTTGTAGCATAGTTAGCATTGCGGTACGTTCATAATCCTGTCAATTACCCTTCTGTAATTTGTTTACCTCGCATAGCAGTTTTATCGTCTTTTGGGAGAGAGACATCACTAGTGAACATCACGTATCCCGGTCCATATCCTCATTACTGTTTCCAAGCTATATTTACTTTTCTGCATTTACTTTCAAGTTGCTATCATTATCCCTTGCATTTTATCATTTGTGAACAACAAGACCGGAGAGATTGACAACCTCTCTGAACTTCGTTGGGAACAAAGTTATCTGTGTCTATGTGCAGGTCCGCGTCAGTTGCGCCGCTGACACCTACTTATCATCTCTGGAGTCCTACTGGAGACAAACCTTGGTATCTTCACCGAGGGAAAACTGTTGCTGCACTGCATCTCAAACCTTCACTTGGGGTAACCAACGAAGGGCGAGAAGCCAATAAGCAGCGTGTCATCGAGGGGCATGAACCATCAATCGAGCATAACGTTCCCTCTTGGAGTTACTACCTATTACTTGGCCAAAGCAATAAACAGCAACGGAGAACATGCAAGAATTACTTAGGAACAAAAATATGAAAGATAAGAACCAATATTACTCTATCACAATCTGAACATAATCTCATAATCCATCAGATCCCATCAAACTCAGCATAGCAACAACATAAAGATTACATATGTGCCTCGATTATGTAGGGTAGCTCACGAGGTCTAAACCATGAAGATCAAAGAGGGGAGGAGAACATCACATAGCTACTGATCACGGACCCATGGTCCAAGGAAAACTACTCACGGCACATCCGGGAAGCGTCCATGGTGGAGGGGAAGCTCCCGGAGGTTGATCCTCCCTCCGGCAGGGTGCCGGGAAGAAGTCTGCTGGCGCTCCCTATCTTGGAAGCGCGGCGGCAGCGGAACAGAGGCGAGATCGCGAAAAAGGGTTCTCTCTTCGGGGGTTTCGCGTCACGGGGAATAAATAGGCGAAGGGGGCAGCCAGGGGGCTTCCAGGGGTCCAGGCGCCCCCTGGAGCGGCCAGACCCTAGGCCGCGCCAGGTGGCCGCCTGGGTCCTTGGTGGTGGCCCTCTGGCCCCACTTTGGTGATTCTGGAAGGCTCCGTTGCGCTGATTTTTTATCCGATTTTTCCCGAATTTTTGGAGCACTTTTAATATGGGGGAAACCTGGAATAGAAAAACATCAAAAAACAGGAACTGGCACTGTGGTGCACTGAGTTAATAAGTTAGTCCAAATATGATCAAAAGTGTATGAAAGTGTATCTAGATCATAGCAATATCACACAAAACATGCATGGAGCAAGTAGAAATTATAGATACGTTTGGGACGTATCAGGAACTAGGGTTCATCGACCTATTGGTGATCGAGCACAACGGGCAAGGAGATCAAGATGTCTAACGGGGCTTCAGGCTCTGGCAAGGATGAAGTGGAGCAGATGATGAGTGAACTGGGTATCTCTGAAGATCTGCTGGATGATCTGGTCCTCGATGAGGAGACCGTCGTTGTTCTGCAACCGATCCGCTGGATGGCTGTCGCACGAGTGCATGTTGAGAGAACTTACAACCAATTTTGGTTCTTTAAGAACATGCGAGCGGCCTGGAATTTGGCGAAAGAAGTGGACATCAGACCCTTGGAGGATAACCTGTATTCTCTACAATTTAACTGCTTGGGTGATTGGGAGAGGGTCATGGAGAACGACCCATGTCACTTCGGTGTGATGCAGTGGTCTTAGCTCCTTATGATGGCCTTGCAAAACCATCCACGGTTAACCTGGACTTTTTGGAGATCTGGATCCAAATCCATGACTTACCGGATGGATTTGTGCCCCTGTTAAATCTTTGGCAAGCAAGGTGGGTGAGTTCATATATGCAGAACCGAAATCCCAAGATTTTGCTGGTAATTTCTTTAGGGTGAAAGTCAAGATTAATGTGCGGCGGCCGCTGAGGAATCATGTCTCATTCATCAAGGGAGGTGAACGTCATATTTTTAGAGTGAAATACGAGCGCCTTCCAGATTGGTGTGCTGTTTATGGACACCTAGGGTACACTTGTAGGGAGCATGGTGATCACCCGCCTGCGGCTTTGATCCATAAAGATCTTCGTGCTTCTTTCTTTGTTAGACCTAGAGCTGGCCCGGGAAGAGGTAATCAATGGAAGGGAGGAGGTCCAGGTGCTAACCGCGGCAGAGGAAGATGAGCCTCCATGCCCCCGGTAACACCAAGCAATAATGATCTCCTCAGCAAAACTCTGGGTAAAACAAGTGATACAGTTATGGATGATGTTGATGACCCAAGCAATAAAAGAGCTCCGGAAGAGACTGGCAATGCAAGGGTTGGAAGTGCCGCAGGGGAATCATCCCACTGTTCCTAGTCTACCACCTCCACCCTCTGTTGTTCCACCGAGCCCAAGCTCTACTCAAGATCCAAAAAGGCCAAAAGTCCAGGACAAGAACTCAGCAAAAATTACTACCTCTCAATCAAACATGTTGGCAAAATTGGCGGGCTCCCGGGAGGAGCGCTGCCAGGCCCAATGAATGCTATATGCTGGAACTGCCGTGGTGCGGGCAAAGCCGCGGCAGCCCGAGAGCTTCGCGAACTCGCGAGGAAATTTTCCCCTACCCTCCTGTGTATTGTTGAAACACAAATTAAAAGTAACAGGGTAGAAGCTCTTGCTAGTAGATTGGTTTATGATAATTGGCATGCTATTGATAGTAAGGGGAGAAGTGGTGGTATTGGTATCTTTTGGAATAATAATACTAAGGTGGATTTTTTGGGCTCGTCTGTGTATCATCTTGATGTTTATGTCCAAGAAGGGGCGAGGAGCCGTGGAGGTGCACGGTTTTCTATGGCGAGGCTCAGACCCACCTTCCTCATCAAGCTTGGGACACACTCAAATATATTTATAGTTCAAGCGCTCTGACATGGCTATACTTGGGGGACTTTAATGAGGTTCTTCGTCCGGAAGAACATGATGGGACTGGCTCACGCAACAACGCTCAGATACATGGCTTTAGTGATGCGGTGGATATCTGCTGGCTACTAGACATGGGCTACTCGGGCCACTTCTGGACGTATGAGAAAAAGGTAGCCGGGGGATCGTACTCTAGATCCCGCCTAGATCGAGCATTGTGTTCTACGGACTGGATGGCTCGTTTTCCCCACGCCAAGGTGTCAAACATCACGGAGGCTTCTTCTGATCATTGTCCTATTCTTGTCGACCTCGGACAAGGGGCAACTGAGCTGCGACGGCCAGCTAGCTTCCAGTATGAACTCATGTGGGAACGACATGAGGATTGGGAAACTGTGATTTCGGATGCATGGAATGACACTGGACAGTCGACGAGTGTACATGAGCTCCAAGAAAAATTACGTAGAGTGTCTCAGGATTTGCAGGTGTGGAATAAACACACCTTTGGATCAGTACGGAAGGAGATTAAGGAGTTGGTGCGTACCCTTGAGTGCCTCCGCAATGACCCTAATCGGACTGGTCCTTCATTTGAGGAGATTAAAACAAATGAGAGATTGGTGGAACTCTAGCACCGGGAGGAGATCATGTGGCGGCAGTGGTCTAGGGCGGATTGGTTATCTTCAGGAGACAAAAATACAAAAAAAAACATCTCCAAGCCAGCATGAGGAGAAAGAAGAATATGATCAAGGCTCTAAAAAATGCTCTTGGAGTTGAAATTGAGGATACCAATATGTTGAAATCCATGGTACGAGACTTCTATGATAATCTTTATTCTTCAGAAGGAGTACATGATATGAACGCCGTCCTAGATCATGTCCCACCCAAGGCGACTCAACATATGAATGACCTCATGTGTGTGTCGTACTCAGAGAGTGAGGTCAAATCAGCTTTGTTCCAAATGTTCCCTACAAAGGCCCCTGGCCCGGATGGATATCCAGTGCATTTTTATCAGCAGAATTGGGAGCTTTGTGGCAAGGAGGTGACAGAGGTAGTTCTAAAAATCGTTAGGGGAGAAGAAAGCCCGGAGTGCATCAATGCCCTGTCCTGGTCCTTATCCCGAAAGTGGCAAGCCCGGATCATTTTTCCCAGTTTCTCCCTATCAGCCTTTGTAACGTGTTGTACAATATTGCGTCCAAAGTTGTAGCAAATAGGCTGAAAGTTTTCCTTCCCGAGATCATATCAGAGGAACAATCTGCCTTTGTCTCTGGCCGGCTTATCACTAATAATATTATCTCTTCATATGAATGCCTTCATTACATGAAGAGAAATAGATCCAAACAAAACAGCATCTGTTCCTTAAAGCTAGATATGATGAAAGCCTATGATAGGCTGGAGTGGAGTTACCTAGAAGCTATAATGCTAAAACTGGGCTTTGCACCTCAATGGGTCCAGATTGTGATGAACATGGTCACTTCGGTTTCTTTCTCTGTTCTTTTTAATGGTGACAAGCTGGAGGAGTTTAAACCAAGCAGAGGGATCCGGCAGGGAGATCCTATATGCCCATACCTCTTCTTATTGGCAGCAGAGGGCCTTTCGTGCCTCTTAAAATCAAGTCTTTGGTCGTCACAGTTGGGCGGTGTTCAGGTGGCTCCCACAGCTTCGGTTGTGAATCGCCTACTCTTCGCAGACGACAGCCTGTTGTTTTTTAAGGCGAGTGCTAGCGGGGCTACTAGCGTATCAAACCTACTGGCCAGTTACTGTGATGCATCGGGACAGCGGATAAATAATGATAAATCTTCAATCTTCTTCAGTAAAGGCTGCAGTCAGGCGAACAAGGACAGTGTCAAAAATATTCTTAATGTCCACAATGAATCCCTTTCTGAGAGATACCTAGGTATGCCAACAGAAGTGGGTAGTAACAAGAACGGCATGTTCCGATATCTTCGAGACAGGGTCTGGGGTAAAGTTAAGGGATGGTTGGAGAAGCTTTTATCTTCAGCAGGACAGGAGGTTCTTATTAAATAAGTGGCGCAGGCGATCCCAGTTTATTCCATGTCCTGTTTTAGGCTACCTCAAGGTTTATGCGAGAGCATCACGTCTCTTATTCGGCAATTTTGGTGGGGAAGCAAAGGGGAAAGAGGAAGCCGGCGTGGGTATCATGGGAATCGATGACCCAACCAAAGCACTTGGGAGGGCTCGGATTCCGCGATATGGAACTGTTCAATCTCGCACTCTTATCCCGGCAGGCTTGGTGGGTTCTTACTAGCCCTGAATCCTTGAGTGCTCGGATACTCAAAGTTGTCTACTTCCCTGATGTTTCTTTCATGGATGCCGCACTGGGATCTCACCCATCGCAGATATGGAGTGCAGTGTTGGACGGACGGAATCTTCTATGGCAGGGTCTTGTTCGACGCATTGGAGATGGCACTACAACTAGCATTTGGTCTGATGCATGGTTACCAAGGAAAAACATAAAGCGTCTGGTGGCAACCTTGGTACAGAATCCACCCCAAGTGGTAGCTGAGCTGATCATCGAGCCATTGGCTACTTGGAATGAAACACTAATCCGAGAGTGCTTCATTCCACTGGACGTGGAGGCTATTCTCAGTATACCTCTATGTACTAAAAAAATTGCTGATTTTTGGGCTTGAGACGACGAGCGCAACGGAAAGTTCAGTGTCAGATCAACATATAGAATGTACCTCCACAACAAGAGGAGCCAGGAAGGATGGCTGGACAAGCGACAAGACACCTCCACAACAAATAATAGCGAGGGATGGACCAGATTTTGGAAAGTCTCTACCTTCCAAACTGAAAAACTTCTTATGGAGATTGGCCCGTCACTCGATCCCAACCTTTGATCTGCTGAACCACAGAAATATGTCCTCGACTAGTTCATGCAAACTATGTAGCTCTGAAGTAATTGGAGGCATAGCCTGCGGGATTGTACAATGTCCAGATGTGTTTGGACCCTACTACCTGAGGAGGTGGAAGAAACAGTCCTAGAAAATACAAACCAGAATGCTAAACACTGGATTTTTGAGCTACAAGATC
The DNA here is from genome assembly GCA_950022295.1 of Bromus sterilis. NCBI lineage: Eukaryota > Viridiplantae > Streptophyta > Magnoliopsida > Poales > Poaceae > Bromus > Bromus sterilis. The sequence continues at coordinate 103,329,173 of OX465598.1, forward strand.
CACTGCCCCAAAAAGTTCATGCTAGCTGCAGTAACCTTATGGTCTATTTGGACGGCCACAAGGAAAGCCATCCACGAAGACATCTTTCAGAGTCCTTTCTCAACACATGCTTTCATAAAATCTTATCCCCGGCAGCACAGGAGCCCAGCTATCAGAATGCCAAGGATTACCGCTTGGGTTCCGCCTCTCGATGGTACAGTCAAGTTCAACATCGATGTTGCTGTCGGCGTCGCTGGCAATTGCGGAGCTTTGGGAGTGGTGTGCAGAAGTCAAGATGGTAGCTACCTGGGTGCTTCGACGTTATACATACCACATATCTCGGACCCCCCCCCCACTCTGGAAGCTATGGCAATTAGGGAGGCGATGGCACTGGCGGAAGACTTGAACGAGCCGGCTATTCACATTGGATCGGATTGCAAAGTGGTGGTGGAAGATATCAGCTTCAAGACATCGCCCCCATATGGTGCAATTTTACATGAAATAATAGATAGGAAATCTACATTCCAGTCTTCTAATATTTCCTTTAAAAGTAGGAGCTCAAATTTTGAGGCTCACAACCTTGCGAACCATGCTTTAACACGAGGTCATGGCCGACAAGTTTGGTTAGGCCACCCTGGTGATCTTGATTTTGTCCCGAATAATATCGGGATGGTTTAATAAAGCTTCGGGAGTTTGTCTAAAAAAACTTTTCTGTATACATTTGTAGTAAATGTTATAAAATGTTATAAATTGTAGAAAATGTCTCTTGCCATTACAAAATGTAATAAAATGTTATAACATTTTTAATGGTATATAAAGTTCAAATTTTTTATAATTTGTACATTTTTAAAGGTGTATAAAATGTCTCTTACCATTACAAAATGTTATAAATTGTTATAACATTTTATAAAGGTATATAAAGTTCAAAAAAATGTATAAGATATTCTCTTAAAGGTATATAAAGTTCAAACATTTTTTAAAGGTGTATAAAATGTCTCTTGTCATTAAAAAATGTTATAACATTTTATAAATTTATATAAAGTTCACAAAAATGTATAAGACATTTTTTTAAAGGTATACAAAGTTCAGACATTTTTTAAGGTGTATAAAATGTCTCTGACCAGTACAAAATGTTATAAAATGTATATAATGTACATAATGTTATAAAATGTTATAACAGTTTTTAAAGGTATATAAAGTTCAAAAAAATGTATAAGACATTTTCTTAAAGGTATATAAAGTTCAGTCATTTTTTAAAGGTGTATAGAATGTCTCTTATCATCAAAAAAATGTTATAGAATGTAATATAATGTAATAAAGTGTAGTAAAATTTTATAAATTTATATATAGTTTAAAAAACTGTATAAAGAATTTTTTAAATGTATGTAATATTCAGACTTTTTTTAAGGTGTAGAAAATGTCTCTTACCAATACAAAAGTTTTATAAATAATGTATATAATTTTATAAAATATTATACCATTTTATTAAGGTATATAAAGTTCAAAAAGTGTATAATACATTTTTGAAAGGTATATAAAGTTCAGACATTTTTTTAATGTTATAAAATTTAGAAAAATTATTGTGTATTGCAAAAAACAATGTCTTACCATTACAAACAAATATATTGCATTTATCAAATTATAATAACAGAACTTAAAATAATGTTAAAGGTGTATACAAATGTTAACCATTATATTTAAAAACACGTATAATTGTAAACCATTATAATAACTGAACTTAAAATATATTATATCTTTGAAAAATGTACACATAAAATATTTATTTAAAAACACGTCAATTATGTATACAGAAAAGTAATATAAACAGACCGGTGGCTGGGCCGAGTGGCCTCTCGGCCTGGGCTGGTTGACTGCATAGCGCCAGCGGTCGACAGCCTGGGGAGGGCTCCAGTCGGCCTGGGCCTGGCCGATTGGGCCTTTTCGACCTAGGCCTGGCCGATTGGGCCTTGTCGGCCTAGGCCTGGCTGGCGCTGTATTATTTTTTGCAATTTTTAATAATGTGTATTATTTTTGTAATTTACTAAAAAAATTGTATTATTTAAAAAAATCACATGTTTGTAGAGTACTCGTTCACGGTCCAGCCTAGAGTAGGCTCACAGTGCGCCACATATAGCATCCACAATGTTTCCTCAGGATTTCATTTTTTTTTTGTGTACGTATTTTTTGTATTTAAATTTGTTTTTTTTTTTGGTTTTTGCACGCTTTTTCTATACATTTTGGTGAAAAAAATTCAAAATAAAAGAGGCACGATTTGTGTCTCTAAAAAAGAGGCACGAGTCGTGCCTCTAAAAATAGAAACATGAGTCGTGCCTCTAAAAAAAGGCACGATCGTACCTTCGCGGGAGGCACGGATTTGCTTACGCAGGAGGCACGCCGCGTGCCTCTAAAAAGAAGCACGATCGTGCTTCTAAAAAATGCATGAGTCGTGCTTCTAAAAAAGAGGCACGACCGTGCGTCTGCGGGAGGCACGACCGTATGCTCCAAAACAAAGAAAAAAGGAAACCGCCAGATCACGCCACTCGATGCGCGCGCGGAGCGCCATTTGTCGAGCGCGGGGAAGTAGACGCACGGGTTGCTACAAGTACTCCATAATTAGTGATTTCAGGATTAATGTGCGGATACTTCGGTTGGGTCCCCTAAAAATACTTCGGTTGAGTGGGGGTTGAAGGGGGATTGAATAAGATTTAGGAATATTAAATCCCTTATACGAAGTAAAACGTCCTTCAATCCCCTCCAACCCTCCCCGATGTGGGCGTTTCCGATGTATCTTGTGTTCAGTCGCACATTGTGCGCATTGGTAAGATTTTTTATTTTTTACATGGGTTTTTGTAACCTTAATATTTTAACTTTTTTGGTTCTTTTTAGTTTTCGACGAAAAATATTGGGTTTTTCGGGAAGCAAAATTTAAAATGAAATAGCATAATTTGTGCTTCTACAAAAAGCACAACTATGTTTAAGCAATGAAAGACATAGATTGTGTGTTAGGGGGATATTGAAGGAATGGTTATAATGACATTGAATTTCTTTTGGGTTTTTTGATATAGGTAAGATACAACTATAAGCCTACGGGCTCAGCCATATACCAAATCGCCATCGATTAAAAGAGTGAGTTAGGTATTTAACTACACGCCATGATCTAATCCTCATTAGCATAACATATGAAGAGTTGATGGGTCTGCTTGCTTGGCCTTCATTCCTTGGTTTAATGGAACCTCCGTTTATGATGTCTAGACGCAGATCTACTGGTAAACAAAAATATCTATTTGCCCCATAAGTATTGGATACTATTTATTGTCTTTCATTCTCGTTATTCGTGTTACATTGAAGGTAAATCCCCGTAAGCTTGCCTGACTAAACTAGAGCTCGAAAAGGACCTCGTCGTATTCCTCGAAGATGAAACAATCAAAATGTTTATGAATTTATTGAAGACCTTCATTTTCTGGAGAAAAAAAACAACTAATAAAGAGTGAATAAAACTTGTTGTAATTGAAGGAGACTACTTTGTTGGACTTACAACAACTATACATCGCATCAAAACTACTTAGAAAACTAAAAATAATGATATGTAAGCTTGATTTTCATGTCACATATAATAGCAAAATATTCTATGTATAGGCTATCAAATGAAAAATCTAATTGGACTAGTAGAGGAGTCACATAGCAAGGATCAATTCCTCCAAAAAAATAGAAAATGAAAGTTCAAGAAAGGAGATCGTAAATTTGGGAATATGAGCATCAAGAACATGAATTTGGAGCCTAAAACTAAAGTGTGCATGGAAAAGAAGGAGAAGGAGCCCGAGCTCAAGTGGAAGGGGTTGCGGGCCCCACGCGCCCCTCCACGTCAACAAGGGTGGGGCGTGCCACCAGAGCGTGTGCCCACCCCTAGTGGGCTCTAGGGCCAATCTTCCTCATTTTCATGGGAAAATGGTTCTATTTTTTGTAATGTTTTTGGTACTTTTATTTTTGAACTTACTTTGGTTGCCATGGAAGTTAAGCCTGGGCGTTCGATCCTTTCAGTTAGCTCGGTTCGGTCATTTCAATCTTTCAAGAATTAGATCTTTCATAATTGAAGAACAAAATTATTTCAGACTTTTCGGTTCTCCACTATTCGATCTTCGGTCTTTATACGATGATGTTCAGTCCCGACCAAACAGACCAAATTTCATACTACAACCCAGATTCATGTACAATTGTACATTATAGTACATGTGAAGGCAAACATAATTAAGATAACGGGTATGTGTAACAACCTAACAGGTGTATACTATCAAAATACATAGTTGAAACAATATGCGTGTGTAGTAGGTGGTTTCAACCAGAATTGTGCCATTAACATCCAAAGAAGATCTAAGATTGTGCTAATTGTGCCATAAACTTTCACAGAATTATGCTAATTCAATCTACTGGGTTATTCGGCCATCCAGATAAGAACACCGATCTGACCAAATTTAATTCAGTCTTTCAGTTTTGATGACCGAATTTAGTGTAAGGCCCGATATGCGGTACTGTTCCAGATCTAGATGTTTCCATCCAGATCCGGGGACGAAGCACATATCGGTCCCACCGCGACATATGACGGAGTCATATGCCCCGGATTTTCAACATGATATCACAACATTACAGATACAAGGATACAACATCTCATACAATCGGCATACAACTGCCTTAATACAATACAACATCGGAAGATACATGTCTGAGTACAGACTACAATCAAATGCCTAGTGGCAAAGAGAAAAACATCGATTCCCATAACCACACGGGTCCAGGCCCTCCGCCGGGATCCGCCTAACTAGTCGTCGTCGAGTCTCCACGTGAAACGTCGATCACCATACCTGTTGTCGATCAAGAACCCTGAAAAGAGTTTGGGGGTAGTATCATGAGTACAGAGGTACTCAACATCCAACTGTAGTGGTCATCTGACCCAGCAAGTACTTCATCACTCGTCATTCTAGGATAACTAGTAGTTTACGGTAAGGATGGGGTAAGTGGTGAGGTTGCTGCCGCACTAGCATTTATGAGGTGGCTAACGATCTAGAGAGTAAGATAAGAAGCCAAGCATTCGATGAGGAATCGCCTCCAACAAGTCTTGCTATCAACTGCTTACGCAAACATAACACCTAGCATATCCTTGTCCTCCTCTTCGCATCCTGACGAAGAAGAAGCAGTCAAGGCACACACACACGTTGATCAAGTTATATTAAGATTATCTCAGTTGTTGTTGTCTATGAACAAGGAGTAGGTCTCAAGTCGTCCATAACCGTGGACACGGCTTCTCGAAAAGATTTAACCCTGCAGGGGTGTACCAACTGCCCATTACAAGGCTCCACACGCATGCCCATCTCTCTCAGTCTCTACCCATCACAGGAAGCCATTTTATGATTTAGTTCCGACAGATCCAAAACGACAGGTCCCTCTAGCTAACAACGAACAAATCCGGGTGGCCCCCGGGGAGTCGACACCCAATCCAAAAGCCGGCCACGCTCTCGGATCGGACTCTGTCGTATGACGCAGGTCGGATAGCCGGTTAATCACACATGGGAAACCGGGTCCTAGCTGATTGGGTGGACCAACAGAGAAACCATGTCTCCACTGGCCCAAGTTGTTTGAAAAAACTACCGGCCGCGGACCAGTCACACACACGTTTCAAATGATAAATCAGCTTGGGCCACCACTAGAAATGTTTAAATCTAGGTAGGTAAGAAGAGGGGACCCCATAGTATCCCACACGCGGTTAGGCACGCTCAGTCTCAAAACCAATACCCGGAACTCGGGTCCTAGGTGACTCGAATGGAACAAAGCGTCGGGGCGGGATAGCCTAGACCTTCCATCCTTCGTCAAATATAGTCAACATTATAATTATCATATCATCAACAACAATATAATAATGTGATATCCCAAACCCAGGAGTACCCTTGGTAACATCGTAGCATCCTAAGCATGCATACTAAGCAGGGGCTGAGCAACGAGCAATAGTAACATAGCAGTATATGGTTTGCTGGGAGGGGACATGGCTGTATGGGTTTGAAAGAGGCTATAAACATGTGGTAGGATCAAACATCGAACCTATCCGAGAATAGCATGCAAACCGCTGGTTGAAATAGAATGGATCATAAGTAATGTATAGTCCTTGCATGTTGATAAGTCGGGTTCCGAAGGTGTAGTTGATCGCAAGCTCGCATCGTCTCCGAGAGGTACCCGCAGAAGCACACAAGACGATAAACACTGGAAATCAATCAACGAGCAAGCATCTATTACTACGAGGCAAACATGAGCAAGAAGACATCACACGACACGGCAACGCGATACAGATCTATCGTCGAGAACGGTTACTAACAGTTTAAGTGGGGTATCGGTCACACACGACGAATACCGCACTTTTGCGGTGGTTCAAGTTGCTTAGCTACAGGTGATCAACCAACGGTTATTAACATGGAAACTCAAACAAGCATGGCATAGCACACAAACAGGTCAAGAGGTGAAGCACAAAGTAAACTATCTATGCTAGTCAATTTAAGTGAGGCACAACCTAAACATGGCATAACACTAAGTGTCGCACGATGATTAAAAGATTTTTGGTACTGTTCTGCCCTAAACCATATTTTAGGTTGGTTAACAACAGAAAACAATAGCATAAACACAAATTACACGAAAAACTAATCAAGTTACATATAAAGAACACCCCAAACGGAGTTACGGTTAAAAAGATACAAGCAAAACAAGTTTGCAACACAATCTGCCAACATCACGAAGCACACTTTAGAGTAATGCATAAACAGGATAATCAGTGCAAACATGCTCACAAATGATATGAAACTAAAGTAGACATGACAGGGAAGGCATGGCAAAAGGAATCATGCAAATAGACATCATATATCAAAAGATATTAAGCAAACAACATGGCATCGTGACGTTACAGACTTAGAGAAAAACAGAGGTGGCTGTCAAAAACAGCAGCATAGCAACTTTGGAGCTCAATAACTATATGACCAGAAAGAATATCATGACAATGCAATAGATATAATGGAAGTAGACATGATGCTTAACAATATGCAATTGGAATCACTCAAATCCGATAAACGGTTGCGAAGCAATCGTCACCTGAAGTAGCAACAAAATAACAGTTTCAGCAACAACAGCACATTAACATCAGGATCGCCACTTTGGAGCAAGATTTAATATAGCTAGAGCACCCAAACATGACAAGTTAAAGCATGGAAATGAAGTACACATGATGCTTAACACATAGGAAAAATAATCAAAGCAATAGGCCTCATGGATTTGTCACAATCATCATGCAAAGTTGCAATAAAATATTAACACCATCACTTAACAGGAAAATAATAGCAATTAACGGCCTGATGCCCTGTTTAGCACACAATTGCACAATCAAGATGATCTCAAATGCAAATGCTCACAAAATATGAATTAAAGTACACGCAATTCTAAGCAAATTTCCTTTTGGCGGCACGTTCATCGGAGCTACGGATCAACGGGAAAAAGCAGTACAAAACGGGATCACCAACAATAATTTTCCAGACTTGGCATGGCCTTGGGCCTTGCTACCGAGGTGGGCCAGGCTGGGCCGGCCGGCCTGCCACGGCGGCGTCCACGCGGGGAGGCCGAGCGGGCGGCTCCCGTGGCCGACCTCAGGCAGGCACCGGCGGCGGCGGCTGGCAACGCCGGCCAGCAGCCCGACGACGGAGGGCGGCCTGGCGTCGGCGCTGGACTCCAGGGGGCGGCGGCGGCTGGCGCAGGAGGAGGCCGGGGGCGCGAGGACCTCCAATGGCCGGCGGCGAGCTCGGGGTTGGCCTCCCATGGCGCCCGGGTCCTGTTGAGAGAGAGAGGAGAGGAGAGATGAGATGGGGAGGAGGGAAGGAGGAGGAAGAGAGAGAGGGGAAGGAGAGGAGGGTGGACGGCGGCTTGCTGGGCGCGAAGGTGAGCCCACGGGCACGGTTGCGGGTGAGGAGAGAGGAAGACGCAGGGGCTGACGTGGCACTCATCTGGGCCATCAGATCTCAGATCTGACGGTCCAGATTTGAGGTAGGGCTAGGGTTTCGAAAACTGGGGTGCTATTGGGCAGATCTGGAGAAAAAACAGGGGGGTGGCTGAAAATTGTGGCTAGGGAAACCCTAGAAATGGGGTGGGAGTGTGGTGCTCTTTATATAGCCCCGGTGGCTGGCAGTTTGCAAAAACATCCCCGATTTTTCTCTCGCGCGCGCGGTCTTTACGTTTCTGACCGCCGGGGGTCCGCAGTACCTCCGATTCGGGTAAAACTTTGAACTGCGCAATCAGCGCGTCGAGCCAGCGGCGTTGACCTCGCGCTGGAACCGTTCCGAGAACACGTTCCGGCGCGCTATAAAAATATCTCGTTTAATTATTAAACGGGGTTTTTCGTCCCGTTGGCTGCGGCTGGTCCGGTGCGGTTTTCGCGACAGTGATCGGGCGAAACCCGGTGTCGCAAAGGTCGAGTGTCAGGGTGGCAAGGGTCGGTCTTCGTCCGATACGAGATAAGAGGGGGGAAATAATCGCCGATCGATAAATCGGGGATGCAAACACCGCAAACAAAACAGACAATCAAACAATTCACACCGAAAACAATTTTTTAATTTTTGTGAAAACTGGGCTGTTACAATACAACACCACCAACAAGGGATCTCGTCCCGAGATCCAGGACGATCCGGGGGAGAGGGGAAGGGGGAAAGAAGAGAGAGTCGACGATTCTTCAACACCACCAACAAGGGACTCTGCTCCATGTCGACGTCGAACTTCTGTCGAGATAAATTTTCCGCAGGGATACGACATCGTCGGAAAAACGAAACAGTCAGTGTCAAGAGGAAGAACGAGAGCTAAAACCTGATCAAAGGGATAGTGCTTTTCGACGCAATTCGTGAAAACACCGGGCAAAATGAGGGAGGGCAAAGGATGACCCAGATGATATCCGAAACCGGAGAAGCTAAAGGTACTACAGGAATTCCCACCTGAGATCGGAATCGAGACAATACGCTGCAAGCAAGGCATTGTAACGGTTCCGATACTCCACTCTCTCGAGATCCTAAAGTTTGAAGGGGGATAAGTCGAGAGTAAAACACTTACGACACTTGTCCTGACCAGAGCAAGGGTAAGGAGTAAAAAGAATCCTACTCTCCGATAACTAACTTAGTAACTACAAAATAATTTTTGTCTAGACTCGACTTTGGCCAGAGAAGGGATCCTACGGTTGGTAAGGCTCTGACACCAAGTTGTAAGGCCCGATATGCGGTACTGTTCCAGATCTAGATGTTTCCATCCAGATCCGGGGACGAAGCACATATCGGTCCCACCATGACATATGACGGAGTCATATGCCCCGGATTTCCAACATGATATCACAACATTACAGATACAAGGATACAACATCTCATACAATCGGCATACAACTGCCTTAATACAATACAACAGCGGAAGATACATGTCTGAGTACAGACTAAAATCAAATGCCTAGTGGCAAAGAGAAAAAACATCGATTCCCATAACCACACGGGTCCAGGCCCTCCGTCGGGATCCGCCTAACTAGTCGTCATCAAGTCTCCACGTGAAACGTCGATCACCATACCTGTTGTCGATCAAGAACCCTGAAAAGAGTTTTGGGGTAGTATCATGAGTACAGAGCTACTCAGCATCCAACTGTAGTGGTCATCTGACCCAGCAAGGACTTCATCACTCGTCATTCTAGGACAACTAGTAGTTTACGGTAAGGATGGGGTAAGTGGTGAGGTTGCTGGTGCACTAGCATTTATGAGGTGGCTAACGATCTAGAGAGTAAGATAAGAAGCCAAGCATTCGATGAGGAATCGCCTCCAACAAGTCTTGCTATCAACTGCTTACGCAAACATAACACCTATCCTATCCTTGTCCTCCTCTTCGCATCCCGACGAAGAAGAAGCAGTCAAGGCACACACACACGTTGATCAAGTTATATTAAGATTATCTTAGTTGTTGTTGTATATGAACAAGGAGTAGGTCTCAAGTCGTCCATAACCGTGGACACGGCTTCTCGAAAAGATTTAACCCTGCAGGGGTGTACCAACTGCCCATTACAAGGCTCCGCACGCACGCCCATCTCTCTCAGTTTCTACCCATCACAGGCAGCCATTTTATGATTTAGTTCCGAGAGATCCGAAACGACAGGTCCCTCTAGCTAACAACGAACAAATCCGGGTGGCCCCCGGGGAGTCGACACCCAATCCAAAAGCCGGCCACGCTCTCGGATCAGACTCTTCCGTATGACGCAGGTCGGATAGCCGGTTAATCACACATGGGAAACCGGGTCCTAGCTGATCGGGTGGACCAACAGAGAAACCATGTCTCCACTGGCCCAAGTTGTTTGAAAAAACTACCGGCCGCGGACCAGTCACACACACGTTTCAAATGATAAATCAGCTTGGGCCACCACTGGAAATGTTTAAAGCTAGGTAGGTAAGAAGAGGGGACCCCATAGTATCCCACACGCGGTTAGGCACGCTAAGTCTCAAAACCAATACCCGGAACTCGGGTCCTAGGTGACTCGAATGGAACAAAGCGTCGGGGCGGGATAGCCTAGACCTTCCATCCTTCGTCAAATATAGTCAACATTATAATAATCATATCATCAACAACAATATAATAATGTGATATCCCAAACCCAGGAATAACAGGGTAACATCGTAGCATCCTAAGCATGCATACTAAGCAGGGGCTGAGCAACGAGCAATAGTAACATAGCAGTATATGGTTTGCTGGGAGGGGACATGGCTGTATGGGTTTGGAAGAGGCTATAAACATGTGGTAGGATCAAACATCGAACCTATCCTAGACTAGCATGCAAACCGCTGGTTGAAATAGAATGGATCATAAGTAATGTATAGTCCTTGCCTGTTGATAAGTCGGGTTCCGAAGGTGTAGTTGATCGCAAGCTCGCATCGTCTCCGAGAGGTACCCGCGGAAGCACACAAGACGATAAACACTGGAAAGCAATCAACGAGCAAGCATCTATTACTATGAGGCAAACATGAGCAAGCAGACATCACACGACACGGCAACGCGATACAGATCTATCGTCGAGAACGGTTACTAACAATTTAAGTGGGGTATCGGTCACACACGACGAATACCGCATGTTTGCGGTGGTTCAAGTTGCTTAGCTACAGGTGATCAACCAACGGTTATTAACATGGCAATTCAAACAAGCATGTCATAGCACACAAACAGGTCAAGAGGTGAAGCACAAAGTAAACTATCTATGCTAGTCAATTTAAGTGAGGCACAACCTAAACATGGCATAACACTAAGTGTCGCACGATGATTAAAAGATTTTTGGTACTGTTCTGCCCTAAACCATATTTTAGGTTGGTTAACAACGTCAAACAATAGCATAAACACAAAGTACACGAAAAACTAATCAAGTTACATATAAAGGACACCCCAAACGGAGTTACGGTTAAAAAGATACAAGCAAAACAAGTGTGCAACACAATCTGCCAACATCACGAAGCACACTTTAGAGTAATGCATAAACAGGATAATCAATGCAAACATGCTCACAAATGAGATGAAACTAAAGTAGACATGACAGGGAAGGCATGGCAAAAGGAATCATGCAAATAGACATCATAGATCAAAAGATATTAAGCAAACAACATGGCATCGTGACGTTACAGACTTGGAGAAAAACAGAGGTGGCTGTCAAAAACAGCAGCATAGCAACTTTGGAGCTCAATAACTATATGACCAGCAAGCATATCATGACAATGCAATACATATAATGGAAGTAGACATGATGCTTAACAATATGCAATTGGAATCACTCAATTCCGATAAACGGTTGCGAAGCAATCGTCACCCGAAGTTGCAACAAAATAACAGTTTCAGCAACAACAGCACATTAACATCGGGATTACCACTTTGGAGCAAGATTTAATATAGCTAGAGCACTCAAACATGACAAGTTAAAGCATGGAAATGAAGTATACATGATGCTTAACACATAGGAAAAGAATCAAAGCAATAGGCCTCATGGATTTGTCACAATCATCATGCAAAGTTGCAATAAAATATTAACAGCAGCACTTAACAGGAAAATAATAGCAATTAACGGCCTGATGCCCTGTTTAGCACACAATTGCACAATCAAGATGATCTCAAATGCAAATGCTCACAAAAGATGAATGAAAGTACACGCAATTCTAAGAAAATTTCCTTTTGGCGGCACGTTCATCGGAGCTACGGATCAACGGGAAAAAGCAGTACAAAACGGGATCAGCAACAATAATTTTCCAGACTTGGCATGGCCTTGGGCCTGGCTACCGAGGTGGGCCAGGCTGGGCCGGTCGGCCTGCCACGGCGGCGTCCACGCGGGGAGGCCGAGCGGGCGGCTCCCGTGGCCGACCTCAGGCAGGCACCGGCGGCGGCGGCTGGCAACGCCGGCTAGTAGCCCGACAACGGAGGGGCGGCCTGGCGTCGGCGCTGGACTCCAGGGGGGCGGCGGCGGCTGGCGCAGGAGGAGGCCGGGGGCGCGAGGACCTCCAGTGGCGGCGGCGAGCTCGGGGTTGGCCTCCCATGGCGCCTGGGTCCTGTTGAGAGAGAGAGGAGAGGAGAGATGAGATGGGGAGGAGGGAAGGAGGAGGAAGAGAGAGAGGGGAAGGAGAGGAGGGTGGTCGGCGGCCTGCTGGCTGCTCGCCGGAAGCGGGCGGCGCGGCGGCCTCGGCTGGGGCGCGGAGGTGAGCCCACGGGCACGGTTGCGGGTGAGGAGAGAGGAAGACGCAGGGGCTGACGTGGCACTCATCTGGGCCATCAGATCTCAGATCTGATGGTCCATATTTGAGGTAGGGCTAGGGTTTCGAAAACTGGGGTGATATTGGGCAGATCTTGAGCAAAAACAGGGGGGTGGCTGAAAATTGTGGCTAGGGAAACCCTAGAAATGGGGTGGGAGTGTGGTGGTCTTTATATAGCCCCGGTGGCTGGCAGTTTGCAAAAACATCCCCGGTTTTTCTCTCGCGCGCGCGGTTTTTACGTTTCTGACCGCCGAGGGTCCGCAGTACCTCCGATTCGGGTAAAACTTCGAACTGCGCGATCAGCGCGTCGAGCCAGCGGCGTTGACCTCGCGCTGGAACCGTTCCGAGAACACGTTCCGGCGCGCTATAAAAATATCCCGTTTAATTATTAAACGGGGTTTTTCGTCCAGTTGGCTGCGGCTGGTCCGGTGCGGTTTTCGCGACAGTGATCGGGCGAAACCCGGTGTCGCAAAGGTCGAGTGTCAGGGAGGCAATGGTCGGTCTCCGTCCGATACGAGATAAGAGGGGGGAAAATAATCGCCGATCGATAAATCGGGGATGCAAACACCGCAAACAAAACAGATAATCAAACAATTCACACCGAAAACATTTTTTTAATTTTTTGTGAAAACTGGGTTGTTACATTTAGTTTGGTCTTTTATAGTACGATATTTTCGGGTTCGGTCTCAGTCTTTTCGGGTTCGGTCTTCGGTTTTTAAGCCTAAGCTGAATGACGGTAGAAAACAACTTTGTGGTGACATTTTTTAGAATTTCAAATTTTAACTGATATAAACTAAACAAGATATAAGTGAATAGCATAAGAGTAAGTGCTGCAAAGCTTATGGTTTTGCCATTTTTAAAGGAATTTGATAACTAGGTTGATCAATCCAAATTAACATTTTTTCAATCTTTACAAAACCAATAAACTTCAACAGTCACTTAGGTTACCTCAACTTAGATGGGTATAGTTCCAATCATAATGGTCTAATATTTTTCCAATTAGAAGAATATGTATTTCAATTTCACCAATAGTGTAGTGTTACAACACTTATTGATGTTGATCCACGCAAACTAATTTTCAAAATTTGTTGTTTATGTGGGTGCATTTGAACTCAGGAGCATATAAGATAGGTTTGTTTAGGTGTTTTCTTCATTATAGTGGTGATAATTTGTTATGAAAATATTATAAACGATTTTCTTTACAACTCTATGGATCACCAACTCGTGTTTGTAGAATGACTAAGAATATCGAGATGAAACTATATACTAGTCATAAGCATAGGGGCAAAGGAAGCATCATGGTGCCTCACCACACAACTCATTCAATACTGAGAACTAAAACATGTAATATTTCAAATGAAAAATTGTTAATAATAACAATTAGGATCAAAGTGTAAGTATATGCAAACGAGCAACAAATAATATTATGAGCGAAAAAAATCATCCATCATCGACAAAAGAAGAGAAAAAAAAGGCATATAGCAATTTGGATCTTTAAATGTGTAGATATAGGCTCAAAAGAGCGCGGACATGCAAGTTTAAGTCCAACTTCTTTTTATGAAATAGGATGCAACTTCAAATATCTAAGGAAAAACCCCCTGTCTCAAAATACATGATCAATCGAGTCAACTTAGCACTAGCAAAATACGCTAAATGAGTGCTAACCTTATAGGCGAGGCTTCGCTCGGGATCGCTCGAATCGATCACTTCCCACATAAAGTTACTCGAGAGGTGCTTCGGCTCATTGCACTAGAAATTGCTAGAATCAATTCTAGATTGTGATTCCACGTTAGAGCTATTTCACGTATGTATCGAGACTTAACTTGGTTTTTTCCTCTGGTGATATGAGACAAAGTCGAATCTATAATCGAATCCCTAGGTGTGGCCCAATCTTTATGATTTGTAGGTCGATCCAAAGGAGGGAACAAACACGAGAGAAAATGGTCAATATCCAAATACAAACACAATAGTTCATACCCTAATAGGTACACCTCAAGATTCAGGAACAAATACAAGGTAATGGTAGCCGAGAAACAAATAACTGAAGGACCAAACGTAGAAGGTGCCTCACTCCACATGAGTATCGAACCAGAGAACTCAAGAGTATCACCACCGCAACGGTGTCGAACCGATAACCATATGTCCAACCATAAAAGGGCTTGTGCCTCGGTGTCTTGCAGCGGCGACAAGCCGGTGAGGGTGGCGGAGGGATCTTGGGAGTCCATCCCGGCCGCAACCGAGTTCGGTGGTGCCGATTGCCGAAGGTGGTGGGTTGGAAGGCAGCGGCCTCGACCACGCCTCTGTGGGAGAGGAGATGGAGAGGGTTGAAATTTTTACTCGGACTCGGCTCAATCGAGTATATTTAAGTGCGGAGGGGGAGTTTTGGGGATCGAGTTGGAGAAAAACTTTTAAGGCACTATAAAATATAAGGGATCGGCTAGGTGCGTAGGGAGATATAACTATAAATTTAAGGCACTATATGATAACAAGGGATCAACTAGAGATGCCCTAAGTACTATACCAACACAAAACCACAGCCAACCAAGAGCAAATACATATTTTATTAGACGTGGCTAGAGAGTGCATGCGCGTTTTATTCATCTGATGAGATATACCTTTATTTTTAAAAGACAATTTGATCTCTCCTCCACCATCTTTCTAGTCTTCAATATGCTACTATAAAATCAATTAAATTTATTGTCACATGCATTTATTTGTAGTTTTAATAATTAATAAAATTGTAACTGTTGATTTGGGCGTTAGAATTCAGATTCAATTTTATCATTAGGTTTCTCACGACAAGCTATTAAAAATTAGATCTTATATGTATAGGTTTCGCTGAACTTTTTCTCGAGGACAACTTTGGATGTGATGGAGAGTGCCACTGCTACCAGAAAGCTACTTCTTCTTTTTTTCCTAGTAGGACTTCCTATTAGGTTTGTTTGTCTAAAAATAATAAAATCACATAAAATATGAGGCATTTTTAGTGCTACATATAAGCAACTTCATTGCACTATATGTGTGTCAACGGATTTTTCTAACACTGTTCCAACCTCCCTATCGTTGACGATAAGTTGCCTAAAATACTATGAAATTACCAAATCATTAATGCGCAATTGACTTATATTGATAATTAGTTGTCTCTCAATGTTGTTCACTTTTCTAACTTTGCAAATTAGTTGCCTACAATATTATAAAGTTGTTTACCCTTGTTTTTTTAGTTTCCTACAAAACACTATGAAGTTGTCTATCGATGGTGCTTAATTGCTTGCCATTAGTATTTCAGTTTCCTACAAATACATTAAAAAGTTGCCCCATCAGTGTTGCTAAGTTGCCTATCTATGAAACTAAGTTGTCTACTGAAAGGGCATTTCCCTCCTTAAGTGTTTTAGTGTTGATGTGAGGTAGAGAGAGCTTATTCCATGGTGATGTTGTTTTTTTGCACCAGCTGGTTGTACCGCCATGACAGAGTGGTTGTACTGCTCTGGCGAGCTGGCACTCGACCACTGGCCAGGCACCAGTAGTACCGGGCGGGAGGCCGGTAGTACCACTTCCTCAGGAGCCGGTACAATCGGGCCAACCACTGGTTGAACTATTGGGCGAGCCCACTTTCTCACTGACCTAAGGCCGGTGGCAGGGTGGTGGCACACTAGAAGTACATATTTAAATAATTAAACCGTTACTACGAGTAGACCGAGCGGTTGTACTATATGCACCCCAGCATCCAGTATAAGGTTAGGGTTAGGTGAGCCCGCGAGGAGAGCTTCTCCTGCCCGGCCGGGAGTAATGATGGGAACAGGCCAATAGTACCGTCTATGTGCATTTTTGCACCCAACAGTTGGGAAATGGAGGGGGCTATAAAAGGAAGTCTTCTTCTTCCTTGTTCCCTACCTCTTGACTCTCGCTCTCTCTCTCCTCCTCTATTGACGACCAAAGCTTCATTGAGACCGGTATCCTTTACTAGCCACCCAAACTTGTTGAGTTGCTAGGGATTGAGGGAGGAGACCGAGATCTACACATTCATCCAAATGAAATATTGTTCCCCGTCCATATTTTATTAGATCTTGTTACTCTTGGTACTTGGTGTTCCCGAGAGCTTGAATCCATTTCGGGGCCACAATCCATTGTGGCGAAGCTTCGTGGTGTTGGTGGGTGTCTCCGTCCTGTTGTGGATTTGTCACATCCTTGATTGTAAATGTTTCGTGTGCGCCTTCAAGGCACTGCTAGTGGATGCACGATACCTTGCTTTGTGTAAGGGCATGTAGGAGATAAGGTGGTCCTAGATAATTTCTTGGAGAGCCTCGTGCCTCCACACCTCTCCAAAATGGAGACATACTTCTCGCAAGAGAAGGAACGTCGATCAACACATCATTGTGTCCACTTGCGGTTTTCTATTCCTTTACTTTTTTGTATGCTTCCTCATATTGTTGTTTCACTGCTTGTCATATAGGTTGTCCAACTAATTGCATATCTAGACAACTTACTTTATCGTTGAGCCTAAATTATGAAAAAGGTTAAAATTGTTAGTCACCTATTCAACCCCTCCCCTCTATTCGACATTCTGATCCTTTCATCTACCTTAATGAGTGAGTATAGTAACACAATGCTTTAGAGTATAGGAAACTTTGAGCAACGATGATGAAGAACTTTTCATAGTACTAGAGCACTAGGCAACTGATTAGTGATGACATGAAACTAGGCAACATCGATAGGAAACTAATTAGTAATGTCGAGAAACCTATAGCATCCATGATAGGAAACTAAATAGAAATAAAATAATAATTGAGCATCAACAGTAGACAACTTCATAGTATTGTAGAAAATATGGAAACAACGCCATACATGCATATGGGATATAGTTCTGAAGAGCTCGTCACGATAAACCTAACGGTGAAAGCGGACTTCGTTCTAAAGCTGAGTTCAAAACTTTTTTAATGAAAGAAAATAAATGAGTGACGTCAACACATGCATGTGGGAAGGGTTGCCTATCCACATCAAAATGGGCACGGTCCCCACCATTGCCACCATTTGCTGTGTTAACAACCACATGCATCCTATCCACGCATGTTATTATCACCGCACAAGTGTCATCAATGTAGATCAAACGATGAACGCATAAATGGAGCGATGAACATGATTTGTCCAATTGCTCCAAATAGTGCGCCTGCATCATTAAGTATTTAAGAAACTTAAAATAGGAGCATCTACACTCTAATTTGCAAAGTTCGGCCCTAACAAACCAATGTCCTCTAGGGATTCTTCTAAAGCCAAAACTTTGTTGTGAACTCGGCTACGCAATGCAAAACTGCATGTTCCCATTCATATAGATGTAGGCATGTCCTTTAGGCCAGTTTAGCAAGTCCACAACTGTAAGCTGCTCATCACAAGCATCACAGATACAATAATAACTTCACAAATGTTGCCCAAGACCAAAATAAGGTGCACAAAAGAAACTGGTTGTATGTCCAGAAGAATTTATGATGATAAGGTTTGCTCCATCCTTGTTTGTAAAGGTTTTGTGTGTCGCCTTCAAGGTCACCGTTAGTGGATACACGACACCTTGCATTGTGCGAGAACGTGTGGAGACAAGGTGGGTCATTGTGGCGCCTTGTAAACATCATGCCGCCACACCTCTCCAAACGGATATGTATTTCCCTCAAAGGGAAGGAACTTCGGGAAATCACATCCTTGTGTTTGCTTCCGGTTATCTCTATCATTTGCCTACTTATTGCTTGCATTGCTATTCGTTGGTTATTTTATATGCTTGATTGTTGTTGTTGTTGATGATGATGATGATTATCATATACGTTGCCCACTGATGACCCTCAACTGTAGGGGATCAATTGTAGTGTTCTCGCGGGTAAGTTAACCCAATTTATTGATTCGACACAAGGAGAGCCAAAGAGTATTTATAAGCTTTGGCAGTTGAGTTGTCAATTCAAACGCACTTGAAATATACTTGCTTGCAAAAAAATATTAATAGCAACTGTGATATGATAGTGATAGTGATAACGGCGAAAGAAAAAAAGCGAAAACTAACAAATAGTGACCAGCAGGATTAAAAACACTATAGGCTACGGAGATGGATGGTCGGGCGCTGCATGAATAAGAAAGAACATGTAATAGGTTCTAACACGGGGCAAGGCACAAAGAAAAATAATGATCATCTAGGCAAATATCAAAAATTAGGCATGTACCCCGTAGGTAGTTGTGCGTGCTTGCAATAAGAACTTGCACAACATCTTTTGTCCTACCATCCCGCTACGAACGGGGCCAAAAGGAACTTATGGAGATTAAGGTGCTCCTGTCAAAGAGCACCGGAACAAAGCAATAAACTCAATGGATACATGAAATCCTCAAATTATGGACCATCCCCTTTGGTGTCCCAAGTTGTCACCTTTGGGATCTGTAACACCCCGGGTGTCACACTACAGTAACCACCTACAGTAATCCCTTTTACTGTTGTCAAGTCACTATGGTTAAGCATGGATGATCACCCTTGATCATAGTGATCCAGATTCAGCCCAAATAAAATTCCAGATCTAAGTGGGAATAAAACATTGACCAAAAATTGTGCAACCACTTTTGTTAAATCACAAAAAATCAGTGGGCCATGCCAATATGGTTATGGTATTTTATCAAGCCACTGAAAAATTCAAACAATCCAAACCAGGCCCAGAACAGCACTATTTATTAGTTGAATATTAAAGAGAATTACTAAATGAATTTCTTTTGCCACCAAACTTTTTGTGGCACCTCTAATATATGCAACACAAATATACCCACAAGTTTCACATGTCGCAAAAATCATTTGAAAGCAAAATAGATTAAAACAGTAAAGAAATAAAAGAACAGAAAATAGAAACGGAAAAGAAAATAGGAAATCCTAACCTACACCCAGGGCGAAGCCCACCACCACCCTGGCCCACTCTCCTCCCCCTGGGCCGAGCCCACCCTGGCTCTCTCCACTCCCTCTCCTGTTCATGGTGGGCGTGGCACCCATCCCGTGGTGCCACGGTCGCCGGCGTCGCCGTGGCACCAATCGACGGACGCCGATGAGTTATAAGCCGCTCGCGCCCTCCCCGAGCCCTGGAAACCCTAGCCTCCCCTCCCAGTTCCGCCTCGTGCCGCTCTACCTCTGTGCTTCGCGCTACTCGGCGCACCCGTCGCCACACCACCGCTGATGCCGCGGCCAACGACCATCGGAGGCCTCCCTGCCGTGTCTGGGATGTTCGCCGCGGTTATATCCCTCGCCATAGGCAGCCCGTCGTCGTCTACGTCCACTAAATCGCTGGAATCGAGCTCGTCTTCTCCGCCACAGCCGTCCCCGCGCCCGCTGCCCAGACCCTGCGTGCTCAGGGTGAGCACCTCCATCGCCCCATGTGCCTGCGCTCCTCCCCTCTCGCTCCAGTCACCGTCGCCATTGGAGCCGTGGCACGGCCGCCGCCCGCGCTCGCCGTTGCCCCTGTATCCGGCCGCCCCAACCTCCGCCACCTCCGCCATACGATGCGCAGCATCTGCCGCGTCCGATCCCCGACCTCCGCCGTGGATTTGGTCGCCGGAGGCGCCACGATAGCTAGCCTCCGTGCTCCCTGGTCTCGCCGGCGTGCCTAACTGGTAAAGCCAGTGGGCTACCCACTGACCGGTGGGGCCGGTCCTGGTGTAATTAGGGGTTAATCCCCATTTAGTGATAACCCCCCTGAGAATGACATGTGGCCCCATTCCCTTAAGCAACTTTTTAGAGACAAATAAAACTGTTTAATTATGTCCCTGTTACAATGACATGTGGGACCCTTCTCTGTTTAATTACTGTTTTAGTTTAAATTAAATAAACTCCCAATGACAGGTGGGCCCTGCCCCTGGTTAAATTAATTGATTTAAATTATATTAACTCTAAGTCAATGACATGTGGGTTCTGTTAATTAAATTAAATAAAATAAATGCCCCTCCTTATGACAAGTAAGTCCCACTGGTCAGTTTGACCAGTCAAATGGACTTGTGGATAATGTTAGAATTATTAATAAAAATAAATTCCAGAAATTGTTTTAAAATGATTAAAACTTAGAAATCTGTATCTTTTAACTCGTAAGTCCGATGGAAAAACTTTATACATGAAAATTGATCAGAAAAATACAACGAACCCGGATACGCTACCCGCATACCCACCGCACCCCTCTAACATACCGAACCCGAGACTTTCCCCCTTCGGATCATTTGTCCGGTTATTGCCCGATACCGTATAACTATCCGGATGAATTAATTCTGAACATGAAAGTTGTTCGAAATGGATCAACTAACACGGATACACCATCCATATGCTTGTCAGATGTCCACGACACCTCCGGCATGATCCCTTCCCCCTCCGGACACCCTGTTCGGTAATCACACGGAGCTGGCAGTTCATCCCCGGATGAATTCCCGCTCCGAGCATATTGCATCGTACTACGTTAGAACGCCGTTAACTTTGCGTTTGCCATGTCTTGTATTTGTATTGCTATTATTGTTATGTATTTATTGTTTCTTCCCCCTCTCTTATTGTCCGGTAGTCCCGACGACCGCTGCCGATGCCACTGTGATCGACTACGTCGTCGATGACCCTACCCCTACCGTCGAGCTTGCAGGCAAGCAGAGCCATTCTCTTCCCCAGATATCGCTTATCTTTCCGTACATTTCTTGCACTAGGCATTGTTACTGCTGCTACTACGATTACAATCCTATTCAATTGCATAGCCTATTTTTGTCGCCCCTTGATGTACCTTCCTTTATCCTATGCTGCCTATAAATATATATATATCTTATTCAGCAGTGAGCCCTGCGCATTGTTAGCTAGGATTAGATAGCGGGTCGTGATCGCTCTGGGAGTGAACACGGATACGATATATTAATTGTAACAGGTACAGTACATTACAGACACCGCCTGAGGCCCCCTAGCTCGGCTCTGCCGAGCCACCATCAAGTGTGAGCTATCAAGGAGTAATCCTCGTACCTCCACTCGTTGCTGACTCTGTATAGCCGCTCTAGGTACCTGAGAAACGGTTGTCCTTAAAGGTAAGAAGTCAAGCGACCCAATGGTGCCCGCGAGCGGTATTGCGTCGAGAACGACAGGGAGGGTACGACCGACGTTACTGGCGTGCTTGGCCCCTGCTCGTATCTCGCGAGAATTACCAAACCACGAAAGTCGAGCTCTACCCAGAGCACACGCGAGATAAGGTAAGGAGTCGGTTCACCTTGTTGGTAACCCGCAGAGACTTGGTGGGACGACAGTGCAGACACCGATGTACTGGTGGTCCTGACTACTGTCGTTGTCCGCGGGTCAGTTAAGTCGAGGCAACAATAACGGTTGTCACGCAGGTTAATTAAAATGCTAAATGGTTCGGTGGATGACTTGAGAAGCTCGTTGGTCTGTATGCACTACCAACACGTGGGATTACGGTGTGGGCCCTCCGCGTCGTAGTTCGTCCGAAAGCTCTTCAGACGTCAGCAGTACTGCGGCCTGATCGCCGGGAAGCGGTGTTGTCTTATTTTCTGCAGCAGGTGTGTTTGGATTTGCTTTTTCTTCACCGGCCAGCCTCGCACCGTGCAGGAGCGTGCAAGGGTGAGGGACCTAGACCCCTTGGCGCATAGGATATAGTCCGGCGGATGGCCTCTCTGCTGAGCCTAGGATGAACTGTGATGTGTCGGATAGCCTCGGTGGGGCATTCCCTAACAAGGTGTACGCCACCCTGGAGATCCGAGCGTGCAGGCTGAACAGTAGTGCACCCCTGCAGGGAGTTTAATCTATTCGAATAGTCGTGTCCACGATAACAGGACGCTTTATGCTGAAGCCGGATCTTATCACTACAAACTACTACTATTAAACTGTATGGTTCCGGGTTTTCTTCCTCGCAGGGAAGTCGAGGAGGGGAACTCGGAGGCATCATTATTATTACTCTTTACAACTTATATTATTCAATGTTGCAGCAACTTCTGCTTCATTGTTACTTTATGCTTTATATAAATTGTTGGCTGATTCTCTTCTCATGATGCAAGACTCGTCAGAAGATGCTAGTCTTCGATAGGCCTAGCTTCTTACCCTTATTCTGATTTCTACCTTGCAGTCCACTATATACAGCCTCCCCTTTCCATTTGATACAAATGCATAATGCTTTGTAGCGGACGTAAGACTCGCGGGTATGCTAGATACTCACCTTTGCTTTATTTCCCCCTTTTTGTTTTGCCTGATCGGCCGCTGCAGTCGACGTTGGAGCCTTGGAGTCCAGGAGCAGGAGATCCCTGATGCCAACCACCGCAACATGAAGATTCTCGATGCCTTCTACGACGTCGAGTTCCTCATTGACCAAGAGTAGTTTGGAGGTTCCCAGGCAGGAGGCCTCGCCTTTTCGATCTGTTGTTATTTGTGCTAGCCTTCTTAAGGCAACCTTGTATTCTTGTGTCTGTACTCAGATACTTTTGCTTCCGCTAACTTGTGCTCTTGAGCTGTTGTATTCGAGCCCTCGTGGCCCCTGGCTTGTATTAAACAGCTTGTATTATTTTATTTGTAGAGTTGTGTTGTGATATCTTACCGTGAGTCCCTGATCTCAATCGTGTACCTTGCGTGTATGATTACTGTACACGGTCTGATTTTAGGGGCGTCACAAGTTGGTATCAGAGCCGACTGCCTCTAGGACACCCCCTTCCAACTCCTTTGTCGAAGTTGAGTCTAGTCTTTGCAAAGCTACTTGACTAACAATGTCGTGTGGCTTATCGGCCCACGTCGCAAAACTGGGTAGAATTAGGATGTTTTTCTCCACATCTTTACTCCGGGACTCTGATCTCTCTTCTTTTCGGGTTAAAGATTTTGCCAACTCTGACATTAGGTTCTCGTGACTACTTCCTCCCGGAGAGCCCCTCATTGCAGATGATCGCTTGCTTCACCAGAAGATGCCGAAGATACTCTCCGATGAATTGACGAGACCCTATGTGCCCATCGCCCTTGCAATCCCCTGCAACCGATAAGTGCGTATGGATAATTACCTATATGTTCCGTCCATCCATTCAATACCAGTTGCTCTTGTGTTCACAAGAGGCATCGAAATACTTTCCGTTGTTTCGGGAATCATTTGAGCCTACTTCCTTGCAGCTTCTTTTCACACGGCGGTTAATTCCTCACATTTATCGAGGATCCGTTCATCCTGAGTTGTTTCTGTGATTCCCAAAATACTTTGAAATACTATTCGATCTCGCGACAATCCTCGGCAGCCTACTGCTTTGGAGATTCTTCTTACCTGCTTGCACTATGATTAATCCCGTTTGTCTTGTAGAATTTGATGACCTCCCTAGGCATTGCTATTCTGATATGTTGAATCATCGTGTGTCCTAGTGCACGCAATCATCAGTTGATCCCAATGAATCCATTCTTCTGGCTCAGACGTCATTCCAGACATGAGCTGGTTCTCGGTAAATCAAACCTTAATTGATTAACCGTCAAGATTCTATTCAACTTATTCATGGTTGATCGATGTATCTGAATCTGATACACCGATATGGAAGTAATAATTCCTTTGTACTTAAACACCGAATTATTCTGATGCTTCTATCTCCAATGCTTTGGCATTCTTTCTTCTTATGGTTGAGTACTGATACTCGCACCAGATTCTCTGTATGCCTCCTGACCTTTTTGATGGACTACTACCTGTAGTTCCCATTTTGTCCTAAATCATTGACGAGCATCCCCTGATACGAAATGCCTTTGGCGAACGGTGTCATATGTTTCGTATCATCAGCCTTCTGCTTTCAAACTTGTATCTCTTGGTCCTATTGATTGTTCGTATATATTCGTAAAATGTCCCTTTGGGTTGTATCCATGCTTCATCCATCTGTGTGAACCCATGGACTTCTATGGGTCATACTCTACTGGTGTTATGCCAGATAAAAATTTTAACGCTACAAATTCATCGACAACGAGAAGTGAATGAAAGGCTATGCATTGAAGAAGTGGGAGTCGACCCTGAACCTTTGTGTTCATGCCCATGGATACGATGTAGAACTTATCATGAAAGCTTCTTGTAAAAGTAATTGTCCCCTTGGTATAAATTCTTCTGCACCTGTGATCCTCCATTATACCTTCGAGTATTACCTCCTGGTACCTCGAGGATATCATGCCTTTGCACTACATCTTATGGATTTTTATGAACCCATGCCTCCCCCTGCCTTAACCCCTCCATGGGTTATGGGTTGTCGTCAACCGAGAACATCGCTTACCTTTTGCTCCACCACCCACCCCTTTTGTTTGGTGATGTTGTTACTCAATTGCATTCTCTTGAAATCTCTCGACATAAAGTGTCGTGGTCATCATCAGTATTTTTCCTCTTCCAAGTGTTAATTGGATTCATCGTCTGAAATACCATCCTTGCCCCTCGATGATTTGTGCTATCATTGACAACCTCCTTTGACTCCCTGCCAATACAAACTTGGTCATGTATATCTTGCTCCGCTTTCCCTTGGGAAAGATATACACCTGATACTTGTGTATCATCACAATTTCCTTTCCATTGGTCTGTTTAACCTTTCTTTTAATATAAATTATCCGAGCAGTGATAATTCCCTGCTGATGTAAACACTTCGGTGTACTACTTTGTTCGTCCAACCAGTTACGATTGTTGATGACTTTTCGGTGACCACCGATGGACGAGAACTTTGCCAATTGGTCCGCCTCGTCTTAATGAGCAGGAAAATGGTTCTCTTCGTCTCTCGCCCTTGGCACTGATGTTGTTGCCGACATAGCTAACTAGTTGTTCTTTGACTTACCTTGCAACTCGATCGCATTGTTTGTCACCACCCTTCTTATTCAGCGTGGGCCCATATCCCACAGTTCCACAGGATCGAAACCTGACTCTCTTGTACCCTTATGTTCTCGAGGTTATTCCTCTTGCTTGACCTCGTATGCAATTCACGAGTCACCTACCTTGTGATATTCAGTTCGATATCAGGCTTAGTGCTTATGCCTGATACTCTAGACCCCCTTTTCATCGTCTGTCATCGGCATCGGATGCATTTATATCCGCTTGAAAACTTCTCATGCCTTCTTTTGTTTCTCTCGATGTATCTCCCTGAGTTTAACTCGTGAGATACTTGGTATCCCATTACCTTGGACAACCTCGGTTGATTAACCGAGTACCGATCCGACCCCCGTTAATTTTTTACTCCTAGCCTATTCGTAAGTACGATGAAGTCCCTAAAAGAAGGATGACAATTCATCGAGATGCGCTGATGCAGAGAAATGAAGACTTCAACGAGAAGGATTAACTTCTTCGAGAAGGACAACGAGAAGCAGAAAAATCGATAGAACGAAACCAAAGCTTTACCCCTTTCACTACCTTTTAATTCTCGGGACGAGAATTCTTTGTAGTGGGGGAGAATTGTAACACCCCGGGTGTCACACTACAGTAATCCCTTTTACTGTTGCCAAGTCACTATGGTTAAGCATGGATGATCACCCTTGATCATAGTGATCCAGATTCAGCCCAAATAAAAATTCCAGATCTAAGTGGGAATAAAACATTGCCCAAAAATTGTGCAAACACTTTTGTTAAATCACAAATAATCAGTGGGCCATGCCAATATGGTTATGGTATTTTATCAAGCCACTAAAAAATTCAAACAATCCAAACCAGGCCCAGAACAGCACTATTTATTAGTTGAATATTAAAGAGAATTACTAAATGAATTTCTTTTGCCACCAAACTTTTTGTGGCACCTCTAATATATGCAACACAAATATACCCATAAGTTTCACATGTGGCAAAAATCATTTGAAAGCAAAACAGATTAAAACAGTAAAGAAATAAAAGAACAGAAAATAGAAAAGGAAAAGAAAATAGGAAATCCTAACCTACACCCAGGGCGAAGCCCACCACCACCCTGGCCCACTCTCCTCCCCCCCCTGGGCCGAGCCCACCCTGGCTCTCTCCCCTCCCTCTCCTGTTCATGGTGGGCGTGGCACACATCCCGTGGTGCCACGGTCGCCGGCGTCGCCGTGGCGCCAATCGACAGACGCTGATGAGGTATAAGCCGCACGCGCCCTCCCCGAGCCCTGGAAACCCTAGCCTCCCCTCCCAGTTCCCCCCTCGCGCCGCTCTACCTCTGTGCTTCACGCTACCGGGATCGCCCGTCGCCACACCACTGCCGATGTCGCGGCCAACGACCACCGTAGGCCGCCCTGCCGTGTCTGGGGTGTTCGCCGCGGTTGCCTCCCTCGCCCTAGGCAGCCCGTAGTCGTCTACGTCCACTGAATCGCTGGAATCGAGCTCGTCTTATCCGCCACAGCCGTCGGCCACCCCCACGCGATTCGCCGCCTGCGAACCTCCCCACGCCCTCTGCCCAGACCCTGCGTGCTCAGGGTGAGCACCTCCATCGCCCCATGTGCCCGCGCTCCTCCCCTCTCGCTCCACTCACCGTCGCCATTGGAGCCGTGGCACGGCCGCCGCCCGCTCTCGCCGTTACCCCTGTATCCGGCCGCCCCAGCCTCCGCCGCCTCGGCCATACGATGTGCAGCATCGGCCGCGTCCGATCCCCGGCCTCCGCCGTGGATTTGGTCGCCGGAGGCGCCACGATAGCTAGCCGCCGTGCTCCCTGGTCTCGCAGGCGTGCCTGGCTGGTAAAGCCAGTGGGCTACCCACTGACCAGTGGGGCCGACCCTGGTGTAATTAGGGGTTAATCCCCATTAGTGATAACCCCCTTGAGAATGACATGTGGCCCCATTCCCTTAAGCAACTTTTTAGAGACAAATAAAACTTTTTAATTATGTCCCTGTTACAATGACATGTGGGACCCTTCTCTGTTTAATTACTGTTTTAGTTTAAATTAAATAAACTCCCAATGACAGGTGGGCCCTGCCCCTGGTTAAATTAATTGATTTAAATTATATTAACTCTAAGTCAATGATATGTGGGGCCCCCCTTTTCTGTTATTTAAATAAAATGAAATAAATGCCCCTCCCTATGACAAGTAGGTCCCACTGGCCAGTTTAACCAGTCAAATGGACTTGTGGATAATGTTAGAATTATTAATAAAAATTAATTCTAGAATTTTTTTTAAATGATTACAACTTAGAAAATCAGTATCTTTTAACCCGTAAGTCCGATGGAAAAAATTTATACATCAAAATTGATCAGAAAAATACAACGAACCAGAATACGCTACCCGCATACCCACCGCACCCCTCTAACATACCGAACCTGAGACTTTCCCCCTTCGGATCGTCTGTCCGGTTATTGCCCGATACCGTATAACTATCCGGATGAATTAATTCTGAACATGAAAGTGGTTCGGAATGGATCAACTAACTCGGATACACCATCCATATGCTTGTCAGATGTCCACAACACCTCCGGCATGATCCCTTCCCCCTCCGGACACCCTGTCCGGTAATCACCCGGAGCTGGCAGTTCATCCCCGGATGAATTCCCGCTCCGAGCATATTGCATCGTACTACGTTAGAACGCCGTTAACTTTGCGTTTGCCATGTCTTGTATTTGTATTGCTATTATTTTTATGTATTTATTGTTTCTTCCCCCTCTCTTATTTTCCTGTAGTCCCGACGACCGCTGCCGATGCCCCTGTGATCGACTACGTCGTGGACGACCCTACCCCTACCGTCGAGCTTGCAGGAAAGCAGAGCCATTCTCTTCCCCATATATCGCCTATCTTTCCGTACATTTCTTGCACTAGGCATTGTTACTGCTGCAGCTACGATTACAATCCTATTCAATTGCATAGCCTGTTTTTGTCGCCCCTTGATGTACCTTCCTTTATCCTATGCTGCCTATAAATATATATATCTTATTCAGCAGTGAGCCCTGCGCATTGTTAGCTAGGATTAGATAGCGGGTCGTGATCTCTCTGGGAGTGAACACGGATACGATATATTAACTGTAACAGGTACGGTACATTGCAGACACCGCCTGAGGCCCCTAGCTCGACTCTGCCGAGCCACCATCAAGTGTGAGCTATCGAGGAGTAATACTCGTACCTCCACTCGTTGCTGACTCTGTATAGCCGCTCTAGGTACCTGAGCAATGGTTGTCCTTAAAGGTAAGAAGTCGGGCGACCCAACGGTGCCCGCGAGCGGTATTGCGTCGGGAACGACAGGGAGGGTACGACCAACATTACTGGCGTTCTTGCCCCCTGCTCGTATCTCGCGAGAGTTACCAAACCACGAAAGTCGAGCTCTACCCAGAGCACACGCAAGATAAGGTAAGGAGTCGGTTCACCTTATTGGTAACTGCAGAGACTTGGTGGGACGACAGGGCAAGCATCGATGTACTGGTGGTCCTGACTGTTGTCGTTGTCCGCGGGTCAGTTAAGTCGAGGCAACGATAACGGTTTTCACGCAGGTTAATTAAAATGCTAAATGGTTCGGTGGATGACTTGAGAGGCCCATTGGTCTGTACGCACTCCCTACACGTGGGGTTACGGTGTGGGCCCTCCGCGTCGTAGTTCGTCCGAAAGCTCTTCAGACGTCAGCAGTACTGCGGCCTGATCGCCGGGAAGCGGTGTTGTCTTATTTGCTGCAGCAGGTGTGCTTGGATTTGCTTTTTCTTCACCATGCAGACTCGCACCGTGCACGAGCGTGCAAGGGTGAGGGACCTAGACCCCTTGGCGCATAGGATATAGTCCGGCGGATGGCCTCTCTGCTGAGCCTAGGATTATTTGTGATGTGTCGGATAGCCTCGGTGGGTCATTCCCTAACAAGGTGTACGCCACCCTGGAGATCCGAGCGTAAAGGCTGAACAGTAGTGCACCCCTGCAGGGAGTTTAATCTATTCGAATAGCCATGTCCACGGTAACAGGACGCTTTATGTTGAAGCCGGATCTTATCACTACAAACTACTACTATTAAACTGTATGGTTCCGGGTTTTCTTCCTCGCAGGGAAGTCGAGGAGGGGAACTCGGAGGCATTATTATTATTACTCTTTACAACTTACATTATTCAATGTTGCAGCAACTTCTGCTTTATTGTTACTTTATGCTTTATATAAACTGTTGGTTGATTCTCTTCTCATGCTGCAAGACTCGTCAGAAGATGCTAGTCTTTGATAGGCCTAGATTCGTACCCTTATTCTGATTTCTACCTTGCATTCCACTATATACAGCCTCCCCTTTCCATTTGATACAAATGCATAATGCTTAGTAGCGGACGTAAGACTTGCGGGTATGCTAGATACTCACCTTTGCTTTATTTCCCCCTTTTTGTTTTGCCTGATCGGCCGCTGCAGTCGACGTTGGAGCCTTGGAGTCCAGGAGCAGGAGATCCCCGATGCCGATCACCGCAACATGAAGATTCCCGATGCCTTCTACGACGTCGAGTTCCCCGTTGACCAGGAGTAATTTGGAGGTTCACAGGCAGGAGGCCTCGCCTTTTCGATCTGTTGTTATTTGTGCTAGCCTTCTTAAGGCAACCTTGTATTCTTGTGTCTGTACTCAGATACTTTTGCTTCCGCTAACTTGTGCTCTCGATCTGTTGTATTCGAGCCCTCGTGGCCCCTGCCTTGTATTAAACAACTTGTATTATTTTATTTGTAGAGTTGTGTTGTGATATCTTATCGTGTACCTTGTGTGTATGATTATTGTACACGATTTGATTTTGGAGGGGTCACAGGATCGCCGGTTCCGGGCCATAATAGGTGCGTACAACTCATAGATAGGATCTCGAACATAAATATACTCATGAAAACATAAGTGGTTCAGATCTGAAAACATGGCACTATGGCCCAAAGTGACAAGCATTAAGAGCAACAAGTTGTAGCAAAGATGATAAACACCAAAGTAGATGATAGGCAACATGCCCCCAACAATCTGACGAATTATTACATGATCTATCTCATCCAATCCCTACCATCCCCTTTGCCTACAACAGGGAATTACTCACACATGTGAAGAGAAGTCATGGAGGGATGATGGGTTGGTGATGATGATGACGATGGCAACGATCTCCCCTCTCCGGAGGCCAAATCAGTCTCCTGATTAGCCCTCCCGAGGAAGAATAAAGGGTGGCGGCGGCTCCGCGGCGGGTTCTGGAAAAACGACTTCTGTTTCGGAGTTTCACCATCACGGGAATAAATAGGAGTCAAGGTAGGGCACCAGGGGAGGGGGAGTTGCCCAGGCGGCCAGCTGGCGCGGCCCCACCCCTGTCCGCGCCAGCAGGGCACCTGGGGCCCCCCTGGCTGCCCTCTGCCCCCACTTCTGGCTCCGGGCTCCTTCGGGTGCGTGGATTTTTTGTAAATTTTCTCGGAATTTTCTGAGATGTCCAAAAATCTATTTTCCTGCACACAATAAAACCATGAAAATATCTCTGTTGCAAACAGCGTCAGTCTGGGTTAGTTTAGTTCAAATTTTGCAAGAATGTGGGCAAAACAATAGCAAAAGTGTTTGGAAAAGTAGATACGTTTGAGACGTATCAACTCCCCCAAGCTTAGCCTATTGCTTGTCCTCAAGCAATTCAGTTCAATGAACTGAACGCGACAAAGAAAACTTTGACAAACTCTTTTGCTTCATAATATGTATATAAGTCGGTACTACGAAAAGAGTTTAGCAAGTATCAAAAAAAATGCTATGAGGACAATGCACGAAGCAATCCTTCTTTCAAGTGACCAATCAAAAACAACCTAAAGTAAATAATATGCTGCTAAAAACCAAGACAAGATTACAATGCACATAGCCTGAACATACTAGAGTGGTATCTCGCTAGCCTCCATGAGTGAAGCAAAACATAAATGCAGACACTCCTCCGGAGTTTTAAAGGAGACTAGAACTAAGAATTTCAGACTAGCAATATCACAAGCATGCAGAAGACAATGTAATACTTTGGGACAATGCATGTTACACTAAGAATGACAATTATGCTCTCAATAGTTAGTGCTTTGAAGAAAGAATGGGAGACTCTCGAACCGTGGCTTTTTTATGGCAAGATTGAAAACCCTTGAATGGAAGCAAAGACTAAACATGTGTCAGGGCTCTTGGTTTTGAAAACAAAGACACAATTCTTTTGAGAAGTGCAACTTTCCAGTCAACGGTGAACGGTAAAGGTCTCTCAATACCTCCCATGCCAACGATATTAATGCTTTTGCTTACACTTGTTCCCTTATCCATAAATCCTTTGATGGTCTACGGAACCTTTTATTTTGCCTCAAGTATGGAAGGAGGAAATCGTTCCATCTATCATTAGCAGCATTTGGTCCATTTCATCCCATCATCAAGTATGGGAGAGGTGTAAATTTTTTTAATTTGAATAGTTAAAACTTCCGTCAAAATATTTTTGGCATGGTAGATACTTATTTTCCCTCACCGCACCATGAGCTTGTACGGTTACAAAAGGGAAGCTTTTGAATAAATTTCGAGATGGCACAAGAAAGTCTAAGTTAGGAGTGGCCGGTAAATACCACATATAGGTAGGTATGGTGGACTCAAGTGGAATAACTGGTTTGAAAAGGAGTTTGGATACACAAGCAGAATTCCGCTTAGTGTGAGCGAAGGCTAGCAAAAGACTGGGAAGCGACCAACTAGAGAGCAATAATTGTCATAATCATGCAGAGCGACAAAGCAACATTGAATCGGGCATGAAAGTGATATGACTATTCTGAAATGAAAAGGTCATCAAGGCATGATAGACATTTTAGTCATAAACATGTGTGAACATGTGCCAAGTCAATCCAAGAATTCTCCATAGGGAAATACCACTTCAATATGCCAAACCATGAACAAGGCAATGCATGTAAATCATTCCAACAACATAATATGCACCCTAGCTATTTGAGATCATCCACAAGGAAAGCATGAACACTGGGAAAGCATTGTAAACATAGCACTATGTCGCTACAAGATGGTCTCTAGATCATAATTACATGCATATGTACAAAAGTAGAAACAAGAAGAGTTCATACCAGTTTTCCTTGTTGCTTCCCTTTCGTCGATCTTCGTCATTACTGCCTTGTCACGTGCACGACCGAACGTGGGAAATATATAATCAAAGGCCATCACGGACTCGAGCTGAACTCTGAAAACAAAGCAAACTAAAGAGAGAAGGAAATCTTTTTGGGGTTTTAAAAGGTTTAACGAACACAAAAGAAAAGATAAATCTTTTTGTTGTTTTTGCAAATTAAAGGAACAAAGAAGAACGGGAAAAAACTTCGAAAAGATCAAAGCGAACAAAATAAAAACGGATAATACAATGGAAGAAGGGAGAAGGGCACATACTCCCCAAAGCTTAGGCTTTTGGGCTAAGTTGGTAGCAGCTACTGCCCCCAGGAGCCTCTTGCTCCGGGGTAATGGTAAGTCCAAGGGTCGTATGAGTCCTCCGGCGCATACACCGAAGTCCTCGGGTCCTCCCATGAGGAAGGTCTCGCGTCCCAAGCAGAACAAGACCCCTCACCCTGCTGGGTGAAGGTCTCCCCCTGGAAAGGTGGGAACTCACCATGCTCCTCCTCGTCGGGCACAACCCCCTCCATGGGGTTATGCCGCTGGTACTGGTCCATGAACTTATTGAACTGGACATCATTGAAGGACCATCCGTTCATGCGAGTGTAATCAAACAAAAGTGGTGCAGGTAGATGGATCTCACGAGTAATGGTCTTTTCAAACCTCAAAATATAAAAAAGGTTACCAAACTGGGAAGTCATGGTAACAAACGTATGCCTCTTCATAGCAGCAAGATCGAGACTTGTGTATGAAAAGGGAACATCATCAGGATGCGGGGTGTGATTAAGAGACTCAAGGATAAGTGTGGCATAAACACCACCATATAAATCGCCCTTGTTACTGTTCATAACAAGGCGTCGAGCAATTAAGGCACCGACATTATAATCATTCTTATCAGAGAGGGCGTTCGCATAGATAGCGAAATCTGGTGCAGAACCATTTCTCGTGTTGTCACAAGCCAACACCCCTCTAGCAATAAAGTACGTGAAATACCTGAGGTGGGGAAACAAAATGCTGGAAATCTTTGTATGCCGAATGTCGGTCTCCTCCTGGCTACAAAGAGAGTTTAAGAGGGTCCTCAACTCGGGAGGTTGAGTGTTCATCTTTGCCGTCTGACCAGCGTTCGGCACACCTATTATATTACAAAACTATGCCAAAGACATGGTTATGAGATCATTATAAAGTTCGAACTCGACGGTTCCAGCATCATGGTTATAACGAAAACTGTTAACAAAGCAGGAGGTAAGCTTCTTATATTGTACCACACGGCATAATGCTAGCCGTGTCAAACCTGCATTGGTGCAAAGCCCATAGAATTCCTCCTTAATTCCCGCAGGTGTAAGAAAATCATCGCACGGATACATCATTGCGCATGATGGACTTGTGTCTTGCAACAACTCCAGGGGCACATGATCTTAATTGTAGCTCACCCTAGCAGCTGAGGGTGAAGCTGCAGCTCTAGTAACTCGATCCGAGCGCTCGGGCTTCTTCTTCCCAAGCCACCCCTTTGCTTTTCCTAGCAAACTCATTTATGAAATTTTTGACAATTCACAAAAACAAGGATTTATACAAAGTGAGTTGAGGCAAACTACTCTACTCACTTACCTAAGGAATAAACTTGCATCAAAACTTGGAAAATAAATTTCTACACATGCATGCAAGCTCATGTAAACATCACTAAGAACTACTCCCTCCATTCTTAAATATATAGTTTCGTTAAAAAAGTCAAACTTGTTTAACTTTGACCAAAGTTGTAGATAAATATATTGATATAAAGTATACAAAAATGATATCATCAAACTCATCTTGAATTTTATTTTCATATTATATTTATTAAATATCATAGATGTTGATATTTATTGCTATAAATTTGGTCAAACATATAATAGTTTGAATTTTTACGAAAAATTATACACCTTACATCAAGGAACAGAGGGAGTACTAAATACTCACAAATGGAGCCACCAATCAAAAATATATTTGGAGGGGTGGACGAGTTACATACCAGGGAGTATTTGCTCAAAATCTCAGCTCAAATGGTGGGTTGTAGAGAGAGATCAAAAATCTCCTCCAAGAACAGCAAGAACGCAAGAAATGGAGCAGAACTCGTGTTTTTGGAGAGAGAGGAAGGAGGAGGGAGAAGACTTACCTGGACATGGGACCTGTGGGCCCCAGGCGCCCTGTGGGCGCGGCTAGGGGGCTGGCCGCGCCAGCTGGCTCCTGGGCCACTGGTGGCCCCCCTGGTCAGCCCCAGGTGCTTCTGGGTCACTCCCAGCATAGAAATTTTTGTTTTTATTTTTCTGGAATTTTTCTGAAAAAATCACTATTGAAAATTTTCCGGAGTTCAAAAAGCTGCGAAACTTTCTGAAAACTTGAAGCAGTGATTAGAATTGTGAAGCTTAAAAAACATATAAACTTGGTACAACAAAGAGAATAAAAGCTAAAACAAATGAAAACATAACAAGCTTCACTTTTTACCTATATAAAACATGCTAGCTAGCAAGGTTGATCAAGTCTTACCAATGAACCGGCGATATATAGAACAAAAAGTCTCACCTCTTATGAAGTGATCATTGCACCTTTACTTTAATGGACATTGTCCCCACCATGATGGTTTTGTATTTGTGGTACACGTGTAGAGGACAATCTCATTCTCCAATATTCACGATCTCAATGTTCTCTATTGAGTTAAGGCCATGCCTTTTGTCGATCTTCTTTGGAAAATACACCGTGTGTTCTTTATCATCAACGTTGAAGGTGACCTTTCCTTTATTGCAATCAATAATGGCACCTGCGGTGTTAAGAAAAGGTATACCAAGAATAATGGACATGCTCCCATCCTCGGGCATGTCAAGCACAAAGAAATCTGTAAGAATTAAACAATTAGCAACTTCAACTGGAACATCCTCACAAATACCTATCGGGGCGGTTGTTGACTTGTGAGCCATCTGAAGAGAGATATATGTAGGGATTAGCTTTTCGAAACATAGCCTTTTATAAAGAGAAAAATGCATAACACTCACCCCTGCTCCGAGATCACATAAGGCAATTTTGACATAATTATTTTTTATGGAGCAAGGAATGGTGGGTATACCTGGATCACCAAGCTTCTCAGGAATCTTGCCACAGAAATAGTAGTTAGCAAGCATAGTAGATATTGCCTCATTAGGAACTTTTCTTTTATTAGTAACAATATATTTCATGTATTTGGAATAAGGAGGTAACTTGATAGCATCAGTCAGGGGAATTTGAAGAAAAATAGGTTTCATCCATTCACAAAATTTATTATAATGCTCTTCTTCTTTAGATTTGAGAGACTTACCTGGAAAGGGCATGGGTTTTTATACCCATGGTTCTCTTTCCTTCCCGTGTCTTCTTTCTATGAAGTCTTCTCTGGTATACTTCTTGCGTGTATTAGGTGCTTATTCTTCTCGTACCTCGGGAGAACCATTCTTCTCCTTATCATTTTCTTCGGGCTCAGCACCGTCTTCGGTTTCGGGATCGGAGGTAGATATGCTGTTAGGATCAACAGCAGGTTCTTGACTTGTAATGGGATCATTGGAGTTGTCAGCCTCCTTGTGTTTCTTCTTCTTCTTTTTCTTCTTAGGAGAGCTAACAATCTCGTCTTCTACTGGTACTTGAGAATCTTGCTCGATCCTCTTTGGATGCCCCTCAGGATAGAGTGGGTCATGGGTGTGTGTTCCACCCCTTGTTTTGATGCCATAAGCTTGTATGTCCTGTTTGGCATTATTAGCAAGCAAATCTTTTTGCACATTGGAAAAAATTTCAAGCTGAGTTTGAACCATATGAAAATGCTTAACAAGACATTTAACATCATTAACTGTTCTTTCTAGAACACCAAGCAAATTTTTGATAGCAAGAGAATTATCATGCAACTGAATTTGTATCCTCCTATTAAAATGGTCTTGCTTAATAATAAAATTATCAAGCTCATCTAAGCATTGGTCGGGAGGCTTACCTTTAGGGATGTCACTTTCAGTAAAGTCTAATAGAGAGTGTACCTCTACCAAGGGAGGGTGAATAAGCTCACACAACTTCTCGATAGGCGGTAGATTCTTCACGTCTTCGGCTTTAATGCCTTTTTCATTTATAGACTTCTTTGCTTCTTGCATATCTTCGGGGCTCAGAGAAAGCATGCCCCTCTTCTTCGGTGGTGGAGATGGTTCAGGGACGGACCAATCTTCATGGTTCTTGGCAATCTTGCCCATTAATTCTTCAGCATCGGTCGGTGTTCTTTCCCTGAAAACACAACCAGCAGAACTATCCACATAGGACCTGGATTCATCGGTTAGACCAGCATAAAATATATCAAGTAATTCATTCTTTGGGACTTCATGTCCCGGTCTAGCCTTGATTAAGTCACAATACCTCCCACAAGCTTTAGGGAGGTGCTCATCCTGCAATTGTTAAAAGTAATAGATTCTTTGCAAAGCAGCATGTTGCATATGAGCAGGAAAATATTTATCAACAAAGAATTGAACTAAGTCCTAAGGACTCTCAATGGAACCATAGGGTAGTGCATCGTACCATGATTTAGCGTCTTCATTCAAAGAAAAAGGAAAAAAGCTTTGCCACATAGAATTTTCGTATCTTTTCATCAGTAGTAAATAGGTCACCTAACTCAGCGAGTTTGGTCAGGTGTGCTATAGCATCATCATTTTCTCTGCCATAAAAAGGGTCAGTCTCGACTGTAGATATAAGTGAAAGATCAACAGATAAATCGTAATCAGGATCAGTGATGCATATAGGAGATGTGGCAAATTTAGTATCAGGAATATTCTTGTTCTTCATGGAGTGCTTTTCGAACAGCTCCTTAACAGCATCAGGGTCAGAGTCGGCACACTCTCTGAGTTCCCTGCAAGAATCATCATCAAGGATCCTCTCCTTGGGTTCATCTAAATCTGGGTAACCAAAGGTTTTGCAAGTAGGAATATAGGTAACACGAGTCTCGGTCTCGGATTCTGCTGCAACCTTAGCAGACTGAGTTTCAATATAGTGACCAAGAAAATTATCATCATCAAGAGTAGTGGAAGCATCATCAACAGTATCAGACACAGTAACAGACTCAGTGGAAGTAACATGTGGTGAAGCAAACTTACTTATAACGGAAGGTGAATCAAGCGTAGCATTGGTACTCAGAACGGTACCTTTTCTTGTAGTGGATAGTAGGATCGGGACCTTGGGTCTCCTTTCTTACCCATAGAGATGAAGTGTGGCAGGAAGGATACTTCAAGTAGAATTGTAAATATTGCTATGCTCCCCGGCAACGGCACCAGAAAACAGTACTTGATGACCCTCAACTGTAGGGGATCGATTGTAGTGTTCTCGCGGGTAAGTTAACCAAATTTATTGATTCGACACAAGGGGAGCCAAAGAGTATTTATAAGCTTTGACAGTTGAGTTGTCAATTCAACCGCACCTGAAATATACTTGCTTGCAAAAAAATATTAATAGCAATTGTGATATGATAGTGATAGTGATAACGACGAAAGAAAAACAGCGAAAAGTAACAACTAGTGACTAGCAGGATTAAAAACACTGTAGGCTAGGGATATGGATGGTTGGGCGCTGCACGAATAAGAAAGAACATGTAATAGGTTCTAACACGGGGCAAGGCACAAAGAAAAGTAATGATCATCTAGGAAAATATCAAACATTAGGCATGTATCCCGTAGGTAGTTGTGCGTGCTTGCAATAAGAACTTGCACAACATCATTTGTCCTACCATCCCGCTACGAACGGGGACAAAAGGAAATTATGGAGATTAAGGTGCTCATGTCAAAGAGAACCGGAACAAAGCAATAAACTCAATGGATACATGAAATCCTCAAATTATGGACCATCCCCTTTGGTGTCCCAAGCTGTCACCTTTGGGATCGCCGGTTCCGGGCCATAGTAGGTGCATATGACTCATAGATAGGATCTCGAACATAAATATACTCATGAAAACATAAGTGGTTTAGATTTGAAAACATGGCACTCGGGCCCAAAGTGACAAGCATTAAGAGCAACAAGTTGTAGCAAAGATGATAAACACCAAAGTAGATGATAGGCAACATGCCCCCATCAATCTGACGAACTATTACATTATCTATCTCATCCAATTGCTACCATCCCCTGTGCCTACAGCAGGGAATTACTCACACATGTGAAGAGAAGTCATGGAGGGATGATGGGTTGGTGATGGTGATGACGATGGCGACGATCTCCCCTCTCCGGAGGCCAAATCAGCCTCCAGATTAGCCCTCCGGAGGAAGAACAGAGTGACGAGGATTAGCCCTCCCGAGGAAGAACAGAAGGAACAGGTTGGCGATACTTGTCGGCTAACAGGAGAAGCACTTCCTGCTCGATTGTATTATGTGAGGGGGTGATTACAGTGGAGGTCTAGGCGAGTTCGCTCAAGACCGGAGGTGTCGATTGTAGATTGGATGTCCTGAGCCATCACCCCTCCCATCCTTTATATACTAGGATGGGTCTCGGGGAGTCCAATTCAGGTTACACGGACAATTTCCTAAACTACCTTTGGCTTGGACGCCAAGTCTTGTCTTTCCATGTTGGTCGCGGACTCCTACGTCGGTGCTTTGAGTGGGCCAGCCGTGGTCCCGTCAAGGCTTCCATCAGGCCTTCTTTCTTCGTATGCACCAGGTATACTTACACGCAGGAGTCGTGGGGTCACCCCCTCGTCAGTAGCCCCCGAGTGCCTGGGGTACTCGAAGAGTCGCGCAGGGACTCGAATCCGTCACCGCTTGCTTTCATATGCGCAGCGCGGCTGCGAGTCGTTGGCTGTTTAGCCATGACAATGTTTATTCGAGGGATGGTAAGCTGAAAGGGCCCAAGGTAGTCGACTGGTCGAGCCTTGGTGAATTGCGGTAGTGGAAAAAACCTCAGTATCCCAATCAAGCTCGTGTCCCTCGACACGAACTTGGAAACGACCGGTGTCTAGCAAAGTCCATCCCGCTGCAGGCCTTATAGGATCGATGCCGCCGGTCCCAGCAAATAGCCTTAACGCGTCCGTTATCGGCTCATCTTTCTATCATGCAAGCGCATGGAAAACGTCGGGAGTGAAGTCGCGTTGTGGCAAGTCCCGGCCCGGCCGACTGCGCAGTGGGGTCTTACCTACGCGCTAAGCTTGCGCGGCATCTGGAGTGCAGCATGTCGTCACCCATGCATCATTTTTTATAGAGGCGTGGAGCCTGATTAGAGATGCACACACTTGGAACAAACAGATCAAGTGGACTATTAGCTGTCACCCACGGAGCTTTTGCGAGCTCAGGCAAGGAGTCAATAGGAAATGCACCCACTCATATAGTCCTCGATTGCGTGGGCAAATTTTCTTCCTGGGTATTGGTCGAGTATTGCGAGTAGCCACTCGAGTGCTTCGTTATACTCTGGGTGAGGGAGCACCCGAACTCTGGAGATGCGTCGTTTTGCTAGTGTGAATGGTCACTCGAGTACATTATTGCCTTTTGGGTGAGGGAGAACCCGAAACTCTGTAGATGTTGTGATTACTGTTGGTGTGAGTGGTTGATACGTCCAAAAAGCATCACTATTTTATATTGTGATTTCACCCTATTCATTGATATATTCCACTTTAAAGTATTGTTCTTATGTTTTTTTTGGCTTATTTTACACAGTTTACAACTTTCCGGTGCCGAAGCAGCAGAACCAGAATTCAGCGGTAAAAAGTGGATACCAAGTTGCTGAATCAGATCAAGTCCAAATGCGATGAAATTTTTTGGGGAGCATTTTCATGAAGATTGACTCGAGACCACCGAAGGAGGAGGTGAGGCGACCCACCAGGCAGCCAGAAGGGTGCCTGGCGCGGCCTCCCTCCTGGCCGCGCAAGGCACCCTCCTGGGTGCCTGGTGTCCCCCCTCGGTGCCCCCTTTCGCCTATATAAACCCCCTGGGGTGGAAACCCCTAAAGGAGAGTCGTTTCCGTGTTTCACCGCCGCCACGGGGCGGAAACCTACAGAGGAGAAAAGCCATCTCCGGCGGGAAGATTCCGCCAGGGAGATCACCGCCCGGAAGGGGAGATCGTCTCCATCATCATCATCGTCACGGGCATCATCGAGATCATCATCAACATCATCCCCAACATCAGCACCATCTCCATCTCCAGCCCATCTCATCTCACAATTGCAACTTGTGTTGTAATCCGTACTATCTATCCTCTTTACTCTGTTGGTGTTGGTTACTACTTTGTGGTGAATGCTATTGAGTTTTGTTGGAGAAATATCATTATGTCCAGATTGTTTATCACCTATCTATCACCTCTGATCATGATCTCTTTTATGTCTTGTGAGTAGTTACTTTAGTTCTTGAGAACATGGGAGAAGTCTAGTTGTTAGTAGTCATACTATGTTGAAGTACTATGTGTTGTTTGATACTTAAGTTGTTTTGTTATTTCTCTAGTGGTGTTATGTGAGTCGAACACATAACACTTCACCTTTCATGGGCCTAGAGGAATACATTGTGCACAAAGGATGCTTATGGTGGGTTGCCGGAGTGACAGAAACCTGAACCCCAGTTCGCAGACTTTCGCACAAGGGAGTTATGGATCCTTGATCATAATGTTGTGGTTAGGCTTATGCCTTAATTACTACCTTGTATTTGCGGATGCTTGCAAGGTGTGTAATCATAAGAGTACACTTATCTTAGTCTAGAAGGTGTACTAGCATTGATCCACCCACCGACACTTATCACCACGATACATATTACTTGGCGGAGTATGGTAAAAGTGACTTGACTATCTCTCCCGTGTTTTCTCGAGAACGCTTTAGCTTTTATAAGTTCAGTTCCTAGGCTTATCCTTGTGAAAGGATTGGGCCACTTGCTACTCCTCAGTTACCATGTTTACTTTGCCTGTCTTTTACTTTCCTGTTGCTTAAACCAAAAACCCCTAAATATTTACCTTTGAGTGTTTGCAGCCCTTTCCTTATCCAGTGTCACTTATAAACACCTTCTGCTCCTCGTGGGATCGATACTCTTATTTATCGAAAAGCTACAATTGATCCCCTAGACTTGTGGGTTATCAAGAATCGTTTATTGGCGCGGTTAACAGGGAAGGCAACCCAACTAAACCTATTAACTTCTCTGCCATCAACGACCTTTTCTGGCGCCGTTGCCGAGGAGTGTAGCGCTATTGGTAAGTGAAGCCGGTAAGGGAACTTTTATTTTATGTTGTTACTTCCAGTCCTTATGGACTCTTCTGCTGTTGGTTCGTTGCTGGTAAGGAGCCGCCCCACGACTGTGGTGGTCACTCCTACCCCTACTGAAATTGTGCCCTATAAAATACCATCTGGTATTGTTGATTATGTCTTGGCTAATCGTTATACAGGAGAAGGACATCCGGGAGAACACCTGCTATATTTATCACAATTATGTTCTTTATTTAAGCTTGCAGGTGTGACGATGGAGTTCGTCATGAAGAAACTATTCTCCATATCACTCAAAGATAAAGCTTCAGATTGGTATAAGCTACTTGATAACTCTGATCTCCTTGAATGGCCAGAGCTTATGTATCTCTTTTATGCAAAGTTTTATCCTCTTCGTGAAATTCACCAAGACAGGAACTACATCTACAACTTTTGGTCTC
This sequence comes from Bromus sterilis, assembly GCA_950022295.1. Lineage (NCBI taxonomy): Eukaryota > Viridiplantae > Streptophyta > Magnoliopsida > Poales > Poaceae > Bromus > Bromus sterilis. The sequence goes on from OX465598.1 coordinate 103,371,536, forward strand.
GCGACGGAGAGAGCATCGCTCAAGCTTGGGGGACACTGAAGTCCCTGATGCTCAAATGCCCAAACCATGAGCTCCCCAAGGAAACTATACTTACAAATTTTTATGCCAGGCTTTCTCGTCAGGACAAGGAGATGTTGGATGCCTCCTCTAGTGGGGTATTCCAGACCAGAAGTATGGAAGAAAAATGGGATCTTATAGAAAGGATCCAGAAGAACACTGAAGACTGGGAAATTGATAAAGGTATTGAACCCGCTATAAACTATGAGCATGACTACATTGAGAGTTATGTGAAGACTGATTACTTTAATACCTTTTGCTCTAAAATTGGTCTTGATTCCCAGCTAATGGTTGACTTTTGCAAGGACTTTGCTTCTCATATTGATTCTTCCAGGAATAAGGAGAGTCAGCATCATAAACCTTTCAAGGAGTCACCAATTGAGATTAATGTTACTGATCCTGTTTTACCTGCAGTTGTGTATGAACACCCTCCTTATCCCTCCAGGATAAAGGAACACTCTTTTGTTACAGGTATTCTAAACAAGAATAGAAGGACCACTGACGAACCTGAGGACATGATCAAGGTCCAGCCTCAAGTTGCAATGGTCAAGGATCTGGTAACCAGTGATATCGAAGAATCCACTATTAGTTTTTGTGTTGTTGCCACTAACATTGTCACAGCCAGGAACAAAGGCCCAATTTCAGGTACACCAGTTGTATCTGTCAAAATAGGAGATCATAATTACTATGGGATATGTGATTTGGGATCTAGCGTCAGCGCTATTCCCTTCACACTTTATCAAGAGATCATGCACGAGATTCAGCCGTGTGAGATCGACAACATAGATGTCACTGTCCATCTTGCAAATAAACAAACAATCTCTCCAGTTGGGATTGTAAGAGATGTTGAAGTACTCTGCGGGAAGGTAAAATATCCTACAGACTTTCTTGTACTTGGTTCAGTGCAAGATAGTTTTTGCCCTATTATCTTTGGTAGGCCCTTCCTCAGCACTTGCGGATCTATAATAGATTGCAAGAAAGGTAAAGTTTCTGTTGAATTCAACGGTGAGCCGTATGAATTTAATTTTTCTAAGTTTTCTAAGCAGCCTCGGGGTCCTGACCTGTCAAGTAATGACAAAATTATTGAAGAAATTGCTTCCATTGCTATTCCTCCTAATGACACTTTGCGGCAATTTATGGAAGACCACGAGAATGATATACATATGCAGGAGAGGGATGAACTAGAAGACATATTTTTAAGACAAACGCCCATCCTGAAGCACAACCTCCCGGTTGAACCTTTAGGAATCCTCTCGCAACCGAAAGAAGACCCGGTGTTCGACCTAAAACCACTACCCGATACGCTCAAGTATGCTTATTTAGATAAAAAAGAAAGTATATCATGTTATTATCAATTCTAACCTTTCAGGGTATGAAGAAGAGCGATTATTGGAGACACTCCGCAAACACCGAGGTGCTATTGGCTATACTCTTGATGATCTCAAGGGTATTAGTCCATCCATTTGCCAACATACTATCAATCTCGAGCCCGATGCTAAACCAGTTGTTGATCATCAACGACGGTTGAACCCAAAGATGAAGGACGTGGTTAGGACGGAGGTTCTCAAACTTCTAGCCGCAGGTATCATCTATCCTATACCTGATAGTAAGTGGGTAAGTCCCGTTCATTGTGTTCCTAAGAAAGGACGTATGACTGTTGTTCCTAATGATAAAAATGAACTAATACCTCAGAGGACTATTATTGGATATAGAATGTGTATTGATTTCAGGAAGTTAAACAAGGCCACCCGGAAGGACCACTATCCTTTGCCCTTCATTGATCAGATGCTCGAGCGGTTGTCTAAAAACACCCACTTCAGCTATCTTGATGGGTACTCTGGCTTCTCCCAGATTCACGTCAACACCGCGGATCAAGAGAAGACCACTTTCACGTGTCCTTACGGTACTTGTGCTTATAGGCGTATGCCTTTAGGTTTGTGTAATCCACCTGCTACTTTTCAGAGGTGTATGTCTGCAATATTTCATGGTTTCTGTTAGGAGATTGTAGAAGTTTTCATGGACGACTTTTCCATCTATGGAAACTCCTTTGACCACTGTCTCCACAATCTTAATAAAGTTTTGCAGAGATGTGAAGAAACAAATTTGGTGCTCAACTGGGAGAAGTGCCATTTCATGGTTAACGAAGGGATAGTTCTTGGACACAAGATTTCCGAAAGGGGAATTGAAGTGGACAAGGCAAAAATTGAAGCTATTGAAAGGATGCCCTATCCAAGGGACATCAAAGGTATTCGTAGTTTTCTAGGTCATGTTGGTTTCTATAGAAGATTTATCAAGGACTTTTCTAAGACCTCGAGACCCCATACCAATCTTCTCCAGAAGGATGCTCCTTTTGTATTTGATGAAGATTGTAAGGAAGCTTTTGAAGTTCTTAAGAAAGCCTTGATAACCGCTCCTATAGTACAACCACCTGACTGGAATTTGCCCTTTGAAATTATGTGTGATGCTAGTGATTTTGCTGTTGGGGCTGTTTTAGGACAAAGGGTTGACAAGAAGTTGAATGTCATCCACTATGCCAGCAAAACACTTGATAGTGCTCAAAGGAATTATGCTACTACCGAGAAGGAATTCTTGGCAGTAGTGTTTGCTTGTGATAAGTTTAGACAGTATATTGTTGATTCTAAAGTTATTATTCATACTGACCATGCTGCCATTAAGTATCTTATGCAGAAAAAGGATGCCAAACCAAGACTCATTAGATGGGTACTCCTTCTTCAAGAATTTGATTTGCAGATTGTCGATAGAAAAGGAGAAGACAATCCGGTGGCGGATAATCTTTCAAGGATGGAAGATATCCCACACGATCCTATTCCAGTCAACGACAGTTTCCCAGATGAACAGCTTGCTGTTGTACAAGTACAATCTCATTCCGACCCTTGGTTTGCAGATTATGCTAATTTTATCGTTGCAAATTTTTTGCCTCCAGGTTTCACATTTCAGCAGAGGAAGAAATTCTTCACGGATTTGAGGCACTACTTTTGGGATGATCCACATCTTTATAAAGAAGGTGTGGACGGGATCGTAAGAAGGTGTATACCGGAGCACGAGCAGCAGGACATTCTTCGACAATGTCACGATAATACCTATGGAGGACATCATGCCGGTGAAAGGACCGCACATAAAGTTTTACAATCATGTTTTTATTGTCCTACTCTCTTTAAGGACGCACGAAGGTACGTTCTATCTTGTGATAAGTGTCAGAGTGTTGGTAACATTAGAAGGAGAAATGAGATGCCTATGAATTACTCACTAGTGATCGAACCTTTCGATTGCTGGGGTTTTGATTTTATGGGTCTTTTTCCTCCTTCACACAAGTACACACACATCTTAGTTGTTGTTGATTATGTAACCAAGTGGGTTGAAGCAATCCCCACTGAGAGTGCTGATCACAAGACATCTTTGAAAATGCTCAAAGATGTAATTTTTCCTAGGTTTGGAGTACCAAGGTACCTCATGAAAGATGGAGGGTCACACTTCACGCATGGAGCTTTTAGGAAAGCTCTAGCCAAGTACGATGTCAATCATAGGATTGCATCACCGTACCACCCTCAAACTAGTGGGCAAGTTGAGCTCACCAATAGGGAGATCAAGTTGATCTTGCAGAAAACAGTAAACAGTTCTAGAAAGGACTGGTCAAAGAAGTTAGGAGATGCTTTGTGGGCGTATAGAACTGCTTACAAAAACCCCATGGGCATGTCTCCGTATAAGATGGTCTATGGAAGGCTTGCCATTTGCCATTAGAGTTAGAGCATAAATCTTTCTGGGCTGTCAGAGAGCTGAATGCTGACCCAAAGTTAGCTGGTGAAAAGCGTCTCATGAACTTGACTTCTCTAGATGAGTGGAGGAGTGAAGCTTACGAGAGCGCTAAAATGTTCAAAGAAAAGGTAAAGAAGTGGCACGATAAAAGAATTCTGAAACGTGAATTTAATGTTGGTGATAAAGTTTTGTTGTTTAGATCTCGTTTCAGGTTTTCTCCGGGTAAACTACTTTCCAGATGGGAAGGACCTTTTCATATTGAAGAAGTATATCGGTCGGGTGCAATCAAGATCAATAATTTCGAAGGCACCAAACCTCAAGTTGTGAATGGACAAAGACTCAAACATTATATGGCAGGTGATCCAATCAATGTGGATGCAAACATGATATATACAAGTACTCATGAAGAACATGTTGCAGCCCATTTTCAGACTCCGGCAGGAGAAGAATTAGAAAAGGTATGAATTATGGTAAGAAAACACCGCGAGCGTCAATAAAAGTTAAATTTTCAGAGTTTTTGCAAAATTAGGAAAATTCCAAGCCCGAGTGGAGCCGGAGAGGAGCTCCAAGGAGGCCAGGAGGCCCCCTGGCGCGGCCCCACTCCTGGCCGCGCCAGGCACCCTCCTGGCTGCCCTGGACTCCGTCTCCGACTCCACCTAGGCTTGAAACCTTCCTTCTGTTGCAGAAATTTTTGCTATATATTTGCCCGGATCGTCCCGGCACCGTATCTCGCGATTTCGTGTGTTTTCTTTCTCGGTCTGTTTATGCCAGGAAAACTTTCAGCAGATCTAGGTGCATTGGCTTCCCCAAGTTCCCCCAAGGACAAGTTTGTCGTCAACTTCATCAACCCTTACCTCGCTGAGGTGAGGAAGCACCCCTGGTCCTTCGTGTGGAGGACGGTGTTCTCCACAAGGAAGATCTGAAGGGACCTGTCAAGGAAGGGAGCACCGAGGAGCGGATGAAGGAGATGGAACATGAGGTCTTCAAGTTCAAGAAGATGGTGGAGCGTGGTGTTGAAGCTAACTTCGACATCATGAACGAGATCGAGGCTTCCCAGAAGAAGGACATGAAGGAGATGTGGTCAAGTTTGGCCGCATTAGAAGAAAAAGTTTATGAACTCCAAGCACAGATCTACGATCTGCAGAACCAGAACTGTGAGTATGAACTAAAGTTTCTGCGCATGGGTTTAGGTGCTGAGTGCAGGATCTTGGAGACGGGAATGTCCTTCGAGACTGGAGAACAACTGCCATGGAAGCGCTTCGCCAAGGAGTACCTGACTGAGAAGAACAAGAATGAGGAGTAAATCTCCTCGGGTAATGGCACCCCCTTAGCTTGTTTCAAGCTTGGGGGAGTGTCGGGTATCTTTATCTTTATCTTTATCTTTGTCTTTAGGAGTCAAGTAGAGTCATATCATGTCTAGGGAAGTTACTTTATGAAATAGGTGTTGCTTCGAGGTCTATCGCTCCTTTTGTGGAGAGCTTTGTACCCGTGAGTATAGCTTTGGTCATAACAACAAGCATGTTTTTCTCAAAGTAGCGACATAGCCAAAACCTTTGTGTTATTATGCTTGAAGTGTTATGTTGACAAGGAAGACAACTTGATGTTTCATGCTATTTTTAATGTTTATGCTTTGTATTGCTTGTATCTAAGTTGTCATCAATTGTCTGCTCTCTCAAAGCCTTGCTAGCCAAAACTTTGTACTAAGCGGAATTCTGCTTGTACTTCCATACCTTGAAACCAACTTCTTCCACTTGAGTCCACCATACCTTCCTACTTGTGGTATTCCACTACCACTCCTAAAGTATATAATTTATGTGCTATCTTTAGATGTTCAAAATCTTCTGTTTTGTTCCGTTGATTCAGCTCATGAGGAAGTGGTGGGTGACCCATGATCTTCTTAATTTGGACAAGTTTTATCTTGGGATTGCATGTCTAATCTGCAAACCCCTAATACGAGAAGGGACTGGCATGAGTGCCCAGCTCGTAAAAGATAAATACTAACACACAAGTTCCTTCGCCCTTTTACGATTGATAAACAAAGGAATCCAAGGGGATGTGATCGTCCCCACATGGGAGCCGTTCCTCGAAACTTGTACAAATCATGAAGTGAGTGAGTTATCTATCAGCAGTCGTTGACGGATCATGCACCTCCCAAAAGTTTGTTTTTATTCTGTTTGATCTAGAGATGGCACATAAGTTTTCCCTGCTTACCCTTTTGCACGGGGCTTATCTTTATTTTGTGCTGATTCAGCCCTTCCTACTTCCTTCCTTTCTAGAGAGAGAACAGACACTTGATGTTGATAAAGATGCTTGGATATAAAGTTGCATTGAAATCAAGCATGTTACATCTTTGTTGACATTATCTTTTGATAAGTGAGTTGTTTGCAAAAGCTTATGCTTAGTAAAAATCTTCCTTTGTTTTGACATGTGCACTTCTTGACTATTAGCATGTTCTTTCAAAAGCTTCAACTGTTCCATTATAAGTGAAAGAACAAAAGTAAAAGTTATTAGTTGTTCCTTGACCAAGGCTATGTTTGTCATGATTTGATGAGTTTTCCAGGTCCTATTTTGTTATAATTGTTACTACTTTCTCATAAGGACCTTATGAGTTGAGGTTGTTGTTGAGGATGTTTAAGTTTGGTGAGCAATCTTGATGCTTCTTGTTCGTATTATTTTATCGATACTTCACTCTCTAAACTTGTGGACAGGTTTACCGAGCTCAGCAATCGCTTGGGGACAAGCGAGGTCTAAGCTTGGGGGAGTTGATACGTCCAAAAAGCATCACTATTTTATATTGTGATTTCACCCTATTCATTGATATATTCCACTTTAAAGTATTGTTCCTATGTTGTTTTGGCTTATTTTACACAGTTTACAACTTTCCGGTGCCAAAGCAGCAGAACCGGAATTCAGCGGTAAAAAATGAATACCAAGTTGCTGAATCAGATCAAGTCCAAATGCGATGAAATTTTACGGGGAGCATTTTTATGAAGATTGACTGGAGATCACCGAAGGAGGAGGTGAGGGGACCCACCAGACAGCCATAAGGGTGCCTGGCGCGGCCCCCCTCCTGGCCGCGCCAGGCACCCTCCTGGGTGCCTGGTGGCCCCCCTCGGTGCCCCCTTTCGCCTATATAAACCCCCTGGGGTGGAAAATCCTAAAGGAGAGTTGTTTCCGTGTTTCACCGCCGCCACGGAGCGGAAACCTACAGAGGAGAAAAGCCATCTCCGGCGGGCAAATTCCGCCGGGGAGATCACCTCCCGGAAGGGGAGATCGTCGCCATCATCATCATCATCGTCACGGGCATCATCGAGATCATCATCAACATCATCCCCAACATCAGCACCATCTCCATCTCCATCCCATCTCATCTCACAATTGCAACTTGTGTTGTAATCCGTACTATCTATCCTCTTTACTCTGTTGGTGTTGGTTACTACTTTGTGGTGAATGCTATTGAGTTTTGTTGGAGAAATATCATTCTGTCCAGATTGTTTATCACCTATCTATCACCTTTGATCATGATCTGTTTTATGTCTTGTGAGTAGTTACTTTAGTTCTTGAGAACATGGGAGAAGTCTAGTTGATAGTAGTCATACTATGTTGAAGTACTATGTGTTGTTTGATACTTAAGTTGTGTTGTTATTTCTCTAGTGGTGTTATGTGAGTCGAACACATAACACTTCACCTTTCATGGGCCTAGAGGAATACATTGTGCACAAAGGATGCTTATGGTGGGTTGTCGGAGTGACAGAAACCTGAACACCAGTTCGCAGATTTTCGCACAAGGGAGTAATGGATCCTTGATCGTAATGATGTGGTTAGGCTTATGCCTTAATTACTACCTTGTATTTGTAGATTCTTGCAAGGTGTGTAATCATAAGAGTACACTTATCTTAGTCTAGAAGGTGTACTAGCATTGATCCACCCACCGACACTTATCAACACGATACATATTACTTGGTGGAGTATGGTGAAAGTGACTTGACTATCTCTCCTGTGTTTTCTCGAGAACGCTTTAGCTTTTATAAGTTCAGTTCCTAGGCTTATCCTTGTGAAAGGATTGGGCAACTTGCTACTCCTTAGTTACCCTGTTTACTTTGCCTGTCTTTTACTTTTCTGTTGCTTAAACCAAAAAACCCCTAAATATTTACCTTTGAGTGTTTGCAGCCCTTTCCTTATCCAGTGTCACTTATCAACACCTTCTGCTCCTCGTGGGATCGATACTCTTATTTATCGAAAAGCTACAATTGATCCCCTAGACTTGTGGGTTATCAAGAATCGTTTATTGGCGCGGTTAACAAGGAAGGCAACCCAACTAAAACTATTAACTTCTCCGCCATCAGTGGTCACTCGAACACGTCTTTGCCTTCTGGGTGAGGGAGCGCCCGAAACTCTGTAGATGTATTTTTATTGATAGTGGGAATAGCCACTCGTGTCCTCGAAGTTTGGTCTTTTCTTTGTTTTTAGTAAAGGCAAGGTACTCCCGATGGGAGTAAGAATTTTGGATCAAAAATCCGAAGATTTGGCACCAAGAGACAGGGAGTCTTTGCTGGGCTTTATTTTTCCAGTTGCTTTTATCTTGAATCGTTCTTCTTGGGATGTCGCGGGGATAAGCATCGTAATAATGCTTTTTGGTGGCCGATGTGGTGACGACGCTTGGTCTGTTAACCGTCGCATCTCCTGAACAGTTATAATGACAACTTGGACGCCGCGCTGCTGCTGTCCGTTGGATTTCCGAGGCGTGTATTGGAAACACGCGAGATTTGATGTGTCCTTTATTAAATAGTGTTGGCTGTGAAAAGGCATCTTGTCTTGGAATTCGTGATGCCCAGCGTGTTGGTCTTGAATTAATGATAGCGCCGCCTGGGCTTCTGCGTGTTTTCCTCTTTTTCCCCTGGGTTGCGCTATAAATACCTGCTGTTGTTTGCCTGGGCTCGGCATCTGTTCTTCTTCCATCTTTCCCTTCCTCTTATTCTTGATATGGCGCCCAAGCGTGGTGGTGGTGTGGTTGGCCGAGGTCGTGGTCGACGCGGCCGTGGTGGCCGCACACCTCGTTCTTCGCGCGGTGGACGTCGTGGAGCTACGACGATGCCCCTTCTTCTTACGCGGAGGAGGGTGTTTGGCGCTATGACTTCCTTCTGCGTGTTCTTGGCCGGACCGCTACTCGGATCCCTCTTCCGTTCTTATTTGCCTCCATGATTTATGAACTCAATTTGAGGGGTCTGAGGCTCCAGCTTCAAGGGTGTGCTCGATCTCCCTCCTGGATGGATTTGGTGGTTGATAGTTTGTTCCTGATTTTTCTTGGATCTTGCTGGAGGTTGTTTTCGCTACGGCTAAATTTGTGTGATGGGGATAGCCTTTGCTGTCATTTTGATGGCGAAGATACTCTCAACATCCGCGCGTTTGATGCCGCTGGCAATCACCTGGACCCGTACTGGGAGGAAACAAGCAGCGACAGCTCTGGTGGGTCGAGGGATGCTTCGACTACTTCTCATGTGGCTTCATCTTCTGCCGACTACTCGGCTGGTGGTGCTGTAACACCCTCACTGTCAGTGAACAGTAATCAGGGTTACTGTTCATCTTTACTGTTCAAAACTTTTGTTTCATCAACCTGGAAATGTTCAAATTCAAATTCCAGTTTGATGTTCTTGGATGCATTGTGATCATGGACCTTGGTCAACTTGGATCAAAACAAATCCAAGCTCAATTCCAATTACCCTTTGAATTGAAATCAAAATTCAAATGATCAAAATGCCTTGGTGCAATAATAAAAACCAAGGTGACAATAAAACCTTGCCCAAAAATTATGAAACCAGTTTTATAAAATCTCTGATAATCTCTGGACCATGTTGGTATGGTTGTGGTTATTTATTGTGCCATCAAGTAAATCAAACAATTATAAACAGTAGCCAAAAACCCCATATTAATCATTTAATATTATAATAAAATATTAAATGACTTTTGTTGCTACCCAAACTTTTTGTGGCACTGTCTTGTAGTGTAACACTATTTTTGGGGCATCTAAAACATTTTACAAAAATGCCTAAGATAGTAAAACAATTACCAAAAGAAAATACAGAAAAGCAAAAGAGGGAAACAAATAAAAAGGGGCAAAGCCCAAACCCCTCCCTCTCCCACTGGGCCAACCGGCCCAGCTAACCTCCCCAACCCCCACCTAATCCAGCCCAAGGCCCACCCCCACCCGAACCGTCCCCTTCCTCTCGCTACAGGGGAGAAGCAGGGCGTGGCGGCCATCGGCCGTGGCCACCGCGATGGCCATCGCTGTGGCGGGCATCGGCGAGCTCCCCGACGCCTACAAGACCCTCCTGCGCTTTGGAAACCCTAGCCTCCCCCTCCAGATCCCCCTCGTGCGCTCCCGCGTTTGTCCCCCCCCCCCCCACGCTAAACCGCACGGTTGTCGCCGCGCCGTCGCCGCGCCATTGCCGGCGTCGCGGCCAGTAGCCTCCCCGAGCCGTCGCGTGGTGTCCAGGACCTCCAGCGTGGACGTCCGCGTCTCCATGCGTGTTCAATTGGAGCCAGACGCCTTGAAGCCGACGCCGTCCTCATCCTCTACGTCGACAGCCGCCGGCAACCCCCGCCTCGATCCGCCACCGTAGCTACACCCACGGCTTCCCCGAGCAGCTCCCCTACCCCCGATGTGAGCCGCTGCATTCCCCCCCCCCCTTCAGCGCTCGATTTTGTGTCGTAGGCCGTCGGCCCGCTAAGCCATGCTCCGGCCGCCGTCTGGCCTCGCCGCTGCCGTCGTGTGACTCTTCCCCGTCGTCCGTCGGGTCCCCCAGTAGATGCGCGAAGCGGCCCCCATTCGATCCCTGCACTTCTCCGCTCGTATGGCCGCCGGAAGCACCCAGTTGGTCGCGCCGTCGTGCCTCTGTCGCCGGCGTGTGCCCGGCTGGGCTAACCACCAGTGGGCAATGCCACTGCCAAGTGGGGCCGACCCCTGTTAGATTAGGGGTTAATACTCCTGTTAGTTTAAATTAAACAAAACAAATAAAAACTGTTAGAGAATAAACCCCCTGAGAGTATGACATGTGGGCCCTCTGGAATATTAGAAATAAATAAAACATTTTTATTAAATACTGTGTATGACATGTGGGACCCACTGGTCAGCAGGCCCCACATGTCAGTTTTGACCAGTCAAACTGTGTTGTGGATAATGTTGAATAAAAAATTAAAACAATTCAGAAAATGATTTAAAATGTTTAAAACTTTGAAATTCAATATCTTTTAAACCGTAACTCAGATCAAAAAAGTTTATACATAAAATTTTATCAGAAAAATATAACGAATACGAATACGCTATCCGTATGTCTACCCCACCCCTCTAACACAACGAACATCGACACCCCCCCCCCCCTCCGGGCCGTCTGTCCGATGATTTGTCCGGTACAGATAAAGTATCCGGATGAATTTATTCCGAACACGAATGTTGTTCAGAATAGTTCAACTAACACGGATACACCCCTCTTATGTTTGTCGGATGTCCATGACACCTCCGGCATGAACCCTTCCCCCTTCGGACACCCTGTCTGGTAATCACCCGGAGCCGGTATTTCATCCCCGGATGAATTCCCGCTCCGAGCAACGTGCATTGCACTGCGTTAGAACACCATTAACTTTGCATACGTCATGCTAGTCATCTGTTTGCTATGATTGCTTTATATTTACTGTTTCTTCCCCCCTTTGTTCTCCGGTAGACCCCGCTGCTACCGCCGACTACACCGCCGCCGGGTACGACTACTTCGTCGACGACCCTGCCCCTACCCGCGAGCTTCCAGGCAAGCAGATCCATTCTCTTCCCCCAGATATCGCCTACCTTTTCCGTACTTTCTTGCACTAGGCATTGTTACTGCTGTTGCTACGTTATACTCCTATTCAATTGCATAGCCTGATTTTGTCACCCCTTGATGTACCTTTCCTTTATCCTATGTTGCCTATTATTACTTATGCATTATTCAGCAGTGAGCCCTGCGCATTGTTAGCTAGGGTTAGATAGCGGTCCGTGATCACTATGGGAGCGATCCCGGATACATTAATTATAACTGTTGCAGGTACGGAACAAAGCAGACACCGCCAAAGGCCCCTATCTGGGTTATGCCTAGTCACCTCAAGTGTGAGCTATCCAGGAGTAATCCTTGTACTCCACTCGAGGCTGACTTGTATTGCCGCCATAGGGTCCTGAACAGCGGTTGTCCTTAAAGGTAAGAAGTCGGGCGACCCAACGGTGCCCGCGAGCGGTATATCATCGGGAACGACAGGGAGGGTACGACCGACGTTACTGGTGTGCTTGGCCCCTGCTCGTATCTCGCGAGAGTTACCAAACCACGAAAGTCGAGCTCTACCAAGAGCACACGCGAGACAAGGTAAGGAGACGGTTCACCTTGTTGGTAACCGCAGTGACTTGGTGGGACGACAGGGCAGGCACCGATGTACTGGTGGTCCTGACTGCTGTCGTTGACCGCGGGTCGGTTAAGTCGAGGCAACGATAACGGTTGTCACGCAGGTTAATTAAAATGCTAAATGGTTCGGCGGATGACTTGAGAGGCCCGTTGGTCTGTACGCACTACCTTCACGTGGGATAAGGAGTTATGGGCTCCCCTGCGTCGTAGTTTGCCCGAAAGCTCTTCAGACGTCAGCAGTACCGCGGCCTGCGCTGGGAGGTGGTGTCTTCTTCGTCCGGACGGTGTGTTTTTGGATTTGCTTTCGCTTCACCGGCCAGCCACGCACCGTGCAGGAGCGTGCAAGGGTGAGGGTCCTAGACCCCTTGGCGCATAGGATATAGTCCGGATGATGGCCTCTCTGTTGAGCCTAGGATGGGCTGCGTCATGTCGGATAGCCTCGTTGGGCGTTCCCTAACAAGGTTCACTCCACCCTGGAGATCCGAGCGTGCAGGCTGAACAGTAGTGCACCCCTGCAGGGAGTTTAATCTATTCGAATAGCCGTGTCCACGGTAACAGGACGCTTTATGCTGAAGTTGGATCTTACCACTAGAAACTTTAAATTGTATGGTTCCGGGTCTTCTTCCTCGCAGGGAGTCGAGGAAGGGAACTCGAAGGCATGATTATTATTAATCATTACAACTTATATTATACAATGTTGCAGCAACTTCTGCTTCATTGTTACTTTATTGCTTTATATGAACTGTTGGTTGTTTCTCTTCTCATGCTGCAAGACATGTCAGAAGATGCTAGTCTTCGATAGGCCTAGCTTCTTACCCTTATTCTGATTTCTACCTTGCAGTCCACTATATACAGCCTCCCCTTTCCATTTGATACAAATGCATAATATTTAGTAGCGGACGTAAGACTCGCGGGTATGCTAGATACTCACCTTTGCTTTATTTCCCCTTTTATGTTTTGCCTGATCGGCCGCTGCAGTCGATGTTGGAGCCCAGGAGCAGGAGTACCCCGAAGGCGGATACTACTACGTCGAGACCCCCGCTGACCAGGACCAGGAGTAGTTTCGGAGGCTCCCAGGCAGGAGGCCTTGCCTTTTCGATCTGTATCTCTGATGTCATTTGTGCTAGCCTTCTTAAGGCAAAACTTGACTAACTATGTCTGTACTTAGATATTATGGTTTGTATAACTTATGTATTCGGGTCCGCGTGAACCCCCCTTTATTGTAACATATTGGTTTATCCTTTTGTGTTTAGTGTTGTGCTGTGATATTCTCACCGTGGCACCCTAATCTCAGCCGTGTACCCTGTGTGTATGATTACTGTACACGGATTGATTTTGGGGGCGTCACAGGTGCTTGCTCTTCTAGTTCTAGGGAGGAGCTCGACATCAAACCACTCGTCAAGCGGGCGCATCGGTAGGCAAGGTCACCAGGCTCGGGAAGGAGGCGAGTTGCTTCTTCGCAGGCTTGATTCTTACTTTGTCTGTGATGATGCTCGTCAAGATGTGGGCCGAAAGTGCCAATTATCTCAGCATGAGCACCCATGTAGAAGTCATAATTCCCTGGGATGATTGGTGTTGTAGCCCTTTTGGTAACTTCTCGAGTCCTTTTTAAACTTTGGTATGTGGTGGAAGCTTTGTACTGATGTATCTCTGATATTTGATAGATTGTCATCGAGTCCTTTGTAATTGAAAATTGTCTCCTAGTGCCCTGTCTTTTCGGGTCCTTGTTTAATGGAAAACTGTCTTCGAGTTCCTTGTCCTTTCAGGTCTTTGTTTAATGGAAAACTATCTTCGAGTGCCTTTGTAGTACTATCGGGTGTGCGGCAGCGCACCCGATGTGAGTAGCCCCCGAGGCGACGTTCGGCTTGTAGAGTCGGACATAGACTTTGAGCTTTACTAGTTCATGCTGGCCCTTCTTATGGCTGTACTGTTGTTCCAAATTTTCGTCGGGTGCGCGGCAGCGCTCCCAATGGGAGTAGCCCCGAGTCTTTAGGTGATCACTTATGGTCGAGTGAAGACTTAATAAATTTCTTTGTCCGAAGTCTGCTTTGTCCTTTGTCTTTGGAAAATAGATTGCGCTGGTGTGAAAACTTTGAGTGAGGCTTCTAAAACGATGCGGGTGAAGTGATGCCTCTCAGGAGAAGTCTTTGCTTGAGCCCACGAGTTCTTTAAGTAACGTCGTGTAAGCGAAAATATCGTCTCTCAGGGGGAGTCTGTGTTCGAGCCCCCGAGTGATTTAAGTAGCATAAGAGAAAATAGCGTCTCTCGGGGTGGGGGGAGTCTGTGCTCGATCCCCCGAGTGATTTTAAGTAGCGTCGCGTAAGATAAAATAGCATCTCTCGGGGGGAGTCTGTGCTCGAGCCCCCGAGTGCTTTTAAGTAGCTTCGCATAAGAGAAAATAGCGTCTCTCAGGGGGAGTCTGTGCTCGAGCCCCCGAGTGCTTTAAGTAGCGTCGCGTAAGCGAATATAGCGTCTCTCGGGGGAGTCTGTGCTCGAGTCCCCGAGTTCTGTAAGTAGTATTATTTGGGAAGCGCCTCTTTTATTGCTTCGAGTTTTTACATGGGTTGCCGGTCGGTGTTGCTGCTGATACTGCCGAGAGTGCCTATGGGTAGACTATGGGTAGAACAGGCGCAAGTTTGCCACGTTCCACGGATTTCCCACGTCTTCGTCGGTCTTCGGGTTCTTTAGCCTGTATGCTCCTCCGCCTATGACCTCCGAGATTATGAAGGGTCATTCCCACTGCGGGGCAACCTTGTGGACTTTTTATTGTATTAGCCGCAGGACAAGATCTCCTTTGCGGAAGGTTCTTGTCCGTAAACGGTTACTTTGGTATGTGCGTAGTTTGTCTTGGTATCCTTCTGACCTTGTTATAGCTGTGTACCTTGCTTCGTCTGTGATGTCTTTATCGTCCTGGAGTGCTTCTTCTGCTTCTTCCTCTTTGTATCCTGAGATTCGGGGAGCTCCGAACTTTAGGTCGTGCGGCAGTACAGCTTCCGCCCCGTATACCATGGAAAAGGGTGTGTACTGGGTTGAGGTGTTGGGGTTGGTGCGCAAGCTCCATAGGACTACGGGGAGTTCTTCTACCCAGTTTCCTACTGCCTGTTCGAGTGGTGCGAGGAGTCGCTTTTTTATTCCACCGCACACTAAGCCATGTGCCTATTCCACCTGGTCGTTGGACTGTGGGTGCGCGACCGATGGGTAGTTGATCTTGATGCCCAATTCTTGATAGAAGTTCTGAAATTCTACTGTTGTGAAATTTTTACCGTTTTTTGTGATGATGTTGTGCGGTACACCAAATCGGAAGATGAAGGATTTGATGAAATTAACTGCCGTCAGGGTTGTTGAGCTGGTGATTGGTACTGCCTCAATCCACTTAGTGAACTTGTCCACTGCTACTAGGAGATGTGTTCGACCTCCTTTTGAAGATTTCTTGAGTGGGCCCACCATGTCGAGTCCCCAAGTGGCGAACGGCCAGGATAGTGGTATGGTTTTGAGTTCTGATGCTGGGGCGCGTGGCCTGCTGGCGAATTTTTGGCAGGCGATGCAGCGTCGCACGATGTCTTCCGCGTTTCGCATTGCGGTTGGCCAGTAGAACCCTGCTCGAAAAGCTTTGGCCACGAGTGCACGACTGCTTGTGTGGTGCTCGCAAGTGCCTTCGTGGATCTCGAGCAACATGGCTTTGTCGTCTTCTTCCTCGATGAAGTTTTGGAGGACTTGAGAGATGTTACGCTTGTAGAGTTATCTGTTCATTACTGTGAATGCTTTAGATCGCCGACTGATGCGTCGGGCTTCTGCAATGTCTTGTGGTAAGGTGCCTTGAATTAGGAATCTAAGGAACGGTTTTTGTCCAAGCTGGGCCTTCGGGTGCGGCTGGATCTGCCTCCTCGACTGCTTTGTTGCCTGCGTCAGCGGTTGAGTTTGCATCCGCCACTTGCACTGGTTCACTTGTGTCGTCATCCTCTGCGGCTGCTTCTGGCGCAAGTGCCTTGGTTTTGATTGACCTATGGATGATACTTTCGAGGAAAACGCCTGGGGAAATGGTCCTCGATTTGATCCAATGTTCGCGAGCTCGTCTGCTTCTGTGTTATTTGCTCTGGTGACCTAGTTTAGCTCATAGCCGTTGAATCCTCCTTCTAGAGTGTTGTAGAGCTTCTGGTAAGCTATCATGTTTTCTGTGACTGCTTCACAATCCCTCATTGCTTGATGGACGATGAGGTTGGAGTCGCCATAGATTGAGAGACGGGTGGCGCCGCAAGCTTTTGCCATGCGCATGCCATGGAGTAGTGCCTCGTATTCTGCTTCATTGTTTGAGGCATTGCTGAAGTTGAACTGGAGCACGTATCTAAGTTTGGCTCCTTTGGGCGAGATTAGTACGACGCCTGCTCCAGCTCCTTGATGTCTTTTTGATCCATCAAAGAACATCGCCCATGAGTTGGCGAGGTCTGGAGGGCCAGGTGTTTGCACTTCTATCCACTCGACCAGAAAGTATGGGAGTACTTGGGCTTTGATTGCCGTTGGATGTTTGAACTGCAGGTCACGGGGACTGAACTCGATGTTCCATTCGGCGACTCGTCCCGTTGCTCCGGGTTTGTTAAGGATGTCTGCGAGTGGTGCGCTGCTCACAATCGTGATGAGGTGCTCGTCGAAGTAATGTGTTACTTTCCTTGAAGTCATGACGATGGCATATACGAGCTTCTGCTAGTGCGGGTACCGCTATTGAGATTTTTTGAGGATCACGCTGAGGTAGTAGATTGGCCTTTGTATGCTCTGGACTTTGCCTTCTTTCGCGCGCTCGACGACGAGTGTCGTGCTAACTACGCTGTTGTGTGCCGCTATGTAGAGGTAGAGAGGTTCTCGCTCTTTGGTCACTGCCAGGATTGGTGGTGTCGAGAGGGTCTTTTTTAGGTCTGCGAATGCGTTGCGAGCTTCTTCAGTCCACTCGAATTTCTCTCCTTTTCTGAGCAGCTGGTAGAATGGTAGAAATCTTTCTCCCAGCCTGCTGATGAAGCGGCTCAGTGCTGAGAGTCTTCCTGTGAGTTGTTGTACACCTTTGATGTTCACTGGTTCTTGCATCTTGGCGATTGCTTGGACTTTTTCAGGGTTCGCTTCGACTCCTCGAGCAGAGACCATGTATCCGAGCAGTTTTCTGGCTGGGACGCCGAACACACACTTTTTTGGGTTGAGCTTGATTCTGTATTTGTTGAGTGCTGCAAAGGTTTCGCGGAGGTCGTCGAGTAGCGTGTTTGCGCTGTAAGTTTTGATGACGATGTCGTCGACGTAGACTTGGACGTTTCTGCAAATTTTGTCTCTTAAGCATGCTTGCATCATCCGTTGGTACGTGGCTCTGGCGTTTTTCAGTCTGAAAGGCATTTTCCTGTAGCAGAATACGCCGTAGGGTGTGATGAACGAGGTGTGTTCTTCGTCTTCTTCCTTCATCCTGATTTGGTTGTATCCTGAGTAGGCGTCGAGGAAAGACAGGAGGTCGCATCCTGCGGTAGAGTCGATTATCTGGTCTATCCTTGGCAGAGGAAAGTGGTCCTTTGGGCAGTGTTTGTTGACGGGCCCGTAGTCAACGCACATCCGTAGTACGTCGGTGTCCTTTTTCGGTACTAAGACTGGGTTTGCGATCCAAGTGGCCTTCTTCGTCTCCCGGATGAATTGCGCGTCGAGTAGTCGGTTGACCTCTTCTCCAATGGCTCTGCGCTTGGGTTTTGAGAATCGGCGCAACGCCTGCTTTACGGTTTGGTGTTTGGATGTATGTGTAGTGCGTGCTCTTCGAACTCTCATAGTATTCCGGGCATATCGGCCGGGCACCAGGCGAAAATTTTCCACTCTTCGCGGAGGAAGACCATGAGGGCAGTTGCTTGATCTTCTGGGAGATGAGCGTAGATTCGGACCGTCTTGTCCGGGTCCGTTGGGTGCACCTGATGGGCGACTGTGTCGCTGTCGACGCTAAAGCACGAGTAAATTCTTTTGATTCGCTTCTTCTTGCCAGTGGAAAAATTCTCTTGTCTGTCACCATGGCTATTTCTTCGAGCTGCTGCTGAGCTCCAAACGTGTCAGAAACTTCGTGAAAATCGCGGTCACATTGGTCTGATTTGATAAAACTCACATTGACTGTAATGACCCCTGAGGGTCCTGGCATCTTGAGCTTGAGGTACGCATAGTGCGGGACCGCCATAAATTGAGCGAATGCGGGCCGCCCGAGTATGGCGTGGTATTGGGACTCCCAGTCGAGTACTTCGAACTCGAGGACTTTTCTTGTGAAGTTGCCCCTACCGCCGAAGAGGACCTCGAGCTCGATTGTTCCAAGGGATGCGGCTGCTTCACCTGGAACTACGCCGTGGAGTGTGACGCCTGACTTCTTCCAGACTGACCGCGGAATCAGCATCTTGCGCAAGGTGCTGGTGAAGATTATGTTTAGACTGTTGCCCCCGTCCATGAAAACTATGTCCATGTCGTAACCGCCGATCTGGGCGTCGAGGACCGGCGGTGCGTGCCCTGGCCTTGGAATTGCGGGTGGGTGGTCGCTTTGTGAGAAAGTAATTTTGGTATCTGCGCCATACAGATCATAGGTTTCTGCTGTTTTTAGGTCCTCGGCTGCTCGGGTCTGCAGGGTGTGGGCGTCCTGTTTTGATTTTGAGGTTCGTCCTTCTTGGATCATGCAGACCCGTCTGTGAGACAGAGGGTATTGATATTCTGTATTGGGTGTTGGCGGTTGCGCGGTTCCTCGAGCCCGTTTGGCTTCGCGTTGCTTCTCTTCCTTGAGGCTGTTGGAGAGTTCGGTGAACAGACGACAATCTCTCAGGGTGTGGCCTGCTCTAAGGCGCCCCTAGTCGTCTTTGAAACAATGGATTGTGCAGGGTCCATCCAGTTGTTCTTTGGTTGTGAGCCTGCTGCAGCCGGCGTGCCTTCTTCTTCTTGTGACTAGGAACAACTGCGAGTAGTCTTCTGAACGGGAGTGGAACCTTGGGTCGAGCTCTATTCCGTCGTTGATCGAGTGGTTCCAAATAAACTTGGCGAACTCATCTGGTCTTTGGTCTGGGTCGTAGTACTCGCCAGACTGGGTTTCGGAGTCGTAGTCGTGTCCAAAGGCGGGTGTCCGGGTGGCGGCGGGTGCTCGAGTGGAGTCCAAAGCTGTTGTGACACGTTGCGGTTCCTTGAGTGGGATTTCTATGCGGACTTCTTGTACTTGTTCCAGCGTCTTGGCTGGCTTCGTGGTCGCGGCTTGCGCTTTCCTTCTGGATCGTCGAGTTCTTTTCCGCCGGTGACGACTTTGGTAGTCGCCAAAAGATCGAACTTGGCCTGACTACGAGCCGATCTACCTTGGCGGTGCGATGGAGAGATTTGCGATGAACTCGAGTTCTTCGAGTGGATTGGATCTTGCTCGAGCCCTTGGGTTGTGACTTGCTGAAGACGGGACCGCCGAGATCGTGATTCCAACCTGTGTAGTTCCCACAGACGGCGTCAATTGACGAGGATTAGCCTCGGCAAATCCCATGGTCAGGGACCCTGGGTTAGATCATAGAGAAGGAACGGGTTGGCGATACTCGCCGGCTAACAGGAGAAGCACTTCCTGCTCGATTGTATTATGTGAGGGGGCGATTACAGTGGAGGTCTAGGCGATTTCGCTCAAGACCGGAGGTGTCGATTGTAGATTGGATGTCCTGAGCCGTCACCCCTCCCAGCCTTTATATACTAGGTTGGGTCTCGGGGAGTCCAACTCAGGTTACAGGGATAATTTCCTAAACTAGCTTTGGCTTGGACGCCAAGTCTTGTCTTTCCATGTTGGTCGCGGACTCCTACGTCGGTGCTTTGAGTGGGCCAGTCGTGGGCCCGTCGAGGCTTCCATCAGGCCTTCTGTCTTCGTATGCACCAGGTATCCTTACACGCATGAGTCGTGGCGTCACCCCCTCGTCACAGAGGGTGGCGGCGGCTCCGCGACGGGTTCTGGAAAAAAGACTTCTGTTTCAGAGTTTCCCCGTCATGGGAATAAATAGGAGTCGAGGTAGGGCACCAGGGGAGGGGGGAGTCTCCCAGGCGGCCAGTTGGCGTGGCCCCACCCCTGGCCGCGCCAGAAGGGCGCCTGGGGGCCATCCTGGCTGCCCTCTGGCCCCACTTCTGGCTCCGGGCTTCTTCGGGTGCGTGAATTTTTTGTAATTTTTCTGAGATGTCCAAAAATCCATTTTCCTGCGCACAATAAAACCATACAAACAGCTCTCCTGAAAATAGTGTCAGTCCGGATTAGTTTAGTTCAAATTATGCAAGAATGAGGGCAAAACAATAGCAAAAGTGTTTGAAAAAATAGATACGTTTGAGACGTATCACCCACCTAGTTGCATATCTAAACAACCTACTTTATTATTTAGCCCAAATTTATAAAAGAAGTTAAAATATGTTAGTCGCATATTCAACCCCTTCCCCCCCCCCCCCCCCCCCCCCGCCTAGTCGATATCCCAATCATGTTATAGGTACTGTCGACTTAACAAAATGTGGAAGAAAATCTGGCAACTTAAAATTCATGGGAAGGTTAAGCACTTCGACTGGAAGGTTAAAAAGAGTGTCCTGCCTTGCTACCTACGGGAAAATATCATATGGAAACCAATATTCGGTCGAAACCGGTGAAAACCACTTGAAAATGATATTTTGACTATTCCAAAAAATCTGAAAAAAAATGTAGGTTAGTAAGAAGATGATGTTCTAGTACCATGAAAAATTTCAAGTTAAAACACACTACGGATTGCGAGCTATGAAAAA
Organism: Bromus sterilis; assembly: GCA_950022295.1. Lineage (NCBI taxonomy): Eukaryota > Viridiplantae > Streptophyta > Magnoliopsida > Poales > Poaceae > Bromus > Bromus sterilis. Next base: position 103,392,544 of record OX465598.1, read on the forward strand.
AAATCAGCATTGAATAGTGTTGAATAATAACATTACTATTCGTTGTTGAATTTTGTTTTTTTTCATAGCTCGCAATCCGTAATGTGTTTTAACTTGAAATTTTGCATGGTACTAGAACATCACCGTCTTAATAACCTACATTTTTTCAGATTTTTTCAAAACTTTTAAACGTGGTTTCCACGAAGTTTTCGTTGAATGTTGGTTTCCGTAGGATATTCTCCCGCTACCGTACGCTGGCCGGTAGACATATATCAGTTTCACCATGGTGCTCTTGATGTTAGTTCGCCACAAGGATATTCAACATCACATCTTCACGCGTTACAAATCCATCAGTATTTGGAAGGAACTTGGCTTAAAGAAGACCATTGATAGTGTTGTTATACAAGATAGATCGGGTTTGGTCACAATTGATATTCTACTAAAACAACAAGCAACTCATGTAAGGCTACCCTTGGCCGAGCTTATCCTATTTGTTGCTTAAGTTTTACTAGCAAACATGCCAGTGCGTTGCAACGGGAAAAAATCGCATGTTTTTTGCATTGTAAACTCGATTCAAGAACCCTCTGTATATCCATATTATATATTCATAGCGATGTAACTGCATTTTTGCTTATCCTCCTTCACATTTTCATCAATCATGGTCCCGGTGTGCAATTAATAGAAATGTGTTCGATATGGTGAATTTCAGTGTGATAATCTCGACCATCGCACACACATCTATCATGTATCATTGAACCATGCCATTGCAAGTAAATATTGTGATGTCCGCGCTTCCCGAGCTACGACCTACATCATCCCTCATATGCCCAGTCATTTCTAAATTGAATATTTATTCATTGTAAATGCATTAATATTATTTTTGAAACACATAGTTTTGAAAGCAGATGGACTTAAGACCATGAATATTGTTTAGAACATGAATATATTTTTAAGCACATGAATATTTTATTGAATGATATGAGTTTTCTTTTAAAAGGGTGAATATTTTTTTAATTATATGAAAATTATTTTAATACATTTTTAAATACATAAACATAATTTTTGAAACACATAGTTTTCAAATCAAATAGACTTTTTTGAAAGACCATGAATATTTTGAAGATCAAGAATATATTTTTAAGCACACGAATACTTTTTTTAATGATATGATTTTTTTGATAAAAGGGTAAAGAATTTTTCGATTATATGGAAATTATTTTAATACTTTTTTAATGCATAAATATTATTTTTCATATATGGATTGGCACTATCATGCATGTGCTACTCCTTTAGTTATGCATGTCTCATTTAATTAGCCACATTACAGGATTTATTAAGTCCGATGCATGCCACCCGGCCACATCGTTCCTTTCTTTTCTTTTGGTCGTCCACGATGGCCTTTGCACCCAGGTGGTGACTTTGATCCCCATGTTCTACATCTATACCTATTAATAAAGGACGAACAATTCCTCCGGGATTTTCGTCCGTCACACACAATTTAAAAAAAAAACTAAAAGTTGTATGAATTAATCCTAAGTACCTCTTTCAGGAAAATAAAAAATGCTTCATTTTTTTTCATGATCTGGTTTCTCTCCTGCGACCCAGCCCAGCCCATCAGCGCAGCGCGCCGAAAGAAAAATGATTCGGGTTTTTTTTAGTCTGCTTCCACTCCCACGGACCGTCTAGGCCCGCCAGCGACTATCTTTCTTTTTCATTTTTTTCGTTTTCTTTATAACTCAAATAACTTTTGAATTGTTTGAAGAATTAAACTTATTTAAAAATTCTTATAAACTTCTATAGGGCATATATTATTAGAGATCCAGAAAATTATTTACATATCATGTTATCTTATCTCTAAAAATATGAACTCAATTTAAATATTAGTGAAGGTTCGAACTATGTTATTTGATTTTCCAAATTTATGAAAAATTTACAGTGCCTCCTACTATCATTTTAAGAGTATTAAATAATTTAAAATTTTCATAAAATAAAAGTCCCCCGTCTTAATTGATTTTTCATTTGAACTTTAATTGCATGTATGGTTAAATAATTCATATTTAAAGTGTTGACATCCCAAAATCTTAAAAAATATAGGACTTATTTCTAGAGTTATGAAGAACATTTACTTGATGACACATCTTTTCAAATATAATTATAGCCATTTTCAAATGTTTTATATTCTTCTTGTTTTACATGTGTGCACATCTGGTTTTGAATTGCTACATCAATTATTTTTTACATATCATCTTGAGACTGATCTTAGCTCTTGTCATGTTTTGTTGTGTGTCCATCATAATCTATATCTATATCTATATCAAAGCATGTGCGTTAATTGTGGAGTGATATTCGTTTCTTTTGGTCACAATCATTTTTTAGATTTTTGCCATATGCTTGATAAATTTGAAGGGAGATAATATATTTCTAGATTATAAAAATAAATGCCCCTTAACATCGAATTAAGGTTTTTTTCATGACTTATGTGTAACTAATAATACGAGTAATTTTCTTCTATACGGCATGCACCTATTTTTCTCCGCATGATGGTGCGAACGTTATGACACTCTCGCTGATTTTTTTTATGGAAACATTAAATATTTCTCCCGTTGCAACACACGGGCATTTGTGCTAGTCCATTCTTTAACTGGCATGTCTGCCAAACTGCCACTACCATGTTTAACTGGGCCGTGTGTGCCACCATCATATTTAATTGGGTCGCTGCCACCACCTCACGTGAACAATCAACCAACGAATGAACACAGTAGTAGATGGGAGGAAGTTTGACCCTAGTGCCGGCTGAGAAGTGTAACACAGTAGCCGAACTGATTGATAAATTTAACAATGGAGTAGAGGAATCTGAACCTACCAACGCTCCTCAAAAGAGTGAAAATAAAAACAAGCAGAAGCAATCAGATGAGACTATGAAAGTTGATGATACAAGTAATCCCTTTAAAACTACATCGGCGGTTCCTGTAGGTGATGCTTTCGTCCCTACTAATGATCTATCGGCAGCGTCCTTCGAGGACGACCGCCGGGAGCAATGAATATTTTATGTTGGAACTGTCACGGTTTTGCTAACCCCGCGACAGTTCGCGAGGCTCGCGAAATGGGGGCCAAATTTACCCAGGCAGTGCTCTGCATATTGGAGACGTAGATATCTAGTAGCGTTCTAAAGCTTTAGCAAACTCTCTGGGTTTTGACAATTCTTATGCGGTTGATTCTGCTGGAAGGAGTGGAGGCATGGTTATCTTTTGGAAGGATAATATTGAGGTAGATATAGTGAGTTTCTCCCGCTATCATATCGATACAATATTAAAAGGTTTGGGTGATGGCCAGTTTAGGGCCACTTATGTGTATGGAGAATCGCAAGTGAGCGATCGGTACAAAACATGGGATGATATCAAATCCATAGCTGGTGCATCCGGGCTGCCATGGCTAGCTATAGGGGATTTTAATGAAGTTTTGCATCAAGCTGAGCATGATGGTGTTAACTCTCGCAGCCAGGCTCAAATGGATGGCTTCCGCGACATGCTGGATATTTGTGGCCTCTCGGATCTGGGTTACCAGGGGAGGAATTTGATGTTTGAGAAATAAGTCACGGGAGGCTCTTTCACGAGGGTACGTCTTGATCAGGCAGTAGCAGACCTGGCTTGGCGTTCATTTTTCCCTTTGGCCGAGTTGACTAATCTGTCAGTGGTTTCTTCTGACCACGGACCAATTCTGCTGAATTTAGAAAAATCTGTAACTTATGTGAAATCGAGATCTTTCAAGTATGAGCTGATGTGGGAACGACATCAAGACTTGCAGAATTTTGTTGCATCAACATGGGAAAACAAAGGTCTGGCTAACTCGGTAGCGTTGCTTGGTCCAAAATTGCGAGTGTTGTCAGAAAACTTGATGCTCTGGGATCGGGATACTTTTGGTCATGTCAAAGCAAAAATCAAAAACCTAACAAAGGAAATGGACATCCTGCTTAATGTCCCGGGCAGAATTGCGCCAAGCTTGAGAGAAAATGAGATCAAGGTGCGGTTGATAGAGCTATGCTGCCGGGAAGAAATAATGGAGAAACAGCGCTCCCGCGTAGATTGGCTTACTGCGGGTGACAAAAATACACATTTTTTTACCTGAGAGCCTCGACGCGCCAGAGGAAAAACCGCATTAAACAGCTTGAAAAACCTGATGGGACTAGTGTTGACACTAAGAGAGAGATGACGGAGATGACCTCTGAATTCTATAAGAATTTGTACACGAGCGAGGGGGTCCATGATATGCATGAAGTGATCGATAAAGTACCTGCCAAGGTTACTGCTGATATGAGGCAGATGCTGAGTGCACCTTACTCTGCCGTGGAGGTTAAAAAGGCATTGTTTCAGATGATGCCATCAAAGGCTCCGGGTCCAAATGGGTTTCCGACGCATTTTTTTCAGAAACACTTGTTAATTTGTGGAGAAGAGGTGAAAAGGGCTATTTTCCATATTGTCGAAGGAAAGGAGAGTGCGGACATCATAAACAAGACCATCTTGGTCCTCATCCCTAAAGTGAAAAATCCAAAACTTCTCTCACAATTTAGACCCATCAACTTATGTAATGTTCTGTACAAGATTGCATCGAAGGTGATTGCCAATAGATTGAAGTGGGTGCTTCCCTAATCATCTCGGAAGAGCAATCTGCCTTTGTACCCGGGAGATTGATAACTGGTAATATTATTGCAGCATACGAGTGTTTGCACTTTATGAAGAGGAACAGAGCGGTTAAACATCGCCATTGTGCACTCAAGTTGGATATGATGAAAGCTTACGATCGAGTCGAGTGGGACTACCTCAAGGCCATTATGTTGAAGCTTGGTTTTCCCTCCCAGATGGGTCCCTATTGTGATGAGCATGGTCAGCTCAGTCTCTTTCTCGGTCTTGTTTAATGGCAGTAAACTAGAGGAATTCGCCCCATCTAGGGGTATTCGGCAGGGAGACCCAATCTCCCCCTACTTATTCCTTATAGCAGCAGAGGGCCTTTCGTTCCTCCTAAAATCGAGAGATGAGTCTTCTCAAATCGGTGGTCTACAAGTGGATCCCTCGATGCCACGAATTAACCATTTGTTATTTGCAGATGATAGCTTGTTGTTTGTTAAGGCCAACGTGGAGGGGGCGAATGAAGTGTCGAACTTGTTGGCTACCTATTGCAGGGCTTCGGGCCAGAGAATAAACCCGGCAAAGTCCACTGTTTTCTTCAGTAATGGGTGTCCGGATAATAGGAGGGATGAAATTAAAGCTATTCTTGAAGTCCCAAATGAGACGCTTAATGACAAATATCTGGGTCTGCCATCTGAAGTAGGCTCAACCAAGAATGGGGCGTTCAAGTATCTGAAGGAAAGACTATGAGGGAGTGTGAAAGGATGGCTGTCAAAGTTATTCTCTACGGCGGGGAAGGAGATTCTTATCAAGTCAGTGGCTCAGGCGGTGCATGTTTACTCGATGTCTTGTTTCAAGCTACCCAGAGGCCTTATCGAGCAACTAAATAAAACAATCCGGCAATTTTGGTGGGGGAGCAAGGCCGGAGCTCGTAAGACGGCATGGGTTTCATGGAAATATATGACGAAACCCAAACATATGGGGGGCTGGGATTCCGAGATTTTGAGAACAACTCTATGCTCTAGGCTTCTTAAGGCAGTTTACTACCCTTCGAGGGACATCCTGTCGGCTGAAGTGGGTAACCACCCCTCGCTTGATCATGGAAGGAAGAGATATCTTGAAGAAAGGGCTTATCAAGCGGATTGGCAACGATAAAACAACAAGCATTTGGGGGAACAACTGGATACTGAGGGAAATAAATATGAAACCCTTGGTATGTCTACATGCCAATGGACCAGTTTTGGTTAGTGAACTAATTGATGGTACCAATGCATGATAGAATAGGGAGGTGCTGCAGGCAAACTTTCTTCCTGTTGATGTTTCGGAAATTCTCAAGATCCCACTAATGACGCAAGAGGCCGAGGATGAACGGGCGTGGAACTTCGAGCGAAAGGGTTTCTTTTCTGTAAAATCTTGTTACTGGATGCTTTCGACCACTGTCCATAGGAGGACGGACTAGCTTGAGGGGCGACCGGGTCATTCAAACATGGAGCGAGATGCTAGCGAGTGGAGGTCTCTTTGGAGAGTTCAAGTACCAGGGAAGATCCGTCATTTCCTGTGGAGGCTCGGGAGGCAATCCATTCCAACTGAGTATGTGAGAAAGAAAAGGAACATGGCGGAACGAGATGAATGTCAACTTTGTGGTATGCCGGACTCCTGGCAACACTCGTTGCTCGAATGCTCTAGCAGTCCGTGTGTTTGGGCCCTAACAGAGGAAAGTTTGGTTGATCACATGATGGCGACCAAGGAGTCAAATGCTAAACAATGGTTATTCACGCTCATATCTTCTTTGAGGAAGGACGATGTAACAGCCCACATGTAATAAGCTACCAAACACCATGTAATTTTACTTCCTCTGTTGGACTTGTAACTTGTCATGGTGGGTGTTATTGAGATTTCATGTGATGATCTTGAGTTGCTTTGTGATTGGAGTCAAAATGCTTTGTGATCAGGGGTGACCCATGTGGTGCATTTGAGTTATTGTTGGAATTGTTCTGCTCAGATGGCATCTCTTCTCAACCTCATGTTTGGCATAGCCATTTCAAATGTCTTGGCCATGATTGTCAACTTTTCAAAATCCTTTTACAACATTCAAAAACAGTAGCCCTAGTTCAAAGTGAATTTGAATTCAAAAGGGGCCACATTTTTGTTGTTGCCAAAATTGGTCAAACCAATTTTGTAAAATCTAGAAAAATGCAAGGATTAAGAATTTCAAGTTCATGAAATTTTAAACCTTCTGTTTTCTCCTAAAAAACTCCCCAAAGGCCTTTTCTATTTAATTTTAAATATAAATTGGTGTTGTTTTACTTTGGGTGAATTTTTCTCTGCATGCAAATTGATCAAATCAATTTTTGGTGATCAAGCATGGCTCAAGGGTTTTTAAAATATATTTTCATATATTTTATTTGCCTTTTTCTTTCTGCTTTTCTTCTTTTCTTTTCTGGCTGGAATTCTTTTTTTTTCAAAGGGGTTGTGCCCCTCCTTTTTCTCCCCGGGGACAGGCTTGGCCCAGCTGGGCCTAGTCCACCTCGAGCCCAGCCCAGCGCGAACCGGTACGGGAGGGGGTCGTCTCCCACCTTTACACCGTGGCGACGCCTCCCCCTCTCTGCTTTTCCCCGCCGGAGAGGCCACGGCAACAGGAGGAGGCCAGCGTGTCCGGTGGCCCTCCCCTGCATATAAGAGCGTCTAGGGCTCCGCCTGGGAACCCTAATTCCATTCCTCCCTTCCCCTTTCGCTCGCCGCCGCCGCCATGAGTCTCCCGCTGCTCCCCTGTTCCTCCAGTCCGGCGACAAATTCCGGTAAGCGCCGCCATTTTCGCTCGCATCTCTCGGCCGCGGAGTCGATCTGACCATCTTCCTTGCGCTCGGGTGCTCCTGGTGCTGCAGGTTCGCACTAGGGGGGAGCCAAGCAGGTCCCTCGTCGTCAAGCCGCCGCGGACGTCTCTGACCGCGTCGTCGCCCCGTCCGTCTCCTTCGTCTCCGGCTCGCTCGGCACGTCAACGACGCCCTAGGTGAGCTACTCCTCTCCCAGAGCTTTGTAGCTCGCCGTAGTGGTCGTGTGTCGCGCGCCTCTGTTCGTCTCCGCCGTGTAGTCGTTGTCGTGCAGCTCGCGGTCGCCGTGTCAGTGGCGTTCCCCGGGCGTGCGCGCGCGTGTCTTGTAGGTGTCCAGCGCGTGCGTTGGGAGGCAAAGGCTAGGCCTTTGCTCGCGTAGTCGCCGCTGCTGCTCGCTGTCTGAAGTTGACAGTTGCCGCCGGGAGATTCAGAGAAACCGCGCGTCGCCGTCGTGGAGAGTTAGACCGAGCTTTTTCGTAGAATCGCAGAGGGATGATCGGGCTCAAGCCTGAACACCTTAGCCCCGCCGCAGGAGACCTGTACGCGAGGCGGGGTTCGCCCGAAGTTCGCCGGGGCAACAGGTGTACATCTTCAGAAGCCGTCACCGCTCGTCTGAATCTTTGATGATTCCGGCGAGTCCAGTAGAGGAGGGCGACCTTGTACTGCTCCGTGCTGTGGAGGAAGTTGCCCCCGTGAGATCCCGGTGCGTGACGTGGCAGGAGGTGGCCAGAGTTGGTCGTGAGCTCCACGGGAAGTCGCCGCCGTCGTCGGGTTTCAGAAGGCGCCTCTTTTCTTCAGTGTCGCTCGAGATTCAGAGAAGAGAGGGGGGGGCAGTGCGCTTGGGCCGTGGAGAAGCAGTGGGCCTCGGCCTTCTTCTTTTTTTTGTTTTTCCCGCGCTGCTGGATGGGCTCGGTCCAGTTGGACCGTGGAGTGAAGTTGGGCCCCGAGCGCCCGAGGCTGGCCCATGCGGCCAAGTCATCCCCTTTTTCCTTTTTCTTTTATTTTCTTTTCTGGTTAACTCAAATTTGAATTTGAATTCAAATTCAAATCTGAATTTGGCCATCTTTGCAAACAGGGGCATCCCATATATGAATTTGGGGTAGCTTGAGCTACTGGTCAGCATGGTGGGGTGTATATTTGCATTTGGCCCCTCTAAAAATTGGAGCTTGGTCATTTTGCAATTTACCCCCTATAAAGTCTTTGAATTTTGTCAAGTTTGTTCAAAATTTAAATTGCCCATGCCATATATGGATTTGGGTAGTTTTTCCCAAGGAGTTGCAAGGTGATGATGATTTATTCATTGGAGCCCATTTCAAAATGCATGTAGTGCAAATTTGCACTCAGCCCCCTGAACTTCAGTTGAATTTGCAACTGTCCTTGCAAATTCAAATGGGGACATATCATATATGTTTTTGGGGTGTTTTTCTGCAAGGATTTCAATAGTGATGTCCTCATGATGCTTTGTGCAACTCATGAAATCAAGGTGTGGTCACCTGATCCAGGAACATTCAGATCTTTCTGCTTACAACATTTTCAACTTCAGTGCATTTGAAAATGTTGTTCATCTGATCTTTTCAAATCTGTTCCATGTCATCTTCTTTCTTCAAGTCAGCCCCAACATATTGTCATATGTAATGTGGCTGATTTCCAACAGTTGTTGCACCTACTATGTGTCAATTTCACCGACACTACTCCGTCTCCGGAATCGTTGTTTTACTTTCACGTTGTTTAAATTCTTGCAATTGTTTTGTTGATCATGTCATGCTATCATGCTACTTACACCTAAATTAAGGCTTATACCAAAGCCATTACAATGTAAATAAATGCATATGAAGTTGATGACTTGTCGTCATCACCTTCATTTAAACTTGACTAGACAGGGTCATACCATATCAATAAAACTTGAACATGCCATCCTTGTTTGAATTTGCACCCGTTGGTTACTTGTGTGTTTTCCTTGCTGGTATCCTTACGTTAGCACCCGAGACTGACGAGGAGACTTACGTGGAGCTGTCCGAAACCGAGCCCGAGGGTGCCGTGGGTGCTACTTCGACTACCTTACCAGGCAAGGGGGAGAAACTGTGTCATTACTTTATAACTTTCTGCTCATGCCTAGCTGTAGACCTAGAACGTTGTTGCTTGATCCTATCCACCTGATATGCCATGTTTAAAACCCATACAGCCATGATCCCCACATCCCAGCAAACCATTGTACTGCTAAGTTTCCGCCGCTCAGCCATTGCTTAGCATGGATAGAAAACTTGCTGCTTACCCTATATATATTTGTGGTTGGGATATCATGCTATAAAAGAAGTTGGTTCATATTTATTATTGTTAAATGATGTTAATTATATCCGACTAAAGGTGGAAGGCTGGACTATCCCGTCTGGTGCTTTGTTCCATTTGAGTCACCTAGGACCCGAGTTCCGGGTATTGGTTCTTTGATCGAGCGTGCCTAATCGTGTGTGGGGTTTTATGGGGCCCCCCTTGTCTTACCTACCTAGCTTCATACATTCTAGTGGTGGCCCAAGATGATTTACATTTGCAACGTGTGTGTGCTGGTTGGATCCCCAGTTGTTTCCAAACCAAACCAGGGCCAGGAGGACATAGTTTCTTGGCTGGCCCAAATAGACCGGCTGAGGACCCGGTCTCATAAGAGAACTAACCGGTAATCCAAACCTGAGTTATACGGTAGAGTCCGACTCGAGGACGTGGCCAGCTTTTGAGTTGGGTGTCGACTCACCGGGGGCCACCCGGAGTGTGCGTTGTTAGCTAGAGGGACTCTGACGTTCCGGAGTTTCAGGCGCTTACCTAGCCAAGTGGAAACCGGGCGTACATGCGACGTCTATAATGGACAGTTGGTACACCCCTGCAGGGTAAATCTTTTCGAAAAGCCGTGTCCGCGGTTATGGACAACCTTGAGTCTACGTCCTGTTCATAGAATAACATCAACTTTAATCATGCTATAAAAACTTGACAAACCGTGTGCGTGCCTTGGTTGTCTTCTCCGTCCAGGGGGACCGAGAGAGAAACGAGGTTGTGTTATGTTTGCGTAAGTAGGTGAATAGCCGACTTATGACACGTTGTCAACGTAACTTCTTGGATCTCATCTCTATTCTGATAGAACGAGTAGCCACCATATATGCTAGTACGGCTGCAACCTGTCTATGTCTTTACCGTTCCTGCAGCGTTAGTTATTCCATAATGACATGTTCTCACCCCCGTTTACTTTTCTGTCTTTACCGCTTTGCCTGATCGGCCGCTGCAGTGGACTACTACCTCGACCCGAGCACCGGACGCTACTTCGTGGAGGTGCCCCCGGAGGATGACGACGAGTACGAGTACCTCGACCAGTAGGATCTTGTAGTTGGGTTCAGACGTTCCCGTGGGCGGATATTTACGTGTAGCCCTCTCTAGGGCAATTTGGATCTTGACCGTACCCGGTCCCTATTATGCTTCCGCTTGATGTATTGATGAGTTGTACTCAGATGATGTTGTATTATTAGACAGTGGCGTTGTATGCCTGCTCTATATATCTATCTATATGTATTTCTGTCTTGTAGAGTTGTGCTTTTTATACCTGTTGTCGAGAATCCGGCAGCGACACGAGTGCGAGTGTCGTGCGTCGGTGGCGTTTGATGCGCTTCTAACTCCGATCGGACGCGAAAGCGACTAGTTAGAGTTAGTACCGCATCAGGGGGCCTTACAGACGAGCTGATAACCATGGTGGTAACCCTATGGGTGATTTGGCATGCTAGGAAGAAATACATCCACGAAGACATCCACCAATGTCTACGTATATGTTCGTAAGAATATTTATTGCTAAACTGGGAGGGTTGCCACCGGTTCATCATAACCTACAGCAAGGACAAGGGAGTGCTGGATCACATGCAATATCAAGTTCTGCTGGATGTGTGGCTACATTGTTTCAAACATCATGGGGAAAGTCCAGGAACGAGAACGTGGGGGTTGTTGCTGCTCTGGCGCGTGATGCGCATGGGAGGTACCTTGGCTCATCTTCGCCTGTTTGTCCGGGAGTAACAGAGGATATATATTTAGCGACCATTGCATGCCGGGAAGCACAGGCTTTAGCAGCAGATTTGCAGCTACGTGATGTCGTTATTGCATGTGAAGAGCGAAGTGTTGTGGAAGATATAAATCAAGGATCGGATGGGAGGAATGGAATGATCATCAAGGAGATCAAGTCTAGAATAAAGTTTTTCAATTATTGCATTTTTAAGTTTAAGAAAAGAGCCACTAATAGAGAGGCTTTTAAGGTAGTTAAATTCAGCACATCTTTAGATCAGGGCAGATATGTGTGGTTATGCAATCCACATGATCCGTTTGTATCCCCGTATTTTTAAATCATGTTGAATAAAGTGGTTTTTAATGCTAAAAAACCAACGAACGAACGGGGGAGAGGATCGAGAGAACAAAGACGCGGACGAACAAAAGCATTTTTTTTGCGGGATGAACAAAAGAAAATTCTGGTGGGACGAACGGGAAAAAAATTAGTGGGTCCCACAACGGACGAAAATCTTGGAGAAATTATTCGTCCTTTATTAGTAGGTATAGATTTGGTGGCAGTGGCGTATTGTGGTGAGAGGAGAAACATTTCAAGTCTTGATCTTGATAGAGCAGCTTTACACAACAAAGTTTAGGTCACTAACTTTATCAGAGCATTAACTGCAAATCACCCAAGGAGACAGAAAGATAACATCTTCTAATATACTAAGCTTCCTAGGGGTGAAAGCCATGAGAATCAATTGAGGATTCAATTTTGACTTGGTCATACCCCTTGGTCATATATGTAAATTATTAATTTTCCTTTTTTAATTTTAAGCTTCCGAAGGAGTGAAAGCTATGGGAGTTAATTGACAATTCAGTTTTGATTTGATCATACCCTTTTATCATTTTTTTCTTTTTATTAAAGTTCTTTTCATTCAGCTTTCCAGGACTTGAACCAATCTTCTAATATACTAAGGTCCCTAGGGGTGAAAGCCATGAGAATTAGTTGAGGATTCAATTTTGACTTGGTCATACCCTTTGGTCATATATGTAAATTATTAATTTTCGTTTTTTTATTATTAAGCTTCTGAGGGAGTGAAAGCTATGGGAGTTAATTGACAATTCAGTTTTGATTTGATCATACCCTTTTATCATTTTTTTTATTAAAGTTCTTTTCATTCAGCTTTCCAGGACTTGAACCAATACATCTCTAATTTTAGTAAATTTTCATTTTGAAGTATCCTCGTTCAATTGAGATATTTAATTTAAAATTGGATACAAGATTTTTATTATGGCATTGCATTGTGTTTTATGATGAAATCTTTTGATGGATGCACGCTTTTGATAAAAGATTAGATGGTGAGAGTTTTGGTTGAAAATAAAAAAAGTGACGCCTACAACATGATGGTGTGAGTTTTGGTTGGAAATAAAAAAAAGTGGCGCCTACAACATGTTTAGTACCATCATAACACACGCGATTAACAAATTATCTTCCAGTCACACAATAAAAAGGATCAACCCAAACATCATAGAAAATAAAAACTTATGAAAACTAACACATAAAAATAAAATATATACAATCCAAAAACGTAAACGGCGCGGCAAAGCGCGCATTGCACTTCTAGTATAGAAGAAGCCCAGTGCGGAAGTCATCAAAATAAATGTGAACGCATCATTTTATGCTGAAAATCTCATCGCAGCGGCTAGCAATTCAAAATGGGCTTTTCTACAAACCTGGTGTTTGAGTCTGAGAACACATTCGCAACCGAGGTGGTGAAAGATCATGAGAAGTACAGACACTGAACATATCGCTATCTGGGAGTGCAGAGACTGCAGATCTTAAATATTTGGAGTTTCCTTTTGGATGCCAATTTAGAAGTTCGCTCAGGAACACAAACAATTTTTATGCAATTGATGCAGACGCAGATGGCAACCCTTTGGTTGCCACACGCATACAGTGATTATTATGCAAAACGTTTGCTTTTGTCATGTCCGAAAGCGAACGTTCGCTCCTTATGATTACCCTTCCTTTTTGTAGAGAGGGTAATTTGGTTAGTAGTTCTGAGTTTTGGGATGATTCTCTCCCAAGCTTTATTCAGGATCAAATTGTAAACGATATGGCGTTGACTTAATGAATAGTCTAGTTGCTCCAAAGAAAAACTCCTCATTCATCAAAAGAAAAATAAGCTGAATTGACGCATAATTCCACAACTGTAAGCTGCTCATCACAACTAGAGTACAATAATAACTCCGCAAATGGTGCAAAAAGAAAACTGGCTGTATGCACAGAAGAATTTCGGATGATTCACAAGAACCCTGCGCTTGCAACAACCGGACAAAATATAACTGCTTCCAAGTAAACAAAATAGAATTATACCGAACCACACTTGCTATGAATTTCAAAATCTATAACTCACCTACTAGTCCCCAATAGGGGGACTTTCCAAAGAACTTATGTACTATGAGCAGAAGCTATAGCGGCGACAGAAATGGTACTAACAAGGATTCCATTCATCTTTACAAGCCACCGGCCTTATTAGCTGCAGTTTTGCTAGGCTTTGTTTTCGCAATGCTGACCAGATCACCAAAGAGTGAATCTTCAGGTCTTGCTGGTCTGTTAGCTTGCTGAAGGGAAGAAGACGTAGGTGCACCATACAAACTGTTGTTTTGCATGGCAAGTCCGTTCATTCTCTGAGAAAGCTCGTTTGCACTGGTATATGCATATGCAGCATTTGGGACATAGTAGCCTCCAGGCTGCTGACCATAGCCATAGCCGGCCATCTGGCCACCATACATCTGTTGTTGGTAGACATCTCCAGCCATCTGTTGGGGATACATGCCCCCTGCTTGGTTGCCTTGCATTGGAGGATACATGCCCCCATATTGTGGGTCTGGCATGGATTGCGGATGTTGAGCCCCAGGCTGCTCCACATATCCTGGTGCAAACTGCATTCCCCCTGGTTGTCCAGTCAGCAATGATTGCGGTAGTGAAACTTGCCCAGGCTGACCAACCTGAACAGGTTGGTGTGGAATGCCTCCGAGTTGTCCTGGTGGCATTGCCAACCTGTCAGGTTGACCAGCTTGGAACTGATCATTTTCTGCAGGCTGAGTTTCCCAAGGTGGTGGTGGGAGGTCGCTGCTTTGATCATCTTGACCTGTCGATCACAAAGTGCCGACAGTTGAGGATATTTTTGTACATGTCGTAATCAAAGGCAAAGCTACAAAATTATTCCAGACAAACAAAAACAAGACTCCACACTGCTCTCTCGAAAAACTTGTAGTGCATAAATAGAATTTACAAAACAAATCTAGCAAGTACCCACAAAAGCTTTTGGAACAGCTAGATATCAAACATAGATACTGCTAAATAACATATTAGAAGATCATTATTGTGATTAAAGAAGATAGTGTAAGTACCATAATTTGGTGCCTGCTGTGGCTGATTCATTCCTTGAGCAAACTGACCATTCCATGAACTTGCTGAGTTTAGGTCAGAACCTTGACCATAAGTTGGGATTGTATTGGAAGTCAACCCATTAGAAAATGAAGAAGACTGTTGCGGTTGAACAGGATGCTGTGGACCAGGATATGCTTGTGGCGCTGAGAGATTAGGATTTGAGTTTAGTAGTGGCGATGAAATAACAGGGTTGTGGTTATTATTGCTAGCTTCGCTTTGCGAAAACATGTCTACAAGATCTAAGGTATTGTGGCCTGAAGCAGAAGCTGCAGGGGGGTTGCCAACAGGAACAAGAGCCTGGGAATTCACAGGTTCTGGCTTAAAATAATCATCTCCACTCAGTAGGTCAATACTAGGACCAACAGATGCTTCTCCAGGAGGTTTTGGGGTGTTGGATGATGGAGGCGCAGGAAGTGCTAATTGCTCAAATGGAGAAACATTAACAGCAGCTTCAGAAGACCTGGCAGGTTCAGATGGCATGTAATGAAGAAGTCAGTCAGAGCATAATGCAGCACTCTACTATTTTAGTCATTCCAATACTGTTTCAAGAGTTATTAACCCATATTAAGCATACATCATTTCAAAGAGAGTAACATGAGTTGATTAAAACAGGATGCTTCGTAGTATAAGATAACACAACCTTTGAGTTGGCTCTTTTGGCCCCACTGGTTTTGCTGGCGGGGAACTGTTCCCAGGGGACTGTAGTGGCTTTGGCTTTTCTACCCGAACTGCTATGCCTGCAGCAATTGCATCATGTTTTGCTAGAACACGCTGCAAATCATCATTCAATGAAAGACCCTGGCTTAGCAGCTCTTCATCGCTGTGACAATTTAATGCATGGAAATAATCAGGGAACCATATCATGTAAGTACTCATATGAACACAACAGACTGGACAGCAATTCAATCAGTAATACAAAGCTACATTGTGAAATCTAGTTACGGAGAAGGCAACGAACGAACGTGAGTTGAGTAGCCCAATTTTCAGCAAAGAATACAGTCATGTACATAAATGGACTTATATCAAACAGAAGGCACAGTAATACAGGGTCAGACCGCATTAAAAGAAGTATGTATATAGTAAAGTGATTACCTACAGGGCTGAACTAGTTAATATATTTTCTTTCAATTTTGTATTTTTTTTAATCAGAACATTGGTGGATTGATATTTTATAGTACTACCATGATTTCTCTGTATTACTGATATAGCGGTTAAGGGCTGCTGATAATGTCAAGAGAGGTAGGGGGAGACCAAACTTGACTTGGGAGGAGTCAGTGAAGAGAGATCTGAAGGACTGGGATATCACCAAAGATTTAGCTCTGGACAGGTGTGCATGAAAGTTAGCAATCCACGTGCCAGAACCATGACTTGGTTTCAATATCTTATGGGTTTCAACTCTAGCCTACCCCAACTTGTTTGGGACTGACAGGCTTTGTTGTTGTTGTTGTACTGATATGGACGCGCCAAAAAGAATAAGTTTCAATTATTTCTGTAAAGTGGCATGCCTAAAATAGTTCCACTAAAATAATTTGGTGTTGTATGCATATAGCAGAGAAGAGTATTAGAGCCCACGGTGGCAGTGTCAGCGCAGCTTGATCCAACCAGGGAGGCATGTGCCTCACTGCCATGGTACAAATCAGGAGCAGCGGAGGGTCCAATAAGAAAGCGGTGAACCCAGTTGAGTGCAGCAGCTTTGTCGACCAAACTCCAGCTTGGTAAGCGGTGATTCGTCTGTCGATGCAGCTGCACACAGATCGACAGCTACCGAGAGTTCCTGGGGAAGTGAGCCTGTACGGTTGCAGTGGTCAACGTGGCAAGAGAGTGGCTGGGTCTGGAAAGCCTCCATCCACATATGGCTTTGAGCATTTTATGGCCAATGTGCCATATGAATCACTGTCACCAGAGTAGAAAGGCTTCATCGCCTTACTAAATCTACAGTAGTCCCAACTGATTGGAGAATAGGGAAACAAGATTCCTAGTCCTGTCCAACTATGTTGGAAGAGTTGGCAACCCTTGAGAAGAATAAGGTGTGGGGCTTGGATCACTAAAAGGGGAAGGAAGAAATTATCACCTGAACGTCAGTGGCTACTATGATGCTGATTGGGCCAGATGGGAGATCAACATCAGTACTTTGTGTCTGTTCAAGGTTAAACAGTATTTTTGGCGGGTGCCCTGATCAACCTCCAAAGCAGAACACAGAGCCATGCCAGTGTCTTTCACTGGAGATACTATGAATGAGAGGTCTTCTACCGGAGTTCAGGCTGCTGGCCAAAGGGCGCTTGAAGCTTCGGTGTGGCAACAAC
Organism: Bromus sterilis; assembly: GCA_950022295.1. Classification (NCBI taxonomy): domain Eukaryota; kingdom Viridiplantae; phylum Streptophyta; class Magnoliopsida; order Poales; family Poaceae; genus Bromus; species Bromus sterilis. Next base: position 103,409,744 of record OX465598.1, read on the forward strand.
ATTGATGAATTATTGCAAATAATCCAATTTAACATGGCTGGCCAATTATTGCAAGATGAGGGAACCTTTCCCATCTTGAGGGGGGTTGTTGTATATTGAGTTGTGTGTTACTAGTAGTAGGCCAAAGGTAAAAATCAAGAGATTCCAGAAATTTTGTCAAGAAACTTCAAAGATGTATAATTGGAGAGCATTTAGCAATTATTATAGATGTTCACGGCATTGCGCATCCTTCTTTCCCTCAGTTTTATCAAGAGGACACCAAAATAAGTTTGGCAGCAGAAGCAGTTAGTGGGTTACTAAAACTATTAGGTCAGACAAATGCATATCCTACATTTTCACTACCCGATTCTGTGTAGCTTATATGCTGCTTGAACAGCTAGAGCTAGACACCATAGGGAGGACTTACGAGGTTGTGTTGACAAGATGAACCACTCTCTGCTTGTAAGAACGACATTGGTCCACAAGGTCCACAATGACCTCCTGCCTTAGACCCTACATGTTCATTACAGTTAAGCAATATACTGACTTGAAATCCAAATCATATAACTAGAAACAGTATGATTTATAGAGTCCAATGTTAAGAATTTTCAGAATATCTGGAACATGGGATTATATGTATCCAACTTTAACTACAGCAAATATAGGATGGTGAGTATTTCTTCCTGCATTAACTTTCCGCAACAAAACTTGTCATTTGATCATTTTATGAACCACATATCATTAGAGCATGTGACTAGCCAATGAGCAGTGAAATATACCTCTCTGTTACCGGGATCAATAGCATTTAACATCTCTGAGAGAACATCCATGACGCCACGTGCATTCTGAATTTCTGTCACACTGATGAAAAAATTTTGCAAATTTTAAACATACTTGTAGAAGGGAACTTGGAAGACTTCGAAGTAGTACACTGCTAACCATAGTGATGATGAACTGTGGTTACATAATTTAAAATTAAACTAAAAGCAATTACAGGTCCAGATAAAGTATAAGCTGTATAGTAAAAGGCACACATTCAAGCTCTGGAAAAAGGAAGTATTTCAGCATTTAAGATCTCATATATTTGTGCACCATCATAAATAAATACATACTATCTTAGGGTTCTAGTTTAGGGTATGCCTTACCACTTCTCCAGAAAATGATCTTAACGGAAAAAATAATGTACACATCCTACCATCATACGTATCAATTATAGAACATAAGTTTGGTGGGAAATTGCATAGCATCATGGGCAAATGGACATAGTTTACATCAGTTATGCGCATCATTCATCCGTGCCTGCACGGTTACTAGGTTCTTAAAGGTAATGTACCTTAGTGTAGATACTTCTGGAGCTGAAGATGATTCGGGTGCCTCTTGCCTGTTACGTAAAGCAGGAGGAGGGTAGTTTTGTAGAGGTTGAGTTTGTGGCGGAGTATAGATTGGCACAGAACTCTCTGACCTTTGAGGAAACACGGCTCCAGCACGCTGGTATATCAGAGAGCAACACTATGATAAGTTCTATAAACTTTCATATATCAAAGAGCAAATGTACAATGTACACTAGCGCAGAGCCACAGATGTTTTCATGTTCCTGAATGCTGGCTTAAGAAATGCTCAATTTGTTTTGTATTACTGATTTACTCTTTTCTAGTAAATGTAAATGGTTATTTCATATGGTTTAATGAACATTGATTATTTTCTGTTACTAAGGCTCGCTTCTGTTATTCGTACTTCTGAAAACAGAACTACAGATGGTGAAACTTGATAGAAAATGAACAAAATGTCAGCAAACTTAAAAGTGAATAAAATACCAGCAGCTCTTGATATGCCGCATAATATTGTGGATGTCTTGCACGGGCACCACCAAAAGCTTCTTGCCAGGTGTCAATCAAAGTGAGTATCTTCTCTTTTACATGATAATCAGGCTACAAAACCAAAGAGAAATCAAAACTGAAATTTTATTCTTTAATATTAACATATGGCAGAGTACTAATTTGCAGACAGACCTTTTTCTTAACTATCTTCACCATTTCATGCAGTATATCCCTCTCAGCAACATGCATGTGGACAATATCTCCACAATTTTTAATCAGCGTCTCCAGCAGCTAAAAAGGAGGAAATAAATGGAGTACTTCAGTACAGGCTTGCTTAGATTACTGGGGATTTGATTACAGAGCAAATGAACCACAAAATATAACTTTCAACTAGCACCGTACCACAACAGACACAGAGATACCAGATATTGCTGAGCAGAGGTTAAGGAAAGTAACAAGTAACAAGGTTACATTACACAGCCCATTATGTTGGCCCTCCTAAATTCTTCGGATTCACCTAGACCACTCTCAATATCCACGATCCAAACGAACTTGGCATTCACCATCACGCCCATCCTTAGGATGCTATTGAAGCATGAGTCATTTTACATACAATAATATTGATATGCTGACCAGAGCCCATAGTTTTCGAGTCGAATGACTAGTCACAACTAGTCGTAACTAGTCTATGAGTCGTCAATCACCATCAGACCATAATGTGATGCAATTAATAGTCATTGATCAATTTGCATGCAAGTAATACCCAAAGATGTACAGAACTTTGCATCATCATGGCATGGAGATAAAGATACGAGTGCACAACAGAGAAGCAAAACAACTATGCTTCCTAGCAAGTACAAGGAAACTGTTGTTAGAAGAAGCAAATCATACATGTTTTGAAATGGGTGCCAGCAAATACTCTAAATTTCAAACTAACATGAAAAACTCGCAAATTATGATTCAAATGTACAAGATGCCAAGTAAATTATAAAATGCTACTTACTGTTAGTCCGAGGAGCTGGATCTTTGAGTTCTTGTGCCCAATCCTCTTCTTAATAGACTTCACCACATCTTTAGCTTGCCTATGTGCACATTAAAGTATGAGAGCTAGCAGTGAAAATGTTTAATATGTCATGCCATGCAACAATATAGCAAAAAACTCACGCACGGGGCTAAAATTACAATTAATCCAACTATCCAAGACAGTCTAATATAAGCCCGGAGAAAAATCCTCATGAATTCTTTAAAGCCTATGGCTTCGAAACATGAATAGTTCAATACTACCCGTTCCTTGTGATTATCTATTTTGATGGAACGTATACTTACTGTGAAAGCTTCATGAACAGTTCAAGACTTCAAAATTATTACATTCATCATCTGTATGAAGTCAGAAACTAACAAGGAGTGCTCAAAATCACAGGCACAGGTCCACTAAAATCCCAGTTATCGAATATTTGTTTCTTCCACTCCATGCTAGCTTTCTTATCTTTTTTCCAGCACCGCATCGTTACTAGCTGCTTCCAAACAGTTTGTTCAAGTTCACTTTGACAGATCGCAGGACAACATATCAGTTATACTATTGGTATAGCGGTTGGAAATAGCTGACCGTGTCACATTTTTTCCATCATGACCCCAATCTCGTTGTAGCTTGACTAGGCACCAGCAGGCAAGCCGCGAGTGCAGATTGTGAACTAAAGTATCGATTCTGGACTTCTGGTGCATTGGACCTCCAACCAAAAGTCACACTAAACTGGCATATTATTATCAACTGTAAATTTAATTAAGCAGGACACGGCATGGACTCCCTAATTTCAGTTTCTTTACTTACCTTACACAAATATCATTCACTCCATATGTTCTACTCTGTACCATAAAAAAATAGATTGAACCTCAGCTGAATTTCACAGGACAACAAGCAGCGATCAATCATTCCGGTCCGAACCCGAACCCCATGTTTGCCACAAGCGTCACCCCGACCTCCAGCCTACAAAAATCATGGGGAGACTACCGCGAAACAGCAGCAGGATAGACCCCGTCCTAATTAAGCACGAAACCTCTCGTCACGACCACGAGCACCTCGGCGCCGTGAACGATCAAAGCAGACATATGGATAGCAAAGCGGAGGGGCGAAGGATGGCTCACGAGGGGTCGTGGTTGAGGATGTCGCAGATCTCGATGTTGAGGGACCAGTCGGGCCCGATGAGCGACTCACTGGTCGCGCGATCGACCAGGACGGACGGCGGCATCGCAGCGAGAGCCTGGTCGGCGTCGGCGTCGGCGGGTGAGAGGGGCGGGCGCAAACCCTAGTAGGCGAGCCTCGCTGTGTCCGTACCTTTGCGTTTGCTTGGCCTTGCTGTGTCCGGTCAGTCGGACAACTGAAGGAAGAAAAATTCTCTCTCTTTTCTTTAAAAATTCTGGTGTTGGGGATCGGAACTGGAATCGGGTTTTGATTCTTGATTTGGGTCAACCAGATTTGTGGTGTAGATAAATTTCAGCTTCATTTTTTCTCTTGCAAAACTAAACGTTTTCAAATTCTAAATAGCATGGTAGATTGTTCCATCAACTCTAATTCTCTACATTTTCAAAAGAAAAACTTCAATTCTCTAGACCAATAATCAACAATACATATCTAATTCTATAGACCCTACTCTGAAAAACATATTTGCATGTTTCGAATTGCTTTGGTTGGTTTGCCGATACGATATGGTTTTGAGCATTGATTTTGTAACTTCATATGTTCCTTCAACAACAAATTAGTTGTCTTCTAGAAAAATAGTTGTCGCATTCAATGTGCATGTCATCAACTCGGATACCTTATTGAACTGTTCATCTACACGCGTCGACAATATTGACTAGCACATGCTCCATCGCACCCTTACCATTGAATTCCTCCGTGTCCGTGTGCCTGCTTCTTTCCAAGCCCCACCGCGGTGGGACGTTGTCGATGCATTTGCCACTAACATGCCCGCTAGCGAGCTTCGTCAGTTGTATCGCCTCTACATTAATGTGTTCGTCTTGATCTCACATGTGTTGGTTGAGGCTTGCAAGGTGCTCGCTTCCCACATCCAACAACCCGAGGTGTTCCTTTCTCTCGTTGTGACAACCATCATCCACCACGAGTAAATTGACTTTATCAGTGATAATGATGGTGATTTCGTTTTCAGCACCATCATCTGAATCCAACACACAGTGATAGTTTTGTTGAGCCACAATGCCAACACGAAGACGGTTTGATCCTAGGCACCAACTAGACATCAATAGCAAGTTTAGTTTTATGGTTAACATTGTGGTTTGTGGCAAGGAGGGATCTGTTGAGCACTATGTATATACGTTGATCGTGGTGGACTGGTGGTGGTGATGATGTGTGTATGTGTTGATATGGTGGTAGTGGTGTGTGGGAGCGAGAGAAAAAAGGAGAGAGAAGATGATGTGATAAGATCGACGATCTATTGTGTTACGTCATCATAAAAAAATCATTCAAAAATTTAAGGGTAGAGAAATATACGTTCTAGAAGACTAATATTCATGGTTTTATGTTTAATGACTCTTTAGACTTCCGGCTTACCTGAGAGATTAAAAATATATTTCCCTCAGTCAAAATCACTGTCCACTTCTTAAAAAAACAATCGACTTATCTTTTTAGAATCTCTTTGATTTCTACAAAAAGTGTATGAAGAACATCGAAGCTAGAATTTTTTATATAGTTACATTACTAGATAGGAATTGTGGCTTGCCGCCTCCTCTTTGCTACATCGATATCCAATCGTCGAATCATGTCTTATGATTGATGGAAGTACATAACCAATAAAAATAGTGAATCACCACACGAAAGCTTATCTACAATGGTCTTATAAACACACAGAAGTAAACGGCGCAACTAAATACCGTGGCTCAACAACAAATGCTAATGAAGTGTTTCTTGTGCATTACTTATCTCACAAAGCCATGTCCTTAATAGCATATAAATCTTAACACACAATAACAGACGGCGACATATGTTTGCACACGCCTAAAACATAGAATAGGCAATGAACATTTGAAATCAGGCAAACTTTGCATTAATCAATAGTCACAAACATTAACATATAGCACGAACATCAACATCCAAACCGCCAATTCCTCCTATAAACCACCGTAGCCTACCCGGGCTCTCGACCAACCTGAGTTTGCCAACAGTTGTAGATCGCACGATTAGGGGTAAACAGTATTTATTAGCTCGTTGGCGTCTTAATCCACCGTTCGTTAATTAAGTACTGCTGCAATTCTCCATTTATGCTAATGATCGGTGGGCCTCGTTGCCGACTTTGCGTTGAATCGGTGCGAGGCTGGGTGAGAAAACGAAATTACCGCGTCATGCTGGCAGTTGCGTCTCTCGAGCGCTGGATTGGGTGGACTCAAGGAGCGGGATTGGGCAACCCATCTCTCTCCCGTCAAAATATCTCCTCTCTTTCCTCTTCTCTTTGCCGCCGCCTCCGCTTCCCCTCCCTCTAGGCCGCCTCGTCTCCTCCGCATCCACCAGTTTCTCCTTTCATGCCTCCACACCGGACTACCACGGCCACACCACATAACGTGGACGAGGAGGCGGCAGCGCGGGTGGCAGACAAGAGGAACCAGGCGGTTCTCCGTCCATGGCGGCACCACGGCCTGCCGTATCTTCCTCCTCGTCAGCTCGGTGGACAAGTGCGGCAGATCCGCCTCCTCTTGGACGTCATCGGCTACAGATTTTCTTTGCCCCAACCCCCTCATCTCGGCCCCATGTCTCGGTCTGCTAGAGAAGGCATAGAGAGGTGGTAGATCCAACGGTGGATGGAATCCCTCATTCCCGGAGGAAGGCGTGGAGGACGAACGACCAACGTCATATGGAGCGGGATGGGGTGATGGTTCCTGTCCGGTGGCTTTTGGGAGTCGTGGCTAGATGATGGCTTCTCGCCCTTCGTTGGTTACCCCAAGTGGAAGGTTGAGATGTAGCGCAGCAGCAAGTTTCCCTCGGTGAAGATACCAAGGTTTGTCTCCAGTAGGACTCCAGAGATGATAAGTAGGTGTCAGCGGCGCAACTGACGTGGACCTGCACACAGACACAGATAACTTTGTTCCCAACGAAGTTCAGAGAGGTTGTCAATCTCTCCGGTCTTGTTGTTCACAAAGGGTAAAACACAAAGGATAATGATAGCAACTGAAAGTAAAAAGCAGGAAAGTAAATATAGCGTGGAAACAGTAATAAGGATATGGACTGGGATACGTGATGTTCACTAGTGATGTCTCTCTCCCAAAATACGATAAAACTGCTATGCGAGGTAAACAAATTACAGAAGGGCAATTGACAGGATTATGAACGCACCGCAATGCTAACTATGCTACAAAATAAAGGAAGAGGCTCAAAAGCACGGGCAGTACGCCAAAATAAGTAGACCGTAATCCAACTGCATCTACTACTAATCATCCACCTTGAGATATCTATCCAGAACATCTCGCTGGTATTAAGTTGCGAGCCCCACCCAAAGTGTAAACCCAAAGCAACAGACAACTGCATTAAAAAGAACTTTGCGTAAAGTAAACAATCCTTGCAACCACGGTTGCAAGCACCGTTGTTTTCCCCCTTGTGGCAACAGCACATCCCCTAGACTCATGTTTCTATCACTCAAGCGTGTCATCGGGGGGCATGAACCCACAATCGAGCATAGCATTCCCTCTTGGAGTCACTACCTACTACTTGGCCAAAGCAATAAACAGCAACGGAGAACATGCAAGAATTACTTAGGAACAAAAATATAAGAGATAAAAACCAAATATATTACTCTATCACAATCTGAACATAATCTCATAATCCATCAGATCCCATCAAACTCAGCATAGCAATAGCAGAAATATTACAAAAGTGCCTCGATCATGTAGGGCAGCTCACGAGGTCTAAACCATGAAGAACAAAGAGGGGAGGAGAACATCACATAGCTACTGATCACGGACCCATGGTCCAAGGAAAACTACTCACGAGACATCCGGGGAGCATCCATGGTGGAGAGGAGACTCCCGGAGGTCGCCCCTCCCTCCGGCAGGGTGTCGGGAAGAGGTCTTCTGGTGCTCCCGGTCTCGGAAGCGCGGCGGCGGAACAGAGGCGAGTTTGCGAAATAGGGTTCTGTCTTCGGAGTTTCCCCGTGACGGAGAATAAATAGGCGAAGGGGGGCAGCCAGAGGTGGACCAGTGGCCCCAGGCGCCCCCCCTGACGCGGCCAGGGGTGGGGCCGCGCCGGGTAGCCGCCTGGGCCCCCCCTGGCTCCCCTCTGGCCCCTGAGCCCCTGGCTCCCCTCTGGCCCCACTCAGGCTCTTCGCGAAGCTTCCTGCACGCTGATTTTTCCTGTATTTTTCCCGGAATTTTTCTGGCACTTTTTATATGGGGGAAAACTGAAATAGAAAAACAGCAGAAAACAAGAACTGGCACTGGGGTGCACTGAGTTAATAGGTTAGTCCAAATATGATCAAAAGTGTATGAAAGTGTATCTAGAACCTAGCAATATCACACAAAACATGCATGGAGCAAGCAGAAATTATAGATACGTTTTGGACTCCAGGGGCGCCCGTGGCCACGGCGGCGCCACGGCGTCGAGCAGGTGGCCGACAGGACGGGGGCAGGTGGGAGGTGGAAGACGGGCCGGGGTGGGCTGGGCCAAGGTGGGCCTCGCACTGGGCGGGGTTTAGTCTTTGTTTCATTTGTTTTCTTTTCTGTTTGCTCACATTCTTTTCTATAATTGATTTATTAGCTCTAGCATTTTTGTAAAATATTATTGGTGATTGTAAATTAGGTTTATATATTACTGAGGTGCCACAAAAAGTTTTGCAGCAAAATAAATCCATTAGGTATTTCTTTTAAATATTAAATGCCCAAAGTAGGGGTTCTAGCCTACTGTTTGAATTGTTTGGAATTTTCTGCAACTGCAAAAATTACCAAAGTTGTTCCAACATGATTTTAATGATTTTAGGCAATTTACAAAAATAGTTCCATGATTTTTGGAACAACTTTATTTGAGCACTTCTGTTTTAATTTCCATTTGAGGTAGTTTCAACTAGGGTTGGTTTCATGATGAGCAAAATGCATTGGGCTTTGTGTTTTGATTACCAACCAGCATGGTTTGAAAAGAGCAGAAGCAAAGTTTGATTAGGGACAGGGGATAACAGTGATTAGCAAACAATGATAGTCAACAGTGATGATGATTACTGTTACAAGCATCTGAGGGTGTTACAAGCTCGTTTGAGGAGACTCGTCCTTGGAATATGCAAGCCAAGTTCTATAGTGTGAAGGTCCCCACATAGCTATATGCATAATGATCATCTCTATGGAGTACAAGGATATAAAGGGAGTACTAGTGTGGATCTCTCAAAAGGATAGTAGTGTTGCCCCTTTCTCTCTTTTTATTTATTTTTCTCTTTTTTCTCTTTTTTTTATTTTTTTGTGGCCTCAATGGCTCTTTCTATTTAACTCTCATTTGTCCTCTTTGGGATCTTTTATTGTGCCCACTTTGGGATCTTTTCCTCACTTAAGGGCAACACTCTATTTTACAAGAAGGTAAAGGAGATCTTTCACACTTTACAAGGTACTCAAAATCATAAAGAAGATGTAACTATCATGATGTATGCAAGGTATGTCGCTGCCTGTGTAGCAGGAACATGTATGACATGAATATCAAGTCATGAAGAGGTGGATATTGCATGGCAATATATCTCGTAAAGGCTATGGAAATGCCTTGATATGTAGGTATGGTGGCTGTTTTGAGGAAAGATATAAGGAGGCTTATGATGACAGAACGTATCATGCCAAGGGTTTGGATGTACCGGCGAAGGTGGACACCAACTCTCGGAGTGAGAAGAAGGCAATGCACGACACGGGAGAGGCTAGCAAAATATGGGAAGGTGGAAGTGTCAACTTTCAATACTTACATTAGTCTGAAGAACTCATGCACTTATTATCGGTAACTCTCAATCTAATAAGGAGGTTCACAAAGAGACAAGTACCCCGAGGAGGAGTGTATGGGGGTTTGGTTATCCTTGCGCATCCTCGACTCATGGTACGTGAGTGTTCTCTGATATTCGATCCCTCCAAAGATTAGTGATCCATCTAGTAGCTAGAGTTCTCAACTAGTTTTGTAGGTTTTAAAAATACACACGGATTGCCAAAAATACGACACCTATCACTAATAGGCTAGAGCTCTTGACACCAAAATTTCAAACATTACTCACATCAATACCTCAAAACCATTGCAAATTACTACTAAAATTAAATAGCAACCTCAGTTACCTACTTTCAAGACAAGACACAACTCAGTGCAACAACCAACTCTCTTTAACAAGATAAACATGAAAACTAAAAAGAGTTCCAGCAACAAACTAAACAAAAGCCAAGGCTCTTGCTAAAGACAAACTAAGACTAAAACTAAACATGGCAGTAGCTATGAAAAGATAAAGAACACACAACAGCAAAAAGATAAGCAGGAAAAATCCTATGATGTGTTCTAGATTTTGAAAGTGGAGCGTGTTTCTCTCCCACACAAAGTAATACGGGATCTAACTTGTTATGAACAGCAAGCAAAGATAAAGAAAACTAAAAAATAAAACCTAAGAGCGAGACGCTCCAAGCATAGCACATAACGCATGAAGTGATGAAAATACAGTGAGACGAAGGACGAACTGATGATTGTTGATGGAGAAGGGGATGCACGGCGGCATCCCCAAGCTTAGACGCTTGAGTCTCCTTTAATATTTGTTGGGGATGCATGGGGGCATCCCCAAGCTTGAGCGCTTGGCACTCCTGGATCTTCTTTCATCATCTTCTATCGCACACTTGAAAACTCCCTTCATACATAACTCATCATAAGCTGATTAGAGAGGTTAGTACCCTTAATAAATAAATTTCCCCACTGGATATAAAGATATTCTTGAAGAGCTACTGTTTCTCAAGAGTGCCAAAAAGTTTTTGTAAAGAAAAAGCAAGCTTAAGGTTTGCAAAAGTTAGGAGAGACAAAACGTGGCAGAATCTGTGAAAAACAGAACAACAGATAGTAAAGAATTGTTTAGGGGCACTTCTGCAACTCAAATAAAAAAACTCAGAACATACGGAAGTTTCGTAATTGTATAGAGCATACTGTGTAAAAATTTCAACTCATAAAGATGAACTGGAATTTTTCTGAAATTTTTCTTGTCACGAGGACAGAATCTGTTTTCTGGACAGCATGTCACAACTTTTACTTCCCTTGCCGTAAGAGGCTATAACTTGGCACAAAGCTGAAAAATAAAGATACAATGATGTTGTTACAGTAGTAACAATCATCAAGACTCAACAAAAGCAAAAAGAAAAACCTAAATTCGTTGTGGGCTGCCTCCCGAAAGCGCTTTCTTTTATGCCTTTAAGCTAGGCATGATGCAAAAGATCAAGTTGTATCAATCGAATCATTATCAAGATCATCAGAAAGCTCTTCAATTGTACAACTAGTCTTAAGAGGTCTTTCAAATAAAGGACTAATGAAGATACTTCTAGGGAAAAAACCAAAAGGCGGAAAATCAATGGGAGATTCATTTATAAAATTATCAAAGAGAGGTATTTCTTCCAAAGTTTTCACGGTTTCAACTTCTTTGGCAATAGGTGGTTTATTTTCAGGTCGGGGAACCTTAGGGACATAATTGAACTTAGGTTCCCTTCTTGCCGAAGTCTCTACCTTTTTTGGTTTGATTGAGGAAAAAGTAGTTCCTAGAGTATTAATGATTTCATCAATCTTATCTATCCTAGAAAGAACCGTATCACGGGATTTGATGACCTCCAAAGTTTTAATAATTTTAAGCATGGAGCTATCAAGCCTATTCAAATTCCCTTGAATCTTGCGATCCAACTCATTTATCCTAGTTATACTTGGTATTTCTAACTCTATCTTTTCAAGTTTCTTCATAATGTGAGATAGAGTTATATCTCCTTGTATGCTAGCAATAGGGAGATTTCCAATAAGATTTTCAATAACATTAAGATACTCCCAAGTCGGGACTTCTAGAAAATTCCCATTGATAGCAGTATCTAATATGAACCTATTCCAAGGAGTAATCCCGACATAAAAATTTCTAAGCAGGATAGTAGTGGATTGCTTCTTGGTGGCTCTTTTTTGAGAATCATTAATTCTATACCAAGCATCTTTTAAACTTTCTCCACCTTTTTGTTTAAAGGTGAGAACCTCTGTCTCAACAAAGGCAAAAGGGCCAGACATAATAACAACTAGCAAGATAAATATCTTTTTTGTAAATTTTGATAAAAGACACAAAGATAAAAAAACTGAAAGGTAAACTAACAAGACTAAAAAACAAAGGTAAAGGGTAGTGTGCAACTCCCCTATCTTAGCACTTGGAGTCCCCGGCAACGGCGCCAGAAATTCGCTTGATGGCTTCTCGCCCTTCGTTGGTTACCCCAAGTGGAATGTTGAGATGTAGCGCAGCAGCAAGTTTCCCTCGGTGAAGATACCAAGGTTTGTCTCCAGTAGGACTCCAGATATGATAAGTAGGTGTCAGCGGCACAACTGACGTGGACCTGCACACAGACACAGATAACTTTGTTCCCAACGAAGTTCAGAGAGGTTGTTAATCTCTCCGGTCTTGTTGTTCACAAAGGGTAAAACACAAAGGATAATGATAACAACTGAAAGTAAAAAGCAGGAAAGTAAATATAGCGTGGAAACAGTAATAAGGATATGGACCGGGATACGTGATGTTCACTAGTGATGTCTCTCTCCCAAAAGACGATAAAACTGCTATGCGAGGTAAACAAATTACAGAAGGGCAATTGACAGGATTATGAACGCACCGCAATGCTAACTATGCTACAAAAGAAAGGAAGAGGCTCAAAAGCACGGGCAGTACGCCAAAATAAGTAGACCGTAATCCAACTGCATCTACTACTAATCATCCACCTTGAGATATCTATCCAGAACATCTCGCTGGTATTAAGTTGCGAGCCCCACCCAAAGTGTAAACCCAAAGCAACAGACAACTGCATTAAAAAGAACTTTGCGTAAAGTAAACAATCCTTGCAACCGCGGTTACAAGCACCGTTGTTTTCCCCCTTGTGGCAACAACACATCCCCTAGACTCATGCTTCTATCACTCAAGCGTGTCATCGGGGGGCATGAACCCACAATCGAGCATAGCGTTCCCTCTTGGAGTCACTACCTACTACTTGGCCAAAGCAATAAACAGCAACGGAGAACATGCAAGAATTACTTAGGAACAAAAATATAAGAGATAAAAACCAAATATATTACTCTATCACTATCTGAACATAATCTCATAATCCATCAGATCCCATCAAACTCAGCATAGCAATAGCAGAAATATTACAAAAGTGCCTCGATCATGTAGGGCAGCTCACGAGGTCTAAACCATGAAGAACAAAGAGGGGAGGAGAACATCACATAGCTACTGATCACGGACCCATGGTCCAAGGAAAACTACTCACGAGACATCCGGGGAGCATCCATGGTGGAGAAGAGACTCCCGGAGGTCGGCCCTCCCTCCGGCAGGGTGCCGGGAAGAGGCCTTCTGGTGCTCCCGATCTCGGAAGCGCGGCGGCGGCGGAACAGAGGCGAGTTTGCGAAATAGGGTTCTGTCTTCGGAGTTTCCCCGTGACGGAGAATAAATAGGCGAAGGGGGGCAGCCAGAGGTGGACCAGGGGCCCCAGGCGCCCCCCTGGCGCGGCCAGGGGTGGGGCCGCGCCGGGTAGCCGCCTGGGCCCCCCTGGCTCCCCTCTGGCCCCACTCAGGCTCTTCGCGAAGCTTCCTGCACGTTGATTTTTCCTGTATTTTTCCCGGAATTTTTCTGGCACTTTTTATATGGGGGAAAACTGAAATAGAAAAACAGCAGAAAACAGGAACTGACACTGGGGTGCACTGAGTTAATAGGTTAGTCCAAATATGATCAAAAGTGTATGAAAGTGTATCTAGAACCTAGCAATATCACACAAAACATGCATGGAGCAAGCAGAAATTATAGATACGTTTTGGACGTATCACTGGCAGCGCTCCAGTTTCGTCTTCCCCTGGTGAGTCTTTCTAGGTCTGAAAAATAGTTTTGCTCCCCACAGATTATGCTTCAAAGAGGAGTCCACAAAGATTACTGATGGCTTCTTGGTGATTGTAGTCCATGTTAATTTGGATATAACTGTATGTGAATTAATGTGATTTTGACCAACTCTTGTTTCAGAACAGTGTTTGGTTGATTGCTAATGAAAGTACCATCACAAAGGAAAATCTTCTACTTCTTAGTATATAGGAAAAAACTTTGGGATGTTTATTTAGATTTGTTATAGCAATTTTACTCTTACGCAATTATCCAATAGGATATGTGCATCTTAAAAGCACAAAGCTGATTTTGCTTTGTTTTGACGGATGTTTTTATAGTGCAGCCTGCAGATTTTTATTTATATATTGTGATTTGCAGTCATGGAGTATATATGAATTAATTCCACATGATAGGAAGATGGCACCTTAGCAATATCTATTTCAAGAAACATGGGAGATCGAAAAATTATTCCCAAGTTAGCCTCATGGTAAAGCTGAACAGTAAGATATTTAGCTCCTCGACTTTGTTCAACTTGTATCGCCGGTCACTCAAAAGTAGCTATGAATGGAAAAAATAAAATACCAAGCTTTGACATATTCATGCCTTTTATTTCTCTCTATATTATGCAGCAACCAACTGTTACTATTGATTTCATCCCTAGAGACCAAATCGATGGTTGGTGCTTGTTTCTCAAGTAAACAATTTGATGAAGGAGGATGATTATGCTAACAAGAGATCCTTTATTTTTCTCAGAGATCTATATGGGTAAGGTTTCGAAGTTTAATTGTTGTTCAGAATAAGATTCATTATGTTTGACACTGTAGATGATTTTTGAGTTTGTACACCTAGCTGAAAACGTAATGGTCTAAAGGTGTGTGAGAAACCAATCTGTATGGTCTCTGAATTCAGCATAACTCAGGCTATATTCCTATATATGAGGAGGTTATCATATATATGTTACTTGCAAACTATCTTATATGAGCATAGCAGAGATGAGATTATCTCATAGGTCATAGCCCTTCATAAGTTGATGCTATTCTGTTCTAGGCCACATCATTTTGGTAGAAAAATAGCACAAGACCTAACACCTTTGCCTCTACTATTGCTTATTATCCCTACTGTTACAAGGAAAAAACATATTTTGATTTTACAGGATCCTGAATTTTTGTTCTGAGAAGTTTCTATATACCCTTAAATAGTTGGATCCCATATAAAATATTAGTGTATTCACTATAAGTAATTTTTAGAAGCTAAGACTGTCTTCCATGTAATATAACAACATTGTATTTGGTTTTTTAGTATATACATTTCACTTATAGGTCCATTTGCTACTTATTTTGTTCTTTGAGTTCCTATTTTGCTTCAGTACTTTGTGAGTTTGTGCTAAAATACGTTTTTGTTAGGGCTTTGAATTTTTTTCCACATTGCGGCTATGCGTTCGAGATGCCAGTGAGATGCAGCAGCAGTAGCGATCATCGCTGCCAAGGAGTTCCAGCAAATATGTGTGCCTACTCTCCTTGCTCCTGTGCTCCTACAACAACAATATCAACAGAAGCTTGCGTGTAGTAGCAGCCCAAAACTACTACACGAATCATGTTGGTATTTTCTCACTCTTGCTTCATAGATGATGGTGATCACTTCAGGTGATTATCAATTGTTCTTTCCGTAGAAATTCCACTATATATTTTGCAAATTTCCTTATTGATGATTAACTGATTATCCATTATATATGATGTTTTTCACCTGCAAGTGCTGAGTTTTTTTCATTTCAAGTCTCTGTCTCTTGGTCTATTTCTCGTCTAATTCGTTTTCCTTTCTTGTGTATGTGGTTTGACTAAGATGCTTGCTCTGTTTGTAGGTGATGATCTTGCTACAAGTCGCTGAGATTGCATGCGTTTGCCATTGGTGTCGTTCAAGGCTATAGAGATGGACGATGCGCCGCAGACGCTCACTTGCTGACCTAGGTCTCCAGCCGCAACTCATCGCCACGGTATCAACCACCCCACCCCCACCCCTCCTTTTCATTCTCTCTGCTTTCATATATCCAGACGCCAGAAACTTTAGAATGCGTTTCCCTATATTTGTGCAATGTTATTTACCCCTTATATTGATTTCCGAGTGTTTTCATGCTCTAGATACCTGGATTTTAACCCACGGAGACAACGGACCATGTTGCCACCACTGCCCTCGATGGTAAGAAAATTCATATGTCCATCAAGAATATGTTCTTTGAGTTTATATGCTACATGGATAAATAACTCGTGACAATGCAAATGGAGGGTGCAGTGGCTTGGTTCTTTAGATTGTTGATGAGAATCTTGGAGCATAACTAAATAGAAGCTTTTAACAACAATGTAATTTTATTGGCTCAGTATGTCCTGATGAATGAGGGATTGCATGATTTTTGGGTTTCCTTTGCCTGTAGAGAATAACTATCATATTTAGGCATAATTGTTATAAAATAGGAGCATAAATAAATAAAAGTGATCGACAATGGTGAATCAAATAATAGGATGGGAGATTGAGGAAAGAGCAAGTAGTTACAGAGAGGGGAAGCTAGGGTGTGGGGAGGCCAGGCATCGGCAACGGAGATGCGGATCCGCAGCAGAGTGTGAGAGGTGACACCAACCGTCCGTTGCCTCACCACTGACTCTTGTTTTCCAGGGGCAAGGAGAAGGGTGCTGAGAATGTGTTGCTCTCTGCGCAGCCGTTGAATAACAACATCGCTATAATGTCTGCAGTTTCTCTATTTTCCTCCTATTGCTTTGTTCCCAATTTACAAACTGATAAGTTGCTTCTTGATTTATTTTCTTTTAGATTTTAATTTTCTGTGGCTTTATCCATAAGAATAATTCTCCTGAGTGACCATATCAAACTGGTTGGCATTGGCAACTGTGATTTTGGCTGAGGTGTGCGCAAGATCATCCCTCTCTAGACTGTAAATTCTTTTGTGGTTTTGGTAGATTTGATTTATTGGTGACTAAGACAGTGGTGATGGCGCAGGCTGACCGATTGGGCCTTTTTCTTTGAATATTTGTACTACTCCATTTCTTAATTATTGAGGCAAAAAGAATAACCTTATGTGATGTATGTTTTTCCTCGACTACAGTTTACTGAATGTATAACTTTGGTTATATAGATAGGCAATGGCTTCATCTCAGTAAATTGCAAGCTATATATACTAAAGTCCTAAGGGACATGTTCGATGTATATAGGTCTGCTACAACCCAGAGGTCAATACTGACGTATCCAACTCCATTTTCTACAGCTTAATTTTTTTGCATGCACCCTTTTTTGAGAAATCAGATTTTATAGTTGATTAAAAAATAATATGTATCACTAAATCATTTTCAGATTCTATGCTTGTTGCACGTATACCAACTCCTTTTTTTAATTGTGTATGCTTCTCAATCCTAATAATTGCATGTTATGTTTCTTTTAGGAAACAATATAACAGTATTTTGAAAAAAAATTGAGACGTGAGAACCTGATAACATAAAATAATTGCTTCATGGAGAAATGTTTATAAACAATAAATGCTTGGACAAAAGAATAGGCGGATCATAAAGTAAGATTCGGACTTGTCTCACACTAGCAGTTTGATTATCAAATTGTAAACATGTGCTCATAGCCTCTGCTCTGTTCTGTTCCGTAACTGCGACCCCACACAACTAACCAGGCAACCGGCGAGGTCGATAACGGCATGGCGCTGGTCGCTGGCGTATCACCGTGCCATACAATCCAAGCGACAAAGCCGATCTACACGTTGACAACCAACACCAATTCTGAACCGGTCGTTTCTCTATCTTTCTTTTCCTAAATACTTTTTGCATAATTTTTTCTTGGTTCTTGTCATATTTCATCTGAACTTACATCAAGTAGTTGTTTAAATATGCAAATTTTGGTAAGAAAAAATATATATTAGCAAGGGTTATATAAGGTTGGGGCGTCCCTTGACAATGGCTAGGGTTTTAACTCCTAATTAGGATATTTCTTTCATGCAGTTAGGGCATTTTGATCTCATATTTCATATTTGACAAATGGATTTATCTTATGGAGAAATTTCTTCTCCAGAAAAAAGCACCATAGCAAGATTTGAGATATTGACACTTATAGAATAAATTTTTGGACAAAAGAGTGAGAGGAGCATACAGTTGTTACCTAGCTGTTGCTTCTCGATAGTGTTATGCAACATCACCAAACATGCACATGGTAAATTTTTCTTTGTCCCAAGTCTTATGCTTGCTGTGATAGCTAATCAAAATGTCCTGTGCGGTTATTCGCTTTCATTGTACAAACAAATATTAAGATGGTTAGTTCTTCATTACCTATAAATATTCGGGAAGTAAACTTTAGGTGCTTTAAAAACAACTATGCATATGTTAGCTGACGTATTAAGATGGTTGCCAAATTTCTTTGAGCTTACAGAAACAAGGCCGTTTGTTCTCTAATTTTAGTTCCACTCAGCTTATAGAAACAAATCTGCTTTTGTTCTTCTCTAATCTTTGTTTCGGATATTTATGTTCAATTACCATATGGACGAGATGTACTTCTGGTAATAAGTTTATGTTAATTGTTTGGGTTCATATACAATTGATTGCTACATCATTAGATAAAATTGAGGAATGTCAGATTTGACTTATTTGGTTCTATTCAGGAATGCCCATCCAATCATAGCACGCATTGGTCTATGGTGTTCTTCTCAATTCCGGGAACTATGCCTTCAGATGCATAGCAAAACGTCTTTGTTTCACTGTTCACTCTCTGAAGACATCATCATTAATATGTATTGTCACCTATACATTGCATACCATACTTAATGTTTATAATGTTTTTGTGCCATGTGTGATGCGCTCGGCAGTGAGTTGTATTTCCTTGTGGATTACTTCTTTCTATAAAGAGTGCGGATTCATTTATATTATTATATAAGTACCAATCCAGATGACCTTAATTGATATTTCTTTCTCTTTAGTCAATTTTATATATCACTTTTACGCTTTATCTCACTGCAATTTGACAATCAACGAGAACATGGTTCTCTCTTGCCCTTTGCGCCATTGGCGCAACGAGTCATCTAGTTTAGCTAATAGGTCACACGACCAATGGAAACAGCAACACGCCAACGAGATTATAAAACATGGAAGGAGATGGTCCATATCGACAACTCTAAAAGTAAAGGTCAGAAATACATAAATCTGGTTTTTGTTACAGCAAAAGCAATACACATTTATACCATACAATTGGCTATAAGCAATGTTTTTGTGAAGCACAACAGCAAACGACGCATCTAATTATAGAGTTTCGACGGTCGTTGTTTCGATAGCAGACAATATCATATGTACATTGCTTTCACATAGAGCGGAAGCAAATGATGCAGCTAACTATGATAGAAAAGATTGGATCCCTGCATGATGGATGACTCGCTAAACCTTGGATCATATGAAGGCCGTGTGAAAAAACAAAGGCCGTGATCTGTTGCTGGACTGGCATTGATTTTATGAATCAGAGAAACTAATCCATAAACTCACCTTAGGAAACGATGTAGAAGGTGAGCGACACTGGTTGAAAAGCAAAAAATATATGCAATGAAGCATTATTACCTAAAATTGTTTAGTAGACATTAAAATTTGTAATTATACATATTCATCATCCTTTAATTTAGGTTGCAATGAAGCTCTATCGGTGCTGCATTGGAGCGATGTCGATGTTGCAATGGAGCTTCGCTCGAGGGTTTCGTAGGGCTATGCTCTATGTCGCCAGACCGAACGTCCACCAAAACCAGGATCGCCTTTTTATATCTGTGTTTGCTATTTGACTGTCACCTTCTTCACACGACCTTGAGGCGGAGATGTGGGCGCCACGACAAGTGCCAACAAGGCGCGGGGCTGCCGGCGATGCCACGAACGAAAACGGCACGACAACGACGTCCTAGTTGAAGAGGAGGGGTTATCGGGTGGGAGGAGGAAGACGATCGAGGAGGAAGCAAGGATCTAGGGCATCGGATATTGATCCAAGGGTGAACAACGATTGTGTGGTTGAGATTGGCTTGGAATAATTCATTTCCAAATTACAGGTGCTCATGCGCGTTCTATCATACACAAGAGGTGTGTGTGCAGCATCATATTTGACAACATTTCACTTGCGTCGACCAATCAAGGATCCAACGAGCAAGCCCTGATTCTTCAGCTTCAGGCCATCCCAAGAATGGAGCGGTTCCGTGGGCTGGGGGCGTGGGCGGCGAAGTCCATCGAGCGGTTCCTGGGGCTCGGCACGCCAGCTCCCTGGTTCACGAACTCCATGGACCTGTTCCTAGGGCTGGGCGCGTGCCCGGCGAGCTCCGCCACGCGGTTCCTCGCGGTGGGCACCGCCGGCGCGTGCCCCGCGAGCTCCGCCGGTCGGTTCCTGGGGCTGGGCACCACCGGCCCGTGCCCCGGGAGCTCCATCGCGCGGTTCCGCGGGCTGGGCACGGCCACCGTGAAGTCCTGCGGCGGCTTGGGGCTCACCTTGGTGTCCCCCCTCGTCCACTTCTTGGTGCTCCCCCGGCGCATGAGCACCTTGATCAGCTCCCCGACCTGGTCCCGCGGCGCCTTGCCGGAGCTTGCGCTTGCCTTCTGGGCCGTCTCCGTCTTCTCCTGATCACCGGCGACCTTGACGTGTATCTCTTGCGATACCTCGGCACCGACCGGGTTGCTCGTGGAGACGGCGGACACGGACGCCTCGATGTCCAGTGCCGCCTTCTCGTCGTGGTCGGCTCTTTTGAACCTCGCCGTCGTGGCCAGGGTCTCGACGGCGCCGATGACCAGCTCCGCCCTCGCGCAGACCTCCAGCAACATGGAGGCGGCGCTGAAGAGCGGCAGCGCCTCGATGAGCGGCGACGTCGGCAGCTCAGATATGGTGTTCTGCTCGTGCTCTGCCTCTGGTGATTCCTCCTCTCCTTCTTCCAGCACTGCCGCGAGGCACCTCAGTTCGTCCCTCAGCTCCTGGGCGGCGGCGTTCATGTCCGCCACGACGAGACCGAGGCGGTCGGACCGCGTCATCGACATGACAAAGCCCGACGCCTCGTGGAGCACGGTGGCCAAGTGTCGGCTCAGGGCGAGGCAGGTGCCGGCGAGGTGCTTCTTGACGTGCGCCGGCGTCTGGGCCTCGGAGCCGACGCAGGCGGCGAGGGCGTCGATGCAGTAGGCACAGCAACGCATGGCGGCGCCGACCTTCTGGTACAGGCCGTAGGGGTGCCGGAACCCGAACTTGCCGTGGCCGGGCTCCCATTTCGCCAGGTTGGCCAGGGAGTCCTCGGACGCCTTGGCGTTCAGCACGAGCTTGTACCCCTGGGACTTGTCGGAGGGCGCCCGCCTCGCCGGCTTCTCTCCGTCGACGGCGGCGGCGGAGTCAGAGAAGTAGTCCTCGACGCAGCCCTCGGCGGCGGCGGCGAGCTTGTCCATGTTGCGGGCCACGAGGACGTGGAGTTCGTGCCCGGCCCAGACCGGGAAGACGAAGGCGCAGACGGCGAAGCAGATGAAGGCGCCGATGGCGATGGTGGTAAGGCGCTGCTGCGCCATGTAGACCACCTCGTCGGCGCGGTACCCCGAGACGGAGACGAGGCAGTAGGTGATGATGAAGACGGTGACGCCGTAGTCGAACTTGGCCTTCATCGTCGGGATGAACCGGGAGAAGGTGGCCACCGCAGCTGCACGTAAACAGCCAGTTAGATCCATCAAAACAGAGCGGCACGCACGCATCGGGCGAAAGCAAACGTACGTACCCATGATAAACATGGAGGCGGTGAGGACATAGGGCTGGAGCTCCCTGCCGGACTGGCTGGCGACCCAGTGCGCGCCCAGGGCCAGCGCGCCGCCGGCCAGCGTCGCGGCGGCTCTGTTGAGGCCCTTGTACAAGCAAGCACCTGAAACGAACCCGCGATACATCTGTCAGCTCTCTCTTCCACGCCTTATCACCTCACCATGCATGCATTGCAGCAGGACCGGTGCATGGTTACGTACCGACGGTGTACTCGAAGACGACGACGACGGTGAGGACGGCCCACATGGCGTTCCCGCCGGTGAAGTCGTAGAGAGGGTGCACGTAGTAGAAGACGGAGCAGAGGGCGAGCGCGAGGGCCACCTTGAGCCCGTGCACCACCCTCCTCGGGTCGTCCGCGCCCACCTTCCACACCATCTTGCCGAAACCGGCCACCCTGTCCCTCGCCGCGGCCATCCACGACCACGACGGCGGCGCGCAGCAGGACCGCCGCCGCCACCCTCCGCCCCTGACGTGATCGTGCTCGCCGTTGACGTCCGCCGGCACGTTCACCCTCCATTCAGCGCCGCCGCCGCGGCTGTGGCCGGCGTCTTGCTCAGCTGCCATGCTCACCTACGCTTGGTTTGATTAAGCTGTTCGATCTCGCCTTGGATGATGATGATGGATCGAGCGAGAGCTTATATATATACGCGAGGAGGGAGAATATAAAATGCCGCGCATGACGTGGCGCACGTTGATGTGTGTCGCGGTCACCACCACATTTTGGGAAAGGGCGCGAAGTTTATTATAAACAAATCCGTGTAAATCACCTGGGCACAAAGAAAATATGACCAAGGAAGGGGACCAGCGATGCACGCCATTTTCAATTACTGAATTTCATTTCATAAGAAAGTGCGGGAGTTGAATCCATTACAGGTCAAATGGTAAAGAACAAGCAAGTATGTAAACTTAGAGCAACTCTAACATACGCGTCATATTCTCGATCCGCATAAACAAGATGCAGATTACCGTAAAGTAAAAATGCAACACAAAAACGAGCGAGACAAAACAGATGTGCCATTTCGAACGGCATACTTTACATACTTGAATATTTCAACTTGGTGCTACAAAATGTACACTGAAAATGCAAGTACGAATAAAACACATTAGAAGGGTCGCCGATAGGTCGCCACCTCACTTCTTAGCTAGGCGGTAGAGGTAGTAGTCCAAGGCGAAGGCCATCAAGAGCTCCGACAGCTACAACTAGTCCTTGGCCGCCCCAAGGCGCTCACCCACACCATCCTCGCCGGCATCGACCACCTTGTTGGCGGTCGCGAGCCCACCCTGAGCAATGCGGTGAAGACGGGTCGACGCCCAGAGAAGCTGGTCCAGCGCATGGAATCACGCCCACGCGCACTGCCCGGTGCGGGATAGTGGGTTGCAGGCGCGGGCAGAGGCGGAGCAGTGGGGATCGACTGGTGGCGCGAGGGCAGACGCGGGGCGGCGGGAGCTATTGCACTTCGTTGCCGGACACCTTCTACGGCATCCACGATAACTGGATCCGTCCAGCGCCATGTCGGTTGCTTGCCGGAGTTGGGCTAGAATGCGGCGGCGGGGAGAGGATGTAATGCGAGATGGGAACCCTAAATGCCCCACCGCAACGTAGATATAGTGCACAAGAGGGGATTTTGCGGGTCACATGCATATTTTTATAGGCCGGCCGGAATTTGGCAGATCTTCTCGGACACAAAAACGCCTCATACGCCAAAAATCCGTATATATGTGCATCGGCAACGAAATGACGCATCTGCTAGAGTTGCTCTTAGGTGTCCTTCGTAGCCTGCACCGTTTTTCCCTTGTATATGTGACTCGAATGGACCTAGCTGGGGTGATAAAGATCAAAAATCATATTATGACATCCTATGCCCGCAAATCTCCTCTGATTTTATGCCAGTTTGCGAGAATTCAAATGGATGAACGCATCCACGAAGGTTTGTAACATCGCGTTAAATGACAAAAAATGTCCAAATGCATCGATCCAAATGTGACAAAAAATGTTCGGATGCATCGATCCAAATGTTTGAGAGCGTTTTACGGCACCACGTTGAAGATGCCCATACCATTTTACCATAGAGATGTAAGATCTGCTGCAACAAACACACAAATATAATGCCAAAGAGGCATCTATCCAGATCACAAATGCCAGCAGAACACCAATGCCTGAAATTTAAGTTATACAGTAGAAAAAAAAACTCACTGATTCTCTGATATAGTACATCGTTACCATTCACCACTGTCTTAAATTCTTGCGCAACCAGTGCAATTGTTCACACATGTGGAAACTATCTTAAATTCGTGTGCAACCAGTGCAATTCTTCACACATGTGGAAACTAAATCAAGCTTATTGGTATATTTCTATCAAAGCAAAGAGCCAGGTAGCCAATCTACATCATGACATGAGTATGCAACACCGCAAAAAATGGATCTATATCTATCCTATATGCATTTATTGCAGTAGCATCCTCAAGGAAACTGAGCTTGTTTCTCATGAATTTATGGGCATACTCAGAAATGCAGTATTATGCATTGCATAGTCATTACTGATATTTTTGGGCTACACTCTTGGCTATGCTTGGCAGGGGCTATGCATGGCTGCTTTGGTGTTAGATTCAAGCGGGGACAAAATGCCCTTGTTACTTTTTAAGGAAGCGGAAAGATCCAGAGTGCAGTTAATAGTACAATCTTTGGATCACATCGTTTAATTACCTAGGCTGCAAGAGAACAGAAACATAAGTATGAGCCCTAGACTGCATGAGAACAGAAACACAAGTATGACGTTGCATATATGTACTTTTGAAATGCAACATTCGACTGTTTGTTTAAGTGCACATCGATGATTACTCTCATCTCTTTGTGCGAAACAATGAGATGAAGCCAGTGGTCAATTTATTTTCATATGATCGCCTACGTGGAATGAATTCGATCAAATTTGTGTAAAAAGTCGTCTAAAAAGGCCTCAAGCATAAATATGAAAATAAAGATTCATGCTCAACTAAACTAGAAACCGATAACAGGAATAGGATCACAATGTCAATTGACATTAAGACCGAGCATAGGAATAGAATCACAACATCAACGTGCATATTTTTTATGTAGTAGTAGAATTTTTCTTGAATCAAATCATTATTTCATACTTCCTAAAACAGGCTTTCGCCCCCCTTTATAGATAAAGGACCGGAACAGAGTACACGGCCGAACGATACAAGGTGGTGAGGTAACCCTCTTACAAAGCTGGTCCTAAGATACACGACGCACGTAGGCACCTACGTGACCAACGAGAAGCATCTCGGGAACTAAACATACCCACGCAACCCCCTAACGCATCTAAGCTCCACGACAACGCCCTCAAGAGGGAAGACGGCGCAGAGCGTCGCCGCTGCCGAGTCCACCGGACAAAGGTCTTCACCTGGAACCTTGACACAGAGAGCAGATCCACGAAGACGTCTTCAAGAAGAACGCGGCACCCGCAGGTGTCGCCGCCGTCGGCGCCAAGGCGCGAAGCTTTCACTCGGCAACTCACCCGTGTCATCAATGCCGTCAGAGGGTCACATGGAGGCTAGCCCCAGATCCAGACCAGGACACGTCCCCGAGGAGGCATGTCCGGGCTACCCACCGCTCTGCCACCCGTTGCCCACACAATCCGGGGAAGAGCCACCACCACCACAATGATGCCTGCCGGAAAGCAACAATGTCGACCACCTTCCGGGGCCGCCGCCCCGGCATCCATGCCGCCAGATAGCGCATATCGGTCCTGTCTCAGCGCCGTCGACCCCGGTGGGAAGATCGATGGCCAGCCATCACCTCTCCGCCCGGCACCAGCCCCAGAGTCTGGGTGGACACCTCCATCGTCGGAAGCCTCCACACCTACGTCCCCAGCCAATTCCCGCGAATTGGGGGGGAGGCAACTCCTGGGCTGCCGACGGCCACCGGAGAGCCGGCCCAAGCCACTCGACTGAGCCAGCTCTCGCAATGCCAAGTCCGAGGCTGCCGGTGCTGATCCGCGACCCGACGAGCCGCTACCACGGCCACCACCTACGACCACCGTACCCGCTAGGCGAGCATGACCAACGCCCCGCGGGCACCTCCCGGGCCATGCCCAACCGCGCCAACCCGAAGCGCAAGCTTCGATCCGCCCCGGGCACCTAGCTGACCCGCCCGAGCACGGACCCTAGATCTGACCCAGCCCCTAGGCGCGTGCGGCGGCATCCGCCCAGCCCCACGCATCGTCGAGACAGACCCAGGAGAGAGCGGATCACCACCACCACCCTGCGCCGCCACCATCCAGAGCCGCTCATAGCCCGCGTCGCTCCACAGGCCAGACCGGCAGGGCAACCGCCACCAGATCTGGCGGCCGTGCCAAGGTCCGTCGCTGCCCCGTTGGGCACGCACCACCACCACCACGGAGCACGCCACGAAGCCGACGGCCGCCGCGAGACCGCGACCGCCACCACCACCCGCACCGCCAGCCAAGGCCGAGCCGCCAGATCTGGGCGCCCAGCCATGGCCAGCACGCCCCACCATGGGCCGCCCGCGCCCGGCAGCGCCGTCGCCCTCCGACCAGGCCAGCCGCCGGCGGAGGCCGAACCCAGCAGGAGCTGGATCCGCGCCACCAGGACCCGCCGGGCTGCAACCCCCATCCGCCACCGGGAGAGGGCGCCGCGCACGCCGCCGCGAGCACTCAGCCCTCCACGCCACCGGCGAGCGCCCGCAGAACCGGAGCTCGGCCAGACGCCGCCGTGCCCTGGGACAGCCCGGCGTCCCCACCCGGAGTAGCCGGCCCGCGCCGCCCGACTCGGAGAGGGAGGAGAGAGCGCCCGCCGCCGCCTGCACCGACCGGGCTTTGCCCGGCGGCGCGCGCTGGCGGCGGCGGGGGAGGAGGGGATGGGAAGGGCCGAGGTCCGGCGGCGGCTAGGGTTCGCCCCCTCGGTCGCCCGCGGGGACGACGCGAGGGGAGCGCAGGGAAGAAGTCAGCGGCCCTTCTATCCCATTACTTTGTGACAATAGATTCAGAGGCAGACTTTATTGCTTTAATTAAACATCATATGCCATGTAGACCCAAACGCGTGGGCAACTCCAAACGGCAAATAAACACACCCTTGGGCTTTTGGCTGAGTGCACAGTCGCAGGTAATCCGTAAACATTGCATAGTGGCACTGTAGAGTGCAGACCAACGCGGTTTTCTGAGAAACCACACGGCTTTGCCTGACAACAATCTTGGAGCGACAGTGCTGATCGGATTCGCGCGCGTGACCGTGCCGGATATCTTTAGAGCATGGTTAATAGTAGCCTATTTTATACCCGGCTTGTACAATAGTTAGTGACAAAAGTGTATTACTTTTATTACATATGACCTACATTTCATTCTCACAAATTGCGTAGGAGCACGTGCTAGAGCTGACTATTAGCTAAGAGCCCGCTTACCTTCTCTCTCTTCTTCTCTTTCATCCACCTAAGCAAATGTATATTATTTTATCTCTTATAGCCTGCTGACTCATCCTTAGGCTTCCTCCAATGCAAAGGTGCTAGAAACATTAAATGTGCTAAGCAACCGTCTTCAATGCATTGATGCTTAGCTTGTTGTTGCTAAGGGCTCTCCCAATGCATTGTATCTTAGCACAGTATCATAGGAGCAATAAAAACTTAAGATACAACCATCATAATGCATTGTTTCTTAGAGGTTGTATTTTATTTAATGATTTTGGTCTCATGCATACATATGATTGGTTTAACAATGCTTTTTGCATATGGCCACGTGCAAGGTTGTATCTTAGCTAAGATACAACCTCCCTCTCTTTCTTCATTAAGTGTTATGCCACATAAGCGAAATGCCTATGATATCGTGCTAAGATACTAGCATTGGGAGTGCCCTAAGAGCATGGTTAATAATATAGCCAGCTGCAGGCTATAAGGTGTTGCCATGTCATCTATAGACAACCTTATAGCCAACAAGTATAATAGCTAGATGTAAATATGTATTACTTTATTGATATATGACCCACATGTTAGTCACACAAAGTGTCTAGGAGCACGTATTGCAGCCGGCTGTTAACTAATAGCCCGCTTCTCTTCTCTCTCCTCTTCTCTCTCTTCCAACTAAGCAACAATATACTATTTTATTCCTTATAGCCCCCCCCCCCCCACTCAGCTCTATTGTACTTGCTCTAAGCTTCACTCATTTAATGATTTAGCAACTAAAGTCTTGCATGCATAGGTTAGTTTCTTTCATTTTTAATGTTTTGCCTAGGTTCTCGTGACTAGCACCGTGTCCTCATGAGATCATCATACTTCTCTCTCTCCTCTTAATTAGGGTGCCGCATAGGATTTTTTGTCTTGTTGGCATGCTTAGCACCCATCCAAGATGGAGCATTGAGAGCAGCCTTATTGTACTTGCTCTTAGGTACTCCAAATTAGGCACAGAATCACAGATACATCCTGCATCCTCATCCTTACCCTCACGCGTTGCTCCAGAGATCTCTTCGATCGAGAGGGAGGGAGGCACGGCACAAGGCAGCGGCAGCAGCTGGTGGGGTTGGGTAGCCAAGGAGCAAAGCTAGCAACAACAGCATAATCGACCGTGAATTTATTTATTTTTGTTCCCGTACCGTACGTCCAATCTCATCGTGGATGTCGTGTCTAATCTCATCGTGGGTTGACGAGAGCTGGCCCTGTGCAGTGCCGCGAGGACTCGCTTTCTGACCGGCAGCTCTGAGAGTGAGCGAAGAGTGCAAGTGCGAGCAGTTGATGATATGATGCCGATCATGGAGATGAAGATGGAGTGGTTGGACCCAAACTTGTACGACCTTTGCCTCCACTCTGCTGCATGGGGGTGGTGCTTTTGTGCGGGTCTCCCTGGGTTTATCTCCCCGGAGAACCCAACCCTCGCTCCGTCACCGTGCGAGATTCGTTCGTACCATGTTCGTTTCCTGCAGCGGGAAATGTTTGATGAGATTCCCGGCGTTTTGGAGGCAACGGACAGCCGATACAGTTTTTTTTAGACATTTATGCTTCCTCTTATTGCTCGAGAATTCATAAAAACACAGGGATCATGGGGGTTAATAATCCACAAGTGGCGCCGGTGAAAGCTGGAAAGCATAAGCAACGATTAGACTAGCATCATTAAACAAACTCGACATAGAAGTGGAAAAACTACATGAATTAAAATTGACTCGTCTCTTTAAAATTTCACGGATGACTGAGCTGTTCACCCCACCCTTCTTCTCCTCGATGTCCTTCTTGAGTTGCTTATTACTGTTTGCAATAATCAGCTGGCTAATTCCCAGATCCTCCGCAAGGCATTGGGCTTCACGGCAAGCAATCACATCAAGATTGTTCACGTCCACAAGACCTAGCAAAACGAGTGCTGAAGATCCCGGGTACAGGCCCTGTGAGTCTCTGCATATAGCCGAAACTACACCACCAGATCCATCTTCAGCTTTCTTCCCAACACATGTGATCATGGTTTTTCCTTCCAGTTGATTATTCCCCCTACTACCCAGCCATGTTATCGCATGTGAGCCTGAACCTCCATGTGATAATGGAGCATGGTGCAGCTTGCGGTTGGATAAATTTATCTCCTCGATGTAGCTCTGAATAAAACAATTCGTAGCTATGGGCCCCTCGAAGTTCTCTTCATGTATAGCCTTCCGCCTCGCAATCCATATAACCCATGAAGTGATCAGCAGTTTAGTGAACTTGTCATGTGATAATTTGTCCCGCAACTGAAACAGCCAGAGCTTTGGTTGCAGAATCTCTGTCTCTAATAAGGCTTCGATGATCTCGTCATCCGCTAGGGCCCAAACCCATCTTGACATGGAGCACTGCAATAGCGAATGGGTCCAAGAATCAGGCATACCACAAAGGGAGCAGCAGTCGTTCGTTCCCATGTTTCGATGATGGCGTACATCTTCTGTAGGCAGAGAAACTTTTGCAAGCCTCCAAAGGAAACTCTTAACCCGGGATGGCACCCGCAAACCCCAAAGTGAACTCCATGCCGATTCCTCCCGAGAATTGTCAGAGGGAGATTCTGCTGAGAAGGTTATTCGTTGAGTTCCTTAAACACAGCAACATATGATAACAAGATTTAACTGAGAACACGCCTTGATGTTCTGGCTGCCAACCCCAGAAATCATCCATTGGCATCGTGCATAAAGGTATATCGCAGATAAGCTTTTTGTCTTCAGGAAGAAACAACCTTTCAATCTCCTGAATGTTCCAGCCCGCCATTGAGGGGTCCATGAGATCTGAAACAAACTTAGGAGCATTAGTTGCCAAACATGCCAACGGCTTCATCGCATAGGTTCTTGGGAGCCAATTATCAACCCAGATTTCCGTTGTTCGTCCATTTCCATTTCGCCTAATAAGACCATGTGACAAAGCATCTCTCCCATCCAAGATAGACCATGTGACACGCGATACAACTAGCTAGCTAGTCCTGTTGTCCTCTGCACTCCTGTAGTTTTTTTTTGCTTTAGAAATTCCTCAAGGGTTGTTTTGAGCTCTTTGCCAAAGGGCGCATGTATATTATTAATAGTGGGTATTATTAATATTATCATTTGTTTTTTTTCATGTATTAAATCTATAGCACAAAACAAATATACTCAAACCAGGACCAAATTAAAGAGCAATCCACTAGCTTCCATCAGCAATTTGAATCGCTTCATTCAGGTTTATCAATATCAAGATAACGATTTTCTAAGGTTGGCACTTTTATTAGGGTCTTTAGGAATATATTAATGTCAGCACATAAAATGTTGACATCAAATTATTTGGTGTATGAAAGATGTTAGGCACTGATTCTATAGGTATTTATAGATTTGAATGGGATCATTTGGAGTTTTACTTATTTTCAAATAATTCTAAAAAAATATTTTGAAAGAAAAAGAAAAGTTTACTGTGCTTGGGCCGGATCTGTTTGGCTGATAAACCGAGACGCCCAGTGGCGTCAAATAGACGCGGGCCAAGGGGAAGGCTTGGCCCAATTGGGCGCGGCTACGGTGGTGGAAAAATAATATCTGACATCCGGTCCCACTTAGATGTACCAATAAGGAGGCTTATAGACTTACAATATAGTCAAATTTGTCACTTCTTTAGACCAAAACATGCATTTATGGTTGTTGAGTCCACATGACCTTGTTTGTTTACCTATGAATTTGCAGATTGAGGAATAAAGTGTTCATTAACCCCTAAAAAAACTCGTACAGTAGCTGAATTCCAGCTGCATCTGAGCCCGTGCTCAGAAATGAATTTTTGTTATTAAACCCAACTTTTGAAAAAAAAACACAGATCTGGTCGTTCCTTTTTTACTTAATCGTTGAGCCACGTGTGGTCGTTGGCGGTCGAATCCGCTTGGAAGGTACAACTACAAGTGAGTGGTGGGAGGGGGGGGGGGGTTACATACGCTGCCATAACGACATACAATATAGTATTATTTTTCTTATTTTTTCATTTAATGTTTATCATGTTTTTAATTATATAAAGGGGGGTATCGGCCGATCTTCATCATCAATGTGTTTAGGAGGATACACTGAGGAAAAATTTACAATTTAACTCAAATTTTAATTTTAAACACAAAATGAACCTAAATTTTGATTATTTTTATCTAACCCTTTTTCAACGTTCTTGGGCTCATTGAATGAACACATATTCTTCATATATACTCTAATTTCAATGTTCTTGGGCTCATTGAACTCGTATAGACGAGGGCCTCGTGTTGGTGCCATTGAATCTTCATTTAGAGCATTTTAAATAAATTAAATGGCATTTTGACACTTTCTAAGTGGCTAAGCACTGCAGGTCCTTCGGATTGACTCTAACTTGATCCCTTTTAACGTGTCAAGTCCATGCACAAGCCAACAAACCTACAAAGGCCACAAAATAAAAGAAAACTAATGAAAAATAAAAGTGCAACGATCAATTGGGAAGTGTCAAAATGACTTTCTTCTTCAAAATGCTCTAAATGAAGATCTAATGGCACCAACACGAGATCTTCGTCTATACGAGTTCAACGATCCCAAGAACGTCAAAATATGATTCATATGAAGAATCGGCAACTATTTTACTATACGAAGCTCCAATCCAAGGTGCCATGGCAGTATGACCCACACGACACAAGGCGTCTTGGTAATCTGGTGGGGCCCGACGTGACTGACGTGGCTCGATCCACGACGCCTTTGATCGAGGCGTCATGATGTCCGGCATAATGCCTAAGGGGCAGACGCCACAAATAATATACTCCCTCCGATCCATAATAAGTGTCGCTCATCTAGTACAAAGTTTGTTCTAGCTTAGTACAAAATGAGCGACACTTATTATGGATCGGAGGGAGTATTTTTTTTCAAATTTTAGGTTTGATTTGTGTTCACAATTAAAAATTGGGTTAAATTGTTAAATTTTCCATATACATGGACATCGAACCTTTTATTTGTGGTCATTTGTAGTGCTCCTTTGAGCAAGGTTGGACCTTTGTTTTCTCCAGAATATGAGTTGTACAGAGTAAAAGGGCTTGTGTAACAGAAAGTCTCCTTCAGCTCGAACTCAAATGAGCTTGATATGAACAGTATTTTTTTTTGCAACAAACATTGAGGAACATTTTATTTGCGTGCAAATTTTATCAGATTTTCTTAACGTTTGTTAGAAAAAAATTCAGAATTTTTGAATTTTTTATTGTACTGTTCATCCAAGCTCATTTGGGCTCGAGCTCATGTAATCTGCACCGGGTTATCTAGCCTCGTTAGCCTACCATTTGCCCACCACCCAATCCTGTGCGCAACGACGGTTACAGATAGCAGCATACGTGTCAGGACTAGATCGGGTTTGAATTTTGACTGATTGCTAATTAACAAACAGTCAAATTTTAACAGGAATGAAGACACAACATAGGTGCTGACGCGTCACAATATAATTTGATAGAAATTCGACTTAAGCCGAAATGGAAATCAGTCCAGTAATGATTAGACACACTATGGGTAAAATAAATTCAGCTGGTAGAAGTTGGGGTAGAGGCTTTCCTCTTGGTAGAGGTTAAATATTTTCCTATAACTGTTTTATTCTGATGGCTAGAAAGTTTGGAAGGCCATAGAATTGGGTGAGGCTGTAAAGAGGAATTTCTTAAGAAATGCTATTAATGATTACAATCAGGGGTTTGTAGGTTTCCAAGAAAAGAAACTATAAGTTGAATGAGCAGGATACCTTGAGTGGTAGAGATAGTTTTACTTGGTTATTTGTTAGTACTTCTATAGGTAAGTCAGGTGGGATGCATTTTGTTGTTACTTGTTAATGATGAATTTTATGAAATTCTGGATTCTGAAGCAGGGATGTTCCATATGTGGTTGTTGAAGATAGATCTTGTGGGGAATCTTAGAATCTAGACAATGTAGGAAGTATGCAGTAAGCTAAGAATACTAGAAAAAGGCGGTCGCTCAGTTAAGGCCTAGTTCAACCAGAACAGCAGGCGAAATGGTAGAGGCTGCACTCCATACCTTTAGTCGTTGCATTCTAATTTGCTGAAAGTAAACGATGAAATCAGATAAGTTGAACATGCAAATAAAAGACAGGTGGTTATTTACCTGGGGTGGCAGAGACATGGAGATCCCCACTACTGTTCAGCGATCTAGGAGAAAAATACCAAACATGTGTTCGATATGCAGGAAGTGAATCTGGAATCCTTGGTAAGATTTATGCAATGGGCAAACACCTCTGGCACAAGGATAAAGAGATTAGAAGGTAGAGGCCAGGATTGTTCAACTGCACAAGTACGGAGATAAGACGAGAAAATTATCAAGCATTTGCTCATGCCACAGACACAAAACCAAGATAGTGGTAGATAATTCACAGTACTAGTAGCAGGGTACAAAAGCTAAGGGAAGGACAAAGCTTGTAAACCTGATGATAGCAACCGGTAGGTTGAATGAAATGGCGATTCAAGGAACATGATAAGTCAAGTGATCTCGGTTATCATGATTATCCTCCCCAATTGCTCCATGAATTCACATGATATAAAATGATCAGTTCAGTTCAATATTTATACCTACTTTTTTCTTAAAGATGTAGCCAGAGAATAACTTGGTACCATTCCTTATTCTAAGCAATCTGATCTTGACAGACCGTATTCATTTCACTTATTTCAGTCTCTAGTAATACTGACCACAATTGTCCCAATGGCATGGCATGTGACAGCGCAAAGTGTTCCTCTGTGGTGCCGGTCTGTTTTTTTACGGCACCGGTAACTCCCATGCTCCTGTTATCATCCTACCTGTTATGCAAACTGAGATTGTCGATGTGTACAGTTAATACTGATGTGAAAATATATAACTGAAAGCAATGCTTGAAATGACAGCCCGGAAGATCTTAATCACAAACTTTAGTGCCACGAAAATATATAACTGGAAACAATGCCTAAGCACTAGGCGACAAAAGAACTAGCAAGCTAGGCATGCGCTAGGCAGTGGAAAAATGCACAATCAATGCCTAGTGCTTTTTCCCTTTGGTAACTACTCCCTCCGTCCCAAAATAAGTGTGTCACTTTAGTACAAAGTTGTATTAAAGTTCAGACACTTATTTTGAGACGGAGGGAGTCCATGATAACATTCAATTTCATATAAAGAAAACATTTAAGTAATAAACAATGCAAACATGGTATGCAGATATAGAACATTCAATTCACTTTCCCGATGATGTAAGAAACCTAAAAACGAAGAAACCACGTTGGCAGCTGCTGCCACTCTCAGACATAAAGAAGAAAAATACAATCTCATGCGGAAAAAAAGTCCAATCACAACTCACAAGAGCACAATATACATATAACAAGCCACATATTTAGTCATCGTATGAACAGTGCGGAGCAGCGGTACAGCCAACATCAAATGGATCTTCTGACCCACAACAATGCCAGTATTGGAGAACCTTGCCCGCACCGGGAGTATCCATGGTCCCACCAGAATGGACACTTTCAAATTTTCTCTTTGTTTCCCCTGGAGTGGCAGAAATGAGCCATTTAGTTCTGTGTAGGTCTAGGACAAAACATCTCAAGTAGAATGTGTCTCCAGTTGAAATGGTAAAAGCCAGCTCATGACTACTTCGGCGATAATCACAATTCCCAAGTCATTATTTTTTTCTAGGCAAAATGCTAGTATCTCAAGATGATAGAAGGCCAGCTAAAGCTCAAGAATCGAACTAAACAAGACTGACACTGTATGCAAAATGCAGTCCATCTTAACGCTTATGCAAGCAGGTCTAACAAAAATAAAAGTAGGATCATATGGAATGCTAATGATTGCTCGTGAATCATGTTTTGTAATTCACTGGAAAGTACAAAGAGAGGGCTATTTGGTGGATGAATCCTACTACAGTATGTCTGAAGATAAGCAGGTAGGTACTAGCTATGATAGACGACTTCAGATTTCTCACCTCCAAAGTGGGCCGTGTGGTAGCGGCAGGATGACGGGTGATTGGCCACCGGGTCGTACTGCTTCTTGCAGTTCTTGCAGGTGCGGAGCACGGGGCCGCCCACGCCTCCTATGGTCGCCGCTGCGGCGACAGACACCGACGGCCGGAATTGTTGGCGGGGGTTGATCCGGGAGGTGGGGCGGGGCCAGCTATGCGCACGAAGTGGCGGCACACGCGCGAGTAGCGCGGCCATGGGCGGCGCCGGCGCAACCGCCTAACTGTGTGCGGGGCGGATTCTGGGGAGGAAGTGAGGGACGATGGAGGCGGAGATAAAAGGAGAGACCTGGACAGTGCCCTTGGAGGCCGACTGAATTATACGATGATTGTGGCTGGAAAAGCACACATCTTTGCCACTGATATACATTTGAGGGTGTTTCAGACAATTGCATTACAAATGTCTAAATCCAGATTCAGTTTTACTCATAGTTATGTTTACAGATTATTTAGCATTGAAAAACGAGAAAACGATATAAAGGGATAAGTACACGTACTTTCACTTTAAATTTATGATTATCTTCTTTTTCCACAACCATTGTTTTTATTTTAGAAATCTTTCACCTGTTGTAAGATGAATATTTTTCTGCACAGCAATTTGAAGCAGCCAGCAATATCCTAGCAGTGCAACAGCAAAAATCGAAAGACATCGAGATTGCCCTAACAAAGCGTCAAGATAAACTTAAAGCTATGAAGAAGGTCTTGGTAGAACAACACCTCGAACTTAAAGCTGTCAAGAAGGCTTTGTCAGAACAACATCAAGTGATTGATGGTGTGAAGCATGTCCTACCAGCGTTCAAACTGTGAAGATTACATTTGTAGATCAGTGAAAAGAATTCCAACATTTCAAGAAGGCCCTGCGTGAGTAGCATGAAATTTGAAGGCCTGGAAATTATCGTGATATAGTTGTATAATCATCTTGAATCTGTCATTTTCGTCTTGATTCAACTACAGTAAAAAATTGAAAAAAATATTGATTTATGAAAAAGGCATGAATCGACTTGATTGAATGCTTAGTCCTTCTGTAGGATTGCATCGCCAACACACCTTGGCAGAAACCGAGTCATGTCCCTGTTTTTATTTTTTGGCCTTGTCACATGGTTGGTATTGTAATGACTTAAAAAATCTGCTTAACATTTACCAAGTTTGCAAGTTGATAACAACAACGATAGCTGAATTTGTATTAAAATTCAAACTTTATCAATTTTATTTAAATATGACTATCGGTCATAATATAAAACTAATTAAACACGTCTCACACTGTGATGGTTATGCAAAGTGTCACCAGCGCGTGGACCCACACGTAAGAAGCCACATCACTATTCTCTTGACCCATATGTCGGCACCATCATAGAAAAGGTAGTAGTCGGTCCCACAAGTAAGCTGCCACGTCAGCATTATTTGGGACCGTGTGGCAGGGTCGTTGACCGGTCAAAACCGATGACCCATCATTAAAAACGATGACAGTCGGTCCCACATGGAGGTAACCACGTCACCAAACTGTGAACCTATTTGACAGAAATTTTGATTAGTCAAATAAAAAATGATTACTAGTAATAGTTTATCATCAACAAAAATGCTTTTGGGTGACAGAAAATGTGTTATGCATGACAAGTTAACCCATCAATAGAATCATCATTCTTAACAAAAAATAAACAAACTATCATGATGCAAAAAGTGGTACAATCACTATTTTATTTCATTTAACATCGCTTCATTGATGAACCGTTTGACGGTCGAAAGACGTCAATAGGGTATTTTTTTATGAAAAACGGTTTTAGATGAAAAAAATATCTCATCATTAACAATCATTGAGTTTTTGGTGATATAATTCTCAACTCCTTCTTTAATGATACAAATGACATGGTTGAAAACTACCTCAAACTATAATCTTTATTATTCATTTTTTCCTTCATGGCAAAGCATATATATATATATATCCTTTTATGATCATTTTTTACATACACACGCCACCACCACCACCACCTTCACGTGTATATTATTTATTATTCTATAACGGCGCACAAGCACTTAGCTGGTCGTTGTGACCTCCCAAATCATCAACACCAGAAAGTTGAGAGAGGCTCTCCTCGTGTCGCCTCCTCCAGGCGATCGGGGGGCAAAACCCTAGTGACCCTGCTGGCGCCATCTCCCCTGCTCCCGCCGTCGGGGGGATGGATCAAGACCATAACCCGGCATAGCAAAGGACTCAGGCCGACTCAGTACATGGAAGGCCCAGAAGGAGAACCCGGATTCTCCACCGGGTCGCGCCCAACATGAAGCCCGAATAGAAGGAATATGACTTACTTGATAAACAATAAAATTACTTGTAACTAGATTAGGACTCCGTCTCGTGTGGAAGTCGGATTCTTGTAACCCTAGGGGCCCGACATTTATATAAGCCGACACCCCGGGGAACCAAAAAGGATGAATCAACTTAGATCTTCTCGAGGCATAGGTAGCGATTCCGCATCTTTGTATTCGAGAACTTGACACCCAATAATAGAAAAGAAGGAATAGGTCTTTACCTTTCGAGGGGCCGAAACCTGTGTAAATCTCGCGTCTTGTGATCTCGTCGACTTCCTCCTCGTATGCACCTCTCAGCAAAGGTCCCACACTAAGTTCTCCAATGATGACATCTGCCGTGACTTTTCCACGACAGTTGGCGCCCACCGTGGGGCCTACGCATGCAGGCGTCGTAATCATGGAGGGAGCTCTACGAGGTATGCAAGGTTCGTCGCCGGTCGGATCACTAGAAGGCGGCGAGGGAAGCTCTACATCGACGACACCACTTGGGGCCCCGAGGCCGACTCCGTCGAGTCAGGCCATCGAGTCCCAGTTGGTTCCATTCACATCTTCATTGGCAGGACAAGCGGATCTGAGCCAAAGCCATATCGTGACGCCCTGGCAAAGGTCGCAAGTCGGTTTACAGCCCGACTCTAGACATGTCTTCATTGGATTCGCCAACGGATCTCCAGAGCCGGTGCGCTCTGTCGATACCTTGGAACATGATGGCTCGGAGGAACTCTCTAATGCCGACTCACATCCTAGTGGAGAAAAGGATTCATATTCCTGGTCAATCTGCTTCGCTGGAAGCAACAGGCTTGGATCAGGACTAAAGGGCTACGACCCAGATTCCCCCTACTTTCATCCACCATACTACACTACCGTCTACATGGCGGGACCCTAGGATCAGAAGAACACGGTTATAAATCCGGCTGGTGGATCGGCTATCCGTGCTCCAGAACCGTCCCTGACCGATGCAGAGGCCCTCACAGCTACCCTGAACACTTTGCAAACAACTCTCGCCACTCCGATCACTGCGAAAAAATAGGAGTCACGTAAAGCAAAGATCGATGAGCTTGAGAAGCAAGTGACCATGATTCATGGGGAAATCCAGCTAGAGAAAGAGCAGATGGCGGAAGAAGCAAGCCGGCTTGAGCGAGAAGCCAGGAGCGTGCAGGAGCAGTTTGCGCAGTTAAAAGCTCAGATGGCAAACTACTCAGCCGCTCACCAAACCAGGCATGCGAATCGGATCCCATTGGGCATGGTGGGACAAGCATTTTTTCAAAACCCGCAGCAGGGAGCCACCCCACCAGGGTTCACCCCCCCGTGAGAGCCGGATCATTTCCATACACCGCATAGCCACTACAACAACCACATGGCAAACATCTTTGCTGCAACACAATATTTGGCCAACCTTACCTTTCACGGAAACACCCCGCGGACCTGGCGCGCGAGACACAGTAGGGATGCTTAAGACTACAGACGCTTAGCAAGCACAATATTCTCACGGTTTCTCATACTTACACGGAACTCCTCGTCCAAGTATGAGCCGACAAGCAGAATCCACGGCTCCCGCTGCCTTTAGCATTCATCGCCAGCAGAGAGGGCAGCCGGATCTCAAACCGCAGCAGGCAACCCGTCTTACTGCACAGCCAGCGGCCATGGTCTCCGAGCCGGCAGCACAACCCCCACTTCAGGAGGAAGAGGCAGGTTTCGTTAGCCACTCGGTTCGGAATCGGTGTTTAGTTCCGGCTTTGCGGAACGCCCAGATACGGTCAGATTTTAAAGGAGCTCGCAAAATCCCAAACTATACAGCGGATATGGACCCCGCAGCATGGATCGAAAGCTATGATCTAGCAATGGATATGCTCCAGGCCAGTGACGGAGTCTGTGCCCGATATCTCATGATGATGCTGGAAGGACCGGATCGTTCCTGGCTCAAAAATCTCCCCGAAAACTCCATCAGCTCCTGGTCAGAGTTGAAGGAAAAGTTTATCAAAAAACTTCAAGGCACATGTCGGCGCGCCACCACAATCATCGACCTGGAGCACTGTGTTCAGAAGGAAGGAGAGTCGGCCCACCATTGGGCTCGATGAGTTGCCGAAATAATCCACTCCTCGGATAAACATCACTTCCCAGAGAGTTGTTTTAGTCCTAGAGAAGAACTGTAAATTTGATCCCTTAATCCATAAACTCGGTCGTATCAAAAGAAAAGTCAGAGATATGGGGGAACTCATGGACGTAGTCACTAAGTATGCCGAATCTGACAAAACCAAAGACGACGACTTTGACGAGGACAAAACTGGCCAAGGAAAGAAAGGTGGCGGCAAAGGGCAGCATAATGGTGGAAATCAAGGTCAGCAGAACAAGCCAGCTTGATTAGAATGCATCTGACTTGGTAGCCAACACCAATGTCGTCTCCCAAAGACAGAGGCAAGGGGGAAACTACCAGAAAACGGAGGAAAGCTTTCGCCCAAATATCTACGAGTCTGCTATCAAAGTCCCGTGCCCGAGACATAGCAGACCCGGTCGCCCGGCTAGTCACTCCTGGGAAAACTGCAACATCATGCAGGAGTTCAAACGGCAAGGAGGTAATGGTGGAGGACACCAAGGACCCCCTGGATCAGGTTCGGGAGCTGGTTACAGTAATAGCAACCAACAAGCCGGTCACCAGGGAGCCGGTTATAACAATAACAATCAGCAGTCGGGTCACACAGGGACCGGCTTAGGATCCCAATATCAAGGAGCCGGATCTGGAAGGCAGATGCAATTGGGGCTTGCTGGATTTCAAGCAAACCCAAAGCAACTCGATGACCATGAAGCATATCACGTTTTCACCACTAGCAGCTGCCGAAGGGATAGAAAAATCCAACAACGTGCAGCCTTGTCTGTAGCAAAGGAGCCGACAATACCTAAGTGGCTCAACTGGTCTGAGCAGCCAATAACCTGGACAAGGGATGATCACCCCCCAGTGGTAGATAACCCGGGGACCCTAGCCTTGGTAGTGGCACCACAAGTTGGAGGATACACCTTGCATAAGGTACTCATGGATGGAGGAAGTAGCATTAACATCCTCTATTATGAGACATTCTGCAGAATGGGTTTAACGCACAAACAGCTACAACCCTCCAATACGATTTTTCATGGAATTGTCCCAGGGAAATCGACACGACCCATAGGCAAGATATACCTCGAGACGGCTTGTGGGACTTCTGAAAACTTTTGTTCTGAAATCATACCCTTCGAAGTCGTCAAACTCGAGAGTCCATATGATACGTCCAAAACGTATCTATAATTTCTGCTTGCTCCATGCCTCTTTTGTGTGATATTGATATGTTATTGATGAACTTCCATACACTTTTGATCATATTTGGACTAACTTATTAACTCAGTGCACCCCAGTGCTAGTTCCTGTTTTCTGCTGTTTTTCTATTTCAGGTTTCCCCCATATTAAAAGTGCTCCAAAAAATCGTGAAAAATCCAATAAAAAATCAGCGCTTCAGAAGCTTCGGGAATCACCGAGGGGGGGGGGCAGAGGGGACCCACCAGGGCCCTAGGCGCCCTTCCGGAGCGCCCTAGGGTGGGGCCGTGCCAGGGGGTCGCCTGGACCCCTGGTGGCCCCCTGGCTGCCCCCCTTCGCCCATATATTCTTCGTGACGCAAAAAAACCCCGAGACGGGAACCCTTTTTCGCGATCTCTCCTCTGTTCCTCCGCCGCCGCGCTTCCAAGATCAGGAGCACCATGAGACCTCTTCCCGGCACCCTGCCGGAGGGAGGAACCACCTCCGGGAGCTTCTCCACCACCTGCCGTGAGTAGTCCACCTTGGACCATGGGTCTATGATCAGTCGCTATGTGATCTTCTCCTCCCCTCTTTGTTCTTCATGGATTATACCTCGTGAGCTTCCCTACATGATCGAGGCACATATGTAATATTTCTGCTGTTGCTATGTTGAGTTTGCTGGGATCAGATGGATTATGAGACTATGTTCAGATTGTGTTTGAGTAATATATTTGATTCTCCTCTTTTATATTTATGTTCTAGAGTAATTCTTGCATGTTCTCCGTTGCTGTTTATTGCTTTGGCCAAGTAGTAGGTAGTGACTCCAAGAGGGAGCGTTATGCATGATTGTGGGTTCATGCCCCCCGATGACTAGCTTGAGTGACAGAAACATGAGTCTAGGGGATGTGCTGTTGCCACAAGGGGGAAAACAACGGTGCTTGTACTTGCGGGTGCAAGGATTGTTTACTTTATGCAAAGTTCTTTAATGCAGTTGTCTGTTGCTTTGAGTTTACACTTTGGGTGGGATGCGTAACTTAATACCAGCGAGATGTTCTGGATATATATCTCAAGGTGGATGATTAGTAGGTAGATGCAGATGGATTTTGGTCTACTTGTCTTGGCGTACCGCCCATGCTTTTGAGCCTCTTCCTTTCTTTATATCATAGTTAGCATTGGTTTGCGCGCATAATCCTGTCAACTGCCCAACTATAATTTGTTTATCTCGCATGGCTATTTTATCGTCTTTTGGGAGAGAGACATCACTAGTGAACATCATAGGA
Organism: Bromus sterilis; assembly: GCA_950022295.1. Taxonomy (NCBI): domain Eukaryota; kingdom Viridiplantae; phylum Streptophyta; class Magnoliopsida; order Poales; family Poaceae; genus Bromus; species Bromus sterilis. Next base: position 103,451,698 of record OX465598.1, read on the forward strand.
CCCCGGTCCATATTTCCAATACTGTTTACACCCACTATTTATTTACTGCTTTATTTACTTTTCTGTTGCTATCACTATCGTTATTATCCCGCACGTTTGATCCTTTGTAAACAAGAAGGCCGGAGGAATTGAAAACTCCTCTGTAATCGTTGGGAGCAAAGTTATTTGCTGTGTGTGCAGGTCCAGGTAAAGTAAGCAACCTCGGTTGTGAACGGCGCCATTGTTCACTTGACCACCTTCTTGTATCTGTTGGAGTCCTACTGGTTCGATACTCAACCTTAGCATCTTCGCTTAGGGAAATTGCCGCTATCTACATCTCAACCTTCCACTTTGGGTAACCAACGAGGGGGCGTTAAATCGTACCATCACCATATCACGCCATTTTGGGGAGTCTAGCTTATGCCCGCTTCATGGCTCGTGCTTGCTATGTTTATCTGAAGCTCAAAATGCTAGGAACGAACGGGACAATGACGGTTGCAGGAAGCCAGTCATGGGCTACTGAATGTGAGGAACAACATGTTAAATACGCTGAGTCGGCCTACGCCAAAGAGGGCTTGACGACCTATAAGGAAAAGGTAGATCCGGAGGATCCTACGATCTTGAAAAAGCCGACTCTGAATACCAATCCGAAGTTTCAGCCGGCTTAGGATACCAAGAAAGGTGACTTCGTCCCTGGTGATGCTTCACATCAGTTCATCATTGGGACGTGACTCTCTGATAAATAGGAAAGCGCGCTCATTGAGCTCCTCCGTGAGAATCTGGGCATCTTTGCATGGAAACCTTCTGACATGCTGGGTGTCCCGAGGGAAATCGCTGAGCACCACCTTAAAACAGATCCAAATCTGAAGCCAGTGAAACAATTCCTCTGTCGTTTCAACAATGAGAGAAGAGATGCTATTGGAGAAGAAATAGCCCGACTCCTAGCTGCCGGGTTCATCATGGATGTTTTTCATCTGGAGTGGTTGGCAAACCCGGTCCTCGTTTTAAAAAAGAACGAGACTTGGCGTATGTGCATTGATTACACAGACCTAAACAAAGCCTGCCCGAAAGATCCTTTTGCTCTGCCCCGCATTGATCATATTATAGATTCAACCGCAGGATGCGAGCTCCTATGTTTTCTCGATGCCTACTCTGGATATCATTAGATTAAGATGGCCATTAAGGACCAGGAGAACACATCCTTCATCACACCCTTTGGAGCCTTTTGATATACTTCTATGCCTTTCGGTTTGAAGAATGTAGGAGCCACCTATGAACTTACAGTGCAGAACTGTCTCAAGGAACAAATTGGACTTAATGCGCACGCTTATGTGGATGACATAGTGATAAAGTCCAAGTTAGCCGACTCCTTGATTGACGACTTATGGGAAACTTTTAAGAATCTGCGTGCTTATCAGATGAAGCTGAACCCGGCCAAGTGCACTTTTGGAGTCCCAGCTGGGAAACTCCTCGGATACAGCGTATCTGAGAGAGGGATTGAGGCAAACCCAGAAAAAATTCGTGCTATTATGGCACTTCAGAAGCCGACTTCAGTCAAAGGGGTTCAGCGACTCACGGGATGTGTGGTCTCTTTGAGCCAGTTCATAAGACGGCTTGGAGAGAAAGCCATCCCGTTATATCAACTTCTGCGAAAGACAGATAAATCCATCTAGGATGCAGAGGAAGATGAGGCGCTTGAGTCACTAAAGAAGCAGCTGTCCCAGGCACCCGTCTTGGCAGCTCCGATACCCAAGGAACCTATGCTTCTTTCCATATCAGCTAACGATCGAGCGGTCAGCGCCGCGGTCGTCGTTGAACGTAAAGAAGAGGGCAAGGAGCATCCCCTACAGAGACCTGTTTACTATGTCAGCAAGGTCTTGACATCATCCAAGCATAGATATCCTCAATGGCATAAGCTGGTCCTGGGAGTATTTATGGCAAGTCGGAAGCTGAAGCATCATTTTCAGGAGCATCCAATCACAGTAGTCAGCTGCGCACCACTCTCCGGCATCATCCAGAATCGAGAGTCTATTGGAAGAATTGCCAAGTGGGCCATCGAACTGGGAGCCTATCACATTAAGTACGAGCCACGAACAGCTATCAAATCCCAGGCCCTGATCGATCAATGATTGGATGGAACTCCAGGCACTCCTGGATAAAACGACTACCAAGTACTGGATGATGCACTTTGATGGGAGTCAGCAGCTTCAGGGTTCAGGAGTTGGAGTCGCTCTCACTTCACCAAGGGGGGAGAAATTTGATATGTCTTATAGCTGCAATTTTCCTGCACCAATAGTGCAGCTGAATACGAAGCCCTACTCCATGGCCTCCGATTGGCACGTGATACGTCTCAAACGTATCTACTTTTCCAAAACACTTTTGATATTGTTTTGCCCTCATTCTTGCATGATTTGGACGAAACTAACCCGGACTAACGCTGTTTTCAGCAGAGCTGCCTATATGGTTTTATTGTGTGCAGGAAAATGGATTTTTAAACGTTCCATAAAATTCCCAGAAAATTACCAGAAAATCCACGCACCCGAAGGAGCCAGAAGCCAGAAGTGGGACCAGAGGGGAGCCCTGGGGGCCCCAGGCGCCCCCCTGGCGCGGCCAGGGGTGGGGCCGCGCCCTCTGGCCGCCTGGGCGCCTCCCCCCTCCTCTGGTGCCCTACCGAGACTCCTATTTATCCCCGTGACGAGAAAACCCCAGAACAGAAGTCGTTTTCCCAGATTCCGTCGCGGAGCTGCCGCCACCCTCTGTTCTTCTTCGGGAGGGCTAATCTGGAGGCTGATTTGGCCTCCGAAGAGGGGAGATCGTCGCCATCGTCATCGCCATCACCACTCCATCCATCCTCCATGACTTCTCTTCACATGTGTGAGTAATTCCCTGCTGTAGGCAAAGGGGATGGTAGGGATTGGATGAGTTTGATCATGTAATAGTTCGTCAGATTGTTGGGGGCATGTTGCCTATCATCTAGATTGGTGTTTATATTCTTTGCTTCAACTCGTTGCTCTTAATGCTTGTCACTTTGGGCCCTAGTGCCATGTTTTCAGATCTAAACCCTATGTGTTTTCATGAGTATATTTGTGTTCTAGATCTTATCTATGAGTTGTATGCACCTATTATGGTCCGGAACCGGCGATCCCAAAGATGACAACTTGGGACACCAAAGGGGATGGTCCATAATTTGAGGATTCCATGTATCCATTGAGTTTATTGATTTGTTCCGGTGCTCTTTGACAGGAGCACCTTAATCTCCATAAGTTCCCTTTGGCCCCGTTCGTAGCGGGATGGTAGGACAAAAGATGTTGTGCAAGTTCTTATTGCAAGCACGCACAACTACCTACGGGATACATGCCTATTGTTTGATATATGCCTAGATGATCATTGATTTTCTGTGTGCCTTGCCCCGTGTTAGAATCTATTATATGTTCACTCTCATCCATGCAGCGCCCAACCATCCATCTCCCTAGCCTACAGTGTTTTCAATCCTGCTGGTCATTAGTTGTTACTTTTGTTGTTACTTTTGCTGTTGCCACTATCACTATCATATTACCATTACCATTTATCTATTGTTGCAAGCAAGTATATTTTAGGTGCGGTTGAATTGACAACTCAACTGTCAAAGCTTATAAATACTCTTTGGCTCCCCGTGTGTCGAATCAATAAATTGGGTTAACTTACCCGCGAAGACTATCTTGATCCCTTACGCCTGTGGGGCATCAAGCAGCGTTTTCTGGCGCCGTTGCCGGGGAGCATAGCAATATTTAAAAGTCTACTTGAAGTATCCTTCCTGCTGCACATCATCCGCTATGGGTAAGAAAGGAGACCCCAAGGTTCTGATCTTACCATCCCGTACAAGAAATGTACTGTTCTGAACACTAGTGCTACACTTGATTCACCTTCTGCTATGAGTAAGTTTACTTCACCACCACTACATGATGCTTCTATTGAGTCAGTCATTATGTCCGATACTTTTGATGATGCTTCCACTACTCTTGATGATGCTACTTTTCTTGGTCACTATATTGAAACTCAGACTTCTAAGGCTGCAGCAGAATCCAAGACCAAGACCCCTGCTACCTATATTCCTACCTGCAAAATCTTTGGTTACCCGTGCTTAGATGACCTCAAGGAGAGAATCATTGATGATGATTATGTTACTCTTGATGATGATTTTTGCAAGGAACTCATAGAGTGTGTCGACTCTGACCCTGGTGCTGTTAAGGAGTTGCTCAAAAGGCACTCCATGAAGAACAAAGTTATTCCTGATCCTCAATTCGCTACGTCTCCTATATGCATCACTGATCCTGATTATGATTTCTCTGTTGATCTTTCACTTATATCTACAGTCGAGGCTGGACCCTTTTATGGCAGAGAAAATGATGATGCTGTAGCACACTTGACCAAACTCGCTGAGCTAGGTAACCTATTCACTACTGATGAGAAGATACGAAACTTCTATGTGGCCAAGCTTTTTCCTTTTTCTTTGAAGGAAGACGCTAAATCATGGTATGATGCACTACCCTATGGTTCCATTAAGAGTCCTCAGGACTTAGTTCAATTCTTTGTTGATAAATATTTCCCAACTCATCTGCAACATGCTGCTTTGCAAAGAATCTATAACTTTAAACAATTGCAGGATGAGCACCTCCCTAAAGCTTGGGGGAGGTTTTGTGATTTACTTAAGGTTATGCCGGGACATGGAGTCCCCAAGAATGAATTGCTTGATATATTTTACGCTGGTTTAACCGACGAATCCAGATCCTACCTGGATAGTTGTGCTAGTTATGTTTTCAGGGAAAGAACGCCGGACGATGCAGAAGAATTCATGTGCAAAATTGCCAAGAACTATGAAGATTGGTCCATTCCTGAACCACTTCTACCACCTAAAGAGAGGGGCATGCTTGTTCTGAACCCCGAAGATATGCAAGAAGCAAAGAAGTCTATAAAGGAGAAAGGTATTAAAGCCGAAGACGTGAAGAATTTACCGCCTATCGAGAAGTTGTGTGAGCCTACTACTCACCCTCCCTTGGTAGAGGTACACTCTCTATTAGACTTTACGGAAAGTGACATCCCTAAAGGTAAGCCTCCCGACCAATGTTTAGATGAGCTTGATAATTTTATTGTTAAGCAAGACCATTTTAATAGGAGGTTACAAAGTCAGTTGCATGATAATTCTCTTGCTATCAAAAGTTTGTGCGAGGTTCTAGAAAGAACAGTTAACGATGTTAAATGTCTTGTTAAGCATTTTCATATGGTTCAAACTCAGCTTGAACAAATTTCTAATGTGCAAAAAGATTTGCTTGCTAATAATGCCAAACAGGACATACAAGCTTATGGCATCAAAACTAGAGGTGGAACACATAACCAGGACCCACTCTATCCTGAGGGGCACCCAAAGAGGATCGAGCAAGATTCTCAAGTACAAGAAGAAGACGAGACTGTTAGCTCTCCGAAGAAAAAGAAGAAGAAGAAACACAAGGAGGCTGACAATCCCGATGATCCTATTACAAGTGAAAAGCCAGCTGTAGATCCTAACAGCATATCTACCTCCGATGATGAAACAGAAGACGATGCCGATCCTGAAGAAAAGGACGCGGAGAAGAATGATTCTCCCAAGGTAAGAGAAGAAGAAGCACCCGATAAACGCAAGAGGTACTCTAAAGAAGACTTCATCGCAAGAAGACATGGGAAGGAAAGAGAACCATGGATACAGAAACATATGCCCTTTCCAGGTAAGTCCCTCAAATCTAAAGAAGAAGAGCATTATAATAAATTTTGTGAATGGATGAAACCTCTTTTTCTTCAAATCCCATTTGACTGATGCTATCAAGTTACCTCCCTATTTGGAATATATGAAAGATATTGTCACAAATAAAAGAAATGTTCCTAATGAGGCAATATCTACTATGCTTGCTAACTACTCTTTCAGTGGCAAGATTCCTAAGAAGCTCGGTGACCCAGGTATACCCACCATTCCTTGCTCCATAAAGAATAATTACGTCAGAACTGCTTTATGTGATCTTGGTGCAGGAGTGAGTGTTATGCCTTTCTCTCTTTACAAAAGGCTTTGTTTAGAGAAACTAATCCCTACAGATATCTCCCTTCAGGTGGCTGACAAATCAACAGCTGTCCCAATAGGTATTTGTGAGGATGTACCCGTTGAAGTTGCTAACTATTTGATCCTTACAGATTTTGTTGTGCTTGACATGCCCGAGGATGGGAGCATGTCCATTATTCTTGGTAGACCTTTTCTTAACACCGCAGGTGCTATTATTGATTGCAATAAAGGAAAGGTCACTTTCAACGTTGATGATAAAGAACACACGGTGTATTTTCCAAAGAAAATCGACAAGAGGCATGGCCTTAACTCTATAGAGAATATCGAGACCGTGAAAATTGGAGAATGGGACTGTCCACTACATGTGCACCACAAATACAAAACCATTATGGTGGGGACAATGTCCATTAAAATAAAGGTGCAATGATCACTTCATAAGAGGGGAGACTTTTTGTTCTATATATCGCCGGTTTTGTTGGTAAGACTTGATCAACCTTACTAGTGAGCTTGTTTGATATAGGTAAAAAGTTAAGCTTGTTATGTTTTCATTTGCTTTAGCTTTCATTATTTTTGCTGTACCAAGTTTTTATGTTTTTGAAGCTTCACAATACTAATCACCGCTTTAAGTTTTCAGAAAGTTTTACAGCTTTTTGAACTCCGAGAAATTTTCAACAGTGAAGTTTTCAGAAAAATTCCAGAAAAATAAAAATAAAAATGTCCATGCCGGGAGTGACCCAGAGGCACCTGGGGCTGACCAGGGGGCCCACCAGTGGCCCAGGCGGCCAGCTGGCGCGGCCTGCCCCCTGGCCGCGCCGACAGGGCGCCTGGGGCCCACAGGCCCCACTTCCAGGTATGTCTTCTTCCTCCTCCTTCATCTCTCTCCAAAAACACGAGTTCTGCACTTTGTTCTTGCGTTCTTGCTGTTCTTGGAGGCGATTTTCGATCTCCCTCTACAACCCACCATTCGAGCTGAAATTTTGAGCAAATACTCCCTGGTATGTAACTCCTTCACCCCTCCAATTAGATTTTTGATTGGTGGCCTCATTTGTGAGTATTTAGTAGCACTTGGTGCTGTTTATATGAGCTTGCATGCATGTGTAGAATTTTATTTTCCAAGTTTTGATGCAAGTTTATGCCTTAGGTAAGTGAGTTGAGTAGTTTGCCTTAACTCACTTTGTTTAAATCCTTGTTTTTGTAATTTGTAAAAAATTTCAGAAATGAGTTTGCTAGGAAGAGCAAAGGGGTGGCTTGGGAAGAAAAGGCCCAAGCGCTCCGATCGAGTTAAAGAGCTGCAGCTTCACCCTCGACTGCTAGGGTGAGCTACAACGAAGATCATGTGCCCTTAGAGTTGTTTGAGGACACAAATCCAGCACGTGCAATGACTTTCCCGTGCGATGAATTCCTTGAAGCTGCAGGAATTAAGGAGGAGTTCTATAATCTTTGTGCTAATGCAGGTTTGACGTGGCTCGCAACGTGCCGTGTTACCCAGTATCAAAAACTCACCTCCTGTTTCATTAACAGTTTTAGATATAACCTTGATGCTGGTTCTGTTGAGTTTAAAATTTACAATGATCTTTTGACCATGCCTTTGGAAAAGTTTTGTGAAATAATAGGTGTGCCGAACGTGGGACTGACAGCGAAGATGAGCTCTCAGCCCTCCGAGCTGAGAACCGTCTTCAACTCTCTCTGTAGCATGGATACAAGGGATATTCATCGGTCAAAGATCTCCAGCATCTTATTCCCACACCTGAGGTATTTTACGTATTTTATTGCTAGAGGGGTGTTAGCTTGTGAAAACACGAGCAACATATCTGCGCCGGATATTGCTATCCTGGAAACCGCCCTCTCGGGGAGGTTTGATTATAATGTGGGTGCCTTAATTGCTCGACGCCTTGCTATGAACGGTAACAAGGGAAACTTATTTGGTGGCGTTTACGCCACACTTATCCTTGAGTCTCTTAATGGAACCCCACACCCCGATGATAAGCCTTTTACTTATTTAAGTTTTGATCTTGCTGCTATGAGAAGGCATAAGTTTGTTACCATGACTTCTGAGTTTGGTAACCTTGATTATATCTTGCGTTTCGGAGCCACCACGGAACGCAAGATCCGTCTACCTGCACCTCTTTTGTTTGATTTTTCTCGCAGGAACGGATGGTCCTTTGATGTTATCCAGTTCGATGAGTTCGTGGTCCAGCGTCAGTTTCATAACCCCATGGAGGGGGTTGTGCCCGACGAGGAGGAGCATGGTGAGTTCCCACCTTTCCAGGGGGAGACCGTCACCCAGTTTGGTGAAGGGTCTTCCTCTGCTTGGAGTGCGGATCCTTCTTCGTGGGAGGAGCCGAGGACTTCGGTGTACACACCGAAAGCCTCATACGACCCTTGGACTCACCCGTACTACCCTGGAGCAGGAGGCTCCTGGGGACATTAGGTGCTACCAACTTAGGCCAAAAGCCTAAGCTTGGGGGAGTACGTGCCCTTCTCACTTTTCCATTGTATTATCCGTTTTATTTTTGTTCGCTTTGATATTTTTCGAAGTTTTTGCCCGTTCTTCTTTCTTTCTTTCTTTGCAAAACAACAAAAAGATTTTCTCTTTTCTTTTGCTCCTGTTTAACCTTTAAAACACCCAAAAAGATTTCCTTTCTCTCTTTAGTTTGCTTTGTTTTCAGAGTTCAGCTTGAGTCCGTGATGGCATTTGATTATATTTCCCACGTTCAATCGTGCAAGAGACCAGGCAGTAATGATGAAGATCGACGGAAGGGAAGCAACAAGGAAAACCGGTATGAACTCTTCTTGTTTCTACTTTTGTACATATGCCTGTACTTATGATCTAGAGACCAGCTTGTAGCGACATAGTGCTATGTTTATAATGCTTTCCCAGTGTTCATACTTTCCTTGTGGCTAGTCTCAAATAGCTAGAGTACATAATGTGTTGTTGAAATGATTTACATGCATTGCATTGTTCATGGTTTGGCATACTGAAGTGGTATTTCCCTTCGGAGAATTTTTGGATTGACTTGGCACATGTTCACACATGCTTATGACTAAAAAGTCTATTTTTGCCTTGATGATCTTTTTGTTTCAGAATAGTTATATCACTTTCATGCCCGATTCAATGTTACTTCATCGCTCTGCATGATTATGACAGGTATTGCTCTCTAGTTGGTCGCTTCCCAGTCTTTTGCTAGCCTTCGCTCGCACTAAGCGGAATTCTGCTTGTGCTTACAAACTCGTTTTCAAACCCAGTTGTTCCATTTGAGTCCACCATACCTACCTATATGTGGTATTTACCGGCCACTCCTAACTTAGACTTTCTTGTGCCATCTCGAAATTTATTCAAAAGTTTCCCTTTTTGTAACCGTACAAGCTCATGGTGCGGTGAGGGGAAATCAGTATCTTTCATGCCAAAAATATTTTGACAGAAGTTTTAACTAGTCAAGCAAAAAGAAAAAAATATATGAGAAGTTACACCTCCCCCATACTTGATGATGGAGTGAAATGGACCAAATGCTGCTTATGATAGGTGGAACGATACCCTCCTTCCATCCTTGAGGCAAAATAAAAGGTTCCGTAGACCATCAAAGGATTTATGGATAAGGTAATATGTGTAAGCAAAAGGCATTATATATGGTTGGCATGGGAGATATTGAGAGACCTTTACCGTTCACCGTTGACTGGAAAGTTGCACTTCTCAAAAGAGTTTTATCTCTGTTTTCAAAACCAAGAGCTCTGTCACATGTTTAGTCTTTGCTTCCTTTCACGGGTTTTCAACCTTGCCATCAAAAGCCACGGTTCGAGAGTCTCCCCTTCCTTCTTCAAAGCACCAACTATGAGAGCATAATTGTCATTCTTAGTGTAACATGCTTTGTCCCAAAGTACTACATTGTCTTCTGCATGCTTGTGTTATTGCTAGTCTGAAATACTAAGTTCTAGTCACCTTTAAAACTCCGGAGGAGTTTCTGCATTTATGTTTTGCTTCACTCATGGAGGCTAGCAAAATGCCTCTCAAGTATGTTCAAGCTATGTGCATTGTGATCATGTCTTGATTTTCAGTAGCTTGTTATTTACTTTTGGTTGTTTGTGACTGTTCACATGAAAGAAGAATTGATTCGTGCACTGTCCTTATAGCATTGTTCCAATACTTGCTAAACTCTTTTCATAGTACATGCTTATAAACATCTAATGAAGCAAAAGATTTTGTCAAAGTTTTCTTTGTCGCGTCCAATTCGTTGAACTGAATTGCTTGAGGACAAGCAATATGCTAAGCTTGGGGGAGTTGATACGTCTCAAACGTATCTACTTTTCCAAAACACTTTTGCTATTGTTTTGCCCTCATTCTTGCATGATTTGGACGAAACTAACCCGGACTAACGCTGTTTTCAGCAGAGCTGCCTGTATGGTTTTATTGTGTGCAGGAAAATGGATTTTTAAACGTTCCAGAAAATTCCCAGAAAATTACCAGAAAATCCACGCACCCGAAGGAGCCAGAAGCTAGAACTGGGACCAGAGGGGATCCCTGGGGGCCCCAGGCGCCCCCCTGGCGCGGCCAGGGGTGGGGCCGCGCCCTCTGGCCGCCTGGGCGCCTCCCCCCTCCTCTGGTGCCCTACCGAGACTCCTATTTATCCCCGTGACGAGAAAACCCCAGAACAGAAGTCGTTTTCCCAGTTTCCGTCGCGGAGCCGCCGCCACCCTCTGTTCTTCTTCGGGAGGGCTAATCTGGAGGCTGATTTGACCTCCGGAGAGGGGAGATCGTCGCCATCGTCATCACCATCACCACTCCATCCATCCTCCATGACTTATCTTCACATGTGTGAGTAATTCTCTGCTGTAGGCAAAGGGGATGGTAGGGATTGGATGAGTTTGATCATGTAATAGTTTGTCAGATTGTTGGGGGCATGTTTCCTATCATCTAGATTGGTGTTTATCTTCTTTGCTTCAACTCGTTGCTCTAAATGCTTATCACTTTGGGCCCGAGTGCCATGTTTTCAGATCTGAAACCTATGTGTTTTCATGAGTATATTTGTGTTCTAGATCCTATCTATGAGTTGTATGCACCTATTATGGTCCGGAACCGGCGATCCCAAAGGTGACAGCTTGGGACACCAAAGGGGATGGTCCATAATTTGAGGATTCCATGTATCCATTGAGTTTATTGATTTGTGTCGGTGCTCTTTGACAGGAGCACCTTAATCTCCATAAGTTCCCTTTGGCCCCGTTCGTAGCGGGATGGTAGGACAAAAGATGTTGTGCAAGTTCTTATTGCAAGCACGCACAACTACCTACGGGATACATGCCTAATGTTTGATATATGCCTAGATGATCATTGCTTTTCTGTGTGCCTTGCCTCGTGTTAGAATGTATTATATGTTCACTCTCATCCATGAAGCGCCCAACCATCCATCTCCCTAGCCTACAGTGTTTTCAATCCTGCTGGTCATTAGTTGTTACTTTTGTTGTTACTTTTGCTGTTGCCACTATCACTATCATATTACCATTACCATTTATCTATTGTTGCAAGCAAGTATATTTCAGGTGCGGTTGAATTGACAACTCAACTGTCAAAGCTTATAAATACTCTTTGGCTTCCCATGTGTCGAATCAATAAATTGGGTTAACTTACCCGCGAAAACTATCTCGATCCCTTACGCCTGTGGGGCATCAGCACGTGAGATGAACATAAGCCAGATCCAATGCTTTGGTGATTCTGATCTTGTTTCCCAGCAAGTATCAGGTAAGTGGGATTCTAAGGACCCCATCATGGCGGCTTACAGGCGAGAAGTCTCAAGGCAAGCCGGATTCTTTACCGGCTACCAAGTGGACCATGTAGATCGCAGGAAAAATGAGGCAACCGACGCATTGTCCCGGCTCTGTTCTCAATGGAAACCGGTTCCCCCAAACGTTTTCCTTGGCGTTATATTGCATCCGTCTGTGTAGCCCCCCACAGAACAAGATATAGAAGTACCGGACCCAGAGATGGTTTAGTAGCCGCTATACATGCCACTCCCTCGTGGGTCATACCGTATTTGGATTACAAGACTCGGGGTATCCTCCCAACTGATGAAATATTGGCTAGACAAATCATCAGAAAAGCAAATATTTTGTTCTTATCAATGGGGGAGCTACACCGACTTAGTCCCACCCAAGTCCACCAGAGATGTGTTTCACCAGAAGAAGGACGAGCCATATTAAACGAAATACACTCCGGAGATTGTGATCGTCATGGTGGTTCCCGATCAGTAGTGGAAAAAGCTTATCGCCATGGATTCTACTGGCCCACGACTCATGCAAATGTAGAGAATATCATTAAAAAGTGTGATGGTTGCCAGCGGTATGCAAGCAAGACCACATGCCGGCTCAAGAGCTGAGGATGATTCCAATTACCTGGCCTTTTGCAGTTTGGGGGCTTGATATGGTGATACGTCCAAAATGCATCACTATTTTATATAGTAATTCTTTCCTATTCATTGATATATTTCATGTTATGATGCTATTCTTATGTTGTTTTGGCTTATTTTACATAGTTTGCAACTTTCCGATGCCGAAGCAGCAGACGCAGGATTCAGCGGTAAAAAGTGGACGCTGGGTTGCTGAAGAAGAACACCTCCAAATTACCTGAAAATCGACGGAGAGTATTTTTCAGAAGAATGACGAAGACACACCGAAGAGGGGCCAGAGGGGGCCCGCAGGGTGCCCAGGCGGCCACCTGGCGCGGCCCCCACCCTGGCCGCGCCTGGACCCTTGGGGCCACTCCCGGCTCCCCCCTCTGGCCTATATATCACACATCATCCAAAAACCCTAAAAGGGAGAGTTTTCACGAGTTCCGTCGCCGCTCCGTGGCAGAAACCTACAGAGGAGAAAAGAAATCTCTGGCGGGCAGATTCCGTGGGGGAGAACACCTCCCGAAAGAGGAGATCGTCGCCATTTGATACGTCCAAAATGCATCACTATTTTCTATAGTAATTCTTTCTTATTCATTGATATAATTCATGTTATGATGCTGCTCTTATGTTGTTTTGGCTTAATTTACACAGTTTGCAACTTTCCGATGCCGAAGCAACAGACGCAGGATTCAACGGTAAAAAGTGGACGCTGAGTTGCTCAAGAAGAATACCTCCAAATTATCTGAAAATCGGCGGAGGGTATTTTTCCAGAAGAATGACGAAGACACGCGAAAGAGGAGCCACATGGGGGCCACAGGGTGCCCAGGCGGCCACCTGGCGTGGCCCCCACCCTGGCCGCGCCGGGAGGGCGCCTGGACCTGTGGGGCCACTCCCGGTGACGAGGATCAGCCTCGGCAAATCCCATGGTCAGGGACCCTGGGTTTATCATAGAGAAGGAACAGGTTGGACGATACTCGTCGGCTAACAGGAGAAGCACTTCCTGCTCGATATTATTGCGTGAGGGGGCGATTACAAGGGAGGCCAAGGCGAGTTCTCGCAAGACCAGGAGTGTAGATTGGATATAGGATGATAGATACGTCTCCCCTCCCAGCCTTTATATACTAGGCTAGGTCTCGGGGAGTCCGTCCTAGATTACAGAGATAGTTTCCTAACCCTAGTCTTGCCTTGTGCGCCAAGTTGTGTCTTCCATATCAGTCATGGACTCCTATGTCGGTGCCTTGAGAGGGCCAGCCGCGGGCCCATCAGTGCTTCTTGCGGGCCTTCTGTCTTCATACGCACCAGGTATCCTTACTCGTAGGAGTCGTGCAGTTACCCCCTCGTTAGTAGCCCCCGAGTGCCTAGGGGACTCGAAGTGTCGCGCAGGGACTCGAATTCGTCATTGTTTTATCATCGTAGGCACAACACAGCTGCGGGTCGCTGGCAGTCTTGGGCCATGACAATACCTGTTTCAAGGGATTGCTAAGCTGAAAGGGCCCAAGGAGTCGACTGGTCGAGCCTTGGTGAATTGCGCTAGTGGCAAATACCGCAATAGCCCAATCAAGCCCACGTCCCTCGACATGAACTTGGATCGACCGGTGTCTAGCAAAGTGTGACGCCCCCAAAATCAATCCGTGTACAGTAAACATGCACGCAGGGTACACGGCTGAGATTAGGGTGCCACGATGAGAATATCACAGCACAACACTAAACACAAAAGGATAAACCAATATGTTACAAAAAAAGGGGGGGGGGTCGCGCAGACCCGAATACATAAGTTATACAAGCCATAATATCTGAGTACAGACATAGTTAGTCAAGTTTTGCCTTAAGAAGGCTAGCACAAATAACATTAGAGATACAGATCGAAAAGGCAAGGCCTCCTGCCTGGGAGCCTCCGAAACTACTCCTGGTCCTGGTCAAAGGGGGGCTCGACGTAGTAGTAGGCGCCTCCGGGGTACTCCTGCTCCTGGGCCCAACGTCGACTGCAGCGACCGATCAGGCAAAACATAAAGGGGGAAATAAAGCAAGGGTGAGTATCTAGTATACCCGCGATTCTTACGTCCGCTACTAAGCATTTATGCATTTGTATCAAATGGAAAGGGGAGGCTGTATATAGTGGACTGCAAGATAGAAATGAGAATAAGGATAAGAAGCTAGGCCTATCGAAGACTAGCATCTTCTGACGTGTCTTGCAGCATGAGAAGAGAAACAACCAACAGTTCAATAACATGAATGTAATAACAATGCAGCAGAAGTTGCTGCAGCATTGTATAATAGTAAGTCGTAATAATTAATAATAATAATGCCTCCGAGTTCCCTTCCTCGACTTCCCTGCGAGGAAGAAGACCCGGAACCATACAGTTTAATAGTAGTAGTTTGTAGTGGTAAGATCCAGCTTCAGCATAAAGCGTCCTGTTACCGTGGACACGGCTATTCGAATAGATTAAACTCCCTGCAGGGGTGCACTACTGTTCAGCCTGCACGCTCGGATCTCCAGGGTGGCGGGAACCTTGTTAGGGAACGCTCCACGAAAGCTATCTGACACGACACAACCCATCCTAGGATCAACAGAGAGGCCATCCGCCGGACTATATCCTATGCGATCAGGGGTCTAGGAACCCTCACTCTTCACGCTCCTGCACGGTGCGTGGCCGTCCGGTGAAGCAAAAGCAAATCCAAATACACACTGCTCAAGCGAAGAAGACACCACTTCTCGGGGCAGGCCGCCGTACTGCTGACGTCTGAAGAGCTTTCAGACAAACTACGACGCAAGGGAGCCCATAACTCCTTATCCCACGTGAAGGTAGTGCGTACAGACCAACGGGCCTCTCAAGTCATCCGCCGAACCATTTAGCATTTTAATTAACCTGCGTGACAACCGTTATCGTTGCCTCGACTTAACTGACCCGCGGACAATGACAACAGTCAGGACCAACAGTACATCGGTGCCTGCCCTGTCGTCCCACCAAGTCTCTGCGGTTACCAACAAGGTGAATCGTCTCCTTGCCTTGTCTCGCGTGTGCTCTTGGTAGAGCTCGACTTTTCGTGGTTTGGTAACTCTCGTGAGATACGAGCAGGGGCCAAGCACGCCAGTAACGTCGGTCGTACCCTCCCTGTCGTTCCCGACGCAATACCTCTCGCGGGCACCGTTGGGTCGCCCGACTCTTACCTTTAAGTACAAACGTTGCTCAGGTACCTAGAGCGGCTATACAGAGTCAACAATGAGTGGAGTACAAGGATTACTCCTTGATAGCTCACACTTGATGGTGGCTCGGCAGAGCCGAGCTAGGGGGCCTTAGGCGGTGTCTGCATTGTACCGTACCTATGCAGTTGTATATATTGTATCTGTGTTCACTCCCCTCAGTGGTCACGGCCCTCTATCTAATCCTAGCTAACAATGCGCATGGCTCACTGCTGAATAATGCATAATTATAATGGGCAGCATAGGATAAATGAAGGTACATCAAGGGGCGACAAAAACAGACTATGCAATGTAATATGATTGTAACGTAGCAGCAGCAACAATGGCTAGTGCAAGAAATGTATGGAAAGATAGGCGATATCTGGGGAAGAGAATGGCTCTGCTTGCCTGGAAGCTCGCGGGTAGGGGCAGGGTCGTCGACGAAGTAGTCGTACCCGGCAGCAGTGTAGTCGACGGTAGCAGCGGGGTCTACCGGAGAATAAAGGGGTGGGGGACAAACAGTAAATACACAACAAGCATAAACAAACAGATGCATGACATGACAAATGCAATGTTAACGGTGTTCTAACGCAATGCAATGCACGTTGCTCGGAGCGGGAATTCATCCGGGGATGAAAAACCGGCTCCGGGTGATTATTGACAGACGGCCCAGAGAGGGGGATTTCGATGTTCGTTGCGTTAGAGGGGTGTGGTGGGTATACAGATAGCATATTCTTAATCCTTATATTTTTCTGATCATTTTTTACGTATACAGTTTTTGAATCTGACTTAGGGTTTAAAAGATATTCAATTTTAAAGTTTAAATCATTTTAAATCATTTTCTATATTTTCTTTATTAATAAAATGCAACATTATCCAGAACAGTACAATTTTTACTGGTCAAACCTGACCAGTGGGTCCCACTAGTCAGCCTCACATGTTAATAAAACATTTTAGTAAATCTAATTAATCACCGGGCCCACATGTCATTGACTGTTATAAAACTAAATGCAATTTTAATTAATAAACTGCCAGGTGGGGCCCAGGTGTAAGTCACACAGGGCTAGTTAATCTATTTAATTAAGATTAAAAGGGCTGGGGCCCAGCTGTCATACTCACATGGGGGGTTATCTCTGTTTAATTTTAATTAACTAGTGATTAGTGGCTAATAAGGGGTGGGGGTGGACCCACTGTCATAGACTCATGGGGGGGGGGGGGGGGGGGTTAGCGCTCGCAGAACCGGCCATGGCCACGCCGTCGAGGCCGACGCCGGTGGCGATGACCGCGTGCGCTAGGAGTGCCCATTTCGGGCGCGGATTGTCCCTACGGGACCTGCGTAATGTGCCGCCTCCAGCCAAGCCACAAGGGCGAGCCTAGCCGGACCAGAACCACGGCAAAGACGACCGCCAGCGACGGCTGGTGTACTGGCTAGGTGAAGACAGCTAAAGGAACGGCTAAAATGAGAACGAAATGGCAGGGAAGGCGCGAGAGCTCATAAGGAATGCCGAGGAGAAGTCGCGGAGGCCGGTGGGTTGCCGGAGCAGCACGAATCGGGGCGGCGATGCGGCGGTCGTGGCGGTGAAGAGGTGAAGGGGGCGACGTCGGTGGGGCTCCCCAGTTTGATTCCCTGCGTGAGTGGGAGTGGACGACGGCGAGGAAGCTCCCAGACACAACGACGACGACTAATTTGGCGAGTGGCCGCGGGCGTTCACGGAGGCGCGCCCATGGCCATTTCGGTTCGGGCGCGAGGAGGAAGAAAGTGGGTCAGGGGAGGGTAAGATCTTTTGACGCGTCTAGGGTGTCCACGGGGGAGGTCTTATCCCTCCCAGGGCTCTGTAGCGACCGAGGGGGTCGAGCGGGCGCCGCTGCGACGGAGCAGTCGCCATGGCCTCGGTCGGCATTCCCTGTAGCGAGAGGTGGGAGACGAGCGGGAGGGATGGGCCGGGGTGGGCCGGGAAGGAGGTGGGCCTCGCCCTTGGGCGTGGAATAGCCTCTTTTTTATTTTATTTTTTTACTGTATTTTCCTTTCTGTTTTATTCTGTTTTGCCTATCATTTGAATTTTGAAAATTGTGAAACATGTCCCACTATTAGTATTGTAAATTGCTAGAGTGCCACAAAAAGATTGGGGATTTATAAATTCATTTGCATTTGTTTTAAATATGCCATTGATAAAAGGGGACTTTAGGCTACTGTTTTTATTTGTTGGATTTATTTTATTGCTGGATAAAATACCAAAACCATATGGATGTGATCCACTGATTTTTAGGCATTTTACAAAATTGCTTTCACAATTTTTGGACAAAGTCTCATTCATCACTATTTTTTTAATATTTATTAAAAGGCATTTTGGGTTTGTTTGAATTCAAAGATGAACTAGGCATGATCAAAGGTGATTAGATGCTTGCTAATCACAGAGAATTATATTAACAAAAAGTTTTATCGATGCCTGACACTGAGGGTGTTACAAATCTCCCCCACTACAAGAATTCTCGTCCCGAGAATCTAAGTGGTAGAGGGGAAAAGATCGGGGTATTCCTCACGAAGACGATCTTCACGTTCCCAAGTGACTTCATATTTAGAATGATTCGACCATTGAACTTTGAGGAACTTGGTTGTCTTGTTGCGGGTTTTGCGTTCAAACTGATCGAGAATGCGTCTCGGATGTTCTTGATAAGTCAAGTCTTGTTTCAATTCAATCATATCATGTTCCAATTAACGAATAGGGCCTTGAACCAGCGACGGTGTTGCGACAAATACATCGTGGACTTGAGAGAGGTTTGACGGAAATTCCAAACTGTATGCCACTGGTCCACTTCTGGAAAGGATACGGAACTGGCAATGTAGCGAGGAGCTAACTTGCCTTTGATCCCGAAACGATGAGTGCCCCTCATGGGAATAACACGAAGGTAAGCTTGTTCGCCAGGTTGATAGACCATTTCCTTGTGCTTGCGGTCATAGTTGCTCTTCTGGCGGGACTGAGCGGCCTTCAAGTGTTCACGGATAATGCGAACCTGATCTTCGGCATGTTGTATAATGTCCAGACCAATGAGGGTTTGTTCCCCAGTTTCTGACCAATTCAGAGGGGTTCGACACTTACATCCATAAAGAACTAAAAATGGATCCATCTGCAGACTAGCTTGGTAGCTGTTGTTGTACGAGAATTCAACAAATGGAAGAGATTCCTCCCATTTCTTACTGAATGAAATGACACAAGATAGAAGCATATCTTCAAGCACTTGGTTGACTCGTTCGACTTGTCCTTGCGACTGGGGGTGATAAGTCGTGCTGAATTTCAGGTGAGTGCCCATAGCTTCTTGGAAACTATCCCAGAATTTTGAGGTAAAAATGCTGCCACGATCTGAACTGATCTCCAACGGAATACCGTGGAGGGAAACAATTCTGGAAACATATAAGTCTGCTAACTGACTAGCAGATATCTTCTCCTTGACTGGCAGAAAGTGGGCAACCTTGGAGAATCGGTCGATGACGACAAAGATCGCATCATGACCCTTCTGTGATCGCGGAAAACCGGTGACGAAGTCCATTTCAATCTTGTCCCATTTCCATTCAGGAATAGAGAGTGGTTGCAGAGTTCCAGCAGGTCTTTGGTGTTTGGATTTGACGCGACGGAAAACGTCAGACTCATCAACATAACGAGCAATGTCTTTCTTCATGCGAGGCCACCAGTACCGCTAATGAAGGTCTTGGTACATCTTGGTGCTACCTGGGTGGATTGACAACGGGGTATCATGAGCTTCTTTCATAACATCCGGAGTCAAGTTTAGATTGCCCTTGCTAGGAACCACTAAAGGATTCTTGAAGTACAATGCTTGATCATCAGCAAGCCCGTAGTCTGAAGGCTTTCCTGTGGCGAGATATCGCTTCATATTTTCGTAATCAAAGTCAGCTTTTTGGATGAACTTGCTGTCTTCGTCGAGGTCTATTTCAACAACAAGGGAATTCACATATCCCTGTGGAACAATCTCAAGGTTCAACTTGCGAAGCTCTTCATACAGACGTGGCTGCTCTACTTGAACTTCCAGTTCATTACAATAGGCTTTGCGGCCCAGGGCATCAGCCATCACATTAGCTTTGCCAGGGGTGTAAGAAATTCCCATGTTGTAGTCGGCTATTGTCTCGAGCCATCTCTGCTGGCGGAGATTCAAGTCGGGCTGGGTGAATAGGTACTTCAGGCTTTGGTGGTCGGTGTAGATCTCGCAACGATTACCGATGAGGTAATGTCGCCACAGCTTCAATGCATAAATTTCTGGTGCCAATTCAAGATCATGTGTTGGATAGTTTTCTTTGTGAGCACGCAACTAACGAGAGCCATAAGCAATCACTTTGCGCTCTTGCATTAGGACACAGCCTAATCCTTGACGAGACGCGTCACAGTATATCACGAAGTCCTTCCGAGTATCAGGGGGAGCAAGTACCGGAGGAGAAGTGAGCTTGTCCTTGAGAGCTTGGAAACTTTCCTGACATTTGTCTGTCCACTCGAACTTGACACCTTTGTGAAGCAGATTGGTCAGAGGCTTGGCAATCTTGGAGAATTTCTTGACGAAATGACGGCAATAGCTGGCGAGTCCGAGGAAACTTCTGACTTGCTTGACAGTCTTGGGGGGAGTCCAATCCAGGATAGCCTGAATACGTTCTGGGTTGACGGCAATGCCATCCTTGGAAATCACATGACCAAGGTAAGTTACTTCAGGAAGCCAAAACTCACACTTAGAATACTTAGCATAGAGTTTGTGTTCTGGAAGCTTCTCCAGTATAAGACGAAGATGTTCAGCATGTTCTTCTTCATTCTTGGAGTATATTAAGATATCATCCAGATAAACCACGACAAACTTGTCGAGATATTCCATGAATATATAGTTCATCAATCGGGAAAAGGTGGCTGGGGCATTCGTCAAGCCAAAGGACATGACGGTGTATTCGTATGAACCATAGCGAGTAATGAAGACGGTCTTCGGAATGTCCTCTTCCCGGACTCGGATTTTGTGATAACCCAACCTCAAGTCGAGTTAGAAAACACCTTGGATCCAGCAAGTTGATCATAAAGATCATTGATCCGAGGAAGAGGGTACTTGTTCTGTATCGTAGCCTGGTTGATAGGTCGGTAATCTTGTACCAAACGGTTCGTTCCATCACTCTTCTTGACAAAGAGCGAAGGTGCTCCCCAAGCGGAGGAACTAGGACGGATGAAGCCTTTATCGAGTGCTGTGTCGATCTCCTTCTTCAGTTCAAGGATGTGGTGAGGTGGCATCTTATAGGGACGCTTAGCAATAGGGACGGTGCCAGGCTTCAATTCGATGACGAATTCAACCTCTCTAATCGGGGGTATTCCCGGCAGTTCTTCTGGGAAGACGTCGAGAAAATCACAAATGACTGGAACTTGCTCAATTCCTTCAAGAGGCGAGACGTTCAAAGCATTCATCATATATATATATATATGTGTGTGTGTGTGTTTCAACATCACGGGTAATTCGGGTGGTGTGGTTAACAATCTCACCGGAGGGGTGAAAAAGTTGGACATACTTGGTACCACAATATAGTGCGGCATCGTGGACTTTCAACCAATCCATTCCCAGGATGAGGTCTATGGTGGAAGACTTCAGAATGATGGGAGACACATGGAATACAACTTCTTCGATTTCAACGGTGGTGTTGGGCACCATCATGGTGGTTCGGCATTGGCCTATCGGGGTGCGAACAACCATCGGGGTGTTCATCTTCCCAAGCGTAAAGTTATGCGACAATGCGAATGCTTCCGACATGAATGAATGCGATGCTCATTTATCAAATAAAACAGTAACAGGTATTGAGTTAACGAGGAGAGTACCCATCACTGTAGCGGGCTATGCCTGAGCATGTTCAACGTCAATGTGGTTGGCATGACCACGAGTGTGAGCAGAAGACCCAGTGTTATAGTTGGGGGTCCGGTTGTTGCCACGGCCATTTCCACGGCCAGCAGGGTGAACTACCAGTTGATTCTGTCGCTGGGGGCAGTCTCTGGAAAAGTGACCTGGCTGATGGCACTTGAAGCTGATACGTCTCAAACGTATCTACTTTTCCAAACACTTTTGCTATTGTTTTGACTTCATTCTTGCATGATTTGAACGAAACTAACCCGGACTGACGCTGTTTTCAGCAGAGCTACCAGTGCTGTTTTCTTTTGTGCAGGTTTCTGGATATTTAGGTACGCTGGAAAAATCCCAAAAAAACATATAAAAATTCAGCATTCCGGAAGCTTCCACCAGGTCAAAGGGGGGCCACAGGGCAGCCAGGGGGCAGCCAGGAGGGTGCCTGGCGCGGCCCAGCCCCTGGCCGCGCCACCTGCCCTCCTGGCTGGGTCCCACACCCCCTGGTGACCTACCTTGGCCCCTATTTATTCTCCCGATGCAGAAACCCTGAAACAGAAGTCGCTTTTCCGATCTACGTCGCGGAGCCGCCGCAACCCTCTGTTCTTCCTCGAAGTGCTAATCTGGAGGCTGCTTTGGCCTCCGGTGAGGGGAAATCATCGCCTCTCCATCACCCCTCCATGACTTCTCCTCTCATGTGTGAGTAATTCCCTGCTGTAGGAAAAGGGGATGGTAGGGATTGGATGAGTTAGATCATGTAGTAGTTCAATCAGATTCTTGGGGGCATGTTGTCTATCATCTATTTGGTGTTTATCATGTCTGTTACAACTTGTTGCTCTTAATGCTTGTCACTTTGGGCCCGAGTGCCATGATTTCAGATCTGATCACCCTTTTGTTTCTTGAGTTTGTGGTGTTCTTGATCCTATCTATGAGTTGTATGCACCTATTATAGTCCGGAACCGGCGATCCCTATGGTGACAGCTTGGGACACCAAAGGGGATGGACTATAATTTGAGGATTCCGTGTATGCATGAATTGTTAATGCTTTGTTCCGGTGCTCTTTGACAGGAGTACCTTAATCTCCCTAAGTTCCTTTTGGCCCCGTTTGTAGAGGGAGGGTAGGACAAAAGATGTTGTGCAAAGTTCTTATTGCAAGCACGTACAACTACCTTGGGATACATGCCTGATGTTTGATATTTGCCTAGATGATCCTTTGTTTTCTGTGAGCCTTGCCCAAGTTAGAATATGTTACATGTTCGTTCTCATCCAAGCAACGCCTAACCATCCATCTCCCTAGCCTACAGTGTTTTCCTTCTGCTGGTTACTAGTTGTTTACTTTTGCTGTTTTACTTTTGCTGTTCCATTATCAATATTACCACTATTATCATCACCACTACCACCACCATATCACAGTTGCTACTAATACCTTTGTGCAAGCAAGTGTTTATTTCAGGTGCGGTTGAATTGAAAACTCAATTGTCAAAGCGTGTATGTATTCTTTGTGTCCCCAAGTGTCGAATCAATAAATTGGGTTATCTTACCCGCGAAGACTATCTCGATCCCCTACAGTTGAGGGTTATCAGAAGCACAGGCCATCTTGAGGACGGAGGGGTGCAGTCTCAGTCTTCGGCTGTCTCGGCGGGGGCGGAGGCAGACGAGGTGCAACATACGACGGCCTTGGTGCAGGGGCAGGTGGACGATACACACTGTGTGGAAGCCAAATGCGTTGCTTCTGCGCGGTTCCCGAAGATGAGCCAGCATCACGGGGCGCTTCGGCGAACCCCTGAACTTAGCCTGAGCGGTCTCAAGAGAGATAGTATAGTTCACCAAAGTAGCAAAGTCGGGGAAGACATGCAGGGCCAGGGAAAGATGGAGATCCGAGTTGAGTCCATCACGAAACTTCTCTTGCCTACTTGCATCATTGGGGAGGTCACTTGCAGCATAGCGGGAGAGGCGGAGGAATTCCCTCTGATATGCCTCGACAGTTTTGTTTCCCTGAACAAGGTTGCGGAACTCGGCCTTCAAACGGTTCATGATCGCCTGGGGGACATAATGAGCACGGAAAGTGTGACGCCCCCAAAATCAGACCGTGTACAGTAATCATACACGCAAGGTACACGATCGAGATCAGGGACTCACGGTAAGATATCACAACACAACTCTACAAATAAAATAATACAAGCTGTTTAATACAAGCCGAGGGACACGAGGGCTCGAATACAACAGCTCGAGAGCACAAGTCAGCGGAAGCAAATAGTATCTGAGTACAGACACAAGGATACAAGGTTGCCTTAAGAAGGCTAGCACAAATATCAACAACGATCGAAAAGGCGAGGCCTCCTGCCTGGGAACCTCCAAACTACTCCTGGTCAAAGGGGAACTCGACGTCGTAGAAGGCATCAGGGATCTTCATGTTGCGGTGGTCGGCATCGGGGATCTCCTGCTCCTGGACTCCAAGGCTCCAACGTCGACTGCAGCGGCCGATCAGGCAAAACTGTAAAGGAAATAAAGCAGGTGAGTATCTAGTATACCCGCGAGTCTTACGTCCGCTACTAAGCATTTATGCATTGTATCAAATGGAAAGGGGAGGCTATATATAGTGGACTGCAAGATAGAAGTCAGAGCAAGGATAAGAAGCTAGGCCTATCGAAGACTAGCATCTTCCGACGAGTCTTGAAGCATGAGGTGAGGATCAACCAACAGTTTAATATAACAGTAATGAAAGTAACAATGCAGCAGAAGTTGCTGCAGCATTGTATAATAATAAGTTGTAATCATAATAATAATGCTTCCGAGTTCCCTCCCTCGACATCCCCACGAGGGAGAAAACCCGGAACCAACAGTTTAATAGTAGTAGTTTGTAGTGGTAGGATCGTGCTTCAGCATAAAGCGTCCTGTTACCGTGGACACGGCTATCGATAGATTAAACTCCCTGCAGGGGTGCACTAGTGTGACACTACACGCTCGGATCTCCAGGGTGGCGTACACCTTGTTAGGGAATGCCCCACCGAGGCTATCCGACACAACACATTCCATCCTACGACTCATCAGAGAGGTCCCCGCCGGTCTACAGCCCTAAGTGCAAGGGGGTCATGGGCCTATCACCCCTCGCTCTCCGGGTCGTTGTGAGGAGGGTGAATTCCAACGCCGCAACGCGATCCGTCCCTGCCGCAATGCTGAACTGGACGTCTTTCAGAGCTTTCGAACGAGGCTACATTGCGGAGGTGCCCAAACGCGTAATCCCACGTATAGGTAGTGCGTACAAGCCAAAAGGCTACTCAAGTCATCCGCCGAACCCGTTAAGCATTTTATTAATTTTCTGTCGAGACAACCGTTATCGTTGCCCCTTACTGAATGAGTCGTGGACAACGACAGCAGTCAGGACCACCAGTAACGTCGGTGCCTGCCCTGTCGTCCCACCAACTCTTGCGGTTACCAACAAGGTGAACCGTCTCCTTACCTTGTCTCGCGTTTGCTCCGAAGAGCTCGATTTTCGTACAACAGGAAATCCTTCGGCCACGAACAGTACCAGGCCCGCCGCACACCGGTGGAATACACCTGACCTGTCATTCCGCTAAGATACCCTGCGCGGGCACCGTTGGGTCACCCGACTCCTTACCTGTAAGGACACCAGTTGATTCGAGTGCCTACCATCAAGTGAAACCAGGAGGAATCACCCTCGATGGTACACTTGAAGAGGTCCGACAGAGACATCAGCGGAATGAACTAAAGAGGAATATTCTCGTATCACCCCGGTGGTGCCGAGACACCAGCGGAACAAACTAAAGAGGAATACCCTCATATCATCCCAGTGATGCTACGCTACTGAGCCGACGAGAGTGAAATACGAGTCCGTCCACTCATAAGTCAAACTCGAAGGGACTCGGCAGGGTCTCGCCGTTGTAGGTTCCCTAGGGCGTCTGCATTGATCCGTACCTGTTGCAGTTATAATATCTATAATCCGCTTTCACTCACCAGGGTGATCACGACCCGCTATTCTAAACCTAGCTAACAAAGCGCAGGGTTCACTGCTGAATAATATATATATATTTATAGGGCAGCATAGGACAAAGGAAAAGTACATCAAGGGGCGACAAAAACATGCTATGCAATTGAATAGGATTGTAACGTAGCAGCAGCAGTAACAATGCCTAGTGCAAGAAATATACGGAAAGATAGGCGATATCTGGGGAAGAGAATGGCTCTGCTTGCCTGTAAGCTCGACGGTAGAGGTACGGTCTTCGTCGAAGTAGTCGATCATAGGGGCATCAGCAGCGGACGTCGAGACTACCGGACAATAAAAGAGGGGGGAGAAACAATAAATACACAGCAATGATAGCAATACAAATACAAGACACGGCATATGAAATGTTAGCGATGCTCTAACGTTGTACGATACACAATTCTCGGAACGAAAATTCATCCGGGGATGAACTGCCAGTTCCGGGTTATTACCGGACAGGGTGTCCGGAGGGGGAAGGGTTCATGCCGGAGGTGTCGTGGACATCCGACAAACGTGTGGATGGTGTAACCGTGCCAGTTGATCCAATACGGACAACTTTCGTGTTCGGAATAAATTCATCCGGGGAGTTTTACGGTATCGGGCAATTGTCGGACAGATGGCCCGGAGGGGGGGAATGTCGATGATCGGTGTGTTAGGGGGGTGGGGTAGACATACAGATAGCGTATCCATGATCGTTGTATTTTTCTGGGCAACTTTGATATACAAATTATTTTCATCTGATATACGGTTTTAAAGTTATTGAATTTAGCAGTTTAAATCACTTCTAAATAATTTCTGAAATTTATTTAATTCATTAAACAACATTATCCAGAACAGTGGGGTTGACCAGTCAAACTGAGAAGTGGGTCCCCACTGTCATTGAGACAGAGACAACCACATGTTATTTAATTTAACTAAAAAAACCCAGGGGCCACATGTCATAGTCACTAGAATTTTATAAAACTATTTAATTAATTCAATTAACAATGGGGCCCATGTGTCATAGTGATAGGTTTTTGTTAGTAGTTTAATTACACAGTAAAGTTGCTAATGGCCTAGGGCCCACCTGTAAGGCACTTAGGGGGTTATTTCTATTATGTTCTAATCAAGGGGGGAGGGGGTATTCTCTGTTTGTCTAACAGGCAATTAGGGGGGTTAGGAAGCTGGCCCCACGGCTGAGACGGGGAGCACGCCGGCAAGGCCAACCCGACCAGGGGGCACGGCGGTGCCAGGCCGTTCCGGCGAGGGGGCTAAAGCGAGGCGGGGCAGGGTAGTTAGCAGCGGCGGCGCGCGACCAAGGGAGGCAGGGCACGGCCGGGATTTGGAACAGAGGAAAAGAAACCGGGGGGGAGGAGCTCACGGTGGGAGAGGGGGCGTCGTGGCGGAGGTAGCAGGGCGGCCAGGGGGCCGAGGGAGTCGAAGGGGGGCGAGGTGGTCGAGGAGGATGTGCTGCAGGGAGGGGGGGGCTCGCCGGTTTGGAGCTAGAGGATGGCGAGGGCGGGTAGTGGCGGTTCTTGGCGGTGAGCACCGGGGTCGCAAGGGCGTGGCGGGGGGGGGGGGGGGGGGGGCGGCGCCGGAGCCAGGGTTGTGGCGGCGCGTCGCGGGGCCGTGGCGGTCCGACGGGGTGGAGGGAGGTCGGGGCGGGGCCAGGGTCGCCGGTCTCCTCGCTCTGGATCGGGCTGGGGGAGGGGGCACGGGCGTGAGGGAGTTAGGGAGGGGAGGGTGTCAGTGGGGAAAAAGAGAGAGGGAGGGAGGGAGGTGGGCTGGGCCTGGGGGGAAGGTTTGCCAGTGCAATTTTTAGTTTAGTTTTCTTTTTCTTTCTTTTTTATATATTGTTTCTGTTTGTAATTATTTAATGCCTTGGGCATTTTTGTAAAATACAATCCTTGCACCATAATTAGTATGTCACCATACCAGAGGCCCACAAAAAGATTTGGACTTTTATAAAGTCATTTGCTATTTGTTTGGAATTTGCAATTAGAAAATGGTGTAGTTTTGCTGCTGGTAAGAATTGTTTGCAATTTTCCATAGCTTGATAAATAACCACAACCATAATAGCATGGTCCAGTGATTATTAGCGATTTTACAAAAGTGGTTGCATAATTTTTGGGTAAGTTTCAATCAGCAACATTTTTTTTATACCCACCAAAAGGCATCTGCAATCATCTTTGAGTTCAAAGATGATCATGGCATGATTAGCACAGTGATTAACAACAGTGATAATCATTTTAAAAATGATTACTGTAGTGATTACTGTTGCACGACAGTGAGGGTGTTACAAATCTCCCCCACTACAAGAATTCTCGTCCCGAGAATTTGAGTTGTAGAAGAAAACAAATCCGTATTTTTCGCGAAGGCGAACTTCACGTTCAGGAGTGGCTTCATGCTCAACATGATTTGACCACCGAACCTTAACGAACTCGACGGCGTTTCAGAGGTTATGGTGCAGTTCACCATCTCACCGAAGGGTGAAAAGTTGAACAACTTTAGTGCGACAATAGATTGCAGTCGCGGGGGTTTTCAACCAAACCATCACCAAAACAAGGTTGATGGTGGCTGACTTGAGACTATGTGGGTGGGGGTAGCAAGGAGCCCAACTCCTTCAACTCCGAGGGTGATGTTAGGAGCCATTAGGCCAACGGCGGATGCATCCGAGGGTCACGACGGATTACCGGGGTATGCGTAGTACATCGAGAGAATAAAAGAACGCATGAGAAGTCTCAGGCGGATAGGCATGCATTCGATGCCGATTGCGGATGATGGAAAGGGGGTCCAGAGCATCATGCATAAGCATTGCGTCTGTTATCGGACCGAATATCACAATGTAGGTGATTCATGAATGCCATACGAGGTCAAGCACGAGGAATAACCTCAGGAACACGAAGGTAAAGGAGAGTCAGGTTTCGATCCTGTGGAACTGTGGGTTATGGGCCCACATTGTATAAGAAGGGTGGTGACATTCCATGCGACCACGATGCAAGGTTTGTCAGAGAACAAATCGTCAGTTATCTCGGCAACAACGTCGGTAACAAGGGTAGTGGACAAAGAGAACCATTTTTCTGCTCGTTAAGACGAGGGGGACCAATAGGCAAAGTTCTCGTCCATCGTCGGTAACCAAAAAGGTTATCCACGATAGTAACAGGTTGTACCACAGAGTAGTACATCAAAGTGTTTACATAAGCAGGGGATTATCACTGCTCAGTTAAGACACCTTATAGGAAAGGTTAAACAGACCAATCGAAAGGAAAATGTGATGATACACATGTATCAGGTGTATATCTTTCCCAAAGGGAAGCAGAAAACGATATATATGATCAAGTTGTATTGGCACGGAGGCAAGGAAGGTTGTCGACGATAACACAAATCATCGAGGGGCATGGAGGGTATTTCACACGATGAATCCAATTGACACATGGAATAAGCCATGTAAGAATAGTCGGATAGTAATCCACAAAAAGGTCGGATGGTTCGCAAAGGATCCGATGTGAGTATGGGCACTCAACCAGAAGGGGAAAGAATGCCAAGGCATCGGGTGACAGAAGCACCAGAATAACTTGATGCTTAAGTACAACGAAATTGTGATTTCTAGATCGGAAGGTGGATGCAATTATCCACACAGACTTGTCGGTGGCAGCGGATTGCAAAGGCGATGAACACGTAGGTTCGCGGAAATTTATTGAAGAGTAATCTTCAGGTGAAGCAAGCGATCATCTTGAATGCAGAGCTCTCCGGGAGGAAGGAGGTACGTGAACCTAAGTCAGAGGTATTAAAACTTTACCAGCAAGGATAAGAGAGCAGAGTCCCAGAGCATAGGTACGGAGAAAAAGATCCTAATACCAAAGATATCACACGGGGTGATAACAATGTGGGCCCGTAAGCCAAACATTAAGTTAGCAAGTAGTTTTGCAAAGTCTAGACTCAACTTCGACCGAGGAGTGGTTAGGGGCTTCCTACATGCAGTCGGCTCTGATACCAACTTGTGACGCCCCCAAAATCAGACCGTGTACAATAATCATACACGCAAGGTACACGATCGAGATCAGGGACTCACGGTGAGATATCACAACACAACTCTACAAATAAAATAATACAAGCTGTTTAATACAAGCCGAGGGACACGAGGGCTCGAATACAACAGCTCGAGAGCACAAGTCAGCGGAAGAAAATAGTATCTGAGTACAGACACAAGGATACAAGGTTGCCTTAAGAAGGCTAGCACAAATATCAACAACGATCGAAAAGGCGAGGCCTCCTGCCTGGGAACCTCCAAACTACTCCTGGTCAAAGGGGAACTCGACGTCGTAGAAGGCATCGGGGATCTTCATGTTGCGGTGGTCGGCATCGGGGATCTCCTGCTCCTGGACTCCAAGGCTCCAACGTCGACTGCAGCGGCCGATCAGGCAAAACAGTAAAGGAAATAAAGCAGGTGAGTATCTAGTATACCCGCGAGTCTTACGTCCGCTACTAAGCATTTATGCATTGTATCAAATGGAAAGGGGAGGCTATATATAGTGGACTGCAAGATAGAAGTCAGAGCAAGGATAAGAAGCTAGGCCTATCAAAGACTAGCATCTTCCGACGAGTCTTGAAGCATGAGGTGAGGATCAGCCAACAGTTTAATATAACAGTAATGAAAGTAACAATGCAGCAGAAGTTGCTGCAGCATTGTATAATAATAAGTTGTAATCATAATAATAATAATGCCTCCGAGTTCCCTCCCTCGACATCCCCGCGAGGGAGAAAACCCGGAACCAACAGTTTAATAGTAGTAGTTTGTAGTGGTAGGATCTGGCTTCAGCATAAAGCGTCCTGTTACCGTGGACACGGCTATCGATAGATTAAACTCCCTGCAGGGGTGCACTAGTGTGACACAACATGCTCGGATCTCCAGGGTGGCGTACACCTTGTTAGGGAATGCCCCACCGAGGCTATCCGACACAACGCAGTCCATCCTACGACTCATCAGAGAGGTCCCCTCCGGTCTACAACCCTAAGTGCAAGGGGGTCATGGGCCTATCACCCCTCGCTCTCCGGGTCGTTGCGAGGAGGGTGAATTCCAATGCCGCAGCGCGATCCGTCCCTGCCGCAATGCTGAACTGGACGTCTTTCAGAGCTTTCGAACGAGGCTACATTGCGGAGGCGCCCAAACGCGTAATCCCACGTATAGGTAGTGCGTACAAGCCAAAAGGCTACTCAAGTCATCCGCCGAACCCGTTAAGCATTTTATTAATTTTCTGTCGAGACAACCGTTATCGTTGCCCCTTACTAAATGAGTCGCGGACAACGACAGCAGTCAGGACCACCAGTAACGTCAGTGCCTACCCTGTCGTCCCACCAACTCGTGCGGTTACCAACAAGATGAACCGTCTCCTTACCTTGTCTCGCGTTTGCTCCGAAGAGCTCGACTTTCGTACAACAGGAAATCCTTCGGCCACGAACAGTACCAGGCCCGCCGCACACCGGTGGAATACACCTAACCTGTCGTTCCGCTAAGATACCCTGCGCGGGCACCGTTGGGTCACCCGACTCCTTACCTGTAAGGACACCAGTTGATTCGAGTGCCTACCATCAAGTGAAACCAGGAGGAATCACCCTCGATGGTACACTTGAAGAGGTCCGACAGAGACATCAGCGGAATGAACTAAAGAGGAATATTCTCGTATCGCCCCGGTGGTGCCGAGACACCAGCGGAACAAACTAAAGAGGAATACCCTCGTATCATCCCAGTGATGCTACGCTACTGAGCCGACGAGAGTGAAATACGAGTCCGTCCACTCATAAGTCAAACTCGAAGCGACTCGGCAGGGTCTCGCCGTTGTAGGTTCCCTAGGGCGTCTGCATTGATCCGTACCTGTTGCAGTTATAATATCTATAATCCGCTTTCACTCACCAGAGTGATCACGACCCGCTATTCTAAACCTAGCTAACAAAGCGCAGGGTTCACTGCTGAATAATATATATATATATATTTATAGGGCAGCATAGGACAAAGGAAAAGTACATCAAGGGGCGACAAAAACATGCTATGCAATTGAATAGGATTGTAACGTAGCAGCAGCAGTAACAATGCCTAGTGCAAGAAATGTACGGAAAGATAGGCGATATCTGGGGAAGAGAATGGCTCTGCTTGCCTGTAAGCTCGACGGTAGAGGTACGGTCGTCGTCGAAGTAGTCGATCACAGGGGCATCAGCAGCGGACGTCGAGACTACCGGACAATAAAAGAGGGGGGAGAAACAATAAATACACAGCAATGATAGCAATACAAATACAAGACACGGCATATGAAATGTTAGCGATGCTCTAACGTTGTACGATACACATTTCTCGGAACGAAAATTCATCCGGGGATGAACTGCCAGTTCCGGGTGATTACCGGACAGGGTGTCCGGAGGGGGAAGGGTTCATGCTGGAGGTGTCATGGACATCTGACAAATGTGTGGATGGTGTAACCGTGCCAGTTGATCCAATACGGACAACTTTCGTGTTCGGAATAAATTCATCCGGGGAGTTTTACGGTATCGGGCAATTATCGGACAGATGGCCCGGAGGGGGGGAATGTCGATGATCGGTGTGTTAGGGGGGTGGGGTAGACATACGAATAGCGTATCCATGATCGTTGTATTTTTCTGGGCAACTTTGATATACAAATTATTTTCATCTGATATACGGTTTTAAAGTTATTGAATTTAGCAGTTTAAATCACTTCTAAATAATTTCTGAAATTTATTTAATTCATTAAACAACATTATCCAGAACAGTGGGGTTGACCAGTCAAACTGAGAAGTGGGTCCCCACTGTCATTGAGACAGAGACAACCACATGTTATTTAATTTAACAAAAAAAACCCAGGGGCCACATGTCATAGTCACTAGAATTTTATAAAACTATTTAATTAATTCAATTAACAATGGGGCCCATGTGTCATAGTGATAGGTTTTTGTTAGTAGTTTAATTACACAGTAAAGTTGCTAATGGCCTAGGGCCCACCTGTAAGGAACTTAGGGGGTTATTTCTATTATGTTCTAATCAAGGGGGGAGGGGGTATTCTCTGTTTGTCTAACAGGCAATTAGGGGGGGGGGTTAGGAAGCTGGCCCCACGGCTGAGACGGGGAGCACGCCGGCAAGGCCAACCCGACCAGGGGGCACGGCGGTGTCAGGCCGTTCCGGCGAGGGGGCTGAAGCGAGGCGGGGCAGGGTAGTTAGCAGCGGCGGCGCGCGACCAAGGGAGACAGGGCACGGCCGGGATTTGGAACAGAGGAAAAGAAACCGGAGGGGAGGAGCTCACGGTGGGAGAGGGGGCGTCGCGGCGGAGGTAGCAGGGCGGCCAGGGGGCCGAGGGAGTCGAAGGGGGGCGAGGTGGTCGAGGAGGATGTGCTGTAGGGAGGGGGGCCCTCGCCGGTTTGGAGCTAGAGGATGGCGAGGGCGGGTAGTGGCGGTTCTTGGCGGTGAGCACCGGGGTCGCAAGGGCGTGGGGGGGGGGGGGGCGGCGCCGGAGCCAGGGTTGCGGCGGCGCGTCGCGGGGCCGTGGCGGTCCGCCGGGGTGGAGGGAGGTCGGGGCGGGGCCAGGGTCGCCGGTCTCCTCGCTCTGGATCGGGCTGGGGGAGGGGGCACGGGCGTGAGGGAGTTAGGGAGGGGAGGGTGTCGGTGAGGAAAAAGAGAGAGGGAGGGAGGGAGGTGGGCTGGGCCTGGGGGGAAGGTTTGCCAGTGCAATTTTTAGTTTAGTTTTCTTTTTCTTTCTTTTTTTATATTGTTTCTGTTTGTAATTATTTAATGCCTTGGGCATTTTTGTAAAATACAATCCTTGCACCATAATTAGTATGTCACCATACCAGAGGCCCACAAAAAGATTTGGACTTTTATAAAGTCATTTGCTATTTGTTTGGAATTTGCAATTAGAAAATGGTGTAGTTTTGCTGCTGGTAAGAATTGTTTGCAATTTTCCATAGCTTGATAAATAACCACAACCATAATAGCATGGTCCAGTGATTATTAGCGATTTTACAAAAGTGGTTGCATAATTTTTGGGTAAGTTTCAATCAGCAACATTTTTTTTATACCCACCAAAAGGCATCTGCAATCATCTTTGAGTTCAAAGATGATCATGGCATGATTAGCACAGTGATTAACAACAGTGATAATCATTTTCAAAATGATTACTGTAGTGATTACTTTTGCACGACAGTGAGGGTGTTACAGAAAGCAGCCTTGAACTCATTCCAGGAGACGAGAGTCCCATCAGCTAGCGAGCTCTTGTGGGTGTCCCACCATTGAGCAGCGGGGCCACGTAGGAAATAAGTCGTGAAGGTGACGTAATCAGCAGCGTGCACCCTAGCGAACTCCAGCTGACGAGTGATGTCACAAAGCCAATCATCGGCATCCAGCGGCTGTTCAGGTTGGTGGAAGAGAGGGGGATTGAGACGCATGAAATCCCGCAGAGTAACCACGGGCGGTTGGTTCTGGTGCCGGTTCTGATTCTGGTTCTGGTTCTGGAGCTGATCTATGACTCCTTGCATGAACACTTGGTTCAACTGAAACTGCTGCATCATCGCGGCCATGTAGTCCGGCGGCGGAGGTGGATCGTTGGCACCACGACCACGACCACCACGACCAGCCATCCTGCTAGAATTTAACAGGGGTATTTCAGCGATGAAAATTTAACGAGATACCAGAAACAGCATGAGGTAATGCGACAACGAAGAGGAGGCGCGGATATATAGGAGTAGTCATACAAGACATACAAATCCACACATAGAGTCAACCGAAAATCGGGCAGCGTAACGTCGTAGAAATTAAGGAAAAATGACTCACTAGGCGGCGCGCAGACCGCGGTAAGGAATACACGACGCGACATAGATTCCACTATGTCAATCACGCTGCAAGAAAACCGTTGGCCACATGAGTTTGTTCCAGAGAACGCGCGGCGTGCCCAGAATGAGAATGGGATCCGCGGTCCGGGACCTGGGTCAGAACTCCTGCGACACGACTCAATCAAAGGGTACGCACCAGAACGCCGGGTGGAATCAAGAGAACGTGATCCTAATGTCAGAGTTTGTAAAACTTACCAGCAAGGATAAGAGAGCAGATTCCCAGAGCATAGGTAAGGAGAAAAGGATCCTAATACCATAGATATCACACGTAGTGACATCGATGTGGGCCCGTAAGCCAAACATTAAGTTAGCAAAATAGTTTTTCAAAGTCTAGACTCAACTTCGACCAGGTAGTGGTTGGGTGGCTTCCTACAGGCAGTTGATGGCGGTGAAGTTAATAGGTTTAGTAGGGTTGCCTCCCCTGTTAACGGCGCCAATAAACGATTCTTGATAACCCACAAGTCTAGGGGATCAATTGTAGCTTTTCGATAAATAAGAGTGTCGAACCCACGAGGAGCAGAAGGTGCTGATAAGTGACACTGGATAAGGAAAGGATGCACACACTCAAAGGTAAATATTTAGGGGTTTTTGGTTTAAGCAACAGAAATGTAAAAGACAAGCAAAGTAAACAGGGTAGCTGAGGAGTAGCAAGTGGCCCAATCCTTTCACAAGGATAAGCCTAGGAACCGAACTTATAAAAGCTAAAGAGTTCTCGAGAACACACGGGAGAGATAGCCAAGTTACTTTCACCATACTCCGCCAAGTAATATGTATTGTGTTGATAAGTGTTGGTGGGTGGATCAATGCTAGTACACCTTCTAGACTAAGATAAGTGTACTCTTATGATTACACACCTTGCAAGCATCCGCAAATACAAGGTAGTAATTAAGGCATAAGCCTAACCACAGCATTACGATCAAGGATCATAACTCCCTTGTGCAAAAGTGTGCGAACTGGGGTTCAGGTTTCTATCACTCCGGCAACCCACCATAAGCATCCTTTGTGCACAATGTATTCCTCTAGGCCCATGAAAGGTGAAGTGTTAAGTGTTCGACTCACATAACACCACTAGAGAAATAACAACACAACTTAAGTATCAAACAACACATACCACTTCAACATCATATGACTACTAACAACTAGACTTATCCCATGTTCTCAAGAACTAAAGTAACTACTCACAAGACATAAAAGAGATCATGATCAGAGGAGATAGATGGGTGGCAAACAATCTGGACACAATGATATTTCTCCAACAAAACTCAATAGCATTCACCACAAAGTAGTAATCAACACCAACAGAGTAGAGAGGATAGATAGTACGGATTACAACACAAGTTACAGTTGTGAGATGAGATGGGATGGAGATGGAGATGGTGCTGATGTTGGGGATGATGTTGATGATGATATCGATGATGCCCGTGACGATGATGATGATGGCGACGATCACCCCTTCCGGGAGGTGATCTCCACGGCGGAATCTGCCCACCGGAGATTGCTTTTCTCCTCTATAGGTTTCCGCCCCGTGGCGGCGACGAAACACGGAAACTATTCTTCATTTAGAGTTTTCACCCCAGGGGGGTTTTATAGGCGAGAGGGGGCACCGAGGGGGGCCACCAGGCATCCAGGAGGGTGCCTGGCGCGGCCAGGAGGGGGGCCGCGCCAGGCACCCTTATGGCTGCCTGGTGGGTGCCCTCACCTCCATCTTCGGTGATCCCCAGTAAATTCCCATAAAACTACTCCTCGTAAATTTTCATCGCATTTGGACTTGATCTGATTCAGCAACTTGGTGTCCACTTTTCACCGATGAATTCTGGTTCTACTGCTTCGGCACCGGAAAGTTGTAAACTGTGTAAAACAAGCCAAAACAACATAAGAACAATACTTTAAAGTGGAATATATCAATGAATAGGATGAAATTACAATATAAAATAGTGATGCATTTTGGACGTATCAGCAGTCGGCTCTGATATCAACTTGTGACGCCCCCAAAATCAATCCATGGACAGTAAACATACACGCAGGGTACACAGCTGAGATTAGGGTGCCACGGTGAGAATATCACATCACAATACTAAACACAAAAGGGGGGGGTCGCGCGGACCCGAATACATAAGTTATACAAGCCATAATATCTGAGTACAGACATAGTTAGGCAAGTTTTGTCTTAAGAAGGCTAGCACAAATAACATTAGAGATACATATCGAAAAGGCAAGGCCTCCTGCCTGGGAGCCTCCGAAACTACTCCTGGTCCTGGTCAAAGGGGGACTTGACGTAGTAGTAGGCGCCTCCGGGGTACTCCTGCTCCTGGGCTCCAACGTCGACTGCAGCGACCGATCAGGCAAAACATAAAGGGGGAAATAAAGCAAGGGTGAGTATCTAGTATACCCGCGAGTCTTACGTCCGCTACTAAGCATTTATGCATTTGTATCAAATGGAAAGGGGAGGCTGTATATAGTGGAATGCAAGATAGAAATGAGAATAAGGATAAGAAGCTAGGCCTATCGAAGACTAGCATCTTCTGACGTGTCTTGCAGCATGAGAAGAGAAACAACCAACAGTTCAATAACATGAATGTAATAACAATGCAGCAGAAGTTGCTGCAACATTGTATAATAGTAAGTTGTAATAATTAATAATAATAATGCCTCCGAGTTCCCTTCCTCGACTTCCCTGCGAGGAAGAAGACCCGAAATGATACAGTTTAATAGTAGTAGTTTGTAGTGGTAAGATCCAGCTTCAGCATAAAGCGTCCTTTTACCGTGGACACGGCTATTCGAATAGATTAAACTCCCTGCAGGGGTGCACTACTGTTCAGCCTGCACGCTCAGATCTCCAGGGTGGCGGGAACCTTGTTAGGGAACGCTCCACCAAAGCTATCCGACACAACGCAGCCCATCCTAGGCTCAACAGAGAGGCCATCTGTCGGACTATATCCTATGCGATCAGGGGTATAGGAACCCTCACCCTTCACGCTCCTGCACGGTGCGTGGCTGGCCTGTGAAGCAAAAGCAAATCCAAATACACACCGCTCGAGCGAAGAAGACACCACTTCTCGGCGCAGGACACAGTACTGCTGACGTCTGAAGAGATTTCGGACAAACTACGACGCAGGGGATCCCATAACTCCTTATCCCACGTGAAGATAGTGCGTACAGACCAACGAGCCTCTCAAATCATCCGCTGAACCATTTAGCATTTTAATTAACCTGCGTGACAACTGTTATCGTTGCCTCGACTTAACTGACCCGCGGACAACGACAACAGTCAGGACCACCAGTACATTGGTGCCTGCCCTGTCGTCCCACCAAGTCTCTGCGGTTACCAACAAGGTGAACCGTCTCCTTACCTTGTCTCGCGTGTGCTCTTGGTAGAGCTAGACTTTTCGTGGTTTGGTAACTCTCGCGAGATACGAGCAGGGGCCAAGCACGCCAGTAACGTCGGTCGTACCCTCCCTGTCGTTCCCGACGCAATACCTCTCGCGAGCACCGTTGGGTCGCCCGACTCTTACCTTTAAGGAAAAACGTTGCTCAGGTACCTAGAGCGGCTATACAGAGTCAACAACGAGTGGAGTACAAGGATTACTCCTTGATAGCTCACACTTGATGGTGGCTCGGCAGAGCCGAGCTAGGGGGCCTTAGGCGGTGTCTGCATTGTACCGTACCTGTGTAGTTGTATATATTGTATCCGTGTTCACTCCCCTGAGTGGTCACGACCCTCTATCTAATCCTAGCTAACAATGCGCAGGGCTCACTGCTGAATAATGCATAATTATAATGGGCAGCATAGGATAAAGGAAGGTACATTAAGGGGCGACAAAAACAGGCTATGCAATTGAATAGGATTGTAACGTAGCAGCAGTAGTAACAATACCTAGTGCAAGAAATGTACGGAAAGATAGGCGATATCTGGGGAAGAGAATGGCTCTGCTTGCCTGGAAGCTCGCTGGTAGGGGCAGGGTCGTCGACGAAGTAGTCGTACCCGACAGCAGTGTAGTCGGCGGTAGCAGCGGGGTCTACCAGAGAATAAAGGGGGGGAATAGTAAATACAAAGCAAGTATAAACAAACAGATGCATGACATGACAAATGCAATGTTAACGGTGTTCTAACACAGTGCAATGCACGTTGCTCGGAGCGGGAATTCATCCGAGGATGAAAAACCGGCTCTGGGGGATTATCGACAGACGGCCCGGAGAGGGGGATGTCGATGTTCATTGCGTTAGAGGGGTTTGGTGGGTATACGGATAGCGTATTCTTGATGATTATATTTTTCTGATCATTTTTTACGTATAAAGTTTTTGAATCTGACTTAGGGTTTAAAAGATATTCAATTTTAAAGTTTAAATCATTTTAAATCAAACCTGACCAGTGGGTCCCATTGGTCAGCCTCACATGTTAATAAAACATTTCAGTAAATCTAATTAATCACTGGGCCCACATGTCATTGACTGTTATAAAACTAAATTCAATTTAATTAATAAACTGCCAGGTGGGGCCCAGGTGTAAGTCACACAGGGCTAGTTAATCTATTTAATTAAGATTAAAAGGGCTGGGGCCCAGCTGTCATACTCACATGGGGGGGGTATCTCTGTTTAATTTTAATTAACTAGTGATTAGTGGCTAATAAGCGCGGGGGTGGGGGGGGGGGTGGACCCACTGGTCAGGTTTGATGACGGACGGTGTACTGGCCAGGTGAAGACAACTAATAGAATGGCAGGGAAGGTGCGAGAGCTCACAGGGAATGCCGAGGAGAAGTCGCGGAGGCCAGTGGGTTGCCGGAGCAGCACGAATCGGGGCGGCGATGCGGCGGCCGTGGCGGTGAAGAGGTGAATGGGGCGACGTCCGCGGGGCTCCCCAGTTCGATTCCCTGTGTGAGTGGGGGTGGACGACGACGAGGAAGCTCCCAGACACAACGACGACGGCTAATTCGGCGAGTGGCCGCGGGCGTTCACGGAGGCGCGCCCATGGCGATTTCGGTTCGAGCGCGAGGAGGAAGAAAGTGGGACAGGGGAGGGGAAGATCTTTTGACGCATCCAGGGTGTCCACGGGGGAGGTCTTATCCCTCCGAGGGCTCTGTAGCGACCGAGGGGGTCGAGCAGGCGCGGCTGCGACGGAGCAGTCGCCATGGCCTCGGTCGACATTCCCTGTAGCGAGAGGTGGGAGACGAGCGGGAGGGATGGGCCGGGGTGGGCCGGGATGGAGGTATGCCTCGCCCTTGGGCATGGAATAGCCTATTTTTTTATTTTCTTTTATTTACTGTATTTTCCTTTCTGTTTTGTTCTGTTTTGCCTATTATTTGAATTTTGAAAATTGTGAAACAAGTCCCACAATTAGTATTGTAAATTGCTAGCGTGCCACAAAAAGGTTGGGGTTTTTATAAATTCTTTTGCATTTGTTTTAAATATGCCATTGATAAAAGGGGACTTTAGGCTACTGTTTTTATTTGTTGGATTTATTTTATTGCTTGATAAAATACCAAAACCATATGGATGTGATCCACTGATTTTTAGGCATTTTACAAAATTGCTTTCACAATTTTTGGACAAAGTTTCATTCATCACTATTTTTTTAATATTCATTAAAAGGCATTTTGGGTTTGTTTGAATTCAAAGATGAACAAGGCATGATCAAAGGTGATTAGAGGCTTTCTAATCACAGAGAATTATATTAACAAAAAGTTTTATCGATGCCTGACACTGAGGGTGTTACACAAAGTCATGCCGCTGCAGGTCTTACAGGATCAATTGCTGCCAGTCTTAGTAAATAGCCTGAGCGCGTCCGCTCATCTCTTTCTATCATGCGAGCGCATGGAAAAGATCGGGAGTGAAGTCGCTCTGTGGCAAGTCCCGGCCCGACCATTCTGCGCAATGGGGTCTTACCTACACACTAAGCTTGTGTGGCATCTGGGTACAGTGTGTCATAGCCCAGGTATAATTGTTTTTGCAGAGGCACGGAGCCTGGTTAGTGATGCACCCACTTGGAATAAACAATCAAGTGAGTTGTTAGTAGTCACTCGCAGAGCTTTTGCGTGCTCAGGCGAGGAATTAGGTAAGAAAAGCACCCACTCGGAAAGTCGTCGAGTGCGCGAGTACTTTGTATCGTCGAGTATTTAATTGGGCCTTGCGAGTGGCCACTCGAGAGTTTTGCCATCTTCAAGGTGAGGGAGCACTCGAACTAGATGCATCGTTTCACGCTAGCGCGAGTAGTCACTCAAATACATTTTTCCTTTTGGGTGAGGGAGCACCCGAACTCTGTAGTCGTTGTGAATTCAACTGGTTCGAGAGGTCACTCGAGCACTCCTTTGGCTTCTGGGTGAGGGAGCACCCGAACTCGAGTAAAAGGTACTCCCAATGGGATTAAAAAGTTTTTAGAATAATATGAAATAACTTTTGAGGAGCGGGATGCTGACCAAGGATGCGTACTTAATACGCATTGCTGAGATGTGACGTTGCTGGCCCGCCTGACAGGTTGGGTTGCCTTGGCATGTGAATGGAAATGACTTGACGCCCTGCTGCCCGAAGATTTCGCACTGTGTGATGACGGCCCTCGTTTTTCGCGCGTAGTGGGCGGTATGGTTAATGCGCCAGTTGAGTTTTCCATGTTTCTCGGCTATCGTGGGATCGTGCCACGTCCGCTGAGTTCCAAGATTAACGGTGATTACGCGTGCCCCTATTGTTGGTTAAATACCAGGGAGTCTGGTGGCTTTAGGTTTTCACCCAGCCATTGCCTTCTCCCGCTTGTCCTTCTTCTTCCTTCTTCGTTCTTTGCCTCCTGCCTTTTCTCTTTGCGCGGTTTAGTGGTGAGATCCATGTGCAAACGCCCTCGCAGTGCAGCGCAGGAGTTGGCGAGGATGACTGGTAGGTGGGAGCGGTCCGCTTTCGAAGCCGCAGATCTGGATGACTTGGTAGCGGACGACATGGTGGTAGATGGTGTCGCTCGGATTCCTGGGGATGAGGAGGTTCCTGCGCCTCGTCCAGATGAACGGGTATGCTTTCAGAGCTTCTTCCCTCGTGGGTTTGCGCTTCCTGTTCATCCTTTCCTCCGAGGGTTGCTTTTTGCCTATCAATTGCAACTCCATGACTTGACCCCTAATGGGATTCTGCACATTGCCTGCTTTATCACGCTCTGTGAGGGTTTTCTCGGAATCTATCCCCATTGGGGGCTCTGGAAGCGTCTCTTCAATGTGAAGAGGACGAACTCTAAATATTCCATTGGGGGCGTGGGTATTTCCATTAAAGATAAGGCTGCCTACTTTGATCTGGAAAAGCTGGATTCCGTCTATACATGGCGGAAGAGTTGGTTTTATCTGAAGGATCGGCATGTTGAGGGGCAGCAATTTGGTCTTGCGCCTTTTGATCCTGCTGCGCAAGCGGTTAAGCGGTCTTCATGGGCACATCTTTTGTCTGCTCGCGAAGCGTCTCTTGTTGAGCCATTGGTGCAAAAAATCTCTGCTTTGAAGGATGAGTTGATTGGCGGCCAACTTATCTCTGTGTTTGTGAGGAGACGCGTTCAGCCGCTTCAGCATCTGGTGCGTCCCATGTGGCAATACACTGGGATCGACGACTCGACCAGGTGTTCGCCCGAGGAGTTCTCTGATGGTGACCTTTTGACTCGGGTCCAGCAAGTCACAAAGTGTACGAGTATTGGTGAGGAGAGCCTCGTTCGCCCTTACGCAGCTGAATTTCCTCTTCCTCAGGTACTTGTCTTGAGGTTCTATCATGATTTTGGATTGTGTCTGTTGATTACTGATGTTGTTCTGATCTACAGGGTCATACTCCTTTGTTGAACAATCCGCCGCAGCCCGAGGATGTGGAAATACTTGATGAGCCTGGTGTGGCTGATGTTGGTCCTGTGCCTGCGGGTTATGGGGGCACTTCCGGTGCTGATGCTGGCGAGTCTGCGGGTGGGAAGCCGTCGGCTGCCGAGGACTCTGGTATTTGAGTCCTTTATGCGTCAAGCGTGCTCGTTCCTCGAGTGCGAGTGGCTGCGATGAGGCGTGTGGTGCTGATGCTTTGCTGCCGGCCGTGCCCTCTGCTGTACCGCGTCCTCCTTCGGCTGCTCCAAAGAGGCGCAAGTTTGGGATGTTGCTGCGTCCGAGAGCTGCACCTGCCGGGTTTGTATACCTTTCCTTGTGCGGCTTTGTTGCTTGTTTTTCGGCCTTTTTTCTGATGATGTGTCATTTTGCAGTACTGCTCCTGTTCCCGCTGTCTCTTCTACGAGTACTGCTGCGGCTGATTTTCAGTCATCCGGTTCTGGTGCGGCTGCTACTCGGACGGGTGGCTCAGGTGTGGCGATTGATTGGCCAGTTCCTTCAGCGACTCCTCGGCTTCGGGTGCTGGGACGACTCCTGCGACTGTTCTGTCCGGGGGATCTGCTGCTTATGCTAGGGAAGCCTCTCCTCCAGAGGCGAAACCTGCGGTTCCTGAAGAGCACTACTTGGGGCGGAGGGATCTTTCTGCTGAGGATAAGGCAACGTTTTCTGATCGTATGGCGGAGCAAGTATGGAATTCCTTGTCCTTATGAACTTCATTGGAGCGCGACAGCGCTCCCGATGGGAGTAGCCCCCGAGGCTGTAAGAGATCATTTGTGATTGGTTGTAGTCTTTAGCTTGGACCTTTCTCTTTTGTTGATCTTTGTTTGACATTGGGGGCACGACAATGCTCCCAATGGGAGTAGCTAGCCCCCGAGGCTGCAAGCAATCATGTGTGGTTGGTTGCAGTCTTTGGACTTAATTTTCTCCTTTCCTTCGCTTTGACTTGCGTCTTTTACTTGAATTCAGCCTTTGTTCCGGATATGTGAGCGTGTGCTGACTGAGACTGATCGGTGGCGACATGCTCATGACTCTGTCCACGGGAGCTTGACCACTATGAGACGTGAGATCTTTATTATTGTTCTTTTATTTTGGCTGCTAGTTGGTTATCTGACTGATGTCCTTTCCGCAGGTCGCAAGAAGAGTGCTGAGAAGCGGACAGAGGTTGCAAAAAAGGAACTCGCTGAGCTTCGGGCCATTTTGGAATCCAAGGAGAGGGACCTGCAGGCACAGCAAGGCGAGCTCGAGCAGTTGCGGCGAGTGGAGGATCAATTTCTCCGGGTGGAGGAAGTTGAGTGAGAGCGCCTGCAGGACTTGGCAGGCTCTTTGGCTGGTGCGTGGACTATTCTTTTCTTCCGCTCTTTGGGTTTCGCTCTTATCTTGAATTTCTGAGTACTAATTCTTTTGCTTCTGGCAGGCTCCGCGGGTATTGGGGCGGTGGAGGTGGCTACTGCAGGATCAGGCACTCTTCGTGGTGTTGTGGATGTTGTCTCGGGTGTTGTTGTAGCTGTGGGGGATGTCTGCGCTCGGACTTCGACTCTCCTGAAGCTTCTTCATGAGCATATGCTTCCGGATGAGGAGAAGAGGCCCGAGGGTCTTGATTCTCAGGTTGCTGCCTTCGGTCCGGGCGGAGATCAGCTGGAGGGCTTGGTTCGCGAGAACGTGGTGAGTGGGCTTGCCACGTCTATTGTTCTTCTTCTAGGGCATGGTGTCCCCATTGAGGATTCCATGGTGGATAGCCTTCCTAATTATAC
This sequence comes from Bromus sterilis, assembly GCA_950022295.1. Lineage (NCBI taxonomy): Eukaryota > Viridiplantae > Streptophyta > Magnoliopsida > Poales > Poaceae > Bromus > Bromus sterilis. The sequence continues at coordinate 103,495,603 of OX465598.1, forward strand.
AGACAAGCAGAGTGCTCGAGCCACTCGGCTTGCCCACCAGCTGCAGCTGGTTGTTGAGGTTGATAACCATAATTCTCAGGGAAAGGAGTAGGGTGAACTGATTTTTGGTGCCCTGTCTTGGGACTTTAAGTCGTAATGAACTTCCTGCGGGATGGTGAATCTTTTATGCGGTGCAAACTGCCTTGTCCGTTTTGCGTTGCTTCTCCTTTTCTTTTGACTTGTTCTCCTTTGCGGTAGGCCACCCCGGGAGTTTCTCGGGCTTGGAATTTGCTGAAGGAAGATGCTCGCGAGGGTGCCTATGAATCCGTTTGTTTGAGGCTGAAAGACGCCGAACGTGAGATTGTACGTCTCAAGGGTGCTATTGCTGTTCAGCGCTCCAAGTGTGAACGTGCTGAAGCTGTTGTGGATGGCCTGGCTGCTTGGGTGGTGAAGTTGTCTGATCTTCTGAAGGGTGAGTTTTTCTTCCTTCGGCTGCTCGACTGTGTGAGGTATTTTCCTTGTGCTTTGTTCTGATTATTGCTCTTTTGCGAAGTGCTGGCTGGACGATCTCGCGAGGAGGAGGAGGTCATGCAGTCGGAGTTGTTGAGGCTGGATGACCCAGTCGTGCAGGCGAGCAATCCCTTTTGGGTGGATAGGTCGCGAGCTCGATCGTTCGCCATTTTTCGACGGCGGGTTGAAAGGGTGCCACATGCTCTTGGGTACTGTTGCAGGGTGCTTGGTGGGATTTTCTCTGAATTTTATCCGCTGCTTCCTATTCCATCGTCTCTTGAGAGGCTGTGTCGGGTGTTCTCTAAGCCTGCGGAGCTTCGTCGCGTAGTAAATCACCAGATTCATGCAGGGGCCTGATGGCTTCTCGCCCTTCGTTGGTTACCCCAAGTGAAAGGTTTGAGATGTAGTGCAGCAGCAGTTTTCCCTCGGTGAAGATACCAAGGCTTGTCTCCAGCAGGACTCCAGAGATGATAAGTAGGTGCCAGTGGCGCAACTAACACGGGCCTGCACACACACACAGATAACTTTGTTCCCAACGAAGTTCAGAGAGGTTGTCAATCTCTCCGGTCTTGTTGTTTACAAAGGATAAACGCAAGGGATAATGATAGCAAATAAAAGCAGTAAAGTAAATGTAGCATGGAAACAGTGATAAGGATATGGACCGGGATACGTGATGTTCGCTAGTGATGTCTCTCTCCCAAAAGACGATAAAATTGCTATGCGAGGTAAACAAATTACATAAAGGCAATTGACAGGATTATGAACGCACCGCAATGCTAACTATGCTACAAAAGAAAGGAAGAGGTTCAAAAGCACGGGCAGTACGCCAAAATAAGTAGACCGAAATCCATCTGCATCTACTACTAATCATCCACCTTGAGATATCTATCCAGAACATCTCGCTGGTATTAAGTTGCGAGCCCCACCCAAAGTGTAAACCCAAAGCAACAGACAACTGCATTAAAAAGAACTCTGCGTAAAGTAAACAATCCTTGTAACCGCGGTTACAAGCACCGTTGTTTTCCCCCTTGTGGCAACAGCACATCCCCTAGACTCATGTTTCTGTCACTCAAGCATGTCATCAGGGGGGGGGCATGAACCCACAATCTAGCACAACGCTCCCTCTTGGAGTCACTACCTACTACTTGGCCAAAGCAATAAACAACAACGGAGAACATGCAAGAATTACTTAGGAACAAAAATATAAGAGATAAAAACCAAATATATTACTCTATCACAATCTGAACATAATCTCATAATCCATCAGATCCTATCAAACTCAACATAGCAATAGCAGAAATATTACAAAGTTGCCTCGATCATGTAGGGCAGCTCACGAGGTCTAAACAATGAAGATCAAAGAGGGGAGGAGAACATCACATAGCTACTGATCACGGACCCATGGTCCAAGGAAAACTACTCACGAGACATCCGGGGAGCATCCATGGTGGAGAGGAGACTCCCGGAGGTCAATCCTCCCTCCGGCAGGGTGCCGGGAAGAGGTCTTCTGGTGCTCCCGATCTTGGAAGCGCGACGGCGGCGGAACAGAGGCGAGTTCGCGGAATAGGGTTCTGCTTCTGGAGTTTTCCCGTGACGGGGGATAAATAGGCGAAGGGGGCAGCCAGAGGTGGAACAGGGGCCCCAGGCGCCCCCTGGCGCGGCCAGGGGTGGGGCCGTGCCGGGTGGCCGCCTGGGCCCCCCTGGCTCCCCTCTGGCCCCTCCCGGGCTCTTCTCGAAGCTTCCTGTACGCTGATTTTTCCTGTATTTTTCCCGGAATTTTTCTGGAACTTTTTATATGGGGGAAAACTGAAATAGAAAAACAGCAGAAAACAGGAACTGACACTGGGGTGCACTGAGTTAATAGGTTAGTCCAATTATGATCAAAAGTGTATAAAAGTGTATCTAGATCATAGCAATATCACACAAAACATGCATGGAGCAAGCAGAAATTATAGATACGTTTTGGACGTATCAGGGCCCGATGTGCTTTTTCTTTTGTCCATAGTCATTGGCTTGGTGTGGATATTATGTTGGCGGCTCGAGGTCCTCCTGGTGGTCGAGCTCAGTCTATGGGTGACCATTATGCCGTGGCAGATGAGCCTGCGAGCCATGTTGTGAAGTGGGTGGTCGAGGAGACTGACCGTCATCTGGGCGCTCTGTGTAAAGAGAAATCAGAGCCTGGAGATTAGGCTTTGCTTGGTGTAGGCTCTTCTTTTTGATCTGTAGGTTGTCTTCTTCTGCTGGACAACGTGTGCCGTTATTTATTTTGCTTTATCTGTTATGAATGGATAACTCCTTGGGGGGCGGCTGCGGCGCACCAGCCCCCAAGTGCTGATTTTTAGGTTGCGTAGGCGAATAACGCCTCGGGGGGTGGCTTCTACGGCGGGCCCCCGAGTGCCAATTTTTAAGTCGCGTAAGCGAAGAACGCCTCGGGGGGTGGCTGCTGCGGCGAGCCCCTGAGTGCCAATTTTTAAGTCGCGTAAGCGAAGAACGCCTCGGGGGGTGGCTGTTGTGGCTAGCCCACGAGTGCCAATTTTTAAGTCGCGTAAGCGAAGAACGCCTCGGGGGGTGGCTGCTGCGGCGAGCCCCCGAGTGCCAATTTTTAAGTCGCGTAAGAGAAGACCGCCTAGGGGGTGGCTGCTGCGGCGAGCCCTCGAGTGCCAATTTTTAAGTCGCGTAAGCGAAGAACGCCTCGGGGGGTGGCTGCTGCGGCGATCCCCCGAGTGCCAATTTTAAAGTCGCGTAAGCGAAGAACGCCTCGGGGTGTGGCTGCTGCGGCGAGCCCCCGAGTGCCAATTTTTAATTCGCGTAAGCGAAGAACGCCTCGGGGGGTGGCAGCTGCGGCGAGCCCCTGAGTGCCAATGACCGAATTTTTTGGAAAAATATTTTCAATATTCTTCCTTTTGTTTTTACACGAGGGGGGCTGTTGAAGACAACCCTTTATTTGGATCGATGGCTTGGTAGCCCTAAGAGTTAGAAGTAGCCTGCAGGTCCTCTGGTTGCTCCTTTTGCTTCTATGGGAGCGCCTCTTCCTCTTGTGCCGCGGCTCCGCTAGCTTGATGTGCTCCGCAGGTTTCTGATATCTTGTGGAACTCTTTGTCGCAGCGGTCGGATCTGATGAAGTTGCCGCTGATCGTGATGACTCCTCGCGGGCCTGGCATTTTCAGCTTGAGGTAAGCGTAGTGAGGTACTGCCATGAAGCGCGCGAAGGATGGGCGTCCTAGGATGGCATGGTATTGGGATTTCCAGTCGACCACTTCGAAGTCGAGCATTTCTTTGCGGAAGTTACTCGCACTGCCAAAAACCATCTCGAGACTTATTTTCCGAGAGGGTAGACTGCTTTACCTGGCACAATTCCATGGAAAGTTGTGCCTGAGGATTTTAGTGCCGAATTTTGGATAAGCATGTCTTCCAGGGTTCTGGTGAATATGTTGTTGATTCCACTGCCGCCGTCCATGAAGACTCGTGACATATAGTAGCTTCCAATTCTTGCTTTGAGTACTAATGCGGCGTGTCCTGGAGTCGGAATGGCTGGCGGGTGATCTTCCCGGGAGAAGGTAATTTCAGTCTCGGACCCGTGTAAGTATTCTGGGACGGCGGGGTGCGAGGAGACTGCGAGGAAAATTTGTCTGGTGACCTGCTTCTGCTGCCTGTTTGATGGTCTTCCTTCTTGTATCATGTAGATCCGGCCATGTTCTTCTGGGTATTTTTCTTCTTCTTTGGGTGTCGTGCGCTTCTCTTGGATTGCTGCTACTTGTCTTGCTGGTAGGGCAGGGGCTGGTGGTGCATTGTGGGCGATAGTCCCAACTGCTACGCTTGCGAGAGGCCGTGCTGTTGTTGTCGTAGATCGCCTTTTTTCTTCTGAGAGCTCGATGAAGCGCCTGCAGTTTCTGAGGGTGTGTCCTGATCTTAGCTCTCCGCGTTCGTTTCTGAACCCGTGTAGTGTGCACGGTCCGTCGAGCTGTTCTTTGGCCGAGCGGTATGCTCGGGCGTCATCTCGCGGCTGCCTTGATCTCCAATCTCGTTTCTGAGCTTGGGGTGCTTCTTCGTGGTTGTACCTACACTGTATTTTGCTGTCGGCGCGATGTCTGCCATCTCTATCATCTGGGAAGCCGGACGCGACCATGTCGGGTCCTCTGTCGTCGTACAAGTTACGCCTGAGGCGTTTTCTTCTTCTGTCAAATCCTATGTCTCCGATGTGGTAGTCGTAGTCGCGTTATGAGCGAGCTGTCTGGATCTTTGATTCGTTCCTCACGGAGTCTTCTCCGTCTGCCCAATTGTTGGCTTGCTCTAGTAGTCACGTGAGTGTTCGGACCTTCATCTGCCCGAGTTGCTCCTTGAAGTCGATGCGTTGCAAGCCTCTCCTGAAAGCGTCGATTGCGCTTTCGTCTGATATGTCCTCAGCTGAGTTTTTGAGTATGGTCCATCGCTGGATGTATGCTCGCAGGGACTCTCTGGTTCCTTGCTTGCAGGCCCTCAGTTCCTCGAGTGATGCTGGTCGTTTGTAGGTGGACTTGAAGTTCTCGATGAAGGCGTTGCGGAACTGCTTCCAGGAACTGATTGATCCTCGCGGCAGGTTCTTCAGCCAATGTCGCGCCGAGCTCTCAAGCATGAGTTGTACGTACTGCATTGTTGTGATGTTGGTTCCTCGCTGGAATTTGATGGATGTTCGGTAGTCATCGAGCCATGCTTCTGGCTCCTCCAGCCCATCGTACTTGTGCGTTGTGGAGTTTAGTTTGAAACCTTTCGGCAGCCGTGTCTTTCGTATGGATCGCGTGAAGCACAGTGCTCCGCATGGTTCTATGTCCTCATCGGAAGCTTGCTCGTCCGAGTACTCTTTGCGGGCTGCGCGTCTTCGTCTTCCGCGATTGACCTTGTTCTTTGTTATGTCGTCGCGTGTGTCTCGCCGACTGCTGTTGCGTCTGTTGCCGTTGTCGTCGCTGTCATGGTTATTGTTTCTGTTTGAGCGCTTGCGCCAATCGTTGCTACTGTCGTCGCCGTCGGGTGAACTAGGGTTCATGTCCGGTGTCTGCTCGCGGGGAACTCGCCTTGTGCCTGCTTTTTTAGGGGTTGAGGCAGTGATGGCGTCTTTCATTATTTTGAGTGCCATCGTCGCGTTGCGGTCTAACCCACCCTTCTTGCCCTTCTGAGCGCGAGATAGGTATTCTTGGGCAGTTATAAGGGCTTCTCCTGGCGTGAGTTTCTCTTCTTCATCGTCGTCCTCTTCTAGCTTGAAGTCGTCATCTAGTCTGCGGGCTACCTTCTTCTTGTCCGTGCGTCTCAGGTTGTTGAATCTGGATCTGGCTCGGACAGGGGAGTCGTAGTCGGAGGAGTCGCTTCTGGGAGGTGGCTTGCGGTTGGTCCTCGGGTCGATGGCGGTTTTTCCTTGCTTCTCTAATTCTAGACGCTGCTGTCTTGTTTTCTTGGTGATGTCACTCGCCAATTTGTTGTATGCTCTAAGCTCGTCTCGTGTTGCGTTTTTTGGGAGTAGTTTGCCACGTTTTACTGCGTCTTTTACTCTGGCGATTGCTTCTTTGGACAGGTAGATTTTTTCTACGTGATGGTTCTCTTTCGCCGTGCCTGGGGTCTGGCGCTTGCTGCTTTCTGGCTCGTCGCTCCTGTGATTGCTATGCGCCAGTCCTTTGTACAGTTTTCTTGGTATGGTACCTGGTTCTCCGAGTGTGACGGTGACCTGGCCGATGTTGTCGGGATCACTGGTTTTGCTGCTTAAGCGATCGTCTCGATGGCTGCTCGGGTCGTCGTCTTGGCCTTTGCCATCTGCGGTTGGCTCGTGAACGTCCGCCATGAACACCTGGGACGGTGTCCTGACTGCTATATTGCTTGTGTGCGCGTTGCGCTTCTTCCATGGTGTCGGCCCACTCGAGTAGTCGCGAGTGACGCGACGTCTTGTATTGGGTTGGGAGTCGTGGCTGACTCGCAGGGTCGCCGCGCGGGCGGGTGTTGCTTCGATCGCTGCCGTAGCGACTGTTGTTGCGGGTGCTCGATTGCTATTCGTGAGGCGGAGTGATGAGGACATGGCTACCAAAATTACACCCATAGCCCATGCTACTGCACACATTGGATCGGCTACTAGAGCTCGCGCAAGCCAACAAGATTATCAGGTACTTTCGTTTCTTGATAATGTTTCTAATGTTCATGTGAATATGATGCTGCCTAACGTAGATATATTTCTGTTTCTGACAAATGAAGGACCTAGCATGGACAAGAAGGATGAAGGCGTGCGCGACGGGAACAAGAACGGAGTTCTTGCTGGAGATTTCCGTACTTTGAAGCCACCATGATGATATAAAAGAAGATGGATGTAATATACAAGATGACATTTGTTAAATTTCGTCCATAGCTTATTATTGGTGTTGCGCCACCTTATTTTTGGGCTAGGCCCATGTAATTTTCGAAATAGTGCTTAATAGGCAGTTTTAGAGCCCGTATTGTAGGGAAATTGACTAAAGAGGGATTTTAGTACCACCTTGCCAAGGAAGTACGAAATTCCCTCTCCTTTCCCTTATATATACACCCCATAGGGCACCCTTTAGATTTGGATTTCTTTTAGTTAAAAAGACTGCTTAGCTAATTGCTGCATCTTCGTGTACTCGGTTTGTGTCCAACGACCAGATCAAGACCGCTTTCGGAATCCCAACTTTATTCATACATCATCTACATATTCGCAATATTCAGATTGCTTTATCATAGTTCTTGCTTGTTCTTCGATTGCTTGCAGGCACTAGACCTTCGTGGTCAGGTTGATCGTGCTCCGGAGATTGGTTTAGCGATTTCTAAGGCGTGGTCAATAACCTCCGGAGATTGGTTTAGCGATTGCTAAGGCGCGACGTTGTTGCACGTTCGTAGTCGGATCGTCAGAGTCGTCTCCACCAAATCGATAGTTATCTCTCATCGAAAGATCGGGACACCCCGTCTCTATCACGGAGGGTTCCCCAATGGTTGATGTAGATCTGGTACGCGCCGAAGTTCAGGTTGATGCCAGTGCGCAGATCGGCGAAGGCCAGTCGAAAGGTCGGGAGGTGAGCCATGAAGCCGAGGGACCCAAACAGATCAGAGTCTGCTAGAGTCGTGGAGTCGATGGGTGATGACGGAGTCGCTTCCTTGATGGATGCTGGTGACGAGGCTGCCGAGATCGTGATTCCAACCTGCGGAGTTCCCACAGACGGCGCCAATTGACAAGGATCAGCCTCGGCAAATCCCATGGCCAGGGACCCTGGGTTTATCATAGAGAAGGAACAGGTTCGACGATACTCGTCGGCTAACAGGAGAAGCACTTCCTGCTCGATATTATTGCGTGAGGGGCCGATTACAAGGGAGTCCAAGGCGAGTTCTTGCAAGAACATGAGAGTAGATTGGATATTGGATGATCGAGACGTCTCTCCTCCCATCCTTTATATACTAGGCTAGGTCTCGGGGAGTCTGTCCTAGATTATAGAGATAGTTTCCTAACCCTAGTCTTGCCTTGTGCGCCAAGTTGTGCCTTCCATATCAGTCGTGGATTCCTATGTCGGTGCCTTGAGAGGGCCAGCCACGGGCCCATCAGTGCTCCTTGCGGGCCTTCTGTCTTCATATGCACCTGGTATAATTACTCGCAGGAGTCGTGGGGTTACCCCCTCGTCACCCGGCTCCCCCTCTAGCCTATATATCACTCGTCGTCTAAAAACCCTAAGAAAGAGGAGAGTTTTCGGAGTTCCGCCGCCGCTCCGTGGAGGAAACCTACAGAGGATAAAAGACATCTCCAGCGGGCATATTCCGCCGAAGAGAACACCTCCCGGAAGGGGAGATCGTCGCCATCATCATCACCATCATCACGGGCATCATCGAGATCATCATCAACATCATCCCCAACATCAGCACCATCTTCATCTTCACCCAATCTCACCTCACAAGACCAACTTGTGTTGTAATCCGTACTATCTATCCTCTCTACTCTACTGGTGTTGATTACTACCGTGTGATGAATGCTATTGAGTTCTATTGGAGAAATATCATTGTGTCCAGATTGTTTATCATCTATTTATCCCCACTGATCATGATCTCTTTTATGTCTTGTGAGTAGTTACTTTAGTTCTTGAGGACATGGGAGAAGTCTAGTTGTTAGTAGTCATATGATGTTGAAGTGATATGTGTTGTTTGATATTTAAGTTGTGTTGTTATTTTCCTAGTGGTGTTGTGTGAGTCGAACACTCAACACTTCGCCTTATTGAGGACCTAGGGGGATGCATTGTGTATAAATAATGCTTACGATGGGTTGCCGGAGTGACAGAAACCTGAACCCCAGTTCGCACGCTTTTGCACAAGGGAACAATGGATCATCAATAGTATTGCTATGGTTAGGCTTTTGCCTTAATTACTACCTTGTATTTCCGGATGCTTGCAAGGTGTTTAATCATAAGAGTGCACTTATCTTAGTCTAGAGGGTGCACTAGCAGAGATCCACCCACTCAACACTTATCAACACAGCACATAATACCGATACAGAATATGGCAAAAGCACGTGATACGTCCCAAACGTATCTATAATTTCTGCTTGTGCCATGCATGTTTTGTGTGACTTTGCCATGTTTTGCTTGAACTTTCATACACTTTTGAGCATATTTGGACTAACCTATTAACTCAGTGCACCCAGTTGCCAGTTCCCGTTTTCTGTTGTTTTTGTATTTCAGGTTTTTCGGCCATTAAAAGTGCTCCAAAAATTCCGAAATATTATATAAAAAAATCAGCGTCCCGGAAGCCTCCGGAAACACCAAGGAAGGAAGGGAGGGCCACCACCAGGACTCCAGAAAAGTCAATGGCGCGGCCCAGCCCTAGGCCGCGTCAGGCACCCTCCTGGCTGCCTGGTGGCCCCTCTCGGTGCCCCCTTTGGCCCCTATTTTTACCCCCAAGGAGGAAATCCCTAATATCGAAGTACTTTTTCCAGAAGCGATTCCGATCTCTGCCACCATCAAAAACTAGCTTCGGGGGTCACCAGGATCTTGCTCCGGCACCCTGCCGGGGAGGGCCTTGGCCCCCGGGGCCATCTTCATCGACTCTCCTTCCCCCATGATGCTTCTTGAGTAGTTCCTCCTTGGACTACGGGTTCTTGGCAGTAGCTATGTGGTATTCTCCCCCCTAGATCTTCAATACAATGTTCTCATGAGCTGCCCTACATGATTGAGATCCATATGATGTAATTGGTGTTGTGTTTGTTGGGATCCGATGAATTGTTACCTTGTTCAGTCCTAAGAGGTTTATGAATTATTGTTGCTGCAATTTGTTGTTTTTAATGCTTGTTACTAGTGCACGAGTAGCATGATCTCAGATCTGAGCACGTTATGGTTGCATGATTATAATTGTTGTTCTAGATCTTATCTACGGTTGTATGCACCTATTATAGTTCGGAACCGGCGATCCCAATGGTGACAACTTGGGACACCAAAGGGGATGGGCTATAATTTGAGGATCACATGTGTTCATGAAGTGTTAATGCTTTGTTCCGGTGCTCCGCCGCAGGAGCACCTTAATCTCCATAAGTTCCTTAAGTGGCCCCGTTCGTAGCGGGATGGTAGGACAAAAGATGTTGTGCAAAGTTCTTATTGCAAGCACGTACAACTACATAAGGAACACATGCCTACGTTTGGTTCTTACACTAGGATGCTCTAGTTTGTTCTTTGGCTAGAGTTGGTGCAATTCTGTCAATTTCCCAACTGTAATTTGTTCACCCAGCACCTTGTTATTTTGCCTAGAGAGGTACCACTAGTGAAACCTTGAACCCCGGTCCATCTTTCACCTTCATTACCTTCGTTGTTACTTTTACTTTCTTTGCTGCTCCTACTACTTTGTTACTACTTTTTGGTGATGGTGATTGGGGAAGTCTTAGAGGCTACACCCGTCAACACACCATTACTACTTATATCTTGTCTAGTGCTTTTTCAGGTGTGGTTGAATTGACAACTCAACTGCTAAGGCTTATAAGTATTCTTTGGCTCCCCTTGTGTCGAATCAATAAATTGGGTTACTCCTACCCGCGAAGACTGTTGCGATCCCCTACACTTGTGGGTTATCAACACGTGACTATTTCTCCCGTGTGTCCTCAAGAACGCTTCAACCTTTATAAGTTCAGTTGCTAGGCCTATCCTTTTCTCAAAAGGATCGGGCCACTTGTTACTCCTCAGTGCCTTTCATTTTGCTCGCTTTTAGCTTTTTGTTGCTTATATCGAAAATCCCTAAAAAGTCATCTTTCAGTTCCTGCAGCTATTTCTTTACCAAAGTCACTTACCAATACCTTGTGCTCCTCGTTGGGTTCGACACTCTTATTTATTGAAAATGCTACAAACGATCCCCTACAATTGAGGGTCATCAAGTACTGTTTTCTGGAGCTGTTGCCGGGGAGCGTAGCGCTATTAGTAAGTGAAGTTGGTAAGGAAGTTTTTATATTTCTGTTTTTGTTTTGCCGTTGCTGCTTTTTTCTTTATGGACACCTCTACTCTTGGATCGTTGTTTATGGGGAAACGCCCCACGACTATGGTGGTCACTCCTACCCCTACTGAAATCGTGCCTTACAAAATACCGTCTGTTATTATCAATTATGTCTTATCTAATTGTTATGCAGGAGATAGACATCCAGGTGAACACCTGCTATATTTAACACAACTATGTTCATTATTTAAGCTTGCAGGTGTGTCACTGGAATTTATCATGAAGAAATTATTATCCATATCACTTATAGGTAAAGCTTCAGATTGGTATAAGCTCCTCGATAAGTCACATCTACTTAATTGGGAAGAGCTTATGTCTCTCTTTTATACAAAGTTTTACCCTCTTCATGAAATTCAGCGAGACAGGAATTACATCTACAACTTTCGCGACGGAGAGATCATCTCTCAAGCTTGGGGGAGACTTGAATCCCTAATGTTCAAATGTCCTATCCATGAACTCGCTACAAATATTATACGTACAAATTTTTATGCCAGGCTTTCTTGTCAGGATAAGGAGATTCTAGATGCCTCCTCCAGCGGGGTATTCCAATCAAGAAGCGTCGAAGAAAAGTGGGATCTTATTGAGAGGATCCAGAAGAATACTGAAGACTGGGAAATCGATAAAGGTATTGAACCTGCTATAAATTACGGGCATCATTATATTGAGAGCTATGTGAAAACCGATTATTTTAATACCTTTTGTTCTAAGATTGGTCTTGATTCCCAGCTTATGATTGATTTTTGTAAGAACTTTGCCTCTCACATTGACTCTTCTAAGAAAGAGAAAGGATCAGTATCATAAACCTTTTAAAGAGTTACCTGTTGATATTCATGTTGCTGACCCTATTTTGCCTACAGTTTTTTATGAAAACCCCCCTTTTCCTACAAGGATAAAGGAGCACTCTTTTGTGATAGGCATAATAAATAAAAGTGAGAGAAGAACTGACGAACCTGAGGACCTAATCAAGGTCGATCCTCAAGTTGAAATGGTTAAAGATTTAGTTACTAATGATGTTTCAGATTCCAAGATAAATTTTGTGTTGTTTCAACTAACATTTTCCCAGCCAAGAATAAGAGTCCAATTTCAGGTACACCAGTTGTATCTGTCAAAATATGAGATCATAACTATTACGGGCTTTGCGATCTGGGGTCCAGTGCTAGCGCTATTCCTTATTCACTCTATCAGGAGATCATGGGTGAGATTTCACCCTGTGAACTTGAAGAGATCGATGCTACTATTTATTTAGCAAACAAATAAACTATCTCTCCCATTGGAATTCTGAGAGATGTTGAAGTCCTATGTGGAAAGGTAAAGTATCCTACCGACTTTCTCGTACATGGTTCAGTGCAAGATAGTTTTTGCCCTATTATCTTTGGTAGACCTTTCCTCGGCACTTGTGGTGCTATTATAGCTTGTAAAAAAGGTAAAGTTTCTGTTGAATTCAATGGTGAGCCATATGAATTTAACTTTTCTAAAATTTCCAAGCAACCTCGTGGTACTGATTTACCTAGTGATGATAAAATTATTGAAAATATTGCTTCTATTGCTATTCCTCCTAATGATCCTTTGCAGCAATATATGGAAGATCACGAGAATGATATGCATATGCAGGAAAGAAATGATTTAGACGAAGTATTTGCAAGACAAGCTGCTATCCTGAAGCACAACCTTCCAGTTGAGCCTTTGGGTATCCTAGCACAACCAAAACAAGACCCTGTGTTTGACCTTAAACCATTGCCCGATACGCTCAAGTATGCCTATTTAGATGAAAAGAAAATATATCTTGTCATTATCAATGCTAACCTTTCAGGATTTGAAGAAGAGCGATTATTGGAGACACTTCGCAGACACCGTGGTGCCTTGGGATATACCCTTGATGACCTTAAGGGGATTAGTCCATCGATTTGCCACACACTATCAATCTCGAGCCCGATGCTAAGCCAGTTGTTGATCATCAACGGCGGCTGAACCCAAATATGAAGGACATTGTTAGGGCGGAAATTCTCAAGCTTCTAGCCGCAGGTATCATCTATCCTATAGCTGATAGTAGGTGGGTAAGTCCAGCTCATTGTGTTCCCAAGAAAGGAGGTATGACTGTTGTTCCTAATGATAAAAATGAACTAATACCTCAAATAGTTGTTATTTGATATAGAATGTGTATTGATTACAGGAAGTTGAACAAAGCGACCAGGAAGGACCATTACCCGCTGCCCTTTATTGATCAGATGCTAGAGAGGTTGTATAAAAACACCCACTTTTGCTATCTTGATGGGTACTCCGACTTCTCTCAAATTCATGTCAACACTGCCGATCAAGAGAAGAACACTTTCACGTGTCCTTACTGTACTTATGCTTATAGACGCATGCCTTTTGGTTATTGTAATGCACCTGCTACTTTTCAGAGATGTATGTCTGCTATTTTTCATGGTTTCTGCGAGGAGATTGTGGAAGTCTTCATGGATGATTTCTCCGTCTATGGAACTTCCTTTGACCACTGTCTCCAAAATCTTAATAAAGTTTTGCAGAGATGCGAGGATACAAACTTAGTTCTAAACTGGGGAAAATGCCACTTCATGGTTAACAAAGGGATCGTGCTTGGTCACAAGATTTCCGATAGGGGAATTGAAGTGGACAAGGCGAAGATTGAAGCTATTGAAAGGATGCCCTATCCAAGGGACATTAAAGGTATTCGTAGTTTTCTCGGTCATGCTGGTTTCTATAGAAGATTTATCAAAGACTTTTCTAAGACCTCGAGACCCCTCACTAATCTTCTCCAGAAGGATGTTCCTTTTGTATTTGATGAATATTGTAAGGAGGCTTTCGAAGTTCTTAAGAAACCTTTGATAACTGCTCCTATAGTACAACCACCTGACTGGAATTTTCCCTTTGAAATTATGTGTGATTCTAGTGATTTTGCTGTTGGAGTTGTTTTAGGACAAAGGGTTGATAAGAAATTAAATGTTATACATTATGCTAGCAAAACCCTTGATAGTGCTCAAAAGAATTATGCTACTACTGAGAAGGAATTCTTAGCAGTAATGTTTGCTTGTGATAAATTTAGGCCTTATATTGTTGATTCAAAAGTTATTATTCATACTGACCATGCTGCTCTTAAGTACCTTATGGCAAAGACGGATGCCAAACCAAGACTCATCAGATGGGTACTCCTTCTTCAAGAATTTGATTTACAGATTGTTGATAGAAAAGGAGCAGACAATCCGGTGGCGGACAATCTTTCAAGGATGGAAGATATACCGCATGACCCCATCCCAGTCGGCGACAGTTTTCCAGAAGAACAACTTGCCGTTGTACAAGTACAATCTCTCTCCGATCCTTGGTTTGCAGATTATGCTAATTTTAGCGTTGCAAAGTATTTGCCTCCAGGTTTAACATTTCAGCAAAGGAAGAAGTTCTTCCATGATTTGAGGCACTACTTTTGGGACGACCCTCATCTTTTCAAAGAAGGTCCTGGCGGGATCCTGAGAAGATGCATACCGGAACATGAGCAGAAGGACATTCTCAAGCAATGTCACGATAGTCCCTACGGAGGACATCACATCGGTGAGAGGACCGCACATAAGGTTCTCCAATCAGTTTTTTATTGTCCCACTCTCTTTAAAGATGCTAGGAATTAATTTTTATCTTGTGACAAGTGTTAGAGAGTTGGTAATATTAGTAGGAGGAATGAGATGCCTATGAATTACTCACTAGTGATTGAGCCTTTTGATTGCTGGGTTTTTGATTTTATGGGTCTTTTTCCTCCTTCAAACAAGTACACTCACATTTTAGTAGATGTTGATTATGTAACCAAGTGGGTTGAAGCAATCCCCACTGAGAGTGCTGATCACAAAACATCTTTGAAAATGCTCAAAGATGTTATTTTCCCTAGGTTTGGTGTACCTAGGTATCTCATGACTGATGAAGGATCACACTTCACGCATGGAGATTTTAGAAAAGCTCTAGCAAAGTACGATGTCAATCATAGAATTGCTTCACCGTACCATCCTCAAACTAGTGGGAAAGTTGAGCTCACCAATAGAGAGATCAAGTTGATCTTACAAAAGACAGTTAACAGTTCTAGGAAGGATTGGTCAAAGAAGCTAGGAGATGCTTTGAGGGCGTATATAACTGCTTACAAAAACTTCATGGGCATGTCCCCATATAAGATGGTATATTGCAAGGCTTTCCATTTGCCATTAGAATTAGAACACAAAGCTTTCTGGGCTGTTAGAGAGCTTAATGCTGACCCAAAGTTGGCTGGTGAAAAGCGCCTCATGAACTTGACTTCTCTAGATGAGTGCAGAAGTGAAGCTTACGAGAGTGCTAAAATGTTTAAAGAAAAGGTAAATAAGTGGCATGATAGAAGGATTCTGAAACGTGAATTTAATGTTGGTGATAAAGTTTTATTGTTTAGATCCCGTTTAAGGTTTTCTCCAGGTAAATTACTTTCTAGATGGGAAGGGCCATTTCATATCGAAGAAGTTTACCGGTCAAGTGCAATCAAGATTAATAGTTTTGATGGCACCAAACCTCAAGTTGTGAATGGGAAAAGACTGAAGCATTACATGGTGAGTGATCCCGTCAATGTTGATGTAAATATAATACACACAACTACTCATGAGGAATATGTTACAACCCCGTTTCAGACTCCAGCAGAAGCAGAATAAGAAAAGGTATGTATTACGGTAAGGAAACATCGCAAAACCGCCATAAAAGTTCCAGATTACAAGTTTTTGCAAAATATAGAAAATTCAGAGCCTAATTGGAGCCGGAGAGGAGCTCCAGGGGGCCCAGGCGCCCCCCTGGCGCGGCCTACCTCCTGGCCGCGCTGGGTGGCCGCCTGGGCACCCTGGATCCCGTCTCTGACTCCACTTTGGCTCGTTACCTTCGTATTGTTGCATAAATATTTGCCATATATTTGCCCGGATATCCCCGACATCGTATCTCTCGATTTCACGTGTTTTCTTCTCAAGATGTTTCTTCCAGGAAATCTTTTCGCTAGACCTAGGCACCATGGATTCCCCAAGTTCCCCCAAGGACAAGTTCGTTGTCAACGTCATCAACCCTTACCTCGCTCAGGTGAAGAACCATCCTTAGACCGTTCAGTTGGAAGATGGCGCCCTTCCCCAAGAAGATCTAAAGGAACCTGCCAAGGAGGGGAGCGTCGAGGCCAGGCTAGAAGAGATGGAGCAAGAAGTCTTCAAGTACAAGAAGATGGTTGAGCGGGGTGTTGAAGCCAACTTCGACCTCATCAACGAGCTGAAGAAGTTCTACAAGAAGGAGATGAGGGGTATATGGTCAAGCATCACCGATGCAGAAGAAAGAATTGATGATCTCCAGGGGCATATCTATGATCTGCACAACCAGAACTATGAGTATGAACTAAAGTTTATGCGCATGGGTTTAGGTGCTGGAAGCAGGATCTTGGAGACTGAAGCCTCTCATGGGACCGGGGAACCTCTACCATGGAAGCGCTGCGTCCATGACTACATCAACAATAACAACAACAACAACAACAACAACAACAACAATGAGGAGTAAATCTCCTTGGGTAATGGCATCCCCTCAGCTTGTTCCAAGCTTGGGGGAGTGCCCGGTGTCTTTATCTTTATCGTAGTCTTTTAGAGTCAAGTAGAGTCGTATCATGTCTAGGGAAGTTATTATATGAAATAGGTGTTTGCATTGAGGTTTATCACTCCTTCTGTGGAGAGTTTGTATCTGTGAGTGTGGAGTCGTCTATGTTGTAATATTAATGAGAAGTCTATTGGTTCCTTCGCTGCACTCAGTATTCTCTTCACGCAATCGACCTTATATGATGATTCTTATGGGGAGTATTGACCTTATATCAGGTATGTCTTTGAAAACTTTATTTAATTTTGGCAAACATTGCTTTGCTCTTGACAACATGCATGTTTTTCCAAGTAGCGACATAGCCAAAACCTTTATGTTATTATGCTTGAAGTGTTATGTTGACAAGGAAGACAACTTGATGTGTTATGCTTACCTTAATGTTTATGCTTTATATGTTTTGCATCTAAGTTAGCATCAATTGTCTGTTCTCTCAAAGCCTTTGCTAGCCAAACTCCTTGCCTAGCAGATTTCTGCTTGTGCATCCATACCCTGAAACCAATACCTTCCATATGAGTCCACCATGCCTTCCTATTCGTGGTATTCTACTACCACTCCTATAAGTATAGAATTTATGTGTTATCCTTAAATGTTCAAAATCTCCTGTTTTGTGCCTCTTGTTTAGCTCATGAGGAAGTAGTAGGTAATTCATGATCTTCTTAAGTTGGACAAGTTTTACCCCGGGATTGCATGTCTAATCTGCAAACCCATAATACGAGGAGGAACTGGCATGAGTGCTCCCAGCGCGAAAGATAATATAACAAACAAACCCTCCTTCACGCTTGGTCTATGAGAAATCAGAAACTTTGGCAGTGATAAACAAAGGAGATTAAGGGGATGTGATCGCCCCCACTTGGGAGCCGTTCCTTGAAACTTGTCCATTTTGAGAAGTAATTGAGCTATCTATTAGCATTCGTTGACAAACTATGCACCACCCAAAGTTTATTTTTATTCTGTTTGATTTAAGGATAGCACATGAGTTTTCCCTGCTTGCCTTTAACAAGGCCATTCCTTTACTTTTATGTTGAGTCAGTTTACCTACTTCTTTCTTTTCCCAAAGAGAACAGACACTTGATGTTGATGAGGATTCATCCATATAATGTTGCATTAAGCTTTGCCATGCCCCATCATCGTTGACATTATCTTTTGATAAGTAAGTTGTTTGCAAAAGCTTATGCCAAGTAAGCATCTTCCTTTGTGTTAGCATTTGCACTTCATGACTAATAACATGTTCTTTCAAAATCTTCAAATTGTTTCATTATAAGTATAAAGAGAAAAGTAGAAGTTATTAGTTGTCCTTTGACCAAGGATATGTTTGCAATAATTTGATGAGTTCTCTCAGCCCTACTTTTGATTATAATTGTTATTACTTTCTCATAAGGACCTTATGAGTTGAGGTTGCGGTTGAGGATGCTTGAGTTTGATGAAGAAACCTTGATGCTTCTTGTTCGTATTCTATTTATCGACACTTCACTCTCTAAGCTTGTGGACAGGTTTACCGAGCTCAGTATTCGCTTGGGGACAAGTGAGGTCTAAGCTTGGGGAGTTGATACGTCCAAAATGCATCACTATTTTATATAGTAATTCTTTATTATTCATTGATATAATTCATGTTATGATGCTGCCCTTATGTTGTTTTGGCTTAATTTACACAGTTTGCAACTTTCCGATGTTGAAGCAGCCGAAGCAGGATTCAGCGGTAAAAACTGGATGCTGAGTTGCTGAAGAAGAATACCTCCAAATTACCTGAAAATCGACGGAGGGTATTTTTCAAAAGAATGACGAAGACACGCCAAAGAGGGGCCACAGGGTGCCCAGGCAGCCACCTAGCGCGGCCCCACCCTAGAAGCGCCGGGAGGGCGCCTGGACTCCTGGGGCCACTCCCGGCTCCCCCCTCTGGCCTATATACCACTCGTCGTCTAAAAACCCTAAGAAAGAGGAGATTTTTCGGAGTTCCGCCGCCGCTCTGTGGAGGAAACCTACAAAGGAGAAAAGACATCTCCGGCGGGAAGATTCCGCTGGGGAGAACACCTCCAGGAAGGGGAGATCGTCGCCATCGTCATCACCATCATCACGGGCATCATCGAGATCATCATCAACATCATCTCCAACATCAGCACCATCTTCATCTTCACCCAATCTCACCTCACAAGTCCAAATTGTGTTGTAATCCGTACTATCTATCCTCTCTACTCTACCGGTGTTGATTACTACCGTGTGATGAATGTTGTTGAGTTTTGTTGGAGAAATATCATTGTGTCCAGATTGTTTATTATCTATTTATCCCCATTGATCATAATCTCTTTTATGTCTTGTGAGTAGTTACTTTAGTTCTTGAGGACATGGGAGAAGTCTAGTTGTTAGTAGTCATATGATGTTGAAGTAATATGTGTTGTTTGATATTTAAGTTGTGTTGTTATTTTCCTAGTGGTGTTGTGTGAGTCGAACACTCAACACTTCGCCTTATTAAGGACCTAGGGGGATGCATTGTGTATAAAGAATGCTTACAGTGGGTTGCCGGAGTGACAGAAACCTGAACCCCGGTTCGCACGCTTTTGCACAAGGGAAGAATGGATCATTGATCGTATTGCTATGGTTTGGATTTTTCCTTAATTACTATCTTTTATTTTCGGATGCTTGCAAGGTGTTTAATCATAAGAGTGCCCTTATCTTAGTCTAGAGGGTGCACTAGCATAGATCCACTCACTCAACACTTATCAGTGCAACACATAGTACCGATACGGAATATGGCAAAAGCACGTGACTATTTCTCCTGTGTGTCCTCAAGAACGTTTTAGCCTTTATAAGTTCAGTCGCTAGGCCTATCCTTTGCTGAAAATGATCGGGCCACTTGTTACTCATCAATGCCACTTCTACTTTGCTTGCTTTTACCTTTTTGTTGCTTATATCGAAAACCCCTAAAATTTATCTTTCAGTTCCTGTAGCTATTTCTTTACCAAAGTCACCTACTAATACCTTCTGCTCCTCGTTGGGTTCGACACTTTTATTTATCTAAAACGCTACAAACGATCCCCTACAGTTGAGGGTCATCATATGGTAGGGCCTTTTAGGCGATCCAAGTGTGGAAATACTCACCTCTTTGTTGCAGTAGATAAATTCACCAAGTGGGTCGAGGCAGAGACGGCCAGCAAATGCGACGCAACAATGATGGAACTGAAGTACCACTCCTTGTTGGTTACCCCAAGTGGAAGGTTGGATGTAGCCTAGCAGCAAATTTCCCTTGGAAAAGATGCCAAGGTTTAATATTGTCTCCCGTAGGACTCCGATAACTTCAAGTAGGTGGTTCGACAAGTGACGCGCCATTGAAAATCACTTGCTTCACCTGGACGTGCACACATGATGGCAAGAGAGTGTTAATACTCTTCAAGCCTCGTTGGTTACCCCAAGTGCAGAGTGAGATATAGTGCAGCGGCAAGTTTTACCTTGGCAAAGATACCAAGGTTTGTCTCCCATAGGACTCCGAAGGATACAAGAAGGTGGTAAAGTGAAAAATGGAGCCGAGGTTGCTAGCTTCACCTGGACCTGCACACAGATACAAATAACTTTGCTCCCAACGAGTACAGAGGAGTTGTCAATTCCTCCGGCCTTTATGTTTACAAAGGATCAACGCAAGAGATAATAATAGTGGCAACTGAAAGTAAAGACTGAAAGTAATAAGGGTGTAAATAGTGATATGAAGATGGACCGGGGTCCCGTGATTTTCACAAGTGATGTCCCTCTCCTAAAAGACGATAAAAGTGCTAGCGAGGTAAACAAATCACAGTTGGGAAATTGACAGGATTATGAAGGCACCGCAATGCTAACTATGCTGCAAAGAAAGGAAGGGTTCAAAAGCAATGGGCAGTACGCTAAAGTAAGTAGACCGAAATCCATCTGCATCTACTACGAATCATCCACCTTGAGATATCTATCCAGAACATCTCGCTGGTATTAAGTTGTGAATCCCACCCAAAGTGTAAACTCAAAGCAACAGACAACTGCATTAAAAGAACTATGCGTAAAGTAAACAATCCTTGCACCCGCGGGTACAAGCACCGTTGTTTTATCCCTGGTGGAAACATCACATCCCCTAGTCTCATGTTTCTGTCACTCAAGCTAGACATCAAGGGGCTTAACCCACAATCGAGCATAACGCTCTCTCTTGGAGTTGCAAATAAAATACTTGGCCAAAGCAAATACCGCAACGGAGAACATGCAAGAATTTACTCAAGAACAAAATATAAAAGAGAAGAACCAAATATATTACTCATCACAATCTGAACATAGTCTCATAATCCATCATATCCCAACAAACTCAGCATAGCAACAACAGAAATTACATAGATGCCTCGATCATGTGAGGCAGCTCACGAGGACTCAAAAGTGGAAGCACAAAAGGGGGAGAGATAGATCACATAGCTATTGGTCATGGACCCATGGTCCAAGGGAAACCACTCACGGTACATATGGGAGGTGTCCATGGCTATGGAGGGTCTCCCGGAGGGGGTAGCTTCTCCCGGCAGGGTGCCGGAGCAGCTTCTCCAGGCAGCCCCGATCTAGAAACGGCGGCGGCGGCGGAACAGAGGCGAGATCGCGAAAAAGGAGTCCGTATTAGGGGTTTCCACCCCGAGGGGTAAATATAGGCGAAGGGGGCATCGAGGGGACCCACGAGGCAGTCAAGAGGGTCCCTGGCGCGGCCTAGGGTGGGGCCGCGCCACCTGCCCTCCTGGCTGCCTGGTGGTGGCCCCCCTTCCCTCTCTTGGTGATTCCGGAAGCTTCTGTTGCGCTGATTTTTTTTTATATTTTCCCCGGAAATTTTGGAGCACTTTTAATGGCCGGAAAACCTGAAATACAAAAACAGCAGAAAACAGAAACTGGCAACTGGGTGCACTGAGTTAGTAGGTTAGTCCAAATAGGTTCAAAAGTGTATGAAAGTTCAAGCAAAACATGGCAAAGTCACACAAAACATGCATGAAGCAAGCAGAAATTATAGATACGTTTGGGACGTATCAACACACAACAAATAACTTTGCTCCCAACGAGTACAAAGAGGTTGTCAATATCTCCGGCCTTGCCGTTTACAAAGGATCAACGCAACATATAAAAGGTAGTGATAATTGCAACTGTAAAGTAAAAGCAGGAAGTAAATTGAGGGTGTAACAGTGGTGGAGATGTGGACCGGGGTCCCATGATGTTCATTAGCGGTGTCTCATTCCCAGAAGACGATAAAACTGCTATGCCAGGTAAACAAATCACAGCTGGGCAATCGACAGGATTACATGCGCAAACCAATGCTAACTATGCTACAAAGAAAGGAAGAGGCTCAAAAGCATGGGCGGTACGCCAAAAGTAGACCGAAATCCATCTTCATCTAGTACTAATCATCTGTAACACCCCCAGTGTCATGCTACATCAATCTTTTTGTTAGTGTCAAGTCCTAGTGCTTAGCAAGTAATTAATCACCTTGATCATGCCCCAAATCAAATTCAACCTAATTGCATGGATTAAAAACAAAGTGGAAACTAAAGTTAAACTAAAAATTATGCAACCAATTTTGTTAAATGCCTAAAAATCAATGGACCATGTTAGAACAACAATGGTTATTTATTATACCATTTAACTATTTGAAACAATTCTAATCAGTAGAAAAACCACCATATTTAGTCCTTTAAAATATAATAAAAATCTAATTGATTTTTATTTAATGCCCAAACTTTTGTGGCATCATTTTAAGGTGGTGCACTAATGAATGTACTGGTTTCACATTTTAAAAAATTCAAATGATAGACAAATAAAATATAAACACAAAAGAATAAGGACAAAGAAAAGCAGAAAAGAGAAAAATGCAGAAAAATCTATCTAACGCCCTGGGCGAAGCCCACCTAGGGCCCAACCGCACCTCTCCTCCCTCCTTCCCTGTACGGCTCCCCTACCCCCGCTGTCGACGCCATGGCCGTCCTGGCAAGGATGTGCCTCGCTGTCGGCCATCCCACGGTTCCCAGCCGTGGTTAAAGGCAACCCCGGGCCTCCCACAAACCCTAGCAGCCACCAGATCCCCCAATCCTCCCCTTGCTCTTCCTTCCCTCTCTCTCGCCCTCCATTGCCGGACCAGGGAGCCTCCACGGGCGTGCTGCCGGCATGGACGTGCCCCCGCCTCTCCGAAGATCCCACCAGCGCCGCCTGCGTCCTCCACTTCCTCCTCGGTCGCACATTTAAGCCGGAGGCCATCGGATCGAGTGAGTCGAGCTTCCCCCCTTCGCCATGCCCGCCGCCGTGCCAGCTCCGATTCCGGCCAGCGCCATCTTCGCGACGACCCCTCGAGCGCCTCTCCCGAACCCCTGTGAGCCTCTGCCCATGACCCCTCTACACCCTCCCTCCCCGGATCCATCCGTGTCGCCGTGACCCTCTCGGACTGCCACCATTTCGTGCTCGCCGTGGCCACCATGGCTCAAGCCCGAGCTCACCGGGCGCCCTGACATCGTGCCCCACGCCCTGTCCACTCTGGCCTCATCCTGCGCCGCGCTCGGCCATGGCCGTCCTCCCCCTGGACGCGCGCAGGACACCCCGAGCCCTGCTGCTCGGCTGCTGCCTTCAGCGCGGCTGCCGCTGCAACTTGCACTGTTGTTGCTGCATGCAACTGTTGTTACCTGCTGCTACTCTGCAACTGTTGTTGTGCTATACACCATTCGACACCTACAAAACATCAACCAACATGTCCGAGAAAAATCAGAAAATTGTATGAACTAATAGTAGGAGTATCAAGCTTCGATTTGTTCCATTGGACCAAGTTCAAAAAATGCAAGGATTAATTCCTATGAAAATCACAAAACACACATTTCTGTCAACAGAAAAATGACAGATAGACAGTTTAGGGTCATAGCTACTTTACAGCTTTTGATGAACAACTTGTGGGAATCTGTCATGCCATTTGAGGGATTGGCATGATTGTGCACTTGATGTAGTGCAAAACACATGTTGCAACCCCATTGGAGTTATAGATCAATGACATCATCAAAGCAAAGTTCATATCTTATAAGCATTTCTGGAGATAACATTGGGTAGGACTTTTCTAGCAAAGATTTAAATAGGCAAATGAACTCTATTGTGAATGAAACTTGTACCAGTTTATAGATCATAGAAAGGTGCTCAAGATGATGCTGCGATCAAAATCATAGGAGGAATAGAACTCTAGTTGTATCCTTTTGAAAACAGCAAAATTCTGTTAACAACATAATTTCCAGACTTTGCAAAATTCTACTAAGTCTCAAACATTATCTTAACCACTTATTAAGCCCAAAACTTTGATTTTTACTAATAATACAAATGAGATGTGCATGTTGTGCAAATAACCCAGATCAGAAAATGTATTTGACACATATTTGATTGAGGCTTAATTAATTAGTTATTAATTTCACAAATGGGCTAAACAATAATAGATTCTCGGTCTTAGAATTTTTTCAAAGAAATCAACATGGGTCTATAACCTATGGGACCTACTGGTTAGTTGACCAGTCAAAGGCCCAGCTTATGACATATGGGTCCCCCTTGTCAGATCACTATTGTGGATAAGGTTGTGGATAATGCCGCTTTAATAATAAAAGAAAATCCAGTAATTCTATAAAAGCATTTAAATATTAGAAATTTAATATCTTTTAAACCGTAAGTCAGCTTAAAATAATTTCTACATCAAACTTGATCAGAAAAATGCCACGAATACGAATACGCTATTCGTATGTCAACCACACCCCTGTAACACAACGAACACGAGACATTTCCCCCTCCGGGCCGTCTGTCGATAATCACCCGGAGCTGGTATTTCATCCCCGGATGAATTCCCGCTCCGAGCATAGCACTTTCTATTGCGTTAGAACACCGCCAACATTGTGTTTGCCATGTCTTGCATTTGTATTGCTTTTATTTCTGTGTATTTATTGTTTCTTTCCCCCTTATTGTCCGGTAGACCCCGCGACTACCGCCGCCGACGTTGCTGTGTACGACTACGTCGTCGATGACCGTACCCCTACCGTCGAGCTACCAGGCAAGCAGATCCATTCTCCTTCCTCAAATATCGTCTATCTTTTCCGTACATTTTCTGCACTAGGCATTGCTGCTGCTACATTACATTCCTATTCATTGCATAGCCTGTTTTTGTCGCCCCTTGTTGTACCTTTCTTTATCCTATGCTTCTTATTATTACTTATACAATATTCAGCAGTTAGCCCTGCGCCATGTTAGTCAACTAGGATTAGATAGAGGGTCGTGATCGCTCTGGGGAGTGAACACGGGTACAAATTATTATAACTGCAATAGGTACGGTACAGAATAGACGCCCAAGGGAACCTACAACTGCGAGACTCTCTGAGTCGCTTCAAGTTTGACTTGCGAGTGGATGGACTCGTATTTCACTCTCGTCGCCGGCTCGGTAGCGTAGCACCACCGGGATGATACGAGGATATTCCTCTTTAGTTCATTTCCGCTGATGTCCCGATCGAACCTCTTCAAGTGTACCATCGAGGGTGATTCCTCCTCGTTTCAATTGATGGTAGGCACCCGAATCAACTGGTGTCCTTAAAGGTAAGTAGTCGGGTGACCCAACGGTGCCCGCGAGAGGTATTGTATCGGGACGACATGACAGGCGGATACCAACATGGGCCTGGTCCTTGCTCGTTGGTCGTGAGATACCAAACCACGAAAGTCGATCTCCTCCAGGAGCACACGCGAGATAAGGTAAGGAGACGGGTCACCTTGCTGGTAACCGCGTGCTTTGACGGGACGAGAGGGAAGGCACCGATGTACTGGTGGTCCTGGCTGATGTATGTTGTCTGTTGTGTTGACTAGTCGGGCAACGATAACGGTTGTCCGCGAGATAATAATAAAATGACTAATGGTTCGGTGGATGACTTGAGAGGCCGCAAAGGCTTGTACGCACTACCTTCACGTGGGATTACGGTGTGGGACCTCCGCGTTGTGGTCTCGTTCGAAAGCTCTGAAAGACGTCCAGTTCAGCATTGTGGCCGGGACTGATCGTCACCTATGGTGTTCGGATCGCATGCCGCACACCGACCCGTAGAGCGAGGGGCGATGTCCCAAGGCCCCCTTGCGCTTAGGACTTTAGACCGGCAGGGACTTCTCTGATGAGTAGTAGGATGGGCCTCGGCGTGTCGGATAGCCTCGGTGGGGCATTCCCTAACAAGGTGTACGCCACCCTGGAGATCCGAGTGTGCAGGCTGAACAGTAGTGCACCCCTGCAGGGAAGATAATCTATTCGATAGCCGTGTCCACGGTAACAGGACGCTTTAAGCGGAAGCGAGAGCCTACTACTACAAACTATTACTATTAAACTGTTGGTTCCGGTTTCTCTTCCTCGCAGGGAAGTCGAGGAAGGGATCTCGGAGGCATTGATAATTATTGAAACTTACTATTATACAATGCTACAACAACTTCTGTTGCATTGTTACTTTATGCTTTATATGAACTGCTGGCTATTCTCTTCTTGCTGCAAAAATCGTTGGAAGATGCTAGTCTTCGATGGGCCTAGCTTCTCATCCTTATTCCGACTTTCTACCATTCAGTACACCATATATAGCCTCCCCTACCCATTTGATACAAATGCATAAATGCTTAGTAGCGGACGTAAGACTCACGGGTATGCTAGATACTCACCCTTGCTTTATTTTCCCCCCTTTGTTTTATATACCCGACCGGTTGCTGCCATCAGACGTTGGAGCCCAGTAGCAGGAGATTCCAAGAGGAGCCTACTACGACGTCGAGTTCCCCGTCGACCAGGAGTAGTTCGGTGGATCCCAGGCAGGAGGCCTCGCCTTTTCGATCTGTATCTCTGATGTTATTTATGCTAGCCTTCTTAAGGCAAAACTTGACTAACTATGTTTGTACTCAGATATTATGATTTACTTAACTTATGTATTCGGATCCTCGTGATCCCTGGTTTGTAACTTAAAGATTTATCTTATTTGTGTCTAGTGTTGTGCTGTGATATTCTCACCGTGGCACCCGGATTTTGGTCGTGTACCCTGCGTGTATGATTATTGTACATGATCGAAAATCGGGGGCGTCGCATCATCCACCTTGATATATCTATCCAGAACATCTCGCTGGTATTAAGTTGCGAGTCCCATCCAAAGTGTAAACCCAAAGCATTAGACAATTGCATTAAAAGAACTTTGCGTGAAGTAAACAATCCTTGCAACCGCGGTTACAAGCACCGTTGTTTTCCCCCTTGTGGCAACAAGACATCCCCTAGACTCATGTTTCTATCACTCAAACTAGTCATCAGGGGGCATGAACCCATAATCGAGCATAACGTTCCCTCTTGGAGCAACTACCTACTACTTGGCCAAAGCAATAAACAACAACGGAGAACATGCAAGAATTACTCAAGAACAAAAAATATAAAATATAAGAATCAAATATATTACTCAATTGGATTTTCCCGAAATTTTGGAGCATTTTTAATACGGGGGAAACCTGAAATAGAAAAACAGCACAAAACAGAAACTGGCACTGGGGTGCACTGAGTTATTAGGTTAGTCCAAATATGATCAAAAGTGTATGAAAGTGTATCTAAAACATAGCAATATCACACAAAACATGCATGGAGCAACAAGAAATTATAGATACGTTTGGGATGTGTCAAGCAACGACGCTCAAATTTCTGAAGAAAATCATCTTCAGATTCGGTTACCCCCACATCATTATCACTGACAATGGAAGCAATTTGTCAGTAGGTGAAATGCAACATTTTTGTGAGAAGGAGCATATACGGCTCGATCTTGCATGGCTTACCCGCAGTCCAATGGACAGGCCGAGAGGGCTATCCGGAACTACCGCGTGGCATCAAACGCCGACTCCGTGTTCCTCTAATAATAACGCCGAGTTGTTGGGTTGAAGAGTTACTCTATGTGCTTTGGAGTATCAGGACTACGCCCAACAGGTCGATTGGTCTTACACCTTTTTTCCTCGTTTATGGAGCAGAAGCCGTCCTCCTAAGCGACATCCGTCACGACTCACCCCGAGTCACCGCTTATGTTGAAGCCGATAATGAGGAAGCAAGACATGACTCCTTAGACGTCCTTGATGAAGAACGAGACCTAGCGGCTGCTAAGTCAGATATATATCAGCAAGACTGCGATGATATCACAGTCGACGCATCAAGAGTCGAACTTTTCAAGAGGGGGACTTAGTGCTCCGCCTGATACAAAAAGGAAAGGAATGCACAAGTTATCCCCGCCTTGGGAAGGACCGTTCGTGGTGAGCAAGAATTTGTACAATGGATTCTACTACCTGGTTGATATACGCAAGCCGACTTCCACGCACACATCCGAAGAAGAGACTCCTAGGCCGTGGAATATAGCTCAGCTCCGTCCCTATTATACTTGAGTAGACAGGAACGTTCTTGTACACCATCTTATAAATATCAATAATATAAGAAGCTGACTTCTTTTCCTTTTAGAAAAAATGATTCTTGTTTTATGTCGATTTTATCTTCTCCTGTTTATTTTTTCTCTTTTATCTTGCACTGCATTACATTTTTGCATTCAATTCCATGGAAACCTGGAAGGACTGATCATACTCTCCCTGGTACCAGGTATGTATATTGCTGTATTTAGGGACCCTGGGGGGTTTGAAGGTCTTTTAACTTCAAATATTCAACTGGGGACTCGACATATACATGAAATTGGCCTACTATGGCTTTATTCTTGCCTGTAAGCTGATGCAAACTCGTACTTATATGACCTACGTGACCCATGATAGTTTAAACATCAGCAGGTTTTACTAGAAGCCTGTTGAGTTTGATTCTATCACAGAGAACACTAGAATAGTCATGCGATGCTTGCTTACAGAGAAGTTTCGACTCACGCGCAATTAGGTGACCAACATTTCTTTCTACGAGACAGACATAATCCTCCTATTCAAGGAGTCGGTTTTGTGCTGAGCTTGTATTGTTAAAGAATGTTGTGACAGTCACGCGTCCGTCCGACTGCTATATGAGCTCTTACATTTTTTGCATACATAAGCATTCTTTTCCCCTTGATTGTTTACTTTTTTCAAACATATATAAATCATCTCCTCTACCGACTTTCTTGAACATTACTACATGAACTAGCAGTCAGTGCATGGGGATTATAGGTTGATTCTACTATGACTCGATATGACATAAATTGATCATACCGACTCATGGGGCTACACCTCGATTTCAAAAAAAAGAGAGAAAGAAGAGAAACATGTTGATTCTACCATGACCTGGCATGACATAAATAGATCATACCAACTCATGGGGGCTACATGTTGATTTTATCATAATTCGGCATGACATGCAGATAGTCATCCTGATTCATGGGGGCTACACATGTTGATACCGACTCCTCAAAAATTATTTCAGAATCAATACAAGTCGGTTATGAAAAAACCGGCTAGTCAAAACACTACAAGAACCGTTCAGGACACTTTACTGAAACCACAAATTCTTTTATTCAAATATGTCTTTAAAAGATAGAATATTACAGGCATGATCATCACTCAAAAGAAAAAACTATTATAACAACACCATGACTGAATTTCTTCAAACTTCATCATCAGTACTGGAAACATCATTGTCGTCTATTGATGCGTTTTCTCCGTTATAAAATTCACTATCGCTACTAATGGATCTCTCCAAGCAACACTCCATACGTTCCCCATCAGAATCAAAACACCTTGCCCACAAGGTTTCATCTCTATCATACTTGAAGACGATCCTATCCCGCTTTATAAGGCTTCGGGAGCGGATGAAGGTTTTCCAATCCTTCTCGAAGAACATGGAGCCATTGCTAGAAAAACTTGTGGTTTCCCAGATAGGTCCATGAGGGCAACCATCCGAACGAGGCCATATACTAGGGGGCTTAGAATTTTCCATGACCTGAGCAAAGGTGCTGGGAAGACGAACCCATCGACGAGGCTTTGAGCGAAGAACTATGAGAAACTCATGGCTAAACACTCGCTCATGGACAGCGCCACGGGAAGAAGATAACCCCCCGTGGGATCCACGACTTTGTGCACCACGTCCACCTCTACTTCCTCGACCTCGACCTCGGACGCGACCTCTGCCGCGACCACGACCACGGGAAGTTGCGTTACCCTGATCAATGGGGTCCAACTCATCGTTGGCTACGGGATCACGGTTGCGGAGCTTGGGCGCCATGAGAGAGCAAGTTTGCAGAAGGGGAAGAATAAGAGGGAAGTGCGTATTCTCCTCATGACACGTTGGGCTATATATAGCCAATGATCTGAAGGGGAAACGTCAGTCAACATCATTATGATCATGCAGATTACCAATGTCAGGCGACATTGAAGGAAAAGGCTCTTCGACTTTTACAATTACATAAATGAAACATTCAATAGGAGACGCCTCGTTAACTAAAAACATTTAAGAAGGAACAATTAAAGATAACTGCTCTTTGGACGAAGTCAATAGAAGGTTGGCTTGACAAAAGGAAGACGGATTGTCTCTAATAAATTTGAAGCTATGAAGAGTCGGCGTCAGCACTTGCAGAAAAATCCAAGAAGATTACCATGAAGCCAGCATCACGTCAATCTTGGGGGCTAATGTCGGGGGGATGGATCAAGACCATAACCCGACATAGCAAAGGACTCAGCCCATGGAAGGCCCAGAAGGAGAACCTGGATTCTCCACCGGGTCACGCCCAACATGAAGCCCGAAGACCGTTGAAGGAATAGGACTTACCTTGATAAACAAGGAAATTACTTGTAACTAGATTAGGACTCTGTCTCGTGTGGAAGTTGGATTCTTGTAACCCTAGGGACCCGTCATTTATATAAGTCGGCACCCCGGGGAACCAAAAGGGACGACTCAACTTAGATCTTCTCGAGGCATAGGTAGCGGTTCCACATCTTTGTATTTGAGAAGTCGACACCCAATAATAGAAAAGCAGGAGCAGTTCTTTACCTTTCGAGGGGCCAAAACCTGGGTAAATCTCGCGTCTTGTGATCTCTCCGACTTCCTCCTCGTATTCACCTCGCAGCAAAGGTCCCACACTAATTTCTCCAATGAGGACATCTGCCGTGACTTTGCCACGACACCCGCCCCACGCCACCCCCGAGGTCGCTGCCAAACAAAGACGGGCATCGCCAGTGAAGGGAGCGGCGGGGATCTGCTGCTTCTCAGTCCCTTGCACGGTGACAGGAGGAAGGCCGCCTTTTTGGGCATCGACCAAACTCACTATCGCTGGATCGGATTTGGCATGTGGAGGCCACAATGGACGTGAAGACGCGGACAAGGTGGGGCGAGACGATGAGCTTCTCTCGAGTGGAAGCGCTTTACTCCTCTGACGGTGGTGGCTTGTAATCTGACTGCGGGGAGTGATGGGGTCCCCGGGCGAGCGCGAGCCGACATTGACAACGGAGGCCCCGCTACTTCGTGACGATGGCACCCCTGTTGCTGCGAACGTGAGTTTCGACCTCTCACGGTCTAGATGGGCTTGGGCGGAGCGGCGACTCTAGGACGTGATTGCAGGCTGGCGCGATGGTGCCTGGCGGCGCTGGATGCTAGGCACCTTGGTGGTGCCGGCGCTCGACCATGCGATGTTAGGTTGGATCGGGGTGGCGTTGGGGACGGCTACCGTGATGATAAAGGTGACAATACTCATGCTCTTCTTGCATCTCGGCAGATCTGTCCATCGACGTGTTCCGATACTAATGCCGAAGATCTTGCTCAGGATATCTGGATTGGTTAGAATTCGACCATGCACGTTCATATTGGCCTACGAGGTTCTAAGGGTGTGGCGCGAAGCTCTGTTGGATGATGACACCTTGGGACATATCGGCTTCTCGACAGTAGTGGAGAAGATCATGGTGGCTGACATCAGACGATCAGCTAGTTGGACGAGGCCTTGGAGGTGATGGAGTTAGCTAGGTATTAGATAACTCTCTTGACTAGCAGTGGTAAGTGGGCGGTAGCACTTGAGGATTTCATTTTTTATGGTACTCCTCGGGTGCCGAATCGTGAATTTTAGGATAAAATTCTAAGGCCTGGCCTTCATTGGTTGTGTCTTTCCGATATCTTATATCACTACTATTAAAAGGGAATCCGTCGTGGTGATGCAGTGCAAGTTAAATGAGTTCAGAAAACGTTTCGGTTTTTACATAAAACACCTTTACCTTTCTAAAAGTTGACCCGCCGTCCACAATTTTAAGTGAAAATTCATGTTTGGTTCCTATCCCGTCAGCAGGGTCGGGCGTGCACCCGCGCTTCCACCTGGGCCTCGGACCACACCCTACAACAAGATGGGCCACGCTAGAGAGAAATGTGCACGTTCAAAAAAAGAGAAAGAAGATGTGCATGTCCACCCAAGTTAAAAATAATAATAAACGCTTTGATGGAGCTGCCATTCGAACTCAGGACTATCACTGTCATGGCACACGTTCCAGCCCCATACGTCCATACCAAATAAGTAGTTGATGTAAGCTAGAGCATTTCCATATAAGAGGTAACAAGGTATGAGTTCATGCAATGTTCTCTCTCATAGTATGGGTTATTCTATTTTTATCTTTACCTATAATAATATAATAATAATAAAGTGAGGTGAATTTCTCGGTCCGCCATGATTTTTTGCGAAAAAACCCTCTTTGTCTTTACCTAATAATAAAGGTAGGTAATAATCCGAGTTTAGTTTGTCAGTAAGTTTCTTTTTCTGGTTCGTCCGAAATAAAATAAAACGCTAAAGATGGGATTCGAACATACAATGATCAGTAATTATGATTGGCTTGTGGGGCTGGCAGTTTTTTCTAAATATTTATATATATTATTTGCATTTTTCTAATAAGTTTATATAAATTTATTATGAATGTTTACAGTATTGACCAAACGGTCAATGGGCATTCAGACGACCTCAAAGACAAATCTAATAGCAAAACTGAACAGAGTCGACAAGTAAGGGCAAACTCTGATGGTAAGTTTCGACCCAAGGTTCGGTGCCTTCGGAATAACAGATGTAGGAGGATGAGTCGCGTGGGTTTGTCATTTACAAATAAGAAATAAAAGAGACCCAAGGTTCATCGGAGTGCAAATAAGAAAAGAAAATAAACCCTTCATCGGTGCCGTGAGAAATAACAAATGGAGGATTAATCATGGGTTCTTGCATTCTTGCTAATAAGAAATAAAAGAGACTCAAGGGATGGTAGCTCGATGATGCACTTGCAAAATAAGAAATTAAATTTCGGCATTGAGTGGAATTATTTTGATATATTATTTGCATTCTTCTGATTTTATATAAATTTGGTATGGATTCTTAAAGTATTGACCAAGACCTCAGAGACCAATTTAAGGGAAAAATTAAACAGAATCGAAAAGTAAGGGCAAACTCCGTGGGTAGGTTTCTTCTAAGGAAAAAAAATGCATTATCCCATTTGAAAAACATTTTTTTAATGAAATTGAAAATAATCATAAATAAAAAACTAATAATTAATATACACATCAAATATTCACTCCCGTTGCAACGCACAGACATTGTGCTAGTAGGTACAAAAGTTGAATGTAATTAATATCTTCGCGATATTAATATATTGCATTTAAATAAAGGATACACAGTTGTTTGTACAAACTACTCGAGTATTGCAAAGTAACGAGGAACACTTGAAGGTGCCATACACGTTCTCTCATGCACATTGTAGAAAAGCCTCTCTCGACCGAAATTAAGCTTCCAATACTAAAAAGAAAATCCAATTAAAAAAATCCGAAGTGGTGTATTTCCGTTATAATAATAATGAAAAGGGGTGTGTGTCCGGGTCCAAAACAAAAAAAAATGATTTTTTTGCGATGAGAAAAATAAAATGCTTGACCTATAAAACTGTACTGTAGTAAGTAGTAACCATCCGAACTGTATCCGCACGAATCAGTCCATTGCACGAAACGTGGAACTCTCATTGTTCATATCGCATCCGCCGTCGACCTAGTACTGCAAGCCTTGAATGACACCTCGGTACCTCTCCACGTTGCCGCGGAACTCCCCGTACTTGAGTGACCTGAAGGCCAGAAGCGCGCGCACGCCGGCGGCACCGGCGAGGCAAGGGCTCCTCCACGGCGGACGGATGCCGAGGTTAGTGGCGATGCGCTCTAGGCCTACGGGCATGCCAGGGCAGTCGGCGGCGATCCTCTAGACATCGTAGACCTGCTCGCCGAGGTAATACCGCATAGCGCCGACGAAGCCGGCCACGTCGTCTGGCAGCGCGGCGCCGCCGGCGATGATCTTGAGCAGGTAAGCGACGTGATAGGCACCGGAATAGGTGATCCACGAAAGCCGTCCCCGCCGAGCGCCGATGAGGCCGGACTCCATCAAGAGCGCGCGGAGCATGTAGGCGTGGACGCCGTGCTTGCTGAGCGTGTTGATGTCAAGGCCGCGGCCGGCGAGGTAGTCGAGGGACTTTTTAACGTGCGGGTCGGCGAAGCGGCGGAAGTCGCAAAGGTTGAACTCCCAGGCGACATGCCGTCCTTCGTGGTCGCAGATGGCGATCGATGCCGACCTGGAGCGGCTTGAGATGGTCCACGTTGGCCTTCATCACGGCGTAGCGCTCCTCCATTGTCAAGCTGTTGTGGTCTTTGCCGACGAGGTTGTAGACGATGCCAGGGTAGTGGACGTCGATAGCGACGTAGCGGGCGCCCGTGGCGAAGTGGCGGAGGATGGCCGACTCGTTGAAGAAGTTCTCTGCCCACACGGGACGTACCGGGACGGCAACCATCGGCCGTACAGGCGGCAGCGTAACCACGTCATAGAAAAGCGGCGGAGGCTGCACGGGAAACGCATAGTTCAAACGTGGCGGAGCCTGCAGGGGGAACGCATAGTTGAAACGCGGCGGCGGTGGAAATATCGAGGACATGCCGGCGGCGGCCGGGTTCATGCTGATTCTTCCAGCGTGCATGTTTTGATCGTTTCGATCGTCTGTCTCCTTCTTTTTCTCCTTTTTTTTTTGAAGGTTCTTTTTCTCCTTTTTGGTAGCTGGGTTCGCTGCTCTGCTGTTATTGTGTTGTTATAAGCGGGAGCAGAGTCCCATAATATACACGGTGGGAGAGGAGCCGCAGTCGAACTAAAAAAGTGAGATGCGAATCGGATCCGAACTCAGCTCATTAAGCTAATCTAATACTACTACTAGTATATGCGAACCGATTAGGGCCCGATGCGGACACGGGGTTAGGCCGTGTTTGGATTGAACGTAAATTTTACAGGTGTATTTGTTTTACAAGTGTATTATACTGGCCATAGTACAAAATTCGGGTGGAAAGAAAACATTCCAGCCGAGGTCTGTATTTTTCCGACAGTTGTATTTGGACCGAAACGGCCAACCAAGCAGGGCCTAAGGCGTTGAGGAGCTCGACATTTTGAAAGTCATTTTTGTGCTTGGATTATACACCTCCTAAAAATATAGGCGCAGCTACACAGTGCCCAGGCATTATTTAGCTTCCAAAGTGCCCCATTCCAAAATAGTACTCTCTCCGATCCATATTAATGTACTTAAATTTGTTTAGATACACATGCATCTAGTCTAAATACTTAACTAGATACATACGAATCTAGACAAAGTTGAGTACATTAATATGGGTCGGAGGTAATAACATTTGATCCCCCGCTTCCTCCACTTTCCACAAACAGTATAAAGCATCCAGAAATAGTAAACTATACTTTTTCTTAAGAAAGTAGAAAGCCCCGGTCCTACTATCTATTGCTGACCGTGGCTGCCGGAGCACATTGAAAGTTTCATCCCCACGTGAAAACGCCTAGGACGTGGATACCCAAAAACCACACCTTCATCTTTCTTTCATCGCTGAACATTGAGCACCAGTGTATTCTTCCTTTCTTCGTTCTTTCTACATGCGAGCTGAATTCTTCCTTTCTTGGTTCTCTCCCTACCAGCTGAACTCTATTTTTTTCTCGAATACGCACAAGCATGCGTATCAATTTATAAAGAAGAGAGGGCAAGAAGCCAAAAAGTTACAAACTTTCGCTCGTAGTCCACATGCGAACTACGTCCACCACCCTGTTACACAATGCAGACTACTTTCTCCTATCCCACCTAGCTAGAGCGCCAAAGAACGCCTCCATGTCGCCCTTTAGCACACCTGCTTGTTTCCACACTCGACTCTCCGCCATTAGTTTGTTGATGACCTGGTCTACCGCCGGAGTTGCACCATCAAAAACGATCGCGTTGCGGTGCTTCCACAACTCCCAAAAGCCGAGGGTGATGATAGAGCGTACATCCCGCGGACACATGCCCGGACAGTGCACGCGTGGGCACCACATCGCGAGAGTATTCGCGGCAACCGGGGCCAGATTTGGTATGCCCATCGCATCACAGATGGTCCACCAAAAGGAACGGGCAAACACACAGCTAAGAAGAATGTGGTTTACCGACTCGTCCTGCTGGGCACAAAAAGGGCAAGCGTCCTGGTGAGGAAGTCCACGTCGCGACAGTCTATCCGACGTCCAACAACGGTTTCGGAACGCCAACCATATAAAGATCCGACATTGTAGGGGCGCTTTGGTGGTCCAGGTGAATTCAGCCATGGGATCCACTTCACGACCCCAGAATTTAGCGGCATAGGCCGAGCGAACCGAGAAGCTTCCATTCCTCTCCCACGCCCAGACGAAGTTGTCCGGCACCCCAGGCGAGAGGTCCACAGCGGCTAATCTTTGCCAAAGATCCAAGTATTCTCGTAGCAGCCCCAAATCGATGTTGGGCCCAATATCTCTGGCCCAAGCAGAGTCTCTAAGAGCTTCGCTGAGCAAGCGAGAAGCTCGGATTCTACGCGGGATACGCTCATATAGTCGAGGAGCAATTTCCGCAATTCGCCAACCACCAAACCATCTATCCTCCCAAAAAAGGATATTGCTTCCCTCACCAATAACGGACCTTGTCGCAGATCGGAAGAGCTCCATGGAGTTGGGGGAAATGTCAATCTGGAACTCTTCCCAAGGGCGAGCCTGATCCGCTCGGCGCAACCAGGGCCACCGAGCCTGCATGGCAATGTTGAGCCAGCGGAGGTTCGGAATTCCCAGGCCGCCAGCCCACTTAGGTGAGCACACCTCCTCCCATGCGACCGCACAACTGCCGCCACTAGAATTTTTCTTCCCACACCAGAAGAAGCTGCGACAGATTTTGTTGAGGGCCCCAATAGTCTTGGCCGGGAGCTCCAGGGCCAACATAGAGTGCATCGGAATCGCCCAAAGCACCGAGCGAAGGAGCATCAATCTTCCACTTCTCGGCAAAGAGGCCGATTTCCATCGGGGGAGGCAATTTGCTAGCCTATCCACCAGATCCTGCAGTTGGGCGGCCGATGGCTTCCGAAGACAGAGGGGGAGTCCAAGATATTTGCAAGGGAACGAACCAATGGGACAACCTAGTAACCGCCTGATCCGCTCCACTTGGATCTCTCCACATCTGATGGGT
The DNA here is from genome assembly GCA_950022295.1 of Bromus sterilis. Lineage (NCBI taxonomy): Eukaryota > Viridiplantae > Streptophyta > Magnoliopsida > Poales > Poaceae > Bromus > Bromus sterilis. The sequence goes on from OX465598.1 coordinate 103,532,653, forward strand.
ATAGCCGATGTTTTGGAAATATTAACCTGAAGGCCTGAGGCCATACCAAATATCCTGAGAATGCTGGAGCAAAGTCTCAGGTCAACCCCGTCTGGCTTTAGGAAGATCACCACATCATCCGCGAACATCGATAGGCGATTCGTAAACCCCACACGCCCGAGAGGTGTGAGGATCTGCGCCTCCTCCGCGCTGTGGAAAAGCCTCTGGAGCGGCTCCATGACTAGCAAGAACAGCATAGGCGAGAGCGGGTCGCCTTGTCTCAAGCCACGGCAGTTGAAGATGGGCGCCCCGAGGAAGCCATTAACTAGGATACGGGTGGAGGAGTTGGCCAGCAACCCACAGATCCAGCTAATCCAGCGCTATCTGAAACCCAACGCCCTCATGGTCTCCACAAGAAATTGCCATTGCACCGAATCAAAAGCTTTGGAGATGTCCAGTTTAAGTAGGACGGCGGGCTCCTTGAGCGCATGAAGTCGTCGGGCCGTACACTGAACAAGCATAAAGTTGTCATGCAGCGATCGCCCGTGCACAAAGGCACTCTGATGTAGTCCCACAAGCCGAGGTAAATCCACAGCTAACCGCGAGGCGAGAGTCTTGACAAAGATTTTTATGGCTCCATGGATTACGCTGACGGGTCTAAAATCACCGATATCTGATGCACCTTCCTTCTTCGGAAGGAGAGAAACCAAGGCTTTGTTGATGGAGGCCAATCCACGCATGTCTCCATGGAAGAAGACATCAAGGGCCCTCATGAAATCAGGCTTGATAATTTCCCAACACGAAGCATAGAAGCGGCCAGTGAATCCATCTGGCCCCGGTGCCTTATCCAAGGGCATCGACTTCACTACTTTTTCCACTTCTGCCCCCGAGAACGGGAGCTCAAGATGTTGCAGATCGAGCCTCGGAAGGGCCAGAGTCTCCAGATCCAAGGTGAAGTCTCTAGCCTGCGAATGCCCCAGAATCCCACCATAGTAATTATCAACCGCCGCAGCAATTTCCTCTTGGCCCGAGAGGAGGCGGTCATCGTGGCGGAGGGTCGACAGAAAGTTCTTCTTCTGTCTATGTCTCGCATGCTTCATGAAAAAGCTGGTGGTAGCATCACCATCACGTAAGAACAATAGCCGAGCACGCTGTCGTGCAATAGATCGCTCCAAAGAGCAGAGACCAAGCAACTTTCGTTTGAGAACCCGCTTCAAGTGAGTCTCCTCCGGGGTGAGATCCCGAGAGTCCGAAGCTGCATCCAGGCGGAAGATAACCTCCATGGCTATCGAAATCTGCAGCTTAATGTTCCCAATGAATTTGTCACTCCACCGTTGAAGACATTGGGCCGTCGCCCGCAGTTTATTATCGAGAACCACATACGGATTTCCATCCGACGGGAGAGAGTTCCATGCCCCAGCCATCGTCTCCATGAAGCCATCCACCTTAGTCCAGAAGGCCTCGAACTTGAACCTGCGCCCCATGCGGAGGTTAGCGCGCAAGTCTATCAAGAGCGGGCAGTGATCCGAGACCGCAGAGCTCAGCGCCGAGAGGAAGAATTCCGGGAATATCTCCTCCCAATCCGACGTGCAAAAAACTCGATCAAGTTTCTCCAAGGTCACACCTTGGCGTTCATTCGACCACGTATAACGCCTGCCGTTCAAGTATAGCTCGCGAAGCTCAAGGAGGTTTAACTTAGCCCGGAAGCTAGCCATCATCCGCCGGTTGATAGCACCTCTATTCTTGTCCCCACATTCCACGATTAGGTTGAAGTCCCCTAGGACCAACCAAGGGCCCGCCAGGAGTTCTCGCACCTCAACCAGCTCCTGCATGAATTCGATCTTAGCCACGTCATCTTGGGGCCCATAAACCACCGTGATCCACCACTGGGAAGGGTTGGGATCATTGGTTCTAACTAGCGCCGTCAAGGTGTTCGTCGTATAGTGGGGGTTTGATAAGGAGACAACCGTGGCATCCCAGGCAAGCAAAATCCCTCCACGAGTTCCAACCGCCGGGAGGTAGAAAAACGTATCCATTTTATTACCCAGGCAATGCCTCACAGTTTGGGTAGAAACATGTTCCATTTTCGTTTCTTGAAAGCACACAATGGAGGGGTTAGATTCCACCACCACTCGAGAGATAACATTCCGCCTGGCCGGAGAGTTGAGGCCGCGCACATTCCACACTAGGGTCTTAAGTGGCGCTGTCATGAGATCAGCCCACCGAGATCCGCCGCGAGGAGGTCTAAGCCTCTCCTAACTCCACCATGGGAAGCGCCGGCGATTTCCAACCGAACAGAGCAATTATAGCTCTAATGTGCTCCGCAGTCAGAGGCTTGGAGAATAGGTCTACATAGGCTTGGAGAGCGTCATCTCCAATCACTTCGCCTTCATTGGCAAGGCACAGCTTCCGGATGAGCACCTTTTGTTGTTTTGAGGCCGCCGATCCTCTCCCAAGGCCTTTAGCAATGCGGATACTGCGTCTAGGGGTCACAGTGAGATCCCTGCGAGTGCGCGGACGCCGCCCCTTCGGAGGAGGGGGGGTACGTGCGGTGGGGTGCGCAAGAAGCGGTGAGATTGATCTGCAAATGGAGGCACAAAACGCGTCTGCCTGGCCATCCTTCGCTAGCGCCGCCGAGATGCCTTCCGAAAGGCTCACGAGGAACGTGCTTAGCGCACGCCCAGATTCCCTGGAACGCGCGGCCCCATCTTGGTCCTGGCTCATGCTAGGCAGTCCTGAGATCCGTTTGGAGGGGAGGTCCAACTCTGCATGGCCCCTAGTACCACTGCTAGCTGCCTGCACGTAAGGTCCCCGAGCCTGGTGCATGGCTTCCATGGCCGCTGTCCCTTCCGGCAGCTTCAACTCCAGCGCGCCCACCTTAAAGCAGTCCGGCGACCGCCTCGGATCCGCCCCACCTTTGTCCTGATCCACAACAGCAGCAGCGGCGGGGAGCACGAGATCGACACGTGATGGGGGCCGCACCACAGAAGCAGGGGAACCTGGGGTTGCATGTCCATCGAACCACAGGATGACCCCACACGTTCAGGAGGCCGCGACAAGGCCCGGCTCTCAGCATCGCCAGGCGAGATCCCTGCCACGCGCCCATCCACAATAGGCCGGCTGACCCGGTCCACGGGCGTCGTTACACTTTCCACGTATCCCCCACAACCCGCCAAGCCAGCCCGGTCAGCCGCGACAGGATCAGGCATTTGCAGACTGTCCTTGACAATCGCAAAGCAGCTGTCTTCAGGTACGGCTGCCGCCACCCGAGTTTGAATTCGAAACTGCCTCGCCGGCGCCGGCGGCGGAGCCGATGCGGAGGAAGAGACCCCCGAGCCATTGTTGGGCGACGGGCCATGACCAGGTGAGCCAGCCCTGCCATCCCCAAGCCCTGCATCGATAGAGGAGAGCGCGGCGGGGAAGGAGGCGGCGGCGGCGGCGTCCAGTCTCTGCCAACCCCGTCCCATTCCGGCGGCGCCAGCTGAACAATGGTGATGGGATACCACAGGGAGTCCAAGCCCCCACCTTGATGCTGAGCTTCAGGAGGTTCCTCAATGAACAAACGGCGGCGGTTTGGGATTCGGCCCGGATTATTGGTGCGAAGCCAAACAGAGAAACCAGCCATGTCATTCCTCCGGACTGTGGAGTCCGCCACGCAGACGACGAAGCCCAGACCATGGAGCACCACGTCCGCCGTGCGACGCGACCAGGCGTTAGCCGGCACGCCAACGAGGAGGAGGGGAACCAAGTAAAACAACGACTCACCGGTGGCCTGCGCCTGACGGATCCACGGCCGTAGCGAGAGGGTGAAACGCGGCGAGGACACCCTTCCCCGCCGGATCATACTCTCCCGGGTTGCCGCCGAGTGACAGAGGACAAGGAAGTCTTCGGGATAGAATGGGCGAATCGACATGTCCTGCGGGCCGATGTCAAATTCCTGATGAAGTGCCGCCGCCACAGACGCCAAATCCACGTTCGGCCGGTTACCGATGATAGTGACCACCACGGCCCTAGCGAGGTCGGCCTCCATCCGCCCCAGCTCCGGCGAGTATGGCAAGAAGCAGTCTTCCACCACCTCCTCCATCGGCTGAGCGCGGACCACGGCATCCACCCGGCAGAGCTGCTCCACAGGCACCGCGGCAGAGAACGGCTCCGAGAAGTCAGGGCCCGCCGCGCACACCGCGGCCTGAGGGGGAGGAACGCCGGCCCACGGGGATCCCAGCCTCACCGCGTTGGACGGGGGGGGGGGGGTCCAGGGGGCGGCGCGGGAAGGAGCGAGCGGCCACCCGAAGACGAAGCAGAGTCTGCCGACGGGGCAATGACAGGAGCCGGAGGGGGGGAGACCCGCGCCGCCGGAGCCGGAGGAGACCGAAGGGCCGGAGCAGGGCGAGGCGGCGGGGCGAGCGGAGAGGGACTGCGCGGGCGCCGGCATCCCCGCGAGATGTGCCCTTCGCCACCGCATCGGACGCAGCGCGTGGGGTTCGGGCACTCCACCGAGATGTGCTCCGGATCCCCACAGTTATAGCAGCATCCATACAGGAGCGCTGGGATCCGCGAGTCCGCCGGAGGATGAGAGGACGGGCGAGTGCGCAGGCCCCGACGAGGCGAAGCTGCCGGGCATGGTGCCGGCGAGCGCCGGCGGTTGCAACGGCTGCGCTGAGTCTGCCACATAGCAGGCGGGGGACGGTTGGGAGGGGGCGCCGGCCTGCTCCTGGTGGAAGCGTCACCCTGGATGATCGGACCGAAAGCCGAGCCAAGCACCTGCGGGCCGACGACGATGGATCTCAGCGGAGGACGAGGCTGCGGGGAGCGTGAGGATGAGCCTGACGACTCCGAGGCAGAGAGCGAGACACAGGAGGCCATCGGGAGGGCCGGAGGAGTGGCCGCCGACACCGGAGTGGTGACCGGCGGGAGGGCGGTGGCCGCCGGGGCCGGAGTGACCGCCGGCGCAGCGAGAGAGCGGAGGGGCCGGAGCGGAGCTCACGCTTTGGTCGCCACCGCGTTTCCGTCACAAGTTCATGGTGACCACCATGTCTATGATCTGTCCCTCGTCGTGCCCGCCGGCTCCGAAGCGCTTGGAAATCATGTAGCTGAACTCTATGAAGGGATCCTTTCAAATTAAGTACATCCAGCAAAAAAATAAGAAGATCTGATCAAACTTCAAACAGACCTGACAATATACATGTTGGCAAACAAAAGATGCCACTATTAATCGGATGGTATTCTTTTGGATACACTTAAGGTGAAAATGGTTAGGATAATTTCCGTCCGAATCCGTTTCCGAATCCGTTTTTATAAGACACGGTAACAGATTTTTGGCATCCGACAAAAATCCGGTCCGAATTCAAATCCGATTGATAGGATACGGTATAGGATATGGTATTACAAATATCCGACATAATAGGATAATCCATTTTTTCTAGCCGGATAATCCAAATTTTTAATTTCCGAATCCGATTGATGGACCAAGTTTTAACTATTAAAGAACATTATGTGAATGTTATTTTTGCTTATGAGACAAAACATATGCTTGTTAGTGATTTATTTGGACTATTTCAATACTATCTAGTGCTTTATGTGTTCTTAAAGTGTATAGGTATTTATATTTACCCATTAAATATGTATGATTTTAGTTTAAAGCATTTATATATTCCTTATATATGAATATGGTAAATGTCCGTTTCCGATCCAATGCATTTCCGTTACCGTACCGCTTCCGAATCTATCCGCATCCGTTCCGCTTTCAAATCGAAAATAAATATGAAATAGGATACAATATAGAGATTATCCATCCGAATCCGATCCGGTTTCACCCCGTACACTAGTAAAAGTTATATCACCTACTAAACTAGTGTTACTTCAATCACTTAGGAGTAAAAATAATGAAGAGGCGGCATTCACTTCTAGATAGATGCAAATAAAGTTGTGCTTTCATCATCTTGGATTTAAACAACACAAAACAGAACTTACATCCAGATACAAATGCTTTAAGAAAAATGCAAGATATAAAAAAAACTTCTCTAAGCTATAGATTAGTTACATCATGGTACATGTTTCGTCAAAATAAATCACCAACACCAAACTGTCACCCTGAGAGGATAGGCGATTTCTGCAGTTAGAAAGTTCCGGGTTAAACAATAGTGTAACATCGGATAAAATTACATCGCACGAAGAAAAAGGCTCAAGTGGTAAAAAGACGGTAGCTTAGCCGTGGATAAAAATACATCATAAGTGAAGAAAAAAATGACCGACTACAATAATTTATACTTTTTGATGAAAAACTCTATGTGGTGGAAAGACAGTAGATTAGTTGCGGGAAAAAAATACATCATAGGCAAAGAAAAAAGTGACGAGTACAGTAATTTATACTTTGCTTTGGATGTATAAAAACTCTATACGATGTAAGAATAGTAGTGTAGCCGCGCTTGACCACGGATAAAATTACATCATAGGTGAAGAAAAAAGGACCGAGTAAAGTAATTTATTAATCGCATATGGATGTACAATAACTCTGCATGATGTAAGAACAGTAGCCTAGCCATGGATAAAATTACATCATGAGGAAAAAAAGGACCGAGTAAACTATTTTATGAACCACATTTAAATGTATAAATTTTTTGCATGATGTAAAAAAAGAACATGATGTAACAACGGTTAGTGTGGATTTGAACATAAATTACATCTTAGCAGGTTTGAAAGATTCATCTAGACCTAGTAGGAGCAAGGAGGTATAATATAGCACTGAGAAGCAGTTGAGTGAAGTGGTACTGCACCTAGCACTTCGAACCGGGGAGGCAAGAATAGTACATGATGAATGCCTGGGAAATCGACAGGGATGTGAATGATCCGTCTTGTGGTATTTTTACATTTAAAAATACCACCATACTATGATAATATTCTCCGTGCTGTGGTATTTTTACATTTAAAAATACCACCATACTATGCAAAAATTCTCCGTGCTCAAAAAGCTACATCCAGGATATTTTGAAGGGCTATATTTGCACTGCAGAAAAATTGAAAATGCTTAATTACACCAAGCTTGGTTATTTTTAGCTATGTATGGTCCAAAAACTAGATCCAGGATGCCGCTAGAACTCCATATAGTAGTACCAAAGAACATATGTACATCCAGCACGCTTGAACAACTGCTATCTATAGTCTATACTCAGGCTAGCAGAAATACGTATAGTGAAAACAACATGACGACCAATTTACAACCATCGCAAGTGAAACAACAACGTATTGGGTTTTCATGTGTACAAAAAATAGCACATGATGTAACAATAGCTAATGGGTATTTTGAACATAATTTACCTCTTAGCAGGTTCAACATCATGAGAAGGTTAATGACGGGTTACTCACCCCTTTTTTTGAGATGCGCTTGATTTGCAAATACCTCTCTTCTTGCACCCCCAAAAAAACTCTGTTCCCAACCTGATGTAGAAAATATATTTGGTGTCATTATCAGTTTTGAAAGTGTGCAAAAGAAAAGAGGGCAGCAGTGGCATATGAGTAATTAGCACAACATCACTACCTACATAATGATAGGTTACTCACCCCCTTTTCCGAGATGCGTTTGATTTGCAGACACCCCTCTTCTTGCAACCTCAAAAGCTCTGTTCCCAGATTGCTGTAGAAAACATATTTGACGCCATTCAAAAAGCTTGGAAGTGTGCAAAAAATAAGGGTGCAGTGTTATAGGGGTAATTAGCGCAACATGATAACATTGGCACTGGCTGATCTATATGCTGCGGCCAGCGGCGAATCCAGGGCTCAAAATGAACCGTGGAAAAACTTAATGCTCATTTAAAGAAAACAAGCATTATCTCCTGATCAGTATGTCTAAATAAACTGATTTTTCAGATTACTTCTGCAAAAAATACACTTTTTAGTGGAATTTTCCAAATATTTTTTAAAATATCAAGTTTTGAATGAGAAATTGGATATGTATAACTAATAACCACAAATGTCAATCTGCTGAAACCTGTAGGCAATAACAATCAGCAAAGCAGTCGCATGCTACCATGAACTAGTAGCAAAATATAAAGCTACTAAGTACGAACTAGTACTAAACAGTAACAAATTGGATTAGGCAGCTAGCTATACTGCGTGCAGGCTTCAGCAGAACAGCCGCAGCAGGCGAACGGGCGCCAGAGCCAGGACTAGTTGAGGAGATGCAAGTCTTCGGCGAGTAAGAAGCCGATCAAGCCCCCCTAATCACAGAAAATTTTGCTGAGAGTACGGTGGGGAAATGATGAAAATACTCACCGGATTTGTAATCCCTCTCCTCTGCCTCCTCCGTAAGATATTGTGCGCGTTGTGGTCGCCTCCTCGCCTCCCACAGTCAACCTTCATCCTCTTCCTCTGGCGCCTGTGAATGCGCTTGCGACGCCTTGCCGCCGATCGCCGTGAAGTTCCCCACCCCCACGCTACTGTGCCTTGACGTCGCCGGTGAACCCTAGATGGATTGGGTGTGAGACGGGAGGCGAAGAGGAACGCGAATGGGGAATTTTCTGGAGACACCGTCGCAGCGAAGTGGTAGGTGGACGCGATAAGGCTTGCCGCTCGTGTTAAAAAAGTGCAGCTCGCCGGGCCGTAAGATACAGATCGTGCGGTTCCGCGCTGTGAGCACCGGCGAGGGTGGGATCGTGCCCGGGCGAGAATTACTGGAAACACTAGGGGCGTGTTTGGTTTTCCGAGTGGCTTTTGGCTGCATTGCATGAAGCAACCTGGCTGGCCATGGCCTGGTTTAGCTTAATGCAAAATTGAGCCAAGATGATGTTTGGTGAACTTGTATGATATGGCTGCATGAGGAAGAAGACGTCATCGCAAAAAGTCCCTGGGCATGGCTAGCCATCGCAGGGACACCACTGTCCCCGCCGAGGAGGTTCTCTCCGGCGAACTCCAGGGACGGCTGGACCAGGGGCAAGGGGCACGGGGCTCAGCTGAATCCGGGGCGGCGGCGCTTGTCAAGGTGACCGGCGGCGGCGCTTGTCAAGGCGAACCGCGATGGCGGCAGTGAATCTTGGGTAGAGGACGGCGGAGCTGGGCGAGGATAGGGGCGACGGAGCTGGGCGAGGACGGCGGCGGCGGCGGCGCTTGGTCGAAGACGGCGTCGGCGGTAGGGCGAGGACGGCGCTGGGCGAGAGACGGAAGGCACGTCGGCGGCGCTAGGCTAGGTCGAGGACGGCGGCGGCGTGCATAGAAGCTCAGCCTGGCTGAGGGGCTTATTTTGCATCCATCGGGCCTGGCCCAGAGCGACATGCAGGTTACGAAACGCTGCGAAATTGCATTGCTGGTGCGATGCATGTGCAAGCAGCCGAACCAAACACGCCCTAGATGACACCTTAAGGCTCTGTTCGGTGCAAGTGGTATCAATCCCCACGTGGAATCAGTCCCTGCAAGGATTGGGTTAATCCCCTCATGTCACCAAATCCCTGCCAATCCTTTTCTCACAAATCTCCGCCAATCCTTGCGTACTTTGGTTTGTTCGGTTACTTCAGAGAAATAAAATAAGAGAGAATAAACAGAGCATTGCCTGGAACAGACATTGCCTGGAACAAATACTCGCAAGCAACATCACTGTACATGCTCATCGCGTGCACAACAGATTGGATTCTTACAAAATCGTCCTTACACATTAAACTCCGACAAAAAGCCACATGCCTCCTTCCTTCACCTCCCTCGTGCACACCTGCGCCGGCCACCTGTGCCGCCCACCCAGAACTTGCGACGACCTGTGCCGACCACACAGGCACCTGCGCGACCACAACCTGCGCCTGGTCTTCCTCGCCGCATTGGGTTGCGACGGTCGCGGCGCTAGTCGATATCATTCGCCACGGAGCCGCCGCTTGTGTCACAGAGCTCGATTTCGTCTGTCGCAGACAATTATGCCGCCACGGAGTCGACTGGCTCTTGTGCTGCTTGCGCCATTGAATTTCTGAACAGTACACATAAAAACTGAAACTCTTGAGTTTTTATCTGAATAAACTGCTCCAGTCAAATTGAATAAACTGAATTTTTCGATTGAGATACACTTCGCAAGAGTAGATGTATCTATTTTACATAGATAGGCAAGATACTCTAGATCATAGATGTATGTACTATGCTAAATATAGATCATAGATGTATCTATTGTATTGAATCTACATGTAGATCTGTCAAACGAGCAAAAAAAATCATTGTATCTGCTTTTAATTCTTCTTCTACTTGTACATGGTTTCACAACCTTTTGTTTAGATACAGGAATCAGACAGGGGTCATGCTTGCATGCTACTCCTCCAATTAACCGTCACCATAATGATTCTAAAAAAAATAAGTACGGTAGATTTAACTGAAGTTAACCTCCTCTGCTCAAACAAGCAGGGAAGATCAATGTGCATCGCTGCCACTTCTATCGCCCGGAATTTCTTCTAACTGCATAGTTAGAGCGACAATGCAGAGGAGTCAACATTAGTTGAAAAGAACAACCAAACATTGCTTTGGTTTTTGGTTTCTGTACCATCAACTTGGCTAAACTGAGATGACACAAATATGGATCAGGCCATCTTGCTAGAACACATCTTGTGTATCCTAGAACAATTTTGTGCCCATAATACGAGCTATTAAAGTCAACAGGTCATTTGCCACTCTTCTGCATAGTGTATGGTGCAAGAATATATAACAAGGTAGTCTATGAATTCTAAGCATACAGTACAAAGCATGTGCACAACATTAATCAAACGGTGGACTGTATCTTGTTTTTAATAGCACCATGTAATCCAAATCAAGACAAAATCCTGTGACCTAGCACCTAGTTACAAAAAGAATCAGGAACTGTGTAGTACAGATCTATACATCTATGCATCTTGTACTGGATGACCCTGCAGATCTTGTGGCATCGACCTTGTCTAGGTACAGAATCATTGAGGCCAAGAATTCAATCTTGTCACTTCAACATTCAAGAACCGAACCAAGAAATTATTATCCAAGAGCAGATTAAGAACCCTAGAAATTAAGAGACAGAGAAGAGGAGGAGCGCGGTCTTACCAGTCCACCGTCGGTGAAGAAGCACGCCGGCGACGGGATCGTTGCGGTCGCTGCGAAACTCGCGGCGCCCCTGCTCCGAGTCGCCGCCCTACGGTTGGATGGGGCGCCACCACGGAATCGAAAGAGGGAGAGAGAACTCGAGGGAGAAGGAGAGGAGTTGGCGAGACAGAGCGGGATTGCTTCCACGGGGTGGGAGGAGATGATTATTTCCCGGTGATTTCCGCGTGGTTTGAGGATGGTTTGAGCCCGGCCGGTACTAACCGAAGACACACAGAGAGCGAACCGGAATTCAACCCCGGGCGGATGAAACCCACGCGGATCGGAGGGGGTTGGGGATCAATACCGGCGGGGATAGGTGTAACCGAACAAGGCCTAAGGCGGTCATATTCCACATGTTTCAGCACAAAAGTCGGGAAGGAAATCTCGTTATCATTTCTTTCTAGGTTGACTTCTACTTTGTTTAACTTCGGAAGAAAAGACTTAACGAACACATACCTTTGCCAGGAGAAGGAAAAAGTCTGAAATAAACCCTGAATTTATACACCAAAGCTAAATCAAACCCTGAACTTTGAATCCCGGTCGTTTGCACACTGAACTATTGAATCCCGGTTTAAATTAAACCTTACACCTGTTTGGTAGACCGGGATTTGGAGTATCCCGGTCGGAATTGCTTACTGGACAACAAAACGAATTGGGCCGGCCCATTAGCGCAGAAACTTGTGCTTGTTTTTTTTTGGTTTTTTCGTTTTTGTTTTATTATTTTTTCGCATAAAAATGCACTTATCGTATTAAATTTAAAAAATGATTTCCGCTCCAATTTTTTAAAAATTGTAAAAATATTCTCATTCAATTTTTTGAAATTTAAAAAAATATCACCAATTAAAAATGTTTGTTCTGCTTGATTTTTTTTTCGCAGTAGCAAATACACATTTTTCGAGCACACATAAAATAATTTTTGAAACACTATTGATACTTTTAAATGCATTATATACATTTTAAAAAATATATGTTTTCAAACAAAAATTAAATACATGTTCTCGGTACCCCACAAACATTCGATAAAATTTGCTACTCGTATATACAATTTATGTATATTTTATAGGCAATACGTCTCTTTCAAAATTCTTTTACACTTTAATGCAATTTTAAGTGTGAAGAATTTTAAATATGCATTAATGCATTTTTAAGTGTTATCAATATTGAAATACGCAAACAATTTTTAATTTTAATGTTTTTTGACTGCGAACATTTTTTAATATAATGAAAAAAATGATAAAAAGAAAAAGAAAAAACAAGAGCGAGAGCTACTCTGCTAATGGGCCAGCTCAGTTCAACCTCATGTCCAACAATCCCACCATTCAAGGTTTAAATTAGACCGGGATTGTAAGTTTGGGATGCTGATTTTCGGGATTGTAAGTCTAGGGTTCGGTTTAACTTTCGTCTACAAGTTTAGGATTTATTTAAGACTTTTTCCCTAGGAGAAGATAGCAGCCCCGCTTAGGGCAACTCCAACGCGCCGACGCAAATGGACGCGCGATTTTTCCGGATTTAGTCCGTTTGCGTCGGCCCTTGGACACTTGTCTGCGCTTGTCCGCGACTTTTTTGACGCGTCGGCCAACACGGAGACGCATTTTGTCCGCGCCAACAAAAGAGGCATTTTTCTACTCATGACAGCGGCAATGCCAGCGCGCCATGTCGGGGGGGGGGGGGCGCAATGCCAAGGCGCGCGCTGGCAACAAAAAATACACAGTTCGCGCCATGAATTCAGAGCTGGGTGCACATGTCAGCGCTAGAACAAAAAAAACCACGTCAATCCCTTTGGCGTCCCCAATCAATCATCTAAAGCAAGCATTTCATTTTGCATCTTCTCGAACCATGCCCGCTTCCTTGGAGATACGGTGGTCAAGTCCACCTTCATAATCTCCATTTGCTTCGTCATCACGGCAAGCTTCACTTGCTTCTCTTCGATCTCAAGCTTCTTCTTTTGAATCTTCATGTTGCGGTGGTCGGCATCGGGGATCTCCTGCTCCTGGACTCCAAGGCTCCAACGTTGACTGCAGCGGCCGATCAGGCAAAACAAAAAGGTGGAAATGAAGCAAAGGTGAGTATCTAGCATACCCGCGAGTCTTACGTCCGCTACTAAGCATTTATGCATTGTATCAAATGGAAAGGGAGGCTGTATATAGTGGACTGCAAGGTAGAAATCAGAATAAGGGTAAGAAGCTAGGCCTATCAAAGACTAGCATCTTCTGACGAGTCTTGCAGCACAAGAAGAGAACAACCAACAGTTTATATAAAGCATAAAGTAACAATGAAGCAGAAGTTGTTGCAGCATTGTATAATAATAAGTTGTAATAATTAACAATAATAATGCCTCCGAGTTCCCCTCCTCGACTTCCCTGCGAGGAAGAAGACCCGGAACCATATAGTTTAATAGTAGTAGTTTGTAGTGGTAAGGTCCAGCTTCAGCATAAAGCGTCATGTTACCGTGGACACGGCTATTCGAATAGATTAAACTCCCTGCAAGGGTGCACTACTGTTCAGCTTGCACGCTCGGATCTCCAGGGTGGCGTACACCTTGTTATGGAATGCCCCCACTGAGGCTATCCGACACATCGCAGCCCATCCTAGGCTCAGCAGAGAGGCCATCCGCCGAACTATATCCTATGCGCCAAGGGTTCTAGGTCCCTCACCCTTGCACGCTCCTGCACGGTACGAGACTGGCCGGTGAAGCAAAAGCAAATCCAAAAACACCTGCTGCAGCAAAGAAGACAAGACCGCTTCCCGGCAATCAGCCCGTGGTACTGCTGACGTCTGAAGAGCATTCGGACAAACTACGACACGGAGGGCCCACACCGTAATCCCACGTGTAGGTAGTGTGTACACACCAACGGGCCTCTCAAGTCATCCACCGAACCATTTAGCATTTTAATTAACCTGCGTGACAACCGTTATCGTTGCCTCAATTTAAATGACCCGCGGACAACGACAGCAGTCAGGACCACCAGTACATCGGTGCCTGCCCCGTCGTCCCACCAAGTCTCTGCGGTTACCAACAAGGTGAATCGTCTCCTTACCTTGTCTCGCGTGTGCTCTTGGTAGAGCTCGACTTTTCATGGTTTGGTAACTCTCGCGAGATACAAGCAGGGGCCAAGCACGCCAGTAACGTCGGTCGTACCCTCCCTGTCGTTCCCGACGCAATACCTCTCGCGGGCACCGTTGGTTGCCCGACTTCTTACCTTAAGGACAACCGGGGCTCAGGACCCTAGAGCGGCTATACAGAGTCAACAACGAGTGGAGGTACGAGGATTAGTCCTTTGATAGCTTACACTTGATGGTGGCTCGGCAGCGCCGAGCTAGGGGACCTTAGGCGGTGTCTGCATTGTACCGTACCTATACAGTTATATATATCGTATCCGCGTCACTCCCCTGAGTGATCACGTCCCGCTATCTAATCCTAATTGACTAACAATGCGCAGGGCTCGGTGCTGAATAATATATATATTTAAATGCAACATAGGATAAAGGAGGTACATCAAGGGGCGACAAAAACAGGCTATGCAATTCAATAGGATTGTAACGTAGCAGCAGCAGTAACAATGCCTAGTGCAAGAAATGTACGGAAAAGATAGGCGAAATCTGGGGAAGATAATGGCTCTGCTTGCCTGGAAGCTCGCGGGAGGGGTAGGGTCGTCGACGAAGTAGTCGTACCCAGCAGCGGTGTAGTCGGCGGTAGCAGCGGGGTCTACCGAAGAATAAAAGGGGGGAGAAACACTAAATATAAAGCAATCATAGCAAATAGATGAATGGCATGACGTATGCAATGTTAACGGTGTTCTAACGCGGTGCAATGCACGTTGCTCGGAGCGGGAATTCATCCGGGGATGAAATACCGGCTCCGGGTGATTATCGACAGACGGCCCGTAGGGGGAAGGTTCCATGTCTGTAGTGTTAGAGACATCTAACAGACATGTGGATAGTGTATCCGTGATCGTTGATGCATTCCGAACGACTTTTATGTTCAGAACATTTCCATCCGGAAAGTTTTACCGGTACCGAGTAGTTACCGGACAGACGATCCGGAGGGTAAAAGTTTCGGGTTCGGAATGTTAGAGGGGTGCGGTGGGTATGCGGGTAGCATCTTCGTACTCGTTGTATTTTTTTGATCAAGTTTCATATATAAAATAATTTCATCTGACATACGGATTAAAAGATATGATTTTCTAGAGTTTAAATTATTTATTAGAATTTCTTTTATTATTAAACCTAACATTATCCACAACATCTATAATACTATAATAGATCATGCCCATTATCTTATTTATCTTAACATGCAAGCATGCCACCTCATCAAAGGCCCGCCACAATATGCATGAAAACAAGTTCTTCATTATTAGTTGATCTCATGCACACATCCATTTTATGACATATGCAACCTCCCTTAACATGCATGGATTTTTCCCTGTTATATTACATCACTTTTAACATGCATACATGGCACATCATCAAAAACTCACCACAATATGCATGAGAACAAGTTCTTCGTTATTAGTTGATCTCATGCACACATCCATTTAATGACACATGCAACCTCCCTCAACATGCATGGATTTTTCTCCATTATATTACATCACTTTTAACATGCATACATGTCACATCATCAAAGACTCACCACAATATGCATGAGAACAAGTTCTTCGTTATTAGTTGATCTCATGCATACATCAATATAATGACACACATGCCACCTCACTCAATATGCATGGATTTTCCCCCATTATATTACATCACTTTTAACATGCATACATGTCACATCATCAAAAACTGACCACAATATGCATGAGAACAAGTTCTTCGTTATTAGTTGATCTCATGCATACATCAATATAATGACACACATACCACCTCACTCAATATGCATGAATTTTTCCCCATTATATTACATCACTTTTAACATGCATACATGTCACATCATCAAAGACTCACCACAATATGCATGAGAACAAGTTCTTCGTTATTAGTTGATCTCATCCATACATCAATATAATGACACACATGCCACCTCACTCAATATGCATGGATTTTTTCCCATTATATTACATTACTTATATTGAATAAATATTTTTAACTACACAATAATAAAATACAATACGTATTCATGTTTCGTGCAATCAATCATTCAAAATATATTGCAACTGATTCCCGCAGCAACGCGCGGGGTATCATCTAGTTATTCAGAATAGTGCCACTGACATGTGGGGCCACCCTGTCATAGGCTGAGGCCTTTGACTGGTCAAACTGACCAAGGGGTCCCACCTGTCAGCCTCACATGTTTAATAAACATTTTATTTAATTTACAAGCAGTAGGGCCCAGCTGTCATCCTCACTAGTTTAATAAAGTCATTAATTTATCTAAACAACACAGGGGGTCCACATGTCATAGCCTCAGTTCAACAACAGTTTATTTAACTAGTTAATTAGGGTGGGGGGGCCATTGGTCATAGAAACAGTTTATCTAACATGGTTAACTTGATGGGGGGGAATTAGTGCTAATGGGGATTAACCCCTAATCAAATCGGGTCAGACCCACATGGCAGTGGGCCAATCCCACAACTAACCGGCGTGGGGCACACCGGCGGCGAGGGCACGGCGGCGAAGGGGGCGCGGTCGTACGTGGCGAGCAGCACTGGGCGCGTGGCCACGGGAGGTGCACGCCGGCGAGCGCGGCAGCCGGGCGGGCTCCGTCCAGGGTGGCCACGGCGAGCATGACCGTGCGCTCAGCACAGGCCATGGGAGGGCACGGGGTTGGTTCCATTCGAAAAAAGCTCCTCGTCGCACGTTGTTTGGGGGTGGTTGTGTCAGCTGAAGTGGAGTACAACGACGAGCTGTGCGGCGGTGGCGTCGGACGCGAATGGGGAGGTGGCAATGGCGACATAAAATGCTCGAAGGAAATGTGGGAAGCACGCGGGAGCTCACCAGGAGGCGGCTAGGTAGCTCGCGGGCGACTGGGGGGCGGCGACGACGAGGTATTGCACGGTGAGGCGCGGCGGCCGTAGCGGAAGGGGACGGCGAGATGGAGAGCATACGGGGCGTGGGAGCCCGAATCCACGCGCTGGCAGACGAAGAAGAGGGTCGCTGTCACGCCGGACACGCCATTTGGGCTCGGGGACGACATCGGCCACGCGTGCTCGCCGGTGCGCGCCCACGGAGGCGGCAGTGGCAGTTCTTCACGGGGAAAGAAAGGGAGAGGGAGGGGGAGGGGAGGGAAAATATCTGGGCTTGTCCACGGGGTGGCACTGGCTCGATCTTATCCTCCCGGAGGTCCTGTAGCGACCGAGGCGTCGAGCGGGTTCGAGGGAGACGGCAAACACGACACTGGCACCATGTCCCAGTCGCCCTCTCCTGTAGAGAGAGGTGGGAGAAGGGGTAGAGTGGGTTGGGTTTGTGGGCTTTGCCCATGGGCAATTTTTAAACAGTTTTCATTTTTTTGCTTTTCTGTTTCTTTGTTCCACTCTGTTCCATTTTGTTTGGTCACCAAATATTTTTTATCAGAAGTGAAACTTGTTCCAATATTAGTGTTGCACTCCATATCAGTGCCACAAAAAGTTTGATGATTTAAAAAATGATTTGCTATTTATTTTTCAACTGCAACTAATTAAATGGGGCTTTTGGCTACTGTTTATATTTGTTTGATTTATTTTAGAGCTCAATAAATTCCAATGCACATATTACTTTGATCTACTGATTATTGTGCAATTTACAAAAAAATTTGCAAGATTTTTGGGTGAACTTTATTTTCCAGTTTACTTTTGTAATTTCTTTTGAGTTTGGATTTGAACTTGGGCATGATCAAGGTGATTAGTGCTTGCTAACCACCGAGACTTGACACTAACAAAAACTTTACTATATCATGACACTGGGGGTGTTACAAATCTCCCCCACTACAAAGAATTCTCGTCCCGAGAATTAAAAAGTAGGGGAAGGGGTAAAGCTTTGGTTTCGTATTCTAACGAATCTTCTGGTTCTTGTTGTCCTTCTCGAAGGAGTTGATCCTTCTTGTTGACATCTTCATTTCTATGTATCGGTGCATCTCGACGTGTTTTCATCCTTCCTTCAGGGTCTTCATCGTACCTACGGATAGCTAGGAGGGGACACTTAGAGGGTCGAATCGACACCAGGTTAATCAACCTTGGCATTCCGAGGGAATGAGGTACAGAGTATCCCTCGAGTTTAAACTCAGGGAAACACATCTAGGGAAACAAAAGAAGATATAAGAAGTTTCAAGCGGACAGGCAAGCATTCGATGCCGATGACGGAGGATGAAAAGGGGTCCAGAGCATCAGGCATAAGCACTGAGTCTGATATCGAATAGAATATCACAAGGTAGAGGACTCGTGAGTTGCATACAAGGTCAAGCAAGAGGAATAACCTCGAGAACAGAAAGGTACAAGAGAGTCAGGTTTCGATCCTATGGAACTGTGGGTTATGGGCCCACATTGAATAAGAAGGGTGGTGACAAACAATGCGATCAAGTTGCAAGGTAAGTCAGAGAACATCTTGTCAACTATGTCGACAACATCAGTGCCAAGGGCGAGGGACGAAGAGAACCATTTTCCTGCTCGTTAAGACGAGGCGGACCAATAGGCAAAGTTCTCATCCAACGGTGGTTACCGAAATGTTATCAACAATAGTAACAGGGTTTTCTGACGGAGTAGTACGCCGCAGTGTAAGAATATGCAGTGAATTATCACTACTCAGACGAGTTACATCAGAAGAAAGATTAAACAAACCAATGGAGAAAAAAATGTGATCATCAGATCAAACAGACCAATGGAAGGGAAAATGTGATTGTACACAAGTATTATGTGTATATCCTTCTCAAGGAAAGTAGGGAATGTTATGCACGACCAATTTGTTTTGGCAGGGAGTCAAAGGAGGTTGTCGATGATAACACAAATCATCGAGGGGCAAGAATGGTATTTCCCACAATGAATTAAATTGACACCTGGAAGAACCAAAAATGCTGATGATGACCACGACACTTTATGTCGAGAAATTTCAAGAGAATGCAATCGAGTAGCAACATCACCAAACAAAAGGGGTGGTGGAGCAAAAGGTAAGCGGTGTTCTCAGTTGACGACAACCCAGAACCAACGGAGTGGCAAAAATCGATGATAAGTATTCCTTCTGCAAATGTTTTTTAAGAGGTGGTGCAATGGCACGATATCCTCGAGATACCAGGGGGTAATACTCGAAGGTAGAACGAAAGATCACAGACGCAAGAAGAATTTCCACCAAGGGGACAATTAACTTTACAAGAGCATTTCATGATAAGTTCTACATGGTATCCATGGGCATGAACACAAAGGTTCAGGGTCGACTCCCACTTCTTCAATGCATAACCTTTCATTCGCTTGTCGCTTTCGGGGGAGGTGGTA
Organism: Bromus sterilis; assembly: GCA_950022295.1. Lineage (NCBI taxonomy): Eukaryota > Viridiplantae > Streptophyta > Magnoliopsida > Poales > Poaceae > Bromus > Bromus sterilis. Next base: position 103,552,098 of record OX465598.1, read on the forward strand.
GGATTGAAAGCTCATCTGACGGGAGGCCAGTAGAGTATAACCCGCATAAGTTTGGGTTCAAACAGATTAGGGGAAGCATAGGTTTAACCCATCGGGGTATTTTGAAACCCATACAACAAATATCATAAGCGAGGGATACCAGTTCGAAAGCAGAAGGCTAACGACACCGAATAGATAATATCATTTACCAAAGGCGTCTGATATCAGGGGAAATTCATGAATGACTTAGGGCACAAGGGGACGACAGGTAGTAATCCACCAAAAGGTCAGGTGGGGGTACAAAGAGTCTGGTGTGAGTATCGATACTCAACCATACGAAGAAAAAGATGCCAAAGCATTGGAGATAAAAGCATCGGAATAATTCGATGCTTAAGTACAATGGAATTATGACTTCCATATCGGTGTATCAGATTCAGATACATCGATCAAACATGAATAAGTTGAATAGAAGCTTGATGGTTAATCAACTAAGATTTGATTTACCGAGAACCAGCTCATGTCCGGAATGACGTCTGAGCCAGAACAATGGATTCATAGGGATCAACTGATAATTGCGTGCACTCGCGCACACGATTATTAAATAGATCGGAATGGCAATGCCAAGGAGGGCATCGAAGACAACAAGACAAACGGGATTAATCATAGTGCAAGCAGGCAAGAAGAATCTCCAAAGCAGTAGGCTGCCGAGGATTGTCGCGAGATCGAATAGTATTTCAAAGTATTTTAGGAATCACAGGAACCACTTAGGATGAACTGATCCTCGATAAATGTGAGTAATTATCCGCAAGGTGAAACAAAGCTGCAAGGCAGTAGGCTCAAATGATTCCCGAAACAACGGAAAGTATTTCGATGCCTCTTGTGAACACAAGAGCAACTGGGATTGAATGGATGAACGGAACATATAGTTAATATTCCATACGCACTTATCGGTGGCAAGGGATTGCAAGGTCGATGGGCACATAGGGTCTCGGCAATTCATTGGAGAGTATCTTTGGCATCTTCTGGTGAAGCAAGCGATCATCTGTAATGAGGGGCTCTCCGGGAGGAAGTAGTCATGAGAACCTAATGTCAGAGTTAGCAAAATCTTTATCCCGAAAAGAAGAGAGAGCAGAGTCCCAGAGTAAAGGTACACAGCAAAAGGATCCTAATACCACCCAGTTGGCGACGTGGGCCGATAAGCCACACGACACTGTTAGTAAAGTAGTTTTGCAAAGACTAGACTCGACTTCGACCAAGGAGTTGGAAGGGGTTACCTACAGGCGGTCGGCTCTGATACCAACTTGTGACGCCCCCAAAATCAGACCGTGTACAGTAATCATACACGCAAGGTACACGATCGAGATTAGGGACTCACGATGAGATATCACAACAAAACTCTACAAATAAAATAATATAAGCTGTTTAATACAAGCTAGGGGCCACGAGGGCTCGAATACAACAGCTCGAAAGCACAAAGTTAGCGGAAGAAAAAGTATCCGAGTACAGACAAAAGAATACAAGGTTGACTTAAGAAGTCTAGCACAAATAACAACAGATCGAAAAGGCGAGGCCTCCTGCCTGGGAACCTCCAAACTACTCCTGGTCAACGGGGAACTCGACGTCGTAGACGGCATCGAGGATCTTCATGTTGCGGTGGTCGGCATCGGGGATCTCCTGCTCCTAGACTCCAAGGCTCCAACGTCGACTGCAGCGGCCGATCAGGCAAAACAAAAAGGTGGGAATAAAGCAAAGGTGAGTATCTAGCATACCCGCGAGTCCTATGTCCGCTACTAAGCATTTATGCATTGTATCAAATGGAAAGGGGAGGCTGTATATAGTGGACTGCAAGGTAGAAATTAGAATAAGGGTAAGAAGCTATGCCTATCAAAGACTAGCATCTTCTGACGAGTCTTGCAGCACAAGAAGAGAACAGCCAACAGTTTATATAAAGCATAAAGTAACAATGAAGCAGAAGTTGTTGCAGCATTGTATAATAATAAGTTGTAATAATTAACAATAATAATGCCTCCGAGTTCCCCTCCTCGACTTCCCTTCGAGGAAGAAGACCCGGAACCATACAGTTTAATAGTAGTAGTTTGTAGTGGTAAGGTCCAGCTTCAGCATAAAGCGTCATGTTACCGTGGACACGGCTATTCGAATAGATTAAAGTCCCTGCAGGGGTGCACTATTGTTCAACCTGCACGCTCGGATCTCCAGGGTGGCGTACACCTTGTTAGGGAATGCCCCATCGAGGCTATCTGACACACCGCAGCCCATCCTAGGCTCAGCAGAGAGGCCATCCGCCAGACTATATCCTATGCGCCAAGGGGTCTAGGTCCCTCACCCTTGCACGCTCCTGCACGGTACGAGACTGGCCGGTGAAGCAAAAGCAAATCCAAAAACACCTGCTGCAGCAAAGAAGACAAGACCGCTTCCCGGCAATCACCCTGTAGTACTGCTGACGTCTGAAGAGCATCCGGACAAACTACGACGCGGAGGGCCCACACCGTAATCCCACGTGTAGGTAGTGCGTACAGACCAACAGGCCTCTCAAGTCATCCACCGAAGCATTTAGCATTTTCATTAACCTGCGTGACAATCGTTATCGTTGCCTCGACTTAACTGACCCGCGGACAACGACAACAGTCAGGACCACCAGTACATCGACGCCTGCCCTGTCGTCCCACCAAGTCTCTGTGGTTACCAACAAGGTGAACCGTCTCCTTACCTTGTCTCGCGTGTGCTCTTGGTAGAGCTCGACTTTTCGTGGTTTGGTAACTCTCGCGAGATACGAGCAGGGGCCAAGCACGCCAGTAACGTCGGTCGTACCCTCCCTGTCGTTGCCGACGCAATACCTCTCGCGGGCACCGTTGGGTCGCCCGAGTTCTTACCTTAAGGACAACCGGGGCTCAGGACCCTAGAGCGGCTATACAGAGTCAACAACGAGTGGAGGTACGAGGATTACTCCTCGATAGCTCACACTTGATGGTGGCTCGGCAGAGCCGAGCTAGGGGTCCTTAGGCGGTGTCTGCATTGTACCGTACCTGTGCAGTTATATATATTGTATCCGCGTCACTCCCCTGAGTGATCACGGCCCGCTATCTAATCCTAATTGACTAACAATGCGCAGGGCTCGCTGCTGAATAATATATATATATATTTAAATGCAGCATAGGATAAAGGAGGTATATCAAGGGGCGACAAAAATAGGCTATGCAACTGAATAGGATTGTAACGTAGCAGCAACAGTAACAATGCCTAGTGCAAGAAATGTACGGAAAATATAGGCGATATCTGGGGAATATAATGGCTCTGCTTGCCTGGAAGCTCGCGGGAGGGGTAGGGTCGTCGACGAAGTAGTCGTACCCAGCAGAGGTGTAGTCGGCGGTAGCAGCGGGGTCTACCGGAGAATAAAGGGGGGAGAAACAATTAATATAAAGCAATCATAGAAAACAGATGAATGGCATGACGTATGCAATGTTAACGGCGTTCTAACGCGGTGCAATGCACGTTGCTCGGAGCGGGAATTCATCCGGGGATGAAATACCGGCTCCGGGTGATTATCAACAGACGGCCCGGAGGGGGAAGGTTCCATGTCTGTAGTGTTAGAGACATCTAACAGACATGTGGATAGTGTATCCGTGATTGTTGATGCATTCCGAACGACTTTTATGTTCAGAACATTTCCATCCGGAAAGTTTTACTGGTACAGGGTAATTACCGGACAGACGATCCGGAGGGGGAAAGTCTCGGGTTCGGTATGTTAGAGGGATGCGGTGGGTATGCGGGTAGCATATTCGTACTCATTGTATTTTTCTGATCAAGTTTCATATATAAAATAATTTCATCTGACATACGGATTAAAAGATATGATTTTCTAGAGTTTAAATTATTTATTAGAATTTCTTTTATTATTAAACCTAACATTATCCACAACATTATCAAGAATAGTGCCACTGACATGTGGGGCCACCCTGTTATAGGCTGAGGCCTTTGACTGGTCAAACTAACCAAGGGGTCCCTCCTGTCAGCCTCACATGTTTAATAAACATTTTATTTAATTTACAAGTAGTAGGGCCCAGCTGTCATCCTCACTAGTTTAATAAAGTCATTAATTTATCTAAACAACACAGGGGTCCACATGTCATAGCCGCAGTTCAATAACAATTTATTTAACTAGTTAATTAGGGTGGGGGGGGGCATTGGTCATAGAAACAGTTTATCTAACAGTGTTAACTTGATGGGGGGGGAATTAGTGCTAATGGGGATTAGCCCCTAATCAAATCGGGCCGGACCCACATGGCAGTGGGCCAATCCCACAGCTAACCGGCGCGGGGCACACCGGCGGCGAGGGGGGCGCGTGGTGAGTAGGTTGCGGAGGGGGCGCGATCGTACGTGGCGAGCAGCACCGGACGCGTGGCCACGTGAGGTGCACGCCGGCAAGCGCGACAGCCGCGCGGGCTCCGTCCAGGGTGGCCACGGCGAGCATGACCGTGCGCTCAGCATAGGCCATGGGAGGGCACGGGGTTGGTTCCATTCAAAAAAAGCTCCTCGTCGCACGTTGTTTGGGGGTGGTTGTGTCAGCTGAAGTGGAGTACAACAACGACGACGAAGAGCCGTGCGGTAGTGGCGTCGGACGCGAATGGGGAGGTGGCAATGGTGACACAAAATGCTCGAAGGAAAGGTGGGAAGCACGCGGGAGCTCACCAGGAGGCGGCTGGGTAGCTCGCAGGCGACTGGGGGTGGCAACGAAGAGGTATTGCACGGTGAGGCGCGGCGGCCATAGCGGAAGGGGACGACGAGATGGAGAGCATACGGGGCGCGGGAGCTCGAATCCATGCGGTGGCAGACGAAGAAGAGGGTCGCGGTCACGCCGGACACGCCATTTGGGCTCGGGGACGACATCGGCCACGCGTGCTCGCCGGTGCGCGCCCACGGCGGCGGCAGCGACAGTTCTTCACGGGGAAAGAAAGGGAGAGCGAGGGGGAGGGGAGGGAAAAGATCTGGGCTTGTCCACGGGGCGGCACTGGCTCGATCTTATCCTCCCGGAGGTCCTGTAGCGACCGAGGCGTCGAGCGGGTTCGAGGGAGACGGCGAACACGGCACTGGCGCCATGTCCCGGTCGCCCTCTCCTATAGGGAGAGGTGGGAGAAGGGGTGGAGTGGGCTGGGTTTGTGGGCTTTGCCCATGTGCAATTTTTAAACAGTTTTCATTTTTTTCGTTTCTGTTCCTTTGTTCCACTCTGTTCCATTTTGTTTGGTCACCAAATGATTTTTATCAGAAGTGAAACTTGTTCCAATATTAGTGTTGCACTCCATATCAGTGCCAAGAAAAGTTTGATGATTATTAAAAATGATTTGCTATTTATTTTTCAATTGGAACTAATTAAATGGGGCTTTTGGCTACTGTTTATATTTGTTTGATTTATTTTAGAGCTCAATAAATTCCAATGCACATATTACTTTGATCTACTGATTAGTGCAATTTACAAAATTGTTTGCTAGATGTTTGGGTGAACTTTATTTTCCACTTTACTTTTGTAATTTATTTTGAGTTTGGATTTGAACTTGGGCATGATCAAGGTGATTAGTGCTTGCTAACCACCGGGACTTGACACTAACAATTTTTGTACTGTAGCTTGACACTAGGGGTGTTACACAAGTGTTGCCGCCTCACGTTTCTCTTCGATTTTAGAATTTTTTTTGCCCTCTAGGCCTCTTCTCGGGGTCATCATGATCAACCACGACGGACGGGCCTCCAATCTTCTTTTGGGCAGCATATTGCTCCCTAAACTTTGGCAACTTGCTAATGATGTTCCAACAACGGGTGAGGGTGAATGACTTGTTTCCATGTTAAACTTTGAACAATTCCAAAGCTTTGAAAGCCTACACACAGTGAGCATAGACAATTAATGCGACGTGCTATGGGAACGCACCCAGCGCGCGCGCTGGGCTGCAGTAATTTAATGCGCGGGGCGCGCCCAGCGCGCGCGCGCTGTACATGTAATAAAGGCAGTAGGTGTTCATACCATGTCGCCGATGTCGAGGCCACTCATGGGGCGGTTTTCGATAGTCTCGAGGGTGGCGCAAAACTTGTTGCACTCTATTTGAATCAACCCCCATCTTTTCTTGAGCGATTCCTCCGTCCGGTTGCTTTCCATTTCATACGGAGGAAACATCTTGCGCTCATGGAAGTATGCATAGATGCGGTGCTAAAAGACTATACCTTTTTTCTCCGTGTCGGTCCTGGGGTCTTGGCCAACATCCCTCCAAGCATGACAAATGAGCTCATCTTCTTTGATCGTGAACTCCTTGGTGCGGATGCTTTGGCCCCTCTCTTTTTTGCGCTCTTGCTTGTTTGGTGAGCTCGTCCATGAATGAAAATGGTGCCTTAACAATGTCAAGACCATCATCGCTGCACCATTCTTCTTCAGCGCCGGGGCCATGCATGACACCGTCGTCGTCCGCAAAGCAGTCCGCGTCCGCGCCCGCCATGTCATCTTGCTGGAAGGCGCGGCCGTCCTGGCTTTGCGTCTAGTCCAGATCGACGCCACGCCCCTCAAAGATGATATGGTCCATGAGCAAAGAGGCATATGCGGTGATTGCCTCTCCCCCGGGCGCTTCCGCGAGCTCTTCGGTGTAACACCCTCAAGGTCAAGCTACAGTGATCTACTTTTGCTAATGTCAAATCACTATGGTTAATCTTGTCTTAATCATCATTGCTTCAATTCACCATTCAAAATCTCCTTTTGATGGAATTAAAAACAAAGTGGAACATAAAGTTGAGTAAAAAAATATGGAACCAATTTTATTAAATACCTAATAATCAGTAGGTCATAATAAACTAGCAATGGTATTTTAGTACATTTTTTAAATATTGTAAACAAAACAAACAGTGCCTAAACCAGCCACTTTTAATACTTTTTAAATAAAACAAAATCCAAAATATTTTATTAGTGCCTCAAACTTTTTATAACAGTGTGGTATGTTGCAATAGTAATAATGGGGTAAGTCCCACATTTTAGAAAAACCTATTTAATGTGCAAATAAATTATAAACAGTAGGAAAATAAAATTAAAAAAGAAAAGAAAAACTCTAAGCCTCGCACTGGGCGAGGCCCATCTACCCAACCCCACCCCAACCCGGCCCACCCAGCCCACCCGGGGTTCTCCCTCCCTCCTCCCCTGTTCATGGCGGTCGTGGCACTCATCCCACGGCCGGCCGGCGCCGTGCTGCTGTGGAGGCTATCCAACGGCCGTCGTCGAGGTTAACCTCCCCCCCGGCTGCCTCTGCCCTCCTTCAACACCGCTTCGCTGTGGCAAACGGCCGCCGAAGTCCGCGCCACCGTGTCTGGGGTGCTCCTCGCGGACGACTTCCTCACCCCAGGCAGGCCCTCGTCGCCAGCGTCCACGACATTACGTGGATCGGGCCATCCCTTCTGCCCGGCCGCGGCGCACCGCCGCCGTCAATTGCCCCTCACCGGAGCTCCCCCGAGCCGGCTTCCCCTCCCACGCGCTCCACTATGAGCCCCTCCCATAAATCCCCTTCCCCCTCCCCTGCGTTTTGTCGCCGACGAGCCGAACCCCGCCCAGGCCGCCATGGCCGGGAGCATGAGCTCCCGTGCTGCCCGCTGCCTGCTGTGTTGTGCCGCTGCTACGCCCAGAGCGCGCCCGGCGCGTGCGCACCGCACCTGCCGCCGCGGCCGTGCCCCTGTGGCTTGCTGCCTCCACCCCTTGTCGTACTTGGGTCGCCGCCGGTCCACCATGTCTAGCGGTGCGCTCACCGCGCCTCGGCCACGCCCCATGTGGGCATGCGCGCCGCCTGCCGCGGTGTCCTCCCCCCCCCCCCCCCCCCGCACCTACTGCCCCCGCCCTCGCCGGGGCTGGACGCTACGGCCTCGCCGCCGTGCCTGGCGTCGCCGGCGGGCACTCACTGGTCCAAACCAGTGAGGTGTGCCACTGACCAGTCGGGCCGACCCACATTAGATTAGGGGCTAATACTCTATTAAGTAGCTAACCCTCCTGTTTAAGTTGATTAAATTTTGTTTAATTTAGTTTGTGTCATTGACACTTGAGGCCCACCTGCCAGTTTAATATTTAAAGAATTAATTAAATTAAGTAGTGTATGACATGTGGGCCACCCCTCTGTTATTTAGTTTTAATTAAATTAATTTATTAATAATGTATGGCTGACCCACTGGTCAATATTAATTCTGGATAATGTTTATATTAAAATAATAAAAGAAATTGGAAAATGATTTAAAATTGTTTTAAACTTAGGAAATTAATATCTTTTAAACCGTAAGTCAGTTTAAAAAACTTTATACATGAAAGTTGATCAGAAAAATACGTACATTAATAATACGCTATCCGTATGTCTACCACACCCCCCTAACACAACGAACATCGACATCCCCCCTTCGGGCCGTCTGCCAATAATTTCCGGTACCGATAAAAGTTGTCCAGATGAAAAACTTTTGTATACGACGAAGGCCCTCAATGATAATTGTCTCGATCATGTCTGCTGTTTCCCGGACCGTAGGGTGTTACACTTAAGGGTACTCGACGCAGTAAGGAATGATTCGGGATCACCGGAGAAATTGGAGAGAACACCGGAATTGTTCCGATGAAGGCCGAAAGTTGTTCCGGGTATTTTGAAAGGTTCAAAATATATTTAATAATGTTTAATTAATGTTTTATTATTTAATTATCTGAATTAAATATTAAAATATAATTAAATATAATTAAAATTGAATTAAAAGGCATATGGGCCTCATAGGGCCCATTAGGGGGAGAGGGAGTCCTCCCCCATGGGCCATGGCGCCATGAGGGGGCCCACCCCACTTATAGGTGCGCCACCCCCTCCCTTTGGGATTAGTCCCACCCCGGAAGTGGAGGGGGGTGGCACCCCTCCTTGGCCTATATAAGGAGGGGTAGAGGTGCCCTTTTAATCATGATATTTTTGAGATAAGTTCTCATCTCTCTCTCCCTCCTTTCTCCTTCCTCGAGTGGACTCCCCTTGTTTGGAGTCTACACTTGGTTGGGGATTTCTCCACTATACGCACGCCGTCGTGCTGCTGGAATCGGGAACCGAATCCATCTTCTTTCCGCTGCTCTACTGGTTCGCAGCCCGGAGGGACGTCGGGTATACTGTATATGTATAATCCCGCGAGGCACTACACTTGTGGTGCTACTTCATCGTCGTGGTCGTAGCGCGAGGTCTTCATCAGCAACGTTCCGACGGGGACGTAATCCCGTCATCGGTCTACAAGGATCGGGTGGCTGCAGGAGTCATCGTGGATCTGCGCGGCATCGGGGATTGCCGGTACGACTACACCAACCACGTTCATGCGGGAACGTTTCCCACTTAACGGACTACATACTGGTATGTGATCTATTTCTGTCCGTTACTTGCATCAGCATAACATAGGTCTTGGGTATGGGTCTCGTAGGTTATGAAAAATTTGTGTTTTCTGCTCCGAACCCCAACAGTGGTATCATGAGCAAGGCTATGCGTAGATGTATTGTACGGATAGAACACATCTAGTATGTGGGCATCAATTCTCCAATTGTTACCATCTCACGTGTACTCATTTAGCGTTGCGGCAATTTTTGATGAAGCGGCCCCCGACCGACCTTACGCGTTTACGCGAGACTGGTTCCACGCTTGACATATGGCTTGTACCATATAAAGTGGCTGGGGGGTGTCTGTCTCTCTGCATTAGCGATGCTAAGATGTTTGCAACGGAGGGCCCCGACAGGGGTGTAATAGAGGCAATTGCGGGATTGGTGTTGTGGCTTGTTTTCGCATGATAGAAAGTGGTTCTTTTCTCGAAACCCCTAGCATCCACGTAAAACTTGCAAAAGATAAAGTAGAAAGGCGTTTTCAACTTTAATTTGCATGTCGGGGGAATCATAGCGTGTATGATTTATACTATTGCATCCTGTTTTGCTAATATGTTAGATATACAACGGTAGCATAATAGGATGATCCCTCACTAATCCAACAAAGTGTCCTTCCTTAGTGAAGCACCATCTGGAAAGTTCTTCATTATGGAGGCATCACGTGTCACACGGGTGTCAAACATTTTTACGTTCACAAGAGATGGGTGGAGCAAGCCTAGCATGTCCAGAAACATGGCCTTGCATACGCGGCATATACTCACTATGGTTATTGTGGCGAGCCTGGCATGTGCAGACATGGCCTCGGGACACAAGAGACCAAAAGGTCGAGCATGAGTCACATGGATGATGTGATTGGCATGATGGCCTACCTTGAACAACATACTGATGGTCGTGTCACACGGGGGAGGTATGTTCTTCAAGGATCGTGTAATCACTTAGAATAAACTATGAGGGATGTTTGTCTGAGTGGGAGTTCCAGAATTGTTTTTTGAAACATGAACTCCATATTATGAACTTAATCTTCATGTCTTAGCAAATATCATTGTAGATAACGTCATACCAATGTTTAGAACTATGGCTCTTTTATTATGATAGAACTTAAGGTAAATGGGTCTTACTTCATTGATGTGTACCAACACCATTAGAGACATACTTATTAGTAATGACTTGCTAAACATAATACGAAGAACTGCTAGGAGATACACCTGACAACTCCGTAATCAAGGAAGATGATGATGAGTATCGCACTCACCGTCACTTATGAATGACTGTCCAATACACCATAATTATTCTATGGAATCTGAATTGTGAATGCATGTTAACAACACGTATGACGTGCTAGGTGAACTTGAAAGCACTTGGTCACAAATCAGAGTAATGGAATATGAGTATATGGACGGGGTTTCTTTCAACTATGGTGGAAGGAACAACCTGCTGAGAAAGTCACTTGGAAAATGTATAAGATACATGGAACACATTGTGTATAACTTGGACTATTGAATGACTGGTTACTTTGTGATAACTGGGGAGTTGCATCCGCTTCCTCCCAGTTACAAAGACCATGTATGGACTATGTCATGGAGGAGAATCGTTCACCTGTCATGAGGTCATGGTTAAAGTCAAGAACTTTAAGAGTAGAACCAATGCAGGAATGGTCATTGACGGAGAAGGTATATTTGATATACGAGTTATAAATGTCTTTCCCATGAAACACTAATTGCGGTTGATTAAGTATTCGATGCTTGAACTTACTGCTTGAGAGTGACTTGGAAGGGATGAGGTGACGATGTGTGCTGACGGCAATCAAGATAGTTGATGGTCGACAACACTCTCCCTCTACATCTATCAATTGATTAATATATGAATAAATTTGTGATCGTTTGAATGTGAACTTTATTAGTGTGTCTTGCATCTCGCGAAGACAATTATTCATATTAGTGAGAAACAAGTCAGTTGTTCTCCTTTTATGAATGATATCTTTTATGGTCACATTACGATTATGAATGAGTTATTCTTATATTGATGATAGTAGTTTGATCATTTATAAGAAATACTTCAATGCCAAGAATTATCCAAACTTAATAATGACACTACAGTTTAAGTCATGAATGGTTTGATGAAGTCTTAAGATACTTGATCTCTTGACACAAGCAAACCATGCCTCTTGAGGCGAGATGACTAAAACTTCGCATTTTGGTAAAACGGATTGTGTACTGATTGTTGAATATCATACATTATGATGTATTGTATATCAGCATGTAGTGAATTTCATTATTTTGTGAACTTCATATGTGTACTTAGATGAATATATGTATTCACTAATGAAACATGAGTCTGAAATAATTTGATATGATCAAAAGGGATTTCAGAGTAAAGAGGGATATTAAATTAATAAGAAAGACAAGTCTCTACGATTTGATCAAAGTGACAAATGTTTTGAGTTAGTCTTGGGCATAAAGACTTGTGTGAAAGTTGTTCCACAAATTGCAATGTCTTGAGACACTGCAATATGATTGACGTGCCTGAACATTGTGATCATATTCTATCGAAAGGTGTATGGTCTAAGTTATCTCTTACCAAGTTACATTATTATTGTTTAGAGTTATTAATTTAATATGCAAACACTCACTTCAGCATAGGGAACCTTCTGAGTTCGTGGAAACCAACACTATATATGTCATGGTGTGTTGTGGTTTCTAGGAAGCTTGATTTATGTAAGATAAATTATCTTTGTAGTGTATCCTTAGACAACTATGGATGCATCTTCCACCACTAGAACCAAAAGGAGCAAATTTTGTATTGCTATGTTTGGTGTTTGTCATGAATTGTTCTTGATAAATGTGGTAATGGAAGAAAAGTGAAAGTTCAACCAAGGTAATTGACCTTGCCTCCAAATGTCAGAGTAGTGCAACGGAATATGTTCTGGAAGCAAAGCTCTACAATAAGCGGAGAAACTAATGATAATGATCATGATCTTCTGATGGGAGCTTTTACTGAGAAAGGTAGGATTCAAGAATATATATTTGCCCCTGGTGCAAAATGATATTCATGATTCACTTGTCATGTTAATGGAACAAGACATTCCTACGAACTACAAAGAAGCGACGGTGGACCTAAGTATGAGATATGACTATGAGTCATGAAATCCTATGTTGAGTTACATTTAAGATTGCTTGAATCTTATCAAGTAAGGAGGTTACTTGATATTCACAATAACTTCAGAGTTATGAGGAATAAATGTGAACATCAAAGGGACGTCAAGATTGGTTTGTCACAAAGATTGTTTCTGACAAATTCAATGGGTTGACTACAATGTGTAGCAATGCTTGAGTCAAAGGGATATTCACTACGATTGATCCAGGATTGTTATCAATACCGTGACTTCCTCAAATCCTGTATTTGAAGAAGTGTTGTAATTGGTACAACAAGAAGGTTTTGGAAAAACATATGGATACTAGTGTCTCGTAAACTGAATTCTCATTTTGATGGATGATCAAAGGATTTTGGACTTAACCAAAATATCGAGGAAACATGCATTTGCATGAAACTGAGTGGGAGTTGAATAGTTTCCTGAAACTTAATATGTAGACGACATATTTTGAGTGAGAGCTATGGGAGTATTATCCTAGACTTATATGTGAATGACATATTTGAGTAGGAGCCATGTGGTTAGTATCCTGAACTTAATATGTGTCTGACATATCTAAGTGGGAGCCATGTTGATGTCATCCTTGTCTTATATGTGGCCGACATATTTGAGTGGGAGCAATATGAGTGTTATCCTATAACTTAATATGTGCATGACATATTTGAGTGGGAGCATGATAACATTCTCATATATGGATAACATATTAAGAATGGTGCAGTTGGTGTTAATGATTATTTGAATCTTTCATAAATGAAGATGAATAAGTATTAAGCATTGAAGATCTATTAAGATTATGTGTTTAATAACATTGAGTCGTAATACTTTCCTGGATAAGATTCTGAAGGAGTTCAGAATGGGACAAGTCAAGAAGTGGTCCTTACTTGTATATCCAAGAGAAGTGTTGAGTTAATCTCAGTACAAGAACAATGGTTAATGGTTAATGAAAGAAATGGATGTGTTGGATCCTCTATGCTTTTGTCATAGGTTCTTTCATATAAAACCAGAGTTATATACTCGATGTAATGTGACCCAAGTTCTTAGTAGTAAGAACATGTTCTGATATGATTTATGGGTAAATCATTGAACAAAGAGTTAAGTTTATCCTTCAGTGTCTGAAGAGAACTGAGGATACATCTCAAATTTATAAAGGATAGTGGACTTGACCATATATTTTATGCTGGTTCAAGTTTTGACACTAACCTAGAAAATTGAGATATCATACTAATGAATGCCTAAGTTGAAAGAAACATGGTTAGACATCAAAGATGCATACAATGCACTAAGGATTGAATCTACATTGATGTGGCTGCTTTAGAAGTAGCAGGAATTATATTATGGATTAAGAAGTTCGACTTCTGATTGAGTGAGTTTCAAGTGTGCATGACTATGGGAAAGTCCGCGTGACCCACCGGATGTCATTGCTATGACACAGCAAACGAAGTCGAACTTCACCGCCAAATATATATACCTCATCATTATAGTGGATAATGAAGGAATGTCAAATTAGGTGACATTATGATTTGCAAAAGGACATACGGTTCTGAATGGTACCCAGACCGTTGATACAACCTCTTCCACGGGCAAGCATGATCAATAAGGAGTTATGATCCAGAGAAAATGCAACTAGATTATTTGTACTCTAGTGCAAGTGGGAGACTGTTGGGAATGTGCCCTAGAGGCAAATAAAATATGTTTTATCGAGCATATTCCATTAGTTCATAATACGTTTGATACTATGCTATAACTGTATTAAGCGGAAACATTAATACAGGTATGGTATACAACCAACCAGGTCCCTAGTCAACCCTAGTATACTAGTCCATTGGGCGATTGATGATCAAGGTTTCCTGATCATGAGACAATGGAGTCTGTTGACAATGGAGTCGTATCATTGGATAATGATATGATGGACATACACCCACCAGAAGTGTTGCTATGTGATCAAGTCACATAGTTCGACATTGCGATAACTATAACGTAGTGACCAGATCCTTAGACCGTAATGATCATACGTAATTACTGTCTATTAGGATGCCTTGATTTGCTACCCACCGCCTGACTGAAATATGCTGGCCATAAAGGAGTACTTCAGGTATTCCGAATAGATATGTTAATGAGTATGCAAATAGATCAAAGCGGGATTTGTCCATCCGTGTGACGGATAGGTACTCTGGGCCCACTCGGTGATGTTACATCATAAAGTTTGCAAACGTGTGACTAGGTCATGGAGTTGTAATATCACGGGAACGAGTAAACTTGTTTGTTGAGAACGAGGACGAGCTAGGTATAGTGGATACCGATGATCAAACCTCGGACAAGCAAAGTACCCTAGGACAAAGGGAACATGCACACGGTTAACGGATCCAACAACGATTGAAGTTCATTCGATGGAAGCGCAGGGGCTATCAAGGATTGTAACCAGGTCCAATTGATTAGTCATTGATCAATGAGAATTTTCTCGATCATGTCTGCTGTTTCCCGGACCGTAAGGTGTTACACTTAAGGGTACTCGACGCAGTAAGGATTGATTCGGGATCACCGGAGAAATTCTTGAGAACACCGGAATTGTTCCGATGAAGGCCGGAAGTTGTTCCGGGTATTTTGAAAGGTTCAAAATATATTTAATAATGTTTAATTAATGTTTTATTATTTAATTATCTGAATTAAATATTAAAATATAATTAAATATAATTAAAATTGAATTAAAAGGCATATGGGCCTCATAGGGCCCATTAGGGGGAGAGGGAGTCCTCCCCCATGGGCCATGGCGCCATGAGGGGGCCCACCCCCCTTATAGGTGCGCCACCCCCTCCCTTTGGGATTAGTCCCACCCCAGAAGTGGAGGGGGGTGGCACCCCTCCTTGGCCTATATAAGGAGGGGTAGAGGTTCCCTTTTAATCATGATATTTTTGAGATAAGTTCGCATCTCTCTCTCCCTCCTTTCTCCTTCCTCGAGTGGACTCCCCTTGTTTGGAGTCTACACTTGGTTGGGGATTTCTCCACTATACGCATGCCGTCATGCTGCTGGAATCGGGATCCGAATTCATCTTCTTTCCGCTGCTCTACTGGTTCGGAGCCCGGAGGGACGTCGGGTATACTGTATCTGTATAATCCCGCGAGGCACTACACTTGTGGTGCTACTTCATCGTCGTGGTCGTATCGCGAGGTCTTCATCAGAAACGTTCCGACGGGGACGTAATCCCGTCATCAGTCTACAAGGATCGGGTGGCTGCAGGAGTCATCGTGGATCTGCGCGGCATCGGGGATTGCCGGTACGACTACACCAACCACGTTCATGCGGGAACGTTTCATCGTTACGACCAGGATCCCAAACACGATTGCTGAATTTAATCGTTGGCATTGCCTTCGCCGTTCTTCGCAACATTTCAGGGATTGTCTTTACCGTCGTCAGTTCATTCTTATGTTGAAGACAACACTTCACCTTGGTCGCGTCTTCAACCTTCACCTATTCTTCGGTGCTTGGTAGAATTTCTTTGAGGTCCTTTTCTCGCAACACAGGTTCGACTTCGATCTTTTCCCGCATATCCAAGAACTTCTGTCGTCCAGGGGAATTCGTGAGAATATCGGGAAGCTGATCTTTCGAGTTCACATGTTGAACCTCGATCATCCCTTTCTCGATGCACTCTTGGATGTAGTGAAACCGAGTATCTATGTGCTTGCTCCTTTCATGATGAACCGGATTCTTGCACGTTGTGCTCTTCCGTTCATCAACATCACCTGCCATGTCGTTGTCCGAATAACCATGAAGGACCAAACCTTCCTTTCCCTTTCGATACGTGCATCCAAGATCGATAGTGCCTTTCACATAGCGCAATATTTGGTTTACCGCGCTCATGTGTTCGGTCATCGGATTCTCCATGAAACGACTCACAATCCCGACTGAATACGCCAAGTCAGGTCGGGTATGCACCAAATATCTTAGACTGCCCACAATGCTTCGATACATTGTGGTGTCCACCGGCGGATTTGAGCTTGACTTGCTCAACTTGTGACGTTGGTCCATTGGAATTTGCACCTTGTAGCAATCTGTCATGCCACACTTGTCCAATAACTTGACCGCGTACGCCGATTGACATAGGGAAATCTCACCGGAGCTTTGCTTCACCTCGATGCCTAAGTAATAGCCGAGTAATCCCAGATCGCTCATGCTAAAAGTTTTCTTCATCTGTGCCTTGAAAACTTCAATCTTTCACGCGCTATCTCCAGTGATAATCAGATCGTCGACATATACTCCAACTAGCAGATTTGAACCTTTGGAGTTCTTCGTATAGACTGCATGCTCATGGGGACATCTTTTGAACCCGAGAGAGACCATACTTTGGTCCAACTTTGTGTTCCAAGCTCTTGGCGCTTGCTTCAGCCCATATAGTGCCTTCTTGAGCTTGTAAACTTTCTGTTCTTCGCCTTTCTTCTCGTAGCCGAGGGGTTGTTCCACGTACACTTCTTCTGTGAGGTCACCATTGAGGAAAGCGGATTTAACATCCATGTGATGAAACTTCCAATCCTCTTGTGCTGCCAAGGCTAGGAGCAGACTCATAGTCTCGAGTCGAGCAACTGGTGCAAACACCTCCTCATAGTCGACTCTTTGACATTATACGTAGCCCTTTGCGACGAGTCTTGCCTTGTACTTCACAATAGCACCTTGTGTGTCCTTCTTTAACTTGTAAACCCACTTCAAACCTATGGCCTTATGGTTGGAAGGTCCGGTTACTAAAGTCCACGTGCCATTGCTCTCAATCGCCTTCATCTCCTCGTCCATGGCGTGCATCCAACTTGGATTCTTTCTCGCCTCTATGAAGTTTGTTGGCTCCTCAACTCTGAGCAAACATAGTCCGGAGTACTCGAGCGTAACTGGCTTTGCGTTCTTGTAGATTTCTTCGAGGGTCTTGTAGCGATGAGGCCCGGAAGAATCTGTGGCTTGCGAAGGAGGCGACACAAATTGTGCCAACGTCGATGCATTTGAGGAAGATGATGGGGTTGCGGGTGATGCCGGTTCGTTGGAATCCTCGTCGTCGTGACCGTGACCATCATCTTGATTGTCGTTTTCACCCCCGAGATCTCCACTCGCGTCGTGCACGTTGTTGTTGCTATCATCTTGCGACCCTTGCACATCATCATTAGAGTCGGCACCATGGTGATTGCCTACATCGTGATCACCTTGGTTGGGCGTTCCGCCATCCACCTGGACAACCTCTTCTGCATCATCATCATGTCCGTAAATTGCTTCATACGGAGTTTTGCCGATCACCGCCTTCGTTGAAGCCTGGTTGAGAAGATAGACTGCCGTCGTGACAACTTCTCCCCTAATGACCCCTGGCATGTTCTTGCTCTTGAGTAAGCTTCTCGCCATGTCATCGATGGGTTGGTTGCGCCTTTCAACAACACAGTTTTGTTGCGGCGTATAAGGAGCCGCGAGGAACCTTTCCTTGCCAATCTTCTTGCAGTAGTTGTTGACCTCGTTCGGCGTAAACTCCCCATTATGATCTATGCGAAGAGCTTGAACCTCCAGCTTATGTTCCTTCTCTCTCATTGGACCTTTAATGTCCTGAGTCCAGGATAACTTTGGTACCACCTTATTTTCTTGAAGTAGCACCTCTCGGGTTGGTTTTACAACCATCTTCTTAGCGGTATCACAAACTTCGGCCATCAGAAGACCTTGATCGTCGTCTTCTTGCTTCGCCAAATTTTCCTTGATCTCACGCTTGTTAGGCTCCGGACAATCCCTTGCAAAGTGACCCATCTCATTGCAGTTGTAGCACTTGACCTTCGACATATCAAAGTTCCGTGGCTCCTGCTTGTTAGATCGGTCGGCCTTTCCACTACCTTGTGGCTTGCCTCTTCCTTTGCCTTTTCCGGTATATCCGTCACCCTTCGTGTTACTTGAACCTTTGCCATCGTCGCGTCTTCCTTTGCTACTTGGGGTCTCCCAATCTGCGCGCATGTACAGGAGTTGATCTTCACCTCCTCCCTTTCCTTTTCGACAACCGCGGGCATTCTCTTCCCATGTCCACAGGCGTCCGATCGCCTCCGTTATGGTCATGTCCTCGATGTCGATAATCTTCTCAAGCGTGCCGATGATATGTGAATTTATCAGTCACAGAACTAAAAAACTTCTCCACAATCTCGACTTCATCGAGCTTTGCACCCAACGCGTGGATCTCTCCCACCAGAGTAGTCAGACGCATGGCGTAGTCGTTCACCGATTCAGTTTCCTCCATCTGCAACTTGTGAAGTTGGCGCTTCAGCATTTGTGCCCGAGCCTTCGTGACGCGATCTTCTCCAATCCTCATCTCCTTGAGTGCGTTCCATGCCTCTCTTGCTGTCTCGTACTCCGCCAATGTCATCAGCACGGAGTCTGGTACAGACTGGGCTATGGAGGCCATGGCACCTTCGTCACACTCATCGTCGACGTCGTCTTCGGTGACTGCCTGCCACACTCGGAGGGTTCGGAGAATAATCTTCATCTTTACGGCCCACACACCGTAGTTGGTGTCGGTCAACATCGGGTATTGAATGGGGATATTGCGATGCGCCGTTACGTTGGCGCCGCCCGTTCCTCCACCGCTCGTCGCTAACTTCCCGCCCTTCTTCACGTTTCCTCCAGTCTTGTTCGCCTTGGAGCCGTCGTTGCCGGACTTGTCCCTCTTTGAGCCGTCGTTGCCAGACTTGATCCCCTTGGAACCGCCTTTGCCGACCTTTCTCATCTTGGAATCGTCGTTGCCGGACGCTACAGACTCCACATCACTCATCGTAGATCGTCGAGGCTCTGATACCAATTGTTGGCTTTTGAACACTAAATCAAACCACCCAAAAGCAACACAATACGTGCACGAAGCTAGCCTCAACCAAACAAAGCTTGATTGATGAACAGTAGCAGCTCACGTAATAGTACACGTACGTGAACTTGGCTTATACTAGCTCGTTGAATCGGAAAGATTGGAACGGCGCTCACTCAACGGAAAAAGTCTCGACGAAACTAAGCAGATGGATAATCGATTGATAGCTCCTGTTATTTTTCACTGTATTGCTTTGAATCGGTGTGTTTACAAAGGCTGGGGGTACATGTATATATACTAGATTAGCTACTACCAGAACGAACCGGCTAAGAAACCTAAGCCTACTCGGTTTGCCTGCACAAGTCCAAATCGGATCAATACATGCATATGGAAACTAAGGGCTTGTTTGGCTGTTCGGGTTAAAAATCACCGGGAAAATAATCCCGACCGGGAATCTGAAGAATCTCGTGTAAAACACAGGGATATTATTTCCGACCTCCGGACTAGTGGAAAATAATCCCCGGGAAAAGGCCGGGATCCCCCCGGGATTGAAGTTACCAAACAAGCCCTAAACCGTGTTTTACTCCTACAGAGTAGACAACATAGTTGAACCAGCTACGGGTGTGCATGTCAGGGAGCACATCATCAGGCCGGCACTATCAGGTTGCGCCGAGCCGGCCTCAACTGCTTTGCCACAAGCACCCAGCTGCTGCACGCCCGCCGCATCCTGTCCGTCGTCCGTCGCGTCGCCCCCCCGGCACCCGGCTATTCCCCTGAGTGGTCGCTTGCATCGGCAATGAGAGAGAGGGTATGTTGTTGCAGGCCATGGTAACCCGGCCTTCCTCCATGACGTGAACACCAACAGAAGCCAACTTAAGTTGCTTAGCATGAGACATCTGCACGTCCAGGTTGTTCAACCCAACACAAGCAACCGTGGCTGCAAGTTTTATTGGGGACTAGGCCATCCAGACCTGATGAGTCATTTGGAACATCAGTACGAGTAGCCGAACGTGCATGCCTAATGATCTCAATAGCCTTGGCGTTCTCGGGTTGGGGTTGAACGGTGTGACCGCAATACCCCTCAGCAAGCTAGCGGAGAAAGCCACTTGTCGCGATTCAGACGGTGTAGAATCGATCGACATGCTCGTAGATCCTCCAGTCCCATGCGTCGCCTTACCACGAGGATCAGTAGAACCCTCAACATCATTATCATCCGGGCCTTTATCTTCCGAGTGGTCCTTATCCTTGTGTGCCTGGATTAAAGGCAGAAAGTCCGACTGGGATATAGGGAGATGGTTCAGGGTGGAATGTAAAATTCCCTTTAACCGCAATACACCATCAGTTCTGATGGAAGGTCCGAGCTCATCAACCTTCTGGAAACATTTCTCATCAAGCATCCCCACCAAGATACGAATGATTCCCTTACGCCAAAGAGCAAGTAAATCAACATCAATAGTAGTTCCGACGAGGAAACCAACTGCCCATAAACCCAGAAAGTGCCTCAACTGATGCGACACCCCCGAAACATGGACCCATCTCTGAAACAATTCCATCTTATGTGGAATTTTCTCCTGGCTCCACTGTGAGAATGTCATCTTCGATGCCTGAGCGGGAATCCCTAGTTGTATGCCATTCAACCTCTGTAGGTCCTCCATTGACGGAAATCCAACCAGAAACGAGTTGCCATCATGAGGAATGGCTTCCCATCTCCAAGACGATACTGGGCAGAGACGAGCGACTTGCGTTTCCACCATCTTAGCAGTGACGGAAGTATCCTCCACGATGACCAAAGCAATAGGATTCAATGCAGGACCAACTTTTCTTTAAACAATTTATCCGAAAACTGGGTACACATGGTATCTCTATTGCCCATCCCAGCAACAAACACTGACGGCTCAGAACTTTGAGGGTCTGACATTTCTTCGTTGGATGAGCCCCGTTATCACATATATAGCAATAATGTTTGATAGTGCAGTCTTTAGAAGAATGAGTATTAACCTTGCACTTCCAGCACCGCAAGCCCTTCTTGCCCGGCTGAACTGCCGCAATCGGTGATGCGGATTCATTCGCAGGAATAGGCTGCACCATCTGCTGCCCACAATCAGCAATCCCACCATGCTGAGATGCAATCCCACCAGTGGTCGACGGCTGAAAATTAGCAACACCATGCTGAGATGTAATCCCACCAGTGGCCGGGGCACCCTTCTTCTTCTTCTTCTTCTTCTTCTTCTTCTTCTTTCTCTTGTGAGCCAGTTGTGCCACCCCAAAAGCAAAGCCCACCGGCGGCGGTTGCAAAGCATTAGCAAAGGCGGCGGATCCAGGCATCGGCACACCACCCTGGGTGATGGAGCTGAAAGAGAGGGGGCCCGCAGAGATGTCGAGCATTGTTCCTTGACGCAAAGGAGGAGCAGCCGCAGGGGTAGCCTTTGGGAGTTATCCATCGGCCGCCATGTTAGTGAAAGACCGAGAATGTGATCAGAGGGGGAGGGGGTGAATGATCATTTCAAAAAATTTGACTAAAACTTCAAAGTGAAACAAAACAGGGCAGCAACTACACAACAGGAAGGGAAAACAGGGAAACAGAACTAAATAATGAAACTAATCATAGCGAAACAAATGACATCGAAGCACCTCATCGAAACAAAGGTACTGAATGTAAATGCAAGTAAGTAGAATGAGCCTCAGTACGCAGCGATGTTTTTTCGACCAGTTCAAACTCTGCAAAGTGCTACGTCTGGTTGGAGGGACTTGTGGTTGAACACGGGAGCTAACCTCTCTCCGTCCGTTTCTCCACTGCACCAATCTCCTTAAGCTTGGCCAGTTTTGACTCGTGGTAGATTATTGAGGAAATCTCCGAAACCTTTGACAGACTTGTTCTTTGAGGCGACAATTACTCTTCGCTCTCTGAAGACGACTCTCTAACCGTTTAGGAAGCTTGCAGACCTCCAAGATAACAAAAGCTAGCAAACTTCCACCTAAGTCATTATGAATCAGATCAGATCAATAGAACTTTGGTTTCAGAGGGTTGCTTTTGGTTTGGCTTCGAT
Source organism: Bromus sterilis (assembly GCA_950022295.1). NCBI lineage: Eukaryota > Viridiplantae > Streptophyta > Magnoliopsida > Poales > Poaceae > Bromus > Bromus sterilis. Next base: position 103,574,472 of record OX465598.1, read on the forward strand.
ATCTTTCTTGGGATGCTCACAACAGTCTCTCTCTCTCTCTCAGAGAATAATCACGGAGCAGCCAACCACAAATGACGGCGGGGGCGACGTATTTATAGGTGGCGATCCCAAGGTGAAAAATGACTGATTTCACCCGAAGTGACAGCTTGACGCGTGCCCACAACGGTCGGATTTGTTCTCAATGCTCAACTTTACTTGCGGACCAAGTAAAGTTGACTCACAGTCTGAGTTCAGTTTTGAAGGCGGAAAGTAGGAAGCCTTTGCCATCGAAACTTAACTCGGTACACATGAGATTTCTCCTCTGAAGCTCTCACTGGGTTGGGTTTCAAGCTAAGATTTTTCATAATAACTTTGGCTTTGACTTACCAGCCCCTCTTGATAGTAAGGTTTTTTCTATGACTCAATGAATAGAAAAAAAAAACTACACAAAAACTACTAAGTCTTGCGCCCTCTTCTTCATTTCCTTCGATGAGTTCTTCTTCGGAGCACCGTAACTTTTTAGGGGTTACCCATCGTGATTAAGCTTCACTCCAAGGAATAGTATCGCCATTCTTGGACGTTTTTCCTTGAAGATCTACCATTCAACCTGTTCTCCAGGAAGCTAACCAATTGTTTATACTCGAAAACATTGTTAGTTCCTCTACTGCTTTGTCCAACAATATCCAAAACACATGGGCACAAAACTTTGCTCTTACTGTTAGGCGTTGCCTGTCCGGCAGCGACGACGCCCGCAAAGGATCTTCCCCTCCCCAGACTCTGCCCCAGGACCCCCAGACGAGTCTGTGATCTCTTGTCTGAGCTTTAGCGGGAAGAACTCCCCTGGGCAAGGCGGCGGCCTGATCCTAGGTCGAGGAAGAGGACCACGCCATCCCAGTCGGATCCTCGGCCTCCGCTGCGCCCCTCGTGTGCTGACGCCGATCGGTTTAACCCCCCTTCGTACAACGCGTAGAAAGCCACCGGGGATGCCATTGTTGGAGACCTGCAACCACTAGAAAAACCCATACCTGGGCTTCCCTCGCCAACCTCAGAAGCACACCACTCCCAAACGCGTGAAGATTTCGTTGGGAATCTAACGAACTCCCAGAATTCCTGAGCTATCTCGGCTTCAGATTTGGTCGGCCTGCGAGTTATATCCGTCGAATCCTCACGGTTCTCCAGCAGAACCTCCGAATCCACACCAACGGCGAGCTGCTCGGCCGCTAGGTCGTCATCGTCATCCAAGACCAGAGAGGAGAATCGGGATCCGACTGGGTCAGTCCTTCCGTCGCCGCCTCAAGGGGACCTGACGCAAGAGTTAGCCGCCGCCGATCAACGGAAAAACCATCACCGATGTGCACGACACAATCCATAACCACCATCTCATTCCCGAAAAGGATCTCTTCCCCAGCACGTAGATGACGCCCTTCTTCGATGTCATCCTCCCCGTTGAGAAGGACCACAAACCCCCAATGGCCGATCAAGGGATAGCACGCCCGGGCGCCAATCTGATCTCCCATCGAGGAGCGCGGACGAGAAGGTCACCGACCAGCGCACCGGGGACGTCCTCTCAAGGACCTACAACACCTACCAAACTTTTCTCTATTTTAAATTTCTGACTCATTCTAATCTGTAACCGATAGAATTTATTGTCTTAACATACACGTACAGTTATCTGTGTGAACTACCCTATTTCTGCCATCATTTCAAAGGGCAATGAAAACGTCTATAGACTGTTCATGTTCTCTCTTTCATTCCTTTTTCTAACATCATCAAAACATATATTTCCTTCATTCCAAAATGTAGTGCACTTACGCTTTTTAAGATTCAATTTTAACCATAAATTTAACCACGAGATCGATTGCGACGGAAGTAAAAATCATATAATTTAACCACGAGATCGATTGCGAAGGGAATAAAAATCATATAATTGAAAACTTTATTTGAACATGAATTAACTGGTATAATTTTTTGCTCATTGGTTAAATTTATGATCATGATCTCATCAATTAAATTTACGATCAAAGTTAAAACGCAGAAATCATGAAGAGTGTAATGAATATCCACGAGATCACCGAATCTTATCGCCTTTCAGGCCAGATTCGTTTCAGACAGTTCGCACAAACAATTAAACATCCATCCAGCAAATAGTGAATAAAATAGTACTAGCTGGTAGCATTCAACAGGTTATTTTTCTTCAGGGAACGTCAATCCAGCGTTTGCACAAAGAGCACCCACGAAAACAGTTGACGGGATATTATGTATCTACAAGCAACTGCAGTAGTAGAAAAGTATCATTTTGAAGTTCTTAGACGTGCATATACAAGTAGCTAACACATGCAGAACACAAGGTAAGACTTGAGACGCTGGTCTTCGTGGCACTATGATATGGATCATGGAACCGCAAGCGACGCAGCATGAGACAGCCAGCATTCTAGGTCTCCTTCTTGGTTTTCGCCGGTCCTCGTGGTATCTTGCTCAAAACCTTCTGGTCCAGCACCTCATAATGCTTGCATGCCTCGGTATGAGCCTTTCCAGCAAAGTGATCCACCTTGTCCTGGTACTTGTCGTACAAGATTGGCACCGTGTGGATCATCAGGACAGCTGTTTGGAATGTCAAGTAAATCAGCTCAATAGCTTATAACATGCATAGTCTCAACAATTTGTATGAGCACAGAATGCATTACCAACATATATCAAGGTGAGGAAATCACAGCAACTTCCTACTTCTGACAGAACCCAGAGGCCAACAATCACCTGGACAGCCCAAGATAACTATTAGATATCCACAAGCAAAAACCTTAGCACTTGAAAAAAACTATGTATAGTTTAGATGGCAGAAACATACACCAAGAAATTTCTTCAGATCATGCCCCATTGCAATCTCCCGGAACAAGTGAAGTGCTCTGTTGACATCCCTGTGTAATGCCCGTGATACATTCACCGCGAGGTCTTCAGGTATCTCCACTACAGGAATATCCGGCGGACTCCTGGAAAAGTAACACTTCATGAAAAGAGGGACGAAGGACAAACCAGAACATGTCAAAAATCATAACATATCTACTCACTTTTTGATGAAGGTCATAGCTTTGGACCACACGAACAAGACGGCCAGGACACCAATCAGCACATGAGATAGCAGAGTTAAAAGGTGGTAATCAAGCACTTCAAATAGAACCCATATGAGAGTTGTGCCACCGATCACTACAGCAGTTGTTTTCTTGTCCTTCCATAACAGTACGTCAGCAGCTGCACAGGAGGGCACCAAAACAACCCAAACAAAGAGAGCAGTCAGAATTGTCACAATGCAGCTATGACTTCCTAATGTTGTCATCATGTTGTGTCTTTGTCATCTGGGTACTTTACCCATATCATGTGAAAAGAGCACAACACTATTCCTGAGAACAACATAACCTCTGAAGACCTCACAATAGAGTATTACGACTAATCAAGAACTTTGCTAAATCTAGGAGTTTATGGATGCCTCCGTATATCAATTTGTGATCACCAAAAAACGGAGGAATAAGAAAAAGAAACTAAAAATTCTGTAGGCCTGCAAATTTTATATTTGGGATTCCGGATTTCTCGACAATTCGGTTGTTAGTTTTAGTATTTTGAAGTTGTGAATCCAGGACTCGTACAGAGTGGGGTCTCTGTTTTTCCACGAAGTGTTAAATTTACATATACATAAACAGTCTTTATTTTTCAATGAAATATAGACAACAAATCTACCTTGCGATACCCCTACCCACGACTCCGAGAATACAAATATTGACTATTTTTGGACTCATAATCAACAATTTAAACATTGTAGTATGGCCTTCATATGAAATACTAAAATATCATGAATCACATTTCAATTCTATCGAATTTGATATTTTGCCTTCTTGCGGTGTTCACATGACTCCCTTTCATCGTACTACTTTAGCCCAATGTTCTACTTCACGGTTCAAACAATTATGCTAAACAAAATCCACATGATATCAGCAGATTTAGGTGACTGGTATAGGGCCCAACAGTTCGGGTCTCTTACCGAAACCATTTGTACTTGCAAAAAGAAGTGTTTCTTTTCAAATTGAAGCACTGATATATAGTACTCGAAGCAATTAGAGGTGCGTAAGTGCAGATTCCACACATTGGTTTAAAAGTAAGGGGTTGGGGTAAACTGGTCATGGTATACCAAGCCCAAAAAGAAACAAAGACCGACTTTAGCTACACTTCTGCTAGTATAAAATTGTGCCATTGTGCCTTTCACAGTCCTGAGAGGATGAAACTAACGCCCTGGTGCCTAATCTGGACCTTCCCTAAACATCCATACAATGACTGTTTCCCCCCTTCAGCAACAACGAAACTAGCATAGCAAGAGAAAAGAGGATGCTTCTCCAAGAATCAGCCATACTTGTGGTACAATCAAAGGTGTACTTTAAGGATTGCTCCAACAACATATCACACAATATTGCTTAGATCAAGTTGCAAGATGTATTTTTCTAGCAAAAAGTTTCTAGAAGATAATGATTACACTTCAGCAAAGTGGACTAAGTAGGCTCACAAGTGCATGTTTTTTTTTGAAAAAAAGTTCCGCAAGTAAGTACTTTTTTTAAAGATGGTCCACAAGTCCGTGTGGATAATTATGAAGTAGATTCAAGAGCAACAAAGTTTCAAGTGCAGATTCCCAGTTAATAATATTGTTGTTGTTGCCACTTGCAGGAAGTCACCAACAAGAATCATTACAACTTTTCCAAGGGTAACATACCATCCATAGAAAACTGGATAAGATGCTGCTTCCAAACAGGTAGGCTCATCTTTCTATTTCACACTTTACCATCATCATAAGATCTGCTAGGTAAAAAAGAAAGGATAATGATAACGCCCGAACGTTCGGGCAGCCACCCCACGCCCAAACGCCCAATTAGCACGCACACGAAAATTAAAGCATCCATCCATCCAAAAGTCAGCTTTTGCGTTTTTCGTATTTCAAAAAGTTTTATCTCTTAAATAAACCGATTAAAATTCTGTTTTCGCCATTAAATTTGTCTCGACGAGATCTTCAAAACTAGATGTCATATTGATATGTTTCGAGAACTTTTTTTTTCGGACCAAAAGTTGTCATGCTGTTTAAACTGAAATTGCCATCCTGTTTACACTAAAGTTGTCATGATTTCTTTCATCTATTTTTTCTTATATTTTTTAAAGCTACCGTTATATTTTAACACCTTTTGACTCATCGTCGATGATCGAAAGAGCTGTGGTGATGCTCAGTGGACCCCGAGCAGATATTTGGAGCAGGGGGAGGTGTGCGCGACATGACAGTCTTCTAGGTTACGAATGCGTCGAGGAGATCCTCTGACGCATTTCAAGCGTGACGGTGAGGGAGGGGACATGGATCGGGGGGAGAGTTTGTCGACGGTGTGTTGCTGCTCTGATGGCGACTCTTTCTTGTGCCCATGGAAATTTCTATTCATATGACATGGCAATTTCTATTCATAGGACATGGCAATTGTTATTCATAGGACATGGCAATTGTTATTCGCAAGACTAGCGTCTAGCCGTCTACAACTTCAAGTTGTCACCTCACATAACTAAACTTGCCATCAAAAACATCAAAGATTGCCATGTGCTAGTCTCACACATGTATCAGCATTGCCATAAAACGTGCCACAAGTGTGGGTGAAAAGATGGCAAGCTCACACGCTTTTGTGGCAACTAACACATGTGAGATGACAAATTCTACTAAAACATGGCAACTTCACTAAATATATGGCAACTTTGGCTAATAATTGCCATCTACGTACACCTAAAATTAGCATCTTAAAAAACACGTGGGCGGAAGTGACTCCTATATATGACAATTTTATTCATAGGACATGACAATTCTTATTCATAGGACATGGCAATTCTTATTCACATGACTAACGTCCACAACTTTGAAGTTACCACCCTCACATTACTAAAACATCAGGGATTGCCATGTACTCGTGTCACACATGTGGTAGTTATCAGCATCCCAAGTTTTTTCGATCTACCAATGGTAAACTATTTCCTTTTTGTGTCCATGGCAAATTTAACATATCTTTCTCCATGACAATTTAAGATATGTTTTTGCCATGACAAAATAAACATGTGTTTACCCAAGGTAAGTTTATAAAGTTTTATTTTATGAATTATGACAAATTTACATAGAACGTCGAAGAAAAAATGCAAAAAAACGTAATTGAAGGAAATGATGGTAATTTTAGTGCAAACAGCGTGGCAATTTAAGTGCAATAGACATGACAATTTTTAACCCGAAAAAAAAAGTTGTCGAAACATATCGATATGGGATCTAGTTTCGAAGATCTTGTCGCGACGGATTTAATGGTGAAAACGGAATTTTAAACGGAATTTTTATTTGAAAGATAAAACTTTTTAAATTTTGAAAAAGCTAAAAGCTGCACTAGTCCATACTAGCCGGGCGTTCGGGCCTGCAGTTATCAGCGTCTAAAAGAAAACTGTATAGATCTTCGGATTGAATATTTTATTTAGGCCTATTAGCAAGGAAGGAGGTAGTTAATTTTAGGGGGGACCGATCTTCAGATTTCTCTATTTCAATTTGACCGATTTCATTTCACCAATATGTTGCTTAGTAGTAGCACGTATTCAGCTTCCTCTGAATCATGCACATTAACTACAAGGCCTCATAACGGTATCTCATCGCAAAGATAAAACCGAAAACAAGTGGTCTCGGTCGACTGCCCATGGACTTTCACGCACTGAAGAAACTAAAAGTAAGTACTAACTACCAACCATGAACCATGTACGTTAGCTAAACCCTTCTCAACTGAAGCACCCCACACACACAAAATGAAAATTAACCACCTATGGTGCGAATTAATGATTACGAAATCAAACAAATCCTATACTACTCAGTAGACAGTAGGTACTAGACGAAAATAAATAATCAGTAAATGGAAAAAAGGGGAAAGGAACGGAGAGCTCGTACTTTTACCGCCTCCAAGCACCTTGTGCACGGAGGTGTCCTCCCCGAGGAGCCTGAATCCCCGGGACCTGACCATGGTGTCCGGCGCAGACGCGGGCGGGGCCGCTTTCTCCGGCGAGGCGTCGGCGGTAGCAGCCGACAGCGGCGAGGCGGCCTCGGCGGGCGCTGCTGCCGGGGTGGGCGGGGGCGCGGCGACGGTCTCCTCGGCTGGATCGGCCATGGATGGATTGGATGGAGCAAACGAAGCTACAGGAAAGCTAAACTCGAGGTTCCCCTCTGTGTTTCTCCGCTCTGGGAAAGCGCGCGGTGTGTGTGTGTGTGTGTGTGGAAGTGTGCGGCTTGGCTGCCTTTTTCTCGTCGGGGGGCGAGAGGTGGATGGATGGAGATTTCTAGAATATGGAGCGACAGGGACGGCCGTCCGTCAGAGGCCGTCACGGCGCGCTGCCGCCTTTCGGTGGTGGTGGAGCAGGTATGTATGTCCCCTACGTGCACCCAGATAAAGCGGCGTGTTTTTTTAAAACCTGTCGCTTGAAAATATCATAGTCAGTATTTTTAAAATTTATTACTCGTATGATAATATTCATTGCCAAAAATCTTACATTTAGGAATCAAACACCTAAAAATGCACATCCTATAAGGCCTTTTTGAATTTAAATGCAGCGTGCCATAGAGTTATACCCAATTTTAAAAAGAAAGAATCCTACAATATGCGACTTCGGTGGCAGGCAAAAATTAAATATGTCAATATTGAAGAACAGAACTACAGAAACATGAATGAAGTTCTTTGCTCTATTCCCTTGAATTAATTAATTGCCACCAACAGAATTATAGTGTTATTCTTTCACTTTTTCAATGAATCGAAAGTGCACGAACTATATATAGATACTGATCATGGGCAAGTACGCTTTGGCGCTTCGAATCAAGGGCATATCTTTGTTTTAGGGTTTTGGAATGGCCATTCCAAAGGCGCTCGCGAACAAAATCACTTTGGACTTCCTTTGTGGAGTGATGGTTTCGATATATCAGCTTGATGAATCTAAGCGGCTGCTCACATGATTTACTTTTGTGTGATTACGATTTTCTAGTGAGTGCCTTTAGTTGATGGTGATCCTTTCGTTCTAGCGATATTGGCTTATTCTCCCGTTAATGTGTTAGATCACTTCTCAGCTCTAGGAAAATAAGGTTTGATTGACTTCGGTAGTAAAACAGCAAAGGCATCATGAGTTCATGAAAACTGCTTTGATTAAAGTTGTAGTAGCTCATTAGGTTTTTGTAGATTCTGATTCTTTGTAAGAAATGATTCTAATGTTTTAGATCATCTCAATATTAATAGGAAAATTTATATATTGCACTGCTGAGACTCTGCTCAATATTGAACCCCCAACTTTCAAACAAATCGTCTAACCACACATTTCATGAATCAAACTAGGTATGGTTTTGGATCACTAGAGCGGTTATGATCGCATTGACTGATGATTGTGCAATGCCACGTCAAATTACCAAGTAAGCTAGTATGGCTGACTCATCTTACCACCCCACAATCCCAATCATCTCCATCACACAGTTGCCACTACTGCCATCACCACCTTCAAGCGTGTCCGCCATCAACATCAAATACAAATATACCACTTAAGATTCTAGGGTTTCAAAGGAGATTTAGGGACAACGATACCAATATTAAACGAGGAAGAAGAGCTTACTAAGTGCGGCTAAGGTGTAGTATCGTCGTCTATTAATCTTCAACGAAAAACAGAGTCAAAGTCGTTGGGTGTGGGCTCGGGCAGGAGCGTCGTTCGTCAATCGCTGACACACGATGAAGTCTAGGATAATGGCGGATGTATTGAAAAAAAACTGAAGCTTAGGCAGAATAAATAGGGAAATACGTAGAGAGAGGAGCTAGTCCTACTTACTCACTTGGCACACCCCTGCTAATATGGCATTATTGGATCATCAGTTAATGCGATAAAAATGAGTGAATCAAACTCGAATGGGGTTGGTTTATGATTCATGTGGTTAGTTTGAAGTGTAGATCAATCGTCTTTAAACTTAAAGATTGAATTCTAATTAAAATGACAGATCGAGATGTAAACTTTTCTGATACACTAATATGGATTATGCTCGTTTGACAAAATAGAATTTCTTCAGTATACTTAAACTAGCAAGTAGCCGTCTCATGTACGCCTAGCCATTTTAGTTCTGTCGACGTTAAAGTAACGGAGCACGGAATCCGTCGGCACGGACCTGACCGCAGACGGAGATGCAGGTGCGGAATCCGGGCGTGACACAGACGTGGCAGGCCGTGGGGTGCGACACGCGAACCCCAGGAGTGGCTGGAAAGGTCCGCCCGGACACGTGCAGCCGCTGCTCTGGACTAGCTAAACCGATACGTCTGGCGCTGCTTCTTCCAGCGGCACGCGTGGCCGCTGCCCGCCCACCGCCTGGCTGCAACCGATCCACCAAAAGACCAAAGGCGTGATTGAATTGCTCCGAGTGATTCGTGTCGTAGGAATGGATGTTTCTATAAAGAATTATCTGAAACTTATGTTTATTGCTTGTGGGCAAATTTCTATTTATATAAGAATTTAAGATGCCAATGTCACCTGTTACAAGAGACATGACTGTTCGAAGAGATACAACTGTTAAGAGAGAGAGAGAGATTGAAGAGGTGTATATACATAAGGGACACAACTCTACGAAAGGATGCTTTGGGCATCAACTATTCCTAACACTCCCCCTTGCACAAAGCTTCTTCTTGATATATCTTGTATTTCTTGTATAATCTTGAAAATATTGGACTTGATCACAAGCGTATATGATCTTGTATAACTCCTCCAAAAACCCTGTGGAAAAAATATGAGGAGAATAGTGTAGATATATTGCTAAAACTCCTTTAAACCCAATGGAAAAAATAAGGAGAAAATGATGCAACATATAATGATTGTTGTCTCCTTGATAACTCATATGAGAAAAACCTTCGAAGAAGGAGAAAAACTCGTTGATGAGTTTAGAGAACAATATATATGCTTGATATACTTTCATTTAAAATTCCTATTTGGAAATATTGAAAGTATTGCATATATCACCTCATTAAAACCTTTTATGAGAGACTTCGAGAGAAAGCTCATAAGGAAAAAGAGTGTGATCTTATATGTCATTGAAACTCCTTTAAAGCCCAGTGGGAAAAATATAAGGAGAAAATGATATGACATATGATGGTAATTGTCTCTTTGATAACTTATATGAGACAACCTTGAGAGGACAAAACTCAATTAGTAAGTTTAGAGGACAATTAATATGCCTTGTATACATCCGTTAAAACCCCGGTGGGGAAAAAATAGGAGGTATGACATATATTCTTGTGTTGATATTACCTCATTAAAAACCTTGATGAGAACCTTGAGAGTAAACTCATAAAGGGAAAAAGAGTATAATACAATGTTTGGATAGGTTATATTTCAGGAAGGGACTCCCCCTGTTCCATGCAATTTGGGGAAATACGCTTAATGCTATTGCTTATTATATAACCCGTTTGCATCTAAGCAACACAAGTATTATTATCGTTGTAAATAATAGTTGGTGATTCAGTAGAACCAATTCCACATGAATATTGTATGTGGTTTATCATTCTGTAAAGCAACATATATTAATATGAGGTCATGTATTTCAGAATGATTGGTTGATGTAGCCACTAAGGTCTATTTTAAATACTTCCATATGATGGCTATCACATCAAGTGAGTACACGACGTGTGTCTACGATCTGACATAGTGGGGATCTGATCAATGTATCCGATGATATTGGTGTCCATATTTAATTGAAAAACTAGGACAATGTGTTTTATGCCTTGGAGATATCAAATATATTCACGAATCCAAACCAATTATGTTTGGTGGATCTAGTGGCACTAGAGTATGGAACCTTGGGTTCCAATATCTTATTTCCATCTTCTCATGGTTTAAAATGGATCTTTCTCTACGTCTAGAGATTGAACAACCATGAAAGTTATAGATGGATAAGACTTGTTCATGTCCAATATATTCTGGATATAGACAACATGGTGTATCATAATATATGAGTGAAGGGCCTCGAATTGTAGCTGAAGCAAAGTTTATTTTTTACTTACATCCTTCATCTCAAATTCCGTCTATGGATGATTACGTTCTTCATCAATATCGTGTGTGTTGTCAATGATGTTATAATCATTACCATGCACTGATAGTGGAACCCTAATGAGGATTTGTTGATGAACACGCATGAGAAATCATCACTATTGGAGTATCCTTTTGCATAAGGAACTCACTAAGTCGATTGTACCAAATTTATTTCGACTATTGTAAGTCATGTAGTGACTTATTGAGTTTACACAAAACATGTTGCATTTTCATTTAGGATTCAGAATTGGAATTCCCATGAGGAACTTATATGTCTGAATCAAGTGACACATTAATATATGTGGTCACTACATCTATCAACTGCATAAATAGATGATTTGTACTGCCATTGAGATAATTATCGGAAATTGATTTCACTTGTGTATGGAGAATCGATTTGGGTGTCTGCGTGAACCCTTATGCTACAAGCCTTGCTATTCACCACATGTATACATTCCACTTTAGGATGAAAACTAGTGTAGGTATTACTTTTGTGAATACCTTCCTTTTATTGAGCGAGGCTATTTCTTCTTGGATTGCATCCTTTGTTTGAGTCCAGTTCGAGCGAGTATTATTTAAACTCTGCCATGGCCATGGTCTTTGGATCGGGATCACTGTAAAGGTTGTTTGCAATCATGATGTGACGCCCCCAAAATCAGTCCGTGTACAGTACTCATACACGCAAGGTACACGATCGAGATTAGGGACTCACGGTGAGATATCACAACACAACTCTACAAATAAAATAATACAAGTTGTTTAATACAAGCCAGGGGCCACGAGGGCTCGAATACAACAACTCGAGAGCACAAAGTTAGCGGAAGCAACAGTATCTGAGTACAGACACAAGAATACAAGGCTGCCTTAAGAAGGCTAGCACAAATAACAACATATCGAAAAGGCGAGGCCTCCTGCCTGGGAACCTCCAAACTACTCCTGGTCAACGGGGAACTCGACGTCGTAGAAGGCATCGAGGATCTTCACGTAGCGGTGGTCAGCATCGGGGATCTCCTGCTCCTGGACTCCAAGGCTCCAACGTCGACTGCAGCGGCCGATCAGGCAAAAAAAAAAGGGGGAAATAAAGCAAAGGTGAGTATCTAGCATACCCGCGAGTCTTACGTCCGCTACTAAGCATTATGCATTGTATCAAATGGAAAGGGGAGGCTGTATATAGTGGACTGCAAGATAGAAATCAGAATAAGGATAAGAAGCTAGGCCTATCGAAGACTATCATCTTCTGACGATGTCTTGCAGCATGAGAAGAGAAACAACCAACAATTTATATAAAGCAATAAAGTAGTTGCTGCAGCATTGTATAATATAAGTTGTAATGATTATTAATAATAATGCCTCCGAGTTCCCCTCCTCGACTTCCCTGCGAGGAAGAAAACCCGGAACCATACAGTTTAATAGTAGTAGTTCGTAGTGGTAAGATCCAGCTTCAGCATAAAGCGTCCTGTTACCGTGGACACGGCTATTCGAATAGATTAAACTCCCTGCAGGGGTGCACTACTGTTCAGCCTGCACGCTCGGATCTCCAGGGTGGCATGAACCTTGTTAGGGAACGCCCCACCGAGGCTATCCGACACATCGTAGCCCATCCTAGGCTCAGCAGAGAGGCCATCCGCCAGACTATATCCTATGCGCCAAGGGGTCTAGGTCCCTCACCCTTTCACGCTCTTGCACGGTACGAGACTGGCCGGTGAAGCAAAAGCAAATCCAAACACACCTGCTGCAGCAAAGAAGACAAGACCACTTCCCGGCTATCAGCCCGTGGTACTGCTGACGTCTGAAGAGCTTTCGGACAAACTACGACGCAGGGGAGCCCATAACTCCTTATCCCACGTGAAGGTAGTGCGTACAGACCAACGGGTCTCTCAAGTCATCCGCCGAACCATTTAGCATTTTAATTAACCTGCGTGACAACCGTTATCGTTGCCTCGACTTAACTGACCCGCGGTCAACGACAGCAGTCAGGACCACCAGTACATCGGTGCCTGCCCTGTCGTCCCACCAAGTCACTGCGGTTACCAACAAGGTGAACCGTCTCCTTACCTTGTCTCGCGTGTGCTCTTGGTAGAGCTCGACTTTCGTGGTTTGGTAACTCTCGCGAGATACGAGAAGGGGCCAAGCACGCCAGTAACGTCGGTCGTACCCTCCCTGTCGCTCCCGACAATATACCTCTCGCGGGCACCGTTGGGTCGCCCGACCTTTAAGGACAACCGTTGCTCAGGTACCTAGAGCGGCTATACAGAGTCAGCAACGAGTGGAGTACGAGGATTACTCCTCGATGGCTCCACTTGAAGGTGGCTCGACAGAGCCGAGCTAGGGGCCTTAGGCGGTGTCTGCATTGTACCGTACATGTAACAGTTAATATATAACGTATCCGTGTTCACTCCCCTGAGTGGTCACGACCCGCTATCTAATCCTAGCTATCAATGCGCAGGGCTCACTGCTGAATATAATGCATAAATATCATAGGCAGCATAGGATAAAGAAAGGTACATCAAGGGGCGACAAAATCAGGATATGCAATTGAATAGGATTGTAATCGTAGCAGCAGCAGTAACAATGCCTAGTGCAAGAAATGTACGGAAAAGATAGGCGATATCTGGGGAAGAGAATGGCTCTGCTTACCTGGAAGCTCGACGGTAGGGGTAGGGTCATCGACGAAGTAGTCGTACCCGGCAACAGTGTAGTCGGCGGTAGCAGCGGGGTCTACCGGAGAATAAAGGGGGAGAAACAGTAAATATAAAGAAATCATATACAAACAAATGAATAGCATGACGTATGCAATCTTAACGGTGTTCTAACGCAGTGCAATGCACGTTGCACGGAGCGGGAATCCATCCGGGGATGAACTGCCAGCTCCGGGTGATTACCAGACAGGGTGTCCGGAGGGGGAAGGGTTCATGCCGGAGGTGCCGTAGACATCCGACAAACGTGTGGATGGGGTAACCGTGATAGTTGAAACAATCCGAACAAATTTCGTGTTCAGAATAAATTCATCCGGATACTTTAACAGTACCGGATGAATCATCGGACAGACGGTCCGGAGGGGACGGTTCGATGTTCGGTATGTTAGAGGGGGTGGTAGACCAACGGACAGCGTATTCGTATTCTACGTATTTTTCTGGTCAGTATTGATATATAAATTAATTTCATCTGATTTACGGTTTAAAAGATATTCAATTTTAAAGTTTAAATAAATTTAAATGAATTTCCGATTTCTTTTATTATTAAAAATATCATTATCCAAAATAGTACTGGTTGACTGGTCAACCCGGACATGTGGGGCCTACCTGTCATAGGCTGGGCCTTTGACTGGTCAACTGACCAGTGGGTCCCGCATGTCATACACAGTGACAAATAATTATTTGAACTAATCCAAAAATAGTTGTGGGCCCACATGTCATAGAGTCACTTATCTAACAGTTTTCTATTTTATTTTTATCACTTATTAAACGGTGGGGTCCATATGTCATACGCAGAGGCTAATTAGCTTAGCCTAGTTTAACAGGTGGATTAACTATTAGGGGATTAGGCCCGTAATCAAAATCGAGGGGGGGGGGGGGGTTGTGCCCATCGGTGACCAGGGGCAGCGAGCTGGCACGGGCAGGCCGCCGGACGAGCCGCGGCGCAGCGCCCGGCCAAGCTAGCGCGGCCAAGCGGGCGCGGTTAAGGGGACCCGGAGCCCCGCGCGGTGAGGACACAGAGCACAGGCGCAGCCGGCCATGGCATCGACGGGGAGGAGCTACAGCGGCGACCGGATTCGGGCAGCAGGGGAGCAACAGACGAGGGGGAGAGGTGGCGCTCACAGGGAGGTCGAGTAGGGGGGGCAGGGAGGCATCAGGGCGGTTGCCGGAGTGCTCGTGGTGGAGGGGGAACGAGCAGCGGCCGCCGCGGCCAGGCCGAAGGAAGCCGGCGAGTTGGAACGGCGTGGGGCATCCTAGCCTTCCCTGGCGCACGAGGAGGAAGGAGGCGAGGCGACGCGCCTCCAGGACGTGCTCCCGCCCAGCGGAGACGCCGGTGGCCGCGGGTCGACGGCACTGCGCCCACAACAGCTCACGAACGAGACCGGGGATGAACACGAGAGAGGGAGGGAGGCGCGGGGGGGGGGGGGGAATGGAAGGGGCTAGGGTTTCGGGGGCCAAGGGGGGCGCGGGGCTGACTTAAGCTTGACGGTGGCCACCGGATGGCCGCCACAGCGATGGCGGCAGGCGTGGTCGGCGTGGATGTCTCCACGGGGTGGGGTGAGCAGTAAGAGGAGGAAGAAGGAGAGGGATTTGGCGGGTTGGGCCGGGAGGAGGTGGCTCGGCCCAGTGGGAGGGTTTGCCGCGGGCGATAGAGAGGTTTTCTATTTGTTTTTTTTTTCTTTTCTGTTATTCATGCATACAGTTCTATTTTATTCTAGCTATCTGTTGATTTTTGTAACAATTGAAACTAGTTCAAATATTAGTGTTACATGATATTACAGTGCCACAAAAAGTTTGGTGGCATAATAAAATCATTTGGGTTTTTGTTTTATTTAAAAAGGATTAAAAGTGGATGCTTTAGACACTGTTTGTTTTGTTTGCAATAACTAAACAATGTAATAAAATACCATAGCTATTTTATTGAGACCTACTGATTTTTAGACATTTAATAAAAGTGGTTGCAATATTTTTGAATCGCGTTTTATTACCACTTGTATCTGGAATTTTTTATTTGGTTTAAATTTGAACAAGCTTTGATCAAGGTGATCATCACAAGTTAATCAAGGTGACTTGGCATTAGCACAAGGTGATTACTGTAGCGTGACACCCGGGGTGTTAGACATGAGAAATTTATGTCGACAGTTGTAGGCTTTCATTTATATGATTCTCCAGAATGTATAAAATTTTGGTGAAATCTTGTTACCCTTGATGACTCTTCGTGTTTCCCAATACGGTTGAGTCTTGGTTTCTGACGTCCCAGTCATTGAGTGCACTATTGAGCTGGGTTATGGAGGTTTCCCTCTTATTGGGTGTATACTACCCATTAAGTGTCTATCAACGTAAAGTTGACTTGCATTTACCGAGTCAGAGGCCTCGATATCCTTTGTTGCTTGCGAAAAGCTGAATCCTGATATGTTGTGGCCGTACTTCTACCCTTCTTGTTTTGAATGGTAGTTGAGTGGTTTTTGTTGGTACCTCCACTCTTGTGGGCGCATTTTCGTAGGATTATAGGATTGTGTGACACCATTATAGTCGGTAAATGAGATTGGCAGGTTATTTGCAATGTGTTGCAAATCTTCTAAACAATGGGTTTAGATCTTTGAGTACGTGGATTTGAGGTGGAAATGTGTTGAACATTCCAAGTGATTTCCTGGCATTTTTTTTGGTACTTAAAATCTCCCCCTAATGCCTGGAAATGTTCCTCATTGAGCATACGAGCCATGAATAACTCCCCCTGATAGGGGCTTAAGGTATTTAAAGATGACGGAAATACAGTTATTCCTCACATAGATCCCAAATTTTTAGTGAAGGGCTATCGATGTATGTTATGGTGGTGATTTCGGTATGGAACCGAATTATCGCAGATGGGAAATACTTTTGATTTCCACGTAGTGATGTTAGAGGGGGCGTACTACGATATGTAGTATGTTACAGTTGAATTAAGTCAGCAGAGTGTAAAACTGCATGGCTCCAACGTGAAGTTGGTACGCTACAATTCCGAAGTAAAGATCATGCAATGAGCTTAATTATTTGGATATAGAATGCTATCAAACCATTTTAAAACTGGACATATGGGACAAAGTGCTTAATTTACATCACAGGGCCATGTTCATGGCACGCAAAGATATTTGCAACATTGTCCATTCGAACTTCATTGAAATTGATCTTCAGGATAATTAGTCAATAGTTCATGTGGGTAGATGCACACAGAAGACCATCATGTAGATGTGCCTTTTAGAACCATGGGAATACCTGAATAGTCCAATCAATGGTTGAGAATTACCACTTACCTCAGCTTGATGCGTTCAAGGAATCTGAGTGGTTAAACACTTTAAGGTGTCTGGACCTTAAAATTAGCTTTTCTTGTCATATGTAGTGCACATAAAATCCAAATATTGCTAGAACTTAGCGTCATTTTGGGCATGATTAATGGAATTGCTGATAGTTTTCATTTCAAGTCAATGTTAGAATGACCAAGGCGAGTGTGCCAAGTTTTTCATAAATAACATTCTGGAAAACTATCTTATATGCAACATGTGCTACGGGTTTTGAAGTATGTAGTGCAATTCTGATGATACACAAAGAATGTGCTTTTGTATCTGTTGCATATGGTAAAGAGAATATATTTCTCTTTATTGTCATAATGAGTTTCTATATAGAAATATTTTGACAGATATCTCTATAGTTTAGTGGGATACAAGTTGAACCTGGACTCAATAAAGAAATCCTTGATGGTTCTTGAGTATCCATAGGGACAGTAATATGATTCAAATTGAACCAATAATTACACCATCGCGTCTAGCGATTGTGAAAATATCTCTTTTTCTCTAAATAAGAGTGGAAATGTATTTACTGCCCTAAGTATAGAGTTCGTGGTGCATATGTCCACAAGGCACTTATACTCTTTCATCAGATTGACCCCCGTAGAAATCTATATATAGTTTTGAAGATTCTCAATTTGAGAAATCTTTATTAGATATATAGAACACATACAAATTTAATTGTATCAAAGTGCTGATACACTATATTGTGATGAACAATATATGATGACAACGACAATAATGTAATTATTACAACAATGAATGGATGTTGATAAGGAGTTGGGAGACTAGTGAAATCTCGAAAACATGTCATGCAAAGCATATTTGATGACCATGTTCTCCTTGTTGATGGGATTTCATGACCGTTGGAGTGCTGTGTTGTCACATGATGTGAACAATAGCTTCCTTGATACAGTCAGATTGAAGATTGAAGTGTGCTTCATATCTTTACCCTTTAGCGGATCGGTTCTTTGTGTCATGGAAGCATACACACTTTTGATAAAGATTAGTTTGTATGAAACTTCATCTCTATAGTGCCTTTCCCACGGCCTGATGCATGTGGCTTGTGCTTCTCATTGCTTTTGCATTTCCCTTTGCAGTTTGTTGATTGACTTCTTGGAGAGCCATGAAACTGCAATATCCCGAAAATGTGCATATACAACATTTAGAGAAGAAACACCGACATGGTTGTAATAATGATTCCTAAGGAATACATTAAGTTTCTCCTCCTAGAGTAGTAAATGTAGAAGATCGGGATAAACTAGGTATCTTTTGCACAATATTGTTGCTATAATTAAGATCCTATTATGGAGAAAAGAGTGGACAATGTCTTCTATTTTCACCATGATGTGGGTTGTTGTTTTTGCAAATTGCAAGTTGAAGCAAATTTTATGAACCTCATGATTGTATTCTCCCACTGATCCAAACCTTGGAGTCAGAGATGTGTTCAATCATGATTTGCTTTAGGCAGGATGATTGCCTCATGATGTTCATACCTTATTGGTAACTTGCCACATGTTGACTCATAATTTTGATTTACTAGCGGGGCATGCACCATGGGGTGGTTGAAGTGCCGCTATAATTCCATGAGACACATTGTTGACCTCAACATCCATATGACATGTAGATTTAGTTGTGACCGTCGAGAGTTCGCTCATCGAATTGTGGTCATCTTGGCTTACATGGGGTTCAAACCATAGACTTTTTATTTACTTGTCAGTAAATTAGAAGTCATCATGGTAATGTTGTAATAAAATTTTGCAAAGTTGTGAGTTCAAGTGAAGACTTGAATATAGATCTCAAATCATCTATGATAACACTTTGGAGATAATTACATATATTATGAGGTATATCTCGCAGTACTAAGAAACATAGTCTTACTATAGTCAGTAGAAGCCTTGTTCTTAGTACCTTATGTTATTATATGATTAAATAATATGGAAGAGCACTATGAAGGTAGTCATAATGTCAATTTTGACAAAATGTAGACCTTATAGTAATTGTGGATAATCTGCATATTGCGCAGTAGATACCACATTATCTTGTGATTTCATATATAAATTTGAGATATTCACTTCACAATTTTTGCATATTAATTCTATTCGAATTAAGTCAATTTTGTGCTTCTCAAGCATTTTCGGACTTAATTGATGATAAATTAATATTTATTTTGCAATAAAATGAATCTCAATTGCAAAATAATATTGTTGTACCATTTGTATATGGTGTAATAATGTTGCAAATTTGATGCTCAAGCGAAAACCTTGAATTGTGTAGACCACAAATTAAATAAGATGGTCTCTCTATCAAATTGCAAAATAATTCATCCAAGCGAATTAATATATTGCGAGAAAAACTAATCTTAGTCGCAGTGAGATTGTTGTCGTATCAAATGGACATGTTATAGGGATTGCTAGAGAGCAAACACATTGAACATGACATAATCTTCATAATATATCTAGAATAATCATTTATATGAAAATGTAATCTAGAGAGACCGACTCAAGGTATGCCGCTATACACGGTTGAGTCTTATAATGCCGATGACAACAATTTTTCATCGTATCATTTTTTTGTGAAGAGAGCGAAGAACAAAATGGATAAATAGCACCTAAGCTTTGTAGCAAATAGATTAATCTGCTTTCGGTCGTTGTGCTATCTTTTCTTCATACTACTCCAAATTATCGATGATGATGATACTTTCTTAACCATGCAATTACTTTTGTTACGAGAAGTGCATTTGGCATGATCACTTGGTTACAAAATATAGTAATCCAGCGAACTCAGAGTTTTGATAGCCTGAAGGGCTGACCAAAAACTGCCTGAATTTCTACACGGTTAGGATATAGCACCCGAGGGATAGCACATCCAAAGGATAAGATTTCCCCAATCTTTTTCCCGTGTGGTATTCCTTTGCGGTTCCTGAAGGGATGCCGCTGCCGCTGCGGTTGTCGTTGCCGGCCTTGTGCGTCTGGTGCGAGGACCGTCGTTGTCGTGGCCGTCTTGGCTGTAGCATTGGAGGTCTGCGGCTACGCTGCGCACTGGAGGGAGCCGCCGCTTCGTGCGGCGCCCGTTACTCGCCGCAGCCATTCGGGAGTATCAAGCCCGCCTCGCCGCGAGTGGCCGTGGACTGAAAAACGGCGTTGTGCCGAGCGTTGAGCGCCGGAGGGCACTGCGCCTAATGGAGTCGGATGCTGCCAGTCACACTGCCGCCTGCCGGTGTGTGTCTGCGTGCCGCGACGTGAGCGGCCATGGCTTGGCCGTGGCCGAGGGCTTTGGACGTGGCGGAGCGGGAGAGATCGAGCCGCCGCCGTCCCGGATAGCGCCGCTGCAGCGCGCCGCAAGGAACAACGAAAGGCGTCGAGGAGGGCTACACGCGCGATGCGCGTGCGCCGTCGCGCTGCAGGCTTCTCCCTTGGTTGGCCTAATCGCTCTGCTGGTTAGGGCAAAGTGCTGATAACGTATAAAGAATTGATCTGAAACTTGTGTTTATTGCTTGTGGGCAAATCCCTATTTATACAAGGATTTGGGATGCCAATGGCACCTGTTATAAGAGACATGACTGTTCGAAGAGATACAACTGTTTTTTTCGAGAGTACGCAATTGCGTACCTTAGCTTTATAGAAGAGGAAAAAGACAATTACAAGAGTCTATCAGCTGAATATAGCCCTAGCTACAATTCCGCTGACCGAACACCATACAACGCACACCAACTACACACACGCTACTCCTCAATATTCCGGGTAGCTCCACTGCAGCCAAACAATTTCCAGGTCGTGAGATCCTCACGCAGACTCGAGATCACCGATGTCAAGTGTAGTCCACCACTCAACCTACCGAAAGGATGAAGAGAGAGAGATTGAAGAGGTGTATATACATAAGGGACACAACTCTACGAAAGGATGCTTTGGGCATCAACTATTCCTAACAGTTTCTGATAAAACAACGGGATGGAGCAGTGGAAGTTTCTGTTCAAGGATTGACAAGATTATCGGTTACTACGTGTCCTGAAAGATGTTGTGGTGCACTTTTTCTACTCTCTCACTCCCGTCAACGGTTTGGAACAAAGAAAATACATAGAAATCGGTTCAATTGACCTTTTTATTTTGTGATTTTTTTACTATCCCGGTTGGTATTATATGTACTAGACTAGAAGTGTGATGCGCGCTTTGTCGCGCCGTTTATGTTTTTAATTATATATGATTTATTTTTATGTGTTGGTTTTAAAGTTTTTATTTTTGGTGTTGTTTGGATGGATCCTTCTTATCGTTTGACCAGAAGATAATTTTTAATGTGTATACACGATGAAGTTTACTATATTGTTGATCATGTGTCTTATGCTGGTACTAAATCTATCGTATGCATCGTTTTCTTCTTGTCAACCAAGACTCACACCACCCATTTTGTATATTATAAAAGGCACATCCATCAAAATATTTTATCATAAAGCCTAAGGTAACAATATAATAAAATTTATATCCAATTTTAAACTAAAGACCCATTTTTTATATTAAAAGGGCACATCCATCGAAATATTTCATCATAAAGCCTAAGGTAACAATATAATAAAATTTTGTATCCAATTTTAAAATAAAGACCTCAACTGAACGAGGAGACTATAAAATTAGTAAGTTTAGTAAAGTTAAAGATATATTAGTTTTAAAACGTCAGTTACATTAAAAAGGGTATCAAGTAATTGTGTATGTCATAATGAATTCCTTTTACAGCATCTATTGCATGAGCTAAATTGTTTAATCGCAAAATAGATAATTATTTACTATAAGGTTTTGATTGTAAGTTCAAGACAAATTCACTATAGCACCGACGTACAAAACAAACAAAAATTGACATTAATTTTTTAGAAAAAAACAAATATTAATAATGTTCATGTAAAAAAGTAAGAAAATTCTAACAAAAAAATGAAAGAAAAAAATAATAGTTTACATACAAGGCCAAGGGTTATGACAAGCCAAAATTGAATCCTCAATTGACTCCCATGACTTCCACCCCTAGGAAGCTTAATTTTTTTTACATACATCACCAAGGGGTATGACCAAGTCAAAATTGAATCCTCAATCGATTCTCATGGCTTTTACCCCTAGAAAGTTTAGTATATTAGAAGATGTATTCAAACACAAATTTACCTCGAGAGGATGGAATTCAATTTAATGTGGATTTTATCTGATTTCTGAATTATCCCTATTACACGGTTTTGATCCATCCAACCAAAATAGCCTTACCATCCTTATCTATTGTATTTGATTTTTTTGTTTCACGTTTTTGTATTTCTTTTTTCCGATGCCGCACGGCCCGCACCATTTTCATTGTACCCCAGCACACTTTATCACACCGTCCTCTAGCTAGATTCGACCTATAGCGCCGTTTGCATCGAAGTCGTACTCGAGCCTTCATCGTGTCGTCGAAGGGCAAGGCATGCTACAAAGGGGTTGCGGTCGCGTCCCTTCGGCCACTTCGGTGTGGAGTTCCAAGATGGCAACCGTCAGTGGCAGAGTCGGGCCCCAGGCCACCAGGGCCTTGGTCTGAGGCGTGGCCGAGTATTCCTTCGTCAAACATAACTATAGCTACAGTAGCCCGTACAGTTTAGCACCGTAGAAACATTGTTGGCCTGGAGCGTTCCATGTGGCTGGCTCCCCTACTGGAAACCGTCATCAAGGTTTTGGATACCGAACACATGAAAAATTTCAAGGGAGGCAAAAAAAATCGCTTACCGTGGTTATCACATTATTTCGAGCCAATACCTTTTTGAAATTTTCAAATCAAATTTGAATTCAAATATATTTTTATAGTTTAATTAGCCACGGAACTACTATTAGTCACAAACTTCCATATGGTGCACTGGTTGTTCCTCTGCCTGCGCTAGCGTAAATAATCTATACCAACTAATGTGATGTGTTTCAATTGATTTTCGCCTCTACTTATCTGTATACTGGTCAGTGAAATTAAAAAAATTGAAAGTTTCAATTTTTACTCGAAACGCACATTTATCGAGGGGCAACAAAATTCTCGGTAACCGCTCCATACTGCAAAATTTCGTTTGGTTACCAAAACCTTAACCATCGCTACTGGCTTGGCACCTTCACAACTATGGAGCTCGCCGCACATACTTACAACATCGTAATGTGGCGCTCCAGCATGTTGATCAACGAGGTGAAATTTTGGGACAACAAACCCTGAAGTAGCAGGAGTACTTTGGGCCAGAGAATGTGGATATACGCCCCCTTAATGAGAAAAAGAAGAATATCATGATCCACATTGATCTCGGTGAGAGCGATGCAGAAACGATGGCAAGGTTTGCACAAGAGAATCCACAATAGCTTGAGTACGAGTTGGAGTTCTTCTGGAAGCGTGACCAAGAGAAGAAGGATAAGCAAGTGAATCAGAAGGATGAGGTTTCCTCCTCGATGGGGATCAAGATCGAATCCGACGAGGAGGAGGATCTTGACAACTCTGACGAGTAGACCGCCGCGCTCTATAACTCGATCCAGAGCAACCTGAGTCCGACGAGTAGTTTATGTTTAGGATGATCATATAGTATTCGGTATGAAGTACTCGTCGTAATGTTTGTAGTATAAAGTATGTTTATGTTTGAAATGAACTTGATATCTTTACACTATTATTTGTGTGGATGAACTATTTTTACATCATCTATTGGAGTACTAGTACCCTATTTTACAACATCTACTGGAATTCAAGATTTTTAGTTCAGAAATGCATATGTATCTGTACAAGTGGGTACATATAATTGTTGGGGTTCGGGGCAGAAAACACAATTTTTTCATAACCTACGAGACCCATACCCAAGACCTATGCTATGCTGATGCAAGTAACGGACAAAAATAGATCACATACCAGTATGTAGTCCGTTAAGCGGGAAACGTTCCCGCATGAACGTGGTTGGTGTAGTCGTACTGGCAATCCCCGATGCCGCGCAGATCCACGATGACTCCTGTAGCCACCCGATCCTTGTAGACCGATGACGGGATTACGTCCCCGTCGGAACGTTGCTGATAAAGACCTCACGATACGACCACGGCGATGAAGTAGCACCACAAGTGTAGTGCCTCGCGGGATTATACACATACAGTATACCCGACGTCCCTCCGGGCTCCGAACCAGTAGAGCAGCGGAAAGAAGATGGATTCGGATCCCGATTCCAGCAGCACGACGGTGTGCGTATAGTGGAGAAATCCCCAACCAAATGTAGACTCCAAACAAGGGGAGTCCACTCGAGGAAGGAGAAAGGAGGGAGAGAGAGATGAAAACTTATCTCAAAAAATATGATGAATAAAAGGGCACCTCTACCCCTCCTTATATAGGCCAAGGAGGGGTGTCACCCCCCTCCACTTCCGGGGTGGGACTAATCCCAAGGGAGGGGGTGGCGCACCTATAAGGGGGGTGGGCCCCCTCATGGCGCCATGGCCCATGGGGGAGGACTCCCTCTCCCCCTAATGGGCCCTATGAGGCCCATATGCCTTTCAATTCCTTTTTAATTATATTTAATTATATTTTAATATTTAATTCAGATAATTAAATAATAAAACATTATTAAATATATTTGAAACCTTTCAAAATACCCGGAACAACTTCCGGCCTTCATCGGAACAATTCCTGTCATTACCGGAACAATTCCGGTGTTCTCTCCAATTTCTTCGGTGATCCCGAATCAATCCTTACTGCGTCGAGTACCCTTAAGTGTAACACCCTACGGTCCGGGAAACAGCAGACATGATCGAGACAATTCTCATTGATCAATGACTAATCAATTGGACCTGGTTACAATCCTTGATAGCCCCTGCGCTTCCATCGAATGAACATCAATCGCTGTTGGATCCGTTAACCGTGTGCCTGTTCCCTTTGTCCTATGGTACTTTGCTTGTCCGAGGTTTGATCATCGGTATCCAATATACCTAGTTCGTCCTCGTTCTCAACAAACAAGTTTACTCGTTCCCGTGATATTACAACTCCGTGCACACGTTTGCAAACTTTATGATGTAACATCACGGAGTGGGCCCAGAGTACCTGTGACGCCCCCAAAATCAGACCGTGTACAGTAATCATACACGCAAGGTACACGATCGAGATCAGGGACTCACGGTGAGATATCACAACACAACTCTACAAATAAAATAATACAAGCTGTTTAATACAAGCCAGGGGCCACGAGGGCTCGAATACAACAGCTCGAGAGCACAAAGTCAGCGGAAGCAATAGTATCTGAGTACAGACACAAGGATACAAGGTTGCCTTAAGAAGGCTAGCACAAATATCAACAACGATCGAAAAGGTGAGGCCTACTGCCTGGGAACCTCCAAACTATTCCTGGTCAAAGGGGAACTCGACATCATAGAAGGCATCGGGGATCTTCATGTTGCGGTGGTCGGCATCGGGGATCTCCTGCTTCTGGGCTCCAAGGCTCCGACGTTGACTGCAGCGGCCGATCAGGCAAAACAATAAAAGGGAAAAAATAAAGCAGGTGAGTATCTAGCATACCCGCGAGTCTTACGTCCGCTACTAAGCATTTATGCATTTGTATCAAATGGAAAGGGGAGGCTGTATATAGTGGACTGCAAGGTAGAAATTGGAATAAGGATAAGAAGCTAGGCCTATCGAAGACTAGCATCTTCCGACGTTGTCTTGCAGCATGAGATAAGAATCAGCCAACAGTTTATATAAAGCATAAAGTAACAATGCAGCAGAAGTTGCTGCAGCATTGTATAATAATAAGTTGTAATAATTAGCAATGCCTCCGAGTTCACCTCCTCGACATCCCCGCGAGGAAGAAAACCCGGAACCATACAGTTTAATATTAGTAGTTTGTAGTGGTAGGATCTGGCTTCAGCATAAAGCGTCCTGTTACCGTGGACACGGCTATCGATAGATTAATCTTCCCTGCAGGGGTGCACTAGTGTGACACTACACGCTCGGATCTCCAGGGTGGCGTACACCTGGTTAGGGAGCACCCCACCGAGGCTATCCGACACAACGCAGTCCATCCTACGACTCATCAGAGAGGTCCCCGCCGGTCTACAGCCCTAAGTGCAAGGGGGTCATGGGCCTATCACCCCTCGCTCTCCGGGTCGTTGCGGCGAGGGTGAATTCCAACGCCGCAACGCGATCCGTCCCTGCCGCAATGCTGAACTGGACGTCTTTCAGAGCTTTCGAACGAGGCTACATTGCGGAGGCGCCCAAACGCGTAATCCCACGTATAGGTAGTGCGTACAAGCCAAAAGGCTACTCAAGTCATCCGCCGAACCCGTTAAGCATTTTATTAATTTTCTGTCGAGACAACCGTTATCGTTGCCCCTTATTGAATGAGTCGCGGACAACGACAGCAGTCAGGACCACCAGTAACGTCGGTGCCTGCCCTGCCGTCCCACCAACTCGCGCGGTTACCAACAAGGTGAACCGTCTCCTTACCTTGTCTCGCGTTTGCTCCGAAGAGCTCGACTTTCGTACAACAGGAAATCCTTCGGCCACGAACAGTACCAGGCTCGCCGCACACCGGTGGAATACACCTGACCTGTCGTTCCGCCAAGATACCCTGCGCGGGCATCATTGGGTCACCCGACTCCTTACCTGTAAGGACACCAGTTGATTTGAGTGCCTACCATCAAGTGAAACCAGGAGGAATCACCCTCGATGGTACACTTGAAGAGGTTCGACAGAGACATCAGCGGAATGAACTAAAGAGGAATATTCTCGTATCACCCCGGTGGTGCCGAGACACCAGCGGAATGAACTAAGAGGAATACCCTCGTATCATCCCAGTGATGCTACGCTACTGAGCCGACGAGAGTGAAATACGAGTCCATCCACTCGTAAGTCATACTCGAAGCGACTCGGCAGAGTCTCGCGGTTGTAGGTTCCCTAGGGCGTCTGCATTTATCCGTACCTGTTGCAGTTATAATATTTTGTAATCCGTGTTCACTCACCAGAGTGATCACGGCCCGCTATTCTAAACCTAGCTAACAATGCGCAGGGTTTACTGCTGAAGAATATATATATTTACAAGGCATCATAGGTTAAAGGAAGGTACATCAAGGGGCGACAAAAACATGCTATGCAATTGAATAGGATTGTAACGTAGCAGCAGCAGTAACCATGCCTAGTGCAAGAAAAGTACGGAAAGATAGGCGATATCTGGGGAAGGAAAATGGCTCTGCTTGCCTGTAAGCTCGACGGTAGAGGTACGGTCGTCGACGAAGTAGTCGATCACAGGGGCATCAGCAGCGGACGTCGAGACTACCGAACAATAAGAGAGGGGGGAGAAACAATAAATACACAACAATAATAGCAATACAAATACAAGACATGACATATGAAATGTTAACGATACTCTAACGTTGTACGATACACGTAGCACGGAGCAGGAATTCATCTGTGGATGAACCGTCGGCTCCGGGTGATTACCGGCCAGGGTGTCCGTAGGGGAGAGGGTTTATGCCGGAGGTGTCCTGGACATCCGAAAAACATGTGAAAGGTGTATCCGTGTTAGTTGATCCATTCTGAACAACTTTCATGTTCAGAATAAATTCATCCGGATAGTTTTACCGGCACCGGGCGTCTGACAAACAGATGAACCGGAGGGGAAATGTTCCACGTTCGGTATGCCAGAGAGGTGCGGTGGGGGTATGGGTAGCGTATCCGGGTTCGCGATATCTTTCTGAGCAACTTTGATGTATAAAATATTTTGATCTGACCTACGGTTTATTTTATATGGTTTTCTAAAGTTTTAAAAGATTTTCAAGAATATTTGAATTCAAATTAATTGTTGGGGTTCGGGGCAGAAAACACAAATTTTTCCTTGACCTACGATACCCAATCCCAAGACCTATGCTATGCTGATGCAAGTAACGGACAGAAATAGATCACATACCAGTATGTAGTCCGTTAAGCGGGAAATGTTCCCGCATGAACGTGGTTGGTGTAGTCGTACCGGCAATCCCCGATGCCGCGCAGATCCACGATGACTCCTATAGCCACCCGATCCTTGCGGACCGATGACGGGATTACGTCCCCGTCGGAACGTTGCTGATGAAGACCTCGCGATCCGGCCACGACGATGAAGTAGCACCACAAGTGTAGTGCCTCGCGGGATTATACACATACAGTATACCCGACGTCCCTCCGGGCTCCGAACCAGTAGAGCAGCGGAAAGAAGATGGATTCGGATCCCGATTCCAGCAGCACGACGGCGTGCGTATAGTGGAGTAATCCCCAACCCAGAGCAGCCTCCAAACAAGGGGAGTCCGCTCAAAGGAAGGAGAAAGAAGGGAGAGAGATGAGAAACTTTTCTCAAAAATTCATGATTAAAAGGGCACCCCTACCCCTCCTTATATAGGCCAAGGAGGGGTGCCACCTCCCCTCAACTTCCCATGTGGGACTAATCCCAAGGGAGGGGGGTGGCGCACCAAATAAGGGGGGTGGGCCCCTCTATGGCGCCATGGCCCATGGGGGAGGACTCCCTCTCCCCCTAATGGGCCCTATGAGGCCCATATGCCTTTTAATTCATTTTTAATTATATTTAATTATATTTTAATATTTAATTCAGATAATTAAATAATAAAACATATATTAAACATTATTAAATATATTTTGAACCTTTCAAAATACCCAGAACAACTTCCGGCCTTCATCGGAACAATTCCGGCCATCACCGGAACAATTCCGGTGTTCTCTCCAATTTCTCCAGTGATCCCGAATCAATCCTTACTGCGTCGAGTACCCTTAAGTGTAACACCCTACGGTCCGGGAAACAGCAGACATGATCGAGACAATTCTCATTGATCAATGACTAATCAATTGGACCTGGTTACAATCCTTGATAGCCCCTGCGCTTCCATCGAATGAACTTCAATCGCTGTTGGATCCGTTAACCGTGTGCCTGTTCCCTTTGTCCCGTGGTACTTTGCTTGTCCGAGGTTTGATCATCGGTATCCAATATACCTAGTTCGTCCTCGTTCTCAACAAACAAGTTTACTCGTTCCCGTGATATTACAACTCCGTGACCTAGTCACACGTTTGCAAACTTTATGATGTAACATCACCGAGTGGGCCCAGAGTACCTATCCGTCACACGGATGGACAAATCCCGCTTTGATCTATTTGCATACTCATCAACCATCTATTTCGGAATACCCAAAGTGCACCGTTATGGCCAGCATATTTCAGTCAGGCGGTGGGATACAAATCAAAGTCTCCTCATAGATGACAATTACGTATGATCATTACGGTCAAAGGATCTGGTCACTACGTTATAGTTATCGCAATGTCGAACTATGTGACTTGATCACATCGCAACACTTCTGGTGGGTGTATGTCCATCATATCATTATCCAATGATACGACTCCATTGTCAACAGACGCCATTGTCTCATGATCAGGAAACCTTGATCATCAATCGCCCAATGGACTAGTATACTAGGGTTAACTAGGGACCTGGTTGTTTGTATACCACACCTGTATTAATGTTTCCGCTTAATACAGTTTTAGCATAGTATCAAACGTATTATGAACTAATGGAATATGCTCGATAAAACATATTTTATTTGCCTCTAGGGCACATTCCCAACATTAATAACGGTAAATACTTTTATATTCAGACTGAGCCAGCCACAGTCAATGACATGTGGGGCCGTCGGGGCGCAGTCAACAGTTGACTAGTCAAGGTTGACCGGTCAACAGGGTCAATGTGGGGCCCATGTGTCATTGTCTCAATTCTGGATTTCTCTGGAATTTGGCTAAGTCTGAGAATTTTTGTCTTAAACATCAATTAGCAGTTTTCGGAAGGCTACGGTTTTGGTTCTACTCCTCCGATGAATTAGTGCCCTATATCAAATCGAAGCATTTTCTATGGTCTACAATCTGGTACAAATTTCATGTTTGTTGGATTTCATTTGCTTAATTAATACTTTGTTTGAACAGTGTCATCTGTTAATAATTCCAGAAACTGTTACAGTTAACAGAACATAGCACTTTGTGATTTTCGTAGGAATTAATTCATGCATCGAATGGAGTTGGTCCAGTGGGGTAAACTGAAGTTGGTTATGTGTATAACAAGCCCATGTCTTTTGATGTTATGATAGGATACTTTAACATGTCCAAAATGTGCTCTAAAGTAGCTATGAAATTATCTGTTTCCTGTCATTTTCCCATTAACCAAAACTTGCACTTTGTGAATTTTATAGGATTAAATCCTTGCACATTCAGAAGTTGGTTCAATGTAACAATTTGAAGCTTGTTACTTATACTCTATGTTTATATCATTTTTAACCACTTTAGAATTCGTTTTGCTCTAATTTTGTTGCTGTCCAAAGGGGCACTTAGTAGTATTGGCTACTGTCTAAAAGGGCATGACATTCTTCAGTGCTTGCAGCGACAACACACATTAGTTGCAGCGACGTTGAGCATCAGGGGGGCGCCCAGGGCATGACGAGGGGTGGATGTAGTGTGGCCAGGGGCGTGCTGGGCGCGGCCAGAGGACGAAAGTGCGCGACCGAGGGCGAGGCCAGGCGCGGCCAAGGCGCGACGAGCGTGTGGCCGGTCATGGTGGCCACGGCGGTGCGGCACAACGAGGGCAAAGGGAATGGGAGCAAGGGAGGCTCACAGCGGGCAGGAACGGCGGCGGTTGAGGCTGCGGAGCAGTCCAGCGAGGGGGGTGGCGAGCCGCCCGGGTGGAGCGGCGACTTGGTGCAGGGAAGGGGAGGCTCCGGCGACAGGAGCAGGCGAGGAGGGGCGACGGCGGCGCGCCAACGACGAGGCCGGGGCCGAGAGGGCTAGTGGCGGCCAGATGGAGGAGGGGGGAGGCGGGGGCGACGTCCTCCGGGGTTGGCGGCGGCGGGGGTCAGCCGACGGCCGCGGCTTCCAGGAGATGGGATCGAGAGGAGGAACGGGGTCGAGAGGAAAGGGGATCGGGATGGGGAGGAGCCGGCTCGGGCTAGGTCTAGGGCGCCAGGGGAAGAGGTGGGCTGGCCCAGGAGCTTATCGCCTAAGGCAACTAATAGCAATAAGTTTTTTCTTTCTTTTTTTTCCGCTTTTTAATTGTTTTAGCGACTTTGGCATTTTTGTAAAATGTGCAATCTGGTCCATAATTTGTACTAGACCTAACCAGGGTGCCACAAAATGTTTGGGGTTTTTATAAACTCTTTTAGTAATTCTTTTGAATATTCAATTTTAAAACAGTGTTGTTATGCCACTGGTTAGAATTGTTTGAATTTTTCCAGTGGCTTAATAAATACTCCAAGTTGGTTTTCCCTGGTCCAATGATTATTAGTGATTTAACAACATTGGTTTCACAATTTTTGGATAAAGATTTATTTGTCACATATTTTTAATATTCAACCAAAAGCATTTGAGCTTTGATTGATCTCAAATCAAAGGTCATTTGATTTGAGCTTGGACTGTATTTGATTCATGATGATCAAGGTCCATGACCTCATTGCTTTCAACAATATCAAGGGGGAATTTGAATGTGAACTGACCCAAGTTGATCAAAGAATTTTTTTGATCAAGGCCATTTTGAGCAACAGAGATTATCAACAGTGATTAGCAACAGTAATCCTGATTACTATAGCGTGACACCCGGGGTGTTACAGTACCTATCCGTCACACGGATGGACAAACCCCGCTTTGATCTATTTGCATACTCATCAACCATCTATTTCGGAATACCAAAAGTGCACCGTTATGGCCATCATATTTCAGTCAGGCGGTGGGATACAAATCAAAGTCTCCTCATAGATGACAATTACGTATGATCATTACGGTCAAAGGATCTGGTCACTACGTTATAGTTATCGCAATGTCGAACTATGTGACTTGATCACATCACAACACTTCTGGTGGGTGTATGTCCATCATATCATTATCCAATGATACGACTCCATTGTCAACAGACGCCATTGTCTCATGATCAGGAAACCTTGATCATCAATCGCCCAATGGACTAGTATACTAGGGTTTACTAGGGACCTGGTTGTTTTATACCACACCTGTATTAATGTTTCCGCTTAATATAGTTATAACATAGTATGAAACATATTATGAACTAATGGAATATGCTCGATAAAACATATTTTATTTGCCTCTAGGACACATTCCCAACAGTCTCCCACTTGCACAAGAGTACAAATAATCTAGTTGCATTTTATCTGGATCATAAATCCTTATTGATCATGCTTGCCCGTGGAAGAGGTTGTATCAACGGTCTGGGTACCATTCAGAACCGTATGTCCTTTTGCAAATCATAATGTCACATAATTTTGACATTCCTTCATTATCCACTATAATGATGAGGTATATATATTTGGCGGTGAAGTGAGACTTCGTTTGCTGTGTTATAGCAATGACATCCGTGGGTCACGCGGACTTTCCCATAGTCATGCACACTTAAAACTCACTCAATCAGAAGTCGAACTTCTTAAGCCATAATATAACTCCTGCTACTTCTAAAGCAGCCACATCAATGTAGATTCAATCCTTAGTGCATTGTATGCAACTTTGATGTCTAACCATGTTTCTTTCAACTTAGGCATTCATTAGTATGATATCTCAATTTTCTAGGTTAGTGTCAAAACTTGAACCAACATAACATTTATGGTCAATTCCACTATCCTTTACAAATTTGAGATGTATCCTCAGTTCTCTTCAGACACTGAAGGATAAACTTAACTCTTTGTTCAATGATTTACTCATAAATCATATCACAACATGTTCTTACTACTAAGAACTTGGGTCACATTACGTCGAGTACATAACTCTGGTTTTATATGAAAGAACCTATGACAAAGGCATAGAGGATCCAACACATCCATTTCTTTCATTAACCATTAACCATTGTTCTTGTACAGAGATTAACTCAACACTTCTCTTGGATATACAAGTAAGGACCACTTCTTGACTTGTCCCATTCTGAACTCCTTCAGAATCTTATCCAGGAAAGTATTACGACTCAATGTTATTAAACACATAATCTTAATAGATCTTCAATGCTTAATACTTATTCATCTTCATTTATGAAAGATTCAAATAATCATTAACACCAACTGCACCATTCTTAATATGTTATCCATATATGAGAATGTTATCATGCTCCCACTCAAATATGTCATGCACATATTAAGTTATAGGATAACACTCATATTGCTCCCACTCAAATATGTCGGCCACATATAAGACAAGGATGACATCAACATGGCTCCCACTTAGATATGTCAGACACATATTAAGTTCAGGATACTAACCACATGGCTCCTACTCAAATATGTCATTCACATATAAGTCTAGGATAATACTCCCATAGCTCTCACTCAAAATATGTCGTCTACATATTAAGTTTCAGGAAACTATTCAACTCCCACTCAGTTTCATGCAAATGCATGTTTCCTCGATATTTTGGTTAAGTCCAAAATCCTTTGATCATCCATCAAAATGAGAATTCAGTTTACGAGACACTAGTATCCATATGTTTTTCCAAAACCTTCTTGTTGTACCAATTACAATACTTCTTCAAATACATGATTTGAGGAAGTTACGGTATTGATAACAATCCTGGATCAATCGTAGTGAATATCCCTTTGACTCAAGCATTGCTACACATTGTAGTCAACCCATTGAATTTGTCAGAAACAATCTTTGTGACAAACCAATCTTGACGTCCCTTTGATGTTCACATTTATTCCTCATAACTCTGAAGTTATTGTGAATATCAAGTAACCTCCTTACTTGATAAGATTCAAGCAATCTTAAATGTAAATCAACATAGGATTTCATGATTCATAGTCATATCTCGTACTTAGGTCCACCATCGCTTCTTTGTAGTTCGTAGGAATGTCTTGTTCCATTAACATGACAAGTGAATCATGAATATCGTTTTGCACAGGGGCAAATATATATTATTGAATCCTACCTTTCTCAGTAAAAGCTCCCATCAGAATATCATGATCATTATCATTAGTTTCTCCTCTTATTGTAGAGCTTTGCTTCCAGGACATATTCCGTTGCACTACTCTGACATTTGGAGGCAAGGTCAATTACCTTGGTTGAACTTTCAATTTTCTTCCATTACCACATTTATCAAGAACAATTCTTGACAAACACCAAACACAACAATACAAGTTTTGCTCCTTTTGGTTCTGGTTGTGGAAGATGCATCCATAGTTGTCTAAGGATACACTACAAAGATAATTTATCTTACATAAATCAAGCTTCCTAGAAACCACAACACACCATGACATATATAGTGTTGGGTTCCACGAACTCAGATGGTTCCCTATGCTGAAGTGAGTGTTTGCATATTAAATTAATAACTCTAAACAATAATAACGTAACTTGGCAAGAGATAACTTAGACCATACACTTTTCGATAGAATATGATCACAATGTTCAGGCACGTCAATCATATTGAAGTGTCTCAAGATATTGCAATTTGTGGAGCAAATTTCACACAAGTCTTTATGCCCAAGACTAACTCAAAACATTTGTCACTTTGATCAAATCATAGAGAATTGTCTTTCTTGTTAATTTAATATCCATCTTTACTCTGAAATCCCTTTTGATCAATCAAACTATTTCAGACTTATGTTTCATTAGTGAATACATATATTCATCTAAGTCCACATATGAAGTTCACAAAATAATGAAATTCACTACATGCTGATATACAATACATCACAATGTATGATATTCAACAATCAGTACACAATCTGTTTTACCAGAATGTGAGATTTTAGTCATCTCACCTCAAGAGGCATGGTTTGCTTGTGTCAAGAGATCAAGTATTTTAAGACTTCATCAAACCATTCATGACTTAAACTGTAGTGTCATTATTAAGTTTGGATAATTCTTGGCATTGAAGTATTTCTTATAAATGATCAAACTACTATCATCAATATAAGAATAACTCATTCATAATCGTAATGTGACCATAAAATATATCATTCATAAACGGAGAACAACTGACTTGTTTCTCACTAATATGAATAATTGTCTTCGCGAGATGCAAGACACACTGATAAAGTCCTCATTCAAACGATCATAAAATGTATTCATATATTAATCAATTGATAGATGTAGAGGGAGAGTGTTGTCGACCATCAACTATCTTGATTGCCGTCAGCACACATTGTCACCTCATCCCTTCCAAGCCACTCTCAAGAAGTAAGTTCAAGCATCGAATACTTAATCAACCGCAATTAGTGTTTCGTGGGAAAGACATTTATAACTCGTATATCAAATATACCTTCTCCGTCAATGACCATTCCTGCATTGGTTCTACTCTTAAAGTTCTTAACTTTAACCATGACCTCATGACAGGTGAACGATTCTCCTTCATGACATAGTCCAGACATGGTCTTTGTAACTGGGAGGAAGCGGATGCAACTCCCCAGTTATCGCAAAGTAACCAGTCATTCAGTAGTCCAAGTTATACACAAGGTTTTCCATGTATCTTATACATTTTCCAAGTGACTTTCTCAGCAGGTTGTTCCTTCCACCATAGTTGAAAGAAACCCCGTCCATATACTCATATTCCATTACTCTGATTTGTGACCAAGTGCTTTCAAGTTCACCTAGCACGTCATACGTGTTGGTTAACATGCATTCACAATTCAGATTCCATAGAATGAATTACGGTGTATTGGACAGTCATTCATAAGTGACTGTGAGTGCGATACTCATCATCATCTTCCTTGATTACGGAGTTGTCAGGTGTATCTCCTAGCAGTTCTTCGTATTATGTTTAGCAAGTCATTACTAATGAGTATGTCTCTAATGGTGTTGGTACACATCAATGAAGTAAGACCCATTTACCTTAAGTTCTATCATACTAAAAGAGCCATAGTTCTAAACATTGGTATGACGTTATCTACAATGATATTTGCTAAGACATGAAGATTAAGTTCATAATATGGAGTTCATGTTTCAAAAACAATTCTGGAACTCCCACTCAGACAAACATCCCTCATAGTTTATTCTAAGTGATTACACGATCCTTGAACACATA
The DNA here is from genome assembly GCA_950022295.1 of Bromus sterilis. Taxonomy (NCBI): domain Eukaryota; kingdom Viridiplantae; phylum Streptophyta; class Magnoliopsida; order Poales; family Poaceae; genus Bromus; species Bromus sterilis. The sequence goes on from OX465598.1 coordinate 103,610,612, forward strand.
CCTCCCCCGATCGTCACGGCCATCAGTATGTTGTTCAAGGTAGGCCATCATGCCAATCACATCATCCATGTGACTCATGCTCGACCTTTCGGTCTCTTGTGTCCCGAGGCCATATCATATACATTGTTGGATATATGCTCTAGAGGCAAATAATATATGATTATTCCAATATATCTAAGCAAGTTCATAACCAGTTTCATACCGTGCTAGAACTGCATCAGTGAAACAATGATGCAGGTGTGGTATAGAAACACCCAGAGTTCCTAGTTAGCCTCTACTTCGATAACTAGTTCATGGTCAACATGATGATCGTGGTTTCGCGATCATGGACAATTAAGTCTCTTGACTATGAGGTCACCTCACTGGTTAAGTGACGTGATGAACATTACCCAAAGTAAGCATTACAGCATGATCAAATCTTATGAAGGTTCAGTGTTGTAATTACAGAACGTGGTAGACCGTTCCTTTGACCGTGAGTACGTGCATAATCACTGTCTTCTCGGATGCTTTGACTTACATCCCACCACCTTACTGAAATATGCGGGTCATAACGGTTGTATCTTAGGTATTCCGTGGAGATACGTTGAGGAGTATTGTTTACAAGAGCGGGATTTGTCAATCCATATGATGGATAGATACTCAGGGCCCACTCGGTGAGATTCCATCCATGAAGCTGCGCAGCGTGTGACTGGGTCACGGGGATGAATATCACGGGAACGAGTGAATACGGATTTAGTTCGGAACGAGATTGAACCAGACATAGGATGTCATTGATCGAATCTCGGAACAATCCAGTATCGCTGACAAAGGGAATGCTATACGGCGTAAGGTCCAATCGGTGTTGATATCCGGAATGCACAGGGGTCATTATGGGCATCCAGGTCCCGCTGATGATCATTGACTGTTGCCTCTGCTCGGTCATGAATGGAGTGTTCTTGGACCGTAGGGTAACACACTTAAGGGCTCGATGAAATCGGAGACCTTTTCGGAACCATCGGAGCAACCAGAGAATTAAGGGAGACAATATCGGAGGAGTACCGTATTGAACCGAAACAAGTTCGGAGTGAGCCGGAAGTGTTTCCGGAGCACCGGGAGATGGAATAATATGTTTTAGTTATTAATTAATTGAATTAATAATTAAAATCATTTTATTTCTAATTATTATGTGCTATGGGCCTTAGTGGAGAAAAAGGCCCATTAAGGAATTAAAGGGAGAAAAGAAAAAGAAAAGAAAAGGGGGGGGGGGAGGCGCCATGGGCCCTAGGGCCCATGAGGGGTGCGCCCCCTCTCCCCCCTTGGCCGGCCACCCCCTAGCAAAGGGTTTAGTCCCACATTGCTAGGGGAGGTGGGTTGACTCCCTTCCCCAGCCTATATAAAGACAGGCAGGGTGCACATAATTAATACACAGAAATTCGTGAGAAAATAAATATAACTCCGAATTGAGATCGGTTTTCTCCGGTCTCCTCCCCTCTCTGGTCTCTTCCACGGTGGGCTCCCTAGTGTGAGCCTGTAGTGGAATTGAGACCTCTCTGCTAGAATCGGAGGCCGTCGTGCTGCCGAAGCTCCGTCCGGAGGTCTGCTTCCGCCCCCTCCGCTGGATCGGAGAACGGAGGTCGTCATCGAGTCTCGTATGGGTGCGAGTACTACGAGGTGCTGCACGTGTGGCACTACACCCATCCGGGTGCTCAACACAGCCAGGGGGCTGTGAAACTTGATCGGCTACATCAACCACGTTTGCGGGAACGTTTCCCGCGCAACGGACTACACCCCGAGGTATGTTATTTCCGCACTACTATTCGTTACGGTAATACGGCTAGCTAGATCTTGGGTTAAGGGAACGTCAGTTAGGAAAAATTTGTGTTTTCTGCTGCGAACCCCAACATACATATGCCAGGCTCGCCACCACACCCTATGTGATTTGTTGCTGTGTCATGCAAGGCCATATCATATACATATGCCAGGCTTGCTACACCCACCTCATGTGAACGAAAAAATGTTTGACACACGTGTGACACGTGGTGCCTCCATAATGTAGAACTTTCCAGGTGGTGCTCACTAGGGTAAGGACACTATGTTGGTTTTAGTGAGGGATCATCCTATTATGCTACCGTCGTATATCTAACATATTAGCAAAACATGATGCAACAGTATAAATCATACATGCTATGATTCCCCCCGACATGCAAATTAAAGTTGAAAACGCCTTTCTACTTTATCTTTTGCAAGTTTTACGTGGCTGCTAGGGGTTTCGAGAAAAAAACCGCTTTCTATCCTGCGAAAACAAGCCACAACACCAATCCCGCAATTGTCTCTATTACACCCCTGTCGGGGCCCTCCGTTGCAAACATCTTCGCATCGCTAATGCAGAGAGACAGACACCCCCCAGCCACTTTATATGGTACAAGACATATGTCAAGCGTGGAACCAGTCTCGCGTAAACGCGTAAGGTCGGTCGGGGGCCGCTTCATCAAACATTGCCTCAACGCTAAATGAGTACACGTGAGAGGGTAACAATTGGAGAATTGATGCCCACATACTAGATGTGTTCTATCCGTACAATACATCTACGCATAGCCTTGCTCATGATACCACTGTTGGGGTTCGGGGCAGAAAACACAAATTTTTCATAACTTACGAGACCCATACCCAAGACCTATGCTATGCTGATGCAAGTAACAGACAGAAATAGATCACATACCACTATGTAGTCCGTTAAGCGGGAAACGTTCCCGCATGAACGTGGTTGGAGTAGTCGTACCGGCAATCCCCGATGCCGCGCAGATCCACGATGACTCCTGTAGTCACCCGATCCTTGTAGACCGATGACGGGATTACGCCCCCGTCGGAACGTTGCTGATGAAGACCTCGCGATACGACCACGACGATGAAGTAGCACCACAAGTGTAGTGCCTCGCCGGATTATACACATACAGTATACCCGACGTCCCTCCGGGCTCCGAACCAGTAGAGCAGCGGAAAGAAGATGGATTCAGATCCCGATTCCAGCAGCACGACGGCGTGCGTATAGTGGAGAAATCCCCAACCAAGTGTAGACTCCAAACAAGGGGAGTCCACTCGAGGAAGGAGAAAGGAGGGAGAGAGACAGATGAGAACTTCTCTCAAAAAATATGATGAATAAAAGGGCACCTCTACCCCTCCTTATATAGGCCAAGGAGGGGTGTCACCCCCCTCCACTTCCGGGGTGGGACTAATCCCAAGGGAGGGGGGTGGCGCACCTATAAGGGGGGTGGGCCCCCTCATGGCGCCATGGCCCATGGGGGAGGACTCCCTCTCCCCCTAATGGGCCCAATGAGGCCCATATGCCTTTTAATTCATTTTTAATTATATTTAATTATATTTTAATATTTAATTCAGATAATTAAATAATAAAACATTAATTAAACATTATTAAATATATTTTGAACCTTTCAAAATACCCGAAACAACTTCCGGCCTTCATCGGAACAATTCCGGTCATTACCGGAACAATTCCGGTGTTCTCTCCAATTTCTCCGGTGATCCCGAATCAATCCTTACTGCGTCGAGTACCCTTAAGTGTAACACCCTACGGTTCGGGAAACAGCAGACATGATCGAGACAATTCTCATTGATCAATGACTAATCAATTGGACCTGGTTACAATCCTTGATAGCCCCTGCGCTTCCATCGAATGAACATCAATCGCTGTTGGATCCGTTAACCATGTGCCTGTTCCCTTTGTCCTATGGTACTTTGCTTGTCCGAGGTTTGATCATCGGTATCCAATATACCTAGTTCGTCCTCGTTCTCAACAAACAAGTTTACTCGTTCCCGTGATATTACAACTCCGTGACCTAGTCACACGTTTGCAAACTTTATGATGTAACATCACCGAGTGGGCCCAGAGTACCTATCCGTCACATGGATGGACAAATCCCGCTTTGATCTATTTGCATACTCATCAACCATCTATTTCGGAATACGAAAAGTGCACCGTTATGGCCAGCATATTTCAGTCAGGCGGTGGGATACAAATCAAAGTCTCATCATAGATGACAATTACGTATGATCATTACGGTCAAAGGATCTGGTCACTACGTTATAGTTATCGCAATGTCGAACTATGTGACTTGATCACATCGCAACACTTCTGGTGGGTGTATGTACATCATATCATTATCCAATGATACGACTCCATTGTCAACAGACGCCATTGTCTCATGATCAGGAAACCTTGATCATCAATCGCCCAATGGACTAGTATACTAGGGTTTACTAGGGACCTGGTTGTTTGTATACCACACCTGTATTAATGTTTCCGCTTAATACAGTTATAACATAGTATCAAACGTATTATGAACTAATGGAATATGCTCGATAAAACATATTTTATTTGCCTCTAGGGCACATTCCCAACAATAATATCATGTCCGCACAATACCAAATATATAGGAAAATATATTAACATTCACAATATAAAATGTATATCATAAGATGCATCATGAAATTAATTATTATATTATATATCTTTAAATTTTCTTATAAAATTGGTTAAACTTTACAAAGTTTAACTTCGAATAAATCTTATATGCAAAATAAATAAAAACTGGAGGGAGTAGCTAACTGAGCACATATAGAAAGTTGGGAGGCACGTTTTCTTCTAACAGAATATGAAGTGAATTGTAAAAGCATGAAAAAAGAAAGTGTGTTTTTCTAGTATTCATAATATACGGCATCTTAATCCAGCGTTATTTTTTTTAGATAAACAGGGGTCCTGCCCCCGGTTTCATTTCGATGAAATCAAACCAGTTTTACAGCATTCCAAATTGGTCTCAACTTGTCAGAGGAGTACCATCTTATTACAGTCCGAAGTTAACTAGTAGGAAATTTAAAACATCGAAGATAGAAGAGGGGACAACACGAGACTCGTTGACTACATCTGGTATTGGTTCACCCAGATGGCAGTCTCAGCAGCATTAGTGATCTTTTGAGTCTTCAGAGGCGGCCCAGCTTGGCTGGCCATGGGTGACCAGCAAAACTCCAGTGGCGACACTGGACTCATCTTGCTCTTCAATGGGATCATCATCTTCACAGGTGAGTTGAAACAGCCTCCAGTCTCACCCAGTGAGGCTTCCAGGCTATCTTTTAGCCACCCAGAAGCAACATTGGACTCCTGATGATGCCCTCCATCACACATATGAAAGGCTCCACCATTTCCTTGCATTGTTCTGTGGATAGCACCATCCACATCCTGATTGTTCTCAGAATATCCCTCCACACCTGGATCATTGATATCCATACCACATTATTGAATATCATAGAGTTCCTGTGTTTCCACATGCTCCACATTACCACAGATATAACTAAATTAACATCAGCATTTTTTGATTCAGACAGCCAGAATCTTGCTATAGATTCAAAGTTATATCCTAAATCTTTTTCAAAGTGGTCTCTAACCACAACCCATATATTCCTGGCTACAATGCAATCAAAAAATAAATGGTGCACAGATTCCTCCTCACAGAAATAAACACAATCTAAAGGCTTAATAATGTGCCTTTTTCTAAGGTTGTCTCTAGTCATGATCTTGTTGTTGGCCAGCAGCCACAAGAACACATGAATTTTGGGAGGAACTCTAATTTTCCACACAACTGGTGGGTAAATGGATTGCACTCCTCTAAAGTTGATTACATGATACAGAGAACTAGTGGGGTAGACTCCTTTATTTTCTAATTTCCAAATGAGAGCATCTATCTTCTCAGTGAAGGATATGGATTTCACTATCTCTACAAGTTGGAACCGCTGTTCCATGAGTTTGTCAGAGAAAGTTCTTCTAAAAGTGATTTTTAGATCAACACCATCCCAAGCTTCAGCTAAAGTTATGTTCTGCTGGTTACAGATAGTATAAACATGCCAAAATTGAACAGATAAGGGGGAGTTACCAAACCAAGTATCTTCCCAAAGTCTGATTTTCTTACCATTACCAATTTTCCATCTATATCCAAATTTCAGAGCCTGAATAGTTGAAGACACTCCTTTCCAAAATCTAGAGATTTTTGGATTGGATGTAGGTACAAACAAGTTTGCTTTCCTGGTAGAAGAATATTTCTTATCTATAATAGTTTTCCAAATTTTACCATCTCCTTTAGTGTATCTCTTAACCCATGACCCTAAAAGGCATAGATTAATCTCCTGTAGGTTTGGTATGCCTAATCCTCCAAATTATTTCTTCATACACACCAGATTCCAGTTAGCCAGGTGGATATTTCTATTACCCTCAAAATCATTCCACAGACAGTTAGCCATCTGGGAATTAATCATTTCTACAGCCCATTTTGGAAATTTAAAAAAGGATAGGAGGTAAACAGGGATGCTATCCAGGCAGGCCTGTATTAAGATTAGCCTCCCCCTATAAGAAAGCAGTTTACCTCTCCAACCTGCTATCCTTTTGAGTATCTTATCTATCAGGGGCTGGATATCCTCTCTACAGAGTTTCTCATAGTGCAGAGGGATCCCTAGGTACTTGATAGGGAAGCTACCTTGGCTACACCCCAAGCAGTCTACAAAGTGAGATAGCTCATCATTTTCTAAGTTAATGGGGATGAGTTCACTCTTGCTGTAGTTAATTCTCATGCCTGACACTTGTTCAAAACAACAAAGCACAGCTTTGAGTTTTTTTGCATGTTCAACATCATTTTCTAAGAACAGGATGGTATCATCTGCATACTGGAGGCAGATGATTCCTCCAAGACAGATCTCAGGGCAAAGCCCACTAATCAGCTGTTGTTCTGCAGCTTTGGCTAACATCCTAGTTAGGGCATCAACCACTAAATTGAAGAGTAAGGGTGACAGAGGGTCCCCTTCTCTAAGGCCCTTTCCAGTGGAAAAGAAGTTACTTTTAGTGTTGTTAATCTTCACCCCAATTGATCCACCATGTGTGATGCTATGCATCCAAGTTAGTCACTTATCTGCAAAACCTCTGGATTTTAGTACCTCAGCTAGAAATTCTAAGTTAACCTTATCAAATGCTTTTTCATAATCCAGTTTTAAAACTAGCCCTTTCTGGTTAGCAGAATGAACTGAATGCAGAATCTCATGGGCTGTAACAACACTTTCTAAGATGAATCTTCCTTTTAGGAAGGCAGATTGATTACTAGCTATAAGCCTTTGCAAAATTACATTGATTCTGTTGGTGAGCACCTTGGTGAAGATCTTAAAACTACAATTTAACAGACTGATAGGTCTAAACTTCCTGATTGAAGTGGCATCAGGCTCTTTAGGTATCAGTGTGAGCATAGCATAATTGAGTCTTTTAATATCCAGCTCATTTTTGTGAAAGTCATTGAACATATCTACTAGGTATTTTTTAATTAGAACCCAGAAATGTTGATAGAAGAAAAAAGGAACCCCATCAGGGCCTGGTGCTCCATCAGCATAGGAATCAAAGACATCTTTCTTAATCTCAGCTTCAGTGAAGTCAGCTTCCAGCATGGTATTTTCAGGAGGACCAACTTTTTCACTGTCATTAAAGAAACTTGCATTTAGTTTAAAACCTTTCCTAGATTCATACTTGAATAGATCTTTATAGAAATCACAAGCAACTTCTAACATTTCTTTAGTATCAGAAACAGGTCCATTCGGGCCATCTAAAGTGTGTATGGAAGTTTTCCTATTTCTCTGGTTTGCTACTGCATGAAAATAAGCAGTATTCCTATCTCCCTCTTTAATATCTCTATCTCTAGATCTTTGCTTAGCTTTGACTTCCTCCTGAAGCCAGATCTTTTGCAGCTCAACATTGATGAATTTAAATCTATTTATCTCCACCTCACTGAGGGGATTCGTCTCTGCTTTGATGTCTATTATGTTAGATTCTTCTAATAGGATTTTTTTGTATCTCTTGATGGCAGCTTCCTCATTAGAGCTCCATCCTTTAGTAAACTTCCTAAGCCTCCTGATCTTCTCTTGCCATCTACCTAGTGGATCCCTAGCACTAGTTCTCTTATTCCAGAGGTTGGTAATCAGGCTGCTAAAGTCTTCTCTTAGTAGCCACCATTTCCCCATTTTATAGCTACTGAATTTTGGGGCTTTTGTTAGACCAGAGTCCCACACTATAGGGGTGTGGTCACTACCACTCCTAGGTAAAGCAGAGATAGAGGCTAAAGGAAAAAGGCTATCTAATTCAGTGGAGCAAAAAACTCTGTCTATTGAAGACATGATCAAGTCTACCTGGTTATTTGCCCAAGTATATTTCCTACTTGCTAATTTGATCTCTAACAGACTCCATATCTCAACCCAGGCATTGAAGTTATCACTCCATTTTCTATTTATGGAGCCATTGTTTTTATCAGAGGCACACCTCACCAAATTAAAATCTCCCCCTATCAAGGTTGGAATGGGGTTGTCTACAAAGAGAGTGTGTAGCTCATATATGAATGCTTCTTTCTTATCTTCATAAGAAGGGCCATAGACTATGATAACTCTAAGTTCCTCATCTCTACCTTTCATTTCAACAGAACAACTAACAGAGTATTCTAACTTGCTCCAGCTAATCAAATCAAATATATCTAAGTCCACTCCCATCAAAATGCCACCAGCAGTACCATTTGATGGGAGGTGGTGCCAAGCAAAAAAAATTGGGCCAGATAAAGATTTAAGGCAAGAGTCAGAAAAATTCTCTTTCTTTGTTTCTTGAAACCCAATAATAGCAGGCTGTACTTTCCCTAAAGTATCTAATATAAGAGTTTTCCTACTAGGGGCATTGATGCCCCTCACATTCCAAAAAAGACTATTCGTATAGACCCACTCTTCCTGGGGTGCTTGCCCCGCCTATGTTTGCCAACTTTAGTCCATATCTCAGGCTCTCTGACACTACTCCATCTATCAGAATCTTTATCAGCTACAAAACCATTACTAGCTACTTGGATAGGGGTTTTATGCCTGGCACCAGCACCAACAGTGCTGCCCAGCCCAATGTCCTCAACATTTGCATCATCTAGCTCCATTGGGAGATCAACATCTACACCTACTTTACTAGCTACAGCTAAAAAGGAAGGATTATTGAACATAGAGAATTGAGGAATTTTTGTACCTTTCTCCCTGGGGATTTCCATGTTGTGCACCTTTTTGAGCATCTGTGCTTTGAGGAGCACAGGAACTTGGTTGTCTGTCACCCTGGCACTGACCCTGGTAGCTTGAGTAGGACCCCATTTCTTTTTGTTCAAGGCCTCAGTCAGAGTAGGGAAATCTCCCTCCAGGGGGTCAGTTTGTAGCTTTCCTCAGCATTCTCAGTCTGCTCAAGATCATCTTCCACTTTCCCATCCACTAGTTCCATTTCTCTGTAGTTTGTCTCAGTATCTTCATTTCTTCCCAGTTCATCAACCATTTCATCATCCACTAGCTCCATCTCCCTTGACATATTGAAGCATTGGCTTTCATCTAAGTCTTCCTTAGTCTCTTCCTGCTCTTTTTAACACATGCATTTTTGTTTTCAGCAGGGAGGTAGGGGAGTATGACTCAATCTCATCAGACACCACTTGCAAGTAACTCATAGCTTGCTGCCTAGCATTGATATTAGACATTGTCACAGAGCTGTGTTCAGAACTGTTTTTGGAACTCTTTTGAGATTTGGTTTCCTCAGTAGCCTGATTACTGGCACCTCCAGATCCAGTGTTAATGGGATCATCACCAGGTGGTGTATCATCTCCACCAGTGTCCCCAGTATCAGTGACAGGCTCCACCTCAATGAAAATCCTATATAATTCCCCTTGGATAGCAAACACCCTTTCAGTAGGGATTCTTGTGGGATCCTTGCAGGCCACCTTAAGTCTGACCTCTTCATAGAATGACTGAAAGTTGAATTGCCAGTCTACATCCACAAGCAATCCAAAAGCAGATGTCACCTGATCACAAACCTTCCAGTCACACCATTTGGGGTTTAGCTTCCTAATCTTAATCCAAACTTCCTGCAGCACTGCCTCTGAATCAATTTTTCCTTTCCACACCTCCACCTTGACTGTGACATTGTCCTTTTTCAGTCCAAAACATGGGTACCCAACCACTTGCTCTATAGGAATTGCTGGGGGAAACTTATCCAGGAATGTCCAGTCATCCAGACAGTTAATTGGCCATGGCCAATTTGTCTTGTATATTTCTGAGAATTCTCTGGCCAGTTCAGTCTTTGATATGTCACCAGATTCCACAAAGACCATGCCAACATTCTTCATCCCTCCAGCATGCTGGGAATTGATGCCAGGGACATCCACACAGTAAAACCCTAGACCTTGTGCAGCACTACCAACAAACTTGGCACAGTTGTGTGGCTTCCTCTTGATGGGACAATCATCCACCTTGTGGTTGATGGCTTTACAGATGAAGCAAGCCTTTTTCTTATCACACCCCTCCATATGGTGGCCTGGCTCCCTGTGACGCCCCCAAAATCAGACCGTGTACAGTAATCATACACGCAAGGTACACGATCGAGATTAGGAACTCACGGTGAGATATCACAACACAACTCTACAAAAAAAATACAAGCTGTTTAATACAAGCCAGGGGCCACGAGGGCTCGAATACAACAGCTCGAGAGCACGAAGTCAGCGGAAGCAATAGTATCTGAGTACAGACACAAGAATACAAGGTTGCCTTAAGAAGGCTAGCACAAAAACAACACGATCGAAAAGGCGAGGCCTCCTGCCTGGGAACCTCCAAACTACTCCTGGTCAAAGGGGAACTCGACGTCGTAGAAGGCATCAGGGATCTTCACGTTGCGGTGGTCTGCATCGGGGATCTCCTGCTCTTGGACTCCAACGTCGACTGCAGCGGCCGATCAGGCAAAACAGTAAAGGAAAATAAAGCAGGTGAGTATCTAGTATACCCGCGAGTCTTACGTCCGCTACTAAGCATTATGCATTGTATCAATGGAAAGGGGAGGCTGTATATATAGTGGACTGCAAGATAGAAATCAGAATAAGGGTAAGAAGCTAGGCCTATCGAAGACTAGCATCTTCCAACGAGTCTTGCAGCATGAGGTAAGAATCAGCCAACAGTTTATATAAAGCAATAAAGTAACAATGAAGCAGAAGTTGCTGCAACATTGTATACTATAAGTTGTAATGATTAATAATAATAATGCCTCCGAGTTCCCCTCCTCGACTCCCATGCGAGGAAGAAGACCCGGAACCATACAGTTTAATAGTAATAGTTTCTAGTGGTAAGATCCAGCTTCAGCATAAAGCGTCCTGTTACCGTGGACACGGCTATTCGAATAGATTAAACTCCCTGCAGGGGTGCACTACTGTTCAGCCTGCACGCTCGAATCTCCAGGGTGGCGTGAACCTTGTTAGGGAACGCCCCACCGAGGCTATCCGACACATCGCATCCCATCCTAGGCTCAGCAGAGAGGCCATCCGCCGGACTATATCCTATGCGCCAAGGGGTCTAGGTCCCTCACCCTTGCACGCTCCTGCACGGTACGAGACTGGCCGGTGAAGCAAAAGCAAATCCAAACACACCTGCTGCAGCAAATAAGACAATACCGCTTCCCGGCTATCAGCCCGTGGTACTGCTGACGTCTGAAGAGCTTTCGGACGAACTACGACGCGGAGGGCCCACACCGTAATCCCACGTGTAGGTAGTGCGTATAGACCAACGGGCCTCTCAAGTCATCCGCCGAACCATTTAGCATTTTAATTAACATGCGTAACAACCGTTATCGTTGCCTCGACTTAACCGACCCGCGGTCAACGACAGCAGTCAGGACCACCAGTACATCGGTGCCTGCCCTGTCGTCCCACCAAGTCACTGCGGTTACCAACAAGGTGAACCGTCTCCTTACCTTGTCTCGCGTGTGCTCTTGGTAGAGCTCGACTTTCGTGGTTTGGTAACTCTCGCGAGATACGAGCAGGGGCCAAGCACGCCAGTAACGTCGGTCGTACCCTCCCTGTCGTTCCCGACAATATACCTCTCGCGGGCACCGTTGGGTCGCCCGACTCTTACCTTTAAGGACACCGGTTGGTTCGAGTGCCTACCATTAAGTGAAACCAGGAGGTATCACCCTCGATGGCACACTTAAAGAGGTTTGACAGAGACATCAGCGGAATGAACTAAAGAGGTAAACCTCGTATCATTCCGGTGATGCTACGCTACTGAGCCGACGAGAGTGAAATACGAGTCCATTCCACTCGTAAGTCAAACTCGAAGCGACTCGGCAGAGTCTCGCCGTTGTAGGTTCCCTAGGGTGTCTGCATTGATCCGTACCTGTTGCAGTTGTATATATTTTGTATCCGCGTCACTCCCCTGAGTGGCCACGGCCCGCTATCTAATCCTAGCTAACAATGCGCAGGGCTCACTGCTGAATATAATGCATAGATATAGCAGGCAGCATAGGATAAGGAAGGTACATCAAGGGGCGACAAAATCAGGCTATGAAATTGAATAGGACTGTAATCGTAGCAGCAGCAGTAACAATGCCTAGTGCAAGAAAGTACGGAAAGGTAGGCGATATCTGGGGAAGAGAATGGCTCTGCTTGCCTGGAAGCTCGACGGTAGGGGTAGGGTCGTCGACGAAGTAGTCGTACTCAGGTCATCGGCGGCAGCAACGGGGTCTACCGGAGAATTAAAAGAGGGGATAAACACAGTAAATACAAAGCAATCATATCAAACAGATACATGGCATGACGTATGCAAAGTTAACGGTGGTCTAACGCAGTACGATGTATCAGGCTCAGAGTGGGAATTCATCCGGGGATGAACTACCGGCTTCGGGTGATTACCGGACAGGGTATCCGGAGGGGGAAGGGTTCATGCCGGAGGTGTCGTGGATCCGTGTTAGTCGAACCATTCCGGACAACTTTCGTGTTCGAAATAAATTCATCCGGGTACTTTTTATCGGTACCGGGAATTATCGACAGACAGCCCGGAGGGGGGGATGTCGGTGTTCGTTGTGTTAGAGGGGTGTGGTTGGTATACGGATAGCGTATTCTTACTCGTTATATTTTTCTGATCAACTTTGATGTATAAAATAATTTCATCGGAGTTACGGATTAAAAGATATTGGTTTTCAAAGTTTTATTCAATTTAAAAGAATTTCTGGATTTTCTTTATTTATAAATCCTAACATTATCCACAACAGGAACTTTGACTGGTCAAACCTGACATTTGGGACCCGCATGTCAGCCTCACAGTATTATAAATCATTTTATTTAATTCAAATAATCACTGGCCCCACATGTCATACTCAACAGTGATAAATCTATTTATTTTTAATAGCTTACAGCTGGGGCCCATGTGTCATACACACAGTGATACTAATCATTTAAATTAATCCAGTGATTAGTTTAAGTGCTAGGTCCCACATGTAAGTCTAACAGAGTAATCTCTAACAGTTTTCTCTTAGATTTAATCAACTGGCCTTGGGCCCACATGTAATAGACTTAGGGGGGGCTAACTCCTAATGAGGATTAGCCCATAATCTAATGTGGGTCGGCCCCACATGCCAGTGGGTCAATCCCACTGTCCCCCACGGGGGCACGCCGGCGACGGGCATCAGGCGCCCGGCGAGGTCCACGGTGACCAGCTCCGGCGACCAAATCGGGTGGTGGAGGGCAGGGAACGGACAAGGCCAACGCCACGCATCTCAAGGGGGTGGTGGCAGTGGCTGGTACCGACGGGATCCACACCGGTGGCGAAAAACAGCGGCGGCCGGAGCATGCGTCCATGGCGGCCACGACTACGAGCATCGGGAGGAAAATGGAGTGGCTCAGGAAGTGCAGTATGCTCACATCGAGCTCGGGGGCGTGCACGGAGAGGCCAAGGCGCGGTGAGGACGACCAATTTCGGCGAAGCCACCGGCGGCCGTGGCGGAGGGGCGCGGCCCGATTGCAAGCTTGAAGCGGTTCCCGGCCTCGATTCGCTGGTGGAGATGAAGTAGGCGACCAGGGCCGAGCTCCAGGACATGGAGGGGCGGCCTGTGGCGGACGTTGGCCGCGTCCACGGCGAGGTGACGGCGACAGCACTCCACGGGCGGGCGAGGCGGTGGGAGAGCGGCTGGTGAGGAAGAACTGGGATAGATGTCTAGGGTTTCCAGGGGGCCGGGGGGAGCGGGGTCGGCTTATACCCGCCGGCGGCCGCGGGATGCCTGCCACGGCGGCGAGGTGTGCCGTGGCACGGCGGGATGACCGCCACGCACGGAGAGAGAGGGGGAGGAGGGAGAAGGAGGTGAGGGTGGGCCGGGCCCAGTGGAGGAAGGGGTGGGCCTTGCCCAGTGTGGGATTTTACCTTTTTTTATTATATTTTTTTTGCTATTCTTTTGTTCAATGTTTTATCTAGTTTAAGCTCCAAAAGATTTTTGTAAAATGTACCACTGGTCTCAATATTTATTTTGTCTTATCTTCGCTGCTATAAAAAGTTTGGGTCTCAAATAAAATAGTTTGAATTTTATTCAAACAATAATTGATTAAAATGAATTGTTTTTTTCCCCGGTTTGACTAATTTAAAATATTATAATAAATTCCCATTGATATTGTAACTTGACCTAATGACTTTTAGGCATTTAATAAAATTGGTTGCACAATTTTTGGCCAAAGTTTTATTTCCACCTAGATTTGGAATTTTTATCCGGGCTGAATTTAACTGACTATGATCAAGGGTGATCATCCATGCTTAACCACAGTGACTTGACGTTAATCAGAAGTGATTACTGTAGCGTGACACCCGGGGTGTTACACTCCCCACAGTTGAAGCATGTCACTTTGGCATATGACATGAGTCCAGGACTGTCTCTAGTAGTCTTGTAGGTCTGTTCCATCTTCTTCTTAACTGGGATCTTGTTGGTCTTGTTCAGATTTGGCCCCTCACTAGCCTGATTTTTCGCTCCTGGTTGATTTTGCCCACCTTGTTGATTGGGAGGAGCACCAAACCATTGTTGCGGCATCCCTCCCCAAGGTTGCTGCTGTGGGGGGGAACTAAGTGTTAAACTGCCCCGGGTAAGCCCATGGGGGGGGGGAGCTTGCCCCTGAAATCCATACCGAAAGAACTGCTGCTGAGGGGGCGGCTGTTGCATCTGCAAGTTCCCATATGAGGACCAATTGCTGCTGCTTTGATTTTCTCTGTTGAATCTACCTCTCCCTCTCCCTCTTCCACGACCCTGATCGGCCATGGTGAGGTCTGCTTTCTCAGTGGCGACGGCGCTGTGGGGAAGGAGGGCAGGTCTGGTGGTTGCGGGATCCTCGGGAACCCTAGCCTTAGGCCCTCCTTTTGTACCTCTCTCTTCCTCCCACAGCTGGCTGTAGAAAGCTTCGACTGGGTCAATCTTGGCTTGCTTTCCAGCAAGGCTGCTTTCCAGCATGGCATGGAAGCTGACAAAATCCCCTCCTATCCAGTCACCACCACCGTTTGAATCCATCTTTCGCTCCAAGCTCATTGTACAAACTACCCTTGGACTGATGAATCTTATAGCCTCAACTCTCTCATAATGGCCCAAGCTTCCTCTGAATGCAGGTCCTAGAACGCTAGCCACTTTGCTCGTCGGCTCAGCAATGGCGAATCTCTGGCTGCCAGGGTCCAGGCAACCATTTCCCTGTAATCGGTGAGCCTTCTTGGCACCATCCTGACAATCTCTTCCTCTGACGCTACCGCGCATGCTCTGTTGGCTAGCTTCTGCAATGAATCTCGCCCCGCTCTCTGCAGCCGCAGCCGTGGTCTCAGGTTGTCTCTCAGATCCCTCCTGCTGCGCTCTACCAAATCTGACCATGGTGCTTCGCCGCTCGAGCTCATGGGAGAGTGAGAGGACTCGATCCAGATCGGTTGTCTCCTCGTGAAGACTGACTCCCCAATCTAGGTAGTAGCCATCCCCACTCTCTCTGCCCAGCAGTCATGTGACCAGCAATCATGGCGCTGGATTGCCACCGGGCGGCCCCGGTCTGCTCGGGCCACTCGGGCCTCCGCCCAGCACACAGCTCCATCTGCCTCTGTTGCGGATCGTCCGATTTCGCCTCTGCCACAGCCCACTTGATCACCAATTCCGGGCTCTGGCGCCATGAGAGGCCCATCCTTCTCTTCTCCTCCATGGTCATCTCGAATTCGATCCCTTCCGCTAGCTCCAGCGTCATCTGGTTGAGCTCCACTTGCGAATCCTTCACCTGCTTGTCCAGTATCTCCCACCTCTTCCTGCATCTCTTCGATCTCAGATCCAAGACCTTCGCTCTCTCCTTTTGCGTCTCCACACATCTCTGAAACGAATCCATCCAGCGGAATGCGGTTGCTCTGATCCGGTCGCATCTCGATCTCCACAGCTCGCGCAGGATCTCCTCCAATTCGCTCTGCGAGATCGGCCCTTGATCCGGCGAGGGCTCGCGGCTCGGACGTGGATCTGGGTCCTGAGGCCCCCCGCTCGAACGCCACTTGGAGTCCAGTCGCCGTCGGTGCGAAGACATGGCGTCGCGATTGCGGGGAGAGGGATGCACGCGCTGCGGCGAGGAATCGGCCGGCGGTGGCAGCCGCGACGAGTGGTGCGGTGGTCGGAGAGGGTGGGTGGGTGGGTGGGTGAGAGCATCGCTCACAAGTCCTCCCGTTTTTCTAACTCCAGCGTTATTTTTATTAGGACTTTTGCTAATTGCTTTGATTCAAATAAATCGCTCCGCTGTTGATGGGAATATTTTCTCCTAACGAAATAATATTCATCATATGTATATACATTAAGTCATCAAATTTAAGGTTTACTTTTTAATGGGCTAAGAATACCATTGTCTTTCTAACCATTCAACTACGGGTTAGTTTTCAGCATCACGTCAATTATTTCCCAAGAAAAGTACCACTCAATTACTTTCATCAGTCTAGAATGTGTCCGCCTTTTCTAAATCATCATGATTAATTCGTGGGAGAAATGGCTCCACCCATGCTTTAAGTTGCCATTAGCTCTACTTTCACTTTCGGGCTTCGTTTGCGGCGGAGTCTGGAAATCAGTTCGGCAGTTGACCCTACTCAGCGGGCGGATAAGCTGCCGACCGATGAACATGAAGATTGGAAGAGAGCTTTCATGCATAGGGCGACACCAACTACACACCTACTATGTGGACCGGTTCGAACAGTGCACATTGGCACATTATTTAGAGCCACGAAAGAAGGCCGGAGCCAGAAGCACCATCAATCTATCATCGAATCGCCCATCCAGGCCTACAGAAACACGATGGCTGACAGCTGCTTTAAAAGTCCCTATGTTCTCTCTGGAGCTATTCACCAGATCGAGGTTCCTGTGTTTTCTTATTATTGAGCTGGAGGTCCTTTGTTGCTACCCTCTTGTACCAGTTCAGTGTGGCGAATAAAACCCCAAAGGAGGCTTACAACGTCTCTAGGCGAGCCTAAATGTTTGTTAAATCTAAACTCACCGGTCTTGCTGTGGGTGCTGGCCCACCGCCATCACTGATCCAACAAGTTCGCTAATCACGTAACGCAACTGGCTTTGGATTTTGGCAATAGGTGCGTCGATCGCTTGATGTATTCCATGGCGAGTACTTTTTTTGAAACCATCCATGGCGAGTACTTCGTGGACGGCATGTTGGTCATCAACGTGTTCATGGCCACCGCTGTCCTCTCGGCCTTTTCCAGTCAGTGCTCCGGTGCTGATGTTGTGGTTCACCATGCCGTTGATCTGCATTGTGTGCTACACAAATCCGTATGCTGCCTGCACATCATTTTCATTGTTCTTCCTCGACCTTGAGACTGCTACGGTGCTACCTCCGCGGCTCCCCCACAACCTGCGTCGCTTCCTCTACTCGACTATTCGCCTGCGGCGGCTCTGCCATAAGTCTGATGCATCCAAAGGAACCACCCCGCCGGCGCATCATCAGTCATCAGGATGTTGGTGGAGCCGAGGCGGGGTCGCTGGAGATTGAACTAACGGGGGTGGGGTGGGGTAGGGCAGCATGGACTCGTTTTACAATTTGCAGACCCAAACATGATTTCCAATAAACTGTTTTTTTTCACAAAACAACAGGTAAAACAGATTTTACTAATAATCAGCTTAAATCTCGTTTTCTATATCCGTGTGCTTATCCAAACAACCACTAGGCGAGCCTAAATGTTTGTTAAATCTAAACTCACCGGTCTTGTTGTGGGTGGTTCGAATGTGGCCACTCACAATGCATGTGTCAATTGTATCTACAACTATGGATCTACCAAGTGTTCCATTATGCTAAAATCTACTTAAACCATATGAGTGGATTTTATTTTATTTTGAAACGAAGGCAAAAGATTTGCCTTGTGATTAAATAAGGAAGAATAGAGTTTTACACACAAGGTTCGGCATGTGGATTACTCGCGAGGTACACAAATCCCTATGTATTTGGCCCCCGCGGCGACCGAAAGTTTTGCCTCCTTGCTAATTAGGTTAATTACAACAACTGGAGGTGCACTTTTATTATGAAATACCCTCGAATTTCTCTCTTGCCATAAGTGCCACGAGACAAGCATAAGCAGGGAAGCAATGGCCCGTCGATTGGGTCTTCATGGCTCGGTCCTACTCTCCCACCATTCCTCCACGGTTCCATCCCCATGCCACGCAGAAGTACCCACATCTGTAAGCCCAAATTTGAGAGCGAGCATGTTCCAAAGCCTCACGGTGTACCGACACTTTAAGAGAAGGTCCTCTGTTGTGCGTACTACAGTGGTTGCATGCATTTGAGAAGCTATCTCGAGGGCACGGCAGGGTCAAATGTAACACTCTCACTGTCAGTGAACAGTAATCAGGGTTACTGTTCATCTCTACTGTTCAAAACTTTTGTTTGATCAACTGGTTCAGTTCAAATTCAAATTCTCCTTTGATATTGTTGCAAGCAAATATGAACCATGGACCTTGATCATCATTGGCCAACTAAAGTCCAAGCCATTTGAAATAGAATTCAAACAAACCCTAAAATGCCTTTTGAAGAATATTAAAAAAATATGGTGACAATAAATCTTTTCCAAAAATCTTGGAACCACTTTTATGAAATCCCAAATAATCATTGGACCATGCCCATGTAATCATTGGTATTTATTGGGCTACTGAAAATTGTAAACAATTAATAACAGTAGCAATTCGAGGCCAATTGCTCATTTAATGATAAAATAAATTAGCAAAAGAGTTTAGAAAAACCCTAAATCTTTTGTGGTACTCTAGGAATATGCTCTACTAATTATGGAACCAAAATGGCATTATATAAAAATGCCTAAGCCATTTAAATAAATGCTAACAGAAATAAACAAAAGAAAGAAAAGAGAAAAGAGAATTAAAGCTAAACCTAACTAACCCCCCTCTGGCCTGAGGCCCATTCCCCCCACCAAATTCAGCCCAGAGCCCACCCTGGGGGGTTATCTCCCTCCTCCCGTACGGCAGCCATGGCGTGGCACCCATCCACCCCTGCCACCGGCGAGGCAACCCCCGTGGCACGAATCGAGCGGCTCCGGCGGACTACAAGTGCGCCGAGTCCCCTCCCCTGCAAACCCTAACCCTAGAACCCCCGGCGCCATTCCATTTCCCCCACCCTCACGCTCGATTTCGTCGTCTCCCACCTCTAGCCGAGACGCCATGGACGCGCCAAGGTGAACCCGCGCGACCACCGCCCTCCCCAGCTCCAGCCGGCGTGTCCGGCGAGACCGCGCCTGTCGTCTTCCCCAACCCGCAGAGGGAATCGAGCCGGAGTGCCCCCTGTCGCTCGAGCCGCGGTCGTCTCCTACCTCCAGCCCGACGACGACCCCGCGCGATTCCGGCGACTACGACCCTCCCTCGAGCCCACTGCCCCTCCCCACCGCATCCCGGTGAGCACCGCGGCATTTTCCTTCTCGCCGCGCTAGCTTTCCCCCCTCCAGTCCTCTTCTCCACCACGGCCCGTTCCGGCGGCCGCCCTCCTCGTCGCCGGCGAGGTTCCCGGCCGCCCCAGACTACACCCCCCCAAACGCATCCTCGTCGCCTCCTTGTTCGATTGAGCCCCAGCGCACCCTCTCCCGTGCTCTGTAGCGCCCACTCCGTTGACGTCGCCGGAGTACTGCCGCCGGCGAGCCCCCCCGTGAGACTGCCATGCGGGCCCTCGTGGTCAGGGGTTTAATTAGGCCCCCTGGGTCGCCGACAGGTGGGCCAGGCCCTGGCTAATCACGTTGTTAAAATTAACATTGAAGTTAATAACCCCCATGTGTGTATGACAGTGGGCCCTAGGCCTTTTAAAACTAATTAAACTGTTAATTAAACAAATGTGTCAATGACACCTGGGTCCCACTAGTAATTAGAATAATTAAAAAGAAATTACTCCCTCCGTTCCTTGATATAAGGTGTATAGTTTTCTTTAAAAAGTCATTTTTTTTCAACTTTGACAAAATTTATAGCAAAAAATATCAACATATATGATATTTAATAAATATAATATAAAAATATGTTTAAAGATGAATCTAATGATACCATTTTGGTATAATTTATATTAATATAGTTATCTCCTAATCTGGTCAAAGTTCACTAAGTTTGACTTTTTGAAAGAAACTATACACCTTATAATTAGGAATGGAGGGAGTATAAAACAGTAGTGATTGACATGTGGGCCCTGGCTCTGTTTTAATTTAATTAAATGATTTATTAGGAATGTGAGGCTGACCAGTGGGTCCCACTGGTCAGGTTTGACCAGTCAACACTGTTCTGGATAATGTTACTAAAATAATAAAAGAAATTATTAAAAAGGATTTTTAATGTTTTAAAATTGATTAAACTTATAAAATCAATATCTTTTAAGCCGTATATCGGATCGAAAAACTTTATACATGAAAATTGATCAGAAAAATATAATGAATACGAATATGCTATCCGTATGCCAACCACACCCCTCTAATAAAACGAACATCGAACATCCCCCCCTCCGGACCGTCTGTCCGATAAACTGTCCGGTACTGTTAGAGTGCCCGGATGAATTTATTCCGAACACGAAAGTTGTCCGGAATGGTTCAACTAACACGAATACACCCCCTTATCTTTGTCGGATGTCCACGACGCCTCCGGCATGATACCTTCCCCCTCCGGTCGCCCTGTCCGGTAATCACCCGGAGCCGGTAGTTCATCCCCGGATGAATTCCCGCTCCGAGCAACGTACTTTTCACAGCGTTAGAACACCGTTAACTTTGCATACTTCATGCCATGTATTTGTTTGTATATTATTGCTGTGTATTTACTGTTTCCTCCCCCCCTTAATCTTCGGTAGACCCTGCTGCTACCGTCGACTACACTGCTGCCGGGTACGACTACTTCGTCGACGACCCTGCCCCTACCGCCGAGCTTCCAGGCAAGCAGAGCCATTCTCTTCCCCAGATATCGCCTACCTTTCTGTACTTTCTTGCACTAGGCATTGTTACTGCTGCTTCTACGATTACAATCCTATTCAATTGCATAGCCTGATTTTGTCGCCCCTTGATGTACCTTTCTTATCCTATGCTGCCTATTATAATTATGCATATATTCAGCAGTGAACCCTGCGCATTGTTAGCTAGGACTAGATAGCGGGTCGTGATCACTCAGGGGGGTGAACACGGATACAATATATACAACTGCACAGGTACGGAACAAAGCAGACACCGCCAAAGGCCCCTATCTGGGTTATGCCTAGTCACCTCAAGTGTGAGCTATCAAGGAGTAATCCTTGTACTCCACTCGAGGCTGACTTTGTCTTGCCGCCATAGGGTCCTGAACAACAGTTGTCCTTAAAGGTAAGAAGTCGGGCGACCCAACGGTGCCCGCGAGCGGTATATTGTCGGGAACGACAGGGAGGGTACGACCGACGTTACTGGCGTGCTTGTCCCCTGCTCGTAACTCGCGAGAGTTACCAAACCACGCAAAAGTCGAGCTCTACCAAGAGCACACGCGAGACAAGGTAAGGAGACGGTTCACCTTGTCGGTAACCGCGCGCTTTGACGGGACGACAGGGCAGGCCCCGACGTTACCGGTGGGCCTTGTTGCTGTTCGTTGTCCGTTGTGTTGTTAGTCAGACAGCGATAATGGTTGTCTGCGAGATAATATTAAAATGCTAAATGGTTCGGCGGATGACTTGAGAGACCCGTTGGTCTATACGCACTACCTACACGTGGGATTACGGTGTGGCCCCTCCGCGTCGTAGTTCGTCCGAAAGCTCTTCAGACGTCAGCATTACCACGGGCTGATAGCCGGGAAGCGGTCTTGTCTTATTTGCTGCAGCAGGTGTGTTTGGATTTGCTTTTGCTTCACCGGCCAGTCTCGTACCGTGCAGGAGCGTGCAAGGGTGAGGGACATAGACCCCTTGACGCATAGGATATAGTCCGGCGGATGGCCTCTCTGCTGAGCCTAGGATGGGCTGCGTCGTGTCGGATAGCCTCGGTGGGGCGTTCCCTAACAAGGTTCACGCCACCCTGGAGATCCGAGCGTGCAGGCTGAACAATAGTGCACCCCTGCAGGGAGTTTAATCTATTCGAATAGCCGTGTCCACGGTAACAGGACACTTTATGCTGAAGATGGATCTTACCACTAGAAACTATTACTATTAAACTGTATGGTTCCGGGTCTTCTTCCTCGCAGGGAGTCGAGGAGGGGAACTCGGAGGCATTGTTATTATTAATC
This sequence comes from Bromus sterilis, assembly GCA_950022295.1. Taxonomy (NCBI): domain Eukaryota; kingdom Viridiplantae; phylum Streptophyta; class Magnoliopsida; order Poales; family Poaceae; genus Bromus; species Bromus sterilis. The sequence goes on from OX465598.1 coordinate 103,633,188, forward strand.
ATTACAACTTATATTATACAATGTTGCAGCAAATTCTGCTTCATTGTTACTTTATTGCTTTATATAAACTGTTGGCTGATTCTCTTCTCATGCTGCAAGACATCGTCAGAAGATGCTAGTCTTCGATAGGCCTAGATTCTTACCCTTATTCTGATTTCTATCTTGCAGTCCACTATATATACAACCTCCCTTTTCCGTTGATACAAATGCATAATGCTTAGTAGCGGACGTAAGACTCGCGGGTATACTAGATACTCACCTTTGCTTTATTTCCCCTTTTATGTTTTGCCTGATCGGCCGCTGCAGTCGACGTTGCAGCCCAGGAGCAGGAGTACCCCGGAGGCGGATACTACTACGTCGAGACCCCCGCTGACCAGGACCAGGAGTAGTTTCTGAGGCTCCCACGCAGGAGGCCTTGCCTTTTTGATCTGTATCTCTGATGTTATTTGTTTTAGCCTTCTTAAGGCAAATCTTGACTAACTATGTCTGTACTCAAATATTATGGTTTGTATAACTTATGCATTCGGGTCCGCGTGACCCCCTTTATTGTAACATATTGGTTTATCCTTTTGTGTTTAGTGTTGTGCTGTGATATTCTCACCGTGGCACCCTAATCTCAGCCGTGTACCCTGCATGTATGATTACTGTACACGGACTGATTTTGGGGGCGTCACAAGTTGGTATCAGAGCCGACTGCCTGTAGGAAGCCACCCCACCACTACCTGGTCAAAGTTGAGTCTAGACTTTGAAAAACTATTTTTCTAACTTAATATTTGGCTTACGGGCCCACATCGATGTCACTACGTGTGATATCTATGGTATTAGGATCCTTTTCTCCTTACCTATGCTCTGGGAATTTGCTCTCTTACCATTGCTGGTAAGTTTTACAAACTCTGACAATAGGATCACGTTCTCTTGATTCCACCCGGCGTTTTGGTGCTTCCCCATTGATTGAGTCGTGTTGCAGGAGTTCTACCCCAGGTCCCGGACCGCGGATCCCATTCTCATTTTGGGCAGGCCGCGCGTCCTCTGGCATTAACTCCTGTGGCCAACAGTTTTCTTGCGGCGTGATTGACATAGTGGAATCTATGTCGCGTCGTGTAATCCTTACCGCGGTCTGCGTGCCGCCTAGTGTGTCCTTTTTCCTTAATTTCTACGACGTTACGCTGCCCGATTTTCGATTGATTCTATGTGTGGATGTGTATGTCTTATATGACTACTCCTATATATATCTGCGCCTCCTCTTTGTTGTCGCCTTACCTATTACTCGTTTCCGGCATCTCGTTATAATGTTCATCGCTGAAATACCCCTGTTAAATTCTAGCAGGATGGCTGGTCGTGGTGGTCGTGGTCGTGGTGCCAACGATCCACCTCCGCCGCCGGACTACATGGCCGCGATGATGCAACAGTTTCAGATGAACCAAGTGTTTATGCAAGGAGTCATAGATCAGCTCCAGAACCAGAATCAGAACCAGAACCAGAACCAGCACCAGAACCAGCCGCCTGTGGTTACTCTGCGGGATTTCATGCGTCTCAATCCCCCTCTCTTCCACCAACCGGAACAGCCGCTGGATACTGATGATTGGCTTCGTGACATCACTCATCAGCTGGAGTTCGCTAATGTGAGCGCTGCTGATTATGTAAACTTCGCATCCTATTTCCTGCGTGGTCCCGCTGCTCAGTGGTGGGACACTTACAAGGGCTCGCTAGCTGAAGGGACTGTCGTCACCTGGAATGACTTCAAGACTGCCTTCCGTGCTCGTTATGTCCCCCAGGCGATTATGAACCGTATGAAGGCCGAGTTTCGCAACCTCGTTCAGGGCAACAAAACTGTCGAGGCTTACCAGAGGGAATTCTTCCGCCTCTCCCGCTATGCTGCAAGTGACCTCCCCAATGATGCAAGTAGGCAAGAGAAGTTCCGTGATGGGCTCAACCCAGATCTCCAGCTTGCACTGGCTTTGCATGCCTTCCCCGACTTCGCCACCATGGTGAAACAAACTATCACTCTCGAGACCGCTCAGCTTAAGTTCGGTGGTTCGCCGAAGCGCCCCCGTGACGCTGGCTCATCTTCGGGCACAACACAGAAGCAACGCGTTTGGCTTCCACACAGTGTGTATCGTCCACCTGCCCCTGCACCAAGGCCGTCGTATGTTGCACCTCGTATGCCTCCGCCCTTGCCGAGACAGCCGAAGACTGAGACTGCACCCCTCCGTCCTCAAGATGGCCTATGTTTCAAGTGCCGTCAGCCAGGCCATATTTCCAGAGACTGCCCTCAGCGACAGAATCAACTGGTAGTTCACCCTGCTGGCCGCGGAAATGGTCGTGGCAACAATGGGACCCTCAACTATAATACTGGGTCAAATCCTCATGCTCGTGGTCATGCTTACAACATTGATGTTGAAGCATCTCAGGAACAACCCGCTACTGTGATGGGTACACTCCTCGTTAACTCAATACCTGCTACTGTTTTATTTGATACAGGAGCATCGCATTCATTTATGTCTGGAGCATTTGCATCTAAGCATGGCATATACCATGAAAAGATGCGCACCCCCTTGGCCGTTAAAACACCCGGCGGCATGTGTCACGTTGACATGCTAGCACCTAACATCACCGTCGAGATCGAAAGGATTGAGTTCCTTGTCTCCCCACATATTCTGAAAACATCCACTATTGACCTTATCTTGGGTATGGATTGGCTGAAAGCCCACGATGCCGCACTTTATTGTGGCACCAAGGTCATCCAACTTTTTCATCCTTCTGGCGCGATTGTGAGTCACACTGCCATTGTGTCGATGAATGCCGAAGCTCGTATATATGCTCTGAATGCCTTGAATGTCGCACCTCTCGAAGGGACTGAGAAAGTCCCAATCGTTTGTGATTTTACTGACGTATTCCCAGAAGAACTGCCGGGGATACCCCCGATTAGAGAAGTTGAATTCGTCATCGACTTGAAGCCTGGCACCGTCCCTATTGCCAAGCGCCCATATAAGATGCCACCTCACCACCTCCTTGAATTGAAGAAGGAGATCGACACGGCCCTCGAGAAAGGCTTCATCCATCCTAGTTCCTCTGCTTGGGGAGCACCTTCGCTCTTTGTCAAGAAGAGTGATGGCACGAACCGTTTGGTCCAAGATTACCGACCTATCAACCAGGCCACGATACAGAACAAGTACCCCCTCCCTCGGATCAATGATCTTTATGATCAACTTGCTGGATCCACGGTGTTTTCAAAACTCGACTTAAGGTTGGGTTACCATCAGATCCGAGTCCGTGATGAGGACATCCCGAAGACTGCATTCATTACTCGCTATGGTTCATACGAGTACACTGTCATGTCATTTGGCTTGACCAATGCACCAGCCATTTTCTCCAGATTGATGAACTATATATTCATGGAATACCTCGACAAGTTCGTCGTGGTTTATCTGGATGATATATTGATTTACTCCAAGACCGATGCAGAACATGCTGAACATCTTCGTCTTATACTGGAAAAGCTTCGAGAACACAAACTCTATGCTAAGTATTCTAAGTGTGAATTCTGGCTTCCTGAAGTAACTTACCTTGGTCATGTGATTTCCATGGATGGCGTTGCCGTCAACCCCGAACGTATTCAGGCTATTCTTGACTGGACTCCGCCCAGGACTGTCAAGCAAGTCAGATGTTTCCTCGGCCTTGCTAGCTATTGTTGCCGTTTTGTCGAGAATTTCTCCAAGATTGCCAAGCCTCTGACTAATCTGCTTCACAAAGGCGTCAAGTTTGAATGGACTGATAAATGTCAAGAAAGTTTTCAAGCTCTCAAGGACAAGCTCACTTCTCCCCCAGTGCTTGCTCCCCCTGATACTCAGAAGGACTTCGTGATATATTGCGACGCGTCTCGTCAAGGATTAGGCTGTGTCCTAATGCAAGAGCGCAAAGTAATTGCTTATGGCTCTCGTCAGTTGCGTGCTCACGAAGAAAACTATCCAACTCATGATCTCTAATTGGCAGCGGTAATTTATGCATTGAAGCTGTGGCGGCATTACCTCGTCGGAAATCGTTGCGAGATCTTCACCGACCACCAAAGCCTGAAGTACCTGTTTACTCAGCCCGACCTGAATCTCCGCCAACAGAGATGGCTCGAGACAATAGCCGACTACAACATGGGAATTTCTTACACCCCTGGCAAAGCTAATGTGGTGGCCGATGCCTTAAGCCGCAAAGCCTATTGTAGTGAACTAGAAGTTCAAGTGCAACAGCCACGTCTGTATGCAGAACTCCGCAAGCTGAACATCGAAATTGTTCCGCAGGGATATGTGAACTCCCTGGTGGTCCAACCAGACCTCGACACCCGCATCAAGACGGTACAAAATTATGACTCTGACATTTGGAAGATTAAGCGTCATGTCGCCAGCGGAGAGCCCTCATTCTTCACTATTGATGCAAATGATGTTAATGCGGTGTACTTCAAGGGTCGTTTAGTGATTCCGGTAGCCAAGGCCAACCTGAATTACGCCCCTGATGTCTTGAAAGAATCTCATGATACACCTTTGTCAATTCACCCTGGTAGTACCAAGATGTACCAAGACATTCGTCAGCGGTACTGGTGGTCTAACATGAAACAAGACATTGCTCGTTATGTTGATGAGTGTGACGTTTGCCGTCGCGTGAAAGCCGAACATCAAAGACCTGCTGGAACTCTGCAACCACTCTCTATTCCTGAATGGAAATGGGATAAGATTGAAATGGAATTCGTCACCGGATTTCCCCGATCACAGAAATGTCATGATGCCATCTTTGTCGTCATCGACCGATTCTCCAAGGTTGCTCATTTTCTGCCTGTCAAAGAGACGATCTCTGCTAGTCAGTTGGCAGACTTATATGTTTCCAGAATTGTTTCCCTCCACGGTATTCCGTTGGAGATAAGTTCAGACCGAGGCGGCATTTTCACCTAGAAGTTCTGGGATAGTTTCCAAGAAGCTATGGGCACTCACCTAAATTTCAGCACCGCCTATCACCCCCAGTCGCAAGGACAAGTCGAACGAGTTAATCAAGTGCTTGAAGATATGCTTCGAGCTTGTGTCATTTCATTCGGTAAGAAATGGGAGGAATCTCTTCCATTTGCTGAATTCTCGTACAACAATAGCTATCAGGCTAGTCTGAAGATGGCACCCTTTGAAGTTCTCTATGGACGTAAGTGTCGAACCCCTCTGAATTGGTCATAGACTGGAGAAAGAACTCTCATTGGTCCAGACATTATTCAGCATGCCGAAGATCAGGTTCGCGTTATCCGTGACCACTTGAAGGCTGCTCAGTCCCGCCAGAAGAGCAACTATGATCGCAAGCACAAGGAAATGGTCTATCAACCTGGCGAATATGCGTACCTCCATGTCACTCCAATGCGAGGCACTCATCGTTTCGGAATCAAAGGCAAGTTAGCTCCTTGCTACATTGGCCCGTTCCGTATTCTTTCCCGGAGTGGACCATTGGCATACCGATTGGAATTGCCGCCGAACATCTCTCAAGTCCACGATGTATTCCATGTGTCGCAACCCCGACGCTGCTTCAAGGACCCTATTCGATAAGTGGAACATGATATGATTGAGCTTCAGCAGGACTTGACTTATCAAGAACATCCGAGCCGCATTCTCGATCAGTCTGAATGCAAAACCCGCAACAAGACAACCAAGTTCCTCAAAGTTCAGTGGTCGAATCATTTTGAAGACGAAGCCACTTGGGAACGCAAAGATCGTCTTCGTGAGGAATACCCCGATCTTTTCCCCTCTACCACCTAAATTCTCGGGACGAGAATTCTTGTAGTGGGGGAGATTTGTAACACTCTCACTTTCAGTGAACAGTAATCAGGGTCACTGTTCATCTCTACTATTCAAAACTTTTGTTTGATCAACTGGTTCAGTTCAAATTCAAATTCTCCTTTGATATTGTTGCAAGCAAATATGAACCATGGACCTTGATCATCATTGGCCAACTAAATTCCAAGCCATTTGAAATAGAATTCAAACAAACCCTAAAATTCCTTTTGAAGAATATTAAAAAAATATGGTGACAATAAATCTTTTCCAAAAATCTTGGAACCACTTTTATAAAATCCCAAATAATCATTGGACCATGCCCATGTAATCATTGGTATTTATTGGGCTACTGAAAATTGTAAACAATTAATAACAGTAGCAATTCGAGGCCAATTGCTCATTTAATAATAAAATAAATTAGCAAAAGAGTTTAGACAAACCCTAAATCTTTTGTGGTACTCTAGGAATATGCTCTACTAATTATGGAACCAAAATGGCATTATATAAAAATGCCTAAGCCATTTAAATAAATGCTAACAGAAATAAACAAAAGAAAGAAAAGAGAAAAGATAATTAAAGCTAAACCTAACTAACCCCCCTCTAGCCCGAGGCCCATTCCCCCCCACATAATTCAGCCCAGAGCCCACCCTGGGGGGTTATCTCCCTCCTCCCGTACGACAGCCATGGCGTGGCACCCATCCACCCCTGCCACCGGCGAGGCAACCCCCGTGGCACGAATCGAGCGGCTCCGGCGGACTACAAGTGCGCCGAGCCCCCTCCCCTGCGAACCCTAACCCTAGAACCCCCGGCGCCATTCCATTTCCCCCCACCCTCGCGCTCGATTTCGTCGTCTCCCACCTCTAGCCGAGACGCTATGGACGCGCCAAGGTGAACCCGCGCGACCACCGCCCTCCCCAGCTCCAGCCGGCGTGTCCGGCAAGACCTCGCCTGTCGTCTTCCCCAACCCGCAGAGGGAATCGAGCCGGAGTGCCCCCTGTCGCTCGAGCCGCGGTCGTCTCCTACCTCCAGCCCGCCGGCGACCCCGCGCGATTCCGACGACTACGACCCTCCCTCGAGCCCACTGCCCCTCCCCACCCCATCCCGGTGAGCACCGCGGCATTTTACTTCTCGCCGCGCTAGCTTTCCCCCCTCTAGTCCTCTTCTCCACCACGGCCCGTTCCGACGGCCGCCCTCCTCGTCGCCGTCGAGGTTCCCGGCCGCCCCAGACTACACCCCCCAAACGCATCCTCGTCGCCTCCTTGTTCGATTGAGCCCCAGCGCACCCTCTCCCGTGCTCTGTAGCGCCCACTCCGTCGACGTCGCCGGAGTACTGCCGCCGGCGAGTCCCCCCCCCCTGAGACTGCCATGCGGGCCCTCGTGGTCAGGGGTTTAATTAGGCCCCCTGGGTCACCGACAGGTGGGCCAGGCCCTGGCTAATCACGTTGTTAAAATTAACATTGAAGTTAATAACCCCCATGTGTGTATGACAGTGGGCCCTAGGCCTTTTAAAACTAATTAAACTGTTAATTAAACAAATGTGTCAATGACACCTGGGTCCCACTAGTAATTAGATTAATTAAAAAGAAATTATAAAACAGTAGTGATTGACATGTGGGCCCTGGCTCTGTTTTAATTTAATTAAATGATTTATTAGGAATGTGAGGCTGACCACCCACTGGTCAGGTTTGACCGGTCAAGACTGTTCTGGATAATGTTACTAAAATAATAAAAGAAATTATTAAAAAGGATTTTTAATGTTTTAAAATTGATTAAACTTATAAAATCAATATCTTTTAATCCGTATATCGGATCGGAAAACTTTATACATGAAAATTGATCAGAAAAATATAACGAATATGAATACGCTATCCGTATGCTAACCACACCCCTCTAATACAACGAACATCGAACATCCCCCCTCGGGACCGTCTGTCCGATAAACTGTCCGGTACTGTTAGAGTGCCCGGATGAATTTATTCCGAACACGAAAGTTGTCCGGAATGGTTCAACTAACACGGATAAACCCCCTTATCTTTGTCGGATGTACACGACGCCTCCGACATGATACCTTCCCCCTCCGGTCGCCCTGTCCGGTAATCACCCGGAGCCGGTAGTTCATCCCCGGATGAATTCCCGCTCCGAGCAACGTACTTTGCACAGCGTTAGAACACCGTTAACTTTGCATACTTCATGCCATGTATTTGTTTGTATATTATTGCTGTGTATTTACTGTTTCCTCCCCCCCTTAATCTTCGGTAGACCCTGCTGCTACCGTCGACTACACTGCTGCCGGGTACGACTACTTCGTCGACGACCCTGCCCCTACCGCCGAGCTTCCAGGCAAGCAGAGCCATTCTCTTCCCCAGATATCGCCTACCTTTCCGTACTTTCTTGCACTAGGCATTGTTACTGCTGCTTCTACGATTACAATCCTATTCAATTGCATAGCCTGATTTTGTCGCCCCTTGATGTACCTTTCTTATCCTATCCTGCCTATTATAATTATGCATATATTCAGCAGTGAACCCTGCGTATTGTTAGCTAGGACTAGATAGCGGGTCGTGATCACTCAGGGGGGTGAACACGGATACAATATATACAACTGCACAGGTACGGAACAAAGCAGGCACCGCCAAAGGCCCCTATCTGGGTTATGCCTAGTCACCTCAAGTGTGAGCTATCAAGGAGTAATCCTTGTACTCCACTCGAGGCTGACTTTGTCTTGCCGCCATAGGGTCCTGAACAGCGGTTGTCCTTAAAGGTAAGAAGTCGGGCGACCCAACGGTGCCCGCGAGCGGTATATTGTCGGGAACGACAGGGAGGGTACGACCGACGTTACTGGCGTGCTTGGCCCCTGCTCGTATCTCGCGAGAGTTACCAAACCACGCAAAAGTCGAGCTCTACCAAGAGCACACGCGAGACAAGGTAAGGAGACGGTTCACCTTGTCGATAACCGCGAGCTTTGACGGGTCGATAGGGCAGGCCCCGACGTTACCGGTGGGCCTTGTTGCTGTTCGTTGTCCGTTGTGTTGTTAGTCAGACAACGATAACGGTTGTCTGCGAGATAATATTAAAATGCTAAATGGTTTGGCGGATGACTTGAGAGACCCGTTGGTCTGTACGCACTACCTACACGTGGGATTACGGTGTGGGCCCTCCGCGTCGTAGTTCGTCCGAAAGCTCTTCAGACATCAGCAGTACCACGGGCTGATAGCCGGGAAGCGGTCTTGTCTTATTTGCTGCAGCAGGTGTGTTTGGATTTGTTTTTTCTTCACCGGCCAGTCTCGTACCGTGCAGGAGCGTGCAAGGGTGAGGGACCTAGACCCCTTGGCGCATAGGATATAGTCCGGCGGATGGCCTCTCTGCTGAGCCTAGGATGGGCTGCGTCGTGTCGGATAGCCTCGGTGGGGCGTTCCCTAACAAGGTTCACGCCACCCTGGAGATACGAGCGTGCAGGCTGAACAGTAGTGCACCCCTGCAGGGAGTTTAATCTATTCGAATAGCCGTGTCCACGGTAACAGGACACTTTATGCTGAAGCTGGATCTTACCACTAGAAACTATTACTATTAAACTGTATGGTTCCGGGTCTTCTTCCTCGCAGGGAGTCGAGGAGGGGAACTCGGAGGCATTGTTATTATTAATCATTACAACTTATATTATACAATGTTGCAACAACTTCTGCTTCATTGTTACTTTATTGCTTTATATAAACTGTTGGCTGATTCTCTTCTCATGCTGCAAGACATCGTCAGAAGATGCTAGTCTTCGATAGGCCTAGCTTCTTACCCTTATTCTGATTTCTATCTTGCAGTCCACTATATATACAACCTCCCTTTTCCGTTGATACAAATGCATAAGTCTTAGTAGCGGACGTAAGACTCGCGGGTATACTAGATACTCACCTTTGCTTTATTTCCCCTTTTATGTTTTTCCTGATCGGCCGCTGTAGTCGACGTTGGAACCCAGTAGCAGGAGTACCCCGGAGGCGGATACTACTACGTCGAGACCCCCGCTGACCAGGACCAGGTGTAGTTTCGGAGGCTCCCAGGCAGGAGGCCTAGCCTTTTCGATCTGTATCTCTGATGTTATTTGTGCTAGCCTTCTTAAGGCAAATCTTGACTAACTATGTCTGTACTCAGATATTATGGTTTGTATAACTTATGCATTCGGGTCCGCGTGACCCCCTTTATTGTAACATATTGGTTTATCCTTTTGTGTTTAGTGTTGTGCTGTGATATTCTCACCGTGGCACCCTAATCTCAGCCGTGTACCCTGCGTGTATGATTACTGTACACGGATTGATTTTGGTGGCGTCACATCAAAGTAAGAGCAACTCTAACGTCCCCTTAAAAGCCCCGGATCTTTATAATAATCGTCAGTTTAAAGGTCCAGGCGAAAAAGGGTCAAAACAAGACCCTTAAATGTCGCCAACCTGTAAAATTTTTTAAGGGACGCGGTAAATCGGCCCCCTCGATTCGTTGTTTTGTGGTTCCGCAGCTCAACCCGAGGGTGCCTCGTATACGCAAAATATCATTAGCGGGAGTCCAACGTCCAAATGAAGCTTCATCCTGAGCTCACTCCCGTCGCCTAGCACTGGTGGTGCCGCCCCAGCCCAGCACTGGCCCCTACCCTCCCGGCGGGGCCCCGTCTCGGGTCCGCCTGCCCCCACCGGAGGTCCGCCCGTCCCGGCCCCTTCCCTCCCGACGCCCGTCCGCCGCCGGAGCTCCGCCCCTCCCAGCGCCCGTCTGCCGCCGGCGCTCAGCCCTGTCCCGGCCATCGGCTGCGGACGAGCCATTCCTGGCCGCGCCGTCGCTTGGCCGCCCTCCCTAGCCCCGGTCGCAGCCGCACCACCACCGACCGCCCTCCCCATCCCGGCCGCGCCACCGCCTAGCCATGTCATCCGCCTGGCCGCGATGCCGCCTGGCTCCGGTCGCCACGCTGGATCGATGGAGGCTGTTGTGTGCTGGATCGATGGAGGTTGCTGTGTAGAGAGGGAGAGAGAGTAGAAAGGCGAGGAGGAGGATGAGAAAAAGAGGGCATATTCCAGAATATTCCTTTTTACTATTTATGTTTAAGGGTCTTGTTCTACCGCAGCTGATTTGGACTCTTATACCGCCTGTTTTTGGACCCTTATACCTGTTTTAAGGGTCCGCGGGATAAGAGCCCCGTTAGAGTTGCTCTAAGCCCTGAGGTCTGTAAGGGAAACTCCAACGCGTCGACGCAAACGGACGCGCGTATTATCCGATTTCTGTCCGTTTACGTCACAGCTCGGACCATTATCCACACATGTCTACGATTTTTAGGACGCGCCGACGCATTTCGTTCGGGCCAACAAAGGCATTCCCATTTCCAATGCTAACGGCCATGCCAGGGCGCGCGTTGACAACCAAAAAATAGTGTTTGCGCCACAAGTTTTAAAAGCTGACTACACATGCCAGCGCCACAACCAAAAAATTTCCGATCACTCATCCGAAGCTATCATCTCATTTTGCATCTTTTCGAATCATGGGCGCTTCTTTGAAGATATGGTTTTTACGTCGATCTTCATGATCTCCATTTGTTTCTCCATTACGGCGAGCTTCACTTGATTCTTCTTGATCTCAAGTTTCTTCTTTTGAATCTCGAGATACGCCTTCATTTGCTCATCTTTCTCTTGGCGTTTCTTCTCTTCCCTCTCCTCCTTTCTCATGACTAAACCTTTGAAGGTTTCTTGCAAGACAAGTGTAGTCACTTCACGCTTATCGTCGACGTTGGAGTTTTTTTTGTCCTTTTTGCCTCTTCTCACCCTCACCATGCTAAACCACGACCGACGGTCCTCCATTCTTTTTTTGGGCGGCATATTGCTCCCTAAATTCAGCAACTTGCCAAAGATGTTCCAACAATGGGTGAGGATGAATGATTTGTTGGCATGTTGAAATTTGAACAATTCCAAAGCTTGGAAAGCCTACACACAATGATCATAGAAACAACTTAATGCAATGGGTGCGCTGGGCGCGGCAATGGCAACAATTTAATGCGCTAGGCGCTGCAGTGGCAACAATTTAATGCGCTGGTGATGTCTACGCGCACTTCTATTCTTGGAGACTATGTTGGGCCTCCAAGCGCAAATGTTTGTAGGACAACAGAAATTTCCCTCAAGTGGATGACCTAAGGTTTATCGAACTCAGGGAAGTAGAGGTTGAAGATGGTCTCTCTCAAGCAACCCTGCAATTAAGAAACAAGAAGTCTCTTTTGTCCCCAACGCACCTAATACAATGACAAATTATATAGATGCACTAGTTCAGCGAAGAGATGGTAAAATACGAGTGATATGGGTGGCAAAGCAAGGTAATATAAACTTGTAATAAATATTACATCAAGATAGCAAGTGACAAAAGTGAGCACAAATGGTGTAACAATGGAGAGAAACAAGGTCTAGGCTTCATACTTTCACTAGTGGCAACTCCCAACAACATTAACATAGTCTAATCACATGATATTTCCACTAAAACATGCAAGGAGACGTAACTCGGAGGTCATTCCTTTGTGGTCAAGAGAGGACGAGAATTATGTAGGGCTACAAAAGCACACCTCAAAGTTCATAGTTCTCATCTATGGATTTCCCATTGTCACCCCGGTCATCCAAAGAGAGTACCACAATCACCACAACACATCTCAAGGATAGTCAAAGACAAGCACCAAGAGACTCTCAATCTTGAATCAACACACAAAAGAGGAAATCTCTTATGAAATTATTCTTCTAATCCATGTCCAATAGATCGCTGTCACCATGGTCTCGGAGATTATACTAGATAAGATCAAGTGAGTACATGTAACACCCCGGGTGTCACACTACAGTAATCACCTTTGATTAACGACAAGTCACCATGATTAGGCTTGTGATGATCACCCTTGATCATGGCTTATTGAAATTCAACCCAATTAAAAATTCCAAAACAAGGTGGAAATAAACCTTGCCGAAAAATTGTGCAAACAATTTTATAAAATACCTAAAAGTTAGTAGATCACTATACAATGTTATGGATATCTATTACAACATTTAAATATACTAAACAAATCAAAACAGTGCCTACAATATCCCCTTTTAATCAATTATTATTTAAAAAAATTCAAATGAATTTATTAGGCACCCAAACTTTTTGTCGCATTACTATATTGTGTAACACTACTATTGGAACTAGTTGCAACCTTTTATAAAATCAAAGACTAGCTAATTAAAATAGAAACCTATAAGATCAGAGGAAAATAAGAACAAACAAAAAAGAAAAGGGGTTATTTTTCGCCCTAGGAAAAATCCAGCCCGGGCCCAACCCAACTCTGGTACGCGAGAGAGGATTGCTTCTCGCCCTTCGTTGGTTACCCCAAGTGGAAGGTAAGATGCAGCGTAGCAGCAAGTTTCCCTCGGTGAAGATGCCGATGTTGAGTATCAACCAGTAGTACTCCGACGATGATAAGTATGTGTCAGCAGCGCACCTGACACGGACCTGCACACAACACAATTAACTTTGCCCCCAATGAAGTTCAGAGAGGTTGTGAATCGCTCCGGCCTTGTTGTTTACAAAGGATCAAATACACAGGATAATGATAATGATAGCAACTGAAAGTAAAAAACAATAAAGTAAATGAGCGTGGAAACAGTGATGAGAACATGGACCAGGGTCCCGTGATGTTCACTAGTGATGTCTCTCTCCCAAAAGACGATAAGATTGATATGTGAGGTAAATAAATTACAGACGGGAAATTGACAGAAATATAAACGCACCGCAATGCTAACTATGCTACTAAAGAAAGGAAGAGGCTCAAAAGCACGGGCAGTACGCCAAAATAAGTAGACCAAAATCCATCTGCATCTACTACTAATCATCCACCTTGAGATATCTATCCAGAACATCTCGCTGGTATTAAGTTGCGAGCCCCACCCAAAGTGTAAACCCAATGCAACAAACAACTGCATTAAAAGAACTTTGCGTAAAGTAAACAATCCTTGTAGCCGCGGTTACAAGCACCGTTGTTTTCCCCCTTGCGGCCACAACACATTCCCTAGACTCATGTTTGTGTCACTCAAGCGTGTCATCAGGGGGCATGTACCCACAATCTAGCATAACGTTCCCTCTTGGGGTCACTACCTACCACTTGGCCAAAGAAATAAATAGAAACGGAGAACATGCAAGAATTACTTCGGAACAAAAATACAAAAGATAAGAACCAATTATATTATTCTATCACAATCTGAACATAATCTAATAATCCATCAGATCCCATCAAACTCAGCATAACAAAAGCAGAAAGAATTACATATGTGCCTCGATCATGTAGGACAGCTCACGAGGTCTAAACCATAAAGAACAAAGAGGGGAGGAGAACATCACATAGCTACTAATCACGGACCCATGGTCCAAGGTAGACTACTCACGGCACATCCGGGAAGCGTCCATGATGGAGGAGAAGCTCCCGGAGGTCGATCCTCACTCCGGCAGGGTGCCGGGAAGGGTCCTGACGGTGCTCCCGATCTTGGAAGCGCGGCGGCGGTGGAACAGAGGGGAGATTGCAAAATAGGGTTTTGTCCCCAGAGTTTCCCCGTCACGAAGAATAAATAGGCGAAGGGGGTAGCCAGGGGGCCACCAGGGGTCCAGGCGCCCCCTGGGGCGGCCAGGCCCCTGGCCACGCCAGGTGGCCGCCTGGGCCCCTGGTGGTGGCCCTCTGGCCCCACTTGGGTGCTTCTGGAAGACTCCGTTACGCTGATTTTTTATCCGATTTCTACCGATTTTTTGGAGCATTTTTAATATGGGGGAAACATGGAATAGAAAAACAGCAGAAAACAGGAAATGGCACTGGGGTGCACTGAGTTAGTAGGTTAGTCCAAATATGATCAAAAGTGTATGAAAGTGTATCTAGATCATAGCAATATCACACAAAACATGCATGGAGCGAGCAGAAATTATCGATACGTTTGAGACGTATCAACATCCCCAAGCTTAATTCCTTCTCACCCTCGAGTAGGTAAATGATAACAGGCATAATTTCTGTGGTGACATGCTAGCAACCATATAAGGACTTTGAAAAGTAAATCAATCGAGGTATGTAATTCAATTCAAGTCATAACATGCAAGAGTCTATATTAGCATTGAAACAAGCAACGAAAGAACATTAGGTGCAAGAGCTCTCGCTGTCCGTGACTCGAATGTCTCCAAATGGTGTTTGCGTGCAAGAAAGGGATAGGGAATACGAGAAAAAAGTATTATTGTTGAGAACTCAATCTACTAAAGTGTCACACTTGGTCTTCTTTGGAATTTTATCTTGACTCGTCCCCAGACCACTAGCCAGGTACGAGTCAATTTGATCCACTCATTTTCGATATTTTGAGCACTCATGGAATGGATGAGCGTAAGAACGAGAGTTGACACTTAGGATGGCAAAGAGAGAAATATGTTGGAGGAGGAAGTCAAAAAGGTGAGAATGGCTCACATCAATGAGGACAATCATAGGCGAGAAGGCCAAATGATAGATATGATGTGAGGAGTAGGGATTGCCATGCAACGGATGCACATATGAGCTGAAAAGCTCTCCAATGGAACTAGTGGGGTGCATCTAACTTGCTCGCTCATGAAGACCTAGAGCTCTTTTGAGGAGGCTCATCCTTGGAATATGCAAGCCAAGTTCTATAGTGTGAAGGTCCCCACATAGCTATATGCATGAATGATCATCTCTATGGAGTACAAGGATAAGAGGGAGTACTAGTGTGGATGTTTCAAAAGAATAGTAGTGTTGCCCCTTTCTCACTTTTTATTTCTTTTTCCCTTTTTTCTATTTTTTTTCTATTTTTTGGTGGCCTCAATGGCTCTTTCTATTGAACTCTCATTTGTCCTCTTTGGGATCTTTTATTTTTTCCACTTTGGGCTCTTTTCCTCACTTAAGGGCAACACTCTAATTTACAAGAGGGTATAGACGATCTTTCACACTTTATAATGTACTCAAATCATAAAGAAGATGTAGCTATCATGATGTATGCAATGTATGCCGCTGCCAGTGTAGCAGGAACATGTATGATATGAAGATCAAGTCATGAAGAGGTGGAAGTTGCATGGAAATATATCTCGGAAAGGCTATGGAAATGCCTTGATAGGTAGGTATGGTGGCTGTTTTGAGGAAAGATATAAAGAGGTTTATGATGACAGAGCGTATCATGCCAAGGGTTTGGATGTATTGGCGAAGGTGGACGCCAACTCTCGGAGTGAGAAGAAGGCAATGCACGACACAAGAGAGTCTAGCAAATATGAGGAGGTGGAAGTGTCAACTTTCAATACTTACATTAGTCCGAAGAACGCATGCACTTATTATCGGAAACTCTCAATCTAACGAGGAGGTTCAAAAAGATACAAGTACCCCGAGGAGGAGTGTATGGGGTTTTGGTTATCCTTGCGCATCCTCGACTCATGGTACGTGAGTGTACTCTAATATTCGACCCCTCAGAAGAGTAGTGATCCATCTAGTAGCTAGAGTTGTCAACTAGTTTTGTAGTTTTTTGAAAATAAACACGAATTGCCCCAAATACGACACCTATCACTAATAGGCTAGAGCTCTTGACACCAAAAGTTCAAACATTACTCACATAAATACCTCAAAACTATTGCAAGTTACTACTAAAATTAAATAGCAACCTCAATTACCTACTTCTCAAAACAAGATATAACTCAGTGCAACAACCAACTCTCTTAACAAGATAAACATGAAAACTAAAAAGAGTTCCAGCAACAAATAAAACAAAATCCAAGGCTCTTGCTAAAGAAAAACTAAGACTAAAACTAAACATGGCAGTAGCTACGAAAAGATAAAGAACACACAACAGTAAAAAGATAGGCATGAAAAATCCTATGATGTGTTCTAGTTTTCAAAGTGGAGCATGTTTCTCTCCCACACAAAGTAAGACGGGATCTAACTTGTTATGAACAGCAAGCAAAGCTAAAGAAAACTAAAAAATAAAACCTAAGAGCGGGATGCTCCAAGCATAGCATATAACGCATGAAGTGATAAAAATATAGTGATACGAAGGACGAACTGATGATTGCTGATGGAGAAGGGGATGCACGGGGGCATCCCCAAGCTTAGACGCCTGAGTCTCCTTGAATATTTGTTGGGGATGCATGGGGACATCCCCAAGCTTGAGCGCTTGACACTCCCGAGTCTTCTTTCATCATCTTCCATCGGACACTTGAAAACTCCTTCATACACAATTCATCATAAGCTGATTAGAGAGGTTAGTATCCTTAATAAATAATTTCCCCCACTGGATATAAAGATATTCTTGAAGAGGTATTGTTTCTCAAGATTTCCAAAAGGTTTTTGCGAAGAAAAAGCACGCTTAAGGTTTGCAAAAGTTAGGATAGACAAAACGTGGCAGAATCTGTTAAAAACAGGACAACAGGTAGTAAAACAAATTAGGGATACTTCTGCAACTCAAATAAAAAACTCAGAACATACGAAAGTTCCGTGATTGTATAGAGCACGCTGTGTAAAAAAATCAGCTCAAAAAGATGAACTGGTGATTTATTCTGATTTTTCCCGTCACGAGGACAGAATCTGTTTTCTGGACAGCATGTCAGAACTTTCACTTCCCTTGTCATATGAGGCTATACTTTGCACAAAGCTTGAAAATAAATATACAATGATGTTGCTACAGTAGTAACAATCATCAAGACCACTAAAAACAGAAATAAAAACATCTTGGGTTGCCTCCCAACAAGCGCTTTCTTTTACGCCTTTAAGCTAGGCATAAGGCAAAAGAAGAATCAAAGGTCTCCAAAATTTTCGGAATCATAAAAACCTTCAAATTGATTTTCAATAAGCTCATTCTTCTTCTTCCTAGGAAAGAGGTACTTACGTTTCACCTTACCGCGTAAGTGTATGAACCCGTTACTAATATCAATGAAGCCTTTCATGGCTCGGAGGAAGTTCCTTCCAAGCACAATGTTGCTTTGGTTTGGCTCCATGACGAAGAAGTCCATCGGTGCAATCCTATGAAGGAATGTAACTTGGACTTCTTTTGACTTTCCTTTAACCTTTGAAATATCTCCATTAGCATGTTCATGATAAGATGATAATTTATCCATATGTAGTTTCAAAGAATCATAGACTAATTTTGGCATAGTAGAAACCGTGGATCCAATGTCACGAAAAGCAAGGAAGTCTTGGTTTGATATGCTAATCCTAACAAAGGGCTCCCAATCATCATCTATCTCCAAAATTTCTTTCTTGTTGGATTTAAGTTCTTCTACCTTCCTCAAGCCTAGAGCATCTATCCTCTTTTCAATAGTGGCAGGTCTATCTATAACAGTATCAATACTACGATCATAAACAAAATAACTAGATAGACTATGCAAAATATCAAGGGCTCTAGCTTTATCACACTCTAAAAAGTCTCCTTCAGCTATCATATCAAGAGAGTGTTTACACCACTTAAAAAGACCATGGTAAAAATTCCTAAGAACAATTTTTATAGGTATCCAAGGCATAATTCTTTTGTGTGCTTCAGAAATTTTGTCCCATGCCTTCTTCATATTTTCTCCATCCCTTTGACGGAAATCGAGAACTTCCGATTCCCGCAAAGCACCAAGTCCTAACATGTTCATCTAAACAAGGAGGACTACTAACAACAAGATATATTTTTTTGTGATTTTTGATATAAGACACAAAGATAAAAACAGAAAGGTAAACTAACAAGACTAAAAAGCAAAGGTAAAAAGTAGTGGGCAACTCCCCTATCTTATCACTCGGAGTCCCCGGCAACGGCGCCAGAAATTCGCTTGATACGCGAGAGAGGATTGCTTCTCGCCCTTCGTTGGTTACCCCAAGTGGAAGGTAAGATGCAGCGTAGCAGTCGGTTCCCCTCGGTGAAGATACCGAGGTTGAGTATCGACCAGTAGGACTCCGGCGATGATAAGTAGGTGTCAGCGGCGCACCTGACGCGGACCTGCACACAACACAATTAACTTTGCCCCCAATGAAGTTCAGAGAGGTTGTCAATCTCTCCGGCCTTGTTGTTTACAAAGGATCAAAGACACAGGATAATGATAATGATAACAACTGAAAGTAAAAATCAATAAAGTAAATGAGCGTGGAAATAGTGATGAGAGTATGGACCGGGGTCCCGTGATGTTCACTAGTGATGTCTCTCTCCTAAAAGACGATTAGATTGCTATGCGAGGTAAACAAATTACAGACGGGAAATTGACAGGATTATAAACGCACCGCAATGCTAACTATGCTACTAAACAAAGGAAGAGGCTCAAAAGCATGGACAGTACGCCAAAATAAGTAGACAAAAATCCATCTGCATCTACTACTAATCATCCACCTTGAGATATCTATCCAGAACATCTCACTGGTATTAAGTTGCGAGCCCCCCCAAAGTGTAAACCGAAAGCAACATACAACTGCATTAAAAGAACTTTGCGTAAAGTAAACAATCCTTGTAACCGCGGTTATAAGCAGCGTTGTTTTCCCCCTTGCGGCCACAACACATCCCCTAGACTCATGTTTCTTCCACTCAAGCGTGTCATCAAGGGGCATGTACCCACAATAGAGCATAACGTTCCCTCTTGGGGTCACTACCTACCACTTGGCCAAAGCAATAAATAGCAACGGAGAACATGCAAGAATTACTTCGGAACAAAAATACAAAAGATAAGAACCAGTTATATTACTCTATCACAATCTGAACATAATCTCATAATCCATCAGATCCCATCAAACTCAGCATAGCAAAATCAGAAAGAATTACATATGTGCCTCGATCATGTAGGGCAACTCACGAGGTATAAACCATGAAGAACAAAGAGGGGAGGAGAACATCACATATCTACTGATCACGGACCCATGGTCCAAGGTAGACTACTCACGGCACATCCGGGAAGCGTCCATGGTGGAGGAGAAGCTCCCGGAGGCCGATCCTCCCTCCGGAGGGTGTCGGGAAGGGTCCTGATGGTGCTCCCGATCTTGGAAGCGCGGCGGCGGCGGAACAGAGGCGAGATTGCAAAATAGGGTTCTGTCCCCGGAGTTTCCCCGTCACGGAGAATAAATAGGCGAAGGGGGGCAGCCAGGGGGGCCACCAGGGGTCCAGGCTCCCCCTAGGCCCCTGGTGGTGGCCCTCTGGCCCCACTTGGGTGCTTCTGGAAGACTCCGTTACGCTGATTTTTTATCCGATTTTCCCGAATTTTGGAGCATTTTTAATATGGGGGAAACCTGGAATAGAAAAACAGCAGAAAACATGAACTGGCACTGGGGTGCACTGAGTTAGTAGGTTATTCCAAATATGATCAAAAGTGTATGAAAGTGTATCTAGATCATAGCAATATCACACAAAACATGCATGGAGCGAGCAGAAATTATCGATACGTTTGAGACGTATCAAACTCCCCTTCCCCTTTTCTTCCTCCTACTGCTCTTGGCCTCTGTGTGGTCGACGTCATGGTCGTCCACAGTGCCAGATGCGCCGCTATTGCGCATCCCGCGGCTCAGCGCATGGATAAGTTCCCCTCTCTCCCTCGTGGAAACCCTAGCCCGTTCCATTCCCGCCTCCTGGCGCCTCCCTCGCCCGAGCGAAACAGTCGTCGGGTCGTCGCCATTAGCGCAGCCATCCACCTCTCACAGCCGACGCCACCATGCTCGCCGAGCCGCAAAAGGTCCACCGGGATCCCCCGAGTCGACCCCACCCTCTGGTTCTGGTCGGGATGCCCTCTCACCCCGCCATCGCCTCGCCCCCTTCTGAAGGCCGAAGCCGCTGCCCCGCGCCATGGCCATCCCCACCGCTGATCCTGCAGCTACTAGAGGACGGCCTCGGCTACACCCCTGTGAGCACCTCCTCTGTCTCCGCCTCGCCCCGCTGCCGACGTCGTAGCCCGCCGGCCCACCTGCTCGTCGTGCCCCTCGTGTAGACGCCACCGACGCACGCTCCCGGCGACTTGGTCGTGCGCCCCACGCACCCTGGCCACTCTGGTCGCGCCCTCTCTACATCCGGGCCATGCCCGTGGCCGTCCAGCAACACATGGCCAAGCCCCTGCTTGCCCTGCGGACTACTGCTGCGCTCGCCGCAACGTTGCTCTGCTGGATGCTGCTTGTGGCGCTGTAGTTGCTAACTGCTGCTACTTAGTTTGATGCTGACTACCACCTTTGACAGGAACAAAGCAGCATGCAAACGATTTTTAAGATGGCAAAAATTTATATGTATAGAAAGTAGACATAACCAACTTTATTTTGTTCCATTAGACAACTTCATTTGAGGCATGGATTAAATCCAATAAAATTGAAGAAGTGCACTTTTCTGTTAACTAAAAGCAGGGGATAAACAGAATATTAACTCGCTACTTTAGAGCAAGTTTTGGATAGGTAAACGAGCTCTGATGTGATGAATTTCGTACCTGATTGAAGAGCACAGAAAATTGCTCAAAGTTGATATAAGGAACTAACTCGGTGGATGAGCCAAACCCAAAGACATAGCCCTCCGAGGACGCTAATGGATGTTAAAACCGGGGTTCCCCAGTCTTAGAAAAATTTCAGTGAAATCCAAAAGGGGACAATGGCATGTGGGACCCCCTAGCATTGTTCATCTGTTGACCAGTCAAAGGCCCCTGCCTATGACCTGTGGCCCCCCTATGTTAGTTGACCTGGTCAAAGTTCCTGTTCTGGATAATGTTGAATTAATGATTTAAATAAATTCAGTAATTGTTTAAAATGAATAAAACTTTGAAAATCAATATCTTTTAAACCGTAACTCCGATGGAAAAACTTTATACATGAAACTTGATCAGAAAATGCCACGGATAAGAATACATCACCCGTATAGCCACCACACCGCTCTAACATAACGAACGTGGAACCTTTCCCCTCTGGTTCATTTGTTTGTCAAACGATCGGAGCCGGTAAAACTTTCCGGATGAAAATGTTCTGAATATGAAAGTTGTTCAGAATGGATCTACGAGCAAGGATACACTATCCACATGTCTGTCAGATGTCTCTAACACTGCAGCCATGGAAACTTTGTTGGATATATCCTTTAGAGGCAAATAATATATGATTATTCCAATATATCTAAGCAAGTTCGTAACCAGTTTCATACTATGCTAGAACTGTATCAGTGAAACAATGGTACATGTGTGGTATAGAAACACCCAACATTCCTAGTTAGCCTCTATATCAATAACTAGTTCATGGTTAACATGATGATCGTTGTTTCGCAACCATGGACAATTAAGTCTATTGACTGTAAGGTCACCTCACTAGATGAGTGACGTGATGAACATTACCCAACGTAAGAATTACAACATGATCAAACTTATGAAGGTTTAGTGTTGTAATTACAAAACGCAGTAGACCGTTCCTTTGACCGTGAGTACTTGCATAATTGCTATCTTCTCGGATGCTTTGACTTACATCCCACCGCCTGACCGAAATATGCTGGCCATAACGGCTGTATCTTGGGAATTCCGTTGAGATATGTTGAGGAGTATTGTTACAAGAGCGACATTTTTCAATCCATGTGATGGATAGATACTTAGGTCCCACTCGGTGAGATTCCATCCATAAAGCTGCGGAGCGTGTGACTAGGTCACGGGGATGAATACCACGAAATGAGTGAAAAAGGATTTTTCGGTAACGAGGTTGAACCAGACATAGGATGTCATTGATCGAATCTCGGACTAATCCAGTATCGATGACAAAGGGAATGCTATACGACGTAAGGTCCAATCGGTATTGATATCCGGAATGCACATGGGTCATTATGGGCATCTAGGTCCCGCTGATGATCATTGACTGTAGCCTCATCTCGGTCATGATTGGAGTGTTCTCGGACCGTAGGGTAACACACTTAAGGGATCGATGAAATCGGAGATCTTTTCGAAACTATCGGAGTTACCGGAGAATAAAGGAAGCAGCACTGGAAAAGTTCCGTGTTGACCCGAAGGAGTTTCGGAGTGAGCTGGAAGGTGTTCCGGATCATCGGGAGAAGGAATAATATGTTTTAGTTATTAATTAATTGAATTAATAATTAAATTTTTTTATTTATTATTAAAAAGTGCTATGGGCCTTATTTATGAAAGAGGCATTAGGGGAATAAAGGGAAAAAGAAAAAAAAAGGAAAGAAGGGGGGAGGCGCCATGGGCCCTAGGGCCCATGAGGATGGTGCACCCCGCCCCCCTTGGCCGTCCACCTCTCCCTAGCCATGGGCCCTAGGGCCCATGAGGGGTTGACTCCCTCCCCTCTGCCTATATATAGATGGACAGGGTGCATATATTTAAAACACAGAAATTCGTGAAAAAATAAATATTACTCCGAATCGTGATCGGTTTTCTCTTGTCTTCTCCCTTCCTTGTCTCTTCCACGTTAGGCCCCCTTGTTTGGGGCCTATAGTGGGATTGAGGCATCTCTGCTACAGAGAGGCCGTCGTGCTGCCAAAACTCCAGTTCCGGAGGTCTACTTCCGCCACCTTCGCTGGATCGGAGATCGGAGGTCGTCATCGAGTCTCGTACGTGTGCGAGTACTACGAGGTGCTACACGTGTGGCACTACACCCATCCGGGTGCTAACACAGCCAGGGGGCTGTGTAACAGCCCAAAAGTGATTTTAAATTTGTGATGTAATTTTTGCTTTGTCAAATGGCTATCAAATTTCTTGGGTTGCAAGATGGTGTTAAATGATGTGGTGAACTTGAGTGTAGTCCATGTTCGAGCTCATTTGAATTTGAATTCAAGCCCATCCTTATGCTTCAAGAAGGGTACTGTTGCATTTTTCAATGCTTCATATCTTTTCCCTAAGCTCCAATTTTTTTTGCCTAGACAAATCTCTCTCCCTCCCAAGCTTTTTCAAAGTCTTGCATTGATTTTTAGCCCTCTGGAAAATTGAGTTGTAGTTCAAAGACAATTTGAATTTAAATAAACTCCCAAAATTTAGTTGCACTAAAACTGGTCAAACCATTTTTGTAAAATCAGGAATATTCAGAGAGGATTTTTGGTGTTGGATTGAAGTTTTTCTTTTGCCCCTTTCTCTCAGATAAATTCTTGTAGTTTTTATGGAATTTAAAATGGAGAAAGGCTTTCTTTCTTTTTTTTCCCAGCAGAAGGCCCGACCCATCTGGGCCTCCCCTTTCCCGCAGCCCACCTGAGCCTCCGCCAGCGAAGCGGTACGCGGGCAGGATCTCAGCCGCGCGATCAAGATCCGAGGGAGGGGATGCATGGCCTTTCCATCGTGGAGAGGTCCCCTCCCCCTCTTCTCTCACACCGGCGGGAGAGCGTCGACGTCGACGCCTGCCGACGTGGATGGAGGCCGTCCCCTCCATATAAGCCGCCCCCAGAGCCACAGGAGCACCCTAGGGTTCCGTTCCTCCCATCGCTTCCCCCTCGCCGCCGCCGGGAGAGGTTCCCTCCCCTGTCCTGTTCCGCTCCGTTCCGGTGAAGTCCCGAGCAATTCGCCGCCGTTCCGCCGTCCTTGAATCCCCGCGCTCGTTTGCTTGACCTCTGTGCTTGTTCTGTTCCGTTCCTCTCTTCATCTCGGAGCCGCGTGGAGCAGTTCGCCCCCGCAACGGAGCCAACCGCCGCGGAGCTTCTTCTTCCCCAACGCCGGCGACGACCAACGGCTTCCCCTACGGCTAGGTTGGGACGCGCGACGCGGCCCATAAGGTGAGCCAATGCCCCTGCCTTTGCCCGTAGCCCTGTGCATCGTCTGATCACCGATAGTAGTAGAGATCCGCCACGCGAGCACGTCGCCCGTGGCCTTTTTGAGCACCCCTTTCCCGGGCCATGTCGAGAGTGTCCTTGCGCGCGCTCCAGAGCTGCACAGAGCATGCGTTTGGCTGCCAAGGACTCTACTTTTGCGCATTTCAGTAGCGTTGTCGCCCGCGTCTGAAGTTTGGTGCAACGGCCGCAGTGCCGCCGTGATGTTTAGGTGAGCTTTTCCTCGCCGCCGTTGAGCTAGGGTCCAGATCCAGTGTTTAGATCAGAAGAGGGATGTCCCAGCTCGGGTTTGAACACCATGGCGTGGCCGGATTCGATCTATGCGCGTCGCTAGCCTCGCCGGAAGAACGCCGGAGTAACGCGGGTTCTGAAACTTCAGAACGTGCTGCCGCCCCTCTGAATCTTTGAGAACTCTAGCGAGCATGGAGGTAGATGGTGGCCGTGGGGTGCTCCTAGGTGTAGAGGGAGGTGCCCTCTCGGGTTTCCATGTCAGGATTCGCCGGGAAACGGCCGGAGCTCGAGCGTAGCCTCGCCGGGATGTCGCCGCGCGTCGACGTTCAGAGGAAGGGTTGCCCTTTTTCTTCAGATTGTCAGGTGTCGAATTCTTCAGAGAGGCGTCCGTCGCCCTGGGCCAGGAGAGGAGAAGAAGGCCGTGGGCCTGGTGTGTGCGCTGGGCCGAGGAGAGAAGACGGGCCACTTGGCCGAGGCCAGCCCAGTTGGGTCTGTGCTCTTCGTTTTTTCTTCCTTTTCCATTTTTCTTTTTCTGTTTAAATTTCAATTTGAATCTGAATTCAAATTCAAATTGGATTTTGAACTTGCATCTCAATTGGGGCATCCCTTATATGTTTTTGGGGTAGCTTGAGCCACTGATCATCATGGTGATGGTTATTTTACATTTTTGCCCTTCCAAAATTGTGGTGCTGGTAAAAATGCAAAAAGGCCCCTCTTTTCTTTTGATTTTTTTGCAACCACTTCCCAAAACTCAAATATGGCAACCCATATATGACTTTTGGGTAATTTTTCCCAAGGATCAACATGGAGACAGTGGTTTTGCCATTTGATATTTTTTCCTAATTTGCAAATAGTGCAACTTGCACTCAGCCCCCTAAATTCATTTGAATTTGCAACTATGCTTTGGAAATTCAAATGGTACCAAGCCTTATATGGTTATGGGGTAGAAAATTGCAGGGATTAAAATGGTGATGTCCATGTGATGTTTTGTGCAACTCATGTGAACATGGTGTGAAACACCTATCCATATCAACCTGTTTTCTTTGCCTTGCATTCTTTCAACTTCGGTGCATGTTGAATTCTGATCATCTGACCTTTCCAAGTTTCTTTTCATGTCATCTTCAATCTTTCCATCGTCAAACCAGCCCTAGCATATTGTCATATGCAATGTGGCTGGGTTCCTTTCTTTTGTTTCACCTTTCCGATGTCAAGTTCATCGACATCTCTTCGGCTCCGGAATCGACGTTTTACTTCCACGTTGTAATTACTTTGTTAATTGTTGTTGTTGTTGTTGTTGTTTCATGTCATGTTGCCATGTTACTTACACCAAAATTAAGGCTAATGCCAAAGCTATAAAAACGTAATAATTGCATATGGAGTTGTTGACGTGTCGTCACCACCTTCATTTAATTTGACTAGATAGGGTCACATCATGTCTATTAAACTTGATCATACCATCCATGCCTGTGCGTTGCACCCATTGCTTACTTGTGTGCCTTTTTCCTTGCCAGTACCTTACGTTAGCACCTGAGACTGCCGAGGAGACTTACGTGGAGGTTTCCGACACCGAGCCCGAGGACCCTGCTACGTCTGCTCCGTCGATCGATTACCCAGGCAAGGGGAAGATTTATACCATTACTTGATACCTTTCTGCCTACCTGCCTAGTTGTAGTCTAGAACGAATTCCTTGATCCTATCCACCTTGCTTATGCCTTAATTAAAACCAAACAGCCACGATCCCACATCCCAGCAAAACATTGTATTGCTAAGTTTTCGCTGCTCAGCCATTGCTTAGTATGAGTAGGAAAACTTGCTGCTTACCCTATGCTATGGTTGGGATATCATGTTCTTAAAGAAGTTGGTTGATATTTATTATTATTATGATGTTAATTATACTTGACGAAAGATGGGAGACCGGGGTGTTCCCGCCAGGTGTTTTGTTCCATTTGAGTCACCTAGGTCCCGAGTTCTGGGTATTGTGTTTCTTGACGAGTGTGCCTAATCGTGTGTGGGATTCTATGGGGTCCCCTTGTCTTACCTACCTAGCCTCGTACATTTCTAGTGGTGGCCCGAGCTAATTTACTATTTGCAAACGTGTGTGTGCTTGGTTGGTACCCCAGCAGTTTTCGAAACAACCCGGACCAACGGAGACATAGTTCCTTTGGTTGGTCCACACTGGTGAGCTAGGGAAGTCCCCTGTTATATAGGTGAGACTAAACCCGACCTTGGCCATACGGTACAAGCCGATTCAAGAGCGCGACCGGCTTTTGAGTTGGATGTCGAATCACCGGGGGCCACCCGGACTTTTGCGTTGTTAGTTAGAGGGACTCTGACGTTCCGAAGTTTCAGGCGTTTACCCAGTCAAGTGGAAACCGGGCGTACATGCGAAGCCTATGATGGGCAGTTGGTACACCCCTGCAGGGTTAAATATTTTCGAAAAGCCGTGTCCGCGGTTATGGAGGACTTGAGACCTACTCCTTGTTCATAGAATAACATCAAAGATTGGTTCATATTTAAAACTTTCCTACCGTGTGAGTGCCTTGGTTGATTTTCTTCGTCCAGGGGGACCGAGAGAAGATCCAGGTTGTGTTATGTTTGACGTAAGTAGGTGAATAGTAGACTTATGACATGATGTCGCGTGCATTCTTGGATCTTATCTCTATTCTGATAGAACGATAGCCACCATATATGCTAGTGCGGCTGCAACCTTTACCTTTACATTGTCTTACCATAGGGAGTTAGTTATCCTGTAATGATATAATCTCACCCCCGTTTTCCTTTTGTGCTTTTACTGTTTTGCCTGATCGGCCGCTGCAGTTGACTACTACCTCGACCCGAGCACCGGACGATACTTCGTGGAGGTCCCCCCGGAGGACGACGATGAGGATGACTTCGTTCAGTAGATCCTATAGTTGGGTTCCGACGATCCGTGGGTGGACTATTTATGTGCAGTCCTATCTAGGGCCATTTGGATTTTGACCGTACTCGATCGTGATTGTCTTCCACTTGTTGCATGATGTACTGTTGGGTCCACGGACCTCTGAGATGATGTAATAATACCAGTGGCGATGTATGCCCTGGACTCTATATATTTATGTCCTAGTATAAAGTTCATTGTTCTTATATCTGTTGTCGAGAATCCGTCAGCGACACGAGTGCGAGTGTCGTGAGTCGGTGGCCTTTTATGCGCTACTAACTTGAGCGGAAAGCGAAAGCGACTAACTCGAGTTAGCACCGCATCGGGGGCCTTACAACTTGGTATTAGAGCAGGACTGACTGTAGGACCCCTTACTGGCCGAAGTTGAGTCTAGAAACTATTTTGTAGTGATTAAGGAAAAATCGGAGAGTAGGAACTCTTTCTTTTTCTTCTTACCCCACCCTACCACCCCTTTTTCCGTGAGGAAGTGAAACACTGTTTTCTCTCTGCAACTTATCCCCTTTCAAAACAAATCTAGGTTCTCGTTTACATGAGGCTCCGATTCCTCTATAATTTTTTGCTAGCGACGAGAAGGGTTGGCGTACGTTGAGAACACTGAGCCGCCACTTGGGGTTGACAGCTCCACCTTGCTTACGGCGTACCTCAGGTGAAACTCCTATACAGGGATGGGTGGCATCCTCCGGATGTGGTTCCTCCCCCTATAGGAGACCGCTTCGACGTGCCGCTCAGGGCAGATGTCTCAACGTTCAGGTCTTCAACCACTCATATATATTGTTATGTGCTCGCTAGCAGATTATTATCTTGGATTCGGATGATCTCGGTTTGGGGATTCAAGTAGCACCTAGCTTTCGACTTTCCGGGTTAACCTTGGTGGAATTTCAGCCTTCGGCTTTCTCATACCTCGTGAGGAAGTTTTGTTGTCAATATTGCTTTATCTTCTGGTTTCGTCAATGTTTCTACCGTGTTCTCATAAGTGTTCCTGTATACAGGATGCCAAGAGCGAACATGCCTCCGCCAAAGAACCCTCTCCTTGGGGAGGCTGTGACCGCAGTGGCTCAGGGCACAGCTGCGATCTTACAGATGCTGCAGAACCAGACTGCCCAGAGGAGTGATCGACCACAGTACACCACTCTGCAGCAGTTCCTTGCTATCAACCCCCCCAGGTTCTCCGAGGCTCGATACCCGCTGGAAGCGGATGATTGGATTGCAGAAATCAAGAAGCACTTCAATGCAAACACCGTCAGACCAGTCGACTACGTCACCTTCGCCTCCTTCCAGCTTCAGGGTGCAGCAGCCAGCTGGTACGATACCTACAAGGCCAACAAGGGCGATGCTATCATCACGTGGGCAGACTTCGTCCCAGACTTCAGAGTAGCACATATTCCGAGTGGCTTGATGGACAGGAAGCGAGTGGAGTACTTGGCTCTGAGACAGGGTGACATGTCAGTTCAGGAGTACAACCTGGCCTTCGTCAGGCTTGCCAGGTACGCTCCGGAAGAGGTCAGCACAGAGGCCAAGAGGATTGCCAGGTTCCGTGGGGGTCTTAGCACAGAAATTAAGTACGCACTCACCCAGTGCAACCGCACGCTGTTCTCGCAGTTCATGGATCAGGCTATCCGCCAGGAGTCAGCCAGAGCAGAGTGGGATGCAGACAGGAAGCGCCAGAGAGAGCACAGTTCCGCAGTGATGGTCCACAAGAAGGCAAAGACTTTGGTCATAGAGGCACCACCGCAGAGGAAGCAGTTCCAGCAGAGGGGGGCAGTTGTCCGCACTTTTTCCCGCCCTCCCGTTCCAGTTAAGCAGGGGCCTCGCTCTACACCACCACATGCGAGGCCACCCAGACCGCAGCAGCAACCCAGGCCAGGCGTGATCTGCTACAAGTGCAGGGAGCCGGGGCACACTTCTCCCAACTGCACCGACCCACGCTTTGCTCGGCTCCCACCGCCTCCACCTCGCTCTAATCCGAGCACTGCGATGGTGAAGGCACAACCACGTGCAGTTCGAGTGAACAACGTGATGCTCTCAGATGCTCAGTAGTCTTCAGAGATCGTTCTTGGAAGGTTGCTTGTGTGTTCAGTTCCAGCGGCAGTGTTGTCCGATTCCAGAGCTTCTCACTCCTTTGTTTCCAAGTCCTTTGCACGTGCACATGATTTGCATTCAGAGATGATGTCGTCGCCTATGGCTATCTCTACCCCGGGCTCTAAGTTGAGTTCAGCTGTGAAAGTTCCTGATGTGCAGATCCAGATTCAGGGTCTCCTTTTCTCCGCTTCCTTGATTTTTCTTCCACGTTCCGACATTGATGTCATTTTGGGCATGGATTGGCTTGTGCAACACAAGGCCAATATTGATTGTCCAACCAGATCAGTGAAGTTGACACATGATTCAGGTGCAGAAGTCTTGTACATTTGTGGCTCTATGACAGGACCAGCACAGTTGTACGCTTTGAACGCAGCAGTTGCACCTTTGCTCGAAGAGTTCAGAGTTGTCTGTGAGTTCCCAGACGTCTTCCTGGAGGAGTTGCCAGGAATTCCACCAGTTCGAGCTATTGAGTTCGTTATTGAGCTAGAGCCTGGTACCCAGCCGATTTCTCGGCATCCGTACACAATGTGTTCGAAGGAGTTGATTGAGCTCAAGAAGCAGTTGACAGAGTTGGAGGCAGGCGGTTTTATCCGCGCGAGCACTTCCCCTTGGGGTGCACCAGCTTTGTTTTTCCAGAAGAAGGATGGGACTAGCCGCTTGGTCCAGGACTATCGCGGTAGCAACAAGAAAGACCATCAAGAACAAATACCCTCTACCCCGCATCAATGATCTGTTCGAACAGTTGAATGGGGCTAAGGTGTTTTCCAAGCTTGACTCGAGGATGGGGTATCATCAAATCCGTGTTCGTGAAGAGGACATTCCCAAGACCGCGTTCAGCACACGTTATGGATTGTATGAGTTCACAGTCATGACTTTCGGGTTCTCAAATGCCCCTCCAAATTTCATGAGAGCTATGAACTATTTGTTCCAAGAATGGCTTGATGTGTTCGTGATCCTTTACCTCGACGACATTCTTGTCTATTCCAAGTCAGAGGTTGAACATGAGGAACATTTGCGCCTAGTGCTGCAGAAGTTGAGAGAGCACCGTTACTATGCCAAGTTCTCCAAGTGTGAGTTTTGGCTGGACAAGGTCAATTTTCTGGGCCATGTTATTTCCGCTGAGGGAATTGCGGTTGATCCAGAGCGAGTCCGCACAATTCAAGAGTGGGCTCCGCCGAAGAATGTGAAGCAGCTAAGGAGTTTTCTCGGCCTCGCCAGTTATTGCAGGAGGTTTGTGCAGAATTTCTCCAAAATAGCGAAGCCAATGACTGAATTGTTGTGCAAAGGCAAACGGTACACTTGGTCACCAGCTTGCCAGTCAACCTTCGAGGAGTTGAATGTGAAGCTGACCACAACTCCAATTCTCACACCGCCAGATGAGTCACAACCTTTTCAGGTGTTTTGTGATGCCTCCTTGGAAGGTCTAGGCGGAGTTTTGATGCAAGGCAGGAATATTGTGGCTTATACCTCACGGCTGTTGAAGACGAGTGAGAGGAGTTATCCCACACACAACTTGGAGCTTGCAGCAGTTGTGCACGCTTTGATCACTTGGCGACACCTCCTCTTAGGGAGGAAGGTGGATGTGTTCACGGACCACAAGAGTCTGAAGTACTTGTTCACTCAGCCTAATCTGAACTTGAGGCAACGAAGGTGGCTTGAAACCATTACGTAGTACACAATCGATATTCAGTACACGCCTGGGAAGGCGAATGTCGTAGCTGATGCGCCGAGCCGCAAGGGCGATTGCAATAATATCCAGGTGCACCCTGATTTGTGTGAGTCCTTTCGAAGGCTCAATCTCGAGCTAGTTCTAGCAGGCTACCTTGCCAACCTTGTGGTAGAGATCACTATCCATGAGAAGATTCGTGAGGCTCAGTCTTGCAGCTCAATGATACAAAATATCAAACAGGGTATTGCTCCCTCAGTTCCAAAGTACGGTTTCTTTTCAGTGCATAATGACGGCACCGTGTTGTTCGAAGAGGGAATTGTTGTTCCAAAGGAGGGAGATCTCAGAGAGGTCATCATGAAGGAAGCCCATGATTCCAAGCTGTCTATTCACCCTGGCAGTACAAAGATGTATCAAGATCTCAAGCAAAGTTTTTGGTGGACTCGTATGAAGCGGGATGTTGCTCGTTACTGTCTCAGTGTGATGTGTGCAGGAGAGTGAAGGAACAACACCTGAAGCCTGCAGGGTTGCTTCAGCTACTTGAGATTCCGGAGTGGAAATGGGATCACATAGAGATGGAATTCATCACAGGCTTTCCCTTGTCGCAGAAGAAGAACAATGCCATCTTTGTTGTCATTGACAATCTTTCCAAAGTTGCCCACTTCTTTCCAGTGAAGGACTCCATTTCAGCAGCTCAGTTGGCGGATTTGTACACCGCAAGAGTTGTATCCTTGCATGGCATTCCCAAGAAGATCAGTTCCGATAGAGGCAGCCTTTTCACCTCTAAGTTCTGTCAGGCCTTTCAAAAGGCAATTGGTACGACAGTGTTGTTCAGTACCACTTATCACCCTCAGACAAGTGGGCAAGTCGAGCGCGTGAACCAAATCCTCGAGGACATGCTTCGGGCATGTGTCATCTCCTTTGGCATGAAATGGGAAGAGTGCTTACCGTATGATGAGTTCTCTTATAACAACATCTATCAGGCAAGTCTGCAGGCAGCACCGTTTGAAGTCTTGTATGGACGCAAGTGCAAGACACCTTTGAACTGGTCCGAGACAGGTGAGAGGCAGCTGTTTGGTCCAGATGTGATCCAGGAGGCAGAGGACAGAGTGAAGATTGTCCGAGAGCACCTAAAGGCAGCACAGTCTAGCCAGAATGCCTATTATGACGAAAGGCACCATGGTGTAGCGTTTCAGGTTGGTGATTGGGCGTACCTGAGAGTCTCTCCATTGAGGGGAACTCACCGCTTCGGCATCAAAGGAAAGCTTGCTCCAAGATTTGTCGGACCTTTCCGCATCCTTGAGACTAGAGGACCTCTTGCCTTTCGGCTCGAGCTTCCAGAGAGTCTGTCCATGGTGCATGACGTGTTCCATGTGTCCTAGCTAATGCAGTGCTTCAAGCAGCCAGAGCAGGCCGTTGACTTGGGCGAGATACAGCTGAGTGCGGACCTTTCCTACTCAGAGCGTCTAGTCCGTGTTCTTGAGACGTCCGAGCGCAAGAGTCGCAACAAGACCGTCAACTTCATGAAGGTCCAGTGGGCGCATCATTCGGAGAATGAAGCAACGTGGGAGCGTGAAGATCATCTCCGTTCCGAGTATCTAGAGTTGTTTCAGGCTTAGATCTCGGTACGAGATCCTGCGTTGGTAGGGGAGAGCTGTAACAACCCAAAAGTTATTTTACATTTGTGATGTAGTTTTTGCTTTGTCAAATGGCTATCAAACTTCTTGGGTTGCAATATGGTGTTAAATGATGTGGTGATCTTGAGTGTAGTCCATGTTGGAGCTCATTTGAATTTGAATTCAAACCCATCCTTATGCTTCAAGAAGGGTACTGTTACATTTTTCAATGCTTGATATCTTTTCCCTAAGCTCCAATTTTTTTTGCCTAGCCAAATCTCTCTCCCTCCCACGCTTTTTCAAAGTCTTGCATTGATTTTAGCCCCCTGGAAAATTGAGTTGTAGTTCAAAGACAATTTGAATTGAAATCAACTCCCAAGATTTTACTTGCACCATTCTTGTAAAATCATGAATATTCAGAGAGGATTTTTGGTGTTGGATTGAAGTTTTTCTTTTGCCCTTTTCTCTCAGATAAATTCTTGTAGTGTTTCTGGAATTTAAAATGGAGAAAGGATTTCTTTATTTTTTTTCCAGTAGAAGGCCCGGCCCATCTGGGCCTCCCCGTTCCCGCAGCCCACTTGGGCCTCCGCCAGCGAAGCGGTATGCGTGGAGGATCTCAGCCGCGCGATCAAGATCCGAGGGAGGGGATGCATCGCCTTTCCACCGTGGAGAGGTCCCCTCCCCCTCTTCTCTCACACCGGTGGGAGAGCGTCGACATCGACGCCTGCCAACGTGGATGGAGGCCGTCCCCTCCATATAAGCCGCCCCCCAGAGCCGCAGGAGCCCCCTAGGGTTCCGTTCCTCCCATCGCTTCCCCCTCGCCGCCGCCGGGAGAGGTTCCCTCCCCTGTCATGTTCCGCTCCGTTCCGGTGAGGTCCCGAGCAATTCGCCGTTGTTCCGCCGTCCTTGAATCCCCGCGCTCGTCTTCTTGACCTCTGTGCTTGTTCTGTTCCGTTCCTCTCTTCAGCTCGGAGCCGCGTGGAGCAGTTCTCCCCCGCAACGGAGCCAGCCGCCGCGGAGCTTCTTCTTCCCCAACGTCGACGACGACCAACGGCTTCCCCTACGGCTAGGCTGGGACTGGCGACGTGGCCCACAAGGTGAGCCAATTCCCCTGCCTTTTCCCGTAGTCCTGTGCATCGTCTGATCACCGATAGCAGTAGAGATCCGCCGCGCGAGATCGTCGCCGGTGGCCTTTTCGAGCACCCCGTTCCCGGGGCATGTCGAGAGCGTCCTTGGGCGCGCTCCAGAGCTACACAGAGCATGCGTTTGGCCGCCAAGGACTCTCCTTTTGCGCATTTCAGTAGCGTTGTCGCTCGCGTCTGAAGTTTGGTGCAACGGCCGCAGTGCCGCCGTGATGTTCAGGTGAGCTTTGCCTCGCCGCCGTTGAGCTAGGGTCTAGATCCAGCGTTTAGATCAGAAGAGGGATGTCCCAGCTCGGGTTTGAACACCATGGCGTGGTCGGATTCGATCTATGAGCGTCGCTAGCCTCGCCGGAAGAACGTTGGAGTAACGCGGGTTCTGAAACTTCAGAACATGCTGCCGCCCCTCTGAATCTTTGAGAACTCCGGCGAGCATGGAGGTAGATGGTGGCCGTGGGGTGCGCCTAGGTGTAGAGGGAGGTGCCCTCTCGGGTTTCCATGTCAGGATTCGCCGGGAAACGGCCGGAGCTCGAGCGTAGCCTCGCCGGGATGTCGCCGCGCGTCGACATTCAGAGGAAGTGTTGCCCTTTTTCTTCAGATCATCAGGTGTCGAATTCTTCAGAGAGGCGTCCGTCGCCCTGGGCCAGGAGAGGAGAAGAAGGCCGTGGGCCTGGTGTGTGCGCTGGGAAGAGGAGAGAAGACGGGCCACTTGGCCGAGGCCAGCCCAGTTGGGTTTGTGCTCTTCGTTTTTTTTCTTCATTTTCCATTTTTCTTTTTCTGTTTAAATTTCAATTTGAATTTGAATTCAAATTCAAATTGGATTTTGAACTTGCATCTCAATTGGGGCATCCCTTATATGTTTTTGGGGTAGCTTGAGCCACTGATCATCATGGTGATGCTTATTTTACATTTTTGCCCTTCCAAAATTGTGGTGCTGGTAAAAATGCAAAAAGGTTCCTCTTTTCTTTTGATTTTTTTGCAACCACTTCCCAAAACTCAAATATGGCAACCCATATATGACTTTTGGGTAGTTTTTCCCAAGGATCAACATGGAGACAGTGGTTTTTCCATTTGATATTTTTTCCTAATATGCAAATAGTGCAACTTGCACTCAGCCCCCTAAATTCATTTGAATTTGCAACTGTGCTTTGCAAATTCAAATGGTACCAAGCCTTATATGGTTATGGGGTAGAAAATTGCAGGGATTAAAATGGTGATGTCCGTGTGATTTTTTGTGCAACTCATGTGAACATGGTGTGAAACACCTATCCATATCAACCTGTTTTCTTTGCCTTGCATTCTTTCAACTTCGGTGCATGTTGAATTCTGATCATCTGACCTTTCCAAGTTTCTTTTCATGTCATCTTCAATCTTTGCATCGTCAAACCAGCCCTAGCATATTGTCATATGCAATGTGGTTGGGTTCCTTTATTTTGTTGCACCTTTCCGATGTCAAGTTCATCGACATCTCTCCGGCTCCGGAATCGATGTTTTACTTCCACACTGTAATTACTTTGTTAATTGTTGTTGTTGTTTCATGTCATGTTGCCATGTTACTTACACGAAAATTAAGGCTAAGGCCAAAGCCATAAAAACGTAATAATTGCATATGGAGTTGTTGACGTGTCGTCACCACCTTCATTTAAATTGACTAGATAGGTTCACATCATGTCTATTAAACTTGATCATACCATCCATGCCTGTGAGTTGCACCCTGTGACGCCCCCAAAATCAGACCGTGTACAGTAATCATACACGCAAGGGACACGATCGAGATCAGGGACTCACGGTGAGATATCACAACACATCTCTACAAATAAACTAATACAAGCTGTTTAATACAAGCCAGGGGCCACGAGGGCTCGAATACAATAGCTCGAGAGCACAAAGTTAGCGGAAGCAATAGTATCTGAGTACAGACACCAGAATACAAGGTTGCCTTAAGAAGGCTAGCACAAATAACAACAGATCGAAAAGGCGAGGCCTCTTGCCTGGGAACCTCCAAACTACTCCTGGTCAACGGGGAACTCGACGTTGTAGAAGGCATCGGGGATCTTCACGTTGCGGTGGTCGGCATCGGGGATCTCCTGCTCCTGGACTCCAAGGCTCCAACGTCGACTGCAACGGCCGATCAGGCAAAACGAAAAGGGGGAAATAAAGCAAGGGTGAGCATCTAACATACCCGTGAGTCTTACGTCCGCTACTAAGCATTTATGCATTTGTATCAAATGGAAAGGGGAGGCTGTATATAGTGGACTGCAAGATAGAAGTCCGAGCAAGGATAAGAAGCTAGGCCTATCAAAGACTAGCATCTTCCGACGAGTCTTGCAGCATGAGGAGAGAATAGCCAACAGTTTATATAAAGCATAAAGTAACAATGCAGCATTGTATAATAATAAATTGTAATAATTAGCAATGCCTCCGAGGTCCCTCCTCGACTCCCCTGCGAGGAAGATAACCCGGAACCATATAGTTTAATAATAATAGTTTTTAGTGGTAAGATCCAGCTTCAGCATAAAGCGTCCTGTTACCGTGGACACGGCTATTCGAATAGATTAATCTTCCCTGCAGGGGTGCACTTGTGTTACACTACATGCACGGATCTCCAGGGTGGCGTACACCTTGTTAGGGAATGCCCCGCCGAGGCTATCCGACACTCCGTAGCCCATCTTTCAAACTCAACAGAGAGGCCATCCGCCGGTCTAAATCCTAAGTACGCCGAGCCTTGAACCCCAACCCAGACGTACTCCTGCACGGTGCGTGGCTGGCCGGTGAAGTTAAAGAAAATCCAAATAATACACCACCGCGCGAGAAAATAAGACAACACCACTTCCCGGCAATCAGCCCGCAGTACTGCTGACGTCTGAAGAGTCCTCGGACGACACTACGAAGCAGAGGAGCCCATAACTCATAATTCCCACGGGTAGGTAGTGCGTACATGGCATATAGCCAACTCAAGACATCCACCGAACCATTAGTCATTTTATTAACTTGCGGGACAACCGTTATCGTTGCCTCGACTTAATTGACCCGCGGACAACGACAACAGTCAGGACCACCAGTACATCGGTGCCTGCCCTGTCGTCCCACCAAGTCTCTGCGGTTACCAACAAGGTGAACCGTCTCCTTACCTTGTCTCGCGTGTCCTCCTGGAGGAGCTCGACTTTCATGGTTTGGTAACTCTCACGGCCGACGATCAAGGGCCAAGCACACCGGTACACTGGTCGTACCCTCGCGGGCACCGTTGGGTCGCCCGACTTCTTACCTGAAGGACAACCGTTGCTCAGGTACCTAGAGCGGCTATACAGAGTCGGCAACGAGTGGAGTACAAGGATTACTCCTTGATAGTTCACACTTGATGGTGGCTCGGCATAGCTGAGCTAGGGGGGCCTAAGGCGGTGTCTGCATTGTACCGTACCTGTGCAGTTATAATATTTGTATCCGCGTTCACTCCCCTGAGTGATCACGACCCTCTATCTAATCCTAGCTGATAATGCGCAGGGCTCACTGCTGAATATAATATATATAATAGGCAGCATAGGATAAAGGAAGGTACATCAAGGGGCGACAAAAACAGGCTATGCAATTGAATAGGATTGTAACGTATCAGCAGCAGTATCAATGCCTAGTGCAAGAAATGTACGGAAAGATAGGCTATATTTGGGGAAGGAAAATGGCTCTGCTTTCCTGGAAGCTCGTGGGAGGGTACGGTCGTCGACGTAGTAGTCGTACTCGGCAACGGTGTCGTCGGCGGCAGTCTCGGGGTCTACCAGAAGAATAAGGGCGGAAGAAACAATAAATACATGGAAATAATAACAATACCAAAGCAAGACATGGCAATACGTTGTACACGATGTTCTAACGCAGTGCTAAGTATTTTAGGCGGAGCGGGAATTTATCCGGGGATGACTCATCAGTACCGGTGGATTACCGGACAGATGATCCAGAGGGGGAAGGTTCCATGTCTGCAGTGTTAGAGACATCTGACAGACATGTGGATAGCGTATCCGTGCTCGTTGCTCCATTCAGAGCAACTTTCATATACAGAACATTTTCATCCGGAAAGTTTTACCGGTACCGGGTAATTACCGAACAGTGCAATCGGAGGGGGAATGTCTCGTGTGCGGTATGTTAGAGGGGTGGGGTGAGGGTATGGGTAGCGTATTCAGATTCATGATATTTTTCTGATCAACTTTGATATAGAAATTATTTTCATCGGAGTTACGGATTAAAAGATATTATTTTCAAAGTTTTATTCAATTTAAATTATTTTATTCATTTTCTAGAATTTCTTTTAATATTAAATCAACATTATCCACAAGATTATCCAGAATAGTAATCTGACAAGGAGGGCCCACATGTCATGGAGAGTTTATTTTAATTCAACTAAAACAGGAATTATTAGAGGGTGGGTCCCACATGTCATAGGCTATTTATTTAGCAGATTTATTTAATCTAAACTCTAATTAGTGGTAGAGGACCTATTTGCAAATTTCAGAAACTTAGGAAGTTATCTGCGAATTTTTTATTGGCACATATGTCATCCGGCTTAATTGTACTAGCTTATCACAGATTTTTGCATATTTGTTATTTTTCTACGAATTAATCGATGCATCTAGTGACTTTGCTCCAATGAGATGAAATGAAGTACGTCCATTGTACAATCCATCCATAAAATTTTTGTACAAGATTGAGTTCAGTTGCTATGTATTTTCTACTGTCCAAAGTGGCAAGATTCAGCAACTGAAACACTTGCAAATTCATTGTCCAAACTCTGAACAACTACATACGAGCACGGGGATGGACAGAGCAATTACGGGGGGAAACACGGGGAGGCCAGGAGCATGGCCTAGGGCGTGCGTTGTATACTGCTGTGTCCACGAGGAGGCCAAGGCCACGCCCTTGCTACGTGTGGGTCGCGTGTGGGGGAGCACGGCCGTGCCGGCAGCGGGCGTGTCCATGGCGGCCGGCGGCTCGGCCATAGGTGAGCGGTGAGCACGGCGGCGAGCATGTGCTCGCCTCTAGCTACGGCTAGCCGGGCGGCTGGCACTGTCCGAAGGAGGGACTCGCCGCACATCCATCTGGACCCACGGGAGGCCGCGGGATGGAGGTCAACGACGGCGGCTGCGCCATTAACAGCAGCCGGAGCACGGCCCGGTGGAATGGCGTCTTGGAACGAATTCGAGCGCGAAGAGATGGGGATTAAGCGTAAGCTCACCGGGAGCTTGTACTGGAAGGCAGACTGCTCGAGGAGGTCTCATGGCGACGGAATTGCTCGACGATCTCGCCGGCCGTGGAAGAATGCGAGGAAGATTACGCCACCTATGGTGCGTACCGGCGTGAGCGCTTGCGGGAGGTGACGAGGATGTCGACGCCGAGGTTGTTAGACAAGTCGGCTAGGGATGGGGGGGTCGATGGGCGCGCAAGCTCACGAGCCCGCGGCCATGGAGGCTCGGGCGACGACGAGCACGACGAACAGGAGGTGGAGGAATGGCGTGTGGTAGATCTAGGGTTCGAGGGAGGGAGAGGGGGCGTTCTTATCTCCCCCACGGGCACTGTAGTGGCACGGGCGACCTGGATCGACGGGGACGGCGACTCGGTCGGGTGCCATGGCGACCGAGGTGAACAGGGAGGAGGGAGAAGAAGAGAGGGGGTGGGCTTTGCCCTATGCGTTAGTTAGGATTTTTTTCATTTGTTTGTTTCTTTCTCTTTTATTTTCTGTGATAATTATTTTAGCTATCAGATGAATTTTTTTAAATATGACTAGTTCTATTATTAGTGTTACACATTGGTAGAGTGACACAAAAAGTTTTGTGCAAGAATAAATTCAATTCATTTTTTTATATAAATATTAAATAGGTATTTGGGCTGTTTTTGCTACTGATTTCAATTGTTTGATTTATTTATAGCTTAATAAATTCTCATATCCACATGGACATGTACCACTGATTATTTGGCATTTTGCAAAATTGGTTGCACAATTTTTGGATGAACATAAATTTTCAATTTGTTTGGGAATTTTTAATTGGGTTGAATTGGAACAAGCCTTGGTCAAGGGTGATCATCACATGTAGAATCATGGTGACAAGGAAACAGTAAAAGTGATTACTGTAGTGTGACACCCGGGGTGTTACAAATCTCCACCACTATAAAGAATTCTCGTCCCGAGAATTAAAAGGTAGTGGAAGGGGTAAAGCTTTGGTTTCGTATTCTAACGAATCTTCTGGGTCTTGTTGTCCGTCTCGAAGAAGCTAAACCTTCATGTTGATGTCTTCATTTCTCTGCACCAGTGCATCTTGACGGGTTGTCATCCTTCTTTCGTGGCTTCATCGTACTTACAGATAGGGTAGGAGGGGCATACTTAGGGGGGTCGAATCGGTACCAGGTGAATCAATCGAGGCTGTCCAAGGGAATGGGGTACAAAGTATCTTCTGAGTTTAAACTCGGGGGAATACATCAAGATAACCAAAAATAAGGTATGAGAAGTTTCAAGCGGATAGGCATGCATTCGATGCCGATGACAGACGATGAAAAAGGGCCCCAGAGCATCAGGCATACGCATTGAGTCTGACATCGGACTGA
This sequence comes from Bromus sterilis, assembly GCA_950022295.1. Lineage (NCBI taxonomy): Eukaryota > Viridiplantae > Streptophyta > Magnoliopsida > Poales > Poaceae > Bromus > Bromus sterilis. The sequence continues at coordinate 103,673,956 of OX465598.1, forward strand.
ATAACACAGGGTAGAGGACTCGTGAGTTGCATACGAGGTCAAGCAAGAGGAATAACCTCGAGAAAAGAAAGGTACACGAGAGTCAGGTTTCGATCCTGTGGAAGTGTGGGTTATGGGCCCACATTGAATAAGAAGGGTGGTGACAAACAATGCGATCAAGTTGCGAGGTAAGTCAGAGAACAACTTGTTAGCTATGTCAGAGACAACGTCGGTGCCAAGGGCGAGGGACGAAGAGAACCATTTTCCTGCTCGTTAAGACGAGGCGGACCAACAGGCAAAGTTCTCGTCCATCGGCGGTTACCGAAATGTTAACAATAGTAGTAACAGGTTGTACGGACAAGGTAGTACACCGAATAGTTTACATCAACAGGGAATTATCACTGCTCGGATAAATTACATTCAAAGAAAAGTTAAACAGACCAATGGAAAGGAAACTGTGATGATACACAAGTATCAGGCGTATATGTTTCCCAAGGGAAAGCAGAGCAAGATGTACATGACCAATTTTGTATTGGCAGGGAGTCAAGGGATGTTGTCGATGATAACACAAATCATCGAGGGGCAAAGATGGTATTTCTCACCATGAATTCAATTAAAACTTGGTAGAAGCCTAGATGTCGATGATGACCACGACACATCAGGTCAAAAGGTTTCAAGAAATTATAATCGAACAACAGTGACATCAAGCAAAAGGAATGGTGAAGTAGAAGTATTCAGTGTTCCCGGTTGATGACAACCCAGAACCATGGAATGGATATGACAGGGATAGGCCTTGTTTCATCACAATTCATAAGATGTAGTGTAAAGGCATGATATCCTCGAGATACCAGGGGTAATACTCGAAGGTAGAATGGCGGATCATAGGTGTAGAATAATTTATACCAAGGGGGGTTAATTATCTTTACGACAAGCTTTCATGATAAGTTCTACATAGTATCCATGGGCATGAACACAAGGTTCAAGGTCGACTCCCACTTCTTCAGTGCATAACATTTCAATCACTTATCGCTTTCGATGAAGTTGTAGAGTAGGAAATTTATCTGGCGTAACACCAGTAGAGTATGACCTGAAGAAGTTTCCGGGGTTCACACAGATGGCGGAAACATAGGTACAACCCAACGGGACATTTTACGATTCTTTATATCCAACAACAGGAGTAAAGGATACAAGTTTGAAAGCAGAAGGATAACGACAAGGAGTAGATGATACCATTAGCGGGAGGCATCTTGTATCAGGGGCAATTCATCAAAGACTTAGGACACAAGGAAATGGTAGGTAATAATCCACCAAAAGGTCAGGTGGCGTACCAAGAGTCTGGTATGAGTATCGGTACTCAACCATAAGAAGAAAGAATGCAAAAACATTGGAGGTAGAAGCATCTGGGTAATTCAACACTTGAGTGCAAAGGGATTATGATCTCCAAACAAAGGATTAGAAGTAGATGCTCTGATCAATGACGGATAAGTTGAGCAAACTAGACGGACAATCAATTGAGGTTTGATTAATCGAGAATCAGCTCATGTCTGGAATGACGTCTGAGCCGGAAGAATGAATTCACAGGGTTTGACGGATGATTGCGTGCATTCGCGCACTTTGAATTATTAGGAACAAAATGTCAATGACAAGGGTCGTCAACGAAGACTACTAAACATATGGAATTAACCATAATGCAAGCAGGCAAGAAGAATCTCCAAAGTAGTAGGCTGCAGAGGATCCTTGGAAGAACAGATAGCATTTCAAGGTATTTTGGGAATCACATTATCAACGGGAGTGAACGAATCCTCGATAAGCAGGAGGAATTATCCGTAGTGTGAAAAGAATCTGCAAGGCAACAGACACAAGGATTCTCGAATCAACGGGGAGTATTTCGAGGCATTTTGTGAACGCAAGAGCATTTTGGAATGAAGGTGACGGGGATCAACCCCGGAAAATCCCATGGTCAGGGACCCTGGGTTAGTCATGAGAGGCACAGGTTGGACGATAGCTCATCGGCAAACAGGGAGGCACGCTCCTGCTCGATATTATTGATGGGAGAGATGCGATTACAGGGGATGCCAAGGCTGGAGCGCTCAAGGCTAGGGTTACAGGTGATATCGGTTGCCTTTGGTGTTGCCCCTCCTATCCCTTATATACTGGGCTAGGTCTCGGGGAATTCATCTACGTTTACAGGTAAGCTTTCCTAACCCTAGCTTGCTCCGTACGACAGGTCTTCGCACCTTCCTTGTGAGTCGTAGACTCCTACGTCGGTGTCAATTATTAGGCCGAGGCTGTATCTTCATGGGCCTTCTGTCTTCATGGACACCAGGTAGGCTCATCTGTAGGAGTCGTGGGGTCACCCCCTCGTCAGTAGCCCCCGAGTGCCTGGGGGACTCGAGTACATTCATTTGTCAGTTATTGATATGCACGGTACATTCGCGGGTCGCTGGCAGTCTGGTGGCCATGAAAAAACCTATTTCGAGGGATGCTAAGCTGAAAGGGCCCAAGGAGTCGACTGGTCGAGCCTTGGTGAATTGCACTAGGGAAAATACCGCAGTACCCCAATCAAACCCACGTCCCTCGACGTGAGCTTGGAACACTGGTGTCGAGAAAAATTCCGGCCGCTTCAGGTCTTATGGTGTTCATTTGCCGCCAGTAATGTGCATAGCCTAAGGCGCGTCCGCCCGACTTTTTCTATCATGCGCAGCGCATGGAAAAGGTTGGGAGTGAAATCGCTCTTCGGCAAGTCCCAGCCCGGCCGAACTTCGCAGCGGGGTCTTACCTACACGCTAATCTTACGTGGCATCTGGGAACAATGTGTCGTGTTCCAGGAATGTGTGTTTTTGAGGCGCGGAGCCTTATAGCATTGCACCCGCTTGGAACAAAACATCAAGCGAGCTGTTCACTCATTCACCCGAGGAGCTTGTTTCGAGTGCTCAGACGGGGGCTTTTTCGCGAGTAGTCACTCGAATGCCATTTCGGCTCTTGAGGTGAGGGAGCACCTGAGACTCTTAGCTCCGTATGATCTTGGCGAATGCATGTTTGTCTTGCGTTGGGTTGAGGGAGCACCCGAGACTCCCGTGAGTGCGAGTGGTCACTCGAGCACATTGCTGACCTTCAGGTGAAGGAGCACCCGAGACTCTTATGATGTACTCTCCCGATGGGAGTAAGATGTTTTTCTTTTCATCGGGAAAAAGATCTGATAGAATCTCAGAGCTTTGATGTCCGTTGGTTTTCTTCGCCGCTTGTCAGGATAACGCTGCCTCTGCTTGATGGCTGTCAGGGATGCCTCGCCAGTGACCCGTCACGTCTTCGTGACCGGTCATAATGATGACAGCTGTGGCATGCGGCAGGCGCTGGTTGGGTTTTCGATGCGCGCGTTGGGAACGCGCGTGAATTGACGCGTCTCATGCACAGTGCGTCCCGTGGGAAAGCATCTTGTTCTTTGGAATTTGAGACGTCTGCGACGGTTGGTTTTTGAATTAATTGCTGCTGTCGTCTCGGCTTGTCCGTGCTGGGAGGTTTTGTGCTCTATAAATAAGGCGTTCTCTTCCACTGTGTTTTACCTCCATCCAGCTTGCTCCTTTGCCTCTTTGCCTCGTCCTTCTTCTCTTCTTCTTCTCATGGTTCGTAGGCGGGGTGCTGGTCGTGGCCGTGTTCGTCGTGGCCGTGGTGGCCGTGCACCACGCTCATGCCGTGGTGGTCACCATGGTGAGGCGCCAGTGCCTTCTTCCTCTCCCTTGGAGGAGGGTTTCTGGCGCTATGATTTTCTTTTACATGTTCGTGGCCGGAGCGCCAGTCGCGTGCTTCTTCCTTTTTCTTTTTCCGCCATTGTCTCTGAACGTGGCTTGGATGGCTTGCTTCTGCATCTTCAAGGGAGCTGTCGATCTCCTTCTTATGTTGACTTGGAGGTTGATAGCTCCCGCTTGATTTTTCTTGGCTCTGGTTGGAGTGTATTTGCTCGGCGGTTGAATCTGCGAGATGGCGATATGCTCAGCTGTCGTTTTGACGGCGAAAGCACTGTCACTGTCCGCGCGTTCGATCCGAGCGGAAATATCATGGATCCACACTGGCAGGAGTCGAGCAGCGACAGCTCCACAAGGTCGAGGAGTCCTACGCCTGCATCTTCTACGGCTCCGTCTTCTGGCGACTCCTCAGGTGGTGGTGGTGAGCCGTCTTCAACTACTTCCTCCTCAGGCTCTGAAGAGGACCTCGATGTCAAGCCATCGGTTAAACGAGCGCGCCAAGCGACCTTGTAGAACTGGAGGCGGCTCATCTTCGCTGGCAACTCGGGGGAGAGGCTGCACGTCCGGAGAAGAAGGCGTGCAGCTGCAGCTGGAGAAGAAGCTGGTGGAGCAGGAGAAGAAGCTGGTGGAGCATCGACAAATAAGTCGAGCTTCACTCTTTTGTTATGTCATTGACATCCTCAGCTAGCTTCCTTTTCCTTTGTCTGTAGTGATGCTCTTTTACTAGGGTTGATAACTCCTCATGGGCACACATGTAGAAGTCTTAATTCCTTGGGTGATTCCCTCTTGTAACAGGAGGTGCCTTCTATCCAAATGTAGTTGAGTCCTTTTTGTGCTGAGAATGATCCTTTATGATGTAAACTGTGCTTGATCCTTTGCAATGGAATTTATATTTGCGCTTTATGCAACCGAAAACTGTTTTCAAGTCCTTGGCGATCAGGAGCTGTCCTCGATTTCTTTGTAACCGAGAGCTGTGTTCGAGTCCTTTGCGATCGAGAGCTGTCTTCGAGTCCGTCCAAGCTTTGCATTGTGGGTTCTATCGGGTGTGCGACAGCGCTCCCGATGGGAGTAACCCCCGAGGCTACGCTTGAGTCGGAGGGTCGAGCGTAGGCTAAAATTTGTTTCCCTTGTCGTTAGTTTCTGTCTTTTATCGGGTGCGCAGCAGCGCTCCCGATGGGAGTAGCCCCCGAGTCTTTAGGTGATCGTTGGCGATCGGGTGAAGACTAAATGAGTTTGTGTTCTGTGCTTCCTCCAAAGTTTCTTCAGAGTTCTTGGTGCTCCATCTGATTGTGGCCATGTCTTTCGAGCCCTGCTCTCGGCAGGTGGGGCTGGCCGGGTATTTTTTTTAAGCTTCAGGCTGCGGGAGCGGTCTTCGGGGGGAGATGGTGCTCGAGCCCCCGAGTACTTGGATGTAGAGGTCGCGTGAGAGACGATAGAGTCTTTCGGGGGGAGTTTTTGTGCTCGAGCCCCCGAGTGTTTGTGTTTAAGTTCGCTTGAGTAGCGATAGCGTCTCTCGAGGGGATTTTATTCTTAAGCCCCCGAGTGCTTTTGGTTGAGATCGCTTGAGTGGCGATAGCGTCTCTCGGGGGGATTTTATTCTTAAGCCCCCGAGTGCTTTTTGGTTAAGATCGCGTAGGCGATAGCGTCTCTCGGGGGGATTTTATTTTTAAGCCCCCGAGTGCTTTTGTTTGAGATCTCTTGAGTGGCGATAGCGTCTCTCGGGGGGATTTTATTCTTAAGCCCCCGAGTGCTTTTTGGTTAAGATCGCGTAGGCGATAGCGTCTCTAGGGGGTATTTTATTCTTAAGCCCCCGAGTGCTTTGAGATGGCAGTATTTGGGCAATATTTTCTTTATTGCGGTCGAGCAGCTACATGAGTTGCCAGTCATGTCTTGACCGATGGGGACTATGGATAGAACAGTCGCAAGTTTGCTACGTTCCATGGGTTGCCCACGTCCTCGTCTGTCTTAAGGTTCTTCAGCCTGTAGGCGCCACCTCCGATGACTTCTGAGACTATGAATGGTCCTTCCCATTGGGGGGCAAGTTTATGGACCTTCTCTTGTATCAGCCGTAGGACTAGGTCACCTTTGTTGAAGGTTCTAGTGCGCAAGAGACTGCTTTGGTAGGTGCGTAGCTTGTCCTGGTACCCCTCTGATTTTGCCAGGGCTGTATCTCTTGCTTCGTTTGCCGTATCTTTGTTGTCTTGCAGTGCTTCTTCTGCTTCTTCTTCTTCGTACCCGGTGACCCGAGGTGCTCCGAATTTGAGGTTGTGTGGTAGGACTGCCTCTGCCCCGTACACCATGAAGAAGGGTGTGTACTGGGTCACGGTGTTTGGTGTGGTTCGTAGGCTCCATAGGACCGCGGGGAGTTCTTCTACCCAGTTGCCGGCGGCTTGCTCGAGTGGTGTGAGGAGCCGTTTCTTGATTCCCCCGCACACAAGGCCGTTTGCTTTTTCCACCTTGCCGTTGGATTGTGGGTGCGCGACTGATGCATAATTGATTTTGATGCCCAGTTCTTCGCAGAAGTTCTGGAATTCTGCGGCTGTGAAGTTCGTGCCGTTGTCCGTGATGATGTTGTGTGGCACTCCGAACCTGAAGATGATCGATTTGATGAAGTTGACATCTGTGAGGGCTATGGAGTTGGTGATGGGCACTGCTTCGATCCATTTAGTGAACTTGTCGACTGCGACGAGCAGGTGTGTCCTTCCACCCTTTGATGATTTCTTGAGTGGGCCCACCATGTCGAGTCCCTAGGTGGCGAACGGCCAGGATAGCGGTATGGTCTTGAGCTCTGAGGCGGGAGCGTGTGGCCTGTTGGCGAATTTCTTGCAGGCGACACAACGTCGCACGATTTCCTCTGCGTTTTTCATGGCTGTGGGCCAATAGAACCCGGCTCGGAATGCTTTGGACACGAGTACTCTGCTGCTTGCGTGGTGTCCGCAGGTGCCTTCGTGGATTTCGAGCAGTAAGGCTTTGTCGTCCTCTTCGTCGATGCACCTTTGGAGTATCTAGGTGATGCTGCGCTTGTATAGTTGTTTGTTGATCACCGTGAATGCCCTTGATCGTCGGCAGATGCCTTGTGCTTCGGCCACGTCTTGCGGTAGCGTACCTTCGATTAGAAATCGGAGGAACGGTTTTGCCCAGACAGGTCCTTCGAGCTCTGTCGGGGCTGTGCTATCGGGTGTGCTGGTGCTTGTGCCTTCTGATGGGGTTGCTGCTGCCACCTGCGCCAGGTCTGTTGCGTCCTCGCCGTCCACTGTTGGGGTTCGGGGCAGAAAACACAAATTTTTCATAACCTACGAGACCCATACCCAAGACCTATGCTATGGCGATGCAAGTAACGGACAGAAATAGATCACATACCAGTATGTAGTCCGTTAAGCGGGAAACGTTCCCGCGTGAACGTGGTTGGTGTAGTCGTACCGGAAATCCCCGATGCTGCGTAGATCCACGATGACTCCTGTAGCCACCCGATCCTTGTAGACCGATGACGGGATTACGTCCCCTTCGGAACGTTGCTGATGAAGACCTCGTGATACGACCACGAAGATGAAGTAGCACCACAAGTGTAGTGCCTCGCGGGATTATACACATAAAGTATACCCGACGTCCCTCCGGGCTCCGAACCAGTAGAGCAGCGGAAAGAAGATGGATTCGGATCCAGATTCCAGCAGCACGACGACGTGCGTATAGTGGAGAAATCCCCAACCAAGTGTAGACTCCAAACAAGGGGAGTCCACTCGAGGAAGGAGAAAAGAGGGAGAGAGATGAGAACTTATCTCAAAAATATCATGAATAAAAGGGCACCTCTACCCCTCCTTATATAGGCCAAGGAGGGGTGCCACCCCCCCTCCACTTCCAGGGTGGAACTAATCCCAAAGGGAGGGGGTGGCGCACCTATAAGGGGGGTGGGCCCCCTCATGGCGCCATGGCCCATGGGGGAGGACTCCCTCTCCCCCTAATGGGCCCTATGAGGCCCATATGCCTTTTAATTACTTTTTAATTATATTTAATTATATTTTAATATTTAATTCAGATAGTTAAATTATAAAACATTATTAAATATATTTTGAACCTTTCAAAATACACGGAACAACTTCCGGCCTTCATCGAAACAATTTCGGTGTTCTCTCCAATTTCTCCGGTGATCCCGAATCAATCCTTACTGCGTCGAGTACCCTTAAGTGTAACAGCCTACGGTCCGGGAAACAACAGACATGATCGAGACAATTCTCATTGATCAATGACTAATCAATTGGACCTGGTTACAATCCTTGATAGCCCCTGCGCTTTCATCGAATGAACTTCAATTGCTGTTGGATCCGTTAACCGTGTGCCTGTTCCCTTTGTCCTATGGTACTTTCCTTGTCCGAAGTTTGATCATCGGTATCCAATATACCTAGTTCGTCCTCGTTCTCAACAAACAAGTTTACTCGTTCCCGTGATATTACAACTCCGTGACCTAGTCACACGTTTGCAAACTTTATGATGCAATATCACCGAGTGGGCCCAGAGTACCTATCCGTCACACGGATGGACAAATCCCGCTTTGATCTATTTGCATACTCATCAACCATCTATTTCGGAATACCCAAAGTGCACCGTTATGGCCAGCATATTTCAGTCAGGCGGTGGGATACAAATCAAAGTCTCCTCATAGATGACAATTACGTATGATCATTACGGTCAAAGGATCTGGTCACTACGTTATAGTTATCGCAATGTCGAACTATGTAACTTGATCACATCGCAACACTTCTGGTGGGTGTATGTCCATCATATCATTATCCAATGATACGACTCCATTGCCAACAGACGCCATTGTCTCATGATCAGGAAACCTTGATCATCAATCGCCCAATTGACTAGTATACTAGGGTTGACTAGGGACCTGGTTGTTTGTATACCACACCTGTATTAATGTTTCCGCTTAATACAGTTATAGCATAGTATCAACCGTATTATGAACTAATGGAATATGCTCGATAAACCATATTTTATTTTCCTCTAGGGTAGATTCCCAACATCCACGACTGCTTCAGGTGCTGCTGCCTGTGCCTTGATGGATCTTCGGCTAATGCTTTCGAGAAAAACGCTGGGTGGTATTGGTCCTCGGGTCGAACCGATGTTCGCGAGTTCGTCAGCTTCTGTGTTGTTGTCCCTGGTGATGTAGTGGAGCTCGCACCCGTCAAAATTTCCTTCGAGTGCGTTGTAGAGCTCCTGGTAGGCCGCCATGTTGTTGGCTATTGCGTTGCAGTTTCTCATCGTCTGCTGGATGACGAGATTGGAGTCCCCGTAAATTATGACGCGAGTGGCTCCGCATGTTTTGGCTATGCGCATGCCATGGAGGATTGCTTCGTATTCTGCTTCGTTGTTGGAGGCGTGACTGAAGTTGATCTGGAGGACATATTTCAGCTTTGTTCCTTTGGGGCAGATGAGCACAACTCCTGCCCCAACTCCTTGTTGTCTTTTGGACCCATCAAAGAACATTGACCATGAACTTGATAGGTCTGGGGGGGCTGGTGTCTGAACCTCCGTCCACCCGACCAGGAAATCTGGGAGTACTTGGGCTTTGATGGCTGTTGGGTGCTTGAACTGCAGGTCCCGTGGGCTGATATCAATGTTCCACTTGGCGACTCGTCAAGTCGCTCCAGGGTTGTTGAGTATATCAGCGAGTGGTGCGCTGCTCACGATTGTGATAGGGTGCTCGTCGAAGTAGTGGGACACCTTTCTCGAGGTCATGACGATGGCCAGTAGTAGCTTCTGATAGTGTTGGTACCGCTGCTGGGATTTGGTCAGGAGCATGCTGAGGTAGTAGATTGGTCTCTGGATGCTCTGGACCTTGCCTTCTTCTGCGCGTTCGACAACGATTGCTGTGCTTACTACACTGTTACGTGCTGCCACGTAGAGGTATAGCTTCTCTCATTCCTTGGGTACCACCAGGATTGGTGGGGTCGAAAGTGTTTTCTTCAGGTCCGCGAATGCTTGTCGGGCTTCCTCCGTCCACTCGAATTTCTCTCCTTTCCTGAGCAGCTGATAGAAAGGCAGCGTGCGTTCTCCCAGCCTGCTGATGAAGCGGCTTAAGGCTGCGAGCTTTCCAGTGAGCTGCTGTACTCCTTTGACGTCGGTTGGTTCTTGCATTCGGGTGATGGCTTGGACTTTCTCAGGGTTTGCCTCGATTCCTCGGGCAGAGACCATATAGCCAAGCAGCTTCCCCGCCGGTACGCCGAATGCGCACTTATTTGGGTTGAGTTTGATTCTGTATTTGTTGAGCGCTGCGAAGGTTTCGCGCAGGTCGTCGAGTAGTGTGGCTGCTTTGTAGGTCTTGATGACGATGTCGTCCACATACACTTGCACGTTTCTTCCGATTTGCTCCTTCAGGCAGGCCTGCATCATTCGCTGGTACGTGGCGCCTGCGCTTTTGAGCCCGAATGGCATGGTCCTGTAACAGAATACTCCATAGAGGGTGATGAACGATGTGTGCTCTTCGTCTTCTTCCTTCATCCTGATCTGGTTGTATCCTGAGTAAGCGTCAAGGAAGGAAAGTAGATCGCACCCTGCTGTCGAGTCGATTATCTGATCGATTCTAGGCAAGGGGAAGTGGTCCTTCGGGCAATGCTTGTTGACTAGTCCGTAGTCGACACACATGCGCAGCACGGTCGTGTCTTTTTTGGGCACCAGCACTGGGTTGGCTATCCAGGTGACTTTCTTCGTTTCTCGGATGAACTGGGCGTCGAGTAACCGGTTGACTTCCTCTCCGATTGCTCTGCGCTTGGGCTCCGAGAATCGTCTCAGCGCTTGCTTCACCGGCTTCGTGTTTTGCTTGATGCGTAGGGCGTGTTCTGCGAATTTGCGTGGTATCCCAGGCATGTCGCCTGGGCACCAGGCGAATATTTCCCACTCGTCTCGAAGGAAAGCGACGAGAGCCGTCGCCTCCTCCTCTGGTAGGTGGGCGTACACGCGGACTGTTTTGTCCGGGTCCGTCGGGTGCACTTGGTGAGTGACCGTGTCGCTGTCGATGCTGAAGTCGCATCCGTACTCCTTGGATTCACTTCGGTTCACCAATGGGAGGGTACTCCTGTCCGTCACCATGGCTATTTCTCTGAGTTCTTGCTCGGCTGCGAATGTGTCGGAGATTCGGTGGAAGTAACGATCGCATTGATCTGACTTGATGAAGCTTCCGTTGATCGTGAGGACTCCTGCTGATCCTGGCATCTTGAGATTGAGGTAGGCGTAGTGTGGGACCGCCATGAACTGCGCGAATGCTGGCCATGCCAATATGGCATGGTAATGCGATTGCCAGTCGAGTACCTCGAACTCGAGGACGTGCTTTGCGAAGTTGCGTCGGTTGCAGAAGACAACTTCGAGTTTGATTACTCCGAGGGATGTGGCTGCTTCTCCTCGGACTACCCCGTGTAACTCGGTGCTCGATTTTCTCCATACTGATCGTGGGATCAGCATCTTTTGCAGGGCGCTGGCGAAGATGATGTTCATGCTACTACCTCCGTCCATGAAGATCATATCCATGTCGTACCCTCCGATTTGTGCGTCGAGCACCAGGGGCGCGTGCCCCGGTCTTGGGACTGCGGGTGGATGGTCGTCCTGTGAGAACGTGATGCTGGTCTCCGTATCATGTAGCTGGTAGACTTCGACTATGTTTATGCTCTCGGCTTCTCTGGCTTGCAAAGTGTAGGCGTCGCTTTGTGCTTGCGGTACCCTTCCTTCTTGGATCATGAGCACCTGTTCTTGCAGTGGGCTGTGACGTCCTTCCGGGCTTGAGGGCGGCGATTGTACGGGTCGTCGGTTGCGCCCGTTTTCTTTCTGCTTCTCCTTCTTGAGGTCGTCGGCTAGCTCGTTGAACAGGCGACAGTCTCTCAAAGTGTGACCTGACCTGACGCGTCCCCAGTCGTCCTCAAAGCTGTGGATCGTACAGGGTCCTGCCAGCTGTTCTCTAGCCGTGAGCTTGCTAGATCCGGCGTGCCTCTTCCTTCTTGAGATTCTGAAGATTTGCTCGTGATCATCCGGGTGTTCGTGGAAGCGAGGGTCGGTTTCGATTCCTCGGCTCATGTCTTGGTTCTTGATGAGGTTGGCGAATTCATCCGGCCTTCGATCTGGGTCATAGTACTCGCCCACAGGTGTCTCCGAGTCGCTGTCCTGGCTAACGGCAGGTTCTCGTGTGACGGCGTGTCGTCGAATGGTCGTCGGTTGCGCGGCTGCGTTTCGTGGCTCGTTTGCCGGAGCCTCGCCGTAGATCTCCCATGCGTGCCTTTTGGGTCGTCAATTCCTTCTTCCTTGGCGATGGTTCTGTTGATCGCTGGTTTCGATCTCGTAGTCATCGTCTTGATGTGCGGCGGGTGCCCGGGCGGTGGTGGGTTGTCGAAAGATTCGCGAGTCCTCCGCTGCGCGTCACGGCTCGTCGAGTGGGATTCCCTCGTAGAGGCCCCTCGCTGTTCTTCTGAGTCATCGATTTCTTCGGCGCTGACGCCGCACTTGGCCGTTACCGTAGTATCGGTCCTGGCACAACTGTAGGTCGAGCGGTCTTGATGGGGTGGCAGAGATGTCCGCCGTGATCTTGAATCCTTCGAGTGGGCTAGATCTGGTTCTTGCCCTTGAGTTGTAGTTTGCTGAAGGCGGGACCGCCGAGATCGTGATCCCAACCTGTGTAGTTCCCACAGACGGCGCCAATTGACGGGGATCAACCCCGGCAAATCCCATGGTCAAGGACCCTGGGTTAGTCATGAGAGGCACAGGTTGGAAGATAGCTCGTCGGCAAACAAGGAGGCACGCTCCCGCTCGATATTATTGATGGGAGAGATGAGATTACAGGGGATGCCAAGGCTGGAGCGCTCAAGGCTAGGGTTACAGGTGATATCGGTTGTCTTTGGTGTTGCCCCTCCTAGCCCTTATATACTGGGCTAGATCTCGGGGAATTCATCTACGTTTACAGGTAAGCTTTCTGTAACAGCCCAGTTTTCACAAAAAATATTAATTTTGTTTTTGGCGTGAATTATTTGATTGTCTGATTTGTTTGCGGTGTTTGCATCCCCGATTTATCGATCGGCGATTATTTTTCTCCCCCTATTCTCGTTTCGGATGCGTGACCGACCCCTTTCCACCACGGCACACGACTTTGCGACACCAGGATTTCACCCGAGCACCGTCGCTACCGGCACATGACCAACCATCGCCACCGGATCGAAAACCCCGTTTGTTTAATAAACGGATTATTTTATGGGGAGCCAAAAAATGTTGACGGAATGTCACCGAAGTGAGGTACGATCGACGGGCTCGATGCGCTGAGCGCGTAGGTCGAAGTTTCGTCCGAATCGGAGTCTGTACGGAGTCTCGGCGGTCACGAACGCGATCACCGGACACGCGAGAGGGGTACCGATGGCATTTGCGTAAACTGGCCACCTAGCCTGCCTATATAATGACCCCACCTCCCAAACCAGCCAATTAGGGTTCCCCCTCTGGAAATTTGCAGCCACCCCCCTCACAAACCTCCAGATCTGCAAAAAAAAACCCTCCAAACCGAAACCCTAGCTCCCCAGGCCACCAGAGCCGTCGATCTGGACGATCTGCGGCTCAGATCGTGCCACGTCGCGCTCCCAGCCCCTCCACCTTCCACCTCCAGCCATCCGGGCCCCGCAGGGCCCTGGATCTCGCCGCCAAGCCCGCCTCAGCCCATCTGGACGCGCCGCCCAAGCCGCCTCAACTGCCGCCGCCTTCAACTCCGGCCGGCCGCCGCGTGCGCCGCCGTCCACCTTCCCTCTCCTCCCGCGCCTCTCTCTTCCACCTCTGCCTTCCCTCCTGACCGCCTTCCCCTGTCCTCCTCTGTCGCAGGTCGCGCCGCCGGACGCCATTGATGGGGCGAGCTCGAGCTCGGGTTGGAGCCGACCGCCTCCTCCTCCTCGTCACCAAGCCCGGCCCGCGCCTGGATCCGGCACCCCAGCGCCGCCCTCCTCCGGCCCCGCGCCCCCTGGACCTCCCCTCGTCGCACCCCTCGCCAGAGGGCACAGGCCGCCGCCGCCGCTCGGTGCGCTCGGGAGGAGCCGAGCCAGCTGGCCACCCAGCCGCCGAGCCAGCTGGGCCTCCCAGCCGCCGAGTCAGCTGGGCCTCCCAGGCCTGCCAGCCCACGGCCCAGCACCAGGCTGCCAGATCCAGCCGAGTGGGCCTCGGCCCGTTAGGGGTGAGAAGAGGCCCCTTCCTCATTTCTTTTTTTTCTGAAAAACTCTGCTGATTTTTTTTTGCTAAGTCTGGAGTAATAGTGCTTCTGATCCGTTTTTGCGGTGCGATTTCCCGTTAATCCGTAGCTCCGATGAACGTGCCCCCAAAACGAAAGTTGCTCAGAATTGCGTGTACTTTAATTCATATTTTGTGAGAATTTGCATTTAAGGCCATCTTGATTGTGTAATTGTGTGCTGAACAGGGCATCAGATCGTTAAACTGCTACTTTTTCCTGTTAGTGTCCTGCTGTAATTATTTTGTTGCAAAATTGCATGATGTTTGTGACTCATCGATGAGGCCTATTGCATTGATTCTTTCTCCTATGAGTTAAGCATCATGTGTACTTCAATTCCATGCTTTAACTTGCGATGTTTGGGTGCTTTAGCTATATTAAATCTTGCTCTAAAGTGGTGATCCTGATGTTATTGTGCTGCTGTGCTGAACACTGTTATTTTGTTGCAACTTCGGTCGACGAGTGTGTCGCGACCGTTTATCGGAATTGAGTGATTCAAATTGCATATTATTAAGCATCATGTCTACTTCATGCCCATGTATTGCTATGTCATGTTGCTGCACTTTTGCATATAGTTATACCCCTGTTTATACAACATAAAAATAATAGTTTCTGCCATGTTGTTTGCTTAATATCTTTTGATCTATGATGACTTTTTGCATGATTCTTTTTGCCATGCCTTCCCTGTCATGTCTAGTTTAATGTCATATCATTTTTGAGCATGTTTGCATTGATCATCCTGTTTATGCATTGCTCTAAAGTGTGTTTCGTGATGTTGGCAGTTTGTGCCCGTAACTTGTTTTGCTTATATCTTTTTTAACCGTAACTCCGTTTGGAGTGTGCCTTATATGTAACTTGATTAGTTTTTCGTGTACTTTGTGTTTATGCTATTGTTTGCTGTTGTTAACCAACCTAAAATATGGTTTAGGACAGAACATTACCAAATCTTTTAATCATCGTGCGGCACTTAGTGTTATGCCATGTTTAGGTTGTGCCTCACTTAAATTGACTAGCATAGATAGTTTACTTTGTGCTTCACCTCTTGGAAATGTTTGTGTGTTATGCCATGCTTGATTGAGTTGCCATGTTAATAACCATTGGTTGATCACTTGTAGCTAAACAACTTGAACCGGTTCGAAACGTGCGGTATTGTCGTGTGTGACGAGTACTCCACTTAAATTGTTAGTAACCGCTTCCGACGGTAGGTGCGATGTATCGTGTTACTTCTTGTTGATGCTTGCTCGTGTTTGCCTTGTAGAAATAGATGCTTGCTCATTGATTGCTTTCCAGTGTTTACTCTTGTGTGCTTCCGCGGGTACCTCTCGGAGACGATGCGAGCTTGCGATCGACTACACCTTCGGAACCCGACTTATCAACAGGCAAGGACTCTACATTACTTATGATCCATTCTATTTCAACCCGCGGTTTGCATGCTAGTCTAGGTTAGGTTCGATGTTTGATCCTACCACATGTTTACAGCCTCTTTCAAACCGATACAGCCATGTCCCCTCCCAGCAAACCATGTACTGCTATGTTACTTTTGCTCGTTGCTCAGCCCCTGCTTAGTATGCATGCTTAGGATGCTACGATGTTAACCTGTTACTCTTTGGGTTGGGATATCACCTTATTATTATATTGTTGTTGATGATATGATTATTATAAATGTTGACTTTATTCGGCGAAGGATGGAAGGTCTAGGCTATCCCGCCCCGACGCTTTGTTCCATTCGAGTCACCTAGGATCCGAGTTCCGGGTATTGGTTTTAATACTGAGCGTGCCTAACCGCGTGTGGGATTTTATGGGGTCCCCTTTTCTTACCTACCTAGCTTCAAACATTTCTAGAGGTGGCCCAAGATGGTTTTACCATTTGAAAACCGTGTGTGTGACTGGTGAGCTCCCAGAAGTTTTTCAAACAACTCGGGCCAGCGGAGACAGAGTTCCTTTGTTGGTCCAAACCTGGAAGCTCGAGGGCTATCCACAGTGTTGGTTTAGTTACCCCGACCTCGTCCAGACGGTAGAGACCGACTCGATAGCGCGGCCGGCTTTTGAGTTGGATGTCGACTCACCGGGGGCCACCCGGATTTGTGCGTTGTTAGTTAGAGGGACCTGTCGTTCCGGATCTCTTGGGACTAAATCATAAAATGGCTGCCTGTGATGGGTAGAAACTGAGAGAGATGGGCGTGCGTGCGGAGCCTCGTAATGGGAAGTTGGTACACACCTGGAGGGTTAAATATTTTCGAGAAGCCGTGTCCACGGTTATGGACGACTTGAGACCTACTCCTTGTTCATAGACAACAGCAACTGAGATAATCTTAATATAACTTGATCAACGTGTGTGTGTGCCTTGACTGCTTCTTCTTCGTTAGGATGCGAAGAGGAGAACAAGGATATGATAGGTGTTATGATTGCGTAAGTAGTTGATAGCAAGACTTGTTGGAGGCGATTCCTCATCGAATGCTTGGTTCTTACCTTACTCTCTAGATCGTTAGCCACTTCATGATGCTAGTGCGGTAGCAACCTCACCACTTACCCCTTCCTTACCGTAAACTACTAGTTGTCCTAGAATGACGAGTGATGAAGTCCTTGCTGGGTCAGATGACCACTACAGTTGGATGATGAGTACTTCTGTACTGATGATACTACCCCCAAACTCTTTTCAGGGTTCTGATCGACAACAGGTTTGGTGATCGACGTTTCACGTGGAGACTCGACGACGACTAGTTAGGCAGATCCCGGCGGAGGGCCTGGACCCGTGTGGTTATGGGATCGATGTTTTTCTCTTTTCCCCTAGGCATTTGTTTGTAGTCTGTACTCAGACATGTATCTTCCGCTGTTGTATTGTATTAAGGCCGTTGTATGCCGATTGTATGAGATGTTGTATCCTTGTATCTGTAATGCTGTGATATCATGTTGGAAATCTGGGGCATATGGCTTTGTCATATGTCGCGGTGGGACCGATATGTGCTTCGTCCCCGGATCTGGGTGGAAACACCTAGAACTGGAACAGTACCGCATATCGGGCCTTACACTTTCCTAACCCTAGCTTGCTCCGTACGGCAGGTCTTCGCACCTTCCTTGTCAGTCGTAGACTCCTACGTCGGTGTCAATTAGCAGGCCGAGGCTGTATCTTCATGGGCCTTCTGTCTTCATGGACACCAGGTAGGCTCATCTGTAGGAGTCGTGGGGTCACCCCCTCGTCAGAAGGTATGAACAACAAGAACGTGTAGTTATCCACAGGGATTTATCGGTGGTAGAAAATCACAAAGTCAAAGGGGCACAAGGGTCTCAGAAATTCATTGGAGAGTATCTTCGACATCTTCTGGCGAAGTAAGCGACCATCTGAAATG
Organism: Bromus sterilis; assembly: GCA_950022295.1. NCBI lineage: Eukaryota > Viridiplantae > Streptophyta > Magnoliopsida > Poales > Poaceae > Bromus > Bromus sterilis. Next base: position 103,691,262 of record OX465598.1, read on the forward strand.
CAGGGTTCTCCGGAAGAAAGGAGGTACGAGAACCTAAAGTTAGTGTTAGCAAAATATTTAACCCGAAAGGATGAGAGGATAGAGTCCCAGAGTAAAGGTGCGGAGAAAAAGATCCTAATACCACCCAGTTTGTGGCGTGGGCCGATAAGCCACATGACACTGTTAGTAAAGTACTCTTGCAAAGACTAGACTTGACTTCGACGAAGGAGTTGGAAGGGGGTGTCCTACAGGCAGTCGTCTCTGATACCAACTTGTGACACCCCCAAAATCAGACCGTGTACAGTAATCATACACGCAAGGTACACGATCGAGATCAGGGACTCACGGTGAGATATCACAACACAACTGTACAAATAAACTAATACAAGCTGTTTAATACAAGCCATGGGCCACGAGGGCTCGAATACAACAGCTCGAGAGCACAAAGTTAGCGGAAGCAATAGTATCTGAGTACAGACACCAGAATACAAGGTTGCCTTAAGAAGGCTAGCACAAATAACAACAGATCGAAAAGGCGAGGCCTCTTGCCTGGGAACCTCCAAACTACTCCTGGTCAACAGGGAACTCGACGTCGTAGAAGGCATCGGGGATCTTCACGTTGCGGTGGTCGGCATCGGGGATCTCCTTCTCCTGGACTCCAAGGCTCCAACGTCGACTGCAGCGGCCGATCAGGCAAAACGAAAAGGGGGAAATAAAGCAAGGGTGAGTATCTAGCATACCCGCGAGTCTTACGTCCGCTACTAAGCATTTATGCATTTGTATCAAATGGAAAGGGGAGGCTGTATATAGTGGACTGCAAGATAGAAGTCAGAGCAAGGATAAGAAGCTACACCTATCGAAGACTAGCATCTTCCGACGAGTCTTGCAGCATGAGGAGAGAATAGCCAACAGTTTATATAAATCATAAAGTAACAATTCAGCAGAAGTTGCTGCAGCATTGTATAATAATAAGTTGTAATAATTAGCAATTCCTCCGAGGTCCCTCCTCGACTCCCCTACGAGGAAGAAAACCCGGAACCATACAGTTTAATAATAATAGTTTGTAGTGGTAAGATCCAGCTTCAGCATAAAGCGTCCTATTACCGTGGACACGGCTATTCGAATAGATTAATCTTCCCTGCAGGGGTGCACTTGTGTTACACTACACGCACGGATCTCTAGGGTGGCGTACACCTGGTTAGGGAATGCCCCACCAAGGCTATCCGACACTCCGTAGCCCATCTTTCAAACTCAACAGAGAGGCCATCCGCCGGTCTAAATCCTAAGTACGCTGGGCCTTGGACCCCAACCCAAACGTACTCCTGCACGGTGCGTGGCTGGCCGGTGAAGTTAAAGAAAATCCAAATAAGACACCACCGCGTGAGAAAATAAGACAACACCACTTCCGGCCAATCAGCCCGCAGTACTGCTGACGTCTGAAGAGTCCTCGGATGACACTACGAAGCAGAGGAGCCCATAACTCGTAATTCCCACGGGTAGGTAGTGCGTACATGGCATATAGCCAACTCAAGACATCCACCGAACCATTAGTCATTTTATTAACTTGCGGGACAACCGTTATCGTTGCCTCAACTTAATTGACCCGCGGACAATGACAACAGTCAGGACCACCAGTACATCGGTGCCTGCCCTGTCGTCCCACCAAGTCTCTGCGGTTACCAACAAGGTGAACCGTCTCCTTACCTTGTCTCGCGTCTTCTCCTGGAGGATCTCGACTTTCATGGTTTGGTAACTCTCGCGGCCGACGATCAGGGGCCAAGCACACCGGTACACTGGTCGTACCCTCCCTGTCGTCCCGTCGCAATACCACTCGCGGGCACCGTTGGGTTGCCCGACTTCTTACCTGAAGGACAACCGTTGCTCAGGTACCTAGAGCGGCTATACAGAGTCGGCAACGAGTGGAGTACAAGGATTACTCCTTGATAGCTCACACTTGATAGTGGCTCGGCAGAGCTGAGCTAGGGGGCCCTAAGGCGGTGTCTACATTGTACCGTACCTGTGCAGTTATAATATTTGTCTCCGCGTTCACTCCCCTGAGTGATCACGCCCCTCTAGCTAATCCTAGCTGATAATGCGCAGGGCTCACTGCTGAATATAATATATATAATAGGCAGCATAGGATAAAGGAAGGTACATCAAGGGGCGACAAAAATAGGCTATGCAATCGAATAGGATTGTAACGTAGCAGCAGCAGTATCAATGCCTAGTGCAAGTTATGTACGGAAAGATAGGCGATATCTGGGGAAGGAAAATGGCTCTGCTTGCCTGGAAGCTAGCGGGAGGGTACGGTCATCGACGTAGTAGTCGTACTCGGCAACGGTGTCGTCGGCGGCAGTCTCGGGGTCTACCGGAAGAATAAGGGGGGGGGGAAGAAACAATAAATACATGGCAATAATAACAATACAAAAGCAAGACATGGCAATACGTTGTACACGATGTTCTAACGCAGTGCTAAGTATTTTAGGCGGAGCGGGAATTTATCCGGGGATGACTCATCAGTACCGGTGGATTACCGGACGGATGATCCGGAGGGGGAAGGTTCCATGTCTGCAGTGTTAGAGACATCTGACAGACATGTGGATAGCGTATCCGTGCTCGTTGCTCCATTCAGAGAAACTTTCATATACATAACATTTTCATCCGGAAAGTTTTACCGGTACCGGGTAATTACCGAACAGTGCAATCGGAGGGGGAATGTCTCGTGTGCGGTATGTTAGAGGGGTGGGGTGAGGGTATGGGTAGCATATTTATGGCTTCTCGGCCCTTCGTTGGTTTCCCCAAGTGTAAGGTTGAGATGTAGTGCAGCAGCAGTTTTCCCTCGGTGAAGATACCAAGGTTTGTCTCCAGCAGGACTCCAGAGATGATAAGTAGGTGTCAGCGGCGCAACTGACGCGGACCTGCACACAGACACAGATAACTTTGTTCCCAACGAAGTTCCGAGAGGTTGTCAATCTCTCCGGTCTTGTTGTTTACAAAGGATAAGAGCAAGGGATAATGATAGCAAATAATAGCGGTAAAGTAAATGTAGCGTGGAAACAGTGATAAGGATATGGACCGGGATACGTGATGTTCGCTAGTGATGTCTCTCTCCCAAAAGACGATAAAATTTCTATGCGAGGTAAACAAATTACAGAAGGGCAATTGACAGGATTATGAACGCACCGCAATGCTAACTATGCTACAAAAGAAAGGAAGAGGTTCAAAAGCACGGGAAGTACGCCAAAATAAGTAGACCGAAATCTATCTGCATCTACTACTAATCATCCACCTTGAGATATCTATCCAGAACATCTCGCTGGTATTAAGTTGCGAGCCCCACCCAAAGTGTAAACCCAAAGCAACAGACAACTGCATTAAAAGGAACTTTGCGTAAAGTAAACAATCCTTTTAACCGCGGTTACAAGCACCGTTTTTTCCCCCTTGTGGCAACAACACATCCCCTAGACTCATGTTTATGTCACTCAAGCGTGTCATCGGGGGGCATGAACCCACAATCTAGCACAACGCTCCCTCTTGGAGTCACTACCTACTACTTGTCCAAAGCAATAAACAGCAACGGAGAACATGCAAGAATTACTTAGGAACAAAAATATAAGAGATAAAAACCAAATATATTACTCTATCACAATCAGAACATAATCTCATAATCCATCAGATCCCTCCAAACTCAGCATAGAAACAGCAGAAATATTACAAAGGTGCCTCGATCATGTAGGGCAGCTCACGAGGTCTAAACAATGAAGATCAAAGAGGGGAGGAGAACATCACATAGCTACTGATCACGGACCCATGGTCCAAGGAAAACTACTCAAGAGACATCCGGGGAGCATCCATGGTGGAGAGGAGACTCCCGGAGGTCAATCCTCCCTCCGGCAGGGTGCCAGGAAGAGGTCTTCTGGTGCTCCCGATCTTGGAAGCGCGGCGGCGGCGGAACAGAGGCGAGTTCGCGGAATAGGGTTCCTCTTCTGGAGTTTTCCCGTGATGTAGATTAAATAGGCGAAGGGGGGCAGCCAGAGGTGGACCAGGGGCCCCAGGCGCCCCCCTGGCGCGGCCAGGGGTGGGGCCGCGCCGGGTGGCCGCCTGGGCCCGCCTGGCTCCCCTCTGGCCCCTCCTCGGCTCTTCTCGAAGCTTCCGTCACGCTGATTTTTTATCTAAATTTTCACGAATTTTTCTGGCACTTTTTATATGGGGGAAAACTGAAATAGAAAAACAGCAGAAAATAGGAACTGGAACTGGGGTGCACTGAGTTAATAGGTTAGTCCAAATATGAAAAGTGTATGAAAGTGTATCTAGATCATAGCAATATCACACAAAACATGCATGGAGCAAGCAGAAATTATAGATATGTTTTGGACGTATCAACATCCCCAAGCTTAATTCCTGGTCGTCCTCGAGTAGGTCAATGATAACAAGCATAATTTCTGTGGTGATATGATAGCAACCATATAAGAACTTTGAAAAGTAAAGCAATCAAGGTTAGAGATTCAATTCAAGTCATAACATGCAAGAGTCTATATTAGCATTGAAACAAGTAACAAAAGAACAAAAGGTGCAAGAGCTCTTGCTGTCCGTGACTCGAATGTCTCCAAATGGTGTTTGCGTGCAAGAAAGGGGATAGGGAATACGAGAGAAAAATGTATTTTTGTTGAGAACTCAATCTACTAAAGTTTCACACTTGGTACTCTTTGGAATCTTATCTTGACTCGTCTCCAGACCACTAGCCAGGTACAAGTCAATTTGATCCACTCCTTTTCGATATTTCGAGCACTCATGCAATGGATGAGCGTAAGCACTAGAGTTGACACTTAGGATGGCAAAGAGAGAAATATGGTGGAGGAAGACAAAAAGGATGAGAAAGGCTCACATCAATGAGGACAATCATAGGAAAGAGATGCCAAATGATAGATATGATGTGAGGAGTAGGGATTGCCATGCAACAGATGCACATACGAGCTATGAAGCTCTCCAATGGAACTAGTGGGGGTGCATCTAACTTTCTCGCTCATGAAGACCTAGAGCTCGTTTGAGGAGGATCATCCTTGGAATATGCAAGCCAAGTTCTATAGTGTGAAGGTCCCCACATACCTATATGCATAAAGATCATCTCTATGGAGTACAAGGATATAAAGGGAGTACTAGTGTGGATCTCTCAAAAGGATAGTAGTGTTGCCCCTTTCTCTCTTTTTATTTCTTTTTCTCTTTTTTCCATTTTTTTGTATTTTTTGGTGGCCTCAATGGCTCTTTCTATTTAACTCTCATTTGTCCTCTTTGGGATCTTTTATTGTGTCCACTTTGGGATCTTTTCCTCACTTAAGGGCAACACTCTATTTTACAAGAAGGTAAAGGAGATCTTTCACACTTTACAAGGTACTCAAAACCTAAAGAAGATGTAACTATCATGATGTATGCAAGGTATGTCGCTGCCAGTGTAGCAGGAACATGTATGACATGAAGATCAAGTCATGAAGAGGTGGAAGTTGCATGGAAATGTAACTCGGAAAGGCTATGGAAATGCCTTGATAGGTAGGTATGGTGGCTGTTTTGAGGAAAGATAAAGGGAGGCTTATGATGACAGAGCGTATCATGCCAAGGGTTTGGATGTACCGGCAAAGGTGGACACCAACTCTCGGAGTGAGAAGAAGGCAATGCACGGCACGGGAAAGGCTAGCAAAATATGGGAAGGTGGAAGTGTCAACTCTCAATACTTACATTAGTCCGAAGAACTCATGCACTTATTATCGGTAACTCTCAATCTAATAAGGAGATTCACAAAGAGACAAGTACCCCGAGGAGGAGTGTATGGGGGTTTGGTTATCCTTGCGCATCCTCGACTCATGGTACGTGAGTGTACTCTAATATTCGACTCCTCAGAAGAGTAGTGATCCATCTAGTAACTAGAGTTCTCAACTAGTTTTGTAGGTTTTGAAAATAAACACGGATTGCCCAAAATACGACACCTATCACTAATAGGAAAGAGCTCTTGACACCAAAAGTCCAAACATTACTCACAACAATACCTCAAAACAATTGCAAGCTACTACTAATATTAAATAGCAACCTCAATTACCTACTTTCAAGACAAAAAATAACTCAGTGCAACAACCAACTCTCTTTAACAAGATAAACATGAAAACTAAAAAGAGTTCCAGAAACAAACTAAACAAAAGCCAAGGCTCTTGTTAAAGACAACCTAAGACTAAAACTAAACATGGCAGCAGCTATGAAAAGATAAAGAACACACAACAACAAAAAGATAGGCATGAAGAATCCTATGATGTGTTCTAGATTTTGAAAGTGGAGCGTGTTTCTCTCCCACACAAAGTAAGACGGGATCTAACTTGTTATGAACAGCAAGCAAAGCTAAAGAAAGCTAAAAACAAAACCTAAGAGCGAGACGCTCCAAGCATAGCACATAACGCATGAAGTGATAAAAATATAGTGAGACGAAGGACGAACTGATGATTTGTTGATGGAGAAGGGGATACACGGGGGCATCCCCAAGCTTAGAAGCTTGAGTCTACTAGAATATTTATTGGGGATGCATGGGGCATCCCCAATCTTGAGCGCTTGACACTCCTGGATCTTCTTTTATCTTCTTCCATCGCACACTTGAAAACTCCCTTCATACATAACTCATCATAAGCTGATTAGAGAGGTTAGTACCCGTAATAAATAAATTTTTTCCCACTGGATATAAAGATAATCTTGAAGAGCTACTGTTTCTCAAGAGCGCCAAAAAGTTTTTGCAAAGAAAAAGCAAGCTTAAGGTTTGCAAAAGTAAGGAGAGACAAAACGTGGCAGAATCTGTGAAAAACAGAACAGCAGATAGTAAAGAATTTTTTAGGGACACTTATGCAACTCAAATAAACAAACTCAGAACATATGGAAGTTTTTTCATTGCATAGAGCATACTGTGTAAAAAATTCAGCTCAAAAAGACGAACTGGTATTTTTCTGGAATTTTTCTGGTCACGAGGACAGAATCTGTTTTCTGGACAGCATGTCACAACTTTTACTTCCCTTGCCGTAAGAGGCTATAACTTGGCACAAAGCTGAAAAATAAAGATACAATGATGTTTCTACAGAAGTAACAACCATCAAGAAACAATAAAAGCAAAAAGAAACACCTAAATTCGTTGCGGGCTGCCTCCCGAAAGCGCTTCTTTAAAGCCATTAGCTAGGCATGATGCAAAAAGAAGAATCAAGTTTTATCAAGAGAAAGAGAATAACTAGCCCGTGTAACGGACTCAAAAGGTAACTTGATTTTCTTTCTAGGGAAGTGTTCCATCCCCTTTTTGAATGGGAGTTGGAATTTGATATTCCCCTCTTTCATGTCAATAACCGCACCAACGGTGCGAAGAAAAGGACGTCCCAAAATAATTGGACACAATGGTTCACACTCTATATCCATAACAATAAAATCAACGGGAACATAGTTGTCATTGACAATGATAATAGCATCGTCGATCTTCCCCAAAGGTTTCTTTATGGAAGAATCAACAAGACGAACACCAAAAGAACAAGGCTCAAAAGGCTTCAATTCAAACATATCAAATACTCTTTTGGGCATAACAGAGGTACTAGCTCCAACATCACATAAAGCATAGCAAGAGAAGTTATTTAATTTAATTTTGATCATAGGGTCCCAACCATCATCTAGCTTCCTAGGTATGGAGGCTTCTACTCTAAGCTTCTGCTCCCTAGCTTTGATAAGAGCATTTGTGATATGCTCCGTGAAGGCAAGATTAAGTGTTCTAGTGTGGGGGTGTCTAGACATTTTGTGTAACAAGCTAATAACTTCTGAGAGGGTGCAACTATCAAAATCAATATCACTACTATCAAAGGTGGTAGTAGTGTCATCTAGGCTCACTTGTTTGAAACCCTCTATGTTCATAGGAGTTTCTTTTTCTACTGTTGAGGTATTAGCATCACCATTAATAGGTCCAACAGGACTAGGAGTGCATTGGGTGCTAATAGTATGGGTGTCCTCAACAATTTGGATAGTGGCAACTGTGTGCTGTGTAGGAAGGCTCTTAATTCTATCCTCTTCCTCTTTTTCTCTAGCCCATCTTTCTTTAAGTTTAGCCATCATCCTAATATTTTCATTGATTTGTAACTGGATAGCATTAATAGGAGTGGCCTTATTCTCCTCAAGGGGGGAGGTTCTAATTTTAAGCATCTCAATATCAAGGGCTAAGCTTTCTACCTTCAAAGAGAGATTATCTATTTTAGCTAATTTCTCCTCTACATTTTTGTTGAAGGCTTTTTGGGTAGTGATAAGATCTCTAAGCATGCTTTCTAATTCAGAAGAGGGGTTCTTGTTGCTAGGGTAAGTGTTTTTGTTCCCATAATTGGATGGAAACGGTCTAGGATTGCTAGCAAAATTTCCCCTATAAGCATTGTTGTTGAACTTGTTTATAGCAATAAAGTTCACATCTACTTGTTCTTGAGCAACCAAAGAATTTAAAGGAACATCATGAGGATCACTAGAGGGTTGCTTGGTAAGTAGAGACATAATTAAGTCAACTTTTTCATTGAGGGAGGTAATTTCCTCGACAGAGTTTACCTTCCTACCTGTTGGAGCGCGTTCGGTGTGCCATTGGGAATAATTGGTCATCATTTCATCGAGAAGCTTCATGGCAGCACCAAGTGTAGTTGACATAAAGGTTCCTCCCGCGGCCGAATCTAACAGGTTCCGCGAGGTAACGGCAACGGCGCCAAAAATACTCTTGCTTATTGGCTTCTCGCCCTTCGTTGGTTACCCCAAGTGAAGGTTTGAGATGCAGTGCAGCAGCAGTTTTCCCTCGGTGAAGATACCAAGGTTTGTCTCCAGTAGGACTCCAGAGATGATAAGTAGGTGTCAGCGGCGCAACTGACGCGGACCTGCACACAGACACAGATAACTTTGTTCCCAACGAAGTTCAGAGAGGTTGTCAATCTCTTCGGTCTTGTTGTTCACAAAAGATAAAACACAAGGGATAATGATAGCAACTTGAAAGTAAATGCAGAAAAGTAAATATAGCTTGGAAATAATAATGAGGATATGGACCGGGATACGTGATGTTTACTAGTGATGTCTCTCTCCCAAAAGACGATAAAACTACTATGCGAGGTAAACAAATTACAGAAGGGCAATTGACAGGATTATGAACGCACCGCAATGCTAACTATGCTACAAAAGAAAGGAAGAGGTTCAAAAGCACGGGCAGTACGCCAAAATAAGTAGACCGAAATCCATCTGCATCTACTACTAATCATCCACCTTGAGATATCTATCCAGAACATCTCGCTAGTATTAAGTTGCGAGCCCCACCCAAAGTGTAAACCCAAAGCAACAAACAACTGCATTAAAAAGAACTTTGCGTAAAGTAAACAATCCTTGTAACCGCGGTTACAAGCACCGTTGTTTTCCCCCTTGTGGCAACATCACATCCCCTAGACTCATGTTTCTGTCACTCAAGCGTGTCATTGGGGGGCATGAACCCACAATCTAGCACAACGCTCCCTCTTGGAGTCACTACCTACTACTTGGCCAAAGCAATAAACAACAACGGAGAATATGCAAGAATTACTTAGAAACAAAAATGTAAGAGATAAAAACCAAATATATTACTCTACCACAATCTGAACATAATCTCATAATCCATCAGATCCCTCCAAACTCAGCATAGCAACATCAGAAATATTACAAAGGTGCCTCGATCATGTAGGGCAGCTCACGAGGTCTAAACAATGAAGATCAAAGAGGGGAGGAGAACATCACATAGCTACTGATCACGGACCCATGGTCCAAGGAAAACTACTCACGAGACATCCGGGGAGCATCCATGGTGGAGAGGAGACTCCCGGAGGTCAATCCTCCCTCCGCCAGGGTGCCGGGAAGAGGTCTTCTGGTGCTCCCTGTGACGCCCCCAAAATCAATCCGTGTACAGTAATCATACACGCAAGGTACACGATCAAGATCAGGGACTCATGGTGGGATATCACAACACAACTCTACAAATAAAATAATAAAAGCTGTTTAATAAAAGCCAGGGGCCACGAGGGCTCGAATACAACAGCTCGAGAGCACAAAGTCAGCGGAAGCAATAGTATCTGAGTACAGACACAAGGATACAAGGTTGCCTTAAGAAGGCTAGCACAAATATCAACAACGATCGAAAAGGTGAGGCCTCCTGCTACGTCGTAGAAGGCATCGGGGGTCTTCACGTTGCGGTTGTCGACATCGGGGATCTCCTACTCCTGGACTCCAACGTCGACTGCAGCGGCCGATCAGGCAAAACAGTAAAGGAAATAAAGCAGGTGAGTATCTAGTATACCCGCGAGTCTTACGTCCGCTACTAAGCATTATGCATTGTATCAACGGAAATAAGAGGCTGTATATAGTGGACTGAAAGACAGAAATCCAGAGCAAGGGTAAGAAGCTAGGCCTGTCGAAGACTAGCATCTTCCGACGATGTCTTGCAGCATGAGGTAAGAATCAGCCAACAGTTTATATAAAGCATAAAGTAACAATGCAGCAGAAGTTGCTGCAGCATTGTATAATAATAAGTTGTAATAATTAACAATGCCTCCGAGTTCACCTCCTCGACATCCCCGCGAGGAAGAAAACCCGGAACCATACAGTTTAATAATAATAGTTTCTAGTGGTAAGATCCAGCTTCAGCATAAAGCGTCCTGTTACCGTGGACACGGCTATCCGAATAGATTAATCTTCCCTGCAGGGGTGCACTTGTGTTACGCTACACGCACGGATCTCCAGGGTGGCGGGAACCTGGTTAGGGAACGCTCCACCGAGGCTATCCGACACTTCATAGCCCATCTTTCAAACTCAACAGAGAGGCCATCCGCCGGTCTAAATCCTAAGTACGCCAGGCCTTGTACTCCAACCCGAACGTACTCCTGCACGGTGCGTGGCTGGCCGGTGAAGTTAAAGCAAATCCAAATAAGACACCACCGCGCGAGCAAATAAGACAACACCACTTCCCGGCGCAGGCCGCGGTACTGTTGACGTCTGAAGAGTTCTCGGACGACACTACGAAGCAGAGAAGCCCATAACTCGTAATTCCCACGGGTAGGTAGTGCGTACATGGCATATAGCCAACTCAAGACATTGACTGAACCATTTAGCATTTTAATTAACCTGCGTGACAACCGTTATCGTTGCCTCGACTTAACCGACCCGCGGACAACGACAGCAGCCAGGACCACCAGTACATCGGTGCCTGCCCCGTCGTCCCACCAAGTCACTGCGGTTACCAACAAGGTGAACCGTCTCCTTACCTTGTCTTGCGTGTGCTCCTGGAGGAGCTCGACTTTCGTAGTTTGGTAACTCTCGCGGCCAACGACCAGGGGCCAAGCACACCGGTACACTGGTCGTGCCCTCCCTGTCGTCCCGTCGCAATACCTCTCGCGGGCACCGTTGGGTCGCCCGACTTCTTACCTGAAGGACAACCGTTTCTCAGGTACCTAGAGTGGCTATACAGAGTCAGCAACGAGTGGAGTACAAGGATTAATCCTTGATAGCTCACACTTGATGGTGGCTCGGCAGAGCCGAGCTAGAGGGCCTCAGGCGGTGTCTGTATTGTACCGTACCTGTGCAGTTATTATATTTGTATCCGCGTTCACTCCCCTGAGTGATCACGACCCTCTATCTAATCCTAGCTAACAATGCGCAGGGCTCACTGCTGAATAATGCATAATAATAATAATAGGCAGCATAGGATAAAGGAGGTACATCAAGGGGCGACAACAACAGGCTATGCAATTGAATAGGATTGTAATGTAGCAGCAGCAGTAACAATGCCTAGTGCAAGAAATGTACGGAAAGATAGGCGATATCTGGGGAAGAGAATGACTCTGCTTGCCTGGAAGCTCGACGGTAGTAGTAGGGTCGTCGACGAAGTAGTCGTACTCAGCAGTGGTGTAGTCGACGGCAGCAGCGGGGTCTACCGGAGATTAAGGGGGGGGGGAAGAAACAGTAAATACACAGCAAGCATATACAAACAGATGCATGACATGACAGATGAAATGTTAGCGGTGTTCTAACGCAGTGCAATGCACGTTGCTCGGAACGGAAATTCATCTGAGGATGAACTACCAGCTCCGGGTGATTATCGGACAAGGTGTCCGGAGGGGGAAAGGATCAAGCCAGAGGTGTCGTGGGTACCGGACAAACATAAGGGGGTGTATCCGTGCTAGTTGATCTATTCCGAGAAACATTCGTGTTCGGAATAAATTCATCCGGGTACTTTAGCAGTACCGGACAATTTATCGGACCCCCGGTCCGGAGGGGGACGGTTTGATGTTCGTTGCGTTAGAGGGGTGTGGTGGGGGTATGGGTATCGTATCCGAACTCGGTGATCCGTCCTGAGCAACTTTTGTATACAAAAGTTTTTCATCCGGACAACTGTTATCGGTACCGGGAATTATCGGCAGACGGCCCGAAGGGGGGATTGTCGATGTCCGGTAAGTTAGAGGGGGGTGGTTGGTATATGGAAGGCGTATTCGTATTCGGTATATTTTTCTGATCAATTTTCATGTATAAAGTTTTTGAATCTGAGTTACGGTTTAAAAGTTATTGAATTTCAAAGTTTTAAATCATTTAAATGATTTTCTGAATTTCTTTTATTATTTATTCAACATTATCTATAACATTATCCAAAACATTATCCAAAACAGTGCCTGACATGTGGGACCCACATGTCAGCCTCTGTTTATTTATAAAACATTTTATTAAATCACAAATAGCCTCTGGGCCCACATGTCATAGGGACATAGCAATAATTCAATTTTCTAAAACAAAATCCAGAGGGGGCCCACTGTCAGTGACCTAACCTACTAACAGTGGCTAGTTAGTTGATACTAACTAAATATTAGTCATTAGGGGGGGTTTAGCGGCCGGGGCCCACTCGTCATTGGCTGGTTAACAACCAGTTAACCACCTGACAGGTGGGGGCCACCCGCCAGTGGCTCTTGGGCACGCCGACGACAACCGTCGATGACGAGGTCGCCGTTCCGGCCAGTTCCGGCGACAAGAACTTGCACGGCTAGGTTAGGTGGAGAGATGGGGTTCTCCCGCGTCGATCGGTAGCCGTAGCCGCAACAGAGGTGGACGGAGCCGAGCACAGCTTCAACAATGGTGGAGGTGACCTTCGGCCGTAATGGCAAATGGCGCTGCGCAGCGAAAACGAGCGGGATATTCGGTCAAATTGAACCTAACTCTCCCAGGGAGCACGCTGGTGCACCTACGCGGGCAATAGGAGCACGGTGAGCACGGCTTGGACAGCCATGACGGCGTCCGGGACATGGCACAGCGGGGACGACGACCGAGCACGCAAATGGCAATGGGAAAAGAGGGGAAAAGTGCAGAGGCTCACAGGGATGCTCGAGGATTTCACATGGAGGCTGGAGGAGCTCGGGATACGGCGAATCGGCGCGGCGATCACGCCGGCCGTGATTGGGGAACGGTGGCGCAGCGCTCGCGGTGAAGCTTCCCGGCTCGATTGCTTCAGCAGGCAGACGAAGACGACGACGGAGCACCTCCTAGACACGACGGCGGGGCAGCGCGAGGTCAGTGGCCGCGACTGGCCACGACAATGGCGACGGTAGCGTCGGGCGGCACTTCTCCATGCGAGCGCGAGGTGAGGAGGGAGGTAATGGGGGAGGGGGATGTCCAGGGGTTGCAGGGGTGCGCCCTTAGCGACAAGGGAGCAGGTGAGGGAGAGGGGCCCGGCTTGGCTGTGCGGCCATGGCCGTGACGCCACGGGGGGGGGGGGGGGGGGGAGCAGGTGAGGGGCAGGTGGGAGGGAGCAGGTGGAACAGGGAAGAAGAAGGGGGAGGTTGGGCCGACTGGGCCTCGCCTGGGGCGAGGTATAGTAATTTTTCTTTGTTTTGTTTTGTTTTGTTATTTGTTCTACTTCTTTTCTTTTCCTTTTTTTTATTTCTGTTTGTATTTTATTTGTCTAGCTATTGAATTTTGCAAAATGTGAAACTTGCAAAATTAATTGTGTTACACTTTAACGGTTTGCTGCAAAAAGTTTGAGCCACAATAAAATTCATCTAGATTTTATTCAATGCACAAGATATTAAATGGAGCTATTTTTGCTACTGTTTATATTTATCTGCATTATTTAAATAAGTTAATAAAATATCATTTATCTTTTATATGACCTACTGATTATTAGGTATTTAATAAAAATGGTTAAACAATTTTTAGTGCATTTAAAATTCCTACTTGTTTATTAAATTTCCCTGGCAATTTAATAATCACTAAGCAATTGTTTTTATTTCATAATACTTTCTAAAACACTTTAATAGAATATCCATTGTTAATTTTTAACATGACCCAACATTATTTGCTATTAAATAATGAAAGTGCTTGCAACACCTAGGGTTTACTTCAATCTTCCACGTTGCTTTAATATTAATATTCAAGGGGCAATTTAGTAACTCAACACTCACTGTTTCATATCCATCATTGACTTGTGATTATTCAAATGACTAAGAATGGTTTGGCTTAGCCATGATCAAGTTGATTGACTGGCATCCACAATCCTTGGGGCAATTTTATAATTTGAAAATTTTATCAGGGTGAGAAACTGACAGAGCCATGATCAAGGTGATCATGGCTTGATCATCAACAGTAATGAGCCTTAAACAGTGGAATCACTGTAGTGATTACTGTTACTGATTCTGAGGGTGTTACACTCCCGATCTTGGAAGCGCGACGGCGGCGGAACAGAGGCGAGTTCGCGGAATAGGGTTCCTCTTCTGGAGTTTTCCCGTGACGTAGATTAAATAGTTGAAGGGGGGCAGCCAGAGGTGGACCAGCGGCCCCAGGCGCCCCCCTGGCGCGACCAGGGGTGGGGCCACGCCGGGTGGCCGCCTGGCCCCCCCTAGATCCCCTCTGGCCCCTCCCGGGCTCTTCTCGAAGCTTCCATCATGCTGATTTTTTATCTGAATTTTCCCGAATTTTTCTGGCACTTTTTATATGGGGGAAAACTGAAATAGAAAAACAGTAGAAAACGGGAACTGGCACTGGGGTGCACTGAGTTAATAGGTTAGTCCAACTATGATCAAAAGTGTATGAAAGTGTATCTAGATCACAACAATATCACACAAAACATACATGGAGCAAGCAGAAATTATAGATACGTTTTGGACGTATCAACGGCCCGGTGGAATGGCGTCTTGGAACCAATTCGAGCGCGAAGAGATGGGGATGAAGCGTAAGCTCACCAGGAGCTTGTAGTGGAAGGAAGACTGCTCGACGAGGTCTCATGGCGACGGAATCGCTCGGCGATCTCGCCGGCCGTGGAAGAAGGCGAGGAAGATTACGCCACCTGTGGTGCGTACCGGCGCGAGAGCTTGCGGGAGGTGACGAGGATTTCGACGCCGAGGCTGTTAGACAAGTCGGCTAGGGCTGGGGGGTCGATGGCCGCGCAAGCTCACGAGCCCGCGGCCATGGAGGCTCGGGCGACGACAAGCACGACGAACAGGAGGGGGAGGAATGGCATGTGGTAGATCTAGGGTTCAAGGGAGGGAGTGGGGGCGTTCTTATCTCCCCCACGGGCACTGTAGTGGCGCGGGCGACCTGGCTCGACAGGGACGGCGACTCGGTCGGGTGCCATGGCAACCGAGGTGAACAGGGAGGAGGGAGAAGAAGAGAGGGGGTGGGCTTTGCCCTATGCGTTAGTTAGGATTTTTTTCATTTTTTTTTGTTTCTTTATCTTTTATTTTCTGTGATAATTCTTTTATCTATCAAATGAATTTTGTTAAATATGAGACTAGTTCTATTATTAGTGTTGCACATTGGTAGAGTGACACAAAAAGTTTTGTGCAAGAATAAATTCAATTCATTTTTTATATAAATATTAAATAGGTATTTGGGCTGTTTTTGCTACTGATTTCAATTGTTTGATTTATTTATAGCTTAATAAATTCTCATATCCACATGGACATGGACCACTGATTATTTGGAATTTTAAAAAATTGGTTGCACAATTTTTGGATGAACATAAATTGTCACTTTGTTTTGGAATTTTTAATTGGGTTGAATTTGAACAAGCCTTGGTCAAGGGTGCTCATCACATGCAGAATCATGGTGACAAGGAAACAGTAAAAGTGATTACTGTAGTGTGACACCCGGGGTGTTACACACCCATTACTTACTTGTGTGCATTTTTCCTTGCCGGTACCTTACGTTAGCACCTGAGACTGCCGAGGAGACTTACGTGGAGGTTTCCGACACCGAGCCCGAGGACCCTGCTACGTCTGCTCCGTCGAGCGATTACCCAGGCAAGGGGAAGATTTATACCATTACTTGATACCTTTCTGCCTACCTGCCTAGCTGTAGTCTAGAACGAATTGTTTGATCATATCCACCTTGCTTATGCCTTAATTAAAACCAAACAGCCATGATCCCCACATCCCAGCAAAACATTGTATTGCTAAGTTATCGCTGCTCAGCCATTGCTTAGTATGCGTAGGAAAACTTGCTGCTTACCCTATGCTATGGTTGGGATATCATGTTCTTAAAGAAGTTGGTTTATATTTATTATTATTATGTTAATTATACTTGACGAAAGATGGGAGACCGGGCTGTTCCCGCCAGGTGTTTTGTTCCATTTGAGTCACCTAGGTCCCGAGTTCTGCGTATTGTGTTTCTTGATGAGCGTGCCTAATCTTGTGTGTTATTATATGGGGTCCCCTTGTCTTACCTACCTAGCTCGGGCCACCACTAGAATTGTATGAAGCTAGGTAGGTAAGACAAGGGGGCCCCATAGAACCCCACACACGATTAGGCACGCTCGTCAAGAAACACAATACCCGGAACTCGAGACCTAGGTGACTCAAATGGAACAAAACACCTGGCGGGAACAGCCCGGTCTTCCATCCTTCGTCAAATATAAATTAACATCATAATAATAAATATCAACCAACTTCTTTAATAACATGATATCCCAACCATAGCATAGGGTAAGCAGCAAGTTTTACTAATCATACTAAGCAATGGATGAGCAGCGGTAAATTAGCAATACAATGGTTTTTCTGGGATGTGGGGATCATGGCTGTTTTGGGTTTTGATTATGGCATAAGCAAGGTGGATAGGATCAAATAATCGTTCTAGACTACAGCTAGGCAGGTAGGCAGAGAGTTATAAAGTAATGGTATGAATCATCCCATTGCCTGGGTAATCGGTCGACGGAGCAGACGTAGCAGGGTCCTCGGGCTCGGTGTCGGAAACCTCCACGTAAGTCTCCTTGGCAATCTCAGGTGCTAACGTAAGGTACCGGCAAGGGAAATCACACGAGTAAACATAGAGATCAACAATACTCAAGCATGGATGAGATGATCAAGTTTAAAGACATGGTGTGACCCTATCTAGTCAACTTTAAATGGAGGTGTTGACGACACGTCAACCACTTCATATGCAATTTTTTTATGGCTTTGGTCATAGCCTTAATTTTGGCGTAAATATCATGGAAACATGACATGGCATGAAACAATAACAATAATTTAACAATAAGAAGCATCGTGAAATAAATTTATCGATTCCGGAGGTGG
This sequence comes from Bromus sterilis, assembly GCA_950022295.1. Classification (NCBI taxonomy): domain Eukaryota; kingdom Viridiplantae; phylum Streptophyta; class Magnoliopsida; order Poales; family Poaceae; genus Bromus; species Bromus sterilis. The sequence continues at coordinate 103,708,829 of OX465598.1, forward strand.
AAGGTGTCGACGAAAATTGTCACCGGAAGGTTTCAAAGGAAGGAATGGGATCAAGCCACTCCCCTATAAAAAATATGTTTGGGGGGATGTCCCAAGGATCAAGATCACAGATTGATGACATGGGGCATGATCCAAAGAAAGAAATGATTTGGGCAAGGTGGCGCATGTGAAAGGTTCACCCCAATTTGTATTTAGCAAAAATACAAATGGTCAGCACCCCTAAGCCAACACTCCAAAATATCTGCCCCATCTAGATGTCATGACCACCATGAGGCAAAAGCAAAGGATTTGATAAGCAAAACATTAAGGTGGCATATATATATGGGCAAACTCCTATATCATTCATTTTTATGTTGCTCAAAACATAAAAATGTTGCCACCACAGTAATCCTTGGATTTTTCTACCCCATAAACATGTACAACATGTCAGCATTTGAATTGAGGTTCAAATATTACAAGGGTTTGAAAAATTTGCTAAAAGACAAAGAAAACAGACAGAAGAGAAAAAAAGAAGAAGAGGGGCTCGGCCTCTGGATCACTGGGCTGAAACCAGCCAACCTGGCCCAGCCCGAGGCTTACCTGGCCAAACCAGCAGCCCAGCGTGGCCGCTCTCCACTGGCGGGTGGGGCCTGGCTGTCAGCCACCCAGCCAAAACAGAAAAATAGGGCCTAAATCAACATGCCCATGGTGGGAATCGAACACGAGACCTCTCGGTCGGAACACAACGCACCAACCGGTCGGGCTAGGAGTGGGATTACAACAAGGAAGCCTACCTATTTAAGATAACATGCAGTGCTAGCTATCTGAAGAAAACTGAACCCAGCGCCGACGGACTAAAACTTTCAGCCTAGGCGTTGCGGAAGGAAACTCCGGCGTCCGTGGCCTCATCTAGGGCGCTCCGGCGACCCGAGGGAGGGCAACCTGTACAGAGGGATCACCCCTGGCCCCATTTTTGCAAGATCCGTCCGCGGAGTCGCAACGACGGCGACGCTGGCCTCGTCGGAAGTGCGGGCGGCGCTCTGCCTCCTCTGCCACCACGTGCAGACCTGCGCGGAGGGGAAAAAGGATTCCGTGCACGCGTAAAGGGGGCGCCTTGAGGGTCCTATGAGCGCGCGGGAGGTCATCAGGGCGCTCTGGCGCACGACACGGGCTCTCCATAGCCACAGTGGCCATGGGCTGCACTGACCACGCGCGCGTACCACGGGGAGACTACAAAACGGGATTGGTTCTACGAGGGAGAGAAAAACGACGAGGGGGAGGAAAGCGAGGCTCACCTAGGGGGAGGCCGGGGACGAGCCCGCGTGCGGCATCGACGTCACAGGCTCGACGGAGACGAAGAAGATGCAGCCCCGGCGGCAACCGAAGACGAAGAAGACTACACCGGGTCGATTTGGCGCTCCTCGGGCTCCTATCTCAGACCTGAGAGGTGAGGACGGTGAGGGAAGTGAGACGGAAGCCACACACGATTACTTGATGGACACCGGAGCGATACGGCAGAGAATTCGGGCTCCTCACCGACGGACATGGCGGAAACAGGGGAGGTGCACGGAGAGGAACGCGTCGGCGACGACGCGAATTGAGAGGGGGGACGGGTTCTAGGGTTCATGGGGGAGCCCCGGGTGCGCTTAAAAGGAGGGGGCTCCTCCCGCTGACTCCAGGCCTCCACCGTCCGCCGTGGCGTCACCTGAGAGAGAGGAGAGGGGAAAAAGGGGGCGTCCATGCTAGAAAGAGGAGGACGACGGTGTCATACCCCTTCGCAGCGGGCTGGGCCGAGGGAGAAGAAGGCCATGCTTGCTGGAGAAGAGAAAAAGGGGGCTGGGGCCTCTCTCTTTTTCTAAAAAAAAGGAAAACAGAACCATCATTCAATTTCTACAGAGCAAAAACAAAAGGCAAAAAATATGATGGGCATATTTTGGCTCTTTGTAATATTCTGGAAATTCCCAAAATTGGTTTGAACCAATTTTGACCAGAGGGAAAAATTCCAAGATGGAGAACAAGCCCTTTTCCTATTTAAACAAAATAAGAAGAGGACTTGGAGAAAATTTGGGGGGAAACTATAAGGAGCAAAAAAATACATGAGCTCATGAATGTTGATCCTTGAAATTCTATGGATTTAACAAAATTGGTCCGTCCAATTTTGGAGCAACTAAAAATGTGGGCCATTTTTGAAATTCAAACCACATTGAACTATGGCTCCAATTTCTAGAAGTTGCAAAAATGAAATAGAGTTTTTAAAACCCTTGAGAATGCAAAAGAAATGGGCATGCCAAGTTTGGGATCAAGGGGAGCACAATTTTAAAAGGAACAATTCCCCCAACATGCTTCTTGAACCACCTTTGGAGCAATTGAAATCAAATCAAATGGGCTCAAATCCCAATGCACATTTAAATCACCACATGAAATGATAAAACCTAGCATCATGCTAAGTTACAAGGTCATCAGACAAATTACAACTTCATGTTGATTTACAATTATTGCAAATGGGCTGTTACACATCTCTTCTACACGGAGGCCGTCGTGGTGCCGAAACTCCGGTTCCGGAGGTCTACTTCCGCCACCTTCGCTGGATCAGAGATCGGAGGTCATCATCGAGTCTCGTACGTGTGCGAGTACTACGATGTGCTACACGTGTGGCACTACACCCATCCGGGTGCTAACACAACCAGGGGGCTGTGAACTTCGTTCGACTACACAAGCCACGTTTGCGAGAACGTTTCCCGCACAACGGACTACACCCGAGGTATGTTATTCCGCACTCCTTTCCGTTACGGTAATACGGCTAGCTAGATCTTAGGTTATGGGAAACGCTAGTTAGGAAAAAGTTGTGTTTTCCTCTGCGAACCCCAACAACCTTCTCCTCCGGTTTATCTGTCCGGTAATCAACCGGTACTGATGAGTCAATCCCGTATAAATTCCTGCTCCGAGCAATACACCTTGTACTGCATTAGAACACTGCAAACACCGTGTTTGCCATGTATTGTATCTGTATTGCTATTATTGCCGGGTATTTATTGTTTCTCCCCCCTTCTTATTGTCCGGTAGACCCGGCGACCGCTGTCGAAGCCCCTGTGATCGAATACTACGTCGACGACCGTACCCCTACCGTTGAGCTTCCGGGAAAACAGAGCCATTCTCCTTTCCCATATATCGCCTATCTTTTCCGTACACTTATTGCACTAGGCATTGTTGCTGCTGCTATTACGTTACATTCCTATTCATTGCATAGCCTGTCATTGTCGCCCCTTGATGTACCTTCTTTTATCCTATGATTCCTATTATAGTTATGCAATATTCAGCAGTTGGCACTGTGCATTGTTAGTCAACTAGGATTAGATAGCGGGCCGTGATCGCTCTAGGGAGTGAACGCGAGTATAAATTATTATAACTGCAACAGGTACGGTACAGAGCAGACGCCTGATACACGAGATAACTTCTCGCCCCCGTTGGTTACCCAAAGTGGAAGGTGAGATGTAGCGTAACGACAAGTTTCCCTCGGTGCAGATACCGAGGTTTTAAGATTGTCTCCAGTGGGACTCCAAAGTTGACAAGTAGGTGGTTCGGAAAATGAGGCGCCGTTTTATGATAATCACTTGCTTTGCCTGGACCTGCACACACAATAGATGGCTTTGCTCCAACGAGTACAGATGAGTTGTCAATTCCTCCGGCCTTGTTGTTTACAAAGGATAAAACGCACGGGATAATAATGATAGTGATAGCAACTGAAAAGTAAATACTGAAAGTAAATTGATAGTGTAAGCAGTGGTGGAAGTATGGACCTGGATCTCATGATGTGCACTAGTGATGTCTCTCTCCCAAAAGACGATAAAACAGCCATGCGAGGTAAAATAATTACCTCTCGGCAATTGACAGGATTATGTGCGCAAACCAATGCTAATTATGCAAAAAAGAAAGGAAGAGGCTCAAAAGCACGGGCGGTACGCCAAGACAAGTAGACCAAAATCCATCTGCATCTACCCACTAATCATCCACCTTGAGATATCTATCCAGAACATCTCGCTGGTATTAAGTTGAAAATCCCACCCAAAGTGTAAATTCAAAGCAACGGACAACTGCATTAAAGAACTTTGTGTAAAGTAAACAATCCTTGCACCCGCAAGTACAAGAACCGTTGTTTTCCCCATTGTGGCAACAACACATCCCCTAGACTCATGTTTCTGTCACTCAAGCTAGTCATCGGGGGGTATGAACCCACAATCATGCATAACGCTCCCTCTTGGAGTCACTACCTACTACTTGGCCAAAGCAATAAACAGCAACGGAGAACATGCAAGAGTTACTCAAGAACATAAATATAAAAGAAGAGAATCAAATATATAACTCAATCACAATCTGAACATAATCTCATAATCCATCGGATCCCAGCAAACTCAGCATATTAACAGCAGAAAGATTACATATGTGCCTTGATCATGTAGGGCAGCTCACGAGGTCTAATCCATGAAGAACAAAGAGGGGAGGAGAACATCACATAGCTACTGATCATGGACCCATGGTCCAAGGTGGACTACTCACGGTTCATCCGGGAAGCATCCATGGTGGTGGAGAGGCTCCCGAAGGTGATTCCTCCCTCCGGCAGGGTGCCGGGAAGAGGTATTCTGGTGCTCCCGATCTTGGAAGCGCGGTGGCGACGGAACAGAGGAGAGATCGCGAAAAAGGGTTCTGTCCCCGAGGGTTTCTCGTCACGGCGAATAAATAGGCGAAAGGGGGCAGCCAGAGGTGGGCCAGGGGCTCCAGGCGCCCCCTGGCGCGGCCAGAGGCCTGGCCGCGCCCTTTGGCCGCCTGGGCCCCCTGGCTCCCCTCTGGCCCCTCCTGGGCTTTTCTCGAAGCTTCCGGTACGCTGATTTTTCCTATATTTTTCTCAGAATTTTTCTGGTACTTTTAATAAAGGGCAAACCTGAAATAGAAAAACAACAGAAAACAGGAACTGGCACTGGGGTGCACTGAGTTAATAGGTTAGCCCAAATATGATGAAATATGTATGGAAGTTCATCAATATCATAGCAATATCACACAAAAGAGGCACGAAGCAAGCATAAATTATAGATACGTTTTGGACGTATCAACATCCCCAAGCTTAATTCCTTCTCGTCCTCGAGTAGGTAAATGATAACAAGCATAATTTCTGTGGTGACATGCTAACAACCATATAAAAACTTTGTAAGTAAAGCAATAAAAGCATGCAATTCAATTCAAGTCATAACAGGCAAGAGTCTATATTTATAATTCAAACAAGCAACATAGGAACATAAAGGTGCAAGAGATCTTGCTGTCCGTGACTCGAATGTCTCCAGATGGTGTTTGCATGCAAGAAAGGGGATAGGGATATACGAGAAAAAGTATTTTTATTGTTGAGAACTCAATCTACTAAAGTGTCACACTTTGTCTTCTTTGGAATCTTATCTTGACTCATCCCCATACCACTAGCCAGGTACAAGTCAAAATGATCCACTCCTTTTCGACATTTTGAGCACTCATGCAATGGATGAGCGTAAGCAAGAAAGTTGACACTTAGGATGGCAAAGAGAGAATATGGTGGAGGAGGAAGACAAAAAGGTGTGAAAGGCTCACATCAATGAGGACAATCATAGGCGAGAGAAATCCAAATGATAGATATGATGTGCGGAGTAGGGATTGCCATGCAACGGATGCACATATGAGCTAAGGTAAGCTCTCCAATGGAACTAGTGTGGGTGCATCCAACTTGCTTGTTCAAGAAGACCTAGAGCTCATTTGAGGAGGCTCATCATTGGAATATACAGGCCAAGTTCTATAGTGTGAAGGTCCCCACATAGTTATATGCATGAATAATAGTCTCTATGGAGTACAAGATACAAGATGGAGTACGAGTGTGGATATTCTCAAAAAGAATAGTAGTGTGCCCCCTTCTCTCTTTTATTTTTTTTTCTTTCTCTTTTTTTTTCCTTTTTTCTATTTTTGTATTTTTTTTGTATTTTTGTGGCCTCAATGGCTCTTTCTATTTAACTCTCATTTGTCCTCTTTGGGATCTTTTAATTTGTCCTCTTTGGGATCTTTTCATTTTTCCTCTTTGTGATCTTTTCCTCACTTAGGGGCAACACTCTATATATTACAAAAAAGTATAGAAGATCTTTCACACCTTACAAAGTACTCGAATCATAAAGAAAATGTAAATATCATGATGTATGCAAATGTATGCTTCTGCCAGTGTAGCAGGATATGCAATGATACTAGCGCGTCATGTAGCAATGATTAGGGCAAGGACCAACTAGCATGCGGCTCATCGATCAAACAAGTAGCATGTATGACATGAAGATCATGTCATGAGAAGATGGATGTTGCATGGCAATATATCTCGCAAAGGCTATGGAAATGCCTTGATAGGTAGGTATGCTGGCTGTTTTGAGGAAGGATATAAGGAGGCTTATGATGACAGAGCGTATCGTGCCAAGGGTTTGGATGTATCGGCGAAAGTGGACGCTAACTCTCGGAGTGAGAAGAAAGCAATGCACGGAACAGGAAAGGCTAGCAAAATATGGGAAGGTGGAAGTGTCAACTTTCGAACACTCACATTAGTCCGAAGAACTCATGCACTTATTATCGGTAACTCTCAATCTAATAAGGAGGTTCACAAAGAGACAAGTACCCCGAGGAGGAGTATATGGGGGTTTGGTTATCCTTGCGCATCCTCGACTCATGCTACGTGAGTGTACTCTAATATTCTACCCCTCAGAAGAGTAGTGATCCAACTAATAGCTAAAGTTCTCAACTAATTTATAGGTTTTTGAAAATAAACACGGATTGCCCAAAATACAACATCTATCACTAATAGTCTAAAGCTCTTGACACCAAAAGTCCAAACATTACTCAAGACAACACCTCAAAACTTTTGCAAGTTACTACTACAAAAAGAATAGCAACCTCAATTACCTACTTCAAGTCAAGACACAAAACTCAGTGCAACAGGCAAACGCTCTAAACAAGATAAACATGAAAACTAAAGAGAGTTCCAGCAACAAACTGAACAAAAACTCTTTTAAAAGATAAACATGAAAGCTAAGAGCAAAGCATGATAGCAGCTACGGAAAGATAAAGAACAAACACAGCAAAGATAAGCATTAAAAGTCCTATGTTGTGTTCTAAATTTTGGAAGTGGAGCGTGTTTCTATCCCACATAAAGAAATCTGGGTTCTAACTTGTTATGAACAGCAAGAAAAGCTAAAGGAAACTAAAAACAAAACCTAAGAGCGAGACGCTCCAAGAATAGCACATAACGCATGAAGTGATAAAAATATAGTGAGACGAGAGACGAACTGATAATTGTCGATGGAGAAGGGGATGCACGGGGGCATACCCAAGCTATGACGCTTGAGTCTCCTTGAATATTTCTTGGGGATGCATGGGGGCATCCCCAAGCTTGAACGCTTGACACTTCTTAATCTTCTTTCATCATCTTCCCTCGCACACTTGAAAACTCCCTTCATACATAACTCATCATAATCTGATTAGCGAGGTTAGTACCCATAATAAAATAATTTTTTTCTCTACTAGAAATAAAGATAACCTTGAAGAGATACTGTTTCCCAAGATTGCCAACAAGTTTTTCCAAAGAAAAAGCAAGCTTAAGGTTTGCAAAACAAAGAAAAAGCAAAACAGGACAGAATCTATGAAAAACAGACCAGCAGGTAAAAACGATTTTTTAAGGGTACTTCTGCAACTCAAATAAAAAAAAGCAGAACATACGAAAGTTTCGTAATTGTATATAGCACGCTGTGTAAATAATACAGATTAAAAAGATGAACTGGGATTTTTCTCTGATTTTTCTAGTCACGAGGACAGAATCTGTTTTCTGGACAACATGTCACAACTTTCACTCCCCTTGTCGTATGAGGCTATAAAAGGCAAAAAGCTTGAAAATTAAAGATACAATGATGTTGCTACATAAGTAACAATCATCAAGACCACTAAAAACAGAAAAAAAAAGTAGAACCTAAATTCGTTGCGGGCTGCCTCCCGGAAGCGCTTCTTTAAAGCCATTAGCTAGGCTTAAAGATTATTGAAGATGCTCTCACAAGAATAAGAATTTTGAAGAAAAAGAGAGCATCAAGAAGAAAATATGAAACACGTTTAAGCCTAACCCACTTCCTATGCATAGGCATCTTATAAGAAAACAAATCAAAGACGCACAAAGAAACCAGCATAGGAAGGCGGAACAAGAACATCTTCAAAACTTTCAACATAAAGAGAGGTGTTTTTACAGCATGGAAGTTTCTGCAACCAAACTTTCCTCTCTCAAAGTAATTTTCAGTAGTATCATGAACAACATCAAGAATATAACTATCACATAAATCATATTGTTCATGACCTACAAGCACACGTGTATAGTGTTCAACAAAGTCTTTAGGAACATAAGATAAATGCATCCCATCACATTGATCCTTAATAAGAGCATAGTTCTCCGGAATATGAGTTGGAGATTTCAAAAGGATAATAGGACAATCAAGTGTGGGTGCAATAGAAAAAATTTCATGCTTAACGTAAGGAACTATAGAAAGTTCATCTTCGTAAGCATCATCTATAGTGGCATCTTGGCCAAAAGTATAGAAGGCATCAACTTCATCAAAAAGGGATATTTCAAAAGAATCCATAGGATCATAACACTCATATAAGGTAAGATTCAAAGAGTTACTCTCATCATAAGGTAGACATGGATAGCTCCATTCTTCCTCCTTTTGTTCGTCACTCTCCTCCTCTTTTTCATCCAAGGAGCTTTCAGGTTTATCAATTTCTTCTTCCAAAGAGTCCTGCAAATAATTAGGCTCTTCCTTTGGGGGAGAGATTCTCTCAAGATGATCAGTAATATAATAATTTGCATCATAATTTTCCAAACAATAGTTAAGTATAGGAAGACTCTCAGATTTTTAAGGGGCATCATCAATATTTTTAAGAAGAGAAGTAATTTCATAGGCACCCTTATAAGCAACAAATTCTTCTATTTGCTCTGCATCATCAAAATCATAATTTCTCTTAACATAAGAAGCTAAGGTTTCATCATCATTGTACTCACATTGGAAAGCAAGGTGTTTGTGCCTCATAAAGCAACAAGATTCATCCCTGCAGAAAGATATATTATATATTGAGCACAAGTTTCTAGCATACTCATACAACTGGTGTATTTGTTTCCATAAGTTATCCCCTTTTGAGACAAGTGGTGTTCCTTGTACCACTTTTGTTGATCCTCGGTGAATCCTCCATGCCAATAAGATCTGGTTTCAAAGAAGTTAGATATTGATTGGCAAGTAAGGAACTAGACATACTAATTTTTTTGGATTTTTGATAAAGGACACAAACATAAAAACTGAAAGGTAAACTAACAAGACTAATAAGCAAAGATAAAAGATAGTGTGCAACTCCCCTATCTTGAAGAGTGGAGTCCCCGGCAACGACGCCAGAAATTTGCTTGATACACGAGATAACTTCTCGCCCCCGTTAGTTACCCCAAGTGGAAAGTGAGATGTAGTGTAACGGCAAGTTTCCCTCGGTGAAGATACCGAGGTTTTAAGATTGTCTCCAGTAGGACTCCAAGGTCGACAAGTAGGTGGTTCGGCAAGTGAGGAGCCGTTTTATGATAATCACTTGCTTTGCCTGGACCTGCACACACAACAGATAGCCTTGCTCCCAACGCGTACAGAGGAGTTGTCAATTCCTCCGGCCTTGTTGTTTACAAAGGATAAAACGCACGGGATAATAATGATAGTGATAGCAACTGTAAAGTAAATACTGAAATTAAATTGATAGTGTAAGCAGTGGTGGAAGTATGGACCTGGATCTCATGATGTTCACTAGTGATGTATCTCTCCCAAAAGACGATAAAACAGCCATGCAAGGTAAAATAATTACAGCTGGGCAATTGACAGGATTATGTGCGCAAACCAATGCTAATTATGCAAAACAGAAAGGAAGAGGCTCAAAAGCATGGGCGGTACACCAAGACAAGTAGACCGAAATCCATCTGCATCTACCCACTAATCATCTACCTTGAGATATCTATCCAGAACATCTCACTCGTATTAAGTTGCGAATCCCACCCAAAGTGTAAACTCAAAGCAACGGACAACTGCATTAAAGAACTTTGCGTAAAGTGAACAATCCTTGCACCCGCAAGTACAAGCACCGTTGTTTTCCCCCTTGTGGCAACAACACATCCCCTAGACTCATGTTTCTGTCACTCAAGCTAGTCATCGGGGGGTATGAACCCACAATCATGCATAACGCTCCCTCTTGGAGTCACTACCTACTACTTGGCCAAAGCAATAAACAACAACGGAGAACATGCAAGAGTTACTCAAGAACATAAATATAAAAGAAGAGAATCAAATATATAACTCAATCACAATCTGAACATAATCTCATAATCCATCGGATCCCAGCAAACTCAGCATATTAACAGCAGAAAGATTACATATGTGCCTCGATCATGTAGGGTAGCTCACGAGGTCTAATCCATGAAGAACAAAGAGGGGAGGAGAACATCACATAGCTACTGATCATGGACCCATGGTCCAAGGTGGACTACTCACAGTTCATCCGGGAAGCATCCATGGTGGTGGAGAGGCTCCCGGAGGTGATTACTCCCTCCGGCAGGGTGCCGGGAAGAGGTCTTCTGGTGCTCCCGATCTTGGAAGCGCGGCGGCGGCGGAATAGAGGAGAGATCGCGAAAAAGGGTTCTGTCCCCGAGGGTTTCTCGTCACGGGGAATAAATAGGCAAAAGGGGGAAGCCAGAGGTGGGCCAGGGGCTCCAGGCGCCTCCCTGGCGCGGCCATGGGCCTGGCCACGCCCTCTGGCCGCCTGGGCCCCCTGGCTCCCCTCTGGCCCCTCCTGGGCTTTTCTCGAAGCTTCCGGTACTCTGATTTTTCCGATATTTTTCCCGGAATTTTTCTGGTACTTTTAATAAGGGGGAAACCTGAAATAGAAAAACAACAGAAAACAGGAACTGGCACTGGGGTGCACTGAGTTAATAGGTTAGTACAAATATGATCAAAAGTGTATGGAAGTTCATCAATATCATAGCAATATCACACAAAAGAGGCATGGAGCAAGCAGAAATTATAGATACGTTTTGGACGTATCAACGCCCAAGGGAACCTACAACGGCGAGACTCTGCCAAGTCGCTTCAAGTTTAACTTACGAGTGGATGGACTCGTATTTCACTCTCGCCGTCGGCTCGGTAGCATAGTAGCACCGAGATGATACGAGCATATTCCTCTTTAGTTCATTCCGCTGATGTCTCGGTCCAACCTCTTCAAGTGTACCATCGAGGGTGATTCCTCCTTGTTTCACTTGATTGTAGGAACCTGAATCAACTGGTGTCCTTAAAGGTAAGTAGTCGGGTGACCCAACGGTGCCCGCGAGAGGTATTGTATCGGGACGGCAGGACAGGAGGATACCATCGTGGGCCTGGTCCTTGCTCGTTGGCCGTGAGATACCAAACCAAGAAAGTCGAGCTCCTCCAGGAGCACACGCGAGATAAGGTAAGGAGTCGGTTCACCTTGTCGTTAACCGCGTGCTTTGACGGGATGACAGGGCAGGCACCGATGCACTGGTGGTCCTGGCTGATGTTCGTTGTCCGTTGTGTTAACTAGTCGGGCAACGATAACGGTTGACCCGTGAGGTAATAAAATGCTTAAATGGGTGAGGTGGATTACTTGAGTGGGTCAACGTGCCCTATACGCACTACCTCCACGTGGGATTACGGTGTGGTCCCTCCGCGTTGTGGTCTCGTTCGAAAGCTTTGAAAGACGTCATGTCCATCATTGTGGCAGGGACGGATTGCGCTGCAGCGTTGGAATTCACCCTCCTCACACCGACCCGGAGAGCGAGGGGTGATAGGCCCATGAACCCCTTGCCTTTAGGGTTTAGACCGACGGGGACCTCTCTAATGAGCCATAGGATGGGCCTCGGCGTGTCGAATAGCCTTGGTGGGGCATTCTTTAACAAGGTGTAAGCCACCCTGGAGATTCGAGCATGTAGGGTAACAGTAGTGCAGCCCCTGCAGGGAAGATAATCTATTCGAATAGTCGTGTCCACGGTAACAGGACGCTTTATGCTAAAGCCAGATCCTACTACTACAAACTACTACATTACTAAACTGTTGGTTCTGGGTTTTCTTCCTCGCAGGGAAGTCGAGGAAGTGATCTCGGAGGCATTGATAATTATTACAACTTACTATTATACAATGCTGCATCAACTTCTGCTATATTGTTACTTCATGCTTTATGTATAACTGTTGGCTAATCTCTTCTTGTGCTTCAAGAATCGCGTGAAGATGCTAGTCTTTGATAGGCTTAGCTTCTCATCCTGATTATGGTTTTCTTCCGTTCAGTCCACTATATAGCCTCCCCTTTCCATTGATACAAATGCATAAATGCTTAGTAGCCGGACGTAAGACTCGTGGGTATGATAGATACTCACCCTTGCTTTATTTCCCCCCTTTGTTTTATATACCCGGATTGCTGCAACCAGACGTTGGCGCCCAGGAGCAGGAGTACCCCGGAGGCGCCTACTACGACATCGAATTCCCCGTCGACCAGGAGTAGTTCAGAGGTTCCCAGGAAGGAGGCCTCGCCTTTTCGATTTTTTGTTATTTGTGCTAGCCTTCTTAAGGCAAATCATGTGTACCTTGTGTTTGTACTCAGATACTATTGCTTCCGCTAACTTTGTGCTCTCGAGCTGTTGTATTCGAGCCCTCGTGGCCCCTGGCTTGTATTATACAACTTGTATTATTTTATTTCTAAAGTTGTGTTGTGATATCTCACCGTGGCACCCTGATCTCGATCTTTTACCTTGCGTGTATGATTATTGTACATGATCATAAATCGGGGGTGTCACAAGTTGATATCAGAGCCGACTGCCTGTAGGTAACCTTTTCCAACTCCTTGGTTGAAGTCGAGTCTAGACAAAAAAAAACTATTTTACTAACTTGTTGTGTGGCTTATGGTACCACATCGATACCACCCAGTTGTGATATCTATGGTATTAGGATCTTTTTATCCGTACCTTTACTCTGGACTCTACTCTCTCTTCTTTTCGGGATAAATATTTTGCTAACTGTGACATTAGGATACCGTGACTACTTCCTCCCGGAGACCCCTCATTCTAGATGATCGCTTGATTCACGAGAAGACCCCGAAGATACTTTCCAATAAATTCTCGAGACCCTATGTGCCCATCGCCTGTACCCTGCAACCGTTAAGTCTGTATGGATAATAACATACACCTTCCCGATCTAGAAATCGTAATTCCTTTGTACTTAAGCATCGAATTATTCAAATGCTTTTATCATCCGATGCCTTTGCATTATTTCTTCTTCTGGTTGAGTACCGATACTCATATTATATTCCTTGCGGTCCATCGGATCCTTCAGTGGATTATTATTTGACTGGTCTTGCATATTTTAAAACCCTTGAGTTCTTCCCATGATACGAACTGACTTTGGTGAGTCATATCCTGTACTTTGACCTCGGTACTCTACTTTTGAAGTTGTATCCCTTACTTCTGTTGTTTGTTGTATAGATTCGTAAAATGTCCCAATGGGTTGCATCTATTCTTCATCCGTCTAGGTGAACCCCGAAACTTCTGCGGGTCACACTCTACTGGTGTTACGCCAGATAAAATTCCAACACGACAACTTCATCGAAATACAGAAGTGAATTGAAAGATATTGCATTGAAGAAGATGGAGTCGACCCTGAACCTTCGTGTTCATTCCCATGAATACTATGTAGAACTTACCATGAGAGCTTCTTGTAAAGGTAATTATCCCCTTGGTATAAATTCTGCTGCACCTATGATCCTCCATTCTACCTTCGAGTATTACCTCCTGGTACCTTGAGGATATCATACCTTTGCACTACATCTAATGAATTTTGATGGAACAATACCTTTCCCTGTCGTAACCACTCCATGGGTTCTGGGTTGTTATCAACCGAGAACATCGAATACCTTTTGCTTCACCAATCCTTTCTCTTGATGTCATCTGATACGGTAAGGATCTCTCACTCCTCGTTGGTTACCCCAAGTGGAAGGTGAGATGTAGCATAGCAGCAAATTTCCCTCGGTAAAGATACCAACGTTATAGAACCAGTAGGACTCCAAGAGATACTAGAAGGTGTCACGGCGCTTGACGTGGACCTGCACACAGCAACAAATAACTTTTCTCCCAACGAGTACAGAGGAGTTGTCAATTCCTCCAGCCTTGCTGTTTACAAAGGATCAACGCAAGAGATAATAATGATAGTGATAGCAACTGAAAAGTAAACTAAGGATGTAAACATTAATGTGAAGATGGACCGGGGTCCCGTGATTTTCACTAGTGATGTCTCTCTCCCAAAAGATGATAAAAGTGCTAGCGAGGTAAACAAATCACAGTTGGGCAATTGACAGGATTATGAAGGCACCGCAATGCTAACTATGCTGCAAAGAAAGGAAGGGCTCAAAAGCAATGGGCAGTACGCCAAGGTAAGTAGACCGAAATCCAACTGCATCTACTACGAATCATCCACCTTGAGATATCTATCCAGAACATCTCGCTGGTATTAAGTTGCGAATCCCACCCAAAGTGTAAATCCAAAGCAACAGACAACTGCATTAAAAGAACTTTGCGTAAAGTAAACAATCCTTGCATCCACGGATACAGGCACCGTTGTTTTATCCCTGGTGGCAACAGCACATCCCCTAGTCTCATGTTTCTGTCACTCAAGCTAGACATCAAGCGGCTGAACCCACAATCAAGCATAACGCTCCCTCTTGGAGTTGCAACAAAATACTTGGCCAAAGTAAAATACGGCAACGGAGAACATGCAAGAATTTACTCAAGAACAAAATATAAAAGAGAAGAACCAAATATATTACTCATCACAATCTGAACATAGTCTCATAATCCATCAGATCCCAACAAACTCAGCATAGCAACGGCAGAAAATTACAAAGGTGCCTCGATCATGTGAGGCAGCTCACGAGGTCTCGAAAGTGGAGGCACAAAGAGGGGAGAGGAACATCACATAGCTACTGGTCACGGACCCATGGTCAGGGGGAACTACTCACGGTACATACGGGAGGTGTCCATGGCTATGGATGGTCTCCAGGAGGGGGTAGCTTCTCCCGGCAGGGTGCCGGAGCAGCTTCTCCAGGCAGCCCCAATCTTGAAGCGGCGGCGGCGGTGGTACAGAGGAGAGATCGCGGAAAAGAGATCGATGTTAGGGGTTTCCACCCCGAGGGCTAAATATAGGCGGAGGGGGGGTGTCGAGGGGACCCACCAGGCAGCCAGGAGGCCTCCTGGCGCGGCCTAGGGTGGGGCCGCGCCAGGGACCCTCCTGGTCTCCTGGTGGTGGCCCCCCTCCGCTGTCTTGGTTATTCCGGAAGCTTCCGGGTCGCTGATTTTTTATCTGATTTTTCCGGAATTTTTGGAGCACTTTTAATGACCGGAAAACCTGAAAGACAAAAACAGCAGAAAACAACAACTGGCAGCTGGGTGCACTGGGTTAATAGATTAGTCCAAATATGCTCAAAAGTGTATGAAAGTTCAAGCAAAACATGGCGAAGTCACACAAAACATGCATGGAGCAAGCAGAAATTATAGATACGTTTGGGACGTATCATCATCGCTATTCGATTTCATTCTCTTGAAACCTCTCGACATAACGTGTCAAGGTCATCGTCAACATTTTGTCTTCTCCCATGTGCCTATTGAATTCACGACGAGAAATACCTGATTGCTAATACGTTGGAAGGTTGAGATGCAGCGTAGCGATAATTTCCCTCGGTGAAGATACCAAGGTTTATATCCCGTAGGAATCCAACGACGACAAGTAGGTGGTTCGACAAGTGATGCGCCATTGAAAATCACTTGCTTTGCCTAGACCTAGACACAGATACAAGTCACTTTTCTCCCAACGAGTACAGAGAGGTTTTCAATCTCTCCGGCCTTTCCGTTTACAAAGGATCAAACGCAACAAATACAAGGGTAATAATAATAATAATTGCGACTAGAAAGTAAAATAAGGAAGTAAATTGAAGGTCTAAACAATGGTGGAAATATGGACCGGGGTCCCATGAAGTTCACTAGTGATTTCTCTCTCCCAACAGACAATAAAAAACTATGCGAGGTGAACAAATTACTGCTGGGTAATTGACAGGATTAAAAACGCACCGCAATGCTAACTATGCTACAAAAGAAAGAAAGAGGCTCATAAGCATGGGCAGTACGCGAAGAGAAGTAGACTGAAATCCATCTGCATCTACTCACTAATCATCCACCTTGAGATATCTATCCAAAACATCTCGCTGATATTAAGTTGCGAGCCCCACCCAAAGTGTAAACCCAAGGCAACAGACAACTACATTAAAAGAACAATGTGTACAGTAAACAATCCTTGCAACCGCGGTTACAAGCACCATTTTTCCCCCTTGTGGCAATAACACATCCCCTAGACTCATGTTTCTGTCACTCAAGCTAGTCATCAGGGGGCATTAACCCACAATCATGCATAACGCTCCCTCTTGGAGTTGCAATCAACCACTTGGCCAAGATTGTGCGTGCGGTTACGACTGTGAGCGTGGGGGATGGTGCGACTGTGCTCTTTTGGAAAGATCGTTGGCTGGACGAGGTGCCAGCGGATGCCTACCTCGGACTCTTCTCTCATGCCAAGGACGTCGATGTCTTGATACTGGATCTATTGAGCGCTAACTCGCTTGGAACCAACTTCCATCTGCCGCTCACTCCACAAGCGAGAGATGATTTGAGTGGCCTGCAAGCCAACGTTGGAGTGATCGCGTTGGTTGAAGGAGCCGCTGATATGTGGGACTGTGTCTGGGGTGCTGGTTCTGTCAGCTCGCACAAGTTCTATAAATATTGTTTTGACGCTATTCAGGCTGATGAGGTGTTTAAATGGATTTGGAGGACCCGATGCAACAATAGATGGAAAGTTTTATCCTGGCTATTGGCGGAAGATAGACTGAACACCCGCGATATGCTGCGCAGAAGGACTATGACCCTCCCTAATGACGACTACAGATGCCTACTATGCACCCATGGGGACGATGAGGCAATTGAGCACCTAATATTTCGCTGTGAATTTAGTGTGCAGTGTTGGGGAGACTAGGCATCCGGTGGGCCGTGGATGGCAACAGGCTGCAAATCATACATGAAGCCAAACCGAGGTGGGTTGGTCCAATGTTCATGGAAGTAGTGACAGTTGGCGCCTGGGGTAATTGGAAATAAAGAAACAACAAATACTTCAGAGGGACAGAGCCGTCGATTTACTCCTGGGTGGATAGATTCAAAAGTGACTTTAAGCTTTTGAAATATAGATCAAACCATGAGAGCTTTATTTTGAATTTGGTCTCTAGCCTGCAATCTTCTCTTTTCTTCTAATAGTTTGTTTTTTTCCCACTCCTGGTGGGCTTCTCCTCCTCCCCCCTCCCCCCACCCATCCATATGTAATTACTTGGTTCCTTCTTATATATTGAAAAGGGTAACGGGCAATGGGTTTTGACCCACTATCAGAAAAGTCTTAAAAATCACTTGGTCAAAGTAATAAAAAGCAACGGAGAACATGCAAGCATTACTCCAGAACATAAATACAAAAGGAGAAGAACCAAATATATTACTCATCACAATCTGAACATAATCTCATAATCCATCAGATCCCAGCAAACTCAACATAGCAACAGCAGAAAGAATTACATATGTGCCTTGATCATGTAGAGCAGCTCACAAGGTCTAATCCATGAAGAACAAAGAGGGGGAGAGGACATCACATAGATACTGATCATGGACCCATGGTCCAAGGTGGACTACTCACGGCTCATCCGGGAAGCGTCCATGGTGGTGGAGAAGCTCCTGGAGGTCAATCCTCTCTTCGGTAGGGTGCCAGGAAGAGGTCTTCTAGTGCTCCCGATCTTGGAAGCGCGACGACGGCGGAACAGAGGCGATATCGCAAAAAAAGGTTCTGTCCTCGGGGGTTTCAGGACGAGAGAGATATATAGGCGAAGGGGGCAGCCAGGGGGCCGCCAGGAGTCCAGGCGCCCCCTCGGCGCGACCACGCCCTAGGCCGCGCCAGGTGGCCGGTTGGGCACCAGGTGCGTGCCCTCTGGCCCCCCTTCATGCGTCTAGAAGCTTCCGGTACCCTGATTTTTTTTATATTTTTCCCGGAAGTTTTGTGGCAGTTTAAGTAATTGGAAAACCTGAAATACAAAAACTGCAGAAAACAGAAACTGGCACTGAGGTGCACTGAGTTAATAGGTTAGTCCAAATATGATCTAAAGTGTATGAAAGGGTATCAAAAGCATAGCAATATCACCCAGAACATGCATGGAGCAAGCAAAAATTATAGATACGTTTGGGACGTATCAACATCCCCAAGCTTAATTCTTGCTCGTCCTCGAGTAGGTAAATGATAACAAGCATAATTTTTATGGTGACATGCTACCAACCATATAAGAACTTTTAAGTAAAGCAAGTAAGGCATGTAATTCAATTCAAGTCATAACAAGCAAGAGTTTATATTAGCATTGATACAAGCAACATAAGAACATAGAGGTGCATGAGCTCTCGCTGTCCGTGACTCAAATGTCTCCAAATGGTGTTTACGTGCAAGAAGTGGGATATGGGAATACGAGAGAGTAAAAACTTAATATTTTGGTTGAGAACTCAATCTACTAAAGTTTCACAATTAGTCTTCTTTGGAATCTTATATTGACTCGTCCCCAGACCACTAGCCAGGTACAAGTCAAACTGATCCACTCCCTTTCAATATTTTGAGCACTCATGCAATGGATGAGCGTAAGCAAGAAAGTTGACACTTAGGATGGCAAAGAGAGAGAGATGGTGGAGGAGGAAGACAAAAAGGTGTGAAAGGCTCACATAATTGAGGAAAATCATAGGCGAGAGAAAGCCAAATGATAGATATGATGTGAGGAGTAGGGATTGCCATGCAACGGATGCACATATGAGCTAAGGTAAGCTCTGCAATGGAACTAGTGGGGTTGCATCCAACTTGCTTTCTCAAGAAGACCTAGAGCTCATTTGAGGAGGCTCATCATTGGAATATACAAGCCAATTTCTATAGTGTAAGAGGTCCCCACATAGCTATATGCATGTATGATGATCTCTATGGAGTACAAGATATAAGAGGGAGTAAGTGTGTGGATCTCTCAAAAGGAATAGTAGTGTTCCCCTTCTCTCTTATTATTTTCTTTTTCTCCTTTTTTTATTTTTTTTATTTTTTGGTGGCATCAATGGATCTTTCTATTTAACTCTAATTTGTACTCTTTGGGATCTTTTAATTTTGTCCTCTTTGGGATCTTTTCCTCACTTTAGGGGCAACACTCTATTTTAAAAGAAGTATAGATGATCTTTCACATTTTACATAAGTACTCAGCATAAAGAAGAAGCTATCATGATGTATGCAAATGTATGCCTCTGCCAGTGTAGCAGGACATGCAATGATACTAGCGTGTCATGTAGCAATGATTAGGGCAAGGCCCAACTAGCATGCGGCTCATCGATCAAGCAAACGCATGTATGACATGAAGATCAAGTCATGAGAAGGTGGATGTTGCATGGCAATATATCTGGGAAAGGCTATGGAAATGCCTTGATAGTTAGGTATGGTGGCTGTTTTGAGGAAAGATATAAGGAGGTTTATGATGACAGAGCGTATCATGACAAGGGTTTGGATGCACCGGCGAGGTAGGCGCCAACTCTCGGAGTGAGAAAAGGCAACACACGGTACTGAAGAGGCTAGCAAAATATGAGGAGGTGGAAGTGTCAACTTTCGAATACTTATATTAGTCCGAAGAACTCATGCACTTATTATCGGTAACTCTCAATCTAATCAGGAGGTTCACAAAGAGACAAGTACCCATGGAGGAGTGTATGGGGGTTTGGTTATCCTTGTGCATCCTCGACTCATGGTACGTGAGTGTAGTCTAATATCCGATACCTCCAAAGAATAGTGATCCATCTAGTAGCTAGAGTTCTCAACTAGTTTTTTGTTGTTTTTCCAAAAATAAACACGGATTGCCCATAATACGACATCTATCACTAATACACTAAACCTTTTGACACCCAAAGTTCAAACATTAGTCAAGACAATACCTCAAAACTATTGCAAGTTACTACTACAATTGAATAGCAACCTTAATTACCTACTTCAAGTCAAGACACACAACTCAGTGTAACAAGCCAAATATCTAAAAAAGATAAACATGAAGACTCAAGAGAGTTCCAGCAATAAACTAAAGAAAAATCTCTTAAAAGTTATAAACATGAAAGCACAAGAGCTAAACATGACAGCAGCTACGAAAATATAAAGAACACACAACAAAAGAAAGATAGGCATACAAATCCTATGATGCGTTCTAGTTTAAAGTGGAGCGTGTTTCTCTCCCACACAAAGAAATCTGGGTTCTAATTTGTTCTGAACAGCAAAAAAATTCTAAAGAAAACTAAAAAGTAAAGAGCAAGATGCTCCAAGCATAGCACATAACACATGAAGTGATAAAAATATAGTGGAATGAAGGACGAACTGATAATTGTTGATGGAGAAGGGGATGCACGGGGGCATCCCCAAGCTTAGATGCTTTAGTCTCCTTGGATATTTCTTGGGGGTGAATGGGGGCATCTCCAAGCTTGAGCGTTTGACACTCTGATACGGTGAGGATCTCTCACTCCTCGTTGGTTACCCCAAGTGGAAGGTGAGATGTAGCGTAGCAGCAAATTTCCCTCGGTAAAGATACCAAGGTTATCGAACCAGTAGGACTCCAAGAGATACAAGAAGGTGTCACGGCGCTTGACGTGGACCTGCACACAGCAATAAATAACTTTGCTCCCAATGAGTACAGAGGAGTTGTCAATTCCTCCGGCCTTGCTGTTTAAAAAGGATCAATGCAAGAGATAATAATGATAGTGATAGCAACTGAAAAGTAAACTAAGGATGTAAACAGTAATGTGAAGATGGACCTGGGTCCCGTGATTTTCACTAGTGATGTCTCTCTCCCAAAAGAAGATAAAAGTGCTAGCGAGGTAAACAAATCACAGTTGGGAAATTGACAGGATTATGAAGGGACCGCAATGCTAACTATGCTGCAAAGAAAGGAAGGGCTCAAAAGCAATGGACAGTACGCCAAGGTAAGTAGACCGAAATCCAACTGCATCTACTACGAATCATCCACCTTGAGATATCTATCCAGAACATCTCCCTGGTATTAAGTTGTGAATCCCACTCAAAGTGTAAATCCAAAGCAACAGAAAACTGCATTAAAAGAACTTTGCGTAAAGTAAACAATCCTTGCATCCGCAGATACAAGCACCGTTGTTTTATCCCTGGTGGAAACAACACATCATGTTACTATCACTCAAGCTAGACATCAAGGAGCTGAACCCACAATCAAGCATAACGCTCCCTCTTGGAGTTGCAACAAAATACTTGGCCAAAGTAAAATATGGCAATGGAGAACATGCAAGAATTTACTCAAGAACAAAATATAAAAGAGAAGAACCTAATATATTACTCATCACAATATGAACACAGTCTCATAATCCATCAGATCCCAACAAACTCAGCATAGCAACGACAGGAAATTACAAAGGTGCCTTGATCATGTGAGGCAGCTCACGAGGTCTCGAAAGTGGAGGCACAAAGAGGGGAGAGGAACATCACATATCTATTGATCACGGACCCATGGTCCAAGGGGAACTACTCACAGTACATACGGGAGGTGTCCATGGCTATGGATGGTCTCTCGGAGAGGGTAGCTTCTCCCGGCAGGGTGCCGGAGCAGCTTCTCCAGGCAGGCCTGATCTTGAAGTGGCGGCGGCGGCGGTACAGAGGCGAGATCTTGGAAAAGAGATCTATATTAGGGGTTTCCACCCCGAGGGCTAAATATAGGCGGAGGGCGGTGTCGAGGGGACCCACCAGGCAGCCAGGAGGCCTCCTAGCGCGGCCTAGGGTGGGGCCGCGCCAGGGACCCTCCTGGTCTCCTGGTGGTGGCCCCCCTCCGCTGCCTTGGTTATTCCGGAAGCTTCTGGGTCGCTGATTTTTTATCTGATTTTTCTGGATTTTTTGGAGCACTTTTAATGGCGGGAAAACCTGAAATACAAAAATAGCAGAAAACAGCAACTGACAGCTGGGTGCACTGGGTTAATAGATTAGTCCAAATATTCTCAAAAGTGTATGAAAGTTCAAGCAAAACATGGCAAAGTCACACAAAACAAGCATGGAGCAAGCAGAAATTATAGATACGTTTGGGACGTATCAACATCCCCAAGCTTAATTCCTGGTCGTCCTCGAGTAGGTAAATGGTAACAAGCATAATTACTATGGTGACATGCCACACAACCATATAAGAACTTTGTAAGTAAAGCAATCAATGCATGCAATTCAATTCAAGTCTTAACGAGCAAGAGTCTATATTAGCATTGACACAAACAACAAAAGAACAAAAGGTGCAAGAGCTCTCGCTGTCCGTGACTCGAATGTCTCCAGATGGTGTTTGCGTGCAAGCAGGGGACTGGGAAAAAGAGAGAAAAAAGGTTGTTGAGAACAACTATCTACTAAAGTTTCACACTTGGTCTCCTTCAGATTCTTATCTTTACTCGTCCCCAGACCACTAGCCACGTACAAGTCAAACTGATCCACTCCCTTTCTATATTTTGAGCACTCATGCAATGGATGAGCGTGAGCAAGAAAGTTAACCCCTAAAAGGCGAAACAGAAAGAAGGTAGAGGAGGAAGACAAAAAGGTGTGAAAGGCTCACATCAATGAGGACAATCATAGTCAAGAGAAGGCCATATGATAGATATGATGTGAGGAGTAGGGATTGCCATGCAACGGATGCACATGTGAGCTAAAAGCTCTCCAAGGGAACTAGTGGGGGTGCATCTAACTTGCTTGCTCAAGAGGACCTAGAGCTCGTTTGAGGAGGCTCATCATTGGAATATACAAGCCAAGTTCTATAGTGTGGAGGTCCCCACATAGCTATATGCATGAATGATCATCTCTATGGAGTACAAGGGATAGAGGATGAAGTACTAGTGTGGATCTCTCAAAAGGAATAGTAGTGTGCCCCCTTCTCTCTTTTTTTCTTTTTTTTTGTATTTTTTGGTGGCCTCAATGGCTCTTTCTATTTAACTCTCATTTTTCCTCTTTGGGATCTTTTGATTTTGTCCTCTTTGGGATCTTTTCCTCACTTTAGGGGCAACACTCTATATTTTACAAGAATATAGGAGATCTTTCACACTTTACAAAAGTACCCACATAAAGAAGATATAACTATCATGATGCAAAGGTATGACATGAGGATCAAGTCATGAAAAGATGGATGTTGCATGGCAATGTATCTCGGAAAGGCTATGGAATGCCTTGTAGGTAGGTATGGTGGATGTTTTGAGGAAAGATATAAGGAGGCTTATGATGACAGAGCGTATCGTGCCAAGGGTTTGGATGCACCGGCGAAGTATGCGCCAACTCTCAAGGTGAGAAAGGGCAATGCACGGTACGGAAGAGGCTGGAAAAAGTATAGGTGGGTGGAAGTGTCATCTTTCGAATACTCACATTAGTCCGAAGAACTCATGCACTTATTATCGGTAACTCTCAATCTAATCAGGAGGTTCACAAAGAGACAAGTACCCCGAGGAGGAGTGTATGGGGGTTTGGTTATCCTTGCGCATCCTCGACTCATGGTACGTGAGTGTACTCTAATATTCGAACCCTCCAAAGGTTAGTGATCCATCTAGTAGCTAGAATTCTCAACAGGGGCTTTTTTGGTTTTCGAAAAACACACGGATTGCCCAAAATACGACATCTATCACTAATAGGCTCGAGCTCTTGACACCAAAAGTTCAAACATTACTCTAGTCAATACCTCAAAGAGAAAAGCAACTTCAACTACCTACTTCTAGTCAAGACACAAAACTCAGTGCAACATGCAAACTCTCTAACAAGATAAAACATGCAACCTATAGAAAGTTCAACCTAAAACTAAAGAAAATCTCTAGAAAAAAAACTAAAGCACTACAACTAAACAGGGCAGCAGCTAAGAAAGGAAAAAGAACAACTCACAGCTAAAAGAATAAGCATTCAAATCCTATGAGGAGTTCTAATTCAAGCGGAGCGTGTAATTCTCCCACACAAAAGAGTAAGCTGGGATCTAACTTGTTAATACAGCAAACAAATCAAAAACAAACCTAGAAAATTAAAGAGCGAGACGCTCCAAGTATAGCACATAACGCATGAAGTGATAAAAATATAGTGCAGCGAGAGACGAACTGATAATTGTTGATGAAGAAGGGGATGCACGGGGACATCCCCAAGCTTAGACGCTTGAGTCTCCTTGAATATTTATTGGGGGTGCACATGGGCATCCCCAAGCTTGAGCGTTTGACACTCCAGGATCTTCTTTCATCATCTTCCATCGCACACTTGAAAACTCCCTTCATACATAACTCATTGTAGACTGATTAGAGAGGTTAGTACCCTATTAAAATATTTTTTCCTTTGCTGGAAATAAAGATAATCTTGAATAGCTACTTTTTGTCAAGATTTCCAAAAAGTTTTTGCAACGAAAAAGCAAGCTTAAGGTTTGCAAAAGTAGAGAGAGACAAAACGTGGCAGAATCTGTGAAAAAACAGAACAGCAGAGAGAAACGAATTTTTTAGGGGTATTTCTGCATCTCAAATCAAAAAATCAGAACATACGCAAGTTTCGTAATTGTATAGAGCACGCTGTGTAAAAATTGCAGCTCAAAAAGATGAACTGGGATTTTTCCATTATTTTTCTAGTCACGAGGACAGAATCTGTTTTCTGGACAGCATGTCACAACTTTCACTTCCATTGTCGTATGAGGCTATAAAGTAAAGATACAATGATGTTGCTACAGTAGTAATAATCATCAAGACCACTAAGAACAGAAGAAAAGAAAAAAGAAAAATCTAAATTCGTTGCGGGCTGCCTCCCGAAAGCGCTTCTTTAGAGCCATTAGCTAGGCTTAAAGCAGAAGATCAAGTCTTTTCAAGGGAATAACTAGCCCGTGTGACGGACTCAAAAAATAACTTAATCTTTTTCCTAGGGAAATGTTCCATCCCTTTCTTGAGAGGGAATTGTAATTTGATATTACCCTCTTTCATGTCAATCACAGGACCAAATGTGCGAAGAAAAGGACGTCCCAAAATAATTGGACAAGAGGGCTCACACTCAATGTCCATAATAGTGAAATCAACGGGAACATAATTGTCATTGACAATGATAATAACATCGTCGATCTTCCCCAAATGTTTCTTTACGGAAGAATCAACAAGACGAACACCAAAAGAACAAGGATCAAAAGGTTTCAATTCAAGCATATCATACATTCTTTTGGGCATAACAAAGGTACTTGCTCCAACATCACAAAGAGCATAACAAGAGAAGTTATTTAATTTGATTTTTATCATAGGATCTCAACCATCTTCTAGCTTCCTAGGTATGGAGGCTTCTAATCTAAGCTTATCCTCCCTAACTTTGATTAGAGCATTGGTGATATGCTCTGTGAAGGCAAGATTAAGTGGGATAGTGTGGGGGTCTCTAGACATCTTGTGTAGGAAACCAATAACTTCAGGTAAAGTGCAGTTGTCAAAGTCTAGGTCACTACTATCTATCAAGGAGGTAGTGATATCATTTAAGCTCACTTGTTTGAAAGCCTCTATGTTCATAGAGGTTTCTTCATTTATGGTTGAGGTGGTAGCATCACCATTGATAGGTCCAGTGGGACTAGGAGTGTGATGGGTGCTAACTGTTTGGACATCCTCAACTACTTGGATAGTGGCTACTGTGTGGTAGGTAGGAAGGCTCTTAATTCTATCATCTTGCTCTTTTTATCTAGCCCATCTTTCTTTAAGTTTAGCCATCATCCTAATGTTTTCATTGATTTGTAACTGGATAGCATTAATAGGAGTGACCTTACTCTCCTCAAGGGGAGAGGTTCTAATTTTTAACATCTCAACATCAAGGGCTAAGTTTGTTGGGGTTCGGGGCAGAAAACACAAATTTTTCATAACCTACGAGACCCATACCCAAGACCTATGCTATGGAGATGCAAGTAACGGACAAAAATAGATCACATACCAGTATGCAGTCCGTTAAGCGGGAAACGTTCCCGCATGAACGTGGTTGGTGTAGTCGTACCGGCAATCCCCAATGCCGTGCAGATCCTTGATGACTCCTGTAGCCACCCGATCCTTGTAGACCAATGACGGGATTCCGTCCCCGTCGGAACGTAGCTGATGAAGACCTCGCGATACGACCACGACGATGAAGTAGCACCACAAGTGTAGTGCCTCGCGGGATTATACACATACAGTATACCCGACGTCCCTCCGGGCTCCGAACCAGTACAGCAGCGGAAAGAAGATGGATTCGGATCCCGATTCCATTAGCACGACGGCGTGCGTATAGTGGAGAAATCCTCAACCAAGTGTAGACTCCAAACAAGGGGAGTCCACTCGAGGAAGGGAGAAAGGAGGGAGAGAGAGATGAGAACTTATCTCAAAAAAATTGATGATTAGAAGGGCACCTCTACCCCTCCTTATATAGGCCAAGGAGGGGTGCCACCCCCCCCCCCTCCACTTCCGGGGTGGGACTAATCCCAAGGGAGGGGGGTGGCGCACCAAATAAAGGGGGGTGGGCCCCCTCATGGCGCCATGGCCCATGGGGGAGGACTCCCTCTCCCCCTAATGGGCCCTATGAGGCCCATATGCCTTTTAATTCATTTTTAATTATATTTAAATAAATTTTAATATTTAATTCAGATAATTAAATAATAAAACATATATTAAACATTATTAAATATATTTTGAACCTTTCAAAATACCCGGAACAACTTCCGGCCTTCATCGGAACAATTCCGGTCATCACCGGAACAATTCCGGTGTTCTCTCCAATTTCTCCGGTGATCCCGAATCAATCCTTACTGCGTCGAGTACCCTTAAGTGTAACACCCTACGGTCCGGGAAACAGCAGACATGATCGAGACAATTCTCATTGATCAATGACTAATCAATTGGACCTGGTTACAATCCTTGATAGCCCCTGCGCTTCCATCGAATGAACTTCAATCGTTGTTGGATCCGTTAACCGTGTGCCTGTTCCCTTTGTCCTGGGGTACTTTGCTTGTCCGAGGTTTGATCATCGGTATCCACTATACCTAGTTCGTCCTCATTCTCAACAAACAAGTGTACTCGTTCCCGTGATATTACAACTCCGTGACCTAGTCACATGTTTGCAAACTTTATGATGCAATATCACCGAGTGGGCCCAGACTACCTATCCGTCACACGGATGGACAAATCCCGCTTTGATCTATTTTCATAGTCATCAACCATCTATTCCGGAATACCCAAAGTGCACCGTTATGGCCAGCCTATTTCAGTCAGGCGGTGGGATACAAATCAAAGTCTCCTCATAGATGACAATTACGTATGATCATTACGGTCAAAGGATCTGGTCACTACGTTATAGTTATCGCAATGTCGAACTATGTGACTTGATCACATCGCAACACTTCTTGTGGGTGTATGTCCATCATATCATTATTCAATGATACGACTCCATTGTCAACAGACGCCATTGTCTCATGATCTGGAAACCTTGATCATCAATCGCCCAATGGACTAGTATACTAGGGTTTACTAGGGACCTGGTTGTTTGTATACCACACCTGGATTAATGTTTCCGCTTAATACAGTTATAGCATAGTGTCAAACGTATTATGAACTAATGGAATATGCTTGATAAAACATATTTTATTTGCCTCTAGGGCACATTCCCAACAGTCTCCCACTTGCACTAGAGTACAAATAATCTAGTTGCATTTTCTCTGGATCATAACTCCTTATTGATCATGCTTGCCCGTGGAAGAGGTTGTATCAACGGTTTGGGAACCATTCAGAACCGTATGATCTTTTGCAAATCATAATGTCACCTAATTTGACATTCCTTCATTATCCACTATAATGATGAGGTATATATATTTGGCGGTGAAGTGAGACTTCATTTGTTGTGTCATAGCAATGACATCCGGTGGGTCACGCGGACTTTCCCATAGTCATGCACACTTGAAACTCACTCAATCAGAAGTCGAACTTCTTAAGCCATAATATAACTCCTGCTACTTCTAAAGCAGCCACATCAATGTAGATTCAATCCTTAGTGCATTGTATGCAACTTTGATGTCTGACCATGTTTCTTTCAACTTAGGCATTCATTAGTATGATATCTCAATTTTCTAGGTTAGTGTCAAAACTTGAACCAGCAAAACATTTATGGTCAAGTCCACTATCCTTTACAAATTTGAGATGTATCCTCAGTTCTCTTCAGACACTGAAGGATAAACTTAACTGTTTGTTCAATGATTTACTCATAAATCATATCACAACATGTTCTTACTACTAAGAACTTGGGTCACATTACGTCGAGTACATAACTCTGGTTTTATATGAAAGAACCTATGACAAAGGCATAGAGGATCCAACACATCCATTTCTTTCATTAACCATTAACCATTATTCTTGTACTGAAATTAACTCAACACTTCTCTTGGATATACAAGTAAGGACCACTTCTTGACTTGTCCCATTCTGAACTCCTTCAGAATATTATCCAGGAAAGTATTACGACTCAATGTTATTAAACACATATCTATCTTAATAGATCTTCAATGCTTAATACTTATTCATCTTCATTTATGAAAGATTCAAATAATCATTAACACCAACTACACCATTCATAATATGTTATCCATATATGAGAATGTTATCATGCTCCCACTCAAATATGTCATGCACATATTAAGTTATAGGATAACACTCATATTGCTCCCACTCAAATATGTCGGCCACATATAAGACAAGGATAACATCCACATGGCTCCCACTTAGATATGTCAGACACATATTAAGTTCAGGATACTAACCACATGGCTCCTACTCAAATATGTCATTTACATATAAGTCTAGGATAATACTCCCATAGCTCCCACTCAAAATATGTCGTCTACATATTAAGTTTCAGGAAACTATTCAGCTCCCACTCAGTTTCATGCAAATGCATGTTTCCTCGATATTTTGGTTAAGTCCAAAATCCTTTGATCATCCATCAAAATGAGAATTCAGTTTACGAGACACTAGTATCCATATATTTTTCCAAAACCTTCTTGTTGTACCAATTACAACACTTCTTCAAATACAGGATTTGAGGAAGTCACATTATTGATAACAATCCTGGATCAATTGTAGTGAATATCCCTTTGACTCAAGCATTGCTACACATTGTAGTCAACCCTTTGAATTTATCAGAAACAATCTTTTTGATAAACCAATCTTGACGTCCCTTTGATGTTCACATTTATTCCTCATAACTCTGAAGTTATTGTGAATATCAAGTAACCTCCTTACTTGATAAGATTCAAGCAATCTTAAATGTAACTCAACATAGGATTTCATGACTCGTAGTCATATCTCGTACTTAGGTCCACCATCGCTTCTTTGTAGTTCGTAGGAATGTCTTGTTCCATTAACATGACAAGTGAATCATGAATATCATTTTGCACCAGGGGCAAATATGTATTCTTGAATCCTACCTTTCTCAGTAAAAGCTCCCATCAGAAGATCATGATCATTATCATTAGTTTCTCCTCTTATTGTAGAGCTTTGCTTCCAGAACATATTCCGTTGCACTACTCTGACATTTGGAGGCAAGGTCAATTACCTTGGTTGAACTTTCACTTTTCTTCCATTACCACATTTATCAAGAACAATTCTTGACAAACACCAAATATAGCAATACAAGTTTTGCTCCTTTTGGTTCTAGTTGTGAAAGATGCATCCATAGTTGTCTAAGGATACACTACAAAGATAATTTATCTTACATAAATCAAGCTTCCTAGAAACCACAACACACCATGACATATATAGTGTTGGTTTCCACGAACTCAGATGGTTCCCTATGCTGAAGTGAGTGTTTGCATATTAAATTAATAACTCTAAACAATAATAACGTAACTTGGTAAGAGATAACTTAGACCATACACTTTTCGATAGAATATGATCACAATGTTCAGGCACGTCAATCATATTGAAGTGTCTCAAGACATTGCAATTTGTGGAACAACTTTCACACAAGTCTTTGTGCCCAAGACTAACTGAAAACATTTGTCACTTTGATCAAGTCGTAGAGACTTGTCTTTCTTGTTAATTTAATATCCATCTTTACTCTGAAATCCCTTTTGATCATATCAAATTATTTCAGACTCATGTTTCATTAGTGAATACAAATATTCATCTAAGTCCAGATACGAAGTTCACGAAATAATGAAATTCACCACATGCTGACATACGATACATCACAATGTATGATACTCAACAATCAGTACACATTCAGTTTACCAAAATGCGAGGTTTTAGTCATCTCACCTAAAAGGCATGGTTTGTATGTGTCAAGAGATCAAGTATCTTAAGACATCATCATACCATTCATGACTTAAACTAAAGTGTCATTATTAAGCCTGGATATTTCTTGGCATTACAATATTTCTTATAAATGATCAAACAACTATCATCAATATAAGAATAACTCATTCATAATCGTAATGTGACCATAAGAGATATCATTCATAAAAGGAGAACAACTGACTTGTTTCTCACTAATATGAATAATTGTCTCCGCGAGATGCAAGACACACTAATAAAGTCCTCATTCAAACGATCATAAAATTTATTCATATATTAATCAATTGATAGATGTAGAGGGAGAGTGTTGTCGACCATCAATTATCTTGATTGCCGTCAGCACACATTGTCACCTCATCCCTTCCAAGTCACTCTCAAACAGTAAGTTCAAGCATCGAATATTTAATCAACCGCAATTAGTGTTTCGTGGGAAAGACATTTATAACTCGTATATCAAATATACCTTCTCCGTCAATGACCATTCCTGCATTGGTTCTACTCTTAAATTTCTTGACTTTAACCATGACCTCATGACAGGTGAAAGATTCTCCTTCATGACATAGTCCAGACATGGTCTTTGTAATTGGGAGGAAGCGGATGCAACTCCCCAGTTATCGCAAAGTAACCAGTCATTCAGTAGTCCAAGTTATACACAAGGTGTTCCATGTATCTTATACATTTTCCAAGTGACTTTATCAGCAGGTTGTTCCTTCCACCATAGTTGAAAGAAACCCCGTCCATATACTCATATTCCATTACTCTGATTTGTGACCAAGTGCTTTCAAGTTCACCTAGCACGTCATACGTGTTGGTTAACATGCATTCACAATTCAGATTCCATAGAATGAATTATGGTGTATTGGACAATCATTCATAAGTGACGGTGAGTGCGATACTCATCATCATCTTCCTTGATTACGGAGTTGTCAGGTGTATCTCCTAGCAGTTCTTCGTATTATGTTTAGCAAGTCATTACTAATGAGTATGTCTCTAATGGTGTTGGTACACATCAATGAAGTAAGACCCATTTACCTTAAGTTCTATCATACTAAAAGAGCCATAGTTCTAAACATTGGTATGACCTTATCTACAATGATATTTGCTAAGACATGAAGATTAAGTTCATAATATGGAGTTCATGTTTCAAAAACAATTCTGGAACTCCCACTCAGACAAACATCCCTCATAGTTTATTCTAACTGATTACACGATCCTTGAACACCATACCTCCCCCGATCGTCACGGCCATCAGTATGTTGTTCAAGGTAGGCCATCATGCCAATCAAATCATCCATGTGACTCATGCTCAACCTTTCGGTCTCTTGTGTCCCGAGGCCATATCATATACATATGCCAGGCTCGCCACCACACCCTATGTGATTTGTTGCTGTGTCATGCAAGTCCATATCATATACATATGCCATGCTTGGTACACCCACCTCATGTGAACGAAAAAATGTTTGACACACGTGTGACACGTGGTGCCTCCATAATGTAGAACTTTCCAGGTGGTGCTCACTAGGGTAAGGACGCTATGTTGGTTTTATTGAGGGATCATCCTATTATGTTACCATCGTATATCTAACATATTAGCAAAACAGGATGCAAAATAAATCATACATGCTATGATTTCCCCCTTACATGCAAATTAAAGTTGAAAACGCCTTTCTACTTTATCTTTTGCAAGTTTTACGTGGCTGCTAGGGGTTTCGAGAAAAGAACCGTTTCTATCCTGCGAAAACATGCCACAACACCAATCCCGCAATTGTCTCTATTACACCCCTGTCGGGGCCCTCTGTTGCAAACATCTTCGCATCGCTAATGCAGAGAGACAGACACCCCCAGCCACTTTATATGGTACAAGCCATATGTCAAGCGTGGAACCAGTCTCGCGTAAACGCGTAAGGTCGGTCGGGGGCCGCTTCATCAAACATTGCCGCAACGCTAAATGAGTACACATGAGAGGGTAACAATTGGATAATTGATGCCCACATACTAGATGTGTTCTATCCGTACAATACATCTACGCATAGCCTTGCTCTGATACCACTGTTGGGGTTCGGGGAAGAAAACACAATTTTTTCATAACCTACGAGACCCATACCCAAGACCTATGCTATGGCGATGCAAGTAACGGACAGAAATAGATCACATACCAGTATGTAGTCCGTTAAGCGGGAAACGTTCCCGCATGAACGTGGTTGGTGTAGTCGTACCGGCAATCCCCGATGCCGCGCAGATCCACGATGACTCCTGTAGCCACCCGATCCTTGTAGACCGATGACGGGATTACGTCCCCGTCGGAACGTAGCTGATGAAGACCTCGCGATACGACCACGACGATGAAGTAGAACCACAAGTGTAGTGCCTCGCGGGATTATACACATACAGTATACCCGACGTCCGTCCGGTCTCCGAACCAGTAGAGTTGCGGAAAGAAGATGGATTCGGATCCCGATTCCAGCAGCACGACGGCGTGCGTATAGTGGAGAAATCCCCAACCAAGTGTAGACTCCAAACAAGGGGAGTCCACTCGAGGAAGGGAGAAAGGAGGGAGAGAGAGATGAGAACTTATCTCAACAAAATTGATGATTAAAAGGGCACCTCTACCCCTCCTTATATAGGCCAAGGAGGGGTGCCACCCCCCCCCCTCCACTTCCGGGGTGGGACTAATCCCAAGGGAGGGGGGTGGCGCACCAAATAAAGGGGGGTGGGCCCCCTCATGGCGCCATGGCCCATGGGGGAGGACTCCCTCTCCCCCTAATGGGCCCTATGAGGCCCATATGCCTTTTAATTCATTTTTAATTATATTTAAATAAATTTTAATATTTAATTCAGATAATTAAATAATAAAACATATATTAAACATTATTAAATATATTTTGAACCTTTCAAAATACCCGGAACAACTTCCGGCCTTCATCGGAACAATTCCGGTCATCACCGGAACAATTCCGGTGTTCTCTCCAATTTCTCCGGTGATCCCGAATCAATCCTTACTGCGTCGAGTACCCTTAAGTGTAACACCCTACGGTCCGGGAAACAGCAGACATGATCGAGACAATTCTCATTGATCAATGACTAATCAATTGGACCTGGTTACAATCCTTGATAGCCCCTGCGCTTCCATCGAATGAACTTCAATCGTTGTTGGATCCGTTAACCGTGTGCCTGTTCCCTTTGTCCTGGGGTACTTTGCTTGTCCGAGGTTTGATCATCGGTATCCACTATACCTAGTTCGTCCTCATTCTCAACAAACAAGTGTACTCGTTCCCGTGATATTACAACTCCGTGACCTAGTCACATGTTTGCAAACTTTATGATGCAATATCACCGAGTGGGCCCAGACTACCTATCCGTCACACGGATGGACAAATCCCGCTTTGATCTATTTTCATAGTCATCAACCATCTATTCCGGAATACCCAAAGTGCACCGTTATGGCCAGCCTATTTCAGTCAGGCGGTGGGATACAAATCAAAGTCTCCTCATAGATGACAATTACGTATGATCATTACGGTCAAAGGATCTGGTCACTACGTTATAGTTATCGCAATGTCGAACTATGTGACTTGATCACATCGCAACACTTCTTGTGGGTGTATGTCCATCATATCATTATTCAATGATACGACTCCATTGTCAACAGACGCCATTGTCTCATGATCTGGAAACCTTGATCATCAATCGCCCAATGGACTAGTATACTAGGGTTTACTAGGGACCTGGTTGTTTGTATACCACACCTGGATTAATGTTTCCGCTTAATACAGTTATAGCATAGTGTCAAACGTATTATGAACTAATGGAATATGCTTGATAAAACATATTTTATTTGCCTCTAGGGCACATTCCCAACAGTCTCCCACTTGCACTAGAGTACAAATAATCTAGTTGCATTTTCTCTGGATCATAACTCCTTATTGATCATGCTTGCCCGTGGAAGAGGTTGTATCAACGGTTTGGGAACCATTCAGAACCGTATGTCCTTTTGCAAATCATAATGTCACCTAATTTGACATTCCTTCATTATCCACTATAATGATGAGGTATATATATTTGGCGGTGAAGTGAGACTTCATTTGTTGTGTCATAGCAATGACATCCGGTGGGTCACGCGGACTTTCCCATAGTCATGCACACTTGAAACTCACTCAATCAGAAGTCGAACTTCTTAAGCCATAATATAACTCCTGCTACTTCTAAAGCAGCCACATCAATGTAGATTCAATCCTTAGTGCATTGTATGCAACTTTGATGTCTGACCATGTTTCTTTCAACTTAGGCATTCATTAGTATGATATCTCAATTTTCTAGGTTAGTGTCAAAACTTGAACCAGCAAAACATTTATGGTCAAGTCCACTATCCTTTACAAATTTGAGATGTATCCTCAGTTCTCTTCAGACACTGAAGGATAAAATTAACTGTTTGTTCAATGATTTACTCATAAATCATATCACAACATGTTCTTACTACTAAGAACTTGGGTCACATTACGTCGAGTACATAACTCTGGTTTTATATGAAAGAACCTATGACAAAGGCATAGAGGATCCAACACATCCATTTCTTTCATTAACCATTAACCATTATTCTTGTACTGAAATTAACTCAACACTTCTCTTGGATATACAAGTAAGGACCACTTCTTGACTTGTCCCATTCTGAACTCCTTCAGAATATTATCCAGGAAAGTATTACGACTCAATGTTATTAAACACATATCTATCTTAATAGATCTTCAATGCTTAATACTTATTCATCTTCATTTATGAAAGATTCAAATAATCATTAACACCAACTACACCATTCATAATATGTTATCCATATATGAGAATGTTATCATGCTCCCACTCAAATATGTCATGCACATATTAAGTTATAGGATAACACTCATATTGCTCCCACTCAAATATGTCGGCCACATATAAGACAAGGATAACATCCACATGGCTCCCACTTAGATATGTCAGACACATATTAAGTTCAGGATACTAACCACATGGCTCCTACTCAAATATGTCATTTACATATAAGTCTAGGATAATACTCCCATAGCTCCCACTCAAAATATGTCGTCTACATATTAAGTTTCAGGAAACTATTCAGCTCCCACTCAGTTTCATGCAAATGCATGTTTCCTCGATATTTTGGTTAAGTCCAAAATCCTTTGATCATCCATCAAAATGAGAATTCAGTTTACGAGACACTAGTATCCATATATTTTTCCAAAACCTTCTTGTTGTACCAATTACAACACTTCTTCAAATACAGGATTTGAGGAAGTCACATTATTGATAACAATCCTGGATCAATTGTAGTGAATATCCCTTTGACTCAAGCATTGCTACACATTGTAGTCAACCCTTTGAATTTATCAGAAACAATCTTTTTGATAAACCAATCTTGACGTCCCTTTGATGTTCACATTTATTCCTCATAACTCTGAAGTTATTGTGAATATCAAGTAACCTCCTTACTTGATAAGATTCAAGCAATCTTAAATGTAACTCAACATAGGATTTCATGACTCGTAGTCATATCTCGTACTTAGGTCCACCATCGCTTCTTTGTAGTTCGTAGGAATGTCTTGTTCCATTAACATGACAAGTGAATCATGAATATCATTTTGCACCAGGGGCAAATATGTATTCTTGAATCCTACCTTTCTCAGTAAAAGCTCCCATCAGAAGATCATGATCATTATCATTAGTTTCTCCTCTTATTGTAGAGCTTTGCTTCCAGAACATATTCCGTTGCACTACTCTGACATTTGGAGGCAAGGTCAATTACCTTGGTTGAACTTTCACTTTTCTTCCATTACCACATTTATCAAGAACAATTCTTGACAAACACCAAATATAGCAATACAAGTTTTGCTCCTTTTGGTTCTAGTTGTGAAAGATGCATCCATAGTTGTCTAAGGATACACTACAAAGATAATTTATCTTACATAAATCAAGCTTCCTAGAAACCACAACACACCATGACATATATAGTGTTGGTTTCCACGAACTCAGATGGTTCCCTATGCTGAAGTGAGTGTTTGCATATTAAATTAATAACTCTAAACAATAATAACGTAACTTGGTAAGAGATAACTTAGACCATACACTTTTCGATAGAATATGATCACAATGTTCAGGCACGTCAATCATATTGAAGTGTCTCAAGACATTGCAATTTGTGGAACAACTTTCACACAAGTCTTTGTGCCCAAGACTAACTGAAAACATTTGTCACTTTGATCAAGTCGTAGAGACTTGTCTTTCTTGTTAATTTAATATCCATCTTTACTCTGAAATCCCTTTTGATCATATCAAATTATTTCAGACTCATGTTTCATTAGTGAATACAAATATTCATCTAAGTCCAGATACGAAGTTCACGAAATAATGAAATTCACCACATGCTGACATACGATACATCACAATGTATGATACTCAACAATCAGTACACATTCAGTTTACCAAAATGCGAGGTTTTAGTCATCTCACCTAAAAGGCATGGTTTGTATGTGTCAAGAGATCAAGTATCTTAAGACATCATCATACCATTCATGACTTAAACTAAAGTGTCATTATTAAGCCTGGATATTTCTTGGCATTACAATATTTCTTATAAATGATCAAACAACTATCATCAATATAAGAATAACTCATTCATAATCGTAATGTGACCATAAGAGATATCATTCATAAAAGGAGAACAACTGACTTGTTTCTCACTAATATGAATAATTGTCTCCGCGAGATGCAAGACACACTAATAAAGTCCTCATTCAAACGATCATAAAATTTATTCATATATTAATCAATTGATAGATGTAGAGGGAGAGTGTTGTCGACCATCAATTATCTTGATTGCCGTCAGCACACATTGTCACCTCATCCCTTCCAAGTCACTCTCAAACAGTAAGTTCAAGCATCGAATATTTAATCAACCGCAATTAGTGTTTCGTGGGAAAGACATTTATAACTCGTATATCAAATATACCTTCTCCGTCAATGACCATTCCTGCATTGGTTCTACTCTTAAATTTCTTGACTTTAACCATGACCTCATGACAGGTGAAAGATTCTCCTTCATGACATAGTCCAGACATGGTCTTTGTAATTGGGAGGAAGCGGATGCAACTCCCCAGTTATCGCAAAGTAACCAGTCATTCAGTAGTCCAAGTTATACACAAGGTGTTCCATGTATCTTATACATTTTCCAAGTGACTTTATCAGCAGGTTGTTCCTTCCACCATAGTTGAAAGAAACCCCGTCCATATACTCATATTCCATTACTCTGATTTGTGACCAAGTGCTTTCAAGTTCACCTAGCACGTCATACGTGTTGGTTAACATGCATTCACAATTCAGATTCCATAGAATGAATTATGGTGTATTGGACAATCATTCATAAGTGACGGTGAGTGCGATACTCATCATCATCTTCCTTGATTACGGAGTTGTCAGGTGTATCTCCTAGCAGTTCTTCGTATTATGTTTAGCAAGTCATTACTAATGAGTATGTCTCTAATGGTGTTGGTACACATCAATGAAGTAAGACCCATTTACCTTAAGTTCTATCATACTAAAAGAGCCATAGTTCTAAACATTGGTATGACCTTATCTACAATGATATTTGCTAAGACATGAAGATTAAGTTCATAATATGGAGTTCATGTTTCAAAAACAATTCTGGAACTCCCACTCAGACAAACATCCCTCATAGTTTATTCTAACTGATTACACGATCCTTGAACACCATACCTCCCCCGATCGTCACGGCCATCAGTATGTTGTTCAAGGTAGGCCATCATGCCAATCAAATCATCCATGTGACTCATGCTCAACCTTTCGGTCTCTTGTGTCCCGAGGCCATATCATATACATATGCCAGGCTCGCCACCACACCCTATGTGATTTGTTGCTGTGTCATGCAAGTCCATATCATATACATATGCCATGCTTGGTACACCCACCTCATGTGAACGAAAAAATGTTTGACACACGTGTGACACGTGGTGCCTCCATAATGTAGAACTTTCCAGGTGGTGCTCACTAGGGTAAGGACGCTATGTTGGTTTTATTGAGGGATCATCCTATTATGTTACCATCGTATATCTAACATATTAGCAAAACAGGATGCAAAATAAATCATACATGCTATGATTTCCCCCTTACATGCAAATTAAAGTTGAAAACGCCTTTCTACTTTATCTTTTGCAAGTTTTACGTGGCTGCTAGGGGTTTCGAGAAAAGAACCGTTTCTATCCTGCGAAAACATGCCACAACACCAATCCCGCAATTGTCTCTATTACACCCCTGTCGGGGCCCTCTGTTGCAAACATCTTCGCATCGCTAATGCAGAGAGACAGACACCCCCAGCCACTTTATATGGTACAAGCCATATGTCAAGCGTGGAACCAGTCTCGCGTAAACGCGTAAGGTCGGTCGGGGGCCGCTTCATCAAACATTGCCGCAACGCTAAATGAGTACACATGAGAGGGTAACAATTGGATAATTGATGCCCACATACTAGATGTGTTCTATCCGTACAATACATCTACGCATAGCCTTGCTCTGATACCACTGTTGGGGTTCGGGGAAGAAAACACAATTTTTTCATAACCTACGAGACCCATACCCAAGACCTATGCTATGGCGATGCAAGTAACGGACAGAAATAGATCACATACCAGTATGTAGTCCGTTAAGCGGGAAACGTTCCCGCATGAACGTGGTTGGTGTAGTCGTACCGGCAATCCCCGATGCCGCGCAGATCCACGATGACTCCTGTAGCCACCCGATCCTTGTAGACCGATGACGGGATTACGTCCCCGTCGGAACGTAGCTGATGAAGACCTCGCGATACGACCACGACGATGAAGTAGAACCACAAGTGTAGTGCCTCGCGGGATTATACACATACAGTATACCCGACGTCCGTCCGGTCTCCGAACCAGTAGAGTTGCGGAAAGAAGATGGATTCGGATCCCGATTCCAGCAGCACGACGGCGTGCGTATAGTGGAGAAATCCCCAACCAAGTGTAGACTCCAAACAAGGGGAGTCCACTCGAGGAAGGGAGAAAGGAGGGAGAGAGAGATGAGAACTTATCTCAACAAAATTGATGATTAAAAGGGCACCTCTACCCCTCCTTATATAGGCCAAGGAGGGGTGCCACCCCCCCCCCTCCACTTCCGGGGTGGGACTAATCCCAAGGGAGGGGGGTGGCGCACCAAATAAAGGGGGGTGGGCCCCCTCATGGCGCCATGGCCCATGGGGGAGGACTCCCTCTCCCCCTAATGGGCCCTATGAGGCCCATATGCCTTTTAATTCATTTTTAATTATATTTAAATAAATTTTAATATTTAATTCAGATAATTAAATAATAAAACATATATTAAACATTATTAAATATATTTTGAACCTTTCAAAATACCCGGAACAACTTCCGGCCTTCATCGGAACAATTCCGGTCATCACCGGAACAATTCCGGTGTTCTCTCCAATTTCTTCGGTGATCCCGAATCAATCCTTACTGCGTCGAGTACCCTTAAGTGTAACACCCTACGGTCCGGGAAACAGCAGACATGATCGAGACAATTCTCATTGATCAATGACTAATCAATTGGACCTGGTTACAATCCTTGATAGCCCCTGCGCTTCCATCGAATGAACTTCAATCGTTGTTGGATCCGTTAACCGTGTGCCTGTTCCCTTTGTCCTGGGGTACTTTGCTTGTCCGAGGTTTGATCATCGGTATCCACTATACCTAGTTCGTCCTCATTCTCAACAAACAAGTGTACTCGTTCCCGTGATATTACAACTCCGTGACCTAGTCACATGTTTGCAAACTTTATGATGCAATATCACCGAGTGGGCCCAGACTACCTATCCGTCACACGGATGGACAAATCCCGCTTTGATCTATTTTCATAGTCATCAACCATCTATTCCGGAATACCCAAAGTGCACCGTTATGGCCAGCCTATTTCAGTCAGGCGGTGGGATACAAATCAAAGTCTCCTCATAGATGACAATTACGTATGATCATTACGGTCAAAGGATCTGGTCACTACGTTATAGTTATCGCAATGTCGAACTATGTGACTTGATCACATCGCAACACTTCTTGTGGGTGTATGTCCATCATATCATTATTCAATGATACGACTCCATTGTCAACAGACGCCATTGTCTCATGATCTGGAAACCTTGATCATCAATCGCCCAATGGACTAGTATACTAGGGTTTACTAGGGACCTGGTTGTTTGTATACCACACCTGGATTAATGTTTCCGCTTAATACAGTTATAGCATAGTGTCAAACGTATTATGAACTAATGGAATATGCTTGATAAAACATATTTTATTTGCCTCTAGGGCACATTCCCAACAGTCTCCCACTTGCACTAGAGTACAAATAATCTAGTTGCATTTTCTCTGGATCATAACTCCTTATTGATCATGCTTGCCCGTGGAAGAGGTTGTATCAACGGTTTGGGAACCATTCAGAACCGTATGTCCTTTTGCAAATCATAATGTCACCTAATTTGACATTCCTTCATTATCCACTATAATGATGAGGTATATATATTTGGCGGTGAAGTGAGACTTCATTTGTTGTGTCATAGCAATGACATCCGGTGGGTCACGCGGACTTTCCCATAGTCATGCACACTTGAAACTCACTCAATCAGAAGTCGAACTTCTTAAGCCATAATATAACTCCTGCTACTTCTAAAGCAGCCACATCAATGTAGATTCAATCCTTAGTGCATTGTATGCAACTTTGATGTCTGACCATGTTTCTTTCAACTTAGGCATTCATTAGTATGATATCTCAATTTTCTAGGTTAGTGTCAAAACTTGAACCAGCAAAACATTTATGGTCAAGTCCACTATCCTTTACAAATTTGAGATGTATCCTCAGTTCTCTTCAGACACTGAAGGATAAACTTAACTGTTTGTTCAATGATTTACTCATAAATCATATCACAACATGTTCTTACTACTAAGAACTTGGGTCACATTACGTCGAGTACATAACTCTGGTTTTATATGAAAGAACCTATGACAAAGGCATAGAGGATCCAACACATCCATTTCTTTCATTAACCATTAACCATTATTCTTGTACTGAAATTAACTCAACACTTCTCTTGGATATACAAGTAAGGACCACTTCTTGACTTGTCCCATTCTGAACTCCTTCAGAATATTATCCAGGAAAGTATTACGACTCAATGTTATTAAACACATATCTATCTTAATAGATCTTCAATGCTTAATACTTATTCATCTTCATTTATGAAAGATTCAAATAATCATTAACACCAACTACACCATTCATAATATGTTATCCATATATGAGAATGTTATCATGCTCCCACTCAAATATGTCATGCACATATTAAGTTATAGGATAACACTCATATTGCTCCCACTCAAATATGTCGGCCACATATAAGACAAGGATAACATCCACATGGCTCCCACTTAGATATGTCAGACACATATTAAGTTCAGGATACTAACCACATGGCTCCTACTCAAATATGTCATTTACATATAAGTCTAGGATAATACTCCCATAGCTCCCACTCAAAATATGTCGTCTACATATTAAGTTTCAGGAAACTATTCAGCTCCCACTCAGTTTCATGCAAATGCATGTTTCCTCGATATTTTGGTTAAGTCCAAAATCCTTTGATCATCCATCAAAATGAGAATTCAGTTTACGAGACACTAGTATCCATATATTTTTCCAAAACCTTCTTGTTGTACCAATTACAACACTTCTTCAAATACAGGATTTGAGGAAGTCACATTATTGATAACAATCCTGGATCAATTGTAGTGAATATCCCTTTGACTCAAGCATTGCTACACATTGTAGTCAACCCTTTGAATTTATCAGAAACAATCTTTTTGATAAACCAATCTTGACGTCCCTTTGATGTTCACATTTATTCCTCATAACTCTGAAGTTATTGTGAATATCAAGTAACCTCCTTACTTGATAAGATTCAAGCAATCTTAAATGTAACTCAACATAGGATTTCATGACTCGTAGTCATATCTCGTACTTAGGTCCACCATCGCTTCTTTGTAGTTCGTAGGAATGTCTTGTTCCATTAACATGACAAGTGAATCATGAATATCATTTTGCACCAGGGGCAAATATGTATTCTTGAATCCTACCTTTCTCAGTAAAAGCTCCCATCAGAAGATCATGATCATTATCATTAGTTTCTCCTCTTATTGTAGAGCTTTGCTTCCAGAACATATTCCGTTGCACTACTCTGACATTTGGAGGCAAGGTCAATTACCTTGGTTGAACTTTCACTTTTCTTCCATTACCACATTTATCAAGAACAATTCTTGACAAACACCAAATATAGCAATACAAGTTTTGCTCCTTTTGGTTCTAGTTGTGAAAGATGCATCCATAGTTGTCTAAGGATACACTACAAAGATAATTTATCTTACATAAATCAAGCTTCCTAGAAACCACAACACACCATGACATATATAGTGTTGGTTTCCACGAACTCAGATGGTTCCCTATGCTGAAGTGAGTGTTTGCATATTAAATTAATAACTCTAAACAATAATAACGTAACTTGGTAAGAGATAACTTAGACCATACACTTTTCGATAGAATATGATCACAATGTTCAGGCACGTCAATCATATTGAAGTGTCTCAAGACATTGCAATTTGTGGAACAACTTTCACACAAGTCTTTGTGCCCAAGACTAACTGAAAACATTTGTCACTTTGATCAAGTCGTAGAGACTTGTCTTTCTTGTTAATTTAATATCCATCTTTACTCTGAAATCCCTTTTGATCATATCAAATTATTTCAGACTCATGTTTCATTAGTGAATACAAATATTCATCTAAGTCCAGATACGAAGTTCACGAAATAATGAAATTCACCACATGCTGACATACGATACATCACAATGTATGATACTCAACAATCAGTACACATTCAGTTTACCAAAATGCGAGGTTTTAGTCATCTCACCTAAAAGGCATGGTTTGTATGTGTCAAGAGATCAAGTATCTTAAGACATCATCATACCATTCATGACTTAAACTAAAGTGTCATTATTAAGCCTGGATATTTCTTGGCATTACAATATTTCTTATAAATGATCAAACAACTATCATCAATATAAGAATAACTCATTCATAATCGTAATGTGACCATAAGAGATATCATTCATAAAAGGAGAACAACTGACTTGTTTCTCACTAATATGAATAATTGTCTCCGCGAGATGCAAGACACACTAATAAAGTCCTCATTCAAACGATCATAAAATTTATTCATATATTAATCAATTGATAGATGTAGAGGGAGAGTGTTGTCGACCATCAATTATCTTGATTGCCGTCAGCACACATTGTCACCTCATCCCTTCCAAGTCACTCTCAAACAGTAAGTTCAAGCATCGAATATTTAATCAACCGCAATTAGTGTTTCGTGGGAAAGACATTTATAACTCGTATATCAAATATACCTTCTCCGTCAATGACCATTCCTGCATTGGTTCTACTCTTAAATTTCTTGACTTTAACCATGACCTCATGACAGGTGAAAGATTCTCCTTCATGACATAGTCCAGACATGGTCTTTGTAATTGGGAGGAAGCGGATGCAACTCCCCAGTTATCGCAAAGTAACCAGTCATTCAGTAGTCCAAGTTATACACAAGGTGTTCCATGTATCTTATACATTTTCCAAGTGACTTTATCAGCAGGTTGTTCCTTCCACCATAGTTGAAAGAAACCCCGTCCATATACTCATATTCCATTACTCTGATTTGTGACCAAGTGCTTTCAAGTTCACCTAGCACGTCATACGTGTTGGTTAACATGCATTCACAATTCAGATTCCATAGAATGAATTATGGTGTATTGGACAATCATTCATAAGTGACGGTGAGTGCGATACTCATCATCATCTTCCTTGATTACGGAGTTGTCAGGTGTATCTCCTAGCAGTTCTTCGTATTATGTTTAGCAAGTCATTACTAATGAGTATGTCTCTAATGGTGTTGGTACACATCAATGAAGTAAGACCCATTTACCTTAAGTTCTATCATACTAAAAGAGCCATAGTTCTAAACATTGGTATGACCTTAT
The DNA here is from genome assembly GCA_950022295.1 of Bromus sterilis. Taxonomy (NCBI): domain Eukaryota; kingdom Viridiplantae; phylum Streptophyta; class Magnoliopsida; order Poales; family Poaceae; genus Bromus; species Bromus sterilis. Next base: position 103,753,522 of record OX465598.1, read on the forward strand.
CTACAATGATATTTGCTAAGACATGAAGATTAAGTTCATAATATGGAGTTCATGTTTCAAAAACAATTCTGGAACTCCCACTCAGACAAACATCCCTCATAGTTTATTCTAACTGATTACACGATCCTTGAACACCATACCTCCCCCGATCGTCACGGCCATCAGTATGTTGTTCAAGGTAGGCCATCATGCCAATCAAATCATCCATGTGACTCATGCTCAACCTTTCGGTCTCTTGTGTCCCGAGGCCATATCATATACATATGCCAGGCTCGCCACCACACCCTATGTGATTTGTTGCTGTGTCATGCAAGTCCATATCATATACATATGCCATGCTTGGTACACCCACCTCATGTGAACGAAAAAATGTTTGACACACGTGTGACACGTGGTGCCTCCATAATGTAGAACTTTCCAGGTGGTGCTCACTAGGGTAAGGACGCTATGTTGGTTTTATTGAGGGATCATCCTATTATGTTACCATCGTATATCTAACATATTAGCAAAACAGGATGCAAAATAAATCATACATGCTATGATTTCCCCCTTACATGCAAATTAAAGTTGAAAACGCCTTTCTACTTTATCTTTTGCAAGTTTTACGTGGCTGCTAGGGGTTTCGAGAAAAGAACCGTTTCTATCCTGCGAAAACATGCCACAACACCAATCCCGCAATTGTCTCTATTACACCCCTGTCGGGGCCCTCTGTTGCAAACATCTTCGCATCGCTAATGCAGAGAGACAGACACCCCCAGCCACTTTATATGGTGCAAGCCATATGTCAAGCGTGGAACCAGTCTCGCGTAAACGCGTAAGGTCGGTCGGGGGCCGCTTCATCAAACATTGCCGCAACGCTAAATGAGTACACATGAGAGGGTAACAATTGGATAATTGATGCCCACATACTAGATGTGTTCTATCCGTACAATACATCTACGCATAGCCTTGCTCTGATACCACTGTTGGGGTTCGGGGAAGAAAACACAATTTTTTCATAACCTACGAGACCCATACCCAAGACCTATGCTATGGCGATGCAAGTAACGGACAGAAATAGATCACATACCAGTATGTAGTCCGTTAAGCGGGAAACGTTCCCGCATGAACGTGGTTGGTGTAGTCGTACCGGCAATCCCCGATGCCGCGCAGATCCACGATGACTCCTGTAGCCACCCGATCCTTGTAGACCGATGACGGGATTACGTCCCCGTCGGAACGTAGCTGATGAAGACCTCGCGATACGACCACGACGATGAAGTAGAACCACAAGTGTAGTGCCTCGCGGGATTATACACATACAGTATACCCGACGTCCGTCCGGTCTCCGAACCAGTAGAGTTGCGGAAAGAAGATGGATTCGGATCCCGATTCCAGCAGCACGACGGCGTGCGTATAGTGGAGAAATCCCCAACCAAGTGTAGACTCCAAACAAGGGGAGTCCACTCGAGGAAGGGAGAAAGGAGGGAGAGAGAGATGAGAACTTATCTCAACAAAATTGATGATTAAAAGGGCACCTCTACCCCTCCTTATATAGGCCAAGGAGGGGTGCCACCCCCCTCCACTTCCTGGGTGGGACTAATCCCAAGGGAGGGGGGTGGCGCACCAAATAAAGGGGGGTGGGCCCCCTCATGGCGCCATGGCCCATGGGGGAGGACTCCCTCTCCCCCTAATGGGCCCTATGAGGCCCATATGCCTTTTAATTCATTTTTAATTATATTTAAATACATTTTCATTTTTAATTCAGATAATTAAATAATAAAACATATATTAAACATTATTAAATATATTTTGAACCTTTCAAAATACCCGGAACAACTTCCAGCCTTCATCGGAACAATTCCGGTCATCACCGGAACAATTCCGGTGTTCTCTCCAATTTCTCCGGTGATCCCGAATCAATCCTTACTGCGTCGAGTACCCTAAGTGTAACACCCTACGGTCCGGGAAACAGCAGACATGATCGAGACAATTCTCATTGATCAATGACTAATCAATTGGACCTAGTTACAATCCTTGATAGCCCCTGCGCTTCCATCGAATGAACTTCAATCGCTGTTCGATCCGTTAACCGTGTGCCTGTTCCCTTTGTCTTGGGGTACTTTTCTTGTCCGAGGTTTGATCATCGGTATCCACTATACCTAGTTCGTCCTCATTCTCAACAAACAAGTTTACTCGTTCCCGTGATATTACAACTCCGTGACCTAGTCACACGTTTGCAAACTTTATGATGCAATATCACCGAGTGGGCCCAGAGTACCTATCCGTCACACGGATGGACAAATCTCGCTTTGATCTATTTGCATACTCATCAACCATCTATTTCGGAATACCCAAAGTGCACCGTTATGGCCAGCATATTTCAGTCAGGCGGTGGGATACAAATCAAAGTCTCCTCATAGATGACAATTACGTATGATCATTACGGTCAAAGGATCTGGTCACTACGTTATAGTTATCGCAATGTCGAACTATGTGACTTGCTCACATCGCAACACTTCTGGTGGGTGTATGTCCATCATATCATTATTCAATGATACGAATCCATTGTCAACAGACGCCATTGTCTCATGATCTGGAAACCTTGATCATCAATCGCCCAATGGACTAGTATACTAGGGTTTACTAGGGACCTGGTTGTTTGTATACCACACCTGTATTAATGTTTCCGCTTAATACAGTTATAGCATAGTATCAAACGTATTATGAACTAATGGAATATGCTTGATAAAACATATTTTATTTGCCTCTAGGGCACATTCCCAAGAAAGTTCAGCATCATCTCTAGCACCAGAGAATTGATCTTTCATAACAAGGTTCAGCAAAGCAGGTTTAATCTCATAAGAAGGTGCTGAAGTAGCAGGTGGAGAAATAGGAGTCCAGATAAAGTCACTGTTGTTGTGACTCGTGAAGTCACACAACTTGGTGTTTTCATTGGAACCCATAGTAGTGATACGTCCAAAACGTATCGATAATTTCTGCTTGCTCCATGCATGTTTTGTGTGATATTGTTATGATCTAGATACACTTTCATACATTTTTTTATCATATTTGGACTAACCTACTAACTCAGTGCACCCCAGTGCCAGTTCCTGTTTTCTGCTGTTTTTCTCTTTCAGTTTTCCCCCATATAAAAAGTGCCAGAAAAATTCAGGAAAATTCATACGAAAAATCAGCGTGACGGATGCTTCGAGAAAATCCCGGGAGGGGCCAGAGGGGGGCCAGGGGGCCCAGGCGTCCACCCGGCACGGCCCCACCCCTGGTCGCGCCAGGGGGGCGCCTGGGGCCCCTGGTCCACCTCTGGCTGCCCCCCTTCGCCTATTTATCCCCCGTCACAGGAAAACTCCAGAAGAAGACCCCTATTCCGCGAAGACCTGGAGCACCAGAAGACCTCTTCCCGGCACCCTGCCGGACGGAGGATTGACCTCCGGGAGTCTCCTCTCCACCATGGATGCTCCCCGGATGTCTCGTGAGTAGTTTTCCTTGGACCATGGGTCCTTGCTCAGTAGCTATGTGATGTTCTCCTCCCCTCTTTGATCTTCATTGTTTAGACCTCGTGAGCTGCCCTACATGATCGAGGCACCTTTGTAATATTTCTGCTATTGCTATGTTGAGTTTGATCGTATCTGATGGATTATGAGATTATGTTTAGATTGTGATAGAGTAATATATTTGGTTTTTATCTCTTATGTTTTTGTTCCTAAGTAATTCTTGCATGCTCTTCGTTGCTGTTTATTGCTTTGGCCAAGTAGTAGGTAGTGACTCCAAGAGGGAGCGTTGTGCTAGATTGTGGGTTCATGCCTCCCCGATGACATGCTTGAGTAACAGAAACATGAGTCTAGGGGATGTGCTGTTGCCACAAGGGGGGAAAACAACGGTGCTTGTGACCGCGGTTACAAGGATTGTTTACTTTACACAAAGTTCTTTTTAATGCAGTTGTCTGTTGCTTTGGGTTTACACTTTGGGTAGGGCTCGCAACTTAATACCAGCGAGATGTTCTGGATAGATATCTCAAGGTGGATGATTAGTAGTAGATGCAGTTGGATTATGGTCTACTTACTTTGGCGTACTGCCCGTGCTTTTGAGCCTTTTCCTTTCTTTTGTAGCATAGTTAGCATTGCGGTGCGTTTATAATCCTGTCAATTGCCCTTCTATAATTTGTTTACCTCGCATAGCAGTTTTATCGTCTTTTGGGAGAGAGACATCACTAGTGAACATCACGTATCCCGGTCCTTATCCTTATTATTATTTCCACGCTATATTTACTTTACTGCTTTTACTTGCTATCATTATCCCTTGTGTTTTACCCTTTGTGAACAACAATTCCGGAGAGATTGACAACCTCTCTGAACTTCGTTGGGAGAAAAGTTATCTGTGTCTGTGTGCAGGTCCGCGTCAGGTGCGCCGCTAACACCTACTTATCATCTCTGGAGTCCTACTGGAGACAAACCTTGGTATCTTTACTGAGGGAAAACTCGCTGCTGTACCGCATCATGCCTTCCACTTGGGGCCTACCAACGAAGGGCGAGAAGCTGTCATCAAGGGTAATTTCTGGCGCCGTTGCCGGGGACTCCAAGTGCTAAGATAGGGGAGTTGCACACTACCCTTTACCTTTGCTTTTCAGTCTTGTTACTTTATCTTTCAGTTTTTGTCTTTGTGTCTTTTATCAAAAACTACAAAAAAATCTGCCACACTTGCTGCTACTATGGGTTCCACTGAAAACACCAAGTTGTGTGACTTCACTAGTCACAACAACCAAGACTTTATCTGCACTCCCATTGCCACACCTGCCACTTCAGCTACCTCTTATGAAATTAAACCTCCTTTGCTAAATCTTGTTATGAGAGATCAATTCTCTGGTGCTGGAGATGATGCTGCTTTACACTTGAATAATTTTGTTGTATTATGTGATATGAAAAAGTATAAAGAAGTGGAAGGTGATGTTGTTAAGCTCAAGCTCTTTCTTTTCTCTTTAAGGGGAGATGCTAAAATCTGGTTTCAATCTTTGCCTAGAAATAGCATAGATTCTTGGGATAAGTGCAAAGATGCTTTTATAGGGAAGTACTACCCTCCTGCTAAGATTATCCAATTGAGGAGCAATATTATGAATTTTAAGCAATTGGATAATGAACACGTTGCCCAAGCTTGGGAACGAATGAAATCTCTTGTTAAGAAATGCCCTACACATGGTTTGACTACTTGGATGGTTATCCAGACTTTTTATGCAGGCTTGAACTTTACCTCGCGGAACCTGTTAGATTCGGCCGCGGGAGGAACCTTTATGTCAACTACACTTGGTGCTGCCACAAAGCTTCTCAATGAGATGATGACCAATTATGCCCAATGGCACACCGAGCGCGCTCCAATAGGTAGGAAGGTAAACTCTGTCGAGGAAATTACCTCCCTCAATGAAAAAGTTGATTTAATTATGTCTCTACTTACCAAGCAACCTTCTATTGATCCTCATGATGTTCCTTTAAATTCTTTGGTTGCTCAAGAACAAGTAGATGTGAACTATATTGCTAGAAACAACTTCAACAACAGTGCTTATAGGGGAAATTTTTCTAGCAAACCTAGACCGTTCCCATCCAACTATGGGAACAACAACACCTACCCTAGCAACAACTCCTATAATCCTGCTTATACGAAAAGAGACCTACCTAGCTATGATAAATTGGTAGAAATAGAGAAAGCTACTAAGAACTATATGCACACCCAGGTTGAACAAAACAAAGACTTCTCTAAGCAAATAGGTGAGCATACTGCCATTCTACAAAACATTAGTGAACAGCTTGATAGCCTGAACAGTGAGATTTCTAATCTCCAGGCTAGACTTACCGCACCGAAACCCATGTTTCGAATATGTCCCACACCCAATCTACTCTGATAAATCAAATGGCAGCCAAACCGGAAGTTATCCTTATGGAAGAGGATAGAATTAAGAGCCTTCCTACACACCACACAGTTGCCACTATCCAAATTGTTGAGAACACTCAAACTATTAGCACCCAATGCACTCCTAGTCCCGTTGGACCTATTAATGGTGATTCTAATACCTCAACCGTAGAAAAAGAAACTCCTATGAACATAGAGGGTTTGAAACAAGTGATCCTAGATGACACTACTACCACCTTTGATAGTAGTGATATTGATTTTGATAGTTGCACCCTCTCAGAAGTTATTAGCTTGTTACACAAAATGTCTAGAGACCCCCACACTAGCACACTTAATCTTTCCTTCACGGAGCATATCACAAATGCTCTTATCAAAGCTAGGGAGGAGAAGATTAGAGTAGAAGCCTCCATACCTAGGAAGCTAGAGGATGGTTGGGACCCTATGATCAAAATTAAATTGAATAACTTCTCTTGCTATGCTTTATGTGATGTTGGAGCTAGTACCTCTATTATGCCCACAAGAATATTTGATATGTTTGAATTGAAGCCTCTTGAGCCTTGTTCTTTTGGTGTTCGTCTTGTTGATTCTTCCATAAAGAAACCTTTGGGGAAGATCAACGATGTTCTTATCATTGTCAATGACAACTATGTTCCCGTTGATTTTATTGTTATGGATATAGAGTGTGAACCTTTATGTCCAATTATTTTGGGACGTCCTTTTCTTCGCACCGTTGGTGCGGTTATTGACATGAAAGAGGGGAATATAAAATTCCAATTCCCATTCAAAAAGGGGATGGAACACTTCCCTAGAAAGAAAATCATGTTAACTTTTGAGTCCGTTACACGGGCTAGTTATTCTCTTTCTCTTGATAAAACTTGATTCTTCTTTTTGCATCATGCCTAGCTAATGGCTTTAAAGAAGCGCTTTCGGGAGGCAGCCCGCATCGAATTTAGGTTTTTCTTTTTTCTTTTGTTGTGTCCTGATGATTGTTACTACTGTAGCAACATCATTGTATCTTTATTTTTCAGCTTTGTGCCAAGTTATAGCCTCTTACGGCAAGTGAAGTAAAAGTTGTGACATCCTGTCCAGAAAACAGATTCTGTCCTCGTGACCCGAAAAATTCCAGAAAAATTCCAGTTCATCTTTTTGAGCTGAAATTTTTACACAGTATGATCTATACAATTACGAAACTTCCGTCTGTTCTGAGTTTTTTGATTTGAGTTGCAGAAGTGCCCCTAAAAAATTCATTACTATCTTCTGTTCTGTTTTTCGCAGATGCTGCCACGTTTTGTCTCTCCTTACTTTTGCAAACGTTAAGCTTGCTTTTTCTTTGCAAAAACTTTTTGGAACTCTTGAGAAACAGTAGATATTCAAGTTTATCCTTATATCCAGTGTAGAAAAATTATTTATTAAGGGTACTAACCTCTCTAATCAGCTTATGATGAGTTATGTATGAAGGGAGTTTTCAAGTGTGCGTTGGAAGATGATGAAAGAAGTTCCAGGAGTGTCAAGCGCTGAAGCTTGGGGATGCCCCCATGCATCCCCAATAAATATTCAAGGAGACTCAAGCGTCTAAGCTTGGGGATGCCCCCGTGCATCCCCTTCTCCATCAACAATCATCAGTTCGTCCTTCGTCTCACTATATTTTTATCACTTCATGTGTTATGTGCTATGCTTGGAGCGTCTCGCTCTTAGGTTTTGTTTTTAGTTTTCTTTAGCTTTTCTTGCTGTTCATAACAAGTTAGATCCTTTCTTACTTTGTGTGGGAGAGAAACACGCTCCACTTTCAAAATTTAGAACACATCATAGGATTTTTCCTGCTTATCTTTTTTCTGTTATGTGTTCTTTATCTTTTCATAGCTACTGCCATGTTTAGTTTTAGTCTTAGTTTGTCTTTAGCAAGAGCTTTGGCTTTTGTTTAGTTTGTTGTTGGAACTCTTTTTAGTTTTCATGCTTATCTTGTTAAGAGAGTTGGTTGTTGCACTGAGTTGTGTCTTGTCTTGAAAGTAGGTAATTGAGGTTGTTATTTAATTTTAGTAGTAGCTTGCAATGGTTTTGAGGTATTGATGTGAGTAATGTTTGAACTTTTGGTGTAAAGAGATCTTGACTATTAGTGATAGGTGTCGTATTTTGGGCAATCCGTGTTTATTTTCAAAACCTACAAAACTAGTTGAGAACTCTAGCTACTAGATAGATCACTACTCTTCTGAGGGGTCGAATATCAGAGAACACTCACGTACCATGAGTCGAGGATGCGCAAGGATAACCAAACCCCCATACACTCCTCCTCGGGGTACTTGTCTCTTTGTGAACCTCCTCATCAGATTGAGAGTTACCGATAATAAGTGCATGAGTTCTTCGGACTAATGTAAGTATTGAGAGTTGACACTTCCACCTTCCCATATTTTGCTAGCCTTTCCCGTGCCGTGCCGTGCATTGCCTTCTTCTCACTCCGAGAGTTGGTGTCCACCTTCGCCGGTACATCCAAACCCTTGGCATGATACGCTCTGTCATCTTAAGCCTGCCTTTATCTTTCCTCAAAACAGCCACCATACCTTGCTATCAAGGCATTTCCATAGCCTTTCCGAGTTACATTGCCATGCAACATCCACCTCTTCATGACTTGATCTTCATGTCATACATGTTCCTGCTACACTGGCAGCGACATACATTGCATACATCATGACAGTTACATCTTCTTTATGTTTTGAGTACCTTGTAAAGTGTGAAAGATCTCCTTTACTTTCTTGTAAAATAGAGTGTTGCCCTTAAGTGAGGAAAAGATCCCAAAGTGGACACATTAAAAGATCCCAAAGAGGACAAATGAGAGTTAAATAGAAAGAGCCATTGAGGCCACCAAAAAAATACAAATAATAGAAAAAGAGAAAAAAAAGAAAAAAAAAGAGAGAAAGGGGCAACACTACTATTCTTTTTGAGAGATCCACACTAGTACTCCCTTTATATCCTTGTACTCCATAGAGATGATCTTTTACATATAGTTTGGAGAGCTTCCTAGCTCGTATGTGCACCCATTGCATGGCAATCCCTACTCCTCACATCATATCTATCATTTGGCATCTCTTGCCTATGATTGTCCTCATTGATGTGAGCCTTTCTCATCCTTTTTGTCTTCCTCCTCCACCATATTTCTCTCTTTGCCATCCTAAGTATCAACTCTCGTGCTTACGCTCATCCATTGCATGAGTGCTCAAAATATAGAAAAGGAGTGGATCAAATTGACTTGTACCTGGCTAGTGGTCTGGGGACGAGTCAAGATAAGATTCCAAAGAGGACCAAGTGTGAAACTTTAGTAGATTGAGTTCTCAACAAAAAATACTTTTTTCTCGTATTCCCTATCCCCTTTTCTTGCACGCAAACACCATTTGGAGACATTTGAGTCACGGACAGCAAGAGCTCTTGCACCTTTTGTTCTTTTGTTACTTGTTTCAATGCTAATATAGACTCTTGCCTGTTATGACTTGAATTGAATCTCTAACCTTGATTGCTTTAATTTTCAAAGTTCTTTTATGGTTGCTAGCATGTCACCACAGAAATTATGCTTGTTATCATTTACCTACTCGAGGACGAGCAGGAATTAAGCTTGGGGATGTTGATACGTCCAAAACGTATCGATAATCTCTGCTTGCTCCATGCATGTTTTGTGTGATATTGCTATGATCTAGATACACTTTTATACATTTTTTTATCATATTTGGACTAACCTACTAACTCAGTGCACCCCAGTGCCAGTTCCTGTTTTCTGCTGTTTTTCTATTTCAGTTTTCCCCCATATAAAAAGTGCCAGAAAAATTCGGGAAAATTCAGATAAAAAATCAGCGTGACGGAAGCTTCGAGAAAAGCCCAGGAGGGGCCAGAGGGGGGCCAGGGGGGCCCAGGCGGCCACCCGGCGCATCCCCACCCCTGGCTGCGCCAGGGGGGCGCCTGGGCCCCCTGGTCCACCTTTGACTGCCCCCCTTCGCCTATTTATCCCCCGTCACGGGAAAACTCCAGAAGAAGAACCCTATTCCGCGAACTTGCCTCTGTTCCGCCGCCGCGCTTCCAAGATCGGGAGCACCAGAAGACCTCTTCCCGGCACCCTGCCGGAGGGAGGATTGACCTCCAGGAGTCTCCTCTCCACCATGGATGCTCCCCGGATGTCTCGTGAGTAGTTTTCCTTGGACCATGGGTCCGTGATCAGTAGCTATGTGATGTTCTCCTCCCCTCTTTGCTCTTCATTGTTTAGACCTCGTGAGCTGCCCTACATGATCGAGGCACCTTTGTAATATTTCTGCTATTGCTATGTTGAGTTTGATCGGATCTGATGGATTATAAGATTATGTTCAGATTGTTATAGAGTAATATATTTGGTTTTTATCTCTTATATTTTTGTTCCTAAGTAATTCTTGCATGCTCTCAGTTGCTGTTTATTGCTTTGGCCAAGTAGTAGGTAGTGACTCCAAGAGGGAGCGTTGTGCAAGATTGCGGGTTCATGCCTCCCCGATGACATGCTTGAGTGACCGAAACATGAGTCTAGGGGATGTGCTGTTGCCACAAGGGGTAAAACAACGGTGCTTGTGACCGCGGTTACAAGGATTGTTTACTTTACGCAAAGTTCTTTTTAATGCAGTTGTCTGTTGCTTTGGGTTTACACTTTGGGTGGGGCTCGCAACTTAATACCAGCGAGATGTTCTGGATAGATATCTCAAGGTGGATGATTAGTAGTAGATGCAAATGGATTTCGGTCTACTTACTTTGGCGTACTGCCCGTGCTTTTGAATCTCTTCCTTTCTTTTGTAGCATAGTTAGCATTGCGGTGCGTTCATAATCCTGACAATTGCCTTTCTGTAATTTGTTTACCTCGCATAGCATTTTTATCGTCTTTTGGGAGAGAGACATCACTAGTGAACATCACGTATCCCGGTCCATATCCTCATTATTGTTTCCGAGCTTTATTTACTTTTCTGCATTTACTTTCAAGTTGCTATCATTATCCCCTTGTGTTTTATCATTTGTGAACAACAAGACCGGAGATATTGACAACCTCTCTGAACTTCGTTGGGAGAAAAGTTATCTGTGTCTGTGTGCAGGTCCGCGTCAGGTGCGCCGCTGACACCTACTTATCATCTCTGGAGTCCTACTGGAGACAAACCTTGGAATCTTTACTGAGGGAAAACTCGCTGCTGTACCGCATCACGCCTTCCACTTGGGGCCTACCAACGAAGGGCGGGAAGCTGTCATCAAGTAGCAGCAGGTATTTTTGGTATTTTTGATAAGGGACACAAAAGTAAAAATTGAAAGGTAAACTAACAAGACTAAAAAGCAAAGATAAAAGATAGTGTACAACTCCCCTATCTTGTAGACTGGAGTCCCCGGCAACGACACCAGAAATTGGCTTGATACGGTGAGGATCTCTCACTCCTCGATGGTTAGCCCAAGTGGAAGGTGAGATGTAGCGTAGCAACAAATTTCCCTCAGTAAAGATACCAAGGTTATCGAACTAGTAGGACTCCAAGAGATACAAGAAGGTGTCACCGCGCTTGACGTGGACCTGCACACAGCAACAAATAACTTTGCTCCCAACGAGTACAGAGGAGTTGTCAATTCCTCCGGCCTTGCTGTTTACAAAGGATCAACGCAAGAGATAATAATGATAGTAATAGCAACTGAAAATTAAACTAAGGATGTAAACAGTAATGTGAAGATGGACCGGGGTCCCGTGAATTTCACTAGTGATGTCTCTCTCCCAAAAGACGATAAAAGTGCTAGCGAGGTAAACAAATCACAGTTGGGCAATTGACAGGATTATCAATGCACCGCAATGCTAACTATGCTGCAAAGAAAGGAAGGGCTCAAAATAAATGGGCAGTACGCCAAGGTAAGTAGACCGAAATCCAACTGCATCTACTATGAATCATCCACCTTGAGATATCTATCCAGAACATCTCGCTGGTATTAAGTTGCGAATCCCACCCAAAGTGTAAATCCAAAGCAACAGACAACTGCATTAAAAGAACTTTGCGTAAAGTAAACAATCCTTGCATCCGCGAATACAAGCACCGTTGTTTAATCCCTGGTGGCAACAGCACATCCCCTAGTCTCATGTTTCTGTCACTCAAGCTAGACATCAAGGGGCTGAACCCACAATCAAGCATAACGCTCCATCTTGGAGTTGCAAAAAAATACTTGGCCAAAGTAAAATACGGCAACAGATAACATGCAAGAATTTACTCAAGAACAAAATATAAAAGAGAAGAACCAAATATATTACTCATCACAATCTGAACATAGTCTCATAATCCATCAGATCCCAACAAACTCAGCATAGCAATGGCAGAAAATTACAAAGGTGCCTCAATCATGTGAGGCAGCTCACGAGGTCTCGAAAGTGGAGGCACAAAGAGGGGAGAGGAACATCACATAGCTACTGGTCACGGTCCCATGGTCCAAGGGGAACTACTCACGGTGCATACGGGAGGTGTCCATGGCTATGGATGGTCTCCCGAAGAGGGTAGCTTCTCCCGGCAGGGTGCCGGAGCAGCTTCTCCAGGAAGCCCCGATCTTGAAGCGGCGGCGGCGGCGGTAAAGAGGAGAGATCACGAAAAAGAGATCGATATTAGGGGTTTCCACCCCGAGGGCTAAATATAGGCGGAGGCGGGTGTCGAGGGGACCCACCAGGCAGCCAGGAAGCCTCCTGGCGCGGCCTAGGGTGGGGCCGCGCCAGGGATCCTCCTGGTCTCCTGGTGGTGGCCCCCCTCCGCTGCCTTGGTTATTCCGGAAGCTTCCGGGTCGCTGATTTTTTATCTGATTTTTCCGGATTTTTTGGAGCACTTTTAATGGCCGGAAAACGTGAAATACAAAAACAGCAGAAAACAGCAACTGGCAGCTGGGTGCACTGGGTTAATTTATTAGTCCAAATATGCTCAAAAGTGTATGAAAGTTCAAGAAAAACATGGCAAAGTCACACATAAAATGCATGGAGCAAGCAGAAATTATAGATACGTTTGGGACGTATCACACTCCTGGATCTTCTTTCATCATCTTTCTTCGCCCACTTGAAAACTCCCTTCATACATAACTCATCATAAGCTGATTAGAGAGGTTAGTAACCATAATAAAAAAAAATTCCTCTACTAGAAACAAAGATGTTCTTGAAGGGCTACTGTTTCTCAAGATTATCAAAAAGTTTTTGCAAAGAAAAATCTGGCGCAAGACTTGCAAAACGAAGAAAAGGAAAAACGTGGCAGAATCTGTGAAAAACAGACCGGCAGGTAGTAAATAATTTTTTTAGGGTACTTCTGCAACTCAAATAAAAAAATGTGAAAATACGCTCGAAAGCTAATTGTATAGAGCATGCTGTAAAAAAAATTCTGATCAAAAAGATGATCTGGTGATTTTAGCCGAATTTTTCGGTCGAAGGACAGAATCTGTTTTCTGGACAGCACATCACAACTTTTGAACTTTCTTGCAATTGGCGGCTAAACTTGGCACAATGCTTGAAAATAAAGATACAATGATGTCGCTACAGTAGTAACAAACATCAAGACCACTAAAAACAGAAGAAAAAATATCTTGGGTTGCCTCCCAACAAGCGATTTCTTTTACGCCTTTGAGCTAGGCAAAAAGAAAAAATATCAAGTTTTGTCAAGTGAAGGAGAATAGCTAGCCCGTGTAACGGACTCAAAAGGTAACTTAATCTTCTTCCTAGGGAAGTGTTCCATCCCCTTTTTGAGAGGGAATTGTAATTTTATATTCCCCTCTTTCATAACAATGACAACACCAACGGTGCGAATAAAAGGTCATCCCAAAATAATTGGACATAAGGGTTCACACTCAATGTCCATAATAGTAAAATCAACGGGAACATAATTGTGATTAACAATAATAAGAACATCGTCAATCTTCCCCAAAGCTTTCTTTACGGAAGAATCAACAAGAAGAATACCAAAAGAACAAGGATCAAAAGGTTTCAATTCAAACATATCTTACATTATTTCAGGCATAACGGAGGTACTAGCTCCAACATCACATAAAGCATAGCAAGAGAATCTATTCAATTTAATTTTGATCATAGGATCCCAGCCATCTTCTAGCTTCCTAGGTATGGAGGCTTCCAACATAAGCTTCTCCTCCCTAGCTTTAATAAGAGCATTGGTGATATGCTCCGTGAAGGGAAGATTTAGTGTGCTAGTGTGGGGGTCTCTAGACATTTTGTGTAGTAAACTAATAACTTCAGAAAGGGTGCAACAATCAAAATCAAGGTCACTACTATCAAGTAAATTGGTAGTGATGTTATCTAGGCTTACTTGTTTGAAAGCCTCTATGTTCATAGGAGTTTCTTCTTCTACGGTTGAGGTAATAGCATCACCATTAATAGGTCCAATGGGACTATGGGTGTGTTGGGTGCTAAAAGTTTGGATATCCTCAACAACTTGGATAGTAGCAATGGTATGGTGTGTAGGAAGGATCTTAATTCTATATTCTTCCTCCTTTTCTCTGGCCAATCTCTCTTTAAGTTTAGCCATGATCTTAATGTTTTCATTAATTTGGACTTGAATAACATTCATAGGAGTGGCCTTCCTCTCCTCAAGGGGAGAAGTTCTAATTTTAAGCATCTCAACATCAAGGGCTATGTTGTCTACCTTCAGAGAGAGATTATCTAATTTGTCTAATTTCTCCTCTACACTCTTGTTGAAGGCTTTTTTGGTAGTGATAAATTCCTTAAGCACGCTCTCTAATTGAGAAGTGGAGTTCTTGGTGCTAGTATAAGTGTTGTCGTTCCCATAGTTGTTTGACGGGAATGGTCTAGGAGTGCTACCAAAGTTACTCCTATAAGCATTGTTGTTGAAGTTTTTTCTAGAAATAAAGTTCACATCTACTTGTTCTTAAGCAATCAAGGAATTTAAAGGAACATCATGAGGATCAATAGGAGCTTGCTTGGTAAGTAAAGACATGATCAAGTCAACTTTTTCATTTAGGGAGGAGATATCCTCGACAGAGTTTACCTTCCTACCTGTTGGAGCTCTTTTGGTGTGCCATTGGGAATAGTTGGTCATCATCTCATCTAGTAGTTTTTTGGCAGTACCAAGTGTTGTTGACATAAAGGTTCCTCCGGCGGCCGAATCTAGCAGGTTCTTCGAGGTAAAGTTCAAGCCTGCATAAAAAGTCTGGATAACCATCCAAGTAGTTAAACCATGCGTAGGGAAATTCTTAACAAGAGATTTGATACGTTCCCAAGCTTGGGCAACGTTTCCATTATCCAATTGCTTAAAATTCATAATATTACTCCTCAATTGGATAATCTTAGCAGGTGGGTAGTACTTACCAATAAAAGCATCCTTGCACTTACCCAAGAATCTATGCTATTCCAACGCAAGAATTGAAACCAGATTTTGGCTCCTCTTCTCAAGGAGAAAGGAAAAAAGCTTAAGCTTAACAATATTTTGACGCCCCCAAAATCAATCCGTGTATAGTAATCATACACGCAAGGTACACGATCGAGATCAGGGACTCATGGTAAGATATCACAACATAACTCTATAAATAAAATAATACAAGCTGCTTAATACAAGCCAGGGGCCACGAGGGCTCGAATACAACAGCTCGAGAGCACAAAGTTAGCGGAAGCAAAAGTATCTGAGTATAAACAAAAGGTACACATGATCTGCCTTAAGAAGGCTAGCACAAAAACAACAGCGATCGAAAAGGCGAGGCCTCCTGCCTGGGAACCTCTAAACTACTCCTGGTCAACGGAGAACTCGACGTCGTAGAAGGCATTAGGGATCTTCATGTTGTTGTGGTCGACATCGGGGATCTCCTGCTCCTGGACTCCAAGTCTCCAACGTCGAATGCATCGGCCGATCAGGCAAAACAAAAAGGGGGAAATAAAGCAAGGGTGAGTATCTAGCATACCCGGGATTCTTACGTCCGCTGCTAAGAATTTATGAATTTGTATCAAATGGAAAGGGGAGGCTGTATATAGTGGACTGCATGATAGAAAGTCAGAATAAGGATAAGAAGCTAGGCCTATCGAAGACTAGCATCTTCCGACGAGTCTTGCAGCACAAGAAGAGAACAACCAACAGTTCAATAACATGAATGTAATAACAATGCAGCAGAAGTTGCTGCAGCATTGTATAATAGTAAGTTGTATTAGATAACAATTAAAAATGCCTCCGAGTTCCCTTCCTCGACTTCCCTGCGAGGAAGAAGACCCGGAACCATACAATTTAATAGTAGTAATTTATAGTGGTAAGATCCAGCTCCAGCATAAAGCGTCCTATTACCGTGGACACGGCTATTCGAATAGATTAAACTCCCTGCAGGGGTGCACTACTGTTCAGGCAGCACATTCGGATCTCCAGGGTGGCGAGCACCTTGTTAGGGAATGCTCCACCAAAGCTATCCGACACGACGCAACCCATCCTAGGCTCAACAGAGAGGTCATCCGCCGGACTATATCCTATGCGCTCAGGGTTCTAGGTCCCTCACCCTTCCATGCTCCTGCATGGTGCGAGAGAAAGCCAAATGATAGATATGATGTGAGGAGTAGGGATTGCCATGCAATGGATGCACATATGAGCTAAGGTAAGCTCTCCAATGGAACTAGTGGGGGTGCATCCAACTTCCTTGCTCAAGAAGACCTAGAGCTCATTTGAGGAGGCGCATCATTGGAATATACAAGCCACGTTCTATAGTGTGAAGGTCCCCACATAGCTATATGCATAAATGATAGTCTCTATGGAGTACAAGATATAAGAGGGATTACGAGTGTGGATCTCTCAAAAGGAATAGTAGTGTGCCCCCTTCTCTCCTTTTCTCTTTTTTCTCTTTTTTGTATTTTTTTGGTGGCCTCAATGGCTCTTTCTATTTCTCTCATTTGTCCTCTTTGGGATCTTTTACTTTTTTCCTCTTTGGGATCTTTTAATTTGTACACTTTGGGATCTTTTCCTCACTTTAGGCGCAACACTCTATATATTACAAAAAGTATAGAAGATCTTTCACACTTTACAAGGTACTCAAATCATAAAGAAGATGTAACTATCATGATGTATGCAAATGTATGCCTCTGCCAGTGTAGCAGGATATGCAATGATACTAGCGCGTCATGTAGCAATGATTAGGGCAAGGCCCAACTAGCATGTGGCTCATCGATCAAACAAGTAGCATGTATGACATGAAGATCAAGTCATGAGAAGATGGATGTTGCATGACAATATATCTCGAAAAGGCTATGGAAATTCCTTGATAGGTAGGTATGGTGGCTGTTTTGAGGAAGGATATAAGGAGGTTTATGATGACAGAGTGTATCATGCCAAGGGTTTGGATGTACCGGCGAAGTGGGACGCCAACTCTCGGAGTGAGAAGAAAGCAATGCACTGCACAGGAGAGGCTAGAAAAATATGGGAAGGTGGAAGTGTCAACTTTCGAATACTCACATTAGTCCGAAGAACTAATGCACTTATTATCGGTAGCTCTCAATCTAATAAGGAGATTTCACAAAGAGACAAGTACCCCGAGGAGGAGTGTATGGGGGTTTGGTTATCTTTGCGCATCCTCGACTCATGGTACGTGAGTGTACTATAATATTCGACCCCTCAGAAGAGTAGTGATCCATCTAGTAGCTAAAGTTCTCAACTAATTTTGTAAGTTTTGAAAATAAACACGGATTTGCCAAAATACGAAATTTATCACTAATAGGCTAAAGCTTTTGACACCAAAAGTCCAAACATTACTCAAAACAATACTTCAAAACTATTGCAAGTTACTACTACAAAAGAATAGCAACCTCAATTACCTACTTCAAGTCAAGACACAAAACTCAGTGCAACAGGCAAACTCTCTAAACAATATAAACATGAAAAATCAAGAGAGTTCCAGCAACAAACTAAACAAAAGCTCTTTAAAAAGATAAACATGGAAACTAAGAGCTACACATGGCAGTAGCTATGAAAAATATAAAGAACACACACAACAAAGATAAGCAAGAAAAATCCTATGTTGTATTCTAGATTTTGAAGGTGGAGCATGTTTCTCTCCCACACAAAGAAAGCTGGGTTCTAACTTGTTATGAACAGCAAGCAAAGCTAAATAAAACTAAAAATAAAACCTAAGAGCGAGACGCTCCAAGCATAGCACATAACGCATGAAGTGATAAAAATATAGTGACACGAGAGACGAACTGATAATTGTTGATGAAGAAGGGGATGCACGGGGGAATCCCCAAGCTTAGACGCTTGAGTCTCCTTGAATATTTCTTAGGGATGCATGGGGGCATCCCCAAGCTTGAACGCTCGACACTCCTGAATCTTCTTTCATCATCTTCCCTCGCACACTTGAAAACTCCATTCATACATAACTCATCATAATCTAATTAGCGAGGTTAGTACCCATAATAAAATATTTTTTCCTCTACTGGAAATAAAGATATTCTTGAAGAGATACTGTTTCTTAAGATTTCCAAAAAGTGTTTGCAAAGAAAAAGCTAGCTTAAGGTTTGCAAAATGAAGAAAAGGCAAAACAGGACAGAATCTGTGAAAAACAGACCAGCAGGTAGTAAAGAATTTTTTAGGGATACTTCTGCAACTCAAATAAAAAAAGCTAGAATATAGGAAAGTTCTGTAATTGTATAGAGCATGCTGTGTAAAAAAATTCAGATCAAAAAGATGAACTGGGATTTTTCTCTGATTTTTCTAGTCACGAGGACAGAATCTGTTTTCTGGACAGCATGTCACAACTTTCACTTCCCTTGTCATATGAGGCTATAAATGGCACAAAGCTTGAATAATAAAGATACAATGATGTTGCTACAGTAGTAACAATCATCAAGACCACTAAAACAGTAGAAAAACAAAAAAAAGAAATCCTAAATTCGTTGCGGGCTGCCTCCCGAAAGCGCTTCTTTAAAGCCATTAGCTAGGCTTAATGCAAATCGATCAAGTCTTTTCAATAAAATAACTAGCCCATGTGACGGACTCAAAATGCAACTTAATTTTTTTCCTAGGGATGTGTTCCATCCCTTTATTTAGAGGGAATTGGAATTTTATAATCCCTTCTTTCATATCAATAACAGCACCCACGGTGCGAAGAAAAGGACGTCCCAAAATAATTGGACAAGAAGGTTCGCATTCAATGTCCATAATAGTAAAATCAAAGGGAACATAATTGTCATTGACAATGATAAGAACATCATCTATCTTCCCCAAAGGTTTCTTTACAGAAGAATCAACAAGACGAACAACAAAAGAACAAGGATCAAAAGGTTTCAATTCAAATATATCATACATTCTTTTGGGCATAACAGAGGTATTAGATCCAACATCACATAAAGCATAGCAAGAAAAGTTATTGAACTTAATTTTAATCATAGGATCCCAACCATCTTCTAGCTTCCTAGGTATGGAGGCTTCTAACCTAAGCTTCTCCTCCCTAGCTTTGATGAGAGCATTAGTGATATGCTTAGTGAAGGTAATATTAAGTGTGCTAGTGTGGGGGTCTCTAGACATCTTGTGAAGGAAATGAATAACTTCAGAAAGGGTGCAATTATCAAAATCAAGGTCACTACTACCTAATAAAGTGGTAGTGGTGTCCTTTAGGCTCACTTGTTTGGTATCTTCTATAGTCATAGGAATTTATTCTTCTACGGTTGAGGTCATAGCATCACCATTAATAGGTCCTATGGGACTAGGGGTGCATTGGGTGCTAAGAGTTTGGATATCCTCAACAACTTCGATAGTAGCAACAGTATGGTGTGTAGGAAGGCTCTTAATTCTATCTTCTTCCTCCTTTTCTCTAGCCCATATCTCTTTAAGTTTAGCCATCATCCTAATGTTTTCATTAATTTGCATTTCGATAGAGTGACCTTCCTCTCCTCAAGGGGATAAGTTCTAATTTTAAGCAATTCTACTTCATGGGCTAAATTGTCTACCTTCGACGAGAGGTTATCTAATTTGTCTAGTTTTTCCTCTACACTCTTGTTGAAGGATTTTTGGGTAGTGATAAAGTCTTTAAGCATACTCTCTAATTCAAAAGTGGAGTTTTTGGTGCTAGGATAAGTGTTGTTGTTCTCATAATTGTTGGAGGGGAACGGTCTAGGATTGCTACCAAAATTACTCCTATAAGCATTGTTATTGAAGTTGTTTCTAGAGATAAAGTTCACATCTACTTGATCCTGAGCAATCAAATAATTTAAAGGAACATCTTGAGGATCAATAGGAGATTGCTTAGTAAGTAGAGACATAATCAAGTCAACTTTTTCATTTAGGGAGTAGATCTCCTCGACAGAGTTTACCTTCCTACATGTTGGAGCTCTTTCGGTGTGCCATTGGGAATAGTTGGTCATCATCTCATCGAGAAGTTTTGTGGCATCACCAAGTGAAGTTGACATAAAGGTTCCTCCCGCGGCCGAATCCAGCAGGTTCCGCGAGGTAAAGTTCAAGCCTGCATAAAAAGTTTGGATAACCATCCAAGTAGTCAAACCATGCATAAGGAAATTCTTAACAAGAGATTTCATGCGTTCCCAAGCTTGGGAAACGTGTTCATTATCCAATTGTTTAAAATTCATAATAAGACTCCTCAATTGGATAATCTTAGCAGGGGGTAGTACTTCCCAATAAAAGCATCCTTGCACTTATCCCAAGAGTCTATGCTATTCTTAGGCAAGGATTGAAACCAGATTTTAGTTTCATCTCTCAAGGAGAAAAGGAAAAAACTTAAGCTTAACAATATCACCATCTACTTCTTTGTACTTTTGCATATCACAAAGCTCAATAAAATTATTTAAATGCAAAGCAGCAGCATCTCTAGCACCGGAGAATTGATCTTTCATAACAAGGTTCAGCAAAGCAGGTTTAATATCATAAGAAGGTGCTGAAGTAGCAGGTGTAGCAATAGGAGTGCAGATAAAGTCACTGTTGTTGTGACTAGTGAAGTCACACAACTTGGTGTTCTCAGAGGAACCCATAGTAGCAGCAAGCAAGATAACTATTTTTTTGATTTTTGATAAAAGACACTAAAGCAAAAACTGAAAGGTAAGCTAACAAGACTAAAAATAAAAGATAAAGATAGTGTGCAACTCACCTATCTTGAAGAGTGGAGTCCCCAGCAACGGCGCCATGAATTGCTTTTGATGGTACGAATTAACGCCCCCTCGTTGGTTACCCAAAGTGGAAGGTTGAGATGTAGATAGCGGCAATTTCCCTCGATGAAGATACCAAGGTTTGTCTCCAGCAGGACTGCGACAACGACAGGTAGGTGACAACGGCGCCAGAGATTGGCGGTTGGCTTGGACCTGCACACACAACAGATAACTTTGCTCCCAACGAGTACAAAGGGGTTCTCAATCCCTCCGGCCTTGTTGTTTACAAAGGATAAAACGCACGGGATAATAATGATAGTGATAGCAACGGAAAAGTAAATACTAAAAGTAAATTCATAGTGTAAACAGTGTTGGAATTATGGACCGGGGTCCTATGATGTTCACTAGTGATGTCTCTCTCCCAAAAGACGATAAAATAGCCATGCGAGGTAAACAAATTACAGCTGGGCAATTGTAAGGCCCGATATGAGGTACTGTTCCAGATCTAGATGTTTTCATCCAGATCCAGGGACGAAGCACATATCGGTCCCACCGCTACATATGACAATGCCATATGCCCCGGATTTCCAACATGATATCACAACATTACAGATACAAGGATACAACATCTCATAGAATCGGCATACAACTGCCTCAAATACAATACAACAGCGAAAGATACATGTCTGAGTACAGACTACAATCAAATGCCTACTGGCAAAGAGAAAAACATCGATTCCCATAACCACACGGGTCCAGGCCCTCCGCCGGGATCCGCCTAACTAGTCGTCGTCGAGACTCCACGTGAAACGTCGATCACCATACCTGTTGTCGATCAAAAACCATGAAAAGAGTTTGGGGGTAGTATCATGAGTACAGAAGTACTCAGCATCCAATTGTAGTGGTCAACTGACCCAGCAAGGACTTCATCACTCGTCATTCTAGGACAACTAGTAGTTTACGGTAAGGATGGGGTAAGTGGTGAGGTTGCTGCCGCACTAGCATTTATGAAGTGGCTAACGATCTAAAGAGTAAGATAAGAATCCAAGCATTCGATGAGGAATCGCCTCCAACAAGTCTTGCTATCAACTACTACGCAAACATAACACCTATCCTATCCTTGTCCTCCTCTTCGCATCATGACGAAGAAGAAGTAGTCAAGGCACACACACACGTTGATCAAGTTATATTAAGATTATCTCACTTGTTGTTGTCTATGAACAAGGAGTAGGTCTCAAGTCGTCCATAACCGTGGACACGTCTTCTCGAAAAGATTTAACCCTGCAGGGGTGTACCAACTGCCCATTACAAGGCTCCGCACACACGCCCATCTCTCTCAGTTGCTACCCATGATAGGCAACCATTTTATGTTTTAGTCCCAAGAGATCCGGAATGACAGGTCCCTCTAACTAACAACGCACAAAACCGGGTGGCCCCCGGGGAGTCGACACCCAATCCAAAGGCCGGCCGCGCTATCGGATCGGACTCTTCCGGCTGGACGAGGTCGGGTTAGCTACCCAAACAGATGTGGGCAGCCCCCTAGCTTCCAGGTGTGGACCAACAAATAAACCATGTCTCCGCTGGCCCAAGTTGTTTGAAAATCTGCTGGGAGCTCACTAGTCACACACACGGTTTTCAAATGGTAAAACCAGCTTGGGCCACCTCTAGAAATGGTTGAAGCTAGGTATGTAAGAAAAGGAGACCCATAAAATCCCACACGCGGTTAGGCACGCTCAGTCTTAAAACCAATACCCAGAACTCGGGTCCTAGGTGACTCAAATGGAACAAAGCGTCGAGGCGGGATAGCCTAGACCTTCCATCCTTCGTACAATATAGTCAACATTATAATAATCATATCATCAACAACAATATAATAATGTGATATCCCAAACCCAGGAGTAACAGGGTAACATCGTAGCATCCTAAGCATGCATGCTAAGCAGGGGCTGAGCAACGAGCAATAGTAACATAGCAGTACAAGGTTTGCTGGGAGGGGACATGGCTGTATCGGTTTGAAAGAGGTTGTAAACATTTGGTAGGATCAAACATCGAACCTAACCTAGACTAGCATGCAAACCACTGGATGAAATAGAATTGATCATAAGTAATGTATAGTCCTTGCCTGTTGATAAGTCGGGTTCCGAAGGTGTAATCGATCGCAAGCTCGCATCGTCTCCGAAGGTACCCGCGGAAGCACACAAGACGATAAACACTGGAAAGCAATCAACGAGCAAGAACTCTATTACTACGGGGCAACATAAGATCAAGAAGACATCACACGACACGGCAACGCGATACGGATCTATCGTCGAGAACGGTTACTAACAATTTAAGTGGGGTATCGGTCATACACGACGAATACCGCACGTTTACGGTGGTTCAAGTTTTTTAGATATAGGTGATCAACCAACGGTTATTAACATGGCAACTCAAGCAAGCATGGCATAGTACACAAACACGTCAAGAGGTAAAGCACAAAGTAAACTATCTACGCTAGTCAATTTAAGTGAGGCACAAGCTAAACATGGCATACACTAAGTGCCGCACGATGATTAAAACATTTGGTACTGTTCTGTTCTAAACCATATTTTAGGTAAACGAAAAACTAATTAAGTTACATATAAAGAACACTCCAAACGGAGTTACGTTTAAAAAGATACAAGCAAAAGAAGTTACGGGCACAATCTGCCAACATCAGGAAGCACAATTTAGAGCATTGCATAAACAGGATAATCAATGCAAACATGCTCAAAAATGATATGGAACTAAAGTATACATGATAGGGAAGGCATGGCAAAAAGAATCATGCAAAAAGGCATCATATATCAAAAGATATTAAGCATGCAACATGGCATCAGAGCGTTACAGACTTTGAGAAAAACAGAGGTGGCTGTCAACAACAGCGGCATAACAACTTTGGAGCTGAATAACTATATGACCAGCAAGCATATCATGACAATGCAATACATATAATGAAAGTAGACATGATGCTTAACAATATGCAATTGGAATCACTCAAATCCGATAAACGGTCGCGACACACTCGTCGGCCGAAGTTGCAACAAAATATAAACAGAAGCACACTAACAGCAGGGTAGCTACTTTGGAGCAAGATACAATTATGATGCAACAAGAAATTATGGAATGTGAATGCATGAAACTGAAGTAGAAACAATGCTTAACGCAACGCAAAAGGAATCACTCAATTCCGACGTACGGTTGCGAAGCAACCGTCGCCCGAACTTTCAATCAAGCAACAGTTTTCAGACAGTTTAACAGCAGCAGTAGCAATTAATGATCTGATGCCCTGTTTAGCACACAATTACACCATCAAGATGACCTCAAATGCAAATGCTCACAAAAGATTAATTGAAGTGCACATGAAACTAAGCAACTTCCATTTTGGGGGCACGTTCATCAGAGCTACGGATCAACGGGAAATCGCATTACAAAACGGGATCAGCAGCATATTCCTCTCTGACTTAGAAAAATTCAGAGACAGGAAAAAAAACAGACGAATTAAAGTAAATAAAAAAAAGGGGGGGCGCCGGGCTGGCTCACCCTAGTGGGCTCGGTGCAGCTGGGCCTTCGGGGCGCACTGGGCCGCGGGACGCTGGACCACGGGAGATGGGCCGCAGGCGCCGGTTGCTGGCCCAGGACGCGGGTGTACGGGTGGCTGGCGGCTGGATCGGGTTCGCCTCGATCCCGACCTGCAACGAGCGTGACCACGCCGGCCATCCCCTCCGACCGACGAGGCGGGCTCCGGCGAGGCAGATCTGGCGGGAGACGGGGTCGGCGGATCCGGAGGCGGTGGAGGGCAGGCAGGCGGTGACGGGGTCCCGGGCGAGCGAGGAGGCCGTCGGGCGGCGCGGTGAGCTTCGGCTCGATGCGGCCCTGGCGCTCGGCGCAGTTCCGGCCACGGCTGCGAGGGGAGAGGACAGGGGAGGTGAGGAGGAGAAAGGAGAGATGAGAGGGAGGCCGCGGTGGGGCTGCTCACCGAAGGCGCGATGCGCTCGCCGGCGGCCGGCAGGAGGAGCTCCGCGGCGGCGAGGGTGCGACCTCCAGATGGGCTTGGCGGGCCCAGGACGGCGACGGTGGGCCCGGCGCGGCCCGGAGTGGACTGGGAGGCTGGTGGACAGCTCGGGGGCGACGTGGACGATTTCCATCCCTTAATCTGGAGATCTAATGGCCCAAAAATGCTGGGAATTAGGGTTTTCGGATCTGGGGTTTTTTTTTGGGCGAAAAATGGGGCAAAGTGGAGGCGGTGGCTGCAATTTTCCATTAGGGTAAACCCTAATTGGGTGGTGGGAGGTTGGTGGTCTTTATATAGGGCTGGTTGGCTGGCCAGTTGACACAAACGCCCTCGGTACCCCTCTCACGTGTCCGGTGATCGCGTTCGTGACCGCCGAGACTCCGTACGGACTCCGATTCGGACGAAACTTCGACCTACGCGCTCAGCGCGTCGAGCCCGTCGATCGTACCTCACTGCGGTGATATTCTGACAACATTTTTTGGCGCCCCAATAAAATAATCCGTTTATTAAATAAACGGGGTTTTCGTTCCGTTGGCTGCAGCTGGTTTGGTGCGGTTTTCGTGACGGTGATCGGGTGAAACCCGGTGTCGCAAAGTTCGAGTGTTAGAGTGGCAGGAGTCAGTCTCCATCCGGTACGAGATAAGAGGGGAAAAATAATCGCCGATCGATAAATCGTGGATGCAAACACCGCAAACAAATCAGACAATCAAACAATTCACACCGAAAACAAAAATTTTAATTTTTGTGAAAACTGGGTTGTTACAATACAACACCACCAACAAGGGATCTCGTCCCGAGATCCAGGACGATCCGGGGGAGAGGGGGGAAGAGAAAAGAGGGTCGACGATCTTCAACACCCCCAACAAGGGACTCTGCTCCATGTCGACGTCGAACTTCTGTCGAGATAACTTTCCGCAGAGAGACGACATCATCGGAAAAACGAAACCGTCAGTGACAAGAGGAAGAACGATCGCGAAAATAAGATCAAGGGATAGTGATTTTCGACGCAAGTCGTAAAAACACCGGTAAAAGGAGGGATGGCAATGGATGACCCAGATGATATTCGAAAATGAAGAAGGTAAAGGTACCACAGGAATTCCCACCTGAGCTCGGAATCGAAACAATACGTTGCAAGCAAGGCATTGTAACGGTTCCGAAACTCCACACACTCGAGATCCTAGAGTTTGAAATGGGATAAGGCGAGAATAAAACACTTACAACACTTGTCCTGACCAGAGCAAGGGTAAGGAGTAAAAATATCCTACTCTTCGACAACTAACTTAGTAACTACAAAATAGTTTTTGTCTAGACTCGACTTCGGCCAGAGAAGGGGATCCTACGGTCGGTAAGGCTCTGATACCAAGTTGTAAGGCCCGATATGCGGTACTGTTCCAGATCTAGATGTTTTCATCCAGATCCAGGGACGAAGCACATATCGGTCCCACCGCGACATATGACAATGCCATATGCCCCGAATTTCCAACATGATATCACAACATTACAGATACAAGGAAACAACATCTCATACAATTGGCATACAACTGCCTCAAATACAATACAACAGCGGAAGATACATGTCATAGTACAGACTACAATCAAATGCCTACTGGCAAAGAGAAGAACATCGATTCCCATAACCACACGGGTCCAGGCCCTCCGCCGGGACCCGCCTAACTAGTCGTCGTTGAGACTCCACGTGAAACGTCGATCACCATACCTGTTGTCGATCAAAAACCCTGAAAAGAGTTTGGGGGTAGTATCATGAGTACAGAAGTACTCAGCATCCAACTGTAGTGGTCAACTGAACCAGCAAAGACTTCATCACTCGTCATTCTAGGACAACTAGTAGTTTACGGTAAGGATGGGTAAGTGGTGAGGTTGCTGCCGCACTAGCATTTATGAAGTGGCTAACGATCTAGAGAGTAAGATAAGAAGCCAAGCATTCGATGAGGAATCGCCTCCAACAAGTCTTGCTATCAACTACTACGCAAACATAACACCTATCCTATCCTTGTCCTCCTCTTCGCATCCCGACGAAGAAGAAGCAGTCAAGGCACACACACACGTTGATCAAGTTATATTAAGATTATATCAGTTGTTGTTGTCTATGAACAAGGAGTAGGTCTCAAGTCGTCCATAACCGTGGACACGGCTTCTCGAAAAGATTTAACCCTGCAGGGCTGTACCAACTGCCCATTACAAGGCTCCGCACGCACGCCCATCTCTCTCAGTTTCTACCCATGATATGCAACCATTTTATGATTTAGTCCCAAGACATCCGGAACGACAGCTCCCTCTAAATAACAACGCACAAAACCGGGTGGCCCCCGGGGAGTCGACACCCAATCCAAAGGCCGGCCGCGCTATCGGATCGGACTCTTCCAGCTGGACGAGGTCGGGTTAGCTACCCAAACAGATGTGGGCATCCCCCTAGCTTCCAGGTGTGGACCAACAAAGAAACCATGTCTCCGCTGGCCCGAGTTGTTTGAAAATCTGTTGGGAGCTCACCAGTCACACACACGGTTTTCATATGGTAAAACCAGCTTGGGACACCTCTAGAAATGTTTGAAGCTCGGTAGGTAAGAAAAAGGGACCCCATAAAATCCCACACGCGGTTAGGCATGCTCAGTCTTAAAACCAATACCCGGAACTCGGGTCCTAGGTGACTCGAATGGAACAAAGCGTCGAGGCGGGATAGCCTAGACCTTCCATCCTTCGTCGAATATAGTCAACATTATAATAATCATATCATCAACAACAATATAATAATGTGATATCCCAAACACAGGATTAACAGGGTAACATTGTAGCATCCTAAGCATGCATGCTAAGCAGGGGCTGAGCAACGAGCAATAGTAACATAGTAGTACAAGGTTTGCTGGGAGGGGACATGGTTGTCTCGGTTTGAAAGAGGTTGTAAACATGTGGTAGGATCAAACATCGAACCTAACCTAGACTAGCATGCAAACCGCTGGTTGAAATAGAATGGATCATAAGTAATGTATAGTCCTTGCCTGTTGATAAGTCGGGTTCCGAAGGTATAGTCGATCTCAAGCTCGCATCGTCTCCGAAGGTACCCGCGGAAGCACACAAGACGATAAACACTGGAAAGCAATCAACGAGCAAGCACTCTATTACTACGGGGCAACACAAGATCAAGAAGACATCACACGACACGGCAACGCGATACGGATCTATCGTCGAGAACGGTTACTAACAATTTAAGTGGGGAATCGGTCACACACGACGAATACCGCACGTTTACGGTGGTTCAAGTTGTTTAGCTACAGGTGATCAACCAACGGTTATTAACATGGCAACTCAAGAAAGCATGGAATAGCCCACAAACACGTCAAGAGATGAAGCACAAAGTAAACTATCTACGCTAGTCAATTTAAGTGAGGCACAACCTAAACATGGCATACACTAAGTGCCGCACGATGATTAAAACATTTGGTACTGTTATGTCCTAAACCATATTTTAGGTTGGTCAACAACAGCAAACAATACCATAAAAACAAAGTACACTAAAAACTAATCAAGTTACATATAAAGAACACTCCAAACGGAGTTACGGTTAAAAAGATACAATCAAAACAAGTTACGGGCACAATCTGCCAACATCAGGAAGCACACTTTAGAGCACTGCATAAACAGGATAATCAATGCAAACATGCTCACAAATGATATGGAACTAAAGTAGACATCACAGGGAAGGCATGGCAAAAAGAATCATGCAAAAAGGCATCATAGATCAAAAGATATTAAGCATGCAACATGGCATCGGAACGTTACAGACTTTGAGAAAAACAGAGGTGGCTGTCAACAACAGCGGCATAGCAACTTTGGAGCTGAATAACTATATGACCAGCAAGCATATCATGACAATGCAAAAGGAATCACTCAATTCCGACGTACGGTTGCGAAGCAACGGTCGCCCGAAGTTTCAATCAAGCAACAGTTTTCAGACAGTTTAACAGCAGCAGTAGCAATTAACGATCTGATGCCCTGTTTAGCACACAATTACACAATCAAGATGACCTCAAATGCAAATGCTCACAAAAGATGAATTGAAGTGCACATGAAACTAAGCAACTTTCATTTTAGGGGCACGTTCATCGAAGCTACGGATCATAGGGAAATCGCATTACAAAACGGGACGAGCAGCATATTCCTCTCTGACTTAGAAAAATTCAGAGACAGGAAAAAAACAGACGAACTAAAGTAAATAAAAACAGGGGGGCGCCGGGCTGGCTCACCCTAGTGGGCTCGGTGCAGCTGGGCCTTCGGGGCGCACTGGGCCGCGGGACGCTGGACCACGGGAGATGGGCCGCAGGCGCCGGTTGTTGGCCCAGGACGCGGGTGTACGGGTGGCTGGCGGCTGGATCGGGTTCGCCTCGATCCCGACCTGCAACGAGCGTGACCACGCCGGCGGTGGGGCTGCTCACCGGAGGCGCGACGCGCTCGCCGGCGGCCGGAGGGAGGAGCTCCGCGGCGGCGAGGGTGCGACCTCCAGATGGGCTTGACGGGCCCAGGACGGCGACGGCGGCCCCGGCGCGGCCCGGGGTGGACTGGGAGGCTGGTGGACAGCTCGGGGGCGACGTGGACGATTTCCAGCCCTTGATCTGGAGATCTAATGGCTCAAAAATGCTGGGAATTAGGGTTTTCGGATCTGGGGTTTTTTTGGGTGAAAAATGGGGCAAAGTGGAGGGGGTGGCTGCAATTTTCCATTAGGGTAAACCCTAATTGGGTGGTGGGAGGCTGGTGGTCTTTATATAGGGCTGGTTGGCTGGCCAGTTGACACAAACGCCCTCGGTACCCCTATCGCGTGTCCGGTGATCGCGTTCGTGACCGCCGAGACTCCGTGCGGACTCCGATTTGGACGAAACTTCGACCTACGCGCTCAGCGCGTCGAGCCCGTCGATCGTACCTCACTGCGGTGACATTCTAACAACATTTTTCGGCGCCCCAATAAAATAATCCGTTTAATAAATAAACGAGGTTTCCGTTTCGTTGGCTGCAGCTGGTTTGATGCGGTTTTCGCGACGGTGATCGGGTGAAAGCCGGTGTCGCAAAGGTCGAGTTTCAGAGTGGCAGGGGTCAGTCTCCGTCCGGTACGAGATAAGAGGGGAAAAATAATCGCCGATTGATAAATCGGGGATGCAAACACCGCAAACAAATCAGACAATCAAACAATTCACACCAAAACAAAAATTTTAATTTTTGTGAAAACTGGGCTGTTACAGCAATTGACAGGATTATGCGTGCAAGCCAATGCTAATTATGCTATAAAGAAAGGAAGAGGCTCAAAAGCACGGCCGGTACGCCAAGACAGGTAGACCGAAATCCATCTGCATCTACCTACTAATCATCCACCTTGAGATATCTATCCAGAACATCTTGCTGGTATTAAGTTGTGAATCCCACCCAAAGTGTAAACTCAAAGCAACGGACAACTGCATTAAAGAACTTTGTGTAAAGTAAACAATCCTTACACCCGCAAGTACAAGCACCGTTGTTTTCCCCCTTGTGGAAACAACACATCCCCTAGACTCATGTTTCTGTCACTCAAGCTAGTCATCGGGGGCATGAACCCACAATCATGCATAACGCTCCCTCTTGGAGTCACTACCTACTACTTGGCGAAAGCAATAAACAACAACGGAGAACATTCAAGAATTACTCAAGAACTTAAATATAAAAGAGGAAAATCAAATATATAACTTAAACACAATCTGAACATAATCTCATAATCCATCAGATCCCAGCAAACTCAGCATAGCAACACTAGAAATATTACATAAGTGCCTCGATCATGTAGGGCAGCTCACGAGGTCTAATCCATGAAGAACAAAGAGGGGAGGAGAACATCACATAGCTACTGATCATAGACCCATGGTCCTAGGTGGACTACTCACGGTTCATCCGGGAAGCGTCCATGGTGGTGGAGAAGCTCCCGGAGGTTATTCCTCCCTCCGGCAGGGTGCCGGGAAGAGGTCTTCTGGTGCTCCCGATCTTGGAAGCATGGCGGCGGCGGAACAGAGGAGAGATCGCGAAAAAGGGTTCCCGTCCCGGGTTTTTTGCGTCACGGGGAATAAATAGGCGAAGGGGGCAGCCAGAGGGGCCACCAGGGGTCCAGGCGGCCCCCTGGCGCGGCCCCACCCTAGGGCGCGCCAGGAGGGCGCCTGGGGCCTTGGTGGGTCCCCTCTAGCACCCCCTCGGTGATTCCCGAAGCTTCCTGCACACTGATTTTTTATTGGATTTTTCCCGAATTTTTGGAGCACTTTTAATATGGGGGAAACCTGAAATAGAAAAACAGCAGAAAACAGGAACTGGCACTGGGGTGCACTGAGTTAATAGGTTAGTCCAAATTTGATCAAAAGTGTATGGAAGTTCATCAATATCATAGCAATATCACACAAAAGAGGCATGGAGCAAGCAGAAATTATAGATACGTTTTGGACGTATCAAGAACCTATCATTTTTTTGTTGCAAAATTGAACCAAACCATTTTACTAAAATATTAGAACGCATTTTATGTATAATTAACCAAATAGTTGCATGTAGAATATTTTTCCAGACACCTCTCATAAAAAAACAAATTTTGTCAAATTTGAACCATGAGTGCTTAATAGTTTGCTCATTATTATTTTCAAAAATAAGTAATTAATTTGGAATTTACTTGTAAACTGAAATTTAAAATAAATTTGGTTTAACTAATTGATCCTAATCTAATTAAAATGAGGTATTTTTTGTAAAATCTATAATACCTAAATAGTTCATCCCCACTAACCTATCTATCTTGACATGCAAGCTATCCACGTCATCAAGTAGGTCCACCATGCAAAAATTAATTTCCACCAATTCTTCATGCACATGCTCCCATTAATTCTCCATGCATCACAAATAAATATTTAAAAAAATTATGAACTTAGCTCCACGATTTATAAAAAAAATATAGAAGATCAAATTATAAGTTACCTCACACATTATTTTTCTATTCGACAAATTTTCTATGAACGCATATCTGTAGTTGCTATCATTGTCCAACTCTTCATGCACATGCTCCCGTTAATTCTCCATGCATCACAAATAAATATTAAAAATATTATGCACTTAGCTCCACAATTGGCAGCTAAGTGGGATCAAAGTGGCGCCTACGGCTCCGCCAATTAATCATCTTTTGTTTGGAGATGATAGCCTGATGTTTTTCAAGGCAAACGGTGAAGGGGCAACGGAGGTGTCAAACCTACTGAATTCTTATTGCGAGGCTTCAGGACAGAGAATAAACTTGGCAAAGTCATCCGTGTTCTTTAATAAAGGATGCCCGGAAAGCATGAAAACTGAAGTGAAGGATATCTTGAATGTCCAGAGGGAAACATTGAATGAAAAGTATCTAGGTATGCCTTCTGATATTGGTTCCTCAAAAATTAACACTTTCAAATACTTGAAGGACGGTGTTTGGGGGAAAGTAAAAGGATACGTAGATCAAACAATTTCTGCAGTGGGAAAGCAAGTTTTGATAAAATCAGTCGCACAAGCTATGCCGGTTTACTCAATGTCCTGTTTTAAGCTCCCGAGGGGACTTTGTGAACACCTTCATAAAATCATTAGGCAATTTTTCTGGGGGAGTGAAGAGGGAAAAATAAAACCACACTGGGTTTCTTGGAAGTCAATGACAGACCCGAAAGGTTCTGGTGGATTGGGATTCAGAGATATGGAGTTGTTCAACCTTTCTTTACTAGCACGACAATCTTGGAGAATTCTGACTTCACCAGATTCTTTGTGTGCTCGCTTGGTGAAGGCTGTCTACTTTCCTGACACTACAATTTTGGAGGCGACAGTGGGGAACCATCCTAGTCACATCTGGAGATCCATTGTCGAAGGCAGGGATGCTCTACTGCTGGGTTTGCGAAGGACGATTGGTGATGGATAGAAGACACGTATTTTGGTGGATAATTGGCTTCCTAGAGACTACCAGATGACCCCCCTTGCTAGGAGCAATGCCAATGGACCGGATCTGGTTGCGGACTGATAAACCAGACCGAGGCGTCGTGGAATCAGGATGCGCTCCTTCAGAACTTTTTGCCAGCTGATGCCCGAATCATATCTGGAATACCTCTATGCACAGCTCAGGTGGAGGATTCTTGGTGCTGGCACTATGACAAGAAGGGGTCCTTCTCAGTTCGGTCTTTGTACAGATTGCTCCATGATTTCAAATCCCAATGGGAAGCTCTTCTTTCTGGAAGAGTGACTCACTCCCGCGGGATGGAAGATGAGGCGGGGTGGACTTCTCTATGGGGTATGAAGATACCATCCAAAATCAAGACGTTCCTGTGGAGACTATCCAAGAATTCTCTACCCTCTGAGGATGTTAGAAAACGCAGGAATATGGCTCACTCAGATTGTTGTTTGTTATAGACTCTTGGAGGCACTCTTTGATTGAATGCTCCATGGCTAGATGTGTCTGGTCGTTAGCAGGGGACGAATTGATCGAGGCTATGGATGAAACACAAGAACCAATAGCAAAACTCTGGATTTTCAGTCTCAACGAGAAGTTGCAAAGATCAAAATTTACTCGGTTGGTGATCACATTGTGGGCTGTTTGGACGGCTCGCAGAAAAGCAATTCATGAAGATGTTTTCCAGAGTCCATGGGCCACGCATGATTTTGTCTCTGGATTCATAGCGGAGCTCAACATCTTGGACAGGAAAAATCTATCATCACATGTGAGCATCTCCAGGAGTACGGCTCCTGAGGAGGGATGCGGGTGGAGCACGCCAACTGACGGAAGTTCCAAAATCAAGGTTGATGGAGGCCACACCTTGGATGGGTCTTCTGGAGCTGTGTCTGCGATTTGCCGTACCAACTGATACGTCTCAAACGTATCTACTTTTCCAAACACTTTTGCTATTGTTTTGGCTTCATTCTTGCATGATTTGAACGAAACTAACCCGGACTGACACTGTTTTCAGCAGAGCTACCAGTGCTGTTTTCTTTTTTGCAGGTTTCTGGATATTTAGGTACGCTCGAAAAATCCCAAGAAAATATATAAAAAATCAGCGTTCCGAAAGCTTCCGAGGATCCAAAGGAGGGCCACAGGGCAGCCAGGAGGGTGCCTGGCGCGGCCCAGCCCCTGGCCGCACCACCTGCCCTCCTGGCTGGGTCCCGCACCCCCTGGTGACCTACCTTGGCCCCTATTTATTCTCCCGACTCAGAAACCCCATAATAGAAGTCGCTTTTCCAATCTACGTCGCGGAGCCGCCGCCACCCTCTGTTCTTCTCCGGGAGAGCTAATCTGGAGGCTGCTTTGGCCTCCGGTGAGGGGAAATCATCGCCATCGTCATCGCCATCACCACTCCATCACCCCTCCATGACTTCTCCATCCATGTGTGAGTAATTCCTTGCTGTAGGCAAAGGGGATGGTAGGGATTGGATGAGTTAGATCATGTAATAGTTCAATCAGATTGTTGGGGGCATGTTGCCTATCATCTACTTGGTGTTTATCATCTCTGTTACAACTTGTTGTTCTTAATGCTTTCCACATTGGGCCGAGTGCCATGATTTCAGATCTGATCACCCTTTTGTTTCTTGAGTTTGTGGTGTTCTTGATCCTATCTATGAGTTGTATGCAGCTATTATAGTCCGGAACCGGCGATCCCAATGGTGACAGCTTGGGACACTAAAGGAGATGGACTATAATTTGAGGATTCCGTGTATCCATGAAGTGTTAATGCTTTGTTCCGGTGCTCTTTGACAGGAGTACCTTAATCTCCCTAAGTTCCTTTTGGCCCCGTTTGTAGCGGGAGGGTAGGACAAAAGATGTTGTGCAAAGTTCTTATTGCAAGCACGTACAACTATCCTGGGATACACGCTTGATGTTTGATATTTGCCTAGATGATCCTTTCTTTCCTGTGAGCCTTCCCCGTGTTAGAATCTATTACATGTTCGTTCTCATCCAAGAAGCGCCCAACCATCCATCTCCCTAGCCTACAATGTTTCCTTTCCTTCTGGTTACTAGTTGTTTACTTTTGTTGTTTTACTTTTGTTGTTCCACTACCACTATCAACACTATTATCACCACCACTACTATCACTGTATCACCGTTGCTACTAATACTTTTGTGCAAGCAAGTGTTTATTTCAGGTGCGGTTGAATTGACAACTCAATTGTCAAAGCCTGTACGTATTCTTTGTGTCCCCAAGTGTCGAATCAATAAATTGGTTATCTTGCCCGCGAAGACTATCTCGATCCCCTACAGTTGAGGGTTATCAAGTACTGTTTTCTAGCGCCATTGCCGGGGACCATAGCTTTATTTACAGGTCTACTTGAAGTATCCTACCTGCTGCACGCTATCCACTATGGGAAAGAAAGGAGACCCCAAGGTTCCGACCTTACCATCCCGCACGAGACGAGGTACTACTCTTAGCACTAGTGCTAAACTTGATTCACCTTCAGTTATGAGTTGGTTTGATTCACCTCTGTTACATGCTACTTCTGCTGAGTCTGGCAATATGTCAGATACTTTTGATGATGCTTCTACTATCTTTGAGACTACAGGTTCACTTGGTTCTTTTATTGAAGAACAGATTGCTGCTGCTGCCCGATTCTCGGGTGTTGAAATTCCTGTTACCCAAACACCTATTGGAAAAAATCATGATCTTGTTGGACTTAAGGAGAAACTCCTTGAGGACGATTATGTTATACTTGATGATGATTTATGCAGGGAGTTTAATGAATGTGCTGATTCCGACCATGCTACTATAAAGAAGTTTCTAGCAAAGCACTCCCTGAAGAACAAGTTTACTCTTGATCCTACCTTTGCTACATCTCCTATATGCATCACTGATCCTGGTTATGATTTATCTTTTGACCTTTCACTTATATCCACAGTTGAAGCTGATCCCTTTTATGGCAGAGAAAATGACGATGCTATCGAGCACCTAACCAAACTCACTTAGTTGGGTGGCTTGTTTACTACTGATGAAAGGATTACGAACTTCTATGTGACCAAGCCTTTTCCTTTTTCCTTGAAAGGAGATGCTAGGGCATGGTATGATGCATTACCATGTGGTTCCATTCAGAGTCCTCAAGATATGGCTATATCTTTCGTTGATAAGTATTTTCATGCTCATATGCAACATGCTGCTTTGCAAAGAATTTATAACTTTAAACAGTTGCAGGATGAGCATCTCCCTAAAGCTTGGGGGAGATTTTGTAGTTTGCTAAAGGCTAGACCGGGACATGAGATCCCTAAGAATGAATTACTTGATCTATTTTATGATGGTCTAACCGATGGGTCTAAATCCTATCTAGATAGTTGTGTTGGTTGTGTTTTCAGGCAAAGAACACCGGACGATGCGGAAGAATTGATGGGCAAGATTGCCAAAACCATGAAGGTTGGTCCGTGCCTGAACCACCTCCACCACCAAAGAAGAGGGGTATGCTTGTCCTAAGCCTTGAAGATATGCAAGAAGCAAAGAAGTCTATAAAAGAGAAAGGTATTAAAGCTAAAGACGTGAAGAATCTACCTCCAATTGAGAAGCTGTGTGAGCCTACCACTCACCCACCTATGGTAGAGGTACACTCTCTTTTAGATTTCAATGCAAGTGACATCCCTAAAGGTAAACCTCCTGACCAATGTTTAGATGATCTTGATCATTTTATTATGAAGCAGAATCACTTCAATGCGAAGATACAAGGTCAGTTGCATGATAATACTCTTGCTATAAAAAGTTTGCTTGATGTTCTAGGAAGAACAGTTAATGATGTTAAATGTCTTGTGAATCATTTTAATATGGTTCAAACTCAGCTTGAACAAATTTCTAATGTGCAAAAAGATTTGCTTGCTAATAATGCCAAACAGGACAATTTATAGGCTTATGGTATAAAAACCCGGGGTGGAACACACACCCAGGACCCTCTCTATCCAGAAGGGCATCCAAAGAGGATCGAGCAAGATTCTCAAGTGCAGAAAAAAGAAATTGTTAGCTCTCCAAAGAAGAAGAAGAAGAAACACAAGGAAGATGACAATTCCAATGATCCTATAGAAGAAGAACAAACTGTTGATCCAAACAGCATATCTACCTCTGATGCTGAGACTAAAGACGGTGCTGAACCTGAAAAAGATGCTGAAAAGAATGATCCACCTGAGGTTCGTGAAGAAGAAGCA
Source organism: Bromus sterilis (assembly GCA_950022295.1). Taxonomy (NCBI): domain Eukaryota; kingdom Viridiplantae; phylum Streptophyta; class Magnoliopsida; order Poales; family Poaceae; genus Bromus; species Bromus sterilis. Next base: position 103,790,695 of record OX465598.1, read on the forward strand.
CCCGATAAGCGCAAGAAGTATACTAGAGAAGAATTTCTTGCAAGAAGACATGGGAAGGAACAAGAACCATGGGTACATAAACCCATGCCTTTCCCAAGCAAGTCCGTCAAAACCAAAGAAGAAGAGCACTATAACAAGTTTTGTGAGTGGATGAAACCCCTTTTTCTTCAAATCCCTTTGACCGATGCTATTAAGTTACCTCCTTATTTTAAATATATGAAAGATATTGTTTCTAATAAAAGAAAAATCCCTAATGAGGCAATATCTACTATGCTTGCTAACTACTATTTTAGTGGAAAGATTCCTGAGAAGCTCGGTGATCCAGGTATACCCACCATTCCTTGCTCCATAAAAAATAATTATGTTAGAACTGCTTTATGTGATCTTGGTGCAGGAGTGAGTGTTATGCCCTTTTCTCTCTACAAAAGACTTTGTTTAGAGAAACTAATTCCTACAGATATCTCTCTACAGATGGCCGACAAGTCCACGGCCGTCCCCATCGGTATTTGTGAGGATGTTCCTGTTGAAGTTGCCAATTTCTCAATACTTACTGATTTTGTTGTGCTTGACATGCCCGAGGATGGGAGCATGTCCATTATCCTTGGTAGACCTTTTCTTAACACCGCATGTGCTGTTATTGATTGCAATAAAGGGAAGGTTACCTTCAACATGAATGACAAAGAACACACGGTGTATTTTCCGAAGAAGATCGACAAAAGGCATGGCCTTAACTCCATTGAGAATATCGAGACCGTGAAGATTGGAGAATGGGATTGTCCACTACATGTATACCACAAATAAAAAAATTTATGGTGGGGACAATGTCCATTAAAGTGAGAGTGCAATGATCACTTCATAAGAGGCGAGACTTTCTGCTCTATATACCACATGTTTGTTGGTAAGACTTGATCAACCTTGCTAGCTAGCATGTTTTATATAGGTAAAAAGTTGAGCTTGTTATGTTTTCATTTCCTTTAGCTTTTATTCTCTTTGTTGTACCCAAGTTTTTGTGTTAAAAGATTGACTTGTTCTAACTTTTGTCTCAAGTTCACGAAAGTTTTGCAGCTTTTTGAACTTTGAAAAATTCTCTACAGTGAAGTTGCCCAGAAAATTCCAGAAAAATCAAAATCAAAATTTCCAGGTAAAAAGCCATCGAGGAGTTCATGTGGCTGACCAGGGGGGTCCACCCCTGGCCCAGGAGGCCAGGTGGTGCGGCCCAGCTCCTGGCCGCGCCACCCACCCTCCTGGGGCCCACAGGCATTCCCTGCTGGCATCTCTTCTTCCACTCTCTCTCTCTTTCACCCCAAAAACTCATGTTCTTGCTCTGGTTTCGTGTTCTTGCTGTTCTTGAGCACGGAACTTCGATCTCCCTCTACAACCACTCATTTGAGCTGACATTTGGAACAAGTACTGTCTGGTATGTGACTCCCTCACCCCTCCAATTAGTTTTCTAGTTGGTGGCTTCATTAGTGAGTATTTAGTGGTTCTTGGTGCTGTTTAGTTGAGCTTAAATGTTTGTGTAGAAATTTTTCAAGTTTTGTTGCTAGTTTGAGCCTTGGTAAAGTAAGTAGAATGTTTTGCCCAAACTAGTTTTGCTTAAATATTCGTTTTTGTGAATTGTTAAAAATTTCAGAAATGGAGAGGCTAGGAAAGTGACTTGGGAAGAAGAAACCCGAGCACTCTAGCTGTGTTACGCGTTCTGCAGCTTCACCTTCGACCACGAGGGTGAGCTACAATGAAGATATCGTACCCATAGAGATGGTGGACGCATCACCCGCGAAAGCCATGGCATTTCCATGCGAAGATTTCATGGAGGATGCTGGCATACGAGAAGAGTTCTATGCTCTGTGTGCCAATGCAGGTTTGACACGGCTTGTTACGAGCCGTGTACCACAGTACGAGACTCTCACCGCTATTTTTGTTAACAATTTCAGGTTTTATCCTGATAATGATACTGTGGTGTTTCGACTTTATGAAAGATTGCTGACCATGCCTATGAGTACATTTTGTGAAGCTTTAGGTTTGCCAGGCTTGGTCGAGAAGAAGAAGAGGAAAATTCTCCAAACTGTTGCACTCAACACCCTCCTCGACTCGTTCTGTCACACTGAAGTGAGGCCATCCAACCGTCAGAAGATTTCCAACATTTTGTTCCCTCACCTCAGGTATTTAGCCTATTATATTGCAAGAGGAGTGTTGGCTCGAGACAACACGAGCATCACTTCTACGCCTGATACTTCTATCATGGAGAATACCCTCTCAGGGAAGCACGAGTATCATGTGGGTTCGCTTATTGCAAAACGCCTTGCTACTAATAGTAACAAGGGGGACCTCTTTGGTGGCGTCTATTCCACACTTCTTTTGCAGTTTATCCAAGGAGAACCGCGCCCAGATGATACAGCCTTGACTTGGCTGCTTTGAAGAGGCATTTCTTTGTTACTAAGGCCTCCGAACGCTATACACTTGATTATATTTTGCGGTTTAAAGACGGTGTGGAACGCACCGTCCGTCTACCTATGCCACTTGTGTTTGATTTCTCTCACAGGAACGGATTTCGTTTTTCAGTGGCTGAGTTTGATGAGATCACGGGGAGATACCAGTTTCACGACCCCACGGAGGGGGTCGAGCCAGACGAGGAGGAGCACGTGGTATATCCACCAGTTCAGGAGGAGACCGTCGCCCCCTAGGGTGAAGGGTCTTCCTCTGGATGGGGGGCGGGACCTTCTTCTTCCATGTGGGAGGAACCCAGGACTTCGGTGTACGCACCAGAGGGCGCATACGACCCATGGACATACCAGTACTACCCTGGAGCAGGAGGCTCCTCAGGACCGCAGTAGAAGAGCCCAACTTAGGCCAAAAGCCTAAGCTTGGGGGAGTACGTGTTGTCCTCTCCTTTCCATTGTATCTACCGTTGGTTGGCTTTTATCTTTTTGCAAGTTTTTGCCTGTTCTTCTTGGTTCTTTTCGTTTGCAAAAACCAAAAAAGATTTCTCCTTTATTTTGCTTTTGTTAAACCTTTAAAAAACCCAAAAATATGTTTCCTTTTCTCTTTAGTTTGCTTTGTTTCTGAGTTCAGCTCGAGTCCGTGATGGCATTTGATTATAATTTCCTACATCCGATCGTGCAAGTGACAAGGCAGTAATGACGAAGATCGACGGAAGGGATGCAACAAGGAAATCCGGTATGAACTCTTTTTTTTCTACTTTTGTACATATCCCTGTACTTATGATTAGAGACCATCTTGTAGCGACATAGTGCTATGTTTACAATGCTTTCCCAGTGGTTCATTCTTTCTTTGTGGTTAGTCTCAAATAGCTAGTGTTTATAATGTGTTGCTTGAAATGATTGACATGCATTGCATTGTTCATGGTGTGGCGTATTGAAGTGGTATTTCCCTCCAGGGAATTCTTGGATTGACTTGGCACATGTTCACACATGTTAAGACTAAAAAGTCTGTTATGCCTTGATGATCTTTTTACTTCAGGGTGAGTTGTATCACTTTCATGCCCGATTAAATGTTGCTTTGTCGCTCTGCATGATTATGACTGTTATGCTCTCTAGTTGGTCGCTTCCCCGTCTTTTGCTAGCCTTCCTCCAGCACCAAGCGGAATTCTGCTTGTGCTTCCAAACTCCTTTTCAAACCAGTTGTTCCATTTGAGTCCACCATACCTACCTATATGTGGTATTTACCAGCCACTCCTAACTTAGACTTTCTTGTGCCATCTCGAAATTTATTCAAAAGCTTCCCCTTTGTAACCGTACAAGCTCATGGTGCGGTGAGGGAAAATCAGTATCTTTCATGCCAAAAATATTTTGACGGAAGTTTTAACTAGTCAATAAAAAATATATGAGAGTTACACCTCCCCCATACTTGATGATGGAATGAAATGGACCAAATGCTGCTTATGATAGATGGAACGATACCCTCCTTCCATACTTGAGGCAAAATAAAGGTTCCGTAGACCATCAAAGATTCATGGATAAGGGAACATGTGTAAGAAAAATGCATTAATATGGTTGGCATGGGAGATATTGAGAGACCTTTACCGTTCATCGTTGAGTGGAAAGTTGCACTTCTCAAAAGAGTTTTATCTCTGTTTTCAAAACCAAGAGCTCTGGCACATGTTTAGTCTTTGCTTCCTTTCACGGGTTTTCAACCTTGCCATCAAAAGCCATGGTTCGAGAGTCTCCACCTTCCTTTCTCCAAAACACCAACTAGGAGAGCATAACTGGCATTCTTAGTGTAACATGCATTGTCCCAAAGTATCACATTGTCTTCTGCATGCTTGTGATGTTTCTTACTTTGAGTTCTAAGTTCTAGTCTCCTTTAAAACTCCGAAGGAGTTTCTGCATTTATGTTTTGCTTCACTTATGGAGGTTAGCGAGATTGTCGGGACCCGGGGTTAGCGTATGTAATTCTAGTCACGATGCAATCACATGGAGAGCCGAGAACCGTACCCACTTGTCTAAGCAGACAAGGCCAAGCACAGAACATTCTCGGTAAGCATCGAACGTGAGGGGCATCCCATTCAGGCCGGATGATCATCTGAGATGGGTCCTCATCGTCCGCTCACAAGTCTAGATGGTTATGGGTGGTGAATCCCATACTCATAGACAAGTCGCCTCAACCATGTTATCGATTGAATCCTAACTCTTACATATACTTACTCCAGCCCGATCACTTAGTCGGGGTCTAGGGTGGGCTCGATCATACAACAAAGTGTGCACGTGACAGATTCACGAGTAATCACATCGCGATGCCCCAAGCTGCGCACATCTAAGGGCCACTTGGTGTATAAAAGAACGCCAGCCAGATCACAACTAAGGTCTCGAAAACCCATACTAAGACATGCATGTTATAAACATACACGTAGCACACATGCCTAGTATGAACAGCAGGTATCATCACATAACTCTACAAAGTACTCTTTATAGATATACACATAGATCATACAAAGATCACTTGTCTGTGATCACATTACATCATACAACGGAAGAAAATTAGGTCTGAGTACAGACAAGATTAACAAATGGCTTAGAGAAGCCTTGTACAACAAACATGCCCTTCCACGAGGGACCAGACTGCTGTCTAGGACTATACTACCAAGGTCAACGTCAAGCTTCACGAAGGTGACTCCATCGGGGTCCGGGTTCTCATCTAAAACATAGAATAAGCAAACGTGAGTACAAAGTCGTACTCAGCAAGACTTATATCAGAACTAAACTACTCATGCTCAAGTATCAAGGTAAAGGAGGTGGGGTTCAATATGCAGAAGTGCCAGCTTTGACTTGGCTAATCCTGAACTACGAATACCAGACTTGAGGTAAGAAGCGTACACGAGTCCACTACCAAGTCTCCAATCAATACACCACTATGGTTACTTCCTCGACTTCCCCACGAGGAAGCACACCATAGCACTCACGCTTATCTTGCGTATTTTATAAGTATCCATTCAAGTTGTCTATGATCAAGTAGAGGTTTCCAAGTAGTCCATAACCGCGGACACGGCTATTCGAATAGTTCATTAACCCTGCAGGGGTGTAGATCTTCACACGCGTGTCATCACTTAACGCCTCATTCTTGGCACCATTCAAGCGGGTGTCGGACGTGGATGAAACCAAGGCACTAACCTCACATCACCTTCTCTAATCCAAGAGTCGACTACCTGAGTTTGGCACCGCTCGAGAGTCCGGCCGGTTCCACGAAACGGACTCAGATAATGTAAGGGACCGAGACGCCACCTCTGCCAGATGGTTTCACTGCCTCACAGGTCCACCCACATGTCTATATGATGCAACCTTTTCTTCATTCTTTTTCTATGCACATACCAAATGGAAAGCCCGAATCTATTGTGACTCCTGGACCGGATCGGGTACGTAAAGAGGCCAAACGGGGCTCCCATAAAACCCTACATGTGGTCATACTCTTTGTCTTGGATCACAAAACAGGAACTCGGGGCCTAAGGCAGTGTTCAACGAGACAACCCACTGTGTACTCCTACACAGCCTCTCATCGTTCACCTTTGTTTAGGGTGGATTCACGAACACGTTAACATCAGCACCACTGTGTTCATTCCATCCCGACTCACAAACATAACATCCTCATTGTATCACTAAGCAGCAATAAGCAGTAACAGTTGTAGGGGCCACATGCTCATCAATCAACTCCTAAATCTGCTAGGATTGTGGTTTGCTTAATACGGTGGCAAAATGATAGGTCATGCATCGGAATGGGTTCAACTATACGAAAGAACGTGTCTCGATGATCTCCTAAACATGCATAAGCGAGACTGAGAGGGAAGTAGGATTTTATAGACATGATCAATGGGTTTTGCTTGCCTTGCTGACGATACACGGTCTTAACGGTGGTCTTCTTCTTCGGGGGTGATCACCGTCTCGGAAAACCTGGTACCGGAAACAATCATCAACAAGGGGGACAACTCCGAAAGTAAAATGCACATACACATGATAAGGTTGTCCATGATGTGAATGGTACTGGTTTGTAGCATATTCAATTTAATTGAAGTATATTGCATTTGAAATGCAAATTCAAACTCCAAATTCAATTTCAAATTAAGGCATATACACATTTGCTTCTGTTCCCCCATTTTAAAATGGTCAAACATAAAAACAAATTTCATATTCTTAATACTTGTATTTTTCTGATAATTTTTCATATATTATATGTTTAATTTGGAGTTAATATGAATTTTCTATGATTTTTGGAAGTTTATTCAATTTTCAGCCTTTTCTGTAATTATTTTAAATGTTTTTCCATTTACTGCGTCAGCATGGCGTGGGGGTGACGTCAGGGGGGGGGCTGACCAGTGGGCCACCACTGTCAGTGTCACTGGGGTTAACCCCTCTCTGTTTAAACTAAACAGAGGGGTTAAGGGGCCACCTGTCAGTGGCCCTAGGGGTCATTAACAGGGGGTTAGCCCTTAACCAACTGGCCACGTGGGCCTCTCGCCGCCGGCGAGCTCCGGCACGGCGGAGACGACGCCGGGGTGACCAAATGGTCACGGGAGAGCACGGGGGAGGCGCCAAATCGATCCCAACGTGCCCCCGCATCCTTCTGTGCTAATCGGGGGTCTTCACGGGGGCTGTGGCGACGCCGGGGACAAAAGGCGCGGCGGCCGGCTGCTGGCTCCGACGAACTCGGTGCTCCAGGCCACGGGAGGAAGCGCGGGAGGGTTGGGGAGGAAGAGGAGCTCACCCAGAAGCTCAAGACGGTGACGACGGCGTCTGGGAGTGCGTAGAGGCGATGAATTCCGCGGCAGCCTTCTCCGGCTCCGGTGAGATCCCGAGGAAGCTGGCGTCGGCTCAGGGCGACCTCAGGCTCAATTAGTTGAGGGAAACGACGAAGACGGCGTAGCTTGGCCTTCTGGACACCACCGCGAAGAGGAAGGAGGCCGGTGGCCGCGTGATTGCTCGGGGGCGCTCCGGCGTGCTCACGGGTGTGTGCGGGGAAGACGACGCAGAGGCGTGGGGAGGGACCGCGAGCAGAGGGGAAAGGAAGAGGGGGGGTTCTGGCATTGCGGTGGCGTGCACAGCGGGGCTCTAGATGTCTCTGGACGTCGAGGTGGCGACGGCGCGCTCCCAGGCCGCCACCGAGCTGCTTGCCCGTCGGTGAGGAAGAAGACAAGCGGATGGAGGTGGGCTGGGCCGTCTGGTGGGCTGGGGAGGGGATGAGTTGGGCTGAAAGCCAGGGTTTCTTCCCTTTTTCTTTTTCTTCTCTGTTTTGTTTTTCTGCCTTTTGTTTTTCCCTGGTAAAAATACCAAAACATTTCATAAAAATGCCCAAATACTTTTATAAATACTAGGTGACCAGTAGCTAGTCACATAAAGAATTTGGACATTTTTGAAATTCAATTAATTTGAATTTCAATTCAAATAGGGGTAAACTTTAATTTCCAGAGCACCTTTTGAATATTATAAAATTCCATGAGTATGGGAAATTACCCAAACCATTTTTAAAATGATCAGCATCATTTATGGAATTTTCCAAATGTTCAAATGATTTTTGGAAAAAGATTTTTATCTGGCCATTTTAATTAATTTCTCAAGGCTTTCTTTTCCCCATTTTTTAATTTCATTTGGAATTTTTGCATGATGCAAAGGGCACAAACAAACCTAGCACTTACCCTAGTTGGGGTTCTGACAACTCGCCCCCACTCAAAAGAATCTCGTCCCGAGATTCAGAAGTCGTTGGGAGGAAGGTGGGGTACTCGGCACGGAGGCGGTCTTCTCTTTCCCACGTTGCTTCTTTCTCGGAGTGATGTGACCATTGCACTTTGAGGAACTTGATCTTCTGACGACGAGTGACACGTCCTGCTGAATCAAGAATACGAACAGGGTACTCTCGATAAGAAAGGTCATCTTGGAGATCAAGCGTTTCATGGTCGACTTCGCGGATGGGGTCCTTGAAGCAATGCCTGAGTTGTGACACATGGAATACATCATGTACTCGGGAAAGGTGAGGGGTAGTTCAAGTTGGTAGGCAACTTCTCCACGTTTAGCTAGAATGCGGAAAGGTCCGATGTAACGTGGGGCCAACTTGCCTTTGATACCGAATCTTTGGGTTCCCTTCAGAGGAGTAAGCCGAAGGTAAGCCTTCTCATCAATATTGTAGCTCTCCTCTCTATGATGACGATCATAGTAGCTCTTTTGACGAGACTGGGCGGCTTTCAATCGATCACGAACAATGCGAACATGCTCTTCTGCTTCCTTGACCATATCCGGTCCAAAGAGTTGTCTTTCACCGGTTTCTGACCAGTTTAGGGGTGTTCGACATCGTCGGCCATAGAGGAATTCAAAAGGAGCCATGTTCAGACTAGATTGAAAACTATTGTTATAAGAAAATTCGGCGAATGGAAGAGATTTCTCCCAATTCTTTCCGAAAGAGATAACACAAGCTCTGAGCATGTCTTCCAAGATTTGATTAACCCTTTCAACTTGACCGCTAGACTGAGGATGGAAAGCGGTACTAGAGGATAGATGAGTTCCCATAGCATTCTGAAAACTTTCCCAGAATCTAGAGGTGAAAAGGCTACCACGATCAGAATTGATCACCAAAGGAACACCGTGAAGAGACACAATTCTAGAGACATACAAGTCCGCCAACTGACTAGCAGTTATAGACTCGCGAACTGGAAGGAAGTGAGCAACTTTTGAAAGTCGATCAATGACAACGAAGATGGCATCATTTCCTTTCTGGGTTTTTGGAAAGCCGGTGATGAAGTCCATACCGACCTTGTCCCATTTGCACTCGGGAATAGACAATGGTTGAAGAGTACCAGCAGGTCTTTGGTGTTCTGCCTTAATGCGACGACAAACATCACATTCGGCAACAAATTGTGCAATGTCTCTCTTCATCTGGGTCCACCAAAATCTCTGGCGTAGATCTCGGTACATTTTTGTGCTACCGGGATGAATTGAGAGGGGAGTGTCATGAGCTTCCTTAAGGATGAGCTGCTTTAGGTCTTCATTCTCAGGAACTACTAAACGATTTTCAAAGAATATCGTTCCTTGATCATTTGCAGAAAAACATTTAGCAACTCCGCTAACAATGTTCTGCTTGATCTCTTGAATACTACTATCTTGTTTCTGGGAGGCTATGATTTGATCCTCAAGGGTTGGTTTCGCCACCAAGGTAGAAAGAAATCCATGAGGAACTATCTCAAGATTGAGTTTGCAAAACTCCTCATGAAGAAGTGGTTGATACTGTTGTAACATGAGGTTGTTACAATACGACTTACGACTTAGTGCATCAGCCATGACATTGGCTTTGCCTGGGGTGTAAGAAATTCCTAAGTCATAATCTTTTATCAACTCTATCCAGCGTCTTTGTCTGAGATTAAGATCTGGCTGGGTGAATATGTATTTGAGGCTTTGGTGATCAGAATAGATCTCACAACGATTACCAAGGAGGTAATGTCGCCAAGTCTTCAGGGCATGAACTACGGCAGCGGGTTCAAGATCATGGGTAGGATAGTTCTCTTCATGTGGCCGCAACTGGCGTGAAGCATAAGCTACCACATGTCTATCTTGCATAAGTATGCATCCTAACCCTTGCCGTGAAGCATCACAATAGATCTCAAAATCCCTTTTGGTGTCTGGAGGCGCAAGTACGGGTGCAGAAGTCAATCTTCTTTTTAGCTCTTGAAAGCTTTCCTCGCACTTGGGGGTCCATTGGAATTTCTTATCTTTCTTGAGGAGTTCAGTAAGAGGCTTTGCAACTTTAGAAAAGTTCTCGACGAAGCGGCGGCAATAGCTTGCTACGCCGAGAAAACTCCTAACTTGCTTAACCGATTCAGGTGGAGTCCAGTCAAGGACGGCCTGAACTCTCTCGGGATTGACCGCAACACCTTTCGCAGAAATCACGTGGCCTAAGTAGGTCACTTCTGGTAGCCAAAATTCACACTTGGAGAACTTGGCATAAAGGCGGTGCTCTCTAAGTTTTATCAATACCAACCTAAGATGTTCTGCGTGCTCCTTTTCGTTCTTCGAGTAGATGAGAATGTCATCAAGATAAACCACAACAAATGTACTCCATGAAGATCGAATTCATTAAGCGCGAGAATGTGGCGGGGGCATTGGTTAAATCGAAGGACATGACGGTATACTCGTAAAGACCATAACGAGTAGTGAAAGCCGTTTTTGGAATGTCCTCGCCTCGGATTTTGATTTGATGATAGCCTAATCTCAAATCCATCTTAGAGAAGACAGAGGATCCTTCAAGTTGATCATAAAGATCATTGATCCTGGGCAGTGGGTACTTGTTCTTTATCGTCGCTAAATTTAGCGGACGATAGTCTACGCATATCCTTTCTGTTCCATCTTTCTTCGTTACGAACAGAACGGGGCAACCCCATGGCGATGAGCTAGGGCGGATGAAGCCTTTTGCTAACGAAGCATCAAGTTGGGTTTTTAGCTCAGCTAACTCATGTGGGGCCATTCTATATGGGCGTCTAGAAATTGGGGCTGTGCCTGGAATAAGATCCACTATGAATTCTACACACCTGTCGGGTGGCATTCCCGGAGGCTCTTCAGGAAAGACATCCGGGAAGTCACGAACCACCGGAACATCTTCAAGGTCAGGAAGGGGAAGCACATTCAAAGTATGCATCTGGATTTTAGAGCTAGGTGATGTGTAATCAATGATCTGGCCTGAAGGATGGGTGAGTGTGACTGATTTGGCTTTACAATCAAGGAAAGCATTCTGCCTTGATAACCAATCCATTCCTAGGATGACATCAATGTCCGAAGACTTGAGGGCTATAAGAGAAGCAAGGAATACTAAACCCTCAATTGCAATTTGATTACCATGGCTTACTCTATTAGTTTGCCACTTTGAACCAGGAGTTTGAATGATCATTGGAGAAAACATTTCTTCAAAAGAAAATCCATGACGAAGTGCATAACTCTCCGACATGAATGAATGATAAGCTCCTGGATCGAAAAGAACGGAGGCGGGAACATGATTGACTGGGAGTGTGCCAAGGATGACGCCAGAAGCAACAATGGTTTCCTCAACTGAGATTTGGTTCACACAACCACTACTTGTGGCTGAAAGCTTTGCTGGGAAGGCTTTGGTGGTTGATTTCTTTGGAGGCTTGTGACTAGGTCGACGTGGTGCCACCAACACTGTAGGGCATTGTCGGAAGTAATGGCCTGTCAGACCACATGTGAAACACACCCTGCCTGAATTGCTGGGGGTGGGGTTACTTGGTTGCACACCATCATTCCTGGGAGGAACAATGTGTTGGGGTGGATGGCATATATTTGGTGGTGGCCTCTGCAGAAAGTTTTTAGGTATGGCTCTGGTTGGAATCCAAATTCTGCGTTTCTGAGGGGCTGAACTTGAAGAAGGAGCAAGCTCAAGAGCATGCTTGCGGGACTCTTCAAACACTTCATTGCCGTGCTCAGCTCTGAAGGATCTGTTGACTAAATCCTCAAAGGTGTCAAATTCGATGAGGTTGAGATCATGGCGAAGGATAGGGCTAAGTCCCTTACGGAACCTTGCCTGCTTTCTGGCATCGGTGGTGATCTCATCTTGGGCATAACGAGCAAGACGGTTGAACTCTCTCACATACTCATGAATGGACATCTCTCCTTGAGTCAGAATGCAGAACTCTTCCTTCTTGCGCTCCATTAACTCATCTAGAAGGTGGTACCCTCGAAAGGCATCACGGAACTCCTGCCAAGTCACTAGGTGACCATCAGGCTGCATGGCAACATAGTTCTCCCACCATTCAGCAGCAGCACCTTCCAAAAAGTATGCCGCGAATATAACTCGATCATCGGGAGCAACATGTGCAGTATCAAGCTTACGCTTGATGGAACGGAGCCAATCATCAGCTTCAAGGGGCTCAGAAGAACATCGGAATACCGGTGGCTTGAGGAGGATGAAGTCCTGAATGCTCACAACCACATTGAAATGACGTGAGGTATTCTGCTCGATGAGCTCCAGAAGGCGTGTTTGATCACGTTGATTCTTCTCAGCTTCCATCATGATTTCAGCCGCAGAAGGCGGTGGTGGAGGTTCATCATCATTTCGATTCCGAACACGGTCTCGATTCCGACGAACAGCACTACGAGTTCCACCTGACATCCTGTGTGATAAAAATCAACAATCAGAATAGGTTGAATAATGGATTCAAGGATAACAAGACATGATGAGGGCGGAAAAGGTTGTAATGCGAAGGAAATGATCCACAAAAACTTGGAACAAATCCGGCAGCATAACGGCTACACCGGGATGGAAAATGAAACAACCTCGAAGAAATTGGACAGAACTTCTTCAAGGAACTCAACAGAACGATGAGTCTGGACGACCACAACTGTCCTACGGCTACAAGGAAGCACTCAGCGAGATGTTCTAGTAAGACATAGATGAGCCTAGTCCTATCATCCCGTAGGAAAGGTAAGGGTGACTCAGAACTCAGATCGACGAGGATAAGGAGAAAAAGAAGCCTTACGTTGTTCCCTTATACCCAGAGTAACTATATAACTATAGAATGCTAGACTCGAATTCGACCAAGGGTTTGATAAGCCTACAGACAGTCCTGCTCTAATACCAAGTCTGTCGGGACCCGGGGTTAGCGTATGTAATTCTAGTCACGATGCAACCACATGGAGAGCCGAGAACCGTACCCACTTGTCTAAGCAGACAAGGCCAAGCACAGAACATTCTCGGTAAGCATCGAACGTGAGGGGCATCCCATTCAGGCCGGATGATCATCTGAGATGGGTCCTCATCGTCCGCTCACAAGTCTAGATGCTTAAGGGTGGTGAATCCCATACTCATAGACAAGTCGCCTCAACCATGTTATCGATTGAATCCTAACTCTTACATATACTTACTCCAGCCCGATCACTTAGTCGGGGTCTAGGGCGGGCTCGATCATACAACAAAGTGTGCACGTGACAGAGTCACGAGTAATCGCATCGCGATGCCCCAAGATGCGCACATCTAAGGCCCACTTGGTGTATAAAAGACCGCCAGCCAGATCACAACTAAGGTCTCGAAAACCCATACTAAGACATGCATGTTATAAACATACACGCAGCACACATGCCTAGTATGAACAGCAGGTATCATCACATAACTCTACAAAGTACTCTTTATAGATATACACATAGAGCATACAAAGATCACTTGTCTGTGATCACATTACATCATACAACGGAAGCAAATTAGGTCTGAGTACAGACAAGATTAACAAATGGCTTAGAGAAGCTTTGTACAACAAACATGCCCTTCCACGAGGGACCAGACTGTTGTCTGGGACTATACTACCAAGGTCAACGTCAACCTTCATGAAGGTGACTCCATCGGGGTCCGGGTTCTCATCTAAAACATAGAATAAGCAAACGTGAGTACAAAGTCGTACTCAGCAAGACTTACATCAGAACTAAACTACTCATGCTCAAGTATCAAGGTAAAGGAGGTGGGGTTCAATATGCAGAAGTGCCAGCTTTGACTTGGCTAATCCTGAACTACGAATACCAGACTTCAGGTAAGAAGCGTACACGAGTCCACTACCAAGTCTCCAATCAATACACCACTATGGTTACTTCCTCGACTTCCCCACGAGGAAGCACACCATAGCACTCACGCTTATCTTGCGTATTTTATAAGTATCCATTCAAGTTGTCTATGATCAAGTAGAGGTTTCCAAGTAGTCCATAACCGCGGACACGGCTATTCGAATAGTTCATTAACCCTGCAGGGGTGTAGATCTTCACACGCGTGTCATCACTTAACGCCTCATTCTTGGCACCATTCAAGCGGGTGTCGGACGTGGATGAAACCAAGGCACTAACCTCACATCACCTTCTCTAATCCAGGAGTCGACTACCTGAGTTTGGCACCGCTCGAGAGTCCGGCCGGTTCCACGAAACGGACTCAGATAATGTAAGGGACCGAGACGCCACCTCTGCCAGATGGTTTCACTGCCTCACAGGTCCACCCACATGTCTATATGACGCAACCTTTTCTTCATTCTTTTTCTATGCACATGCCAAATGGAAAGCCCGAATCTATTGTGACTCCTGGACCGGATCGGGTACGTAAAGAGGCCAAACGGGGCTCCCATAAAACCCTACATGTGTTCATACTCTTTGTCTTGGATCACAAAACAGGAACTCGGGGCCTAAGGCAGTGTTCAACGAGACAACCAACTGTGTACTCCTACACAGCCTCTCATCGTTCACCTTTGTTTAGGGTGGATTCACCAACACGTTAACATCAGCACCACTGCGTTCATTCCATCCCGACTCAAAAACATAACATCCTCATTGTATCACTAAGCAGCAATAAGCAGTAACAGTTGTAGGGGCCACATGCTCATCAATCAACTCCTAAATCTGCTAGGATTGTGGTTTGCTTAATACGGTGGCAAAATGATAGGTCATGCATCGGAATGGGTTCAACTATACGAAAGAACGTGTCTCGATGATCTCCTAAACATGCATAAGCGAGACTGAGAGGGAAGTAGGATTTTATAGACATGATCAATGGGTTTTGCTTGCCTTGCTGACGATACACGGTCTTAACGGTGGTCTTCTTCTTCGGGGGTGATCACCGTCTCGGAAAAGCTGGTACCAGAAACAATCATCAACAAGGGGGGACAACTCCGAAAGTAAAATGCACATACACATGATAAGGTTGTCCATGATGTGAATGGTACTGGTTTGTAGCATATTCAATTTAATTTAAGTATATTGCATTTGAAATGCAAATTCAAACTCCAAATTCAATTTCGAATTAAGTCATATACACATTTCCTTCTGTTCCCCCATTTTAAAATGGTCAAACATAAAAACAAATTGCATATTCTTAATCCTTGTATTTTTCTGATAATTTTTCATATATTATATGTTTAATTTGGAGTTAATATGAATTTTCTATGATTTTTGGAAGTTTATTCAATTTTCAGCCTTTTCTGTAATTATTTTAAATGTTTTTCCATTTACTGCGTCAGCATGGCGTGGGGGTGACGTCAGGGGGGGGATGACCAGTGGGCCACCACTGTCAGTGTCACTGGGGTTAACCCCTCTCTGTTTAAACTAAACAGAGGGGTTAGGGGGCCAGGGGGCCCACCTGTCAGTGGCCCTAGGGGTCATTAACAGGGGGTTAGCCCTTAACCAACTGGCCACGTGGGCCTCTCACCGCCGGCGAGCTCCGACACGGCGGAGACGACGCCGGGGTGACCAAATGGTCACGGGAGAGCACGGAGGAGGCGCCAAATCGATCCCCACGTGCCCCCGCATCCATCTGTCCTAATCGGGGGTCTTCAGGGGGGCTATGGCGACGGCCGGGACAAAAGGCGTGGCGGCCGGCTGCTGGCTCCAACGAACTCGGTGCTCCAGGCCACGGGAGGAAGCGCGGGAGGGTTGGGGAGGAAGAAGAGTTCACCCAGAAGCTCAAGACGGTGACGACGGCGTCTGGGAGTGCGTAGAGGCGATGAATTCCGCGGCGGCCTTCTCCGGCTCCGGCGAGATCCCGAGGAAGCTGGCGTCGGCTCAGGGCGACCTCAGGCTCAATTAGTTGAGGGAAACGACGAAGACGGCGTAGCTTGGCCTTCCGGACACCACCGCGAAGAGGAAGGAGGCCGGTGGCCGCGTGATTGCTCGGGGGCGCTCCGGCGTGCTCACGGGTGTGTGCGGGGAAGACGACGCAGAGGCGCGGGGAGGGACCGCGAGCAGAGGGGAAAGGAAGAGGGGGCGGTTCTGGCGTTGCGGTGGCGTGCACAGGGGGGCTCTAGACGTCTCTGCACGTCGAGGTGGCGACGGCGCGCTCCCAGGCCGCCACCGACCTGCTTGCCCGTCGGTGAGGAAGAAGACAAGCGGATGGAGGTGGGTTGGGCAGTCTGGTGGGCTGGGGGGGATGAGTTGGGCTGAAAGCCGGGGTTTCTTCCCTTTTTCTTTTTCTTCTCTGTTTTGTTTTTCTGCCTTTTGTTTTTCCCTGGTAAAAATACCAAAACATTTCATAAAAATGCCCAAATACTTTTATAAATACTAGGTGACCAGTAGCTAGTCACATAAAGAATTTGGACATTTTTGAAATTCAATTAATTTGAATTTCAATTCAAATAGGGGTAAACTTTAATTTCCAGAGCACCTTTTGAATATTAGAAAATTCCATGAGTATGGGAAATTACCCAAACCATTTTTAAAATGATCAGCATCATTTATAGGAATTTTCCAAATGTTCAAATGATTTTTGGAAAAAGATTTTTATCTGGCCATTTGAATTAATTTCTCAGGGCTTTCTTTTCCCCATTTTTGAATTTCATTTGGATTTTTTGCATGATGCAAAGGGCACAAACAAACCTAGCACTTACCCTAGTTGGGGTTCTGACAGAGATACCACTCTGATATGTTCGTGCTATGTGCATTGTGATCTTAAATTGATTTTCAGCAGCATATTATTTACTTTTTGTTTGTTTGTGAATGATTACATGAAAGAAGGATTGCTTCGTGCATTGTCCTTGTAGCATGGTGTCAAAACTTGCTAAACTCTTTCGTAGTGCATGCTTATTTACATCTAATGAAGCAAAAGAGTTTGTCAAAGTTTTCTTTGTCGCGTCCAGTTCGTTGAACTGAATTGCTTGAGGGCAAGCAATAGCTAAGCTTGGGGGAGTTGATACGTCTCAAACGTATCTACTTTTCCAAACACTGTTTCTATTGTTTTGGCTTCATTCTTGCATGATTTGAACGAAACTAACCCGGACTGACGCTGTTTTCAGCAGAGCTACCAGTGTTGTTTTATTTTGTGCAGGTTTCTGGATATTTAGGTACGCTGGAAAAATCCCAAGGAAATATATAAAAAATCAGCATTCTGGAAGCTTCCGAGGATCCAAAGGGGGGCCACAGGGCAGCCAGGGGGCAGCCAGGAGGGTGCCTGGCGCGGCCCAGCCCCTGGTGACCTACCTTGGCCCCTATTTATTCTCCCGACGCAGAAACCCCAGAATAGAAGTCGCTTTTCCAATCTACGTCGCGGAGCCGCCTCCACCCTCTGTTCTTCTCCGGGAGAGCTAATCTGGAGGCTGCTTTGGCCTCCGGTGAGGGTAAATCATCGCCATCGACATCGCCATCACCACTCCATCACCCCTCCATGACTTCTCCATCCATGTGTGAGTAATTCCCTGTTGTAGGCAAAGGGGATCGTAGGGATTGGATGAGTTAGATCATGTAATAGTTCAATCAGATTGTTGGGGGCATGTTGCCTATCATCTACGTGGTGTTTATCATCTCTGTTACAACTTGTTTTTCTTAATGCTTGCCACTTTGGGCCCGAGTGCCATGATTTCAGATCTGGTCACCCTTTTGTTTCTTGAGTTTGTGGTGTTCTTGATCCTACCTATGAGTTGTATGCACCTATTATAGTCCGGAACCGGCGATCCCAATGGTGACAGCTTGGGACACCAAAGGGGATGGACTATAATTTGAGGATTCCGTGTATCCATGAAGTGTTAATGCTTTGTTCCGATGCTCTTTGATAGGAGTACCTTAATCTCCCTAAGTTCCTTTTGGCCCCGTTTGTAGTGGGAGGGTAGGACAAAAGATGTTGTCCAAAGTTCTTATTGCAAGCACGTACAACTATCCTGGGATACACGCCTGATGTTTGATATTTGCCTAGATGATCCTTTCTTTCATGTGAGCCTTGCCCGTGTTAGAATCTATTACATGTTCGTTCTCATCCAAGCAGCGCCCAACCATCCATATCCCTATCCTACAGTGTTTCCTTTCCTGCTGGTTACTAGTTTTTACTTTTGCTGTTTTACTTTTTCTGTTCCACTACCACTAATACCACTATTATCACCACCACTACTATCACTGTATCACAGTTGCTACTAATACTTTTGTGCAAGCAAGTGTTTATTTCAGGTGCGGTTGAATTGACAACTCAACTGTCAAAGCCTGTACATATTCTTTGTGTCCCCAAGTGTCGAATCAATAAATTGGGTTATCTTGCCCGCGAAGACTATCTCAATCCCCTACAGTTGAGGGTTATCACCAACAATGGCGACTACTTGGGCTCCTTTACGCTTGTTATGCCAGGGATGACTGATCCGGCGACTTTGGAGGCTTTGGCATGTAGAGAAGGACTAGCTCTGGCTCTGGATTTGGGACTCCAAAATGTGGTGATATCAACCGACTGCAAGACGATGATTCAGGACATCCACAACAACACTGGAAACCGGCATAAGTCTATAATCACGGAAATTCGTATGAGGACTTCTAGCTTCGGCTCTTGTGATTTTAAAGTAGGAAGTTTAATCTAGATGCTCATAACATTGTTAAGTTTTCTCTTAGCCTGTCGTGTGGGCGGCACATGTGGTTGCTTCAACCACATGATCCGTCTTGTATCTTGCAACATATTGTGGTTAATCAATAAAATAGGGTGTGTTTTTCTCAACAAAAAAAACTTAGCTCCACAATTTATAAAAAAATTATTTATAGAAAATTAAATTATAAGTTACCTCGCATGTTATTTTGCTATGCGATAGATTTTCTATGAATGCATATCTGTACTTGCTATCATTGTTTTAGGTTTAGTGAAGGGTGGAGATGTTTCCACTGTCTCTACTCAATATGTTATTTTCGTCTCATATCATCTCACCGATATATTATCGAGGTAATAAATTAACAAAGCAAAAAAACACATATTTTTGGATTTTCATCAAATTATCTTAGATTTGTACTCTAAACAACATTTTTTCAAAAAATAATTTATAATCAAATTATAATATGTTTCATAAAAAAATTCATGTTTTAAAACATCAAAGTATTTGTTAATAGTTCCCGCAGCAACGTGCGGGGTATCATCTAGTATATAGAATTGTTTGAACAATGTTTCAATAACATGAGAAAGCTAAAATATATATTTTAATAATTTTTGGAAATAAAGTCGCACATTTTTAATTAAATCTTAAACTTTAATCACATGGATTAATATTTTGGAAATAAGGAATATAATTCAAAAATTTATGAAACTCTTGTGTATGCCTGGGTTGCACGAGTAGAAGTACACAAAATTCTAAATATCCCACCTTTTGTAGCAACCAACATTTTCCACCTTTTTTAAAGATTTTTCAACATTTTTCACCTAAAAACACTTTCTAATATATTATGGGCCATCGGCCCACGTATGGGATCATAATATAAAAAAACGGAGAGAAGGGAAAGGCCTCGGGCGATCTAAGGCCCAAGCCCTTAAAACGAGCTTATATCCTATAAATAGGACAAGTGTGTTTTGAAAACACAAGTGAGCCGTTGGCCTAGTGGTCAGGTATGGCGTGCTAGAGAAAAGTGATCGTGGGTTCGAGATCCCTCAACGCGTTATTATTTTTGGGTTAGTCTTCTTCTCCTAGGTTAATGGGGGTCTCACTAGTCAGGTCGGTGTGGATTCCGCATGTCAGTTTAGTGGGTCTCACGTGTCATGTAAATGGTCGGTCCCGCATGTCAATTTGCTGGTGGGTCCAATTTATCATTGGATAGTCAGTGTAGTTGGATTTTATGGGCAACATGTGGGTTTTACATGTCAATGGTAGGTTAAACCTATTGTTTTCTAGACATGTAAGCGAAAATTGATACATAGAAAACCCACGTAGGTGAAATAGTTGAGGTGTCCGCTCCATCATTTTAACACATTATAAATTAGCAATCACAATCATATAGATCGGTTGCAATCGACTAAACATAAGGATATAAACAATGCTATTCAAGTTATGACCATTTTTTTAGAAAATAATGACCTTTTTGATCAGGATGGTCATAAAAATGAAGGGTTTAAACCCTTCCACATAGCTTACAACCATTTGTTGTAAAATGGTCATAGGTTTACGACCAATTTTTCAAGGGTCATTAGGAAAAGGTCACTAGTTGACATATTCTTGTAGTGCAGAGCATCAGGCATAAGCACCGAGTCTGATATCAAGCTGAATATCACAAGGTAGAGGACTCATGAGTTGCATACGAGATCAAGCAAGAGGAATAACCTCGAGAACAGAAAGATACAAGAGAGTCAGGTTTCGATCCTTTGGAACTGTGGGTTATGGACCCACATTGAATAAGAAGGGTGGTGACAAACAATGTGATCAAGTTGCAAGGTAAGTCAGAGAACAGCTTGTTAGCTATGTTGGCAACAACGTCGGTACCAAGGGCGAGGGACGAAGAGAACCATTTTCCTGCTCGTTAAGACGAGGCAGACGAATTGGCAAAGTTGTTGTCCATCGGTGGTCACCGAAAAGTCATCAACAGTTGTAACAGCTTGTACGGACAAAGTAGTACACCGAAGTGTTTACATAAGCAGGGAATTATCATTGCTCAGACGAGTTACCTCAGAAGAAAGATTAAAGGGACCAGTGGAAAGCAAAATGTGATCATCAGATCAAACATACCAATGGAAAAGAAATTGTTATACACAAGCATTAGGGGTATATCATTCCCAAGGGAAAACAGAGCAAGATATACATGACCAAGTTTGTATTGGCAGGGAGTCAAAGGAGGTTGTCGATGATAACCCAAATCATCGAGGGGTAAGGATGGTATTTCTCACTATGCATCCAAGTAACACTTGGGAGAAGTCAAAATGTCGATGATGACCATAACACATTGTGTCGAGGGGTTTCTAGAGAATGAAAACGAATAGCGGCGATTCCAAGCAAAAGTTATTCGGTGTTCTCGGCTGACGGCAAACCAGAACCATGAAAAGGCTATGACAGGGATAGGCATTGTTTCATCACAATTCATAAGATGTGGTGCAAAGGAATGATATCCTGGAGATACCAGGGGTACTACTCGAAGGTAGAATGGTGGATCATAGGTGTAGAAGAATTTAATTATCTTTACAAGAAGCTTTCATGATAAGTTCTACATAGTATCCATTGGCATGAACACAAAGGTTCAGGGTCGACTCCCACTTCTTTAATGCATAGCCATTCATTCACTTCTCGCTGTCAATGAATTTGTAGCGTTCAAAATTTTATCCGGCACAACACCAGTAGAATAAGACCTGTAGAAGTTCATGGGTTCACACAGATGGATGAAGCATAGATACAACCCATAGGGACATTTTACGAATCTATACGACAAAAAATAGAAACAAGAGATACAAATTTGAACGCAGAAGGCTGATGACATAGACCAGATGATACCGTTTGCCAAAGGCATTTCGTATCAAGGGAAGCTCGTCAATGATTTAGGACACAAGGGTACGGTAGGTAGTAATCCACCCAAAAGGTCAGGTGGTGTACAGAGTGACGGGGATCAACCCTGGAAAATCCCATGGTCAGGGACCCTGGGTTAGTCATGAAAGGCACAGGTTGGACGATAGCTCGTCGGCTAACAGGAGGAGACATTCCTGCTCGATATTATTGCTTGGAGATGCGATTACATGGAAGGCCAAGGCTAGTGCGCACAAGGCTAGGGTTACAGATCGTGTATTGGTTGATCTCGACGTCTCCCCACCCAGCCCTTATATACTAGGCTAGGTCTCGGGGAACCCGTCTTGGATTACAGATGAGGTTTCCTAACCCTAATCTTGTACCGCACGGCAGGTTTGCACCTTCCTTATGAGTCGTGGACTCCTACGTCGGTGCCACGAGTGGGCCAAGGCTGGGCCCAGGCGGCATCTCTATGGGCCTTCTGTCTTCGGGTAGGCCCATCTATAGAAGTCGTGGGGTCACCCCCTCGTCAGTAGCCCCCGACTGCCTGGGGGACTCGAAGAGTCGTGCAGGGACTCGATTTCATCTTTGCGTCGATTGTATGCACGGTATAACCGCGGGTCACTGGCAGTCTAGGGCCATGACAAAACCTGTTTCGAGGGAATGCTAAGCTGAAAGGGCCCAAGGAGTCGACTGGTCGAGCCTTGGTGAATTGCACTAGTGGCAAATACCGCAGTAGCCCAAACAAACTCATGTCCCTCGACATGAGCTTGGAACACTGGTGTCGAGCAAAAGTCATGCCGCTGCAGGTCTTACAGTGATCAATTGCCGCCAGTAAAGTTTGTAGCCTAGGCGCGTCCGCCCAGCTTTTTCTATCATGCAAGCGCATGGAAAAGGTTGGGAGTGAAATCGCTCTGCGGCAAGTCCCAGCCCGGCCGATCTGCGCAGCGGGGTCTTACCTACGCGCTAAGCTTGTGCGGCATCTGGGCACAGTGTATCGTGTTCCAGGAATATGTATTTTTTATCGAGGCACGGAGCCTAATTAGTAATGCACCCACTTGGAATAAACAATCAAGTGAGTTGTTTTAGCGGTCACTCGTGGAGCTTTGTCGAGCGCTCGGGAAAGGAGTGATGTAGAGGAGTACTTGCTCGGGAGGTCTTAGAGTGCTCGGGTACTTAGAGTTCTGCGAGTAATCACTCGAGTATCGCCTTCGCTCTCGGGGTGAGGGAGCACCCGACACTCTGAGACCGTACGATCTGGCGAGTGCATGCTTGCTTGTCTTGTGTCATAGTGAGGGAGCACCCGAAAACTCTCATGGGTGCGAGTAATAACTCGAGCACATCTTTTTCCTTCTAGGTGAGGGAGCACCTGAGACTCTCATGGGTGCGAGTAATCACTCGAGCACGTCTTTTCTTCTAGGTGAGGGAGCACCTGAGACTCGATCTTGAGTGGATACGCTCCCGATGGGAGTTAAATATATTTGAAAAATGTATTTGAATCAGTAAAAACGGTGCTTGCAGGCTGCATTTTCTTTTGCGCTGCCATTTTAATTTACCTCTTCTTGGTAAGGATAACGATCTCCTTGCTGGAGGACCGTCAAAGATGCTCTGTCTGCGAACCGTCATGTCTTCATGACCGGTCATAATGATGGCCTTTGTGGCGTGCTGCAGCCGCATGTTAAGTTACCGATGCGCGTATTGAAAACGCGCGAGATTTGACGCGTCCAACGCATAGTGCCGCCCGTGTGAAAGCATCTTTGTCTCGGAATTTGAATCGCCCAGCACGCTCGGTCTTTGGATTAATTGCTCCCATCGTCTGGGTTTCTACGTGCTCTTGGGTTTGTGCTATAAATAGACCCCTCTTTTTCGTCTAGAAGCAGTGTTCGTCCTCTGCCCATCTTGCTCCTCTTCTTCTTTCCCTTCTCATGGGGCCAAAACGAGGTGCAGGTATGACTAGCCGCGGTCGGGTTCGCCGTGGCCGCGGTGGTCGTACTCCGCGCTCTTCTTGCGGTGGCCGCCGTGGAGCAGCGCTGATGCCTTCCTCCTCTTCCTCAGAGGAGGGTTTTTGGCACTACGACTTTCTCCTACGCGTCCGTGGCCGGAACAATGATGGCATCCTTCTTCCTTCTGCATTTGCTGCCATTGTTTCTGAGCGTGGCCTGGATGGCCTGCTTCTTCGTCTTCAGGGGTGCTCTCGGCCTCTTTCTTATGTTGAATTGGAGACCGACAGTTCCCGCTTGATTTTTCTTGGTTTTGGCTGGAAGTCGTTTTCTCGGCGTTGGAACTTGCGTGACGGTGATACTCTTTGTTGCCGTTTTGATGGCGAAAATACTCTCGCCATCCGGGCTTTTGACCCGAGCGGCAATCGCATGGATCCGTACTGGCAGGAGACAAGCAGCGACAATTCCAGCAGGTCGGGGAGTCCCACGACTATGTCTTCAACGTCTTCATCCTCTGGCGACTCCTCGGGTGGTGATGCTGTGCCCTCCAGCTCTGGAGAGGACCTCGGCGTCAAGCTACCGATCAAGCAGGCACGCCAGGAGACCTTGTAGAACTGGAGGTCGTGGCGTCGTCTTCGCCGGCAGCTCGGGTGGAGCTGGAGAAGAAGATGTGCAGCTGGAGAAGAAGATGGTGGAGCATCGGCTTCGGTGCTCCGCAAATAAGTCGAGCTTCACCTTTTGTTATGTCATTGACGTCACGAGCTGGCTGCTTCGACTCCTCCTTTGTCTGTGATGCTCGTTGCATTAGCGCCAATCACCCCAGCATGGGCACACATGTAAAAGTCGTAATTCCTTGGGTGATTTGTGTTGTAGTCTTGTCGGCTTCTTGTGTCTTCGTAACTAGGTTAGTTCTCCGTGTAATGAGGATTGTCTTTGAGTAATGGGAGCATCCTTCTATCCAATGTACTCGAGTCTTTTGTACTGAGAATGATCTTTGGGTCCTTGTAATGCGAACTGTGTTTGAGTCCTTGTAATGGAATTTGTCTTTATGTCTTTCAACGAGAGATGTCTTCGAGTCTATCAAGTCCTTGTACTGTGGATACTATCGGGTGCGCGACAACGCTCCCGATGGGAGTAGCCCCCGAGGCTACGTTTGAGTTGTAGAATCGAACGTAGGCTAAGATTTGTCTCCTTTGCCGTTTTTTGTGTTTGCTGCCGGTAGTATCGGGTGCGCGACAGCGCTCCCGATGGGATTAGCCCCCGAGTCTTTAGGTGATCGTTGGCAATCAGGTGAAGGCTAAAGGATTTTTCTTTGTTTGATGCCTCCGTTTATATCTCTTTCCAAAGTGCTTGGTGCTCCGCCAGGTTGCTGGGCTGATCGTGTATTGACATGGCTTCCCTTTGATTTCTCCGTAGGTGGACGCCTTCCGAGGGGTTTTTGTTTGGACCCTTGCGTATTTTTAAGTTACAGACTGCACGGGAGATGATCTCATTTCTCGGGGGGAGGTGTTCTCGAGTCCCCGAGTGATTTAGGTAAAGATTGCGTGAGCGAAGATAGCGTCTCTCAGGGGGAGTTTGTACTCGGGCCCCCGAGTGCTTTAGGTAAAGATCGCGTGAGCGAAGATAGCGTCTCTCGGGGGGAGTTTGTACTCGGGCCCCCGAGTGCTTTAGATAAAGATCGCGTGAGCGACCATAGCGTCTCTCGGGGGGAGTTTGTACTCGAGCCCCCGAGTGCTTTGGTGAAAGATCGCGTGAGCGACGATAGCGTCTCTCGGGGGGAGTCTGTACTCAAGCCCCCGAGTGCTTTGGATAAAGATCGCGTGAGCGACGATAGCGTCTCTCGGGGGGAGTCTGTACTCGAGCCCCCGAGTGCTTTGGGTAAAGATCGCGTGAGCGACGATAGCGTCTCTCGGGGGAGTTTGTACTCGAGCCCCCGAGTGCTTTAGGTAAAGATCGCGTGAGCGACGATAGCGTCTCTCGGGGGTAGTCTGTACTCGAACCCCCGAGTGCTTTGGGGTGGTAGTATTTGGGCAACATCATTTTATTGCGTCGAACGGTTACATGAGTTGACAGTCGAGCATGACTGGTGGAGACTATGGGTAGAACAGGCGTAGGTTCGCTACGTTCCATGGATTTCCCACGTCCTCGTCAGTCTTCGGGTTCTTCAGTCTATAGGAGCCTCCTCCTATGATTTCTGAAACTATGAACGGTCCTTCCCATTGGGGGCAAGCTTGTGGACTTTCTCTTGTATCAGTCGCAGGACGAGGTCTCCTTTGTTGAAGGTTCTGGTGCGCAGGCGACTGCTTTGGTAAGTTCGCAGCTTGTCCTGGTACCCCTCTAAACTTGCTAGGGCTGTGTCTCTTGCTTCGTCTGTTGTGTCCTTGTCATCTTGCAGTGCTTCTTCTGCTTCTTCTTCTTCATACCCCGAGATCCGGGGTGCCCCGAATTTGAGGTCATGTGGTAGTACTGCCTCCGCCCCGTACACCATGAAGAAAGGCGTGTACTGGGTTGCGGTAGTTGGGGTAGTGCGCGGGCTCCATAGTACTGCAGGGAGTTCTTCTACCCAGTTTCCTGCGGCCTGCTCGAGTGGTGCAAGGAGCCGCTTTTTGATTCCTCAGCAGACTAGGCCATTTTCTTTTTCCACCTCGCCGTTGGACTACGGGTGCGCGACTGATGCGTAGTTGATTTTGATGCCCAGTTCTTCGCAGAAATTCTAGAATTATGCTGCTGTGAAGTTCGTACCGTTGTCCATGATGATGTTGTGTGGTACCCCGAACCTGAAGATGATTGATTTGATAAAATTCACTGCCGTGAGGGCTGTGGAGCTGGTGATGGGCACTGCTTAGATCCATTTGGTGAACTTGTCGACTGCTACTAGCAGGTGTGTTCTTCCTCCCTTTGATGATTTCTTGAGCGGGCCCACCATGTTGAGTCCCCAGGTGGCGAACGACCATGATAGTGGTATGGTCTTGAGTTCTGAGGCTGGAGCGTGCAGTCTGCTGGCAAAAAATTTACAGGCGATGCAGCGCCGCACGATGTCTTCTGCGTTTTTCATGGGAGTGGGCCAATAAAATCCTTCTCGGAATGCTTTGGACACGAGCACTCGACTGCTCGCGTGGTGCACGCAGGTACCCTCGTGGATTTCGAGCAGTAGGGATTTGCCTTCTTCTTCGTCGATGCACTTTTGGAGTATCTGGGTGATACTGGGCTTGTATAACTGTCGGTTGATCACTGAGAATGCCTTGGATCGACGACTGATGCGCCAAGCTTCTGTGACGTCTTGTCGTAGCGTGCCTTCGATTAGGAATCGGAGGAACGGTTTCGTCCACGCTGGTCCTTCGAGTGTTGTTGGATCTGTAGTTTCGACCGCTTGGTTGTTGTTGCCTTCGGATGGACTCGCTGATGCCACCTGTGCTGGCTCAGTGACGTTGTCATCTACAGCTGCCTCGAGTGCTGCTGTTTTTTCTTTGATGGATCTCTGGCTGATGATTTCGAGGAAGACGCCGGGTGGTACTGGTCCTCAAGTCGAGCCGATGTTTGCGAGTTCGTTGGCTTCTGTGTTGTTTGTTCTGGGGATATAATTGAGCTCGCACCCGTCGAAACTTCCTTCGAGCGTGTTGTAGAGCTTCTGATAGGCCGTCATGTTGTCGGCTACTGCATTGCAGTCTTTCATCGCCTGCTGGACGACGAGGTTGGAGTCTCCGTAGATTACGAGGCGGGTGGCACCGCATGTTTTGGCCATGCGCATGCCATGGAGTAGTGCCTCGTATTTGGCTTCGTTGTTGGAGGCGTGGCTGAAGTTGATCTGGAGGACGTATGTGAGCTTTGTTCCTTTGGGGGAGACTAGAACGACTCCTGCTCCGGCTCCTTGATGTCTTTTGGAGCCGTCGAAGAACATTGTCCATGAGTTGGACAAGTCTGGTGGCCCTGGTGTTTGAACCTCCGTTCACTCGACCAGAAAATCTGGGAGTACTTGGGCCTTGGTTGTTGTTGGGTGCTTGAACTGAAGGTCTCGCGGGTTGAGCTTGATGTTCCACTCGGCGACTCGCCCAGTCGCTCCAGGGTTGTTGAGGATGTCCGCGAGTGGTGCGCTGCTCACGATTGTGATAGGATGTTCGTCAAAATAGTGCGACAGCTTTCTTGAGGTCATGATGATGGCTAGGAGTAGGTTCTGATAGTGCGGGTACCGCTGCTGGGATTTTGTCAAGAGCATGCTGAGGTAGTAGATCGGTCTTTGTATGCTCTGAACCTTGCCTTCTTCTGTGCGCTCGATGAAGAGTGTTGTGCTTACCACGTTGTTGCGTGCTGCGACATAGAGGTACAGATTTTCTCGTTCTTTGGGCACCGCCAAGATTGGTGGTGTTGAGAGTGTCTTCTTTAGGTCCGCAAATGCTTTGCGGGCTTCTTCGGTCCACTCGAATTTTTCTCCTTTTCTGAGCAGCTGGTAGAATGGTAGTGTGCGCTCTCCCAATCTACTAATGAAGCGACTCAGGGCTGCGAGTCTTCAGGTGAGTTGTTGCACACCTTTGATGTCGGTTGGCTCCTGCATCCAGGTGATTGCTTGAACTTTCTCGGGGTTCGCTTCGATTCCTCGGGCGGAGACCATGTACCCGAGCAACTTTCCGGCCGGGACGCCAAATGTGCACTTCTTCGGGTTGAGCTTGATTCTGTACTTGTTGAGTGCTGCGAAGGTCTCGCGCAGGTCGTCAAGTAGCGTGTTTGCACTGTAAGTTTTGATGACGATGTCGTCCACGTAGACTTGCACGTTCGTGCCGATTTTCTCCTTCAGGCAGGCTTGCATCATCCGCTGGTATGTGGCTCCGGCGTTTTTGAGTCCAAAGGGCATTGTCCTTTAGAAAAATACGCCGTAGTGATGAATGATGTGTGTTCTTCATCTTCTTCCTTCATCCTGATCTGATTGTATCCTGAGTAGGCGTCGAGGAACAATAACAAGTCACATCCTGCTGTCGAGTCGATTATCTGATCGATTCTTGGCAGGGGAAAATGATCTTTTGGGCAGTGTTTGTTGACTGGCCCGTAGTCGACGCACATCCGCAGCACGTCTGTGTCTTTCTTGGGGACCGGTACTGGGTTGGCGATCCAGGTGGCTTTCTTCGTTTCTCGGATGAATTGAGCGTCGAGTAGTCGGTTGACCTCCTCCCCGATTGCTCTGCGCTTGGGTTCTGAAAATCTTCGCAGTGCCTGCTTCACTGGCTTGGTGTTTGGCTTGATGCGCAGCGCGTGTTCCGCGAACTCGCACGGTATTCCTGGCATGTCGGCTGGGCACCAGGCAAAGATTTCCCATTCTTCACGGAGGAAAGCGATGAGGGCAGTCGCTTGCTCTTCCGGGAGGTGGGCGTACACGCGGACTGTTTCTTCTGGGTCCGTCGGGTGCACTTGGTGGGTGACCGTGTTGCTGTCGATGCTGAAGTCCCGCCCATACTCTTTTGACTCGCTTCGACTTGCTAGTGAAAAGATACTTTTTTCTATCGCCATGGCTATTTCTGTGAGTTCTTTCTCGGCTTTGAAGGTGTCGGAAACTTTGTGGAAATCGCGATCACATTGGTCTGATCTGGTGAAGCTCTCGTTGACTGTAATGACGCCCGCGGATCCTGGCATCTTGAGTTTGAGGTAGGCGTGGTGCGGAATCGCCATGAATTGCGCGAATGTTGGACGTCCCAGTATGGCGTGGTACTGCGACCGCCAGTCGAGTACTTCGAACTCGAGGGTGTGTCTTGCGAAATTGCGTCTGCTGCCAAAGACAACTTCGAGCTCGATTATTCCAAGGGAAATAGCCGCTTCTCCTGGGACTACTCCGTATAACACGGTGCTTGATTTTTTCCATACTGATCGTGGGATCAGCATCTTGTGTAGGGTGCTGAAGAAGATTATGTTCATGTTGCTGCCCCCGTCCATGAAGATTATGTCCATGTCGTACCCTCCAATTTGAGCATCGAGTACCAGGGGAGCGTGCCCCGGCCTTGGGACTGCAGGTGGGTGATCGCTCTGGGAGAACGTGATACTAGTTTCTGCGTTGTGTAGTTGGTAGACTTCGACTGTCTGTAGGTCCTCGGCTGCCCTGGCTTGCATGGTGTAGGCGTCCTGTTGAGCTTGCGATACCCTTCCTTCTTGGATCGTGTACACCTGTCCTTGAGGCGGGTTGTAGCGTCTTTCGGGACTTGGAGTCGTCGACTGCTCGGTTCGTCGGGTGCGCTTGGCTTCTCGTTGTTTTTCCTCCTTGAGGCTGTTGGCGAGTTCGTTGAACAGGCGGCAGTTTCCTAGAGTGTGACCCGATCTGATGTATCCCCAGTCGTCTTCGAAGAAGTGGATCATGCAGGGTCCTTCTAGCTGCTCCTTGACCGTGAGTTTGCTGGATCCGGCGTGTCGTCTCCTCCTTGAAATTCGGAAGATCTGCGCGTGATCCGCCGGGTGCTCGTGGACTCGCGGGTCGATTTAGATTCGCTCGCTCAGATTCTGGTTCTTTATAAGGTTGGCGAATTCGTCTGGTCTTAGATATGGGTTGTAGTATTCGCCGGTCTGGGTCTCAGAGTCGCTGTCCTGGTGGGCGACAGCTGTCCTCACGACGGCGGGTCGTCGAGTGGTCGGCGAGCGTGCAGCTGTATAGTGCGACTCGTCGAGTGGGGTCTCGTCGTAGAATCCTCGCGCCTGTCTTCTAGGTCGTTGATTTCTTCTTCGTTGATGATGACCTTGACGATCGCTGAACTCGAGCTCGGAGTCGGTGTCTTGCTGTGCGGCGGGTGCCCGGGTGGCGGTGGGTCGTCGAGTGGTCACCAGGTCCTCTGCTTCATGTTGTAGTTCGTCGATCGGAATCTCTGCGTAGAACCCTCGCGTCTTTCTTTCGGGTCGTCGACTTTTCCTTCGCTGGAGGTGGACTCGGTTGCCGCCATAGTATTGGTCTTGGCACAGCTGCAGGCCGAGCGAGCTTGATGGGGCGGCAGAGATGTTTGCCGTGATCTTGAATTCTTCGGGTGGATTGGATCTGGTTCTTGCTCTTGAATTGTGGCTTGCTGAAGACGGAACCGCCGAGATCGTAATTCCAACCTGTGTAGTTCCCACAGACGGCGCCAATTGACGGGGATCAACTGTAACACCCCGGGTGTCACGCTACAGTAGTCTAACAGTAATCACCTTGTTAATGGTCATGTCATCATGATTAGGCAAGGGTTAAACAACCTTGATCGAGTTGAGCTCAAATTCAAACTGAATAAAAAAATTGTAGAAACAAGTGGAAATTAAACTTGACACAAAATTGTGCAAACAATTTTATAAAATGTCTAAAAGTCAGTAGACCAAGATAACATGGTGGTGGATATTTATTACAACATTCAAATATTTTAAACTATTTAAACGGTAGCTAAAACAATCCGAATTAATTACTTTTGGATAAAACAAATATGCAAATGATTTTATTTTGACCCCAAACTTTATGTGTCAACATAGGATGTTACAAAATATTTAATTGGAACAGTGGCATATTTTATAAAAGTTATTTGGTACTTATAGTAAATAAAACAGTGAATAAAAGAAAAGAAAAGAAAACGAATTACAAGGAGATTAAAAGTCGCATAGACAAACTCATGTGCCCGGTCCAGCCCACATCTTCCCCCGGCCCACCCAGCGCGCCAGCACGATCCCCTTCCCCTGTTCCTTTCCCCCGTGCGTGTCGAGCATCTCTGGCCGCCATGGCTGTTCTCGTCGTCGTGTCGTCATCTCCGTTGTTCCTCGCCAAGGTTAAAGGCCTCCTCTGCCCCCCTACAACCCTAGCCACTCCTGGCAGCCCTATCCTCTTCCCCCCACCCCGCTTCTCTTCATCTCGCGCCTAGCCGTGGCCGTCGTCGCCCTGACCTTGTCGCCGGCGCAGCCGCGAGGTTCCCCGTGCCCTGCCACGGTGCCCACGGTGTCCGCCTGCCTCCTCTACTTCTATTCGGCGGTTCGGTTCAAGCCGGAGAGCTCCCCTTCCTCCGAATCGAGACCCTTCCCCCTCCGGCCGCCGTGGAGGTCGCTGGATGTTGCCGCCTTCACCAGCTTGGTTGCGACCGCCCTGGCTCCCCTTTAGCTCCTCCTCTGCCCCGCTGTGAGCCCCTGGCATCCCTCCCCTATTCCCCATGCCGTGCCCATGCGCTACCCGTCACCATCCTCGTGCTCGGCCGCCATGGCCGGAGCACGAGTTCCCCGCTCACCGAGGGCGTTTTTTTGGCCGCCCCTCCGCCCATTGAGAGCCCAAGTAGTCGTGCCGCAAGGGGCTCGTCTGGTTCCAGCCCTCCGCCGGACTCGCCGGTGGCCTCGTTGTACTCCCTTCACCCGCCGCCCGTCGCCCGCCTTGGTCGGGCATGCCCGCGCCCGGCGTGCTCCAGCCGCGTGCCTCTTGTCCTGCGCGGGCACGCGCGCGCGCTGGCCACGCCCAGCACCCCCTACCTCGGCCCACCTCACCGGTCCGGCTCTCCGCCGTACCCCCCTTGTCCGGCCCTTAATTAAATTAAAATTGAATTATAATTAACATTGTGCCACTTACACATGGGTCCCACTGTCATACTTATTAATTAAAATGAATTAATATCAAATCCTTTGTATGACATGTGGCCCCCGCTGCTATTTAAAATTAAATATAATGTTTTATAAGTAATGTGAGGCTGACATGTGGGACCCACTGATCAGTAGGTCCCACTTGTCACCAGTCAAACTACACTGTTCTGGATAATGTTAGGTTTTATTAATAAAAGAAAATCCAGAAATTGATTTAAAATGATTTAAACTTTAAAATTCTATATCTTTTAAACCGTAAGTCAGATTAAAAATCTTTATACATGAAAGTTGACCAGAAAAATATAATGATTACAGATACGCTATCCGTATACCAACCACACCCCTCTAACACACCGAACATCGAACCGCCCCCCTCCGGACCGTCTGTCCGATGATTTGTCTGGTATTGTCAAAGTATCCGGATGAATTTATTCTGAACACGAAAGTTGTTCGGATTGTTTCAACTAGCACGGTTACACCATCCACACGTTTGTCGGATGTCCACGCCACCTCCGGCAGGAACCCTTCCCCCTCCGGACACCCTGTCCGGTAATCACCCGGAGCCGGTAGTTCATCCCCGGATGGATTCCCGCTCCGTGCAACGTGCATTGCACTGCGTTAGAACACCGTTAACATTGCGTTTGCCTTGTCTTGTATTTGTATTGCTATTATTGTTGTGTATTTATTGTTTCTCCCCCCTCTCTTATTGTCCGGTAGTCCCGACGACCGCTGCCGATGCCCCTATGATCGACTACGTCGTCGACGACCGTACCCCTACCGCGAGCTTCCAGGCAAGCAGAGCCATTCTCTTTCCCAGATATCGCCTATCTTTCCGTACATTTCTTGCACTAGGCATTGTTACTGCTGCTGCTACGATTACAATCCTATTCAACTGCATAACATGTTTCTATCGCCCCTTGATGTACCTCCTTTATCCTATGTTGCCTATTATTATTATGCACATATTCAATAGTGAGCCCTGCGCATTGTTAGCTAGGATTAGATAGCGGGCCGTGATCGCTCTGGGAGTGAACACGGATACGATATATTAACTGTTACAGGTACGGTACAATGCAGACACCGCCTAAGGCCCCCTAGCTCGGCTCTGCCGAGCCACCATCAAGTGTGAGCTATCGAGGAGTAATCCTCGTACCTCCACTCGTTGTTGACTCTGGATAGCCGCTCTAGGTACCTGAGCAACGGTTGTCCTTAAAGGTAAGAAAGTCGGGTGACCCAACGGTGCCCGCGAGTGGTATTGCGTCGGGAACGACAGGGAGGGTACGACCGACGTTACTGGCGTGCTTGGCCCCTGCTCGTATCACGCGAGAGTTACCAAACCACGAAAGTCGAGCTCTACCAACAGCACACGCGAGACAAGGTAAGGAGACGGTTCACCTTGTCGGTAACCGCAGAGACTTTGTGGGACGACATGGCAGGCACCGATGTACTGGTGGTCCTGACTGCTGTCGTTGACCGCGGGTCAGTTAAGTCGAGGCAACGATAACGGTTGTCACGCAGGTTAATGAAAAATGCTAAATGGTTTGGCGGATGTCTTGAGTAGCCTTTTGGCTTGTACGCACTACCTACACGTGGGACGAGGAGTGTGGGCTCCCCTGCATCGTAGTCTCATTCGAGGGTCTTCAGACGTCAGCAGTATCGCGGGCAGATTGCTGGGAAGTGGTGTTGTCTTCTCTTGCTCGAGCGGTGTATTTGTATTTTCTTTGATTTTGCTTCACCGGCCAGTCACGCACCGTGCAGGAGTACGTTTGGGTTAGGGTCCAAAGCACGGCGTACATAGGATATAGTCCGGCGGATGACCTCTCTGTTGATTGCCGAAGGATGGGCTACTTTGTGTCGGATAGCTTTGGTGGAGCGTTCCCTAACAAGGTTCCCGCCACCCTGGAGATCCGAGCGTCGTAGAGTCACGCCAGTGCACCCCTGCAGGGAAGATTAATCTATTCGAATAGCCGTGTCCACGGTAACAGGACGCTTTATGCTGAAGCTGGATCTTACCACTACGAACTACTACTATTAAATTGTATGGTTCCGGTTCTTCTTCCTCGCAGGGAGTCGAGGAAGGGAACTCGGAGGCATTATTATTATTAATTATTACAACTTACTATTATACAATGTTGCAGCAACTTCTGCT